>CM034151.1:884246982-885659404 GCA_019776745.2 Taxus chinensis
GAAAGAGAACATTTCCAGGGAGAAATATTTAATGTTAAACATCCTTTCTCTAAAAAGTAAACAAACATACAAAATATTTCCCTAAGAATGAATGAATGCAAGGAACCTCGGATGGGTCTCATCAGGCGCTTGACAAAATGTTTCACTAGATTCTTAACAAAATTAATGAAATAGATAAGGGGTGATAGGACAAAGAAGGAATACATATTTTGATGCTAGTTGAAGGTTTGTGCACGCATTCTGATTTCCTGATCCAATTGAGTGGGAAAACTCCCTTTTATCTAGAAGGAACTACCTACAAATCACAAAGCAAGATACCACAAAACATAGTTAATAAAAAGGTTAGATGGATTTCCTAACATGCGAGCTAGATCCAGGAAGTCATTTGATACTTCCTCGATGGTTTTCAATCCAATAAATAAATATATATATATATATATAATAATATGTTAACAAATGACCAGATAAAAAATATAGTACTAGTAGTCTGATTTAGGTATCTCAATTACTTATCAATTTTAATCCACTAAAATTCTTTGATATCCAAACTGTCAAAGTGTCACGGGTCCTAGTGTCACAGGTTGGGCAGGTGGTTTGGAATTCACATGAAGTCCGATTAATGCTTGGACAAGGGCAGGTGGGAAGTCAATCCAGGGTCCGATTAATGCAAAAGAGTAACATTTGGGGCTGATGGATGACTTGGGGTGCTTTTCGTCTGAGGTAGTTTACTAATAGGACACAAAAACCGATACCTACCTCAGTTGTCTGGACCGATGATGATTTAGCTATGACCAATACCGGTTAGGGACAATTGATGTTGGATTTCTGTGGAAATGGTAAAGTATTAAGAAACTATGTGTAATAGGTTCTCTCTGTGTCAGCACTAAAGGAGAGATGAAGAGGTCTGTGGAGAGGTTTCATTACAGTGTATCTGGCTTGTGTGAAGAACTTTTTGTGAGGCAATTTTGAGGGGTGTTAAGGTATATTTAGTAAAAAGCTATGGCAGGAGATACATCAACCAATCAGTTCTGGTGATCCAATTTTTGGTGAAAGGGAAACCGACGATTGATTAAGATAACCAAATGCATCGGTATGGGAAATTTGGTGAAAGTTTATTAACAGTTAGTTTTGGGATTTCTTCTGTTGATTGGTCATAGAGAATGTAAAAGGTAGAAACTGATTAGGTTCATGATAAGGTGATAAAAACTTCCATAAAAATGTGTAAATGAGGCTACATGAATAATCAGATCAAAATATAAGGTTATGGTGGCAAAGATAATAATATGTTCTAGAAAATGGAGATAAAAAAGTAAATACAGGTAAGGAATAACAAGTTAAAATAACCAATTGGGATAAAGAACTTAATGAATAAGTAAAATAAGTAAGTACAAAATCAAGGAATACACTTAGTTGTTCCTGTAAGATTAAATGAGTGAAGGAAGGTGATGGTCGATTTATGAACCTGCATGGTAAGTGTCACGTAGAATTGCTTCCTAAAGTGTCACCACAAATGCCAATAGCCTTCATATACTAGCCCTATAGAAATCAGTACTTGTTTGGACCTCTGGCTAGATCTTATTTTTTCATCTTGATGCTTGAAATAGGAAAATTCTGTCCTTTGAAGCTTGAATTCAGGATATCTCTCTCCCAAAACATCGAAGTTACCTACCTGGGAAAAAGGTTTCCAAATTGTATATATGGTGATCGGTGACATGAAGGTGACCATGAAATTAGTTACAGATTAACTAATGTCGAGTTACATTTGGCAGTATATCATAGGTTTACCATAAAATAGTAGATCTTGGCTATTTTTAGCGAACTCTGCCTTGTTGGTCACACGAGTCTTTAAAGTGGTGGTTAATCTTAAATAATCAAGGTCATGTTCATTGGAGAAAGAATAGGAATTTAATGTTAGGTTTAGACTAAGTCTCAGGTGGTTAGGATAAGTGGAGACTTGATCCTTCGTTAATTAATAGGCTAAGAATAAGTCCATGTTGAGGTGTCTAGGTGATGTGGCTTGGTGATGTGGCTAAGTAATGTGGCTAGTTGAGGTGTAAATTCATTTAATTAAAGTAATTAAATTAATAAATTATGTGAGGATGGGTATTAATTCAATTTTATGTAACTAAATTAATATGAATATGTGGTAAAGGGGTCATGGTTAGGTTAACATGTCAGGATGACTACTTTAAAAAGGACACAAGAGACTGTGACCCAAATTTGGTGTCTACACATTGATCCACTTAGTGTTTTTTTAGTAGACCTCCATTGTTTACACACTTGGGGGGAATATCATTCATCTCCCCCTTATATTAGGATCAGTGCTTCTCTCACCTTTACATTAACATACATCAATATCCTCACATAGACATAATCCTCTAAATTCTAGCATCGACCATTACCCGATGACACACTCTTGCGCTTCAGTTCACACTTTACTATTAAGGGCTTAATACACATGAAACCCACACACTGCACACTAGGTTGCTTCAAAAAAAATTCATCATATGTCTTACACTTTACATCATACACTCTACATTTAGTCTATATCATTTTGACATTTGCATCTAAACATCATCATCATACTAGTCATCATTATACATGTATCACACTATTATGGTCTACATTTTATGCTTCTTATCTCACATACAATGCACCTTACACTTTTAGTCCATCTACACATCTTGAATTGTAAACTATACATTACATTTTACACATCTTTCACATCATATGGTCATGTATTATCATCATACATACTACATCATCTTCTATGCACTACACTAACTACCCTTTGATGCACTTTAGTTCCTTGATCCATATCCGACTACTGATTTTTTACAAATCAAATGGACCTTATCATACTTAGACATTCACCATTCACTCTTTCAACATGTGACATCTATAGGTTAGTGACATACGCTATAGGCTAAATGGTCACCTACTCTATCATCTTGTAGTGGTATATGCTTTTAGGCTACGTCACCACTTCCTCATGACTTATCTTGTAGTGATATACCTTTTAGCATACATCATGAATATTTTGATCATCTTGTCAAGATATAAACTTCAGCTATAAGGTTCACACACTATCGTTACTAGGTTACATTTCACCAATAGATACATAATCATCACATCGCATTAGAAACAAACACACTTCGACCATTTCTTCGATGACGCACTCTTGTATATAATTAATTCTTGATTGCTGAGGGGGAAAACAAAATTTACCTCAATACATACATTTCCATTCACTCGGGGGCATGTGGCTCCTATCACTTCACTTTGCATTCCATTCCATCCATCCACAACATACTGCATATTACGGTTTCTTTTACTCTTGCTTACTTTTTCTTGTTCATGGTCACTTTATTACACATTCTAGTTAGATTATTTGTATGTCATTTATCTATATCATCCATACATGCAAGTTAAGGTATTTTTCTAGATGTGATCCTAGATACAGGTCTCTTATACAAAACATGAATGATTTCCTTCTACCATTCCTAAACTAGTTGCAGGGGACATCCGCCTTCATCTCTAACAGGTGCTATTATTTCATTTTGTACTTAAGCACTTTACATTCCTTGATTATATATACTTTTGACATACAAGTTATCTTTCTAACACGCTAACGGGTGCTTCACATGAAATATTTTCTATGAGGGGTATGTCGAGCATGATTTTTACCTTGGGTTTTCTTAGTATCTCAAGGGAGTAAATCTAACTCAACCTCAATATGGCAGGGTTTTTGGGATACCCGCGATGTGTGGTGGATTTTTTGCACTGCATGAAGAAAGTGAACAAGGTTTCTTTTCCCTGCAAGAAAGGCTACAAAACTTAAACAAGATATAATTAGTAAAAAATAAGTGGGAAGGTTGTCTAGTAAAAGCCAGTTCCCAGAAGCCTAGAATACTTCCTTAAGAGGATATCAACCTGGTTATGAAATAATTAAGTTTTATTAATGATAATTCTTCAATACAATATGATAAAGTGGAAAATATGACTAGCTAATGTCACTTATTTATATGATTACATACATAAGAGAAAAATAGAAAACAATAGAACTAAAGGTGAGATTCTTGATCTATGTACAAGTTTTTTAGAAAATTTTGATCCTACATAACAAACTAGGTCTTCATTCTCAATGAAATAACATTCAGTTTTAGAGATATAGTCTTCTACAAAGAAGTCAGATACTTCTTCCTAAGTATCATAGAGGTGTGCAAGAGTGGTGTCGATGTCAGAGATGTTGATATGGCTATCAGTCTCAAACTTGCATGTGGTATGGTAGTCCTCTGGTATGTTTAAGCCATCTTCATAGTTATATTTAAACTGTACGAGGTCATCTTGGATGCTTTGAAAATCCTACTACACATTCCAAAACTCCATAGTTACTTCACAGATGCACTTAGTTGATGAAAAAAATGTCCTCCAAATGATCTAGGGGTGCAGCGTGGATGACACAGAGTTCTAGGTCATGAAGTAAATCATACTTCTGCCATTATACAGTGGATGGTGGATGATGGGTAGTGATTGAATGCTAGTAATAGAATAATTTTCACCTCTTATAGCCATCTGACATCACCATGTTGGAAAACATGTTAAAAAATAACAGAAACGAGCAAGATTTCTTAGGAAGATTATAAGAAATATGGGGAAAATAATGTTATGCAATAATCTGCCAGCAATCAGTCCAATCAGGTGATTACTATAAATTTTAGTAGACCACAGAATTAGGGATTAAAATTAAGATAGATTATGATTTCAATAAATTTTCAAAGCAAAGTGACATGATAATTTGAACACAAACAAAATTACCTGCTAATGGAGATAGAAACTAGCAAAAACAAATGATTACCTCATATGAATGATGGAATTGGATAGAAAATGAAATGAGAATGGTTTAACGACGATGAAAATGGGTGATACGATGATTAAGTTGATTATTTTGATGCAGCATAATGGAAATGGAGCTTTTTTGAAGATGATTGATCTTTGCAATTTTTGTGAGTGAACATAATTTCCCTGAAAACATGTGAAAATCCCATCCAAAAGAGGCTAGAAAACTTGTTTATATAGATCGCCAATGATTGGGATAATCACTGAAGATTTTGGAAAATCCGAGTTAGGATGATCAAATGAAGGTGATTTTCCTACTATTTTGGTCTTGATTTTGGAGGATTTCGAAGGAGGTTAGGATGTGAAGTGGGAGAGAATCGAAACTAGGACTAGGTTAGTTAGGATAAGGATGGACGTCATTTTGGAAGGTTTCCAAATTTGTTTTAGTTATAACTAGTTAAGTGTGGAGAGGTGGTTAGGGATAGGTTAGAGGTAGTTGAGTAATATTTATAGAAGGTTTCTTAAACTAGATAGATACAACTAGTTAAGGTGTCCAAGTCAGCATGGTGAGGTATGAGGGTGAGGTGTGAGAGTATTAATTAATTTAATTTAACTAATTAATTAATTAGACCTAGGGATGTGGTGGTGTAAACATTAGATAAATTTAATTAAAGGGGACTAATGGGTGACCTAATGTCATAGAGTATCATGATGGGTTTGTTTTGATCATGAATAGGTTTAGGGAAAATGATAATGAGGGAGTGTAGAATTTCATAGTATCTACATTTGCCCCTTTTTGTCTGATGATTTTTGGAAAATCATTAGACAAAAACGATGAGAAGGTTGTGTTGGTATGGGTGATTCTACTATAATGGAATACAATGAACACAATGTACTTTGTTTCAAAAGGTTGCCCTATTCAAAAGGGTGAGTACAGAGCAAGGTACTAGAGAATCAATTGAAAAGGTGGGTAAAGGGATTGACATTATGTGGATGTATGACTCTTACCAGGTAAAATTGATGAACAGGAAAACCAAGTGATAGGGGCCAAAGGGCTCATCTCCCATAGACGAATGGTAAATCCAATTTTTTGACTATGTTGGTTTGGTCAAATATCTTGAGGGCTAAGACCTTTTGAAAACATGGCACACTTGTGCAAAGGGTGAAAATGACATGGTTTTAGGAAATGTAGGCATAAATACCCAAAACAGGAAAATTAGTCGGTGATTGGTGCAATCATCAATGATTGCCTTTGTGTGAAAAAGGGGGTTACAAATAACCCAAAGGTATTGTTTTATTTACCTTATTTGAAATTTATGATTGACAACAACCTGTTCAAAATGACCTCAAAGTGATCATTGTGAAAATTTGCATTTGAAGAAGAAAGGATTGTCAGAGATGACATCTTTGAGCTGAAAGTGCAAGCCCGTGATGGCCGAGGTAAGTTATTTGAGTACACAATTTGTTTCATTTTTTGTGAAGTTTTTATTTTATTTTAGTGGTATTTTATTCCATATTAGGCACATATGGATACCCTAGTTTGGATTTATACGAATCATTGTTGATTCCTTCAATCACTAGCGACTGAGGTGAATCATCAATAATTCACCTGTGACCAAAAATAGTTTGTATTTTGAATGGAAACTTAAGTGTTTTTGATGAATGTTTTTGAACTTTTGGAATGTGTTATGATTGAAATTGATGCATGATGTGTTGGATGTTCGTGTTGATGTTATAATGTCACCTTTGAGAAAAATTTATCATTTTGATTTCTTTTTGGAAACGAACATTTTTTTTTCAATACCAGTGTGATAATATTAATGATTTGTTTTGTGTGTTTATGTTTTATAAGTGGACAAGTGCAGTTGACCATATCCATAACCTTATTGCTTTGATGTTAGATGAGGTGTGGGAGGATTTATTTGATGAGGATTGGGAGAATTTGTAGGAAGTGGGGTTTGGTGGTATGAGATTTTACTGATGGAGTTCACTATAGATGTTGTAATCTGATACTGATATTATTAGAGAGGTGGAATCCTTCCACCAATACTTTTTGGCTTCCTATAAGGGAGATGACCATCACTTTTCATGGAGATGTTCATCAGATTACAAGAATTCCAGTTCATCGATAGGCCATATCTATTTTATCATGGAGGATGAGAGGGCAGACACTATGCATAAGGTTGTATGGATGGGAGGCTCAGGATGTGAGATACTCATCAAGATAATTTTATTATCAAGCATTATATGAGCCCAGGAGAGTTGGTTGTCATGAGATGACTATGATGATGATAGGTATCTCATGTTTTTATTTGTCTGGATTCAAGAGGTGGGCTATTTCCTTAGATGATGACTGGTGTGGTCGCTGAGATGATGGAGCACTACACAGTGTTTGAGTGGGCACCCACTTTGTTAGCTCATAACATTCAGAGAGTTGTGGGCTTGGACATACCCACAAGTGTTATGGGATCGATGTTAAATTTTTATTGCAAGTGTTGGGCACATGAGCATATTATGATTTCTTTTCCATTGGGGTTGCCTAGTGATATTGACGTGAGACACCCAAGTTTCATGAGATGGAGATAGAGTTTAGGTCTAGGACAAGGAAGGAAAAGGGGCCTATTTATTAGAGATAGATTGATATCAAGGCTACATGTGGATGATGTGATATAGAGGCCGTATTTAGAATTTCAATGATTTGACCTTGATTTTCCTCAGGACTTATTGAGTTTACAACAGAATATTTTGATTCATGGCCATCAAATTAGGGAGGATGAATTGTTATGCTTCAACCAAGTCATGAGGTAGTTTGGTATAGTTTAGGGTATACATGAGGATCCAATACAATATAGACGAAAGGATATGGACACTAAGACCCCGTAGGTTGTAGTTGTGAGGCCTATGAAGTTATTAATGAGTATTTGGGTACTATGGGTCCTTGACGAGGATGGGATGATAGTTCTGATTGATGATGTGGGGGTGAATCCTAATTTTTCTACATGGTGGGTCCAATCATTGTGGAATTTTGAGAGGGCTCAGGCCAGTAGAGAAGGCTGCACTGAATAGTCAGAAGAGTGCATACTCAGGTGGTAGGAGGAACACAAGAGTCCAGAGGAGGAGAGAGGTGAGGGTGATGATGTTATAGCCGTAGCTATTGATTAGTGATGACCAAGAAGGTCACTGATGGAGATGGAGAGAGATACTACTCAGAGAGAGAAAAGTGATGATTTAGCAAGAGTTCGTGATACCCTCATCACAGAGAGGGATAGTTTGATTATTGAGTGTGATAGCCTTCAGGTGTAGCTTGTATAGGTATCTTCTGATAGATACAATTACAAGGGTCACAAGGATACAGTGAGGAAGGCCTTAGGGATTACAAGGCCTTCCATTTCTGGTGTGGAGTTTCTAGTGATGGCTCAACATAGGGGGTCATCTACAACACCTCCTCCTGGCATGATTTCATTGGCGCATTATGAGGTTGTGCAAGAAGAGAGAGATTATTATGTGGACATGATCATCAAGATCTATCTTAATGCCACTTTGTATGTTGATCATGTAGCTCTCCAAGGGGGAAGCCACAATAGCAACGAGGCCTAGTGATAGTGTAACGAGCATGGGACATCCACCTCAGAGGCTAAAAAGAGGGGGTGATGGCGAGGGAGGAGAATGATGGTGGAAATATTGTGATGGGTGGCCATAGAGATACAGGTGCACCTGGGGATACACCTTTCCCTAGAGGAGATGGTGGTGCTGGTACAATAGTGGGAGATATTAATTTTACCACATGATTTGTATATGATGTTATAGGCTCATAGAAGCCCATTTTTATTATTTAGACATTTATGATGTATGCCATATTTTGATGTTTGTGTGTGTGTGATGATGATGTGTTTGTGTTTATGTGTGTGTGTGATGATAGTTTGAGATCTATATCCTGTGATTTTATTTTATATGGTGTATGTTATTTGTTGTATTTTTCTTAAATGTGTTTTGATATTATGAATGTTTTGGATGATATTTAATGTTAATGTTTGATTAGACATTATTCTAATGAAATTGATTAGATGATTTTTAGAAAAAGTCATCCAATAACTACACCAAATCAAAAATGTTACTAAACAAAATGGAAAGATGGCCTCACTATAAAATTAGTATTTGTGATGTGTATTGAAAAAAAACCTTTTTGCACTTTGTAT
Organism: Taxus chinensis; assembly: GCA_019776745.2. Taxonomy (NCBI): domain Eukaryota; kingdom Viridiplantae; phylum Streptophyta; class Pinopsida; order Cupressales; family Taxaceae; genus Taxus; species Taxus chinensis. The sequence continues at coordinate 884,256,018 of CM034151.1, forward strand.
CATTTCAGATGTTAAACAAAATAATCAATGGGTAGTTATGTGAACTATGATGGAAATGGGAGCTTAAACAACTAGATTTTATTATGATGATAAAAGAGATTTTTGTGTGTATAAGACAATGTGGGAGAAATGGTTCTCATTTTCAATAGATTTATAAGAAGTTGATGCCCTAACATTTTCATATTATTTTGAAGAAAACTGATCGATGGAGGAAGCTTTCTATGATGGGAAAGTTGATCGATGCGGGAAGCTTTCTAGGATGCTCATTATTTTTAAGGCTTGATCAACATGGGAAGCCTTTTAAACAAATATCCATCATTCGAGGGTATGGTCTATATTTTGATTTTTTACTAAATGGCCATCCTTTGAGGTATCGATTCCATGATTTTGATGGGTAGTTATCCTTTGAGGGAAAAATCTACTTTTTTGATATTTATGATACTGATATGTGAATAGTTGTCCTTCGAGGGATAAGTCTATTACAATATGATATTTGATAAGATAAGCATCCAAATGAGTTTTTTCATATATTGCTAAGGTAAGTGGAAAAAATTTGATATACTATCTTGAGGAGGGGAAAAATGCATTTGCATCTTATACACACATGGCCCATGTCATGATGTTGGTAGATGGGTAGAGTGATTTATAAGGAACTTATGTAAAGGAAGGTATTATCATAATAATGATAAGATTGGAATTGAAACTACCATCATGATAATAATTCATTTAACAATAGAAAGGCTGCAAGCATAAATCATTCAAGGGTTCTACCTCAGGTTCCCTGTCAAGAGAAGCGAGACTACATGCTCCTGACCCATACTTGTGTGTGGTAATAGAAGGACCAATCCAATTGGGGAAAAACTTTCCACATTTACTTTGTTCTAATGTAGTAACATTTTGATTTTCCTTTACGTACAAGATCACTAATTTAAAATCACTTTCTTTAACATGTTTTTTATGTGCTCTGTTAATCTGTTGTTGATATAATTCTTAATCTTCAAGGGCTATAAGACTCTTTTCATCTAACAATTCTAATTGCGCTAGGTGATTATTGCTATATTCTTCATCAAGGATGAAATATTTGAGAGATACATGGAGTGATGGAATATGAAATTCAAGGGGTACAATGGATTCAGAGACATAAACAAGTGAGTAGGGCGTAACACCTGATTGGTGTGTAGATGCTAGTTCAATAAGCCGAAAGAGAAAATGGGATTTGGAGATGTCAATTCTTGACTGCATCATTTACTATTTTCATGAGGATTTTGTTGAGTGTTTTGTTAGAGGCCTCAGATTATCCATTTTATTGAGGATAATACGGTGATGAGAAGCTAAGTCTGATATTAAATGTATCAAAAATATTTTTAATTTCTTAATTATTGAAGGATTTTCCATTATCTATGATGAGCTTGTGTGGGATGCCAAAGCATGACATATGATGTTCTTGATATAATAAGTTAATGATAGGTCCAAATTTTTTTGAGGTTAAATGGATCGCTTCCACCCATTTAGTGAAATATTCAGTTGTTGTGATTATGGAATGATTTTTTTGGAATTATTTTTGATTGATTGCACAAATGAGGTCTAACCCCTATTGCAGAGAAAGTCCATAGGTCTTGAGAAAGTTGCAGAACTTGATTTGGGATATGAATGAGATTAGAATAGCTTTGGAATTTAACACACTTCTTTAATTATGCACAACAATATTTGGTGATAGTAGGCCAGTAATACTCTAGCCATATGATGCATTTAGAAATGGCATTTCCACTTAAGTGACCTCTATAGATGCCATCATGGAACTCTTCAATTGTATTTGATTGATTCATGTGATTTAATACACCACGATAAAATGCCTTCAAAACTACGTTTATAAAGGATACCTCCTATGATAAAAAAAAAGTGGGTGACACATTGAAGTAATAATCATTTAGCAGATTGTGATAGATCTGGTGGGAGTTTGACACTCAGCGAGATGATTGTATATCTGAGTGTACCATAGATCTGATGGGTTTTCATCAATGGTGTTGATGGAAGGTAGCTCATTTTGATGTGAAGGATGATCCAAGCATTGAATAACTACAAACATCTTGTTTTTACCCTCTGATTTTTCCATTTCAAAGGAAACAAGTGATCTGAGGGAAGGCATAGTGTCTCCAAACCTATTGAAAGACCATGGAATGGCTTGAATGGTGTAATGATCAAATGCGCCAAGGAGAAAATTGACAACAACCTTATATTTCTAATTACTTCATTTTTACATTGGTATTATCCCTTGACTTGGCTAATGACGAGTTGTGAATCTCCGTAGATTTCCAGGATTTTGACACCTAAGAGAATAGTGGTTTGTAAACCCATGATTAAGGCTTCATATTCTGTCATGTTATTGGTACACTCAAAATTGAGTTTGAATGATAATGAAATGGGAATTTTCCAAGGTGGTATGATAACAACCCCATCTCCTCCACCCTTTTGACATTTAGCACCATCGAAGAAGAGGATCATTTTAACAGGGATGAAATTTGATTCATCATTTTTTGGATTCATTGACATTGTGTATAGATTCATATAGAATTTACTCATGGGGTGGTTGATTATCCAGAAGAGGTGCTTTAGTGATTTGATCTAGCAATGACTTGACCTTTAATGGATTTTTGTGAAATAATTTCAAGATTAAATTTAGTCATGAAAATAAGCTGTCAAGTTATGTGATCATTGTGATAAGGTTTAGCGTGCATGGATTTAAGCGGATTAAAATTAGGTGATGATGTATGTTTTTTATTAAGGAGGTAATTTTCAAGTTTGGAGGTGGAAAAATATAATGCACAACACAATTTTTAAGCTTCAGTATAACATGTATCATATTTATGAAGTGTACGGATAATATAATATACAACTTGTTCATGACCTTGATTATCAATGGGATGTGCAAGCATGGCTCCTAAAGCATGTTCTGAAGTAGATATGTACAAATAAAATGGTTCCCCATCATGAGGTGGAGTAAGCACAGGTGGGTGACAATAGATATTGTTTGATTTTATCGAAGGATTTCAAGAAATCAAAATCCTGAGTGAAATTCTATGTCCTTGCAGAGCAGGTGGTGAAATTGTTGACAACGTTCAAAGAGCTGTTATATAAAATGTTGAATAGAATATAACTTACCTTGAAGGATGTGCACTAGTTTGAGATTGAATGAAGGAGGCATTTTAATGATTTTTCTGACTTTCATCTGGTCAACTTCAATTCCTCGGATGGATATAATGAATCCTAAGAGTTTTCTGGTAAGGACATCAAAAACACACTTTACAGGATTAACATGAAGATAGAATTAGAAGAGATGAGTGAAGATTGATTCCATGACATCATGATGGTTTTAGTGTGGTTTATTACTTCCCTAAGAGATCATCAACGTAGTCTTCGACAATTTTGTGAATAAGGTCATCGAAGATGTATGTCATGACATGGTAGTAAGTGGCTCCCACATTTTAAAGCCCAAATGGCATAACATAGTAGTAAAAGGTTTCCCAAGGGGTATTGAAATAGGTTTTATGTTGATCATAGAGAGCGATAAGAATTTGATTATAACCAAAAAAACCATCCATAAGGGAAAGCATTTTATGGCCTATGGTTAGGTTGACAAGTTGGTCTATGTTTGGGAGAGGGAAATATCTTGTTGAACTGACAAGATTGAGATCCCTGAAGTCTCTGCAGATGCATATTTTTATTGAGGCTTTAGTTACAGGGATGACATTGGAAACCCATTGTAGATAGTCAATGCGTATGATGAAATTAACAGATAGAAGGTGTTGTAATTCTCCTTTAATAAGGAAAGCTATACGAGGGTGCATTTTACAAATTTTTTTATTTGACCAAATTAACATTAGGGTATGTGATTATGTTATGTATGACAATGTTGGATTCAATCCCAAGCATATCACTTTATGACTAGGTGAAGGCTTGATGATATTTTTTTAAGAATACTATGAAATCATGTAATTCTTGTGGACTTAAAGATTGAATGACCTTAACAATACGAGGATCCTGTGGGGTTCCTAAGTTAACATCGATGGTTGATCCATTGAGAATATATAGTGTATCGGATGGTAGGGATTTATGAAATAAACGATCCGCTAACTCCCATGTGAGAAAGAATATCTTGGTCATCTTGACACTGAAGGACATCTATAGTGGGCAAATCTTCATCAACCATTTCTAGCCAAAAAATGGGTAACAATTAAGTGGAGTGATTAGATTGATAATTGAGTGGTCCTAAAGATACAACATTGGTTTAAAAAAAAATAAATTTGGTGGGATGGGTACAGTGTCGTTTGTGTCCATGGGATCTTCAGGGTTTGTTGATGATGTTAGTTCTGGTTCCGAAATAGTTAGGGATGTAGAAAGTTTGGATGTTTGGATTCATACATGTCAGAGGTGAATCTTTTATAGCCTAATCCACTCTTCTCATGAGATCTAAGGAAACATATGACATGTTGATCATGGGTTCCCTATTCATAGCATATGAGGCCAAAACCTCTCAACGCGTAGCAATGAAGATACATGCAGGAAAAATTCAGATTATCAAGGGATTCTATATTTGATGTGAATGGCATAGGATGGTGTGTATTAATGGCATGGGATGGAGGACTATCGATTCCTCCATAAATGATACTTGTATTGAGATAAGATGGACCGTGGGAAATAACATTTCCTAAATTTGGGTCACACATGGGTTACTTGTGAGCGAAAAAATATGTTTTTGGTGAAGGGACAAAGTTGAGCATAATGAAATGATACTCCCTGAGCGTAAGGCACTTTATGGCCTCACAAAGAGAAGAATAATTTGGTAATTGGGAAGAGTGGATAGACGTGATGGTAGAAGCTTGATCGGATGATTCAGACGTAGTTTTTTCTACAAGGACATCATTTTCATGATACATATTGTAGTAGTTAGCAAACGAATTTGGATTAGTGCAAAAAATATAAGTATGTCCTTCATGCTCATATTTGAGACAACGGTGGAGGGGGAAAGGAACACATCACGTGGTATGTATCCAGGGGTGTCCTAATAACATATTGTATTAAATTATCCTTTGATAATGTATAAGAGTTCTAGAAATATTTTTATGCCTATTTTAAGAAAGAGTATGGTAGTGCCTAATGTGAGTGCGATAATGTCGTTAAAGGATCATTAAAGAACTGGAGTTTTTGCTACAACGGTTTTGTGAAAATTGAGTTGGTTGAAAGCGAGGGATAATATGATATTGATGGAAGTGCCACTATCAATTATGATCATGTTATCCATATTTCACCCCCTAGGTAAAATATTGGATCAGCCATGATCCTGTGTAAGAAGAAAGAGAAGAAACGACTTTGTCACATGAATCTGTGTTTTAAATATATTTGACAGACTTAGGTAGGCTCTAAAATTAAAAGGGGGGAAAAAGTTCAGAATTTGAGCCTGAGTCAAACCAAAGTAGGGAGTCAGAGGAAAAGGTGAAAATTTTCCTTTTGACAAAATGGCACAAAATAAAAATTGGAGCGCACCTCCCCAGCCAACAAAAGGGTGACACGTGTCCAAGCAGAGAAATAGGGCCGTGGGAGTTTTCTGGATTTTGTGATTCTCGCAGAAAAAGGGGAAAAGATAAACTGCGGACCTGTAGGCCCAATTTTTGTTCCAATCTGGCTGCCATGTGTCCAATATAAAAGGGGGACCCATTCTTCAAGTTGTTTTCCCACCCTCTTGTATGGACCCAATAAAAATTTTGAAGGGGTGTATCTTTTGACTCAGGGCTCGAAATATTGTATATCTAATAGTGTTGGAAAGATCTCAACCTCACCAACCAGATGGAGGAAATGTCTCTAGGCCTTCAATGCAGGATCCATCTGTATCAACAACCAGATTGGATTTGATCTGTTTCTACCGTTTCTTCTTCCTTCAAGGCACTGGACCAAGGATTGATGTAGTAAAGAAAAATTTGGGGGCAACTTTTATCAGAAGAATTAACAACGGTGGTTGAGTTTTGACCTACTTTTCATGCTTCTCCCTCTCTCTTTCTTCTCTCTAATCAAATCTATAAATATAGGGGCAAGATTTATTGTAAAAGGTTGTTGTTCATTCTTCTTCCCTGCCCCCCTCTTCTTTTCTTCCCCAGGGTCGAAAATGGAGTCTAAACCTCCACCCCTGCTTTGTAAAATGGTGTTTTTGCCTCTTGCTCATGTATGATTATCTATGCAAATTTATGAAGCAATAAAACTCATTTTTGTGATGCGTTTGTCCATCCTTCGTTTGTTTTCATTGCATCTTCTTGCCTCTCATTGTTCTTGAGTATTCTTTGCATGTTTTGGATGTTTCATTTGTAGATCTGGGAGCTATGTTCGTGGGGATCAGAAATGGAGTTCTGTGTCAATCTGACATTTGGTCTTTGATGTTGTTGTCCATCCTCTCAATTGCTCACCTCACCTCCCTTAATTTCATGGTTATTTTGATAGATTATCAAAACTTCCCTTTTCTTGTTGCTATCACCTCATTAGTGTAGGATTTATTTATTTTCATGCTCTCTCTCTCTTTGGTCCTTTGGAATTATTAGATTAGGAGTAGATAGTCACATTTCCTTCCTTAAAATTAGTTTAGCATTAGGATCAGGAAGAAGAAGCCCACTTTTTCTGGAGGACCATCTCAAGTCCGCAAGTCCCACAACTTGCGAGATGGTCCCATGTTCTACAAATCACACCAAATGACCATGCCTTAGAAAAGTAGATCCATAACTCATTTGGGGATGTTACGATTTCACATTAATAGTTTTGGCACGCCGGGTGCGATAGGTCTGAAGCACCTTACCAGTTCACTTCATTAGGTTTGATGTGCTCTTAGTGAAGATTTCAGCCTTTGGAGGCACTTTCAAGCAAATTTGGTGACTCCATCTGGTCACAAACAAATTCTCTAAGTTACAGACCTTTTCCATCCATTTCCACTCATTTCATCCATTTTCTTCTTCCATCTCTTTCATTTCTCCCATTCCATGAGGTTGTGCAATCATGAATTCATTCCCTTCATGGAACTCACACTTACAACAATGCAATCCACCTCCAATGTATTTCCCAACTCCTTCAGATCAGCATTATGATCAGATCCAAAACCATTATGCTTACCCATATAAGCAGTGTCAAAACCGGTTTGAATATGAAGCCTATCAAGGACAAGGGGATACATATCAAGGGAAACATCTCAAATGAAGGAATTTCTGATTGGTTACAGGGAAACCTATCCATGGGAAGGCCCTTTTCTAAGATACTACAGTCCTCAGGAGAAGTTGGACTTTATGATTGGAATGCTGCCCCAACTTGCACAATGGGAAGAAGAGATAGAGGCATATGAACTTGGTGCCAGGAAGCCTTGTCAATGGGTAAATCCTACACCATTATCTGGTAATGTTCTCTCTACTCCTCAAACAACACCATCTCAATTTGGGCTTCAATTTCCAAGCTTCCCATTGAATGTTGCCCCAAGTATGAAATCTATTTCTCCATCCCCTAGTCTTCCACCTCATCTTAGTTATTCTATCCTTTTCCCTTCCAAACAACCATCCCCTCCAAAAAAATAAGAAGTTCCACCTCCCTTCCCACCATAAACAATTGCAAAGTTGTTTGAATCCCAACTTGTCACTCCTCTTGCTTTCCCTAGCCCATGTTGGGAAGAGACTCAAGAATCCATTCAAGGAGAATAGTAAGAAGAGGATCCCAATAGGAAAGAAATGATGGACAATATGAAGAGTTGGGATACCAAATTTGGGTTTACAAAGGTCCCCTTGCTGGTTAATCCTATAGAGGAGGCAAAAGTTGAAGACTCAAAGGTGGTTAGGACTGTTTTTTTTGCAGCAGAAGAAGAACAAGGAAAGGAAGAATATCAGCTATCAAGTTTCTCAGAGTGTATTGTCCACAATGGAACTTTGTCTAAGATAAATGCTGATCCAATTCAAGTTACACGATCAGCCAAGGAAGAAGAAGAACAATCAGTTCAAAGTCCCATTAGGAAGGAGAAAATGGATGAGACCAAATCAGATTTTGTAATAGCAGAAGAATAAGGCATCATTGATAATTTCTTGCTTTCATTCGAAGTGTCTGTTTTGGTTGATGAATCCATCATGGAGGAAAATTCTAAAGAAGACACAACTCTCCCATGTTCTTCACAAGAGAAGGAAGAGAAAAAGCAAGAGGATGTCACAATCTCTCTCATGCCATTCATCCAAGAAGGTCCACAAGAAAACTCCATTCTTGGAGTTAAAACTCACAAAAAGGGCACATTCAAAGGATCAGACTATGCCCAATCAGGTACTTGGCTTCATTGGAGCCAAAGGAGTAGCTACAACCAGTCATGCCTACTTCAGGGCATGAGGATGAGCATCAAAGTACCAAGGGTCACCATCAACACCTCCAGAATTTTGATGCAAGTCAACTTGAGGAGGTATTTCCCATTAATGGTGATACCTTAATTATTTGGGTGGAGGACAAACTTATTGTAAGTTTTTCACTCATCCAACCAACCAGGTTCAATGTTAGTTGCATGGCTTCCATTTTTGAGGAAGGGAAGTTATTTCTCCCTTCCAGTTGTAGGTTTTGTTTTTGTTCCCTTTGCTCTTGGTTAGAGTAGAGTAGGTAGGTTATTTTCAGTAGAAGAAGTGCTTTTCCCACACTCTACATGTTCGATTTGGAGCATGTATGATTTTTAGTTTGTACATATTTTTTGGTGCTATTACTCTTGGACAGTGCATTCAGTTGACTTTTGGTGAAGTCCAGCTTCAAGTTAGAGTGGGTTTCCAACTGGCTCAGGGATTAGATATTCAACATTTCAGATCAGTTTCATGTTTATCAAGAAGACTCCATGCCCAATGGATACTTCAAGGCCACTAGTCTCTTCATCTAGCAGGTAGATGTCCCCATGAGTTGCCAAATTGTTATTTATATTTCACCCCCGGGAAAAATATTGGATCAGCCAGGAATCTATGCGAGAAGAAAGAGAAGAAACGAATCTGTCACGTGAATATGTCTCTTAAATATATTTGACAAACTCGGGCATGCTCTAAAATAAAAAGGGGGAAAAAGTCAGCATTTGTGCCCAAGTCAAACCAAAGTAGGGAGTTGGAGGAAAAGGTGAAAATTTTCCTTTTGAAAAAATGGCACAAAGGAAAAGATTGGAGCACACCTCCCCAGCCAACAAAAGGGTGCCATGTGTCCAAGCAGAGCAGCAAGGCCATGAGAGTTTTCTAGATTTTGTGATTCTCATGGAAAAAGGGGAAAAGATAAACTGCGGACCCATAGGCCTGATTTTTGTTTGAATCTGGATGCCACATGTCTAGTATCAAAAGGGTACCCATTCTTCAAGTTGTTTTCCCACCCTCCTATATGGACCTGATATAAACTTCGAAGGGGCATATCTTTCGACTCAGGGCTCGAAATATTACAAATCTAATAGTGTTGGAAAGATCTTGGCCTCACGAACCAAATGGAGGAAATGTCTCTGGGCCTTTAATGCAAGATCCATTTGTCTCAACAACCAAATCAAATTCAATCTATTTCTACCGTTTCCTCTTCCTTCAAGGCGTTGAACCAAGGATTGATGCAGTAAAGATGGATTTTGGGTGTAGTAATTTTTACCCCTATCACAGAAGAAATGAACCCTCTACACACCATCCTATCACCCAGTGAACATTGGGTGCTCACCTGAGGCACGTGTAGGTGCCGAGTCTCTCTTTTATGTGAGTTTAGTGGGAAACAACATCTATGATTTGTGTTAAAAGGACTTTCAAATGGATTTAGGACATACAAGAACCATAGATCTCAGAACAACCTCTAGATCCTTACATTCATTTTAGACACAGTACATCACAGAATCTATAACGCGTACCATGACAGAAAGAAATATAAAAAAAACCATAATTATCATAAAATGAAAGAGAACGTATGAAAGAGATGTATGTATCAAAATCATTGATATTCATAAATATAACAGGAAACCTCATTACATCCATGGATCCATTATAGAGGGTCATAGAGAAGTAGACTGCAATCATGCATTGCAACTGGACTAATGTAACTAAGCTACTAAAAAGAAAAATTACAAAACCCCTATCCAATACATCCTTTCCCAAATGCAATTACCCACTAACAAAGTTCTTGCAATATTTCTACAAAGCTCTGCCCACACAGTCTCTCTTTTTTTACATTGCAGGTGCTTGTTTTTATAGCCTCACTGGGCTACCAACTCATCCTGCAGCACCCTCAGATATGATGCCTAGTGTCTGAATGTGGTCCTCCATGCAAGCATGGTCATCTAGGCCTGAGCTTCCCACTTTATGTCATGATGTGCTTCTAGAAGATTCTACTGCAGACATGCTCCTTCTTGGGCCAACTTATCACCAGGCTGGCACCTTATCCACGTGTATTCGGGTCATGCTTTTCACATGTTCTCCCTCAAATTTCTTATTTTTCTAAGTCTAGAACCCTTGGTTATGTCTGTGTGGTCTGTGCGTGCCACAGGCTTCCTTAAACCCACTTCTTAAACCCTACCTTGCATGCTTTCTCCTTGTGCACCTTTCTTTAACTGGGGCCCTTGCATGCCTACACACCTTCTATACTTAATCAATATTCTAGGGGCCCAACATCACCCCACACTAGGCCTATTCTCCATCAGCAAGAACACTCCTCTTAGTGAGAGAAAGAATACAAATAGGATTATGCCTAGGAAAAAGAATAAGGAGATGAAAGAATGGGGAAAGAAGAAAGAATGGGAGAGTGAAATAATTAGTGCAACAAATTGGGAAAATCCTTTTTCAAGTCAGCTTCCAATTTGTTCCAAGAACTGACTTCATCTTGTGCTCTTTGACAGAGGTCACCGACCAGGACACTTACCTCCTCATAATTTATTCCATCCCCTTGCATGCTCATAGTATTTGTGATCTTCTCCAACTCCTTGCACATATCCTACAATGCATCCATTCTTTGTGTGATATGTGGATATAGCTCCTTCTTTCTTCCCTATTCCCCTTGTTTTTCTCTTGGAACTCCTTGAGTTTTGCTTCATGAGTGGAAAACAGGGTTCCTGCCACTTTGTCTCTATCCATGTAATTTTTGTATGCGGCCTCAGTGGTCTGGGAACTATCCCTTACATCAGCTAGGACCTTGTTGTACTCCGCAAAGAACAGTACAATTTTCAACTTATCCTCCCTTTCTAAGTGTGTTGCCACTTCCTCTACAGACTCTAAGGCTAGCAGTTTTCTTTCCATGGTGAGTGCCCTTGTTAAATCCTCCAAGCATCCCAAGGTAGATTCATACTTTTGTATAGGTGATGCTAGGTTTGAATGCTTCAATAGTATGGCCTCATTACAAGATTCCACTTTCTTGTACATAGTGCTCACCTTGGCCTTCTCATCCTTCAACTCTCATTTCCACTGGGCACTGATTAAATTTTCTTGGCTCAGCTCCTTGGTTAATATAGATAGCTCTTCCTCTTTCTTTTTCAGCTCCCCTTCCGGGTCCCTGATTCTATCATTTCACCTGAAGAGCCTAGCTTCTATCTCAATGGATACCTTGTTAAGTGTGTTGCATAGCTATTCATCCAAGAGCTGCTGGGTATCCACCACTAGGTTATCTTCTCATGGTCCTAAAAATGTTACTATTTTCCTGTGGCTTACCTCAAACTTTGGCTCATCAAGGTGGGATTCAATTTCCCAAGAGATCATATTCCTTGTCCATAGGTAGGTAGGTCCTTATCAAAAGATGACATGCATATAAGCTCCTCCGCTACAAGTGTACTTTGAAACCACGTGTAAAAGACCTTCTTGGGGTCATCAATATAACCCATCTCTTGCCTCCCCCCTCTGTATGCCTTCCTCCCATGTGCGTACCTTTGGGTATACTTACAGTTAAAACTGGGCCTCTAGAGTTGTCATGTTCCTCTTCCGTGCTCTCCTTCTCTTTTCTTAATACTGGCTCAGTGCCGCATTCCACTTTGTCCTCCACCAGGTTCTCAATGTTTCTTTTCTTCTCTTTTTCTGCCACCTTGGTTGTTTTCTCTTATGCCGAGCTTGGAACCTCTTGCTTCTACGTGCTAGCCTCTTCATATTTTCCCATGTCCTGGGTGCTTCCTCCTACCTGGCTATCCTTGCATTGCACAAAAAGGAACCCTTGTTCTTCTTCTCCACCTTCCTCCTCTGAATCATGTATATTGAAAACAAGCAGCTCTTGATCTTTATCGGGGTCCTCTTCCCCACTTACATCTTCACTACCATCCTTCTCTCCTATGTACTTGCCCATACTTCTAGCTTCTTCCGAGGTGGTCTCCTCTTCTACCCTCTTCTTTTTCCTAATTGGAGATTTCGGTGTAGGTGACTTTGTTTCTTCTTCTAATGACTCCTTATCTGATGGCTCTTATGGCTTTGGAGTCTTTTCTCTGATTATGGTATTTTTATTACGCGCGTATGTACTAGGTCCGATGCCTAACCTGGGGGAACCTATTGCATGTGTGTCCACCACACTTGGATTTTTATTTTTTGGTTTCTTTTCCTCCTACTTGGGCATGGATCTATTCCTCCCAGTTGGATCTTGGGGCATAGATACCTCATTTTCTAGGTATGTGCCCTTCATAGAATTGGGCCTTATGTGAATGTAAATGTGCGCCTGTAGATCCTCCTGCAATGGGCAGAGTCATGGGCCTTCTCATTTGCACTTAATGTGACATGTACCACTGTATGTATGCGCATTTACCAGGGTAAACCAACCCTTTATGAAATTCCCTGTGGTCCTGGTTCAAACTACCAAGGTCCAACTTAAACTTTTTGGACTCCTTGGACCTGTTTACTCCCACTTAGAAGTACTGAGTTATGAAGGAAAAGGGGATCTTGCACCATGGGCTCCATGAGTCATCTATTAGCTTGAATCTACCCAGGTGGTAATGCTGGTGCAAAAAAAAATTTGCTTCTCCCCTAGTGGCTGCTGGTAGTTATTTGAGAATTCTCCATTCTACTATAAACACATTCCGTAGGCGTGTGTACCACTTTTCCAAGCGTTTCGTGTGCGCTGTTGTCAGTTGTCACAAGTGTACTTCTCAAATATTTTGGCTGATGAGGGGTCTTCAGCAGGGTACTCCCAAATGAATTTATCTGATGCATCTTGTACCCCGATATCTGAAAACACAATAGTTAGAAACACATTTCCAAAAAGGATCCTTTCACCTTCCTTCACGCAGTTGATAATTTCATTTTTGATGAATGCAGAAAAATTATAGATGGTGCCCTTTGAAATATTTCTTCAAGCATTTAACCATGGCTTACTAACTTGACTTCATCTCTCCTGGCCATTCAACTTTGACACCAAGTGCACGGCCATCTTCATTACTGGATCCTTGATTTCTATGACATCATAATACCTTGACCCCTTTTGCAAGTGAAATTTTCCTTAATCACTTCCTTGTCTGTCAAATCATCTTCCAACCCATTTCCTTCATAGATGAGGCCTATGAAAGGTGAGATTAGATGAGGATGTATGCACATCTTGCACCCCGCGAAGTGGAAATAGTCCTCATGCACGCGCGACATCAACCACTAATACAGTCACTCAGGTTTCCTGAAGTAGGGCAACTCAAAGAGTTGTAGTAACCCTGCCTTCTCCAGCTTGACCTTCATGTCACCGTTATATATGGGCAAACCTTCTGGTGTCCTCTTGTTTGTTGGGTGTACTAGCTCCAGTGCCTACTCATTTTCAATTTTTCTTGTCTGATGATTATAATCATTTATGGACATGTCCCTAAGATGGGACTCCCACTCCTTCCCCATCAACACTCCATCTGGGTACTACATTTCTACATACCATTCCTCATTTGTGCTTGCTTCAATTTCTTGTTACTTGCACTTGCCTTTTCCTTTTCCCTTCTTGGGTGTACTAACTGGTTTCTTGGGTGCCATTTTCTAGGTCTTCTACACACTTCAATCACGTTATTTATTTTTTTCTTCCACTCTCTCCAACCCTAGATCTTGAACTTGTGAAGAAATTTACTTAAACATGTGCCCTAGTTCTTCAAACCCTAACTGGGATACTCCCTTCACAAGACAATGTCTTCTCACACTTCCTCCCATGACCATGAAATCCCTTCCTTTTGGTTCAAAAATTTGAACTAGCTACTCACACTTAAATTGTTTCAAATTTTTCTTCACACGGATCAGTTTTTTAGAAGCCCTAGTTTGCACAGGTGCAAAAATCTCTTCGTTCTCCTTATATGCAAAGTGAAAAATGAAGTGTCCCGATCCCCCTATTTATTATTTTTCCATTTTTGAGCATTAAGTGATACTTCACCTACCACTGTACTTTTTTCATTTAATGTGGCTTTTTTAAACAAATCCTGACTTAAGCGCTTTCCCTCACATGCACAACCTGCACGAACAATCATTCAACCTTCTGGCGCGTAACCAATCCAACATGACAAGAGACTCTTGCGCGCACGTAACCAACGCTGAAGGCACTTCTTCTATCCTGAATTTTGCTCTCGCCTACCTCATGTTGCTTGATGTGCTTTCTCCTCCTTTGTATGTGGGATTTATAAGTAGCATTATCTTAGCATCAACCATCCTTATTCAATCTTTTCTCTCCATACACCTCTTTCAACTGGGCCATTCAATTGGGATTTTTAACACAAAGTTCCTTTGCACTTTAACCATGTGTTCTTTCCCATTACTCTACCCCACACTTAAAATGATGATCAATCCTCTACATGGTAAAAAATTATCAAAAAGTAGAAATAAGGTTACTGGCACCCAAGGCACAAAACAAAACAACAACGTGAAAGGGAAACACCTGAAAATAAATGCATAAAGGAAAATTATAAACTAACTGGAAAAAATACCTTATTTTCAAACACCAAGAAGAATTATTTATAATAGGTCTTCAACCTACTCCAATTGAAGTGTCCATGCAATTTCATCCCATCTAGTGCTTGTAACTGGCATGCGCCCGAATCAAGGATGTATGAGATTGTGTAAGGACCCAGCCAATGGACTTTCAACTTCCCAGGATGGTGTAAAAACTTAGAATCATATAGTAAGACCATCTTCCCAACCTCAAACTTCTTGTTTCTAATGTGGTGATCATGCCAAGCTTTCTACTTTGATTTCTCTGTTGTTTGGCTCTACCTGAAAAGTGATAATCTCTCATCCAATTTCATTAACTCCTCAATTCTTTCTTCTAGTGCTTGCTCATCAGCCAACCCTCCTGTACTCGCTATTCACAGAGAAGGTAACATGACTTCAACCGGTAGAATAGCTTCCACACCAAACACCAACTTAAACGGTGTGGCTTTTTTCAACCTTTTATAAGTTGTCATGTAAGCCCACAATACCACCATGATACTTTGTCATCCCAATCTTGTCTTCTGACATCACAAATTTTGGTTAGGGTATGACGCAGTATTTTGTTGAATGCTTCCACTGTTCCATTTACTTGTGGGTGATAGGGCATAGTTTTGTGATGAGCCACCATGAATTCTATTAATAGGATCCTCACGGTCTCATTCAAGAAACGTGTACCCCTATAGCTGGTCAAAATCAGCAGACATCCATACCTCGTGATAATGTTCTCCCACAAGAACCTTTCTATTGTGGCTGATGTGTAATCTTTAGTTGGGGCTTCCTCTTCCCACCTGGTCAAATAATCTGTGCAAGTGATGACATAGCGTGACCCTAGTCCAACGTGCCACTAGTGCGATAGGGCCTAAAAATTCTATTGCCCACTTCTCAAAAGGTTTCATGCTAGGTATGGGGAAAAAATTCATTTCATCTCTCTTTCCCAGTTTGTCAATGCACTGCAAATGGTAACATGCTTTATAATAGTCCTTATAATCCTTGTACAGGGTTTCCCACCACAAACCTGCCATTAATATCTTACGCGCGGTGGCATCACCTGCATAATTCCCACCCACACTTCCTCTGTGTGCTTCTTCCATGATGGTGAGGCGCTCATGCTCTAATACACACTTACACACAACTTCATCATGTCCTAACGTGTATAAGTCTCCATTGATTAACATGTAGGGAGCGATGCGTATGGCTAACTACTTTTTCTCTAATTACTTCATTCCTTCTGGTGCCACACCTTTAAAAATACTGTAATCTCTTCTAAATCTGAGGGAGCGCGCCACAACCTAAACAGTTGCACATCTGGCATCGTCTTCTCAATACTATGTGCGTCCTCCCCTGAATCAATTCTTGATAGATGAATGGGTCCATAATTTATTTTCCTAAGCTTCACTACAATAGTGAACTCAAACTCTTGAAACAACAACACCCACTGACATATGTGCCCTTTCAAAACCGGCTTGTTTACCAAATAATTTAACACCATGTGGTCAGTGTAAAATACAAAGGGTGTTACCAGCAGATACTGTCTAAACTTGAAAAGCGTGTAGATCATTGAAAATGCCTCATGCTCAGTTGTGGTGTAGTTATTCTCTACTGGTGTCAGCTTCCTTATTGTAAAACACAGAGGATGATCAACAATTCCTTCACCTAGGTGTGTAAGCGCTGCTCTAATAGCAGTCCCTGAGGCATCTACATGGACATGAAAGAGCTTGTCCAAAGAGGGAAAACATAATATAGGTGTGGTGACAAGCCTATACTTTAATGTATCAAACACCCTCTGCTGCGCCTCTCCCCAATGGAAGGTACTTTTATGTCTAAGTAGTTCCTCTAAAAGTGTGGCAATCTTGGAATACCCCTTGATGAATTTCCTGTAATAACCTATATGCCTAAGGAATCTGCGCACTGCACTCTGACTAGTAGGCTCCCCTAACCCTACAGTAACTGCAACTTTAACAGGATATACCAACAAGCCCTCATTACATATGCTATGCCCAAATAAAGTCCCAAATCATGTAGCAAACACACACTTCTTAATGTTGAGGGATATCCTCAATTTCCTACACCTCTCAAACAATAACCTTAAATTGTCACAATGGTCTTTAAATACACCATACACTATCCAATCATTCAAATAGACATGAAGAAACATATGGATGAAGTCTTGGAATGCTTGCACCACTATGCACGAAAAAATAGCAAGCGCATTCTTCAACCCAAAGGGCATGACCTTGTATGTAAAACTCCCCCACTCATTGGCAAAAGTTGTCTTCTACTGGTCCTCCTTTGCAATCTGGACTTGGTGGTACCTCGAAAATCCATCCATAAAGGAATAGATTTCATGCCCAGTGACCCCTTCCAAAAATTCTTCAATGAAGGGGGTCAGAAAAGGATCAATGACACAAATTATGTTCAACTCCCTATAATCCACACAGATCCTAATCCACCCATCCTTCTTGATGCTGATTACCATCAGACTTATCAATTTTCATTCCTCCACTACTTCATTGATCCCAGAAGCTATCATTTTGTCTATCTCCTCCTTAACCTTTACGTATAAATTGAGATTCATCTAGTAGGGCCTCTTCCTGACTAGGCGCACACCATCCTTCAATTTTATCTTCATCTCCGCCAAGGAATGGTGAACGCATTTGAGCTCATGGTAACCATGTAGGAATAAATCCTCAAATTAATGAAATAGATTAATTATCTTAGAGACTTCCTTCTCTGACTAGTAATCTCCAATAATAGCTTCCTTAGGTTCTTCTCCTGAACTGATGTTAACCTTCTTTGTCTTTAAGGGCTCATGGTAGGTGCATGCATGAGTATCATCATTTTCCACTACCTCACACGTCACTATAGAATCGCTAACATCCAATATTTTTGATTCCTTTCCCTCAATTACATACACCAACTTTCCTTTCTCCTTTTCTAAACACACGTGCTCAAGTTGTAACTCTTATGTTTCTTCTACTTCTTTTTCAAAGTGTGCCTCCAAACTTGTTCCACCCAATAAATACAACAACCTATCTTCCGCCATGGCACTATCCCCCATGGTAAGGTGCTGGATACCCTGCAAGGCCTTATCAATTGATGGCTTGGTACTCTGGTACTCAAAGGTTTGAATAAGGTCAGTTGTGAGCTCTTGCCAATTCCTTGTCTAGCGGCATGTCTCTAAATGAATGTACCATGCATGCGTACAACCTTGCAGTGTAGAATACAACTTGTGCACCTAGAGGGATGGTGGTAAAGCTTCCGCACCTTATCTCTAGACCTGTTCACACTCATGGATATGGAAAGATGCGAGCTCCTTCCCATGGTAGTCCTTAATGGCAGTGGGTATGTTATTTCTAGAGAATCTGACAGAGAGAAATTTTTACTTTGCGCCATTCCAAAATGTTCTCCTGATGTGTAGCCCACCATCATACCATTGTGCCGAGAACGAAATAACTTAGCATCCCTCTCTGTTATTTCTCATCCTTCCATTGAGCTTCCATCTCATAAAGAAATATCTCAGGGAAGGATCCTCCTAAATACTTAGGTAGCTCTTTTCCTCCTAGGAGAAAAACTATGCGCGCCTTTATTACCTTGGTCACCGACCCTCTCAACTTCCATCCAATCAATTCAAAATTTCCCCACGCATAATTTTCACATGCTAGACTGGCGATATCTCTTCTTGAATGAGAATGCTAAAACTGGATAACTCCATTAGTAGAATGTATTATCTCTAGGTCCCTGATTGAGCACACATATATCCTGCCTAGAACTTCTACCTGTAAGGTTCAATATAGGGTGTCAAATTCCCATCAGCTAGGGGTATAATGACCCGCTCCTCCTTGTTTTCAAAGCTAATGTACCCTTTATTGAACTAAAGGTCTACATTGTTCATGTAACACCATGGGTGCCCAAGTAGTGTTGGGAAATTGTCTGCCTCGGCAAGTGCCAAGACTTCAAAGTCCCCAGTAAACTTAGCTCCCTGGATAATAATAGTTGCATCCTTTAAGACACCAATGGGCATCACCTTAATCTTATTTTCCATATACAACACATTCGAAGATGGCTATAATGCAGGTCTTCCCATATGATGTCATGCATACAAAGTTAGAACATTAACCTCCACGTTAGTGTCAGTGAGGATATTACTAAGGAGCCATCCATCTACAACTACATTCAACATGATCTCCTTGTCATAGAAAAGGCTGTGAGTGAGAAGTTTTACGTGCAAGACCTACCTCTCACGCTCTCCTCTGGCGCATGATACCTTCTCTCTCAACCATGATCCTAGCAAGGGAATGATATTCTCTTGCCTTAGAATTTTACACACCTCCTTGACCTCATCCAAGACATCCTTTGGCACCTCGACTCTCCTTCCTTCTTCCTCCCTCCTGGACTGCTCCTTTAGACACTGGATTTCCCCTTGTAAACTCTGAATGACATCCATAGTGTCTTGATACATGTCCTTCTGATACACAGGGTCCAGGTACTTTCCATGAACTACTTCCTCCCTTGAAACCAGGTTCTTATGCCTTGGTATCTCTTTTGTACACATGGCTTCTGCCTTTGTTGTTACCAAGATAGGCTCCAAACCTACATCCCGTGTTACCCGAGGAATCCACTGTGTGTTTACCTCCTTGATGCTTACCATTGTATTTTTGGTGTTGTTGATTCATTCACTCAAACAATTCCGGGCACTCCTCATACTTATGCTTCTTTCCGCACCATGAGCACTACAAAAGGTCAGGGCATTCACGTTTGTAATGATCTATAGATCCACATTTAAAATATGTTCCTCGTAGGAACTCACTCCTTCCTCCCCCGTGGTTACCATGACCATGAAATTATCCTCAAATACCTCTTCCACGTGCGCCTCCATCTATGAGCTCCTCATAACGGTGATCATCACCCTTGGAACTATTGGCAATGCTAGTCTGACGCACCCCATGATCAATGGCCTCATGGATCTGATCAATGAGTCTACAGTCCTTAGTATCATGGGTTGTAGAGGTGTAAATCTTACAGTAATAAGATACATTCTTCTAGATTACACACTGTAGCAAGGGGCACCTACTCGCATCATGGTCCCCATAAAAAATTTCACAATATACTGCCACGATGCATACTGTCCTCTAGGGTTAATTATCATTAATGTGCCCCTCTACTTCACAATCTGTGCACCGCAAACCATTACGGATCTCTTGGGATGAGTTCACAGATAAATTTTCCAACTACTTGGCCATAGCAGCAATCTGAGCCTCCAAGAATAGGCTAATAATAGTATCAACACTACCAATAGCCTCGGCACCCAGAGCAGCTTCTAATGCCTCACGTGGATCTATACAAGTTTTATGAAATAAGGCCCTTCTAAAAGGAGTAATAAACCCTCCAAAAAACCACTGAGCATCTTACGAAGGATGAATATCATATGATAATTTAGACAAGAGAGTTTTAAAGTGTGCATCATACTCCTGTACACTCTCCGCCATTCCTTGCTGAATCTCCTTCAATGTGATGATGCTCTTCTAATCAAACTCAGGAATGTGGAAATTTACAAAGAATGTGTTCTTTAAAGTAGTATAGTCCAATACTGTCTGATGAGGGTCATACTTCCTATACCAACTATGTTGGTGCCCTTACAACGTGGTTGTAAACTGACTAGCCTTCTATTGCAGGGCTATGATACCCTTTATGCACCATAGTAGTTCACACTTGTGAACATGTTCTGCATCATCCTCAATACCTCTGTAATCCGGAAAATGCAGAGACATCTCAAAGAAAACCTGGGGGGTGGTTGGGGCTCGAATCCTCCTGAGCCAGATCCTTTGTTTTCACTTGTGTTTCCTCCACCTCCTGATCCACCACATCCATTAGGTCTGCTAGGTCCTAAACCACCAGATCCACAGGGTCTACCAGGTCCTAAACCACTAGATCCACCAAACCCACTAGTTCTTATTCCTCCTGAACCACCAAACCCACAGGTCCTAAATTGGTTGTGTCAAGGGTCTCCATAGTTCCACTTAGCTGTGTGCCTATGGTTTGCAACAATACCCCACTACCAATAGTATACCATGTGCCACTCCCAAATGCGAGACCAAAATCTTGTGTGTTTATCCCTTGCATGAAAATTTCTAACATTGGGTTGGTTTTTGCAACCATAGAAGGCCCAAACGAGAAATTATACCTCCTGGGTGTAGATTGATCACTTCCAATGTAACCAACTAGACCGGTAATATTTTCCCCCTAATTTGGAAAACCAAGTGCCAAGGTTAGGTCACTAGGTGGGATCATATGTGCACCAATGGTCCTTCTTTCTCCACATGACAAACTCTCATCAGAAGCCAAAGGGGTCTCTCTTACATACTTGCCAAGATGGGGTCGCACAGGATACACAGGTTCTATGTCCTTTGTGTGAACCTCAAATCCTTCCTGCAACATCTACCATCATACATCCATCACACCTGCAACCTTGCGTCATCTAGCAATCTCCATTTCACATGCTTCACCATACTTGGGTCATCTTTCATCCCTACATTTCTCCGCCGTAACATCTGCCATCTTCCTTCATCTTAGCTTCCTTACCCAGTGCTCAGAATGGTTTATCTGGCCATTGGGAATGCCTCTAAACTCATTCTAACCATCAAGATATTCATATCTAGAGGGACAAATCGTAGAAACGATCCTCTAGGCTCCTACAGAAACTCAAACTCAGCAACCTCTAGACAAGAATATGTAGAAATGGCATACTCCAGAGTGTAGCTAGCCAATACTAATTTCCACCAATAATCCACAACATGGGTCCATGTTAGATCTGCATCCTACAGCCTATGTTATTATTCTTGGGTCCACACATGTCATCCATAGTGCCAACTTGATCTAGATGAATAGGCTATGAGCCATTCATACAATTCCACCAGGAAAAAGTAGAAAAAAATTCATACAAATCATGGTAAAGAATCTCTTCTACCCATCTACGTGCATCAAACTCAGGTCCAGTGTTGAATCTCTAAGAAAATTCATCCTCTGTGCTCTTAAACCATGATTCAACACTTTCCAAAGTTAACCGCTTTGTCATTACTTACTACATAGATCAAAATGCATACTATTTTTGACTACAACTTTGAAAAGAGTTCTCGGAAACGGAACCAAGATGTAGTCATTTTTACCCCTATCAGAAAAGAAAGGAACCCCATGCACACCAGCCTATCACCTAGCAAAAGTTGGGTGCTCACCCGAGGCACACGCAGGTGTCAAATATCTCTTTTATGTAATTTTAGTAGGAAACGTCAACTATGATTTGTGTTAAAAGGACTTTCAAATGGATTTAGAACATACAAGAACCATACTTAGCATAAAATGAAAGAGAATGTATGAAAGAGATGTATGCATCAGAATCATTGATATTCATATATATAACAAGGAACCTCATTACATCCATAAAGCCATTACAGAGGGTCACAGATAAGCAGACCGCAGTCATGCATTTCAACTGGACTAATGTAACTAAGCTACTAAAAAGAAAAATTACAAACCCCCTGCTTAATACATCCTTTCCCAAATGCAATTACCCACTAACAGAGTTCTTGTAGTATTTATACAGAGCTCCACCCAAACTCCAAGTCTCTACTTTTTTTACTCTGCAAGTTCTTGTATTTATAGCCTCATTGGGATACCAATTCATCCTCCAGCACCCTCAGATCCGATGCCAAGTGTCTGAATGTGGTCCTCCATGCAAGCATGCTCCTCCAAGCCTGAGCTTCCCCCTTTTATCCCATGATGTTCTTCTAGAATATTTTACTGCAGGCATGCTCCTTCCTAGGCCAACCTGTCACCAGGCTGGTACCTTATCAATGCGCATTCGGGTCATGATTTTCATGTGTTCTACCCCAAACATCTGATTTTTATAAGTCTCGGACCCTTGGTTATGTCCGTGCACTCCGCGCACCACCACAGTCTTCCTTAAACCCTCTTCTTAAACCTTACCTTGCATGTTTTGTCCTTGTGCGCCTTTCTTTAATTGCGTCCCTTACGTGCCTAAGTGCCTTCTATACTTAGTCAATATTCTAGGGGCCCAACATGGGAATAGATTTTAACAGAATCCTTAACAGCGGTGGTTGAGTTTCGACCTTCTTTTCCCACTTATCCCTCTCTATTTCCTCTCTCTGATTGAATCTATAAATACCAGGGAAGAATTCATTGTAAAAGGTTGTTGTTCATTCTTCTTCCCTACCCCCCCTCTTCTTTTCTTCCCCAGGGTCAAAAATGGAGTCTGAACCTCCTCCCCTGCTCTATAAAATGGTTTTTTTGCCTCTTACTCGTGTATGATGCTCTGTGTAAATTTAAGAAGAAATAAAACTCATTTTTGTGATGTGTTTGTCCATCCTTCGCTTTTGTTCATTAAATCTTCTTTCCTCTCATCATTCTAGAGTATTTTGTGCATGTTTAGGACATTTCATTTGCAGATCTGTGAGCTGTGTTTATGGGGATCGGAAATGGAGTTTTGTGTGAATCTGACATTTGGTCTATGATTTTGTTATCCACCCTCTCCATTGCTCATCTCACCTCCCTTCATTTCATGGTTGTTTTGATAGATGATCAAGACTTCTATTTTCTTAGTGCTATCACCTTGTTAGTGTAGGATTTTGTTATTTTCATGCTCTCTCTCTCTCTCTCTCTCTCTCTCTCTCTCCTTGGTCCCTTGGAATTGTTAGATTAGGAGTAGATAGTCCCATTTCCTTCCATAGAAGTAGTTTAGCATTAGGATTAGGAAGAAGATGATGACTTTATCAAGAGGGCTATCTCAAGTCCACAAGTCCCACAACCTAAGAGATGGTCCCATGTTATGCAAATCACACCAAATGACCATGCCTTAGGAAAGCAGATCCATAACTCATTTGGGGGTGCTGTAATTTTGCATTAATAGATCCTCTTAATGAAGATGTCATTGATCTGAGTAGTGATGAAGAGTGGCAAGTCATGGGCTTTTCGTCTGAGACAGGGTATTTCAAATGGTCCAAATATAGAGGTGGATGCTTTGAGAGCACCCAAAAAGTTCGTTAATAGGATCAGATCATTGGTTGGTACGGTTATAGATTGGAGTGCTGCCATCATGGATTTTTTGTGGAGAGGTGAAATTGAACCAGTTTATAAAGAGACATCCTGACATGGAATTAATATAATTATTTGATAACAACTTTTTGTACCTTGGTGAAAGGGGGTGTTGCTGCTTGTATGGAAATTTTTTCCTTCGATGGGGATGTTTGACTAAAATCTTCAGGAGCCAAGGAAATGGACACCTTAGGATTACCAGATGGACTTGATATTTCAAGAGGTGGAGGTATACTGATAGAAGACTTACCCTTCTTAGGCTCAAGTGATTCTTTGTCGTAATCTTGTGAATGGAGGGTGATATGCACTGCATCGATTCGAAGGGTAGACATTTTAGGAAGGGATGATTTAGGGTTTGATGACAACGATGTTGATGTTGGCATTGTATGTGACTAAAAAGGAAAGAAGAGTATATTGTCACATTCCTGTACTTTCAAATAAAAGGCTCTATAATTTTGTATGGAGTGGCCATGTCTCCTGTGGTAATCACAAAAAATATTGAAATCGTACCAGACAAGTTTCCACCAGTGATGATAGATGAATTTGGAGGTGGTAGTGCAATAAGTGATCATTGAAGGAGTTCATATAATATGGTGGTGTAGTGCCCCTTAGGCTTGGATGTAGATGGAATTGAGGTTGTCCCTTCATCCTTCTTGCGAAGAGGCGAGACATGTTATTTAGTAATGGATTGTTTATTTTTCAGCCATGGAGGTTTTCTAGTTGTTGCAACAGATGGAGGACGAGGATCCTGTGTAAGTGATGACTGCGGTGAATAACAAGACTATGTAGGAGATAGAGGGAGAGGGTCTAGTGTGGATTACATTTATGGAATGATAGATGTAGAGCATGGAATCACTATGGGAGATTGATGGATGGGATTTTCCCCTATTATAATTGGGTGATTAACCGGTATGATAGAGCGAGGACCATGTAGGGAATTCTACTCTAGAAGGACATAATGATGACCCTTAAAATATCAAATGGTGTCTTTTTTAGATGGTCCTGTAGGCCTTAGTCTTAGCATGATGAGAGGGTCTCCAAAAGTGGGAATACCCCGTGTAGTTGGAGATGGACAAAAAGGTGGAGGGCCACGAAAAACGATGTGTTTCATCATAATGGGGGTTTCTAAAGACCTGAATAACACCCTGTTTGTTAGGAACCTTTGAGGTTTTGGATGAACTCGGTGTATTGGTTGAAGTTGATGCTAGTGAAGGAAGAAGAGTTTGGATGATGTGATTTATGTAGTTGAAATGATTTGTAGGTTTCAGATCATTTGTTTTTGTGAATTGAGGTTGACTAGAACCCATGGTTAGCTTAGGCAGAGATAGTTGTGCTAAGAATGTTTCAAGAGGTATCATAGCTATACTTGCAAACCCAGGTGTAGGTGTAGGTATGGTTATATTAGAGGATGCAGGTATGGGTTCGATACTGTCGTGTGATGAGGGCATAGGAATGATTTTAGTAGCAAGAGGTGGTTCAACAAATTATATATTGTTGATTTAAGGTGTTGATTCTATGGGTGCTAATTTGGTAAGTGACAAGGATGTAGGAAGGGTTTGAGTGATGGTTTCAATAGATGGAATCTCCGTAGTCATAATTTTAGACTCATTGGTTGTTGGTGTTGATTCTATGGATTTTGTTTCATAAAGTGACAAGCTGGATTGAGGGTTAGGATCAATTTTTGTTATTGCATTAATGGTTTGGACCACATTCATTTGTGGTTGATCGGAAGATGAAGGATGATTTGGGAAAGGTTTCTTAAATATGTCAAGATTTTGATTCAGAGGTGCATTTGCATTTTCCAAGTGAAGGTCACCTTTGTCGATCAAATCTTGAAGCACATTGTGGAATGTATGACATATTTCAATATTATGACCATTGAACCTATGGTATTTAAAATAGTCGTTATCTCAATACCAAATGGGTTTTGATAAATATATGTCAATGCGTGGAATGGGAGAGAGAGATATAATGTTAGAAGTAAGAAGTTTGTCAAAACTGTGTTATAAGTCTCTCCTATGGGTGTATAGTTACGTTGTTGACAAGGACGCTTGACGACATGTTTTTCCTTGGGAGTGGATTTGACTATGAAGGCATTGGTATTTGTTTTTGACTTTTTATTGTTAGACAGTGATTTGGATGGGAATTCAGCTTTTGGATTCTTAGGAAGAAGCTTTACTTGTCCATCCTCTAGAGATCGCAATTCCATTTTACGGGCCATGGTAAAATCCTCATCAAAAGTTTGAAATTACTAGATTTGTAATGTAGATGATATTTTTTTAGCACATGCATGACATAATACCTTGATTAACTTTATTTGTGGTAATGCAAATGATAGTTGATTAGTCACACCACTCCAATAATCAACAAAATCAGCAATAGATTCGTCCTCAAATTGCTTGATGGAATATAAGTCGTTGATAGTGATTTTGTGGACTATGTTGATAAAAAAGTGGTATAAGAAGAGTTGGTAAAGTTTTACAAACGAGAATAATGAATGTTGTGGAATGTTGTTGTACCAATCTAAGGTGGGACCGAGGGACATAGGAAAGGTCCTCAACATCAGATCTTGATCATGAGCTATTGGATAATATGGATAATGGAAGGCACGGATGTGTTGTTGGGGATATTCTTTACTGTAAAACTTAATAATCTTAGGAATTTACCAGTGGGGTGGATATGGTTTATATGGTACTAAAGGGTGAATGGGCTCGTTACAAATTTGATCATAAGAAATTGTAATCTTGGATGAGGATGAAGCAACTTCAAGACTATATATGCATCTTAAAAGGGATTGGAGGGGATTTGATTGTGTTTTTTTCTATAAGGATGAGCCAAGTTGAAATAAGAGATGGTTATGTTGTGTGTATACTTGATACTGTTGAGGAATGCTTTGCTAATAAGAAATGTTTTGTTAGGGGATGTTATGTTGATACAAAACAGTGTGCTAATAAGAGTTATTCTGTTGAGGGATATGGTATTGTGGGATATTTTGTTGAGGTGTGTATTATTGAGTAGTCCATATTGAGGAATGTTTTGATGTGGTACATTCCATTGATAGGGGATATTTTGTTGAGGGATGTTCTGATGATAAGGGTTTTTCTACTGTGGGATGTTTTGATGGGATGAGAACCTTATTGTGAAGCTATAGGTTGTGAGGTTTGAATATATTGATAATGTAATGGCATTGACGTATAAGTGAGTGGATTTAAGTATGTAAGTTTTTTTTGGGAGTACATTGTAGAGGTGTCAGTGGACGGTTCCTATTGTGGAATGTTTTGTTAAGAGATAATATATTGTGGAATGTTTTTTAGGGGTGTGGATTGTGTCATGGATATCAATGGTTTTTAAGGTTGTTCTATGTATTGTGAAATGAGATGTGTACTAGCGATGACACTAGCATTGACCAGTGATGTGGCTATGGGAATAGACATAGTGATGTTCTGAATGGGACTAGTAACCTATTGGTAAGTTACAACAATAGTAAATGCCATAAAACCAAATGGAGATGTTTGTACCTATGAGGAAATTGGACAAGTAGACGAGGAAGCAATGATACTATTTGGAGGAAGTGTTGATCCCATAGAAGGACCTGGTGAAGATACGGGTTGTTGATTAGATGTATTTTGTGATGAAATCATGTGGAGATCATAAAAAAGGACCGATGATACCAGAGATCTAGATTTGACTATTGTTTAGTGTTTCAGGTTGATATGAACTGTATGGATATTAGCTACTGGACAACATGATCTAGGTTTTGATAAATAAGTTGTGTAATAGTAGATGAAGGGTTGTAAGTGTGTGGAACGGATTGGGGTGTGAGTGGTTGCATTTGAATGTTCCTCGCTACTAAATAAGCATTGAGGGAAATGGTATTTGAGTCTATAATTTCTTCAAAAACAGTGTCTCCCTATTTTCGAAAGGAGGTTTGGATGCTCTAGGAGAGAATGGACATTTTGATTCTGGTGTATGAGGGATTTAACCATTATATCAATGTGGGGAATAAAAGGTTTTTTTTTCTATTTCGTTGATATAGTTGATTCTTGATTCATTCCAAGTTTTTTGGGTGTTAGAAAAGGTATTCGATGTGTCCATTTAATAATAAGGGATTTGTTATTATGTTGGTGTCGAAAGTGGTGTGTTGTAAAATGAGACATGTTGAAATGTAGGGGGTGGTGTAGACATGTTTTGAGAAGTCTAGCGGCCAACTTGTTAGTAAGTACCACGATAAGTAAACACACAATCACCTAGGAAATGGAAAGTAACTAGATCGGTTGATTTATAAACAATAAGAAAAGGAAAACATAATGTTGTTTTGTATTAATCTTGATTAATTATTAAAAAAAGTGAAATGTGTAAGATGGTTAAGAAAGGTCCTAGGAAGTGGTAACTTATGGATGGTTTCATGTATGTTTAAGGGTGGAGTCATTGATATACCCGAAGATACATGAGACCCAATTTTGTATTGTTATCAGTATGGGCGTGTATATTGGCGCATACCCCCTCACTTCATGGTCCCAGTACAATAAGGGAGTCAGGTGCTAAGCCAAAATATAATGACAGATAGGAGATTATACTGTGCCAGAACACAGAGTCAGTTTCCCTGTTGGGTGATGAAATCCCAATCAGTTTCACCTAGGTGGGAATTGTTGAAATGCATTTTTTGATTTGAAGTGATTTTGTTGTGTGTGAGGGAAATATAAGTGAGTGTAATGATTTTACCTCCCTAATTAAAACTAGATGATCAAGAAGTGTGAGATGGTTCGTTTTAAGACCCAAAACAAAATGTTTATTTTTGATGAGGAAAAACAAACAAGAATGCAAAATGAAAATTAAAAAGAGGAGTATTTAGACTGACCATGAGAGCGCTCCTATTTTTTTATTTCAAATTTTAGCAATTTTCCAAAGCACATGTTTAGCAAATCTAGAAAAACAAAACTTCCCAAAAAAATCCTGCAATCAGATTAGCAGAAGACAAAAAAAATAGAAAACAAGAAGCAACAATCTTGTTATGTGATTATAAGAAAAAATACACAGAGGAATCATGGATGGTTGGGTCAATTGCAAGTGATTAGCCTAATCACGAACAATTATCATATACTTAAAAATATTGGAAAAATTCTTAATAAAATGAAACAAGGAAATAAGCGACAACGTCCCATTAGGCATGCCAGAATATCAAGCACGATATTTACCTTGGGTTTGCTTGATGTCTCAAGTGGGTAAAACCTAATTCAACCTCAGTATGCCATAGTTTTTGGGATACCCACAATGTGTGGTGGATGTTTTGTGCTCCGTGAAGAAAGTGAACAAGTCTTCTTTTCCCTGCAAACAAGCCTACGAAACTTAAACAAGATATAATTATTAAAAATAAGTGGGCATGTTTTCTAGAAAAATCTAGTCCCTAGAAGCCCAAAGACTTTCTTAAGTGGATATCAACCTGGTTATGAAACAATTATGTTTTATTAATGATAATGCTTCATTACAATATGATAAAGAAAAACATATGACTAGTTGATGTCAATTATTTAGATGATTACATACATAAGAGAATAATAGCAAACCTAGAACCAACGGTCAGATTCTTGATCTGTGTACAAGTTTTCAGAAACGTTTGATCCTATGGAACCAACTAGGTCTTCCTCCTTAGTGAAATAGGATTCGGGTTAATAGATATAGTCGTCTACAAAGAAGTCGGATACTTATACCTGAGTATTATAGAGGTGTAAAAGAGTGATGTTGGTGTCGGGGATGCTGATATGGCTATCAATCTCAAACTTGGATGTGGTGTGGTAGTCCTTTGGTATGCCTAAGCTAGTTTCATAGTTATATTCAAACTATTCAAGGTCAACTTGGATTATTTGAACCTTTTAGTACGAATTCCACAACTCCTCAATTTCTTCACAGATGTGGTGAGTTGATGCAAAAATGGCCTCCAAATGATCCATGGGTGTAGCATGGATGGAAAAAGTTCTAGGTCATAAAGCAAATCATACTGCTACCAGTACAATGGGTGGGGGATGATAGGTAGCAAGTCAATGCTGGTAATAGGATAGTTATCACCTCTTATAATCATCTGACATCACCATGCTAGGAAACATGTTAGAAAATAACTGAAACAAGCAAGAGGTGTTAGGTGGATTATAAGAAATATGGGATAGAAAAATGTTATTCAAGAATCGCCAGTGATCAGGCCAATCACAGGAGATTACTATAAATTATAGTAGACCATAGAAATATGGATTAAAACTGAGTTGGATTATGATTCCAATGATTTTTCAAAGCAAAGTGACATGATAATTTGAACACAAACAAAATTACCTACTAATGGAGACAGAAACTAGAAAAAATGAATTATTACCTCGTATCAATGATCAAATCGTATAGGAAATGAAATGAGAATGGTTTGACGACAGAAAATTAGTGATACGAAAATCAATTTGATTATTTTGATGCAGTGTAATGTAAATGGAGCTTTGATTTTTTTAGTATTGGTAAATATTTTTTTGAAAGGAACTATACCCTTGTAAAACAAGGCTCAGAAGCCAGAGTTGAAAGTTAAAGCACAAAGAATTAGATCAAAATACAGATAGAACAATAATTCCCAACTACAGAAAACTATCTGCAAAGAAAAAACCAACAACCAACAACACATCAACAAATAAACAAATAATGTACATCGATAAAACAACAATGGCACAACAACACCATTGGAAAAGAAACAAACTGTTATCCAGACAAGAAAGATGAAATCAATGTAACCCAATCGAACACTAATAGATAAAATCATCCAGGCATAGAGTTCTCCTTCAGAGTGAATTTTGTTTTCTTTTTGCTAACCGTTACCCAGCCAGATGGAGCCTCCACAGTTGGAGGCGAAGAAAAAGGAGGAGTTTCCTTAGCCTTATTTGTCCACTTTGGGACATCCACGTTGTTATCTTGAGAGAGATATTTATCATTTTCCTTATTTCCCTCAACAACTTGTGCATTTTTCATGCTGCTCACAATTTGAGTTTCAGATAAAGGGATTTCCAAGGAAGAATCAGACTCAGCCTTTGTATCTGCATTTGATTCTAGATCCTTTTTTGCAGGTGTTCCCGGAGTGCATCTTTCCACCAGTTGCACTTCTCATGTTGACATTTTTCCATCCCACAAGTAGTAGAGGTGTTTCCAAAGAAAAAACACCTTCTACACCAGAAAGGTAGACCTTCATAATCAAGAGGTTGTGACCAAGTTCTATTTTGCACTCTAAGATCTATGGTTGCAGGAAGATTTTTATCAGTGTCAATTTCCACTAGGATCCAGGCATAGGTAGTATGGGTGTAATTAGTGGTTTGAGAATCTATATAGAGTGTAGTTGCCAAGGTATTTCCAACGGATGTCAGACAATCATGACTCTAAAATTGGAGAGGTAAATGGGGTAGCTTGATCCAAATGGGTTTTCATGAGAATGATTCTGTGAGTGGGTTAAAGGATGGGAACTAAGGTTTAATGACCAAATATTTAGATTGGAAGGTCCAGAGCTTGGAAGCAATGATTTTTTTATCATCTACTGAAGAGAAAGTCACAATGAAAATACCTTTAGCACACAGATACAATTCTATCCTACTAGTTAAAATTGGATTCCAATGCTTAAAGATCCACACATGAAGAATAGGAAGGCTAGGCCACAGTCCCCCAAATCTACAAATCAAAGCATGCTCTTTGTAGTAAATCTTAGATGAAATGACCTCTTCCCCAAATGTAATACATGGGGTAATATCTACAGGTTTCATGGAAGATTCCTTGCCATTTAAAATGTCTTTGAAGGAGGTCACAATAGGGTCGTGACTAGCCTCTCTATCCAGTGGTGGAAAATCGGGTATTGCTATGTCAGTGTCTCCATGTTCTAGTCCACCACAAGGAGAACCTTCTAGCAAATATTTTAGATTGCCATTTCTAGGCGTAGATGCAGGAACGCCCCCAGATGGAGCTTGAAACATACCATGGCTAGGGTTTATGCTGCCACCCCGAGTTAGAGGTTTAGTCAGATAAATGGAGCTCCTTGCATTAGTATTGAAGGTGAGATCAATCCAAGACCAGACTGAATCCTCTGAAACGAGCTCCAAATTTGTTTTGCCTCCATCTAGATCTCCTGGTCAATGAGCTCTTGCCAGACCCTTGTGTGAATTTACATTTTTAGGGTTCACAAATTTACGTGAAGCTAGGGCTCAGGTAGAAACCAGTTTTTGAGTCTCTAACATGAAGCTAGGGCTAGGTGTTCAAAATATTGTATGATTAAGAACATAGTTGAAATGGATCTTTGT
This sequence comes from Taxus chinensis, assembly GCA_019776745.2. Taxonomy (NCBI): domain Eukaryota; kingdom Viridiplantae; phylum Streptophyta; class Pinopsida; order Cupressales; family Taxaceae; genus Taxus; species Taxus chinensis. Next base: position 884,288,320 of record CM034151.1, read on the forward strand.
TGAAGATGATTGATCTCTGCAATGTTTGTGAGTGAACGTAATTTCCCTACAAAATGTGAAAATCCTCTCCAAAAGAGGCTAGTAAATAATATGTTTATATAGATCGCTGGTAATCAGGATAATCGCCGGTGATTTCAGAAAATCTGAGTTAGGATATCAAGTGATGTGATTTCCCTACTATTTTTATTTCGATTTTGGAGGATTGTGAAGGAGGTTACGATATGAAGTGGGAGATAGTCGAACTAGGACTACGTTAGTTACAATAAGGATGGAAGTCATTTTAGAAGGTTTCTAATGTTATTTTACTTATAACGAGTTAAGTGTGGAGAGGTGGTTAGGGCTAGGTTAGAGGTCGTTGAGTGATATTTATAGGTTTCTTAAACTAGATAGTTACAACTAGTAAAGGTGTCCAAGTTAGTATGGTGAGGTATGAGGGTGAGGTGTGAGGGTGTATTCATTAATTTAATTTAACTAATTAATTAATTAGACCTAGGGATGTGGTGGTGTGAACATTAGATAAATTTAATTAAACAGGACTGATGGGTGACTTAATGTCATAGAGTATCATGAGTGGGTTGTTTTGATCATGAATAGGTTTAGGGATTTTCCAATGATAATGAGGGAGTGTAGAATTTAGGTGTCTATATGATATTTTCTTCCATACTTTGTATTGTTACATTGTTTGTTATTGTTTGATTTTTTATGTAGGATTTTCCCTATATTTGGTTTGCATAGTTGTTTGTTGTATGCAGCCATGATGGCCTTAGGTGTCTTACGAAATCATGAGTGGTGTCCCATGTTTGCAACCTGCTTTGTGTGGCTTACTTTTTCTTCTTGTGTGTTTACATTACTACTTTGATTTTTAGTTTATACACTGTTTGAGTAGGTTATACACATGAATTGTGGACTCATTCGCTTCTTTACATATATTCTTGCAATGATTAGTTGTATTACGATTACACGCCACTTGATCTACGTTCTATGTAATAGAATTTCATGAGTATCAAAGTCCTTTTGATCAGATGAATATGCCCCCAATAGTGATTATTGGACCATCGGTTCTTCCCATCTGAGAATGATTTGTGAAGGGAACACATCTTCACAAAGATATCTTTATTTGTAAAGGGGGTTTTACTTCTACTACCAAACTCTATAAATAGAGGCCATAAAGGATTTGAGAAGAAATCAAAGCAAAATAAGAAGTAAGAAAGCACCTAAAGAAACAAAGTTGTAGTAATGGTGAGGACTGTGTTAAAGCTCGATAGTGAAGGGGCCCAGTCTGGTTCAATATATTCTTGTGAGTATGCAAGCCTAGTTAGGATTACATCCTAAACATTGCATCGCACAATGGATTTCTGCAAAGTCTTTGTTGTAAGACTATAACAAGATTGTAACTCACAGTGACCAATTTTGTATATTTGACTCAATAATTACTTTAAAATAAAATAAAAATTTACATACTCCATAACATGGTACATTTCAACTTACTTCAAATAAATATTCAAAACCATCGCATCCGAAACATTGATAACACACTAAAATGCGTAAAATCTCCCATATAAACATGATGACAAAAGACAAACATAGTCCAATTTTATGGATAACAATTGGATCCATACTTATATTTTTATATACTAACAACATAAGAAGTGGATCCATACATATGTTTTTATATACTAACAAAACGCCAAATATATATACTTCAAACATGGATAAACAATAAATCATTTCTGAGATCTCCAACTTGAATAGAAGATTATATTTGTCGTTATTGTCGTTACTCTTTCTTGGACCAGTGCAACTACCGTTGAACCATTATTCCATTTGTCTTATATGGAAAAGCGAAATCCATTGACTACAGAAAACTGACATGTTTGACTTGACTGTGACTAAAACTAAATGTAAAACTGGTATATATTATATGTATATATCGTGTATGTATATATGTGAGCTAGAGGGGCGAAAAATTCCATTGACAATAGAAAGCTTACCAACTCTGAATCGACTATTGTTACATGTATAATCCAATTAGCATATATTTTATGTATATATATATCAGTTAGAAGGGCACATTCAGCAGGGTAGTTCACAATGGCATTATCTGATATGCTTCAACTTCTTCAAGAAAGAGCAGCTGAATTTTCTACCCAAACAACAGCTGTGGGAATCACCATTTTAGTCCTCCTGTGGGCTTTCTACTGCTTCAAGAAAAATCCAAAATTGCCTCCAGGGCCATCTCCATTGCCCATCATAGGAAACCTCCATCAATTAGGAAAGCTTCCTCACCGTATTCTGTACGATCTTTCTAAACAATATGGCCCAATTATGTTTTTGAGATTTGGGTCTGTGCCTTGTGTGGTGGTTTCCTCTTCTGACACGGCGAAAGAGTTTTTAAAAACTCATGATTTGGTATTTGCCAACAGACCATCTTCTGCTGCTGGAGAACACATTGCATACAATTACAGAAACCTGGGTATGTCTCCCTATGGACCTTACTGGAGACACATGAGGAAAATATGTGTGATGGAATTGTTGAGTGCAAAGAGAATAGAAAGCTTCAGGTCTATAAGAGAGGAAGAGCTTTCTTTGGCTGTGAAGTCTGTGTGGGAAAAGAGCAGTAAAGGAACTGTTTCTGTGAATGTCAGCAAGAGTTTTTCCTCCCTAACTACTGCTATAATCTGGAGGATATTGACTGGGACCAAATATTCTGATGATGATGTGGGTGGCAGTGGAAATGAGCTCAGAGATATGGTCAGGGTGGTTACCAGTACCATTGCTGCTGTTAATATTGGGGACTTCTTTCCTTATATAGATTGGATGGATTTGCAAGGTATCAAGAAAAAGATGAAGAAGGCACACAGATTTTTCGACAGAATTGTTGAGAAAATTATTGATGACCATGTTGAACAGCGGAGGAGGGCTTTGGATGAGCACAAGGAGATGACTAAGGATATTGTGGATGTTCTTCTTGATATGGTGGAGTCTCAGACGATGGAAATGGAGATCACACGGGAAAACATCAAAGCAATTATTTTTGTATGTTTCTTCCCTATTTCATCTGTATTTTTAAGTAGGAGAGATACTGTTACATTAGAAATAAACAGCTATAAATCAAGCAGGAATGAATTCTGTAGCATTCAAGTAGGATACCTAAATTATGATTTAACAATAAAGAGTATAGCCACTGACCATAACATATTTGATCTTTAGTTTCTAATTGATTTACCCATTCCAGATAATACAAGATTGATTCAGCTGATTTTCCTAGGATTTGCAAGTGATATTAAAGTAACAGATAGAATCTGATATGATTAAGGTAGCAACATTGGTGCTGAGAGCATTAAGTGATGGTCTTCAAATATACCAAAAAAAATAGTCGATAAAAAAAAATACCAAAAATCTTTAAGATTTTACCGTATTTGGTAATTATGGATATGATTCTTCTGGGCTAATTTAGTAAATTATAATTTGTTTGCAGGATTTGTTCATTGGTGGGATGGAGACAATGGCTACCACAATGGAATGGGCAATGACTGCACTCCTCATAAACCCCCGTGTAGCCAAGAAACTACAGGAAGAAATTGATTCAATAGTAGGCAAACACCGCATGGTAACTGAATCTGATCTACCCACCATGGACTACCTGCAATGTGTGCTGAAAGAGTCTCTGCGATTATACCCACCAGGGCCATTGCTGCTCCCCCACGAATCTAGAGAAGCTTGCACTGTAGGCCCACAGGGCTACTTTATACCTGCAAAAACAAAGCTTTTTATTAATGCCTGGGCCATTGCCAGAGACCCAACTGTGTGGGAAGATGCCTTGGAATTCAAGCCTGAGAGATTTATGGGTAATAAGACTTTTGATTACCAAGGGCAAGAGTTTGACATGCTTCCTTTTGGAGCAGGAAGGAGAAGATGTCCTGGTGGTCACATGGCTATGGGGCAGATGTCCCTTATGTTGGCTCAGCTGTGGCATTGCTTTGACTGGAGACTTGAAGGAAATCCAGATGATTTGGATATGACTGAAGAATTTGGAGCCACTATGCCAAGGAAATTCAATCTCTTTGCCTTTCCTTCCTTGAAATTGTCCATAAACTTGTAGGTTATATTTTATAATCAACCTTATGGTTAAACCTTGTGGTCTACAGTGATGAAAATCTTTATGCATAGGACCTCTTACTTCTTGATAAGCTCATATTTGTTGAGTTTTGTAATAGGATGTAGTAGAAGGCTTGATGAGCTCATACTTTCATAAGTTCAAAGAGATGTAATTTGGTGATAATATATAGAGATGCATATGCTCGATGAGTTCCTGGTTTTATGTAAAGAGATGCAATGGGTATCTTAAAAAAGAATGGGTAGTGTGAAGAAATGGTCTCCTATTCTAGGTCAACGAGGTTTCCCTTTCAGCTAGTCTTAGTTTTGGCTGTATATTGCTTTGTACAACTGCTGATTATGTGTATGGCTAAAGGTATTGTTTCATTGTATTTGTGCCAAGTGCCGTAGTGATTATAGCTTTGTTAAGTGTGATGTAATTGTTGTTTTCATGTATTATTTTATTTCCCTGTATCATTCACTAGTTACTTTCTTTTACTAAGATCTACACGATTCATATCTGTTCTATTCGATATCTATTATTATTATTTTATTTCCCTGCATCATTTACATCTGATCTGTTGCATATTTGCATTAAGATTATGCTAATATAGAGTATTTGCCAATGAACATAAAATATTTGATCTTTAGTTTATAATTGATTCACTCATTCTTGACAAGATCAGAATAATAGGAACCAACAATCTATTAATTCTAAAATCTACAAAATAACTCATAATATAAATATATGTAGTAGGTTTTTCTTTTCAAATATCATAAAATATACATAATATTTATTATTTATATATATGTTTTATATTTATAATTTTGATAAATTGAAATTTAAAAAAAAATCTAATTTTTTTTCTCTTTTTGAACTATTAATAATTTTTTGAACATGGTAACTACATGTTAAATTGTAACAAAGCACATCCCCTAGTCCAAAGGGTTGATGTGAGAATAGAGGCATACTCCCAAACTTTTTTTTGAAAAATGTTAAAGCAAAGGTATAAAATCGGTTGTATTTATATGTGGGATATGGTGGTCCATCTTTTAAAAGATAGATTGAAGTCTCACTTTCTACAATTAATACGAGTCTCTTCATCTAAAATAGTTGATTAAATTAAAAGTATAAATAAATATAATATTTTTAAAAATAATAAGTCAACCTCATTTAGTAATTGATTAGATTAAGAGTAGAAATAGATTATATTTTTTTTTGTTAAACAAGTCAGTAATTCATATGACAAATAAAAAACAATACTAGTTAATATAGTACCTTATAAACCTTCTTTAGTTTGTGTAACACTTTGTTAGCAAGTACTATTAAATGCTTCAAATAAACCTAAGATCTTGATTTGCCTAAGATTTGCAAGTGATGTCAAAGTAATACATAGAATTTGATATAATTATTTTGGGCTAATTTAATGTATTATGATTTGTTTACACGATTTGTTCATTGGTGGGATAGAAATAATGGTTACCACCATGGATTTGGTAATGACTGCATTCTTCAAGAAACCTTGTATATCCAAGAAATTATATAGGAAGAAGTTGATTCTAAAGTAGGCTAATACGGCATGGTGTTATGATCTTGTTGTGCGGATTCACTAATGCCTCGAGGTTTTTGTGTAACAATTTGTTACATTTGGTATCAAAGTAACCACCAAAGTTCGAGTACCAACACGAGTGGCTACACTAGTATTGCAGTATTCTCCTAGGGCTCGTATTGGACAAGGTGTGCTCCAGCTAGATAGAAATAAATCTAGCCTTGAGTTTTTACTGCAGAAGTGCGGTGGGATGTTATGATCCTGTTGTGCAGATTCACTAATGCCTCGAGATTTTGGTGTAAATGTTCGTTACAGCCTGTAGTGCCCACACTTTTTATAGCTCAGTAGCTTGTTGTTTCTTTGCTCATAGACATGTTTTGACAGTGATTGGTTATATCTTGGACATTATATTTAGATATTTGATCTTATTAGACATGTGTGGACATTTAGGCGTATAGCGCCAATTTAGCTTAATTTCTATATTGTCGCATTTTCTTATAATGTCATGGATACTAATGGATATGATGCTGTGTTTGGAACATAATGGATAGTTGTTGCATGTGGAATTCTATGGTTATATGTCATGTATCATCTTGTCTAACTTTTGGAATATTGAGTATAATTGTGCACGTTGTCGCATCTTTATTTCAGTAGGATGTTAGGTTAGTTTAGAATGCATTGATATCTTACTATGTCATTGAATTATATTATATCAGACAGGTGCGGTTAATGTGTGCAATGAGTGTGCAGGTGACAGGTTTACAGGAGAACGTGGGATTCAGGCCAGCTACTCAATCTTGCACAAGCAGCCCACGGACTGAGTCCTAGCCATGTTCATTGTGTGAAGCCTTAGTATAGGAGATTATTATTTTGGGCACTATGAGTGACCCCAATTTATGTAATGTATTGTGCTTTGAATTATTAATTTTGTTTAGGGTTGCTAGTGAAGTTGTAAACTTGTTTTGGGAGTTAATAATTCCACTTTCTTTTAAATCTTTGATTTTGTTTATTTAGTCACTTAATCACAAGGGTTTAGGGTCACATGTGAGACCCTTGGGTGGTCCCCACACCCTCTACCCTTGTGCCAAAAATACAAAACCCGAAATTAGGTTATTTTGGGCATTTTTGGGGACCCCTTTGTAGCTTGGGAGTTCCCCTAACATAAAAATGAGCCCTTGGACCCTACCTAATGGGTAGGGGGGCTTATTTTCAAGGCTAGAGGGAGTTTAACCTCCCTTTTTACCACTTGTTTGGTCACATCCATGTAAGGGATGTGGATTTGAGTTTTTATCAAAAGTTTCACTAGTTTTGTCTTGCTAACATTTAAGGGAATTTGGGAGAAGAGGGCAAAAAAGACAATTTTACCCTTTCTCTCTTTTGTTTTGGCATCTTTGACCTTGATGAAGGAGAGGGGTGACACATGTCACCCCCTCATTGGTGAGGATTCTTGTTTTCTCCTCTTCAAATTACCATTCATGGGAAAAGAGAGGGACTTTTTTTGAAACTTCTTGCTTGGGACGCTTGGGGATTTTGAAGCTTGGAGATTGGCTTGAGTCAAGGTGTGGAGAAATTTGAAGTTGGAGAGCTTTTTGGAGAGCTTTCCTTGAGGTAGGCTCTTATGTCTTTAGCTTGTGTTGCATTTATCTTAGTTATTAGATGGGTTGCATGGCTTTGTTATTTGGTTGTTGTTTGTTTTACTCCCTCCATCATATGGCATGATGGAGTTTTGGAGTGTGGGGGAAGAGAGAGGGAAATCTCCCTGTCAATCCTCAAGGCTTGATGGACAAGCCTTGTAGGATCTTAGTGTTTCCCCTCAATGGTTGAGGTGGGGAAGTTGATTCATTTGGCTTGAATCTCCTTCCCCATTCTTAGTAAGGAAACCCCTTTGGGGTTTGAAAATCCTTCCAAGAAGGACTTGGAGAAAGGGAGGAGGAATAAGGAGGGTTTTGGATTGAAATTAGGAGCAATAAGGAGGGTATGGAGTTTTTTGCTTTGTGCAAGAAATTTTTGCAATAAATTTTGTGGAGAACTTTCTCCTCTCTTCCCCACCTTTGAGGAAGAACATGGGTTCTCCTCCTTGTAAAACTTTGAGTCTTGATTTATGTTTTTTTTTTTTTGTTTCCATGTGAAAGTGTTCTTGGTTGCTTCACCCTCTTACTTGTGCAAGTTTTGGTTAGTTGGCCTCTTTCCCATGGGCTTGGGGGAGGCTAGCATGCATCCCAACCTTAGGAAAGGCATGTAATGATGCCTATGGTTGGGAGGCAAACAAGCTCTTTCTCCTTGTTGGAATTCTTGAAGGCATGAAGGATGTATCTCAAGCTTGGAATCTCTTTTCATTTTGGTGCTCATTGTCTCCTTCACTTTGTTGGCATTTCTCTCTTGTAACTCTAAATTATGGCTATTTGGAAATGTCCTTGTATTGTAAAGTACCTTCTTGTGATTTGGAATCTCTTGTAAGATTGATAAGTCCATTGTATTTGAAGACTTTCTTCCAACCTTGTAAGGGAATTTTGATGGATTGTTGCCTTGTATTTTTAGCATGCTCATGAAATATGAAGCATTGAGTTATTGAGTAGTTGTGCAAAAGAAGATTTGTGAAATAATGTTATTTTTATTCTTTAAACTACATTTAGTAGAAGCATTCTTTTTACATTCCCTTAACATGCTTGTAGTTGGAATAACTATTTGACAAAAAAAAATATAAATTCTTTTGCATTGTATTTGAAAGGCGCAATATTTCTTTGTTGAGGGTTTTATGAATTATACACTCCTTTGCAAAAACTATTAGCGATCAGACTTTTCTTTAAATATATATATATATTCTCATGTCTTTCCTTGTGACAAATCTGAAAATCATTGAATGTGAATAGTTGGGAGCATTCAGTTCATTGTTGTATCAATCATAAGGTTAAAATCTGTTGTCTATTTTAAGTTGAAATCATCCTTATTTAGCTTGTGTTCAATAATAATAATAATAATAATAACAAGATTTAAGTTTTTTTTTATAAAACAAAAAAGATAAATATATATATATAATATTATATATATATATATAGCCTTAGTTAATTTCTATATTTCTATAATTAGTTTTGGCAGATTTGTTATATATAATATTATAAATATTATTCTATACACATAATAAAATATATATATATATATATATATATATATATATATATACATATACCGTATAATATAATACGTCTTTTTTTAATAATAATAAAAACAAAAAAATTTGTATTCATTCAAAAAAAAAAGAAACGATTTGTATGTTTTGTTTTGCTTAAAACAAAAAAAAATATCGGTTGGGGGGGGGGGGGGGGGGGGGCACGGGGGGCGGTAAACCCCACACCCTTGCATTGTCCCCCCTCCTTGGCCGCTGTCTCAGCCTCCCTACCCCCGCACCCCTGTACCGTCCCTGGGCCCCTGCCCCTTCCCCCCATCCCCCTTCTTTCGTTCCCCGTACAACCTCCCCTTCCCCCTCCCCACTGTACCAACTCCCTGCCCTTGCGCCTCCCTCCGTGGCCCCCACCTGTCCGGACCCGCGCCTCATAGCGCCGCCTCCCCCTCCCTCCATCTCCAACGCCACCCCTGCCCGCGTCACCACTATTAATTCTTTCCCCCCTCTGCAACCTCCTCACACGGCCTTCACATTTACACAAGTTCTTCCATAGATCCGCCCCCCCCCCCATACAACAAACAAAAAATACATGTATTATTTTCAAAATGAAAATAAAGAAGAAAATAATGGATGAGAGGTGGCTTTCACCAAGGGGGAAAACATAAGGAATTTTTTTCAAGCATCAATGCCCTGTCCTCTACCTGCAAGTAACAAACAATGCAAATGAAAGCAAATAACATGGAAATGAAAAGAATAACATGAGAAAGCAAAAGAGAGGAAATGATAAAGAAAGTAGGTTAATCTTAGGGCAAAAGGGAGATCAAGGGTTAAGATTGACTTGATCCTAGGGTCCTTAAATGACCCTCTATACTTTTGAATTTAAGTGATTTTGTGGGAATAAATTTTTGAGTAGGGAATGAAACTTTCTTTATGAATGGGTAGATTATTTTCCTCATGCAAGTGAAGTATTAAATGTGATATTTATATTAGTTTTAAATGTGTTAAAAAAAATTTAATAGAAGCTAAACAAATCAAATTAACTCGAAATAATAGTTTTAGCAATTTGGTTACAAGATTATATCATTGAGAATTTAATGACTTAGTGAGGATGGTTAGGCGAAACATTAGTTCGCATTTTATTATATAAAAACAAAAGTTTACCAACTTTTTAGGTTGTTCTATGTTGTCCCAAGGCAGGGCTTACCACAGCCACTAGGCTTTGAGATCTTAGGTCATGAAGATAAGGTCTACATAGTTATTAAATTTCTCTATGGAATCAAGCAAGCTACTAAAACACGGTACACCATAATGTATTCTTTTCTTCTTTAGAATGGCTTCAGTAGATCCAACAATGAGCTTAAATTGGATAAAGATGAACGGAAAAAATCCTAGTATAATTTTTCGTTTGTATGTAATGTATTTTATATTCGTAGGTGATTTATCAATTGACATATTCAACGAAATTATGAAGAAAGATTTTGAGATGAAAAATTTAGGTCTAATGAAGTATTTGTTTGGAATTGACATTAATAAGTATAAAAATGAAATATTAATCTCTCAAGCCAACTATGAAAGAGATATTTTTAAAGGGTGTGGAGATTCACTAACACCTCGAGGTTTTGGAGTAATGGTTCATTATAGCCATTGGGCTATGAGATCTTAGGGTCATGAAGATAAGTTCTACAAACTTATAAAAGTGCTCTATGGACTTAAGGAAGCTCCTAAAGCATGGTACAACATAATTTATTATTATATTCTATAAAATGGCTTCAGTAGATGCAACCATGAGCTTGAATTGAATACACATAAATAAAACAAGTCATAATATTATTATTATTTTATATCTAATGTATTTGATATTCACAAGCGATTTAACAATTGACTTGTTCAAGGAAACCATGAAGAAAGAATTTGAGATGACCGAGTTAGGTCTAATGAATTATTTTTTGAAATTAAAGTTAACAAGTATGAAAATGGTATATTAATCTCTCAACACAGAAATGCAAGATATATTTTCAAAGGATACGACATGCTAAGTAGTAAACTAGCTCTAACACATATTGTGTTAGATTGAAGTTAAGAAAGGACACAAAAGGATGCAATGTTGATCTGACATTGTATAAGAGACTTTTTGAAAGTAGTATGTCTGTCACAATCGACACAAGGCCAAAAATGATTTTTATACTTATCTTGATTTCAAGGTTCATGAAGTGATCAAGGGATCAGTTTGATATCAAAGGTTACCTAAACCATCCCTAAATTGTGTCAGTCATGAATATATTTTCGAGAGCTTTCCGATGACTATGAGAACGCGAACAAACGGACATTGGGATCTCTAGTTATGTCAGGTCAAAGTTCAGTCAACGAGAAAGTCAACTCTGGTCAACATATCAATATTGGGCGAATGACACTGTGACACGTGGCAAAAAGGTGTTGGAAAAATTGGAAGGATTTCAACTAGCCTGATCGCCATGAAGAAGATTATTTTATCGCCAGCGTGGTGGGTCCTCAAACCACCATGTGGCTTGCCACCACAAGTTCAATTTTCCAATCGCGGGTCAACACAGTGGTATTATTTCGTCATACTTCATGTGGGTCGAATTTCATATTACTTTGTAATTATTTGCCACACATTATTGCCAAATGCTACACAATGCCAAATACCACACATATATATCAACCTCCACATATTAATGTTCAAACATTAATGCATCCACCCCATGTAAGTCCAACCCCCACACAAATGTCAAGCTTCCACATTGAGAGGAGAAGGAGAAAGGGGCAGTTAAGCCTCAAGTAGTCCTTAGACCACTTTATATGCATGGAAAAGGCTTTAATAAAGCCTTAAACATTATCATTCCCACCTAATGTGGGATATTACACACTTTTTTGAATACATCCACATTCACGTAGAATTTGGAGGCTTATGTGGGATATAACCCACTTAAAAATACATGTCACCCTAATATGGGATTTTAGCCAAATTTTTTTAATGCTACGGGTTAAGGCTTATTATAGCCTAAAGATAAATAGTTTAGCATTATTTTAGGGCCCAATTGTATTATAAATAGGGGACCCCTCTCCATTGTTAGACACACACACAACTTGGAAGATCAAAGAAAGATCTTAAGGAATATTGCTCGAGCACAGTGGAGAAGTAGCGTTTTTTTATAAGACCTATTTTAATAGGATTATTATAAAGTTGTGAAGACCAATTTATTTAAATAGGCATTATTGTAGCTAGGAGTTTTTAATACTACCTAGGTCGGCCCATAGTGCCACACCAAATTATTTTGAAGCCTAAAATATTGACCGGAGTTCCATAGGGCGTTACGAAGCAGTTTGGAAGGCCAATCGAGAACCGAGAGGATTCCAAATAGTGGAGCTAGTGCCATAGAGTTTGCTAAATCGCCATAGTAAGGTGGAATTTGGGTGCTATCTTTCACCCTTGTCATCTAAAGGTCTGGATATTCTTCTAAGCAAGTTATTAATAGTTTCCATTAGGTTTTCTTGTGCAAGTAATTTTATAACTTATAAGTTTTGACTAGTGGAATGGTTTGATAAGAACCCAGAGACATAGGCAATTACTGAACTTTGTAATAAATCATTATGAAATTTGTCATTATATTCTTGCATTAATTTTAAATTGATTACTTAAAAGGAGAAAATTATTGTCAAATAAAAAATAAGCTTATAGGGGTCCAATATCAAGTGAATAAAACCTTGATAATTTTCAGATCAAGTTTTGTATCAGAGCTAGTTTAGCTCCATTTTTGCTTCAGTAAATCTTATTAAAAGAGTGATTGCTTCAAGATTGGTGTAGTTGGTTCATTTTTTTTTAACAAGGTATAAGTTCACTATGGAAAAGATGTCAAAACAGGTAAAGATCGAGGAAATTGAAGCTTATAATCACTAGATCTGGGAAGAGAACTCTCTCCTTCGATCGATGTACTACTCCTTAGAAGAGGAGAATGCTCGATTGAAATCAGAATTGCAAACCAAGGATGAGTTCTTGTCAAGGTTGTAGTGTGGTGATTAGAGATAAGGAAATACCTTCAACTTTAGATGTAATGACCATAGCAGATGACTGCACTATAAGTTGTTCACCACTGGAATCTTCTTCTTCCTCCCATTTGGTTTCAAATTTAGGTAATGAAGTCTTTAGTGTTTTTTGAAAAGCATACTAGAGGCATTGGATCCAAATTATTAGATAAAATGGGATTTGATGGAAGAGGCCTTGGTAAAAATGGCCAAGATATTGCTAACCCAATACAGGTTGAGGATCATCCTCTTTTTGTAGGTTTGGGTTTTTCTAGTGTAGGAATGGAAATTGGAGAATGCTCTAAGAATGCTAATAGGAGATAAGCTTCAAAATTCAAATTGAATACCCCACTAGTTCTGCTAGAAGATTATAAGAAATACATTTGTGCTTCGTCATCACAGGAAGGATGTGGTAAGATAAATTTATGAAGAGGTAATGATATTCCACCTCCAGTTTCTTACCATAATCATAAGCACAATAAAACTTATGATCCACTTTTTTAGGTTAATAAGTATGGTTATGATTTTAAGAAGACGTGGAATTCCTTTCCATGTAATTTTTGTGGTTAGATGCTAGAAGAGAAGGACATTGATGAAGAAGTTGATGTCATTCATTAGGAATAAGGAAAATTAGAAATACAAATCTCATCATGCCGAGTCAAGAAATGGCAGAAAGAGTTCCCCATCCCAGAAGAAGGAGATTAAGAGGAATTTTTGTGCTCATTGCCAGAGGAATGGGCATTGGGTGGAAAATTGCTAGAAAATGCATCCATCTTGCCATCAGGGTAATGACAAGCCAAAGATGGAATGGAGACCTATTACAAAGGCAAATTATGTTTCTACTCCACCACCAGTTGAAAATTCAACTTAGGACCAAGTAATACCTGAAAGTGAAAGTCCTTTAAAATGGGTAAGTCAACAATTTTCAATTATATATTGCATAATTTAGATTGATGAATAGTATGCAGTATTTTTTTAGAGATCAGATTTTGTGAGAAAATGCTGAGAGAAAGGTTTTCCATACTCAATGGATTTTCTTACTTAGAAAATTTGATTAATGCTCCAAACATATCTCCTAATCAACTTGTGAGTACTTGTTACAACTTGGATACAATATTTGAATCATATAAAGCTTGGAGATTGATTTTCCATTTGTGCAGACAGTAGAGTTCGTAGGAGTCAACTCAAAACTTCATTCTGTGTAGAGGCATTATGACCATGCAGCAGAATGGTAGCTGAATCATTTTTGGCATTAACATCAGGTTAGAAATTCATTCTGTGAAGAGGCCATCATGGGAAACTAGTAGAATGGTACCTGATATAGTTTGTCAACAAAAGGAGATCTCAAAAGATTAACTCAAAATGTCATTTGGTGTCAAGGCATTGCGACCACACATTTGAATGGTAGATGATAATCAGACTTAGCATCGTACAACAGAGGCGTTGAGGTCTACAATAGACTTAGCACTACACGACGGATGCGTTGAGGTCTACAAGAGATGTAGCACTACACAACAGAGGTGTTGAGGTCTGTAAGAGACTTAGCACTACACAACAAAGGCATTGAGTTCTGAAAGAGACTTAACATTGCACAACGGAGGAATTGAGGTCTGCAAGAGACTTAACACTACACAATAGTGGCATTAAGGTTTGAAAGAGACTTAGCACTACACAGCAAGGGCATTTAGGTCTAAAAAATACTTAGCACTGCATAACAGAGGCGTTGAGGTCTGAAAAAGGATAATTCATTATCCATCACCGACATCAGATCAATCATAGCTCTAAGTAGCATGGAGTTCCTTTGAACTAGTTTAGATTTTATGGAATCGACTCAAAGACAGGAGATGTGTTATAGAGTCAAAGAAGATCTGTGTTATCAAATATCTTGAATCTTAGCACCACATAGTAGGAGTGTTAAGGTTTCAGTCAGAAACATAGCACCATATAATAGAGGTGTTGAGGTATTCTTTAGATATCAGAGGGGCACAACGGAAGCGTCCTGGGCCCTTAGCCCACAGGTCTAGAATAAGAGAAAATTTTTAGAAGTGAGAAGGTTGTAGGAGAAGATACCAAATGTTCTACTACAACAACACTTCTAAGGTTGCAGTAGACTTTCTAGATTTAGGACAGGATGGAAAAAGGTTCCAATATAAGCTTTTTCAAACAAAAATCCTTTCTTAGTGGGGAGGTCTGATCAGGGGATCATTTTTTATATCAGAAGTTACCTAAACATACCTAAATTTTGTTAGTGCATAAGATATTTTGAGAGATTTCTAACGACTATGAGAAAGTGACCTACGGAAATTGGGAGCTCTAGTTATGTCTGGTCAAAGTCCAGAAAATGGGAAAGTAAAATCTGGTTAACAGGTCAATATTGGACCAATCACACTGTGACATGTGGCAAAAATGCGTTGGAAAAATTAGAGGGGTGATAACCTTCGGTATTCAAAAATCGTAAAATGCTATATCCCATTAGAACAAGAGACTCAATTTTTGTTATAGAGGGGAGCCCAGTCGCCGTGAGGATGATTATTTTATCGAGGGGAGCCGACATGGTGGGTTCTCAAGCCACCATGTGGATTGCCACCATGAGTTTGATCTTCTAATCGCGGGTCAACAGGTGGTCTTATTTTGTCATAATTCATGTGGGTCAAATTTCATATTACTTTGTAATTATTTTTCACACATTATTGCCAAATGCCACGCATATATGTCAACCTCCACATATTAATGTTCAAACATTAATGTAGCCACCCCATGTAAATCTTCCCCCACACATATGTCAAGCTTCCACGTGGAGAGGAGAAGGAGGAAGGGGTCGTTAAGCCTCAACTGGTCCTTTAACCATTTTATATGTGTGGAAAAGGCTTTAATAAATCCTTAAACATTATCCTTCCCACCTAATGTGGGATATTACCCACTTTTTGAATACATCCACATTCACATGGAATTTGGACGATTGTGTGGGATATAACCCACTTAAAACTACATGTCACCCTAATATGGTATTTTAGCCCTTTTTTTAATGCTACGGGTTAAGGCTTATTATAGCCTAAAGATAAATAATTTAGCATTATTTTAGGGCTCAATTTTATTATAAATAGGGGACCCCTCTCCATTGTAGAACACACACAACTTGGAATATCAAAGCAAGATCTTGAGGAATATTTCCCAAGCGAGTGGAGAAGAGCGTTTTTTGATAAGACCTATTTTATTAGTCTTATTATAAAGTTGTGAAGACCTATTTATTTAAATAGGCATTATTGTGGCTAGGAGTTTTTAATACTACCTAGTCAGCCCATAATGCCACACCAAATTATTATGAAGCTTGTAATATCAATCAGAGTGCCATAGGGTGTTATGAAGTGTCTAGAAGGCCGATCGAGAACCGGAGGATTCCAAACAGTGGAGCTAGTGCCATAGAGCTTGCTGAATACACTAGGAAGGTGGAAGTCGGTGCTATCTTTCACCCTTGTCATCTGAAGGTCTGGATATTCTTCTAATCAAGTACTTAATAGTTTCCATTATGTTTTCTTATGAAAGTAATATTGTAACTTACAAGTTTTGACTAGTGGAACGGTTTGATAAGAACCCAGAGACGTAGGCAATTACTGAACTCCGTAATCAGTCATTGTGTAATTTGTCATTATATGCTTGCATTAATTTTAAATTGATTACTTAAAAGGATAAAATTATCAGCAAATAAAATAAGCCTATAGGGGTCTGAGATTAGGTGAATAAAAACTTGATAATTTTTACATTAGGTCTAATGAAGTATTTATTTGGAATTGAAGTTAATAAGTATAAAAATGAAATATTAATCTCTCAAGCCAACTATGAAAGAGATATTTTTAAAGGGTGTGGGGATTCACTAACACCTCGAGGTTTTGGAGTAATGGTTCATTATAGCTATTCGGCTATGAGATCTTGTTGGTGTGTGTGACCCGCCTAGTCATCGTGCACATCACATGGTGAGTCATCTCACCTTGCGAGAGTGATAGGTCTTAGGGAGTCAAATGAAAAGTGTCAAATTCTATTATAGAATCTGTCATTTTCATTTGCATTAGTGCATCATAGGAGTTACATTCCTTATTTGGAATTGTAACTACTCCTTTAGTGGCATCATATGCGTTAGTCACGTCATATGCGTCAATGGCATCATATGTGTTACTTTACTTATTTAGGCATGGGGGCTACACAACATCTTATTTGTACTTCCTTTTTTGATCTATGAGAATGAGCAGACCTGTTTTCTTATTTGCATATTCTTTCCATTTTTTGAATCTTGCTTATTGCGTTAGAGCTACGACGTTACCATCAAAGTGTAAATTCGTCGTAGTGATTTGTTTCGATATCGGTTCTCGAATATCCCTTTTTCATGGTATCAGAGCTTGGGGATCGAAATTGTGTTGCTCACCTTGGTTGCTTACTACTCTCTGAATCGTAGTTTATTTTGCAAGCACTCCTTTGCATATGTTGTACTTACATTGTTCAAGGGCCTTATGCTTGGTTTGTTGGCTTTCTTGTGCTTGGAGTTTTTCTTCCTAATTGACTTGTTTGCATTGGTGAACTCGCTACTTGGGCACATTTTTGGATTCAAAGGCTTTAGTTTTCGTATGCATTACATTTGCATGCATTCAATATTGATACCTCTCGCCTTAGATCTCTGGGCTTGTTTTAGCACTCTCGGCATTGGTTTCACATGTCTGTGGGCTCAGCTCGCTACGTGATCCCACGTGCTTGGCTTCACCACTGGATTTTGTGTTTACGTGCTCACCCGACTTGCAGTTTTCTCGGGCCTCTATGTTAACTCACCACCGTTTTCTTTTTCTAAACATGGGTACTTGTGCTTAAGTTCTACCTTATGGATGTCTTGCTTGGTAGGATCACTGCTCAGGATTCGGTTGTGCATTCTGGGCCATGTTCATTTGTTAAGGATTCCTTTTCCATGAAATTTATTATGCAGTGAACTTGTGCTCACATTGGAAGTGTTATCTTGGCACTGCGTGACCATTGAGCTCATCCTTTGTTCCGTGCTCGGCCCTTGTATCACGTGGTCAAGTCTTGTTGTGCTTCCAGTTTGCTTCCCTGGTTTTCTCCTCCTAAAAGAGTTCCTATCATGACCTCTTGTCCATGTTCGGTCCTCTCTATTCGATTAATGAATTTACCTTTGGTTTAGCCTCGGTGTTGGCATTTTCCACTTCAAACTCTGGCCAGTACACTACTTGGATCGTGACAGTTGATGCATTATTTCTGACCTACTCGGTGTTACCCTACTTAACGGCGCAACTAGGTGCTATTCACAGTGTTGACCTTGCTCTAACATATGTTATAATGGTTACACTCTCCTCCCAACTCTGACTCCACACAGTAGTATCTAGGGTGTTTGGTGCATCTCACCTTCGTTTCATGCGGTGACTTGTTTAGCATTGAATCCGTTGTAACTCGATCGCTATACGCAACAACTTCATGCATCTACATGGTTTGACACCTCAACTGGTCCCATCCATTTTAGACTTGTTTGGTGGTTAAAAAATTATATTTTTAATGTTTTAAGGTAAAAAAAACCTTATCTTGGCATTGTAATATTTTTTGGGATATATTTTTCCTGTATTAATGTCCTTCATTCCTGTGTCAAAGACGGAGGGCGAGGTCTGGTGTTGGTAGGAGGCTAATCCCCCCTCGCATGGAAAATAAACCCTACCTGAAATTTGATTTCATTTCCAATGAGTAACCACACAACACCCCTTGCACCCAATTCAGGCACTTGTTAAATTAGTTTCCAAATCTTATTGGCATTTTCCATCAGTTGCAGGAATCATTTTCTTGCTATAACGTTTGACTCACTGCTCAGTTTTGAGAGTTTCTTTAGTCAAAGTTACATGATTTTTTGCACATTACGTGATGAAATTGTCATTTTTGTAAACAAACTACTTTATAAAGTGCCACATTTTGGGGGGGTCATTAGTACTCTTGGGCCTTGTATTGCACATAGATGCATTATCAGCCGAGTTTGACGTCTTGCATTTGTACACCTTACAATTTTGATTCCACATAATGGAGGGTACTCTTTCCAGACTTGAGTATCATAGAATCACCTTATAGCCTCTACCACTTATTCTTGGGAGAGGGAACTATTTAGTTTGGCATGCTTCTATGGAAAGTTACTTCGCCTATGAGGGTATTTCACACATTTTTCTTGGGTCAGCTCCTGCACCCACTGATCATCATCATCTTGATGACTTTCTCAACACTTAAGACCATGTTTTTGGTCACTTGATGATACATATCTCCACATCTCTCTGGTTTCAGGTGGCAGACTCAGATCCACCCCACCGTGTCTAGAGCATTCTTCAGTCCCTCTATGGAGACCCGTCACATATTGCCACCATTGTTGTTGCTGATGATTCTATTGTATCCTCTACTCATTCGTGTGATGACAGTTCCATTGATCCAGACTCGCTTGGTTCTACTTCTGATGACGAGGATTGTGCACCCAGTTCTGATGTCGAGAGTACTATAGAGGAATCTTCTCGTCCTTCTCTCACTATTCTAGAGAGTGTTGACACATTCCACATCTCGTCAGTTATTGAGTAGTCTCCTATATCATCTCATACAGTCATCACACCCACCTCTTTTCCACTTTCAATGTGTGAGGCACCATTCACTCCTCTACCTTCATTGGATGAATCATACCTATCTGACATCATTATTCTATTTGTTGAGCCCCCTCATTAGGACGAGTATGTTCTTGACCTTAGTCATCTTTTCACCGAGTACATTTGTGATGTACTACAGGTTCCTCATCCATCTACATGTATTTCAAAGGAGTTCATCATCTCTATTGTTCGGAGTGCCCCTTCTGGGACTCTTACCACTGTCACTTTTCCATAGACCTTCATTGATCCACCCTTACTTGTGGATCCATTTTCTGTTGTGGGGGATGTTTGGTTTCCTTCACATGAGTTAGACATCCTTTCTACAGATGTTACCCTTCTCCACTCTGATAGTTCTACGCACATGGAATTACCTTTAGTTCCTTGGTGCTCACTCGCTAGACATATGTCACACTTTTGTGGACTAGACTCAGAGTTCTTCATTTTTCTGCCTTTGGTTTCCTTCGCGTAGTGGGCACACTTCCAGCATGTCATTTATGTCCTTCCTAAGGGCAGACACATAGTTTGGTGTGGGTGTCTCTTCTTCAGTCCAAAGGCAGAGGATCTCATGATCGACATTCTTCTGGGACACCTCCTAGAGCTCCAAATTTTAGATCCGTCCATGGCATCTTCTGCATTCCTCTCATCTTCCTCTTCTTCTCTCTTCTTCTTATTTTTGAGATATTTCCTCTTTGTACATGGGTACCTTTAGAATTTCAATTTGTGTTAGATTTCTATCTACATTTCCTCTGCCTTATTTTCCTCATCTTATACTCATGCACCCACTTAATATATTTACCATTATATTATTCCAAGTATATTCATTCAACATGGTACATAAAATACAAAATCAATGCAATTATTCTAAAATTTAAGACTTCTGAGTTATACACATTCCAAAGACATACATATCAATTTATCTAATGAGACATTCTCAATTAAATTGAAATAATTTTAAATCATTACATTCAAAAGAAAATGCCAAATCCAAAATTAAAATGTCTCAAACAAAAAATAGATCCACATTTAAAGTTTTCACAAATATTAGATCATCCACAAAATGAGATCTTATCCCTTCAAATTACGCAAGACACTGTTCGACATAAAAATCCACCTCAAATTTCAGGTTTCTATTACCAAAACGAGTTCCTACTTGGTAATTATGTTGTAGGCATTTTCACAGCAAGAGGTACCCACGCTGTTTTTGTTGTCACGCTTGGAAAACACCATTTTCTTGCCAGCACACTTCCTATGTTGTTTCTTTTTCATCCGTTTCTGATTTAGTCTGTTATTAGCTCCTTTAGCGGTAGTTTCAGATTTCCTGGGAAGGCACGTTAGGTTGGGAGAACTGGTATGTGGCTACTCAGCCCTTGGTCCTTCCTCCACCTGCTACAGGTTGTTTTTTCCTATTGGTTTCAGCTCCGATGTTTAGTGGTGCACATAAGGACGAATCTTTATCCTGTTACCTTGGTTGCACCTACCGCCTACTTTCAAAATTTTCACCTACATCATCCATTGCCGCCCAATTTCAAGGGGTGTGTTTATTTATATTGTATGGCAGCTACAGTTACAAGGTATTGACACTTCAAAGTTTGGAATGTGCTCCAACATTTTTCGAGGGTTTGTGGGTTTAATTCAGGCATTTTGCAGCAGCTTCATTTGATCAATTTCCAAGGGATTCAAATCAGGTTTTTGATTTTTCCCTTTTGTTTGTGTTTAGATTTTTACTTGGTTAATGATATTACTGAAGTTTGCAAGTCTAAAATATAGTTTTTTTGAATTCGGTTTGAAAATTCATATTCCAAACCTAAAAATATAACTATCAATAATCACATAATTTTAAAATTTTTTATTATACACTATTTAATAATAATAAATGTAATTGTTTAACATATTTAATATACAACTGTGGATGCTTGGTAACTATTTAGAATTTTTTTGTTGGGATACGGCTATGTGCAGCATGTCATTTGGGAACTATTTGACAAAATTACACCATTGTATACTGAATTTCAATCAATAATCGTGTACTTACTTTTTTTATTTATTACACATCATTTAATAATAATAAATATAATTGTTTAACATATTTAATATTCAGTTGTGGATTATTGATAAATGATTAGAATTGTTTTTTTGGGATACAACTGTGTGCAACAACATGTCATCTGTAAACTGTTTGACTAAATGTCTTCCCTTTCTGTACACTAGTAATAGCTCGTAAGGGTTTTTTGAAGAAATTTTAACTGTAGTTTTATATTTAAAATACGTTTGTCATCATGTTTGTCACTATTTTTTCCCTTGACCCTTCTTCTTGGTTTCACAAACAATAAAAAATGTTGAATCCCATACACAATAGAACAAGATTATAAACAACGGTTAAAATAGTGAGCTTGCCATTATCATGTAAATGTGCTTTGTATGGTAGAAAATAATACTATTACATAGCAATTGAAGTTGCACTCCCGCAGTGCAAAGGTACAGAAATCTTTACGTATATAATAGTAATAAAGTAAACAAAAATTAAAATTCTTGCAGTAAAGCTCTATGTAGCTCAATCTAGCCTTTGCATCACAAGAGTCTTCATCTTTATGCCTTTTCAAAGGTAAAACTCTGTTGTTCCAGTTTGCTGCCAACATTTTCTTCTCTAACTTTGCTTACTTAGAAGAAAACTCATCTTTTTCTTTGTCTTCATTTGTTGTCCTATTCCTCCACCAAACATACGATCTCTATAACAGCTCATCTTCTCTTCCTCTTTATTTCCCATTTCTTTTCCAACTCATAATAGATAGCAACTTTCTCCTTTAGTGAGCCACACCACTGAAAAAAGGTTGGACATGCCACAAGAGTATCAAGAAATTATAATTTATTGGCCAGTCCAACCTTGTAGTTTATGTATATTTTATCTTTGTGTGTATAGACAAATGGTTTGTGTAATAAATATTATAATGCCATAACATTTGTTGTTTTCCAGGGAGGCTACTTCTTACTTCGATGGGGTTTTGGAGGAGCATTTTATGTTGTTTTAGCTGCTTACATGCACACTTGGAGGAAACACCAAATGAGCATGAACATATCGACGAGACACCACCAACTATGGTTCCGGTAGAGGTTGAGCCGCTTGAGGATCCATTTTAAACAACTATGGTGCCGACAGAGGTTGAGCCGCTTGAGGATCCATTTTCCACATGTTGTTCCTATGTAATTCTAATTTGGGAACACTTTATTTTAGATATTCCAATACTATAAAATACATGTTGCATAGAATTTACCTTATCCTTTTTATTTAGAAACGTGCAGTATAATGAGTGAAATGCTCTTGTGTAGAAAAAAATTATATATATGCGTGTGTATAGTTTGCACATTCGATAATAAATAAAAACAATGTGCATTTGTTATTTACAATTTAAATGTGGTTTTATCCCTATTACAAAAAAAAGTTACTCTTATGCTTCATTGAGCATGATATTAACATATAACCATTATACATGTATTGCTTCATATTAGCCTTATTATAATACACCTTTTATAGTGGGTTTTTCCTTCACTACTACCTACTTTCACGAGCACAGTAGATTTTGAACATTATTACATATGTGTCAAATTGTAATAGGATTTTTCAAATAGTGTAAGTACTAACATAATATATATATATATATATATATATATATATATATATATATGTATATGTATATGTATATGTATATGTATATGTATATGTATATATGTATATGTATATGTATATGTATATGTATATGTATGTATATGTATATGTATGTATATGTATATGTATATGTATATGTATATTGTAGTTTAGGTACATCCCATTCAAACATGTTAAAGTTTCCTAATGGTTGCTTCTAGCTTGATGTCGCCCTCTAAACTTGGGCCTGACAATTTTCCTACTAGTGCTCAGAGTAAATTTGTTGTTCCTACTAGGCCTGTCATCACTCCTATTAAAAAATTAAACCCATGTCAGCCAAAGTGGACTATTAAAGACTAAGTAACAAGGAAAGGTAATGTACACTAGTTTGTTAAGAGTAGGTCCTGAGGGTAGGTGTTCAGCTTTAATGTTAAAGATGTTGTTGGAGATGATGTTGTTATAACAACATTCAGAAGTATAGCTCCCACTTTTTTGAGGTTGTATAACATGAAAGGGTTTAGAATATATCCAATGGTAGTTTAAAATGTGCTAACCAACAACGCAGCCAATGCGATAGTTTGTGGAAAATAATCCTAAATAAAAACTCCATGTTACAATTGTGTTCTGATGAGGAAAGCGATATACCATTTGATAGTTTTAAATTTACAAAAATAGAAGCTATTAAGGATGTAGTTATTAATACACATGTTGATGTCATTAGAGTAGTAAAGGCTATTTCTGAAACTTCTTCCATCCACCGACCAAATGGAACAAAAGCTAAAAAATGCACCATTTCCATATGTGACATTTCTGACCATTCTATTGACATTACACTGTGGGTTTTTTTTTTGTGAAACTAAAGGCACCTTATTACATGATTTGCACCATGGCAACACAGGAGAAAGGTTAGTTGTGGCCCTGAAGCGGGTTAAAGTAACATCATTTAATGGTAAATCAATTTCAATAGGGCTTAACTCCGAATGTTTAATCAACCCCACATTGTCAAAAGCTAAGCAGTTATGTACCTGGGCCACCTTAAATTCCAAGGAACTTGTACCGGTCAGCTTAATTTCTGTCAAAATAAATAACACTGATATTGCAGGTGTCCATGAAGTAGCACAATTACAAGTAGCAACAAAGGTTTTAATAACAACTATGATTATTCATGTAAATATGAGTAACTTTGGTTATGTGTCATGTACAAATGTAGTTAGTGGTAAACAATGCTGCAAAAAAGTAGTCCAAATAGATGAAGGCACATGGCATTGTCCTAAATGTAATGTTGATTCCTTTGAATGTGCATTCAGATATGTATTGAATCTATTGCTAGAAGAGACTACATGCACGGTATGGGCTACTACTTTCGAAGATGTCGGTTCAATCATAATGGGTCTATCTGTGCAGGATTTTTCCGACATAGCCCAACAACTTGATCAACTACCCATAGTGCTAGAACAAGTCCTTTTCTGTACATATGATTTTGATTTGCTAGTAAAAAAGAGCTAGATTGAGTTGGATCAACCTTTACTGCAAGAATTGTAATTTTCCTTATCTTTATTACTACTATATAGGTAAAGATTGCCTTACCTTTGCACTCTGGGAGTGCAACTTCAATTGCTACATAATAGTATTATTTTCTACCATACAAAACACATTTACCTAATAATAGCAGGCTCACTATTTTAGCCACTGTGAATAATCTTGTTCTATTTTATATGGGCTTCAACATTTTTTATTATTTCTGAAATCAAGAAGAATGTTCAAGGGAAAAAAACAATGACAGACATGACAACTGTATTTTAAATATAAAATTGTAGTTAATTTTTTTTCAAAAAAACCCTTACGACCTATTAATGGCGTACAGAAAGGGAAGACATTTAGTCAAACAGTTTACAGACCACATGCTGTTGTACATAGTTATATCCCAACAAAAACAATTCTAAACATTTATCAAGAATCCACAACTGAATATTAAAGATGTTAAACAATTATATTTATTATTATTAAATGAGGTGTAATAAAAAAAAGTAAGTACGTGATTATTGATTAAAATTCGGTATACAATGGTGTAATTTTTTCAAATAGTTCACAGACGACATGCTGCACACAGACGTATCGCAAAAAAAACAATTCTAAACAGTTACCAAGCATCCACAGCTGAATATTAAATACGTTAAACAATTACATTTATTATTATTAAATCGTGTATAATATTTTTTAAAAAAAATTATGCGAGTATTGATAGTTATATTTTTGGGTTTGGAATATGAATTTTCAAACCGAATTCAAAAAAACTATATTTTAGACTTACAAAGTTTAGTAATATCATTATCCAAGTAAAAATCTAAACACAAAGAAAGGGAAAAATCAAAAACCTGATTTGAATCCCTTGAAAATTGATCAAATGAAGTTGCTGCAAAATGCCTGAATTAAACCCATAAACCCTCACAAAATGTTGGAGCACATTCCAAACTTTGAAGTGTCAATGCCTTGTAACTGCAGCTACCATACAATATAAATAAACACACCCATTGAACTTGGGTGGCCACAAATGATGTAGGAGAAAAGTCTTAAAGCAGGCGGCAGGTGCAGCCAAGGTAACAGGAAAGAGAGTCATCCTCATGTGCACCAATAAACACTGAAACTGAAACCAATAGGAAACAACAACATGCAACAGGTGGAGGGAGGACCAAGGGCTCATGTACAAATTGTGATGTTTATTAGATTGGGTCGAGTGTAAATTATATTTTGAGGTGGTATTATAAGAGGTTGGATTTATTGTAGGTGGTGATGTTATACTAGAATTTCTTGTTGTAAGCATAATCCCCTATAAAATATTGGGGATTATAAATTGCAATGGTAACACAACTTTCTGTTCCACATCCCGCTATCATTTACATCCAATACCTAGTAATGGAAATGTACTAAAGATAATTGTAAAACATTGTTTGTGATATTTGTATAGTCCATGAACTTGTACGTTGTACTTACATTTTTAAAATAGTATGGAAAGCAGGGGAATTTGCACAATTTAAAAAATAGTAGGTTTGGAAATCATACTATCAACATACTAGAATATGATTTTAAGGATATTGAGAGATTAAGAAAATGAATTACTGTGTTTTAATATTTTCATACCATATTATTAATAGCTCATACATTGATTCAGGATGCATTTTTACGATTTTTAAACACGATAATGTCAATTCCTGGAGATTGGATGTGTAATATATTTGTAGGTAACTGGAAATGAAGGGGAAGAGAGTGGAAGAAAAAATCTACAGAGTAATCAATTATAAATCATAAATGTATAAAATCTTTGACCATGTGTAAATAAGTTGTAAATATGAGATAAGCCTTTGTGCTTGGTCCATTCTTCTTCTTTCAAATGACTGATTAATTTCCAAAAATTATAGAACTAAACAGGTTTATCAATTTGATTTAGCCTAATTTATTCATATCAAATTCAAATTTCATAGTGGCACAATTCAAATTTCTCTGAAACCAACATTTTGGAAAAACAACATTGCCTTTTTCCCCATAAGAATAACATTCATCATTCTGGTCTAATATTAAATACAAGATGTGTAGTTAATATTTGAAACCTACAACTAAAGTAATTACTTGTTTACATAAGGGGAAATGTAAATCAAGTGGTAGATCACCAACAAAATGAGTACATGGAAGCCCCTCAACTTCCTTGTCAAAAGGAGCTCTACATTTGTTGGTGTGTTTGACATGCCTAGTCATCATCCACATCACCTGGTGAGTCATCTTGCCTTGCAAGAGTCATATGTCTTAGGAAGTCAAATGATAAGTGTTAGATTCTATCATAGAATCTGTCATTATCATTTTTGTCAATGTGTCATAGGAGTTACTTACCGTCACACTAAAATCTCAAACTAATGGTGGATAAGGATCTCATCGTGCTAAACAGGTGCTACGCCAACACCCTCTCTCATGATGGAGCTGAGTATACAACCAATCAGGCCCCTCAACATTAGGAGGAAGTGACACCAAGAATTTCTCGGGAGGTCACACATCCCAGCACTACTCTGGGGCTGATGCGCTTAAATTTCTTGTATCAGAGCTACACAACTTGCCGTCACACAAAAATATTGAACTGATGGTGGAGTGGGATCTCATCATGTTAAATAGTTGTTACGCCAACACCTTCCCACACGATGGAGCCAGGTATACACCTAATAAGGCCTAACAGCATTAGGAGGCAGTGACACCGGGAATTTCCTGGGAGGTAACCCATCCCAACACTACTCTGGGGCTGACGTGCTTAAATGTCTTGTATCAAAGCTGCACGACTTGCCATCACACCAAAATCTCGAACTAATAGTGGAGAGGGATCTCATCGTGTTAAATAGCTGCTACGCCAACACTAAAGGTTGAACTGATAGTGGAGAGGAATCTCATCGTGTTAAACAACTGCTACTCCAACACCCTCTTGTACGATGGAGCTGGGTATATACCCAATCAAGCTCAACAACATTAGGAGGAAGTGACACTAGGAATTTCTCAGGAGGTCACCCATCCCATCACTACTCTGGGGATGGCGCACTTAACTGTCTAGTATCAAAGCTGCATGACTTGCCATCACACCAAACACTTGAACTGATGGTGGAGAGGGATATCATCGTGTTAAATAGATACTATGCCAACACCCTTCCACACGATGGAGCTAGCTATACACCTTATCAGGTCTTTAGTTGTCGGGCCCCATCGACACATCTTTTTTAGTTGTTTAGGGGAGTCTTCTTTTCTATTCTGGCTTACCATGACCTCTTCCTCAACTTCGATGAAAGGGGGATGATGGTGTGTGTGACATGCATAGTCATCATCCACATCACCTAGTGAGTCATCTCATCTTGTGAGAGTCATAGGTCTTTGGAAGTCAAATGACAAGTGTCAGATTCTGTCATAGAATCTGCCGTCATTTACGTCAATGCGTCATAGGAGTTACATTCCTTATTTAGGATTGTAACTCCTCCTTTAGTGGCATCATATGCGTTAGTCATGTCATATGTGTCAGTGGCATCATTTAGGTTCTTTCCTTGTTTAGGCATGGGGGTTACACAACACTCCTATTTGTACTTCCTTTTTTTCGATTTATGACCATGAGCAGCCCTGTTTTCTTATTTTCATCTTCTTTCCATTTTTTGAATCTTGCTTATTGTGTTGGAGCTATGACGTTACCATCAGAGTGTAACTTCATTATGGCGTATTGTTTTGACATCGGTTCTCGTGAATCCCTCTTTCATGGTATTAGAGCTACACAACTTTCCGTCACACCAAAATCTCAAACTGATGGTGGAGAGGGATCTCATCATGTTAAACAACTACTACGCCAACACCCTCCCAATCAGGCCCGACAACATTAAGAGGCAGTGAGACCAGGAATTTCTCGGGAGGTCACCCATCCTAGCACTACTCTGGGGTTGGATCGCTTAAATGTCTGGTATCAGAGCTGCATGAATTTCCGTCACACCAAAAACTCAAACTGATGGTGGAGAGGGATATCATCATGTTAAACAGCTGTTATGCTAACACCCTCCTGCACGATGGAGTTGGGTATACACCTTATCAGGCCTTTAGTTGCCCAACCCCATTGACACATCTTTCTTAGTTGTCTAGGGGAGTCTTCTATTCTATTTTGGCTTACCATCACCTCTTCCTCGGATTCCATGAAGGGGGGGTGTTGGTGTGTGTGACATGCCTAGTCATCATCCACATCACCTGGTGAGTCATCTCGCCTTGCGAGAGTCATAGGTCTTAGGAAGTCAAATGATAAGTGTCAGATTCTGTCATAGAATCTATCATTATCATTTGTGTGAATGCATCATAGGAGTTACATTCCTTATTAAGGATTGTAACTCCTCCTTTAGTGGCTTCATATGCATCAATCACGTCATATGCGTCAGTTGCATCATTGAGGTTCTTTCCTTGTTTAGGCATGGGGGTTACACAACACCCCTATTTGTACATCCTTTTTTTTATCTATGAGCATGACAAGAACCGCTTTCTTATTTGCATATTCTTTCCATTGTTCGAATATTGCTTATTGCATTGGATCAACGACGTTACCATCGGAGTGCAACTTCATTATGGTGCATTGTTTCAACACCGGTTCTCGAAAATCCCTCTTTCAACATCAACATGTATGACAAATGGAACCTTTTGGTGGTTTTTTCCTTTCCATTCCACGACCTGCGTAATTCAAAAATTCATCATAAGATATGTTTTGTAGAACCTATAAAGTTAAGAAAATTAAATATGAGGAAGGTGTCTACAAAGTAAAGAAACCTAAATTTTAGGAAGGTGTGGATTACTATAAATGTGAACTTTCTAACACTGCCATTCATGTTTATAAAACTAGATACAACTGTTCATAGATAAAATAGGCAGTTGCAATGTGCAAAGGTGTAAATTCTTATAACAATAACTCTATACTAACAAGGAGAAACATTAAACAAGTCTAAAGATATTTCAGGTGAGAATAGTAATCAAAATCCCCTCATTGTTTGGTAGTATTAGAAATGGAGAGAATGAACCAAGTGGTTTTTGAAATTTCAACAGATGGAAAGAAAGGCAAGTTGAAGGTTGTTAAAAAAGTAATACTTTGTTAGAAAAATCATTACATCGAGAGGAAAAGTAAGGCAAGCTAACCAATGTTAACAAGAAATACTCCATGACAAAGTCCAACTATGAAGCCGTGTTACAACTTGCTCTTATTTTGCATGTATAGAGTCCCTTCATTCACTCAACTTCGAGGAGAGGCTACGCTCTAGAATTGTCAAAAAAGTGGTGTTCATTATGGTGTCAATGATGAGAATAATTTTCAAAATTCACAAAAGTGATGGTTCCTAATTTATGTAACAGAAAATAAGATGGTGTATCCATTATCAAAGTTTTATTGAAAATGTAGTATATGTAATGTTTGGCACAAGACTACAAGAGTGTTTTTGCAACAGTAGTTACTCGATGCATGCAAACGTACAACACATTACAGGTTGTAGTTATAAAAAAATAATGGTATTTGAAAAATAGCCACAATATGGCCAATAAACAAGGAAATGAAAGAATTAGTTACATTTACATTCAAAAAAGTAGGCTCTATTAGTACTAAATGTAATAAAGAAACAACATCAATTAAGGTTGAAGAACATGTGAGATACGATCTGAAAGGAATTAAAAGCTAACAACAAGAGTTTTTTGTTGTAAGAATTCCTTGGGTGAGTGTAACATGTTCATGTATTTAATTTCACAATTTAGTTCTTTTATACCAGCCATTAATTTGAGTTTAGTAAATGTATTGCAAGGAAAATATTTTGCAAACTTTCAAAAATTATTACAACAATAGTTAATCTTTTTTGCTACTCTGTAGACAACCCAGTCACTCGTAGGAGACCAACAAGATAATTTCTCAAAGGATCAAGCTTAACAAGTTTCATCTCCTCTTGGAAATGTTTGACAAAAGAATTAATGAGGGATAAGTTATTTGATACAAACTTATAATATTACAAACAACGCATCTAATTTGGGTTACTGTAGTACAAGAGAAAGAATATTAAAAGTACAGTGCTTGAGTTGCATTTTTTTGACACATAAGTAGCAAGCGCGTATAACTACCAATCAAATTACAACATGTATAGAATAATTGTACATTATAGTATGGTTTGAGATATTCATTGTTAAGACATCATGAACTGAAAGTGGTGTATTTACATATATTTTATCACACATAAATCTAGTGGTTTGTATTTTCTTTACAACAAAAGCATGAAATTAGTTTTCCCTGTTCACTAGTTAGTTACATTTTGTACCTATCTTTTAATGGTAATATTTCACATAGGCCTTGTTGCACACAATTTCGTAGCTATCTTTGACAATGATGGTGGCGTGCATCAGTATTTAAGTAGTATCTTGGAGTTTTCCAATAGCAAGTACTGTCTGATGAGGCTCATACTTCCTATACCAATTATGTGTGTGCCCTTGCAACGTGGTCGCAAAATAACTAGACTTCCGTTGTGGGGATATGATACCCTTTATGCACCATAGTAGTTCACACTTGTGAACATGTTCGGCATCATCCTCAATACCTCTGTAATCCAAAAAATGCAGAGACATCTCAAAGAAAACCTGGGGGGTGGTTGGGGCCTCGAATCCTCCTGAGCCAGATCCTTTGTTTTCACTTGTGTTTCCTCCACCTCCTGATCCACCACATCCATTAGGTCTGCTAGGTCCTAAACCACCAGATCCACAGGGTCCACCAGGTCCTAAACCACTAGATCCACCAAACCCACTAGCTCTTATTCCTCCTGAACCACCAGACGCACCATGTCCTAAATTGGTTGCGTCAAAGGTCTCCACAGTTCCATTGAGCTGTGCACCTATGGTCTATAAAAATACCCCACTTCCAATAGTATACCCCGTGCCACTCCTAGACGCGAGACCAAAATCTTGTGTGTTTATACCTTACCCAAAAAATTCTAACATTGGGTTGGTGTTTGCAACCATAGAAGGCCCAAACGAGAAATTATACCTCCTGGGTGTAGACTGATCACTTCCAATGTAACCAACAATATTTTCCTCCTGATTTGGAAAACCAAGTTCCAGGGTCCGGTCACTAGGTGGGATCATATGTGCACCAATGGTCCTTCCTTCTCCACATGAAAAACTCTCATCAGAAGCCAAAGGGGTCTCTCTTACATGCTTGCCAAGATGGGGTCTCATAGGCTACTCAGGTTTCATGTCCTTTGTGTGAACCTCAAATCCTTCCTGCAACATCTACCATCATACATCCATCACACCTACAACCTTGTGTTGTCTAGAAATCTCCATTTCACATGCTTCACCATAATTGAGTCATCTTTCGTCCCTATATTTCTCTGCTGTAACATCTTCCATCTTCCTCCATCCTAGCTTCCTCCACCAGTGCTCAAAATGGTTTATCCGGCCATTGGGAATGCCTCTAAACTCATGGTAACCATTAAGATCTTCATAGCTAGAGGGAAAGCTCGTAGAAATGATCCTCTAGGCTCCTGCAGAAACTCAAACTCAGTAACCTCTGGACAAGAATATGTGGAAATGGCATACTCCAGAGTGTAGCTAGCCAATACTCCTTTCCACCAATGATCAACATCATGGATCCATGTCATATCTGCATCCTACAACCTCTATTATTCTTCTTGGGTCCACACATGCCATCCATAGTGCCAACTTGATCTAGATGCATAGGCTATGATCCATTCATACAGTTCCACTGGGAAAAAGTAGAAAAAAATTCATACAAATCATGGTAAAGAATCTCTTCTACCCATCTACGTGCATCAAACTTAGGTCCAGTGTTGAATCTCTGAGAAAATTCATCCTCTGTGCTCTTAAACCATGATTCAACACTTTCCAAAGTTAACTGCTTCGTCATTACTTACTACACAGATCACGATGCATACTATTTCCCACTAAAACTTCGAAAAGAGTTCCTGGCAATGGAACCAAGATGTAGTCATTATTACCCCTATTAGAAAAGAAAGGAACCCCATGCGCACCGAGCTATCACCCAATGAAAGTTGGGTACTCACCCGAGGCATGCGCAGGTGACAAGTCTCTCTTTTATGTGAGTTTAGTAGGAAACATCATATATGATTTGTGTTAAAAAGAATTTCAAATGGATTTAGGACATATAAGAACCATACTTAGCATAAAATGAAAGAGAATGTATGAAAGAGATGTATGTATCAGAATCATTGATAGAAAAGAAAGGAACCCCATGCACACTGACCTATCACCCAATGAAAGTTCTTGCAGTATTTCTACAAAGCTCCACCCACACTCTAAGTCTCTACTTTTTTTACTCGGAAAGTGCTTTTATTTATAGCCTCACTGGGCTACCAACTCATCCTCCAGCACCCTTAGATTCGATGCCAAGTGTCTGAATGTGGTCCTCCATGTGAGCATGCTCCTCCAGGCCTGAGCTTCCCACTTTATCCCATGATGTGCTTCTAGAAGATTTTACTGCAGGCATGCTCCTTCCTGGGCCAACCTATCACCAGGCTGGTACCTTATCCATGCACATTTGGGTCATGCTTTTCACGTGTTCTACCCCAAACGTATGATTTTTCTAAGTCTCGAAACCTTGGTTATGTCCATGCACTCCGCGTGCACCACAGTCTTCCTTAAACCCTCTTCTTAAAAACCTCCTTACATGTTTTGTCCTTGCACGCCTTTCTTTAACTGCGGCCCTTGTGTGCCTAAGTGCCTTCTATACTTAGTCCATATTCTAGGGGCCTGGGAATAGATTTTATCAGAAGCCTTAACAACGGTGGTTGAGTTTCAACCTGCTTTTCCCACTTCTCCCTCTCTCTTTCCTCTCTCTAATCGAATCTATAAATACTAGGGTAGGATTCGTTGTAAAAGGTTGTTGTTCATTCTTCTTCCCTACCCCCCTTTTTTTTTCTTCCCCAGGATCAAAAATGGAGTTTGAACCTCCTCCATTGCTCTATACAATGGTGCTTTTTCCTCTTACTCGTGTATAATGCTCTGTGTAAATTTATGAAGAAATAAAACTCATTTTTGTGATGCATTTTTCCATCCTTTGCTTGTTTTCATTACATCTTCTTGTGTCTCGTCATTCTAGAGTATTTTGTGCATGTTTAGGACATTTCATTTGCCGATCTGGGAGCTGTGTTTATGGGCATCGGAAATGGATTTTTGTGTGAGTATGACATTTGGTCTATGAGTCTGCTGTCCATCCTCTCCATTTCTCATCTCACCTCCCTTCATTTCATGGTTGTTTTGATAGATGATCAACAATTCTATTTTCTTAGTGCTATCACATCATTAGTGTAGGATTTCTTTATTTTCATGCTCTCTCTCTCTCTCCTTGGTCCCTTGGAATTGTTAGATTAGGAGTAGATAGTCACATTTCCTTCCTTAGAAGTAGTTTAGCATTAGGATCAGGAAGAAGAAGACGACTTTCTCCAGAGGGCCATCTCAAGTCCACAAGTCCCACAACTTGAGAAATGGTCCCATGTTATGCAAATCACACCAAATGACCCTGCCTTAGGAAAGCAGATCCATAACTCATTTGGGGGTGCTGTAATTTTGCATTAATAGATCCTATTAATGAAGATGTCATTGATCTGAGTAGTGATGAAGAGTGGCAAGTCATGGGCTTCTGGTCTAATATAGGGTATTTCAAATGGTTCAAATATAGAGGTGGATGCTTTGAGAGTACCCACACATTTTGTAAATGGAATCAGTATCATTGGTTAGTATGGTTATAGATTAGAATGCTGCCATCATGGATTTTTTATGGAGAGGTGATGTTGGAGCTAGTTCATAAATCGACATCCTAACAAGGGATTGGTGTAATTTTTTGATAACAACTTTTTGTACCTGTGGTGAAAGGGGTGTGCTACTGCTTATATGGAAATTTTGGCCTTTGATTGGAGGTGTATGAATAGACCCTTCAGGAGCCAAGGAAATATACACCTTAGGCTTACCAAATGGAACTGATAGTTCAAGAGTTGGAGGTATAATGACAAAATTCTTACCCTTCTTAGGATCAAGTGATTCTTTCTCATAATCTTGTGAAAGGAGTGGTGATATGCACTGCATCAATTCAAAGGGTGGACATTTCAAGAAGGGATGTTTTAGGTTTTGATGACATTGATGTTGATGTTGGCATGTTGTGTTTGACTGAGAAGGAAAGTAAGAGTATGGACTGTCACAGTTCCTGTAATTTCAAATGAAAGGATCTACAATTTTTTATGGAGTGACCACATGTCCTGTGATAATCACAAATAATATTGAAATCATACCAGGCATGTTTCCACCCGTGATGATCTGACAGCTTAGGAGGTGGTTGTGTAATAAGTGATCATTGAAGGAGGTCATCTAATATGGTGGTGTAGTGCCCCTTAGGACTGGACATAGATGGAAATGAGGTATGATCCTTCATCCTTTTTGGGAGGAGACGAGACAGGTTATTTAGAAATGGATTTATTTATTTGTTGGCCGTGGATGGTTTTCTAGTTGTCGTAATAGATGGAGTATGAGGATCTTGTGTAGGTGATTACTATGCGGTGAATAGTAGGATTGTGGAGGAGATGGAGGGAGAGGGTCTTGTGTGGATGCCCTATGTGTACGGAATGATAGATGTAGAGTATAGACTCATTATGGGAGCTTGGTGGATGGCCTTTTCCCTTGTAATAATGGGGCGATTGACCGGTATGAGAGATCGATGACCAAGGGAATTTTACTTTGGAGGGACATAATGAGGGCCCTTAAAATCTCAAATTTTGTCTTTTTTAGATGGTCTTTTAGGCCTTAGTTCTTTAGCATGACAAGAGGGTCTCCAAAAGTGGGAATGTCCCTTATAGTTGAAGAGGTGGATGAAAAGGTGGAGGGCCACGGAAGATGATATGTTTCATCGAGGAATGGGTGCTAAAGACCTTAATAACACCCTGTTTATTAGGCACCTTTGAGGTTTTGGACGAACTAGGTGTATTTGTTGAAGTTGATTCAAGTGAAGGAATGAAGTATTTTGGATGATGTGATTAATGTAGTCTGAAGGATTCATAGGTTTCAAATCATTTTATTTTTGTGGATTGAGGTCGACTACAACCCATGTTATGACCATTGAACCATGGTCAGTTAAAATAGTCGTTATCTCGATACCAGGTGGGTTGTGCTAAGATATTTCAAGAGCGAAATGGGAGATAGAGATATAATGTTACAAAATAAGGAGTTTGTCAAGACAGTGCTATAAGTCTCTCATATGGGTTATGTACGTTGTTGACAAGGATGCTTGACGACATGTTTTTCCTTAGTATTGGCATGTGACTACAACGGCATTAGTATTTGTTTTTGAATTTTTATTGTAACATAGTGTTTTGGATTCAACAAATTTGAGCTTGTTTGTATTCTTAGGAAGAAGCTTTACTTGTCCATCCTCTAGAGATCACAATTCCATTTTACGAGCCATGGTAAAATCCCCATCAAAAGTTTGACATTACTAGATTTGTAATGTAGATGAGATGTTTTTAGCACATGCATGACATAAGACCTTGATCAACTTTATTTGTGATAATGCAAATGATAGTTGATTAGTCACACCGCTCCAACGATCAACAAAATCAGTGATAGATTCGTCCTCGAATTGTTTGATGGAATATAAGTCATTGATAGTGATTTTGTGGACTATGTTGATAAAAAAGTGGTATAAGAAGAGTTGGTAAAGTTTTACAAAGGAGAATAAGGAATGTTGTTGTACCAATCTAAGGTGGGACTGACGAGGGACATGGGAAAGGTCCTCAACATCAGATCTTGATCATGAGCTATTGGATAAGATGGATGATGGAAGGCATGGATGTGTTGTTGGCGATATTATTTACTGTAAAACTTAATAATCTTAGGAATTTACCAGTGGGGTGGATATGGTTTATATGGTACTAAAGGGTGAATGGGCTCGTTACAAATTTGATCATAATAAATTGTATTCTTGGATGAGGATGAAGCAACTTCAAGACTAGATATGCGTCTTAAAAGGGATTGGAGGGGATCTGATTTGTGTTTTTTTCTATAAGGATGAGCCAAGTTGAAACAAGAGATGGTTATGTTGTGTGTATATGTTTGATACTGTTGAGGAATGCTTTGCTAATAAGAAATGTTTTGTTATGGGATGTTATGTTGATACAAAACAGTGTGCTAATAAGAGTTGTTTTGTTGAGTGATATGGTATTGTGGGATATTCTGTTGAGGTGTGTATTCTTGAGGTAGTCCATATTGAGGAATGTTTTGATGTGGTACATTCCATTGATAGGGGATATTTTGTTGAGGGATGTTATGATGATAAGGGTTGTTCTGTTGTGGGATGTTTTGATGGGATGAGAACCTTATTGTGAAGCTATAGGTTGTGAGGTTTGAATATACTGATACTATAATGACATTGACGCATAAGTGAGTGGATTTGAGTATGTAGGTTTTTTTTGGTAGTACATTGCAGAGGCACCAGTGGATGGTTCCTGTTGTAGAATGATTTGTTAAGAGATACTATATTGTGGAATGTTTTTTAGGGGTGTGGATTGTGTCATGGATATCAATGGTTTTTAAGGTTGTTCTATGTATTGTGAAATGAGTTGTGTACTAGCAATGACACTGGAATTGACCAATGATGTGGCTGTGGGAATAGACAGTGATGTTCTGAATGGGACTAGTAACCTGTTGGGAAGTTACAACAATAGTAAAGGCCATAAAACGTAATAGAGATGTTTGTGCCTGTGAGGAAATTGGAGGAGTAGACAAGGAAGCAATGATACTATTTGGAGGAGGTGTGGATCCCATAGAAGGACCTGGTGAATATGTGGGTTGTTGATTAGATGTATTTTGTGATGAAATCATGTGGAGATCATAAATGGGGACCGATGATACCTTGGGTATTTTGGGTTGACTAGTAGAGGATTTTCCATTCGATGTTTAAAATGGGTTAGTGGAGCTAGCAGAGATCTAGATTTGACTATTGTTTAGTGTTTCAGGTTGATATGAAGTATATGAATATTAGCTACTGGACAACATGATCTCAGTTTTGATCAATAAGTTGTGTAATGGTAGATGAAGGGTTGTAAGTGTGTGGAATGGATTGGGGTGTGAGTGGTTGCATTTGAATTTTCCTCGCTGCTAAATAAGGATTGAGGGAAATGGGATTTGAGTCTAAAATTTCTTCAAAAATAGTGTCTCCCCTATTTTTGAAAGGAGGTTTGGATGCTCTAGGAGAGAATGGACATTTTGATTCTGGTGTATGAGGGATTTAACCATGATATCGATGTGGGAATAAAAGTATTTTTTTTATTTCGTTGATATAGTTGATTCCTGATTCATTCCAAGTTTTTTGGGTGTTAGAAAAGGGATTGGATGTGTCCATTTAATAATAACGGATCTGTTATTATGTTGGTGTCGAAAGTGGTGGGGTGTAAGATGAGGACATGTTGAAATGTAGGGGGTGGTGTAGACATGTTTTGAGAAGTCTGGCTGGCCAACTTGTTGTCTAGTAAGTACCACGATAAGTAAACACACAATCACCAAGGAAATGGAAATTAACTAGATCGGTTGATTTACAAACAATAAGAAAAGGAAAGCATAATGTTGTTTTGTATTAATCTTGATTAATTATAAAAAAAGTGAAATGTGTAAGATGGTTAAGAAAGGTCCTATGAAGTGGTAACTTAGTAATGGTTTCATGTATGTTTAAGGGTGGAGTCATTGATATACCCGAAGGTACATGAGGCCCAATTTTGTATTGTTATCAGTATGGGCGTGTATATTGGGGCATACCCCCTCACTTCATGGTCCCACTACAATAAGGGAGTAAGGTGCTAAGCCAAAATATAATGACAGATAGGAGATTATACTGTGCCAGAAAACAGATTCGGTTTCCTTGTTGGGTGATGAAATCCCAATCAGTTTCACCTAGGTGGGAATTGTTGAAATGCATTTTTTGATTTGAAGTGATTTTGTTGTGTGTGAGGGAAATATAAGTGAATGTAATGATTTTACCTCCCTAATTAAAACTAGATGATCAAGAAGTGTGAGATGGTTCGTTTTAAGACCCAAAACAAAATGTTTATTTTTGATGAGGAAAAACAAACAAGAATGCAAAATGAAAATTAAAAAGAGGAGTATTTAGACTCACCATGAGAGTGCTCCTATTTTTTTATTTCAAATTTTAGCAATTTTCCAAAGCACATGTTTAGCAAATCTAGAAAAACAAAACTTCCCAAAAAAATCCTGCAATCAGATTAGCAGAAGACAAAAAAAATAGAAAACAAGAAGCAACAATCTTGTTATGTGATTATAAGAAAAAATACACAGAGGAATCATGGGCGGTTTGGTAAATTGCAAGTAATTAGCCTAATCATGAATAATTATCATATACTTAAAAATAGTGGAAAAATTCTTAATAAAATGAAACAAGGAAATAAGCGACAACGTCCCATTAGACATGCCAGAATATCAAGCACCAGTATTTACCTTGGGTTTGCTTGATGTCTCAAGTGGGTAAAACCTAATTCAACCTCACTATGCCGCAGTTTTTGGGATACCTGCAATGTGTGGTGGATGTTTTGTGCTTCGTGAAGAAAGTGAACAAGTCTTCTTTTCCCTGCAAACAAGCCTATGAAACTTAAACAAGATATAATTAGTAAAAATAAGTGGGCATGTTTTCTAGAAAAAGCTAGTCCCCAGAAGCCCAAAGACTTCCTTAAGTGGATATCAACCTGCTTATGAAACAATTATGTTTTATTAATGATAATGCTTCATTACAATATGATAAAGAAAAACATATGACATTCTTCAATTATTTAGATGATTACATACATAAGAGAATAATAGCAAACCTAGAACCAACGGTCAGATTCTTGATCTGTGTACAAGTTTTCAGAAACATTTGATCCTATGGAACTAACTAGGTCTTCCTCCTTAGTGAAATAGGATTGAGGTTAATAGATATAGTCCTATACAAAGAAGTCAGATACTTATACCTGAGTATTATAGAGGTGTAAAAGAGTGATGTTAGTGTCGGGGATGCTAGTATGGCTATCAATCTCGAACTCGGATGTGGTGTGGTAGTTCTCTGGTATGTCTAAGCTAGTTTCATAGTTATATTCAAACTGTTCAAGGTCAACTTGGATTATTTGAACCTTTTAGTATGAATTCCACAACTCCTCAATTTCTTCGCAGATGTGCTAAGTTGATGCAAAAATGGCCTCCAAATGATCTAGGGGTGTAGCGTGGATGGAAAAAAGTTCTAGGTCATGAAGTAAATCATACTGCTGCCAGTACAATGGGTGGGGGATGACGGGTAGCGAGTCAATGCTGGTAATAGGATAGTTATCACCTCCTATAACCCTCTAACATCACCATGCTAGGAAACATGTTAGAAAATAACTGAAACAAGCAAGAGGTGTTAGGTGGATTATAAGAAATATGGGACAAAAAAATGTTATTCAAGAATCGCCAGTGATCAGGCCAATCACAGGCAATTACTATAAATTATAATAGACCATAGAAATATGGATTAAAACTGAGTTGGATTATGATTCCAATGATTTTTCAAAGAAAAGTGACGTGATAATTTGAACACAAACAAAATTACCTACTAATGGAGACATAAACTAGAAAAAATGAATGATTACCTCATATGAATGATCAAATTGTATGGGAAACGAAACGAGAATGGTTTGACGACAGAAAATGAGTGATACGTAAATCAATTCGATTATTTTGATGCAGTGTAATGGAAATGGAGCTTTGATTTTTTTATTATTGGTAAATAGTTTTTTGAAAGGAACTATACCCTTGTACAACAAGGCTCAGAAGCCAGAATTGAAAGTTAAAGCAAAAAGAAAGAGATCAAAATACAGATAGAACAATAATACCCAACTGCATAAAACTATCTGCAAAGAAAAAACAAACAACCAACAACACATCAGCAAATAAACAACTAATGTACATCGATCAAACAACAATGGCACAACAACGCCATTGGAAAAGAAACAAACTGTTATCCGGACAAGAAAGATGAAATCAATGTAACCCAATCGAACACTAATAGATAAAATCATCCAGGCATAGAGTTCTCCTTCAGAGTGATTTTTTTTTCTTTTTGCTTACCGTTACCCAGCCAGATGGAGCCTCTGCAGTTGGAGGAGAAGACAAAGGAGGAGTTTCCTTAGTCTTATTTGTCCACTTTGGGACATCCACATTGTTATCTTGAGAGAGATATTTATCATTTTCCTTATTGCCCTCAACAAATTGTGCATTTTTCATGCTGCTCACAAATTGAGTTTCAGATAAAGGGGTTTCCAGGGAAGAATCAGATTCATCCTTTATATCTGCATTTGATTCTAGATCCTTTTTTGCATCAAAAATCAGGTGTTCCAGGAGTGCGTCTTTCCACCAGTTGCACTTCTCATGTTGACATTTTTCCATCCCACAAGTAGTAGAGGTGTGTCCTAAGAAAAAACACGTTCTACACCAGAAAGGTAGACCTTCATAATCAAGAGGTTGTGACCAAGTTCTATTTTGCACTCTAAGATCTATGGTTGCAGGAAGATTTTTATCAGTGTCAAT
Source organism: Taxus chinensis (assembly GCA_019776745.2). Taxonomy (NCBI): domain Eukaryota; kingdom Viridiplantae; phylum Streptophyta; class Pinopsida; order Cupressales; family Taxaceae; genus Taxus; species Taxus chinensis. The sequence goes on from CM034151.1 coordinate 884,329,567, forward strand.
TTCCACCAGGATCCAGGCATAGGTAGTATGGGTGTAATTAGTGGTTTGAGAATCTATATAGAGTGTAGTTCCCAAGGTATTTCCAATGGATGTCAGACAATCTGACTCTAGAATTGGAGAGGTAAATGGGGTAGCTTGATCCAAACGGGTTTCTATGAGAATGATTCTGTGAGTGGGTTAAAGGATGGGAACTAGGGTTTAATGACCAAATATTTAGATTGGAAGGTCCAGAGCTTGGAAGCAATGATTTTTTTATCATCTATTGAAGAGAAAGTCACAATGAAAATACCTTTAGCACACAGATACAGTTCTATCCTACTAGTTAAAATTGGATTCCAATGCTTAAAGATCCACACATGAAGAATAGGAAGGCTAGGCCACAGTCCCCCGAATCTACAAATCAACGGACGCTCTTTGTAGTAAATCTTAGATGAAATGACCTCTTCCCCAAATGTAATACATGGGGTAATGTCTACAGGTTTCATGGAAGATTCCTTTCCATTTAAAATGTCTTTGAAGGAGGTCACAATAGGGCCGTGACTAGCCTCTCTATCCATTGGTGGAAAATCAGGTATTGCTATGTCAGTTTTTCATGTTCTAGTCCACCACGAGGAGAACCTTCTAGCAAATATTTTAGATTTCCATTTCAGGTGTAGATGCAGGAACGCCCCCAGATGGAGCTTGAAACAGACCACGGCTAGGGTTTATACCGCCACCTTGAGGTAGAGGTTTAGTCAGATAAATGGAGCTCCTTGCATTAGTATTGAAGGTGAGATTGATCCAAGACCAGGGTGAATCCTCTGAAACGAGCTCCAAATTCGTGTCACCTCCATCTCCATCTCCTGGTCGATGAGCTCCTGCCAGATCCTTGTGGAATTTGCATTTTTAGGGTTCACAAATTTATGTGAAGGTAGGGCTTGGGTAGAAACCATTTTTGCGTCTCTAACATGAAGCTAGGGCTAGTGTTCAAAATATTGTATGGTTAAAAATAGTTGAAATGGAGCTTTGTTGAAGATGATTGATCTCTACAATGTTTGTGAGTGAACGTAAATTCCCTACAAAATGTGAAAATCCTCTCCAAAAGAGGCCAATAAATAGTTTGTTTATATAGATCACTGGTAATCAGGATAATCGCCGGTGATTTCAGAAAATCTGAGTTAGGATATCAAGTGAAGTGATTTCCCTACTATTTTTATTTCGATTTTGGAGGATTGTGAAGGAGGTTAGGATATGAAGTGGGAGATAGTCGAACTAGGACTAGGTTAGCTACAATAAGGATGGAAGTCATTTTAGAAGGTTTCTAAAGTTGTTTTACTTATAACGAGTTAAGTGTGGAGAGGTGGTTAGGGCTAGGTTAGAGGTCGTTGAGTAATATTTATAGGTTTCTTAAACTAGATAGTTACAACTAGTAAAGGTGTCCAAGTTAGTATGGTGAGGTGTGAGGGTGTATTAATTAATTTAGTTTAACTAACTAATTAATTAGACCTAGGGATGTGGTGGTGTGAACATTAGATAAATTTAATTAAACGGGACTGGTGGGTGACCTAATGTCATAGAGTATCATGAGTGGGTTGTTTTGATCATGAATAGGTTTAGGGACAATGATAATGAGGGAGTGTAGAATTTTGGTGTCTATATGATATTTTCTTCCATACTTTGATTGTTACATTGTTTGTTATTGTTTTCTTTTTTATGCAGGATTTTCCCTATATTTGGTTTGCACAGTTGTTTTTTGTATGCAGCCATGATGGCCTTAGCTGTCCTACGAAATCATGAGTGGTGTCCCATGTTTGCAACCTGCTTTGTGTTTCTTACTTTTTCTTCTTGTGTGTTTACATTACTACTTTGATTTGTAGTTTATACACTGTTTGAGTAGGTTATACACATGAATTGTGGACTCATTCGCTTCTTTACATATATTCTTGCAATGATTAGTTGTATTACGATTACCTGCCACTTCATCTATGTTCTACGTAATAGAATTTCATGAGTATCAAAGTCCTTTTGATCAGATGAATATGCCCCCAATAGTGATTGTTGGACCATCGGTTCTTCCCATCTGAGAATGATTTGTGAAGGGAACAACATCTTCACAAAGATATCTTTATTTGTAAAGGGGGTTTTACTTCTACTACCAAACTCTATAAATAGAGGCCATAAAGGATTTGAAATCAAAGCAAAATAAGAAGTAAGAAAGCACCTAAAGAAACAAAGTTGTAGTAATGGTGAGGACTGTGTTAAAGCTTGATAGTGAAGGGGCCCAGTCCGGTTCAATATATTCTTGTGAGTATGCAAGCCTAGTTAGGATTACATCCTAAACATTGCATCGCACAATGGATTTCTGCAAAGTCTTTGTTGTAAGACTATAACAAGATTGTAACTCACAGTGACCAATTTTATATATTTGACTCAATAATTACTTTAAAATAAAATAAAATTTTACATACTCCATAACATGGTACATTTCAACTTACTTCAAATAAATATTCAAAACCATCGCATCAGAAACATTGATAACACACTAAAATGCGTAGAATCTCCCATATTCTCGTTATTGTCGTTACTCTTTCTTAGACCAGTTCAACCATTATTCCATTTGTCTTATATGGAAAAGGGAAATCCATTGACTACAGAAAACTGACATGTTTGACTTGACTGTGACTAAAACTAAATGTAAAACTGGTATATATTATATGTATATATCGTGTATGTATATATGTGAGATAGAGGGGCGAAAAATTCCATTGACAATAGAAAGCTTACCAACTCTGAATCGACTATTGTTACATGTATAATCCAATTAGTATATATTGTATGTATATATATATATCAGTTAGAAGGGCACATTCAGCAGGGTAGTTCACAATGGCATTATCTGATATGCTTCAACTTCTTCAAGAAAGAGCAGCTGAATTTTCTACCCAAACAACAGCTGTGGGAATCACCATTTTAGTCCTCCTGTGGGCTTTCTACTGCTTCAAGAAAAATCCAAAATTGCCTCCAGGGCCATCTCCATTGCCCATCATAGGAAACCTCCATCAATTAGGAAAGCTTCCTCACCGTATTCTGTACGATCTTTCTAAACAATATGGCCCAATTATGTTTTTGAGATTTGGGTCTGTGCCTTGTGTGGTGGTTTCCGCTTCTGACACGGCGAAAGAGTTTTTAAAAACTCATGATTTGGTATTTGCCAACAGACCATCTTCTGCTGCTGGAGAACACATTGCATACAATTACAGAAACCTGGGTATGTCTCCCTATGGACCTTACTGGAGACACATGAGGAAAATATGTGTGATGGAATTGTTGAGTGCAAAGAGAATAGAAAGCTTCAGGTCTATAAGAGAGGAAGAGCTTTCTTTGGCTTTGAAGTCTGTGTGGGAAAAGAGCAGTAAAGGAACTGTTTCTGTGAATGTCAGCAAGAGTTTTTCCTCCCTAACTACTGCTATAATCTGGAGGATATTGACTGGGACCAAATATTCTGATGATGATGTGGGTGGCAGTGGAAATGAGCTCAGAGATATGGTCAGGGTGGTTAGCAGTACCATTGCTGCTGTTAATATTGGGGACTTCTTTCCTTATATAGATTGGATGGATTTGCAAGGTATCAAGAAAAAAGATGAAGAAGGCACACAGATTTTTCGACAGAATTGTTGAGAAAATTATTGATGACCATGTTGAACAGCGGAGGAGGGCTTTGGATGAGCACAAGGAGATGACTAAGGATATTGTGGATGTTCTTCTTGATATGGTGGAGTCTCAGACGATGGAAATGGAGATCACACGGGAAAACATCAAAGCAATTATTTTTGTATGTTTCTTCCCTATTTCATCTGTATTTTTAAGTAGGAGAGATACTGTTACATTAGAAATAAACAGCTATAAATCAAGCAGGAATGAATTCTGTAGCATTCAAGTAGGATACCTAAATTATGATTTAACAATAAAGAGTATAGCCACTGACCATAACATATTTGATCTTTAGTTTCTAATTGATTTACCCATTCCAGATAATACAAGATTGATTCAGCTGATTTTCCTAGGATTTGCAAGTAATATCAAAGTAACAGATAGAATCTGATATGATTAAGGTAGCAACATTGGTGCTGAGAGCATTAAGTGATGGTCTTCAAATATACCAAAAAAATAGTCGATAAATTTATTTTGTAAGATTTTACCGTATTTGGTAATTATGGATATGATTCTTGTGGGCTAATTTAGTAAATTATAATTTGTTTGCAGGATTTGTTCATTGGTGGGATGGAGACAATGGCTACCACAATGGAATGGGCAATGACTGCACTCCTCATAAACCCCCGTGTAGCCAAGAAACTACAGGAAGAAATTGATTCAATAGTAGGCAAACACCGCATGGTCACTGAATCTGATCTACCCACCATGGACTACCTGCAATGTGTGCTGAAAGAGTCTCTGCGATTATACCCACCAGGGCCATTGCTGCTCCCCCACGAATCTAGAGAAGCTTGCACTGTAGGCCCACAGGGCTACTTTATACCTGCAAAAACAAAGCTTTTTATTAATGCCTGGGCCATTGCCAGAGACCCAACTGTGTGGGAAGATGCCTTGGAATTCAAGCCTGAGAGATTTATGGGTAATAAGACTTTTGATTACCAAGGGCAAGAGTTTGACATGCTTCCTTTTGGAGCAGGAAGGAGAAGATGTCCTGGTGGTCACATGGCTATGGGGCAGATGTCGCTTATGTTGGCTCAGCTGTGGCATTGCTTTGACTGGAGACTTGAAGGAAATCCAGATGATTTGGATATGACTGAAGAATTTGGAGCCACTATGCCAAGGAAATTCAATCTCTTTGCCTTTCCTTCCTTGAAATTGTCCATAAACTTGTAGGTTATATTTTATATTCAACCTTATGGTTAAACCTTGTGGTTTACAGTGATGAAAATCTTTATGCATAGGACCTCTTACTTCTTGATAAGCTCATATTTGTTGAGTTTTGTAATAGGATGTAGGTAGAAGGCTTGATGAGCTCATACTTTCATAAGTTCAAAGAGATGTAATTTGGTGATAATATATAGAGATACATATGCTCGATGAGTTCCTGGTTTTATGTAAAGAGATGCAATGCGTATCTTAAAAAAGAATGGGTAGTGTGAAGAAATGGTCTCCTATTTTAGGTCAACGAGGTTTCCCTTTCAGCTAGTCTTAGTTTTGGCTGTATATTGCTTTGTACAACTGCTGATTATGTGTATGGCTAAAGGTATTTTTTCATTGTATTTGTGCCAAGTGCCGTAGTGATTATAGCTTTGTTAAGTGTGATGTAATTGTTGTTTTAATGTATTATTTTATTTCCCTGTATCATTCACTAGTTACTTTCTTTTTCTAAGATCTACACGATTCATATCTGTTCTATTCGATATCTATTATTATTTTTTTATTTCCCTGCATCATTTACATCTGATCTGTTGCATATTTGCATTAAGATTATGCTAATATAGAGTATTTGCCAATGAACATAAAATATTTGATCTTTAGTTTATAATTGATTCACTCATTTTTGACAAGATCAGAATAATAGGAACCAACAATCTATTAATTCTAAAATCTACAAAATAACTCATAATATAAATATATGTAGTAGATTTTTCTTTTCAAATATCATAAAATATACATAATATTTATTATTTATAATTTTGATAAATTGAAATTTAAAAAAAAATCTAAATTTTTTTCTCTTTTTGAACTATTAATAATTTTTTGAACATGGTAACTACATGTTAAATTGTAACAAAGCACATCCCCTAGTCCAAAGGGTTGATGTGAGAATAGAGGCATACTCCCAAACTTTTTTTTGAAAATTGTTAAAGCAAAGGTATAAACTTGGTTGTATTTATATGTGGGATATGGTGGTCCATCTTTTAAAAGATAGATTGAAGTCTCACTTTCTACAATTAATACGAGTCTCTTCATCTAAAATAGTTGATTAAATTAAAAGTATAAATAAATATAATATTTTTAAAAATAATAAGTCAATCTCATTTAGTAATTGATTAGATTAAGAGTAGAAATAGATTATATTTTTTTTTGTTAAACAAGTCAGTAATTCATATGACAAATAAAAAACAATACTAGTTAATATAGTACCTTATAAACCTTCTTTAGTTTGTGTAACACTTTGTTAGCAAGTACTATTAAATGCTTCAAATAAACCTAAGATCTTGATTTGCCTAAGATTTGCAAGTGATGTCAAAGTAATACATAGAATTTGATATAATTCTTTTGGGCTAATTTAATGTATTATGATTTGTTTACACGATTTGTTCATTGGTGGGATAGAAATAATGGTTACCACCATGGATTTGGTAATGACTGCATTCTTCAAAAAACCTTGTATATCCAAGAAATTATATAGGAAGAAGTTGATTCTAAAGTAGGCTAATACGGCATGGTGTTATGATCTTGTTGTGCGGATTCACTAATGCCTCGAGGTTTTTGTGTACCAATTTTTTACATTTGGTATCAGAGTAACCACCAAAGTTCGAGTACCAACACGAGTGGCTACACTAGTATTGCAGTATTCTCCTAGGGCTCGTATTGGACGGGGTGTGCTCCAGTTAGATAGAAATAAATCTAGCCTCGAGTTTTTACTGCAGAAGTGTGGTGGGATGTTATGATCCTGTTGTGCAGATTCACTAATGCCTCGAGATTTTGGTGTAAATGTTCGTTATAGCCACTAGGCTTTAAGATCTTAGGTCATGAAGATAAGGTCTATATAGTTATTAAACCTCTCTATGGAATCAAGCAAGTTGCTAAAACACGGTACACTATAATGTATTATTTTCTTCTTTAGAATGGCTTAAGTAGATCCAACAACGAGCTTGAATTGGATAAAGATGAACGGAAAAAATCCTAGTATAATTTTTTGTTTGTATGTAATGTATTTTCTTTTCGCAGGTGATTTATTCGAATGACATATTCAACGAAACTATGAAGAAATATTTTGAGATGAAAAATTTAGGTCTAATGAAGTATTTGTTTGGAATTGACATTAATAAGTATACAAATGAAATATTAATCTCTCAAGCCAACTATGAAAGAGATATTTTTAAAGGGTGTGGAGATTCACTAACACCTCGAGGTTTTGGAGTAATGACCTTCATTATAGCCATTGGGCTATGAGATCTTAGGGTCATGGAGATAAGTTCTACGAATTTATAAGTGCTCTATGGACTTAAGGAAGCTCCTAAAGCATGGTACAACATAATTTATTATTATATTCTGTAGAATGAATTCAGTAGATGCAACAATTAGCTTGAATTGAATAAACATGAATAAAACAAGTCATAATATTATTATTATTTTATATCTAATGTATTTGATATTCACAAGCGATTTAATAATTGACTTGTTCAAGGAAACCATGAAGAAAGAATTTGAGATGACCGAGTTAGGTCTAATGAATTTTTTTTGAAATTAAAGTTAACAAGTATGAAAATGGTATATTAATCTCTCAACACAGATATGCAAGATATATTTTCAAAGGATACGACATGCTAAGTAGTAAACTAGCTCTAACACATATTGTGTTAGATTGAAGTTAAGAAAGGACACAAAAGGATGCAATGTTGATCCAACATTGTATAAGAGACTTTTTGGAATTAGCATGTATGTGACAATCGACATAAGGCCAAAAATGATATTTATAGTTATCTTGATTTCAAGGTTCATGAAGTGATCAGGGGATCAGTTTGATATAAAAAGTTACCTAAACATCCCTAAATTGTGTCAGTCATGAAGATATTTTCGAGATATTTCCAACGACTATGAGAACGCAACAAATGGACATTGGAATCTCTAGTTATGTCCAGTCAAAGTTCAGTAAACGAGAAAGTCAACTCTGGTCAACAGATCAATATTGGGCCAATGACATTGTGACACGTGGCAAAAAGGTGTTGGCAAAATTTGAAGGATTTTAACCAGCTCGGCCGCCATGAATAAGATTATTTTATCGCCAACGTGGTGGGTCCTCAAACCACCACATGGGTTGCCACCACAAGTTCGATTTTCCAATCGCGGGTGGACACATGGTTTTATTTCATCCTACTTCATATGGGTCGAATTTCATATTACTTTGTAATTATTTGCCACACATTATTGTCAAATGCCACCCATTTATATCAACCTCCACATATTAATGTTCAAACATTAATGCAACCACCCCATGTAAATCCAACCCCACACTTATGTCAAGCTTCCACGTGGAGAGAAGGAGGAAGGGGCAGTTAAGCCTCAAGTGGTCCTTTGACCACTTTATATGCATGGAAAAGGCTTTAATAAAGCCTTAAACATTATCCTTCCCACCTAATGTGGGATATTACCCACTTTTTTGAATACATCCACATTCACGTGGAATTTGGAGGATTATGTTGCATATAACCCACTTAAAAATACATGCCACCTTAATATGGGATTTTAGCCCATTTTTTTTAATGCTACTGGTTAACGCTTATTATAGGCTACAGATAAATAATTTAGCATTATTTTAGGGCCCTATTTTAGTATAAATAGGGGACCCCTCTCTATTGTAAAACACACACACAACTTGAAAGCTCAAAGCAAGAACTTGAGGAATATTTCCCGAGCACAGTGGAGGAGTAGTTTTTTTATAAGACCTATTTAATAGGCTTATTATAAAGTTGTGAAGACCTATTTATTTAAATAGGAATTATTGTGGCTAGGAGTTTTTAATACTACCTAGTCGGCCCATAGCGCCACACCAAATTATTGTGAAGCCTGAAATATCGATCGAAGTGCCATAGGGCATTACGAAGCATCTGGAAGGCTAATTGAGGCCCAGATGATTCTGAATAGTGGAGCTGGTGCCATAGAGCTTGCCAAATTCACCAGGAAGGTGGAAGTTGGGTGTTATCTTTCACCCTTGTCGTCTGAAGGTCTGGATATTCTTTTAAGCAAGTTATTAATAGTTTCCATTAGGTTTTCTTGAGAAAGTACTATTGTAACTTACAAGTTTGGACTAGTGGAACGGTTCGATAAGAACCTAGAGACGTAAGCAATTGCTGAACTCCGTAATCAATCTTTGTGTAATTTTTCATTATATGCTTACATTAATTTTAAATTGATTACTTAAAATTATCAACAAATAAAAAATAAGCCTATAGGGGTCCGAGATCATGTGAATAAAAAATTGATAATTTTCGGATCAAGTTTGGTATCAGAGTTGGTTTAGCTCCATATTTACTTCAGCAAATCTAATTAACAGAGTGATTGCTTCAAGTTGGTGCAGTTGGTTCAGTTTGTGTTAACAGGGTACAAGTGCATTATGGGAAAGATGTCTAAATAGGCAAAGTTCAATGAGGTTAAAGCTTATAATCACTAGATCAAAGGAAGAGAACTCTCTCTTGCGATCAATGTATTACTCCTTAGAAGAGGAGAATGCTCGCTTGAAATCAGAACTGAAAACCAAGGATGAGCTCTTGGAAAGGTTGCAGTGTGATGATCAAAATAAGGAAATACCTTCAACTTCAGATGTAGTGACCATGGCAGATGACTGCACTGTAAGTTGTTCACCACTAAAATATTCTTCTTCCTCCCATTTGGTTTTAGATTGAGGTAATGAAGTCTTTGGTTTGTTTGAAAAGCATACTAAAGGCATTGGATCCAAGTTACTAGATAAAGTGGGATTTGTTGGAAGAGGCCTTAGGAAAAATGGCCAAGGCATTACTAACCCAATACAGGTCGAGGATCGTCCTTATTTTGCAGGTTTGGGTTTTTCTAGTGTGGGAATGGAAATTGGACAATGCTCCAAGAATGTTGATGGGAGACAAGCTCCCAAAGGCAAAGTGAATACCCCACTAGTCCTGCAAGAAGATTCTAAGAAATAAAGTTGTGCTTCGTCGTCACAGGTAGGATCTGGTAAGAGAAATTAGCAAAGAGGTAATGAGATTCCACCTCTAGTTTCTTACCATAATCATAAGCATAGTAAAAATTCTGATACACTTTTTTAGCTTAAGAAGTATGCTTATGATTTTCAGAAGATGTGGAATTCTTTTCTGTGTACTTTTTGTGGATTGCATAATCATTATGTGGCCAGATTTTGGAAGAGAAGGACACTGATGAAGAAGTTGATGTCATTCGTCAGGAACATGATAGATCAGAAAGATCAATCTCATCATGCAAATTCAAGAAATGGCAGAAAGATTTCCTCATCCCAGAAGAAGGAGATTAAGAGGAAATTTTGTGCTTGGGCATCAGGTGAAAAATTGTTGGAAACTTCATCCATCTCGCCATTAGGGTAATGGCAAGCCAAAGATGGAATGGAGGCCTATTGCAAAGGTAAAGGAGGTTTCTACTCCACCACCAATTGAAAATTCAACCTAGGACCAGGTAATACCTGAAATTGAAAGTCCTTTAAAATGGGTAAGTCAACAATTTTTCAATTATATATTGCATAATTCAGATTGATGAATAGTATGTAGTATTTGTTTGGAGATCAGATATTGTGAGAAATTACTAAGAGAAAGGTTTACCGTACTTAGTGGATTTTCTTACTAAGAAAATTTGATTAATGCTCTAAACATATCTCCTAATCAGTTTGTGAGTACATTTTATAGCTTGGATACAAGATTTAACTCATACAAAGCTTGGAGATTGATCTGCCATTTGTGTAGACAGTAGAGTTCGTAGGAGTCAGCTCGAAAATTCATTCTGTGTGGAGGCATTGTGACCATGCAGTAGAATGGTAGCTAAATCATAGGTTGACATTGATCTCAGGTCGGATCTTCGTTCTGTGAAGAGGCCATCATGGGCAAGTAGCAGAATGGTAACTGATATAATTTGTCAACAAAAGGAGCTCTCAAAAGATTATCTCAAAATGTCATTCGGTGTCAAGACATTGCGACCACATATTCGAATGGTAGTTGATCATCAGACGTGGCACTACACAGTAGAGGCATTGAGGTCTACAAGAGACTTAGCACTGCACAGTGGAGGCGTTGAGGTCTATAAAAGACTTAATACTACACAACGGAAACATTGAGGTTTGCAAGAGACTTAGCACTGCACAAAGGAGGTGTTGAGGTCTGCAAGATACTTAGAACTACACAAAAGAGGCATTGAGGTCTTAAAAGGGACAAGTCATTGTCCATCACCAACATCAGATCAATCATAGCTGAAAGTAACATGGAGTTCCTTCGAACCAGTTTGGATTTTGCGGAATCAAATCGAAGCCATGAGCTGTGTTATACAGTCAAAGAAGATCCTTGTTGTCATACATCTGAAGCTTAACACCTTATAGTAGGAGCATTGAGGTTTCATTCAGAAACTTAGCACCATACAATGGAGGCATGGAGCTCTTCTTTGGATATTAGAGTGGCGCGACAGAAGCATCATGGGCCCATAACCCATAGGTCCAAGATCGGAACAAAGTGTCGAAGTGAGGAAGTTGCAGGGGAAGAGACAAAAGGGTCTACTATAACAGCAATTCTGAGGTAGAAGCAGAGTTTCCAGATTCAGGACAGGATGGCAAAATGTTCCAATATAAGATTTTTGGGACAAAAAGCCTTTCTCAATGGGGAGGTGTGATCACGGGATCATTTTGATATCAAAAGTTCCCTAAACATCCCTAAACTATGTCAATGCAGAAGATATTTTTGAGATCTTTCCGACGAATATGAGAACATGACAAATGGACACTGGGAGCTCTAGTTATGTCCGGTCAAAGTTCAGCCAATAGGAAAGACAACTCTAGTCAATAGGTCAATATTGGACTAATGACACTGCGACACTTGGAAAAAATGTGTTGGAAAAATTGGAGGGGTTTTAACCACTAGTCTTTGAAAATCGTAAAATGGGATAGCCCGTCAAAACAAGAGGCTCAATTTTTGTTACGAAGAGGAGCCTGGCCACTGTGAGGATAATTATTTTAACTTGAGGGGAGCCCGGCCGCCATGAGGACGATTATTTTATCGCCAATGTGGTGGGTCCTAAAACCACCATGTGTTTGATTTTCCAATCATGGGTCGACATGTGGTCTTATTTCATAATAATTCATGTGGATCTAAATTTCATATTACTTTGTAATTATTTGCCACAAATTATCCTAAATACCATGCATATATACCAACCTCCACATATTAATGCTCAAACATTAATGTAGCACCCCATGTAAATCCGCCCCCATACATATATCAAGCTTCCACGTTGAGAGGAGGAGGAGGGGGCGATTAAGCCTCAAGTGGTCCTTTGACAAATTTATATGTGTGGAAAAGGCTTTAATAAAGCCTTAAACATTATCCTTCCCACCTAATGTGGGATATTACCCACTTTTTTGAATACATCCACATTCACGTGGAATTTCGAGGATTATGTGGGATATAACCCACTTAAAAATACATGCCACCCTAATATGGGATTTTAGCCCTTTTTTTTATCCTACGGGTTAAGGCTTATTATAGCCTAAAGATAAATAATTTAGCATTATTTTAGGGCCCTATTTTAGTATACATAAGGGACCCCTCTCCATTCTAAAACACACACACAACTTGGAAGCTCGAAGCAAGAGCTTGACGAATATTTCCTGAGCACAACAGAGGAGCAGTTTTTTTATAAGACCTATTTAATAGGCTTATTATAAAGTTGTGAAGACCTACTTATTTAAATAGGCATTATTGTGGCTAGGAGTTTTTAATACTACGTAGTCGGCCCATAGTGCCACACCAAATTATTGTGAAGCCTGTAATATCGATCAAAGTGCCATAGCCCGCATTATGAAGCATCTGAAAGGCCGATTGAGGACAGGAGGATTCCGAACAGTGGAGCTAGTGCCATAGAGCTTGACAAATTCACCAGGAAAGTGGAAGTCGGGTGTTATCTTTCACCATTGTCGTCCAAAGGTCTATATATTCTTCTAAGAAAATTATTAATAGTTTCCATTGGGTTTTCTTATGAAAGTACTATTGTAACTTATAAGTTTTGACTAGTGGAATAGTTCGATAAGAACATGGAGACGTATGAATTTCCGAGCTCCGTAATCAATCTTTGTGCAATTTGTCATTATATGCTTGCATTAATTTTAAATTGATTACTTAAAAGGAGCAATTATCGGTAAATAAAAAATGCCTATAGGGGTCCGAGATTAGGTAAATCAAAACTTGATAATTTTCGGATTAGGTCTAACGAAGTATTTCTTTGGAATTGAAGTTAATAAATATAAAAATGAAATATTAATCTCTCAAGCCAACTATGAAAGAGATATTTTTAAAGGGTGTGGAGATTCACTAACACCTTGAGGTTTTGGAGTAATGGTTCATTATAGCTATTGGGCTATGAGATCTTGTTGGTGTGTGTGACCTACCTAGTCATCATGCACATCACATGGTGAGTCATCTCACCTTACGAGAGTCATAGGTCTTAGGGAGTCAAATGACAAGCGTCAGATTCTATTATAGAATCTGTCATTGTCATTTACATTAGTGCATCATAGGATTTACATTCCTTATTTGGAATTGTAACTACTCCTTTAGTGACGTCATATGCGTCAGTCACATCATATGCGTCAGTGGTGTCATATGTGTTTTTTTCCTTGTTTAGGCATGGGGGTTACACAACACCCTATTTGTACTTCCTTTTTCGATCTATGAGAATGAGAAGACCTATTTTCTTATTTGCATATTCTTTCCATTGTTCAAATCTTGCTTACTGCGTTAGAGCTACGACATTACCATCGGAGTTTCAATTCATCGTAGTTGTTTATTTCGATATCGGTTGTCAAATATCCCTCTTTCATGGTATCAGAGCTTGGGGATCAGAATCGTGTTGCTCACCTTGGTTGCTTACTACTCTCTGAACTGTAGTTTCTTTTGCAAGATCTCATTTGCATGTGCTCTTATTACATTGTTCAAGGGTCTTATGCTTGGTTTGTTGGCTTTCTTGTGCTTAGAGTTTTTCTTCCTTATTGACTTGTTTGCATTGGTGAACTCACTACTCGGGCATATTTTTTGATTCAAAGGCTCGTTTTTGGTTTTCTTATGCATTACGTTTTCATGCATTCGGTATTGATACCTCTCGCCTCAAATCTCTGGGCTTGTTTTAGGACTCTCGGCGCTGGTTTCACATGTCTATGGGCTCAGCTCGCTATGTGCTCTGGCGTGTTTGGATTCACCACTGGCTTATGTGTTTACGTTCTCGCCCGACCTGCAGTTTTCTCGTGCCTCTATGTTAACTCACCACCATTTTCTTTGTCTAAACATGGGTACTTTGGCTTAAGTTCTCCCTTGTGGATGTCTTGCTTGGTAGGCTCACTGCTCAGGCTTTGGTTGTGCATTCTAGGCCGTGTTCATCTTCTAAGGCTTCCTTTTCCATGAAATTTATTATGGATTGAAATTTTTCTCACATTGCAAGTGGGATCTTGGCCCTACTTGACCATTTAGCTCGTCCTTTGTTCTATGCTCGGCCCTTGTATCACGTGGTCGAGTCTTGTTGTGCTTCCAGTAGGCTTCCCTAGTTTTCTTCTCCTATTAGAGTTTCTGTATTGACCTCTTGTCCATGCTCGGTCCTCTCTGTTTGATTAATGCGTTTACCTATGGTTTATCCTTGGTTTTGGCAATTTCATCTTCAAACTCTAGCCAGTGCACTACTTGGAGCCTAACAGTTGATGCATTGTTTCTGACCTACTCTGTGTTTCCCTACTCAACGGGCGTAACTCGGTTCTCTTCACAGCGTTGACCTCATTCTAACCTATGTTACAATGGTTACACTCTCCTCCCAACTCCGAATCCACACGGTAGTATCTAGGGTGCTCGGTGCATCTCACCTCCATTTCACATGGTGACTTATTTAGCATTGAATTTGTTGTAACTCGGTCGCTATATGCAACAGCTTCGTGCATCTAAATGGTTTGACACCTCAACTAGTGCCATCCGTTTTAGACTTGTTTGGTGGTTAAAACAATTCTATTTTTAATGTTTTAAGGTAAAAAAATTCTTATCTTGGCATTGTAATATTTTTTGGGATATATTTTGCCTGTTTTAATGTCCTTCATACTTGTGTCGAAGACAGAGGGCGAGGTCCGATGTTGGTAGGAGGCTAATCCCCCCACGCATGCAAAATAAACCCTACCTGAAATTTGATGCCATTTCCAACGAGTAACCACACAACACCCCTTGCACCCATTTCAGGTACTTTTTTAATCAGTTTGCAAAGTTTATTGGTATTTTCCATCAGTTGCGGGAACCATTTTCTTGCTATAACTTTTGACTCATTGCTCAGTTTTAAGCACTTCTTTAGTCAAAGTTGCATGATTTTTTGCACATTACCTGATGACATTGCCATTTTTAAAAATGAACTACTTTATAAAGAGCCACATTTTGGGGGGGTCATTAGTACTCTTGGGCCTTGTATTGCACATAGACGCATTATCGGCCAAGTCCGACGTCTTGCATTTGTACACCTTACAATTTTGATTCCACATCATAGAGGGTGCTCTTTCAAGACTTGAGTGTCGTATAGTTGCCTTATAGCCTCTACCACTTCTTCTTGGGAGAGGGAACTATTCAATTTGGCATGCTTCTATGGAATGTTACTTCACCTACGAGCGTATTTCATACTTCTTGCTTGCGCCAGTTCCTACACCCACTGATCATCGTCATCTTGATGACTTTCTCAACACTTATGACCATGTTTGTGGTCACTTGATGATACATATCTCCACATCTCTCTGGTTTCAGGTGGTAGACTCAGATCCACCCCACCATGTCTAGAGCATTCTTTAGTCCCTCTATGGAGACCCTTCACATATTTCCACCATTGTTGTTGTTTTTGATTCCGTTGTCTCCTCTACTTATTCATGTGATGACAGTTACACTGATACAGATTCCCTTGGTTCTACTTATGATGACGAGGATTGTGCACCTGGTTCTGATGTCGAGAGTACTATAGAGGACTCTTCTCCTCCTTCTCTCACTATTCTAGAGAGTGTTGACACATCCCATATCTCGTCAGTTATCGAGTAGTCTCCTATATCATCTCATACAGTCATCACACCCACCTCTTTTCCAACTTCAGTGTGTGAGGCACCATTCACTCCTATTTGACATCGTTATTCTATTTGTTCAGCCCCCTCATTAGGATGAGTATCTTCTTGACCTTAGTCATCTTTTCACCGAGTACACTTGTGATGTACTACAGGTTCCTCATCCATCTAAATGTATTTCAAAGGAGTTCATCATCTCCATTGTTAGGAGTGCCCCTTCTGGGACTCTTACCACTTCCACTTTTCCGGAGACCTTCATTGATCCACCCTTGCTTGTGGATCCATTTTCTATCATGGGGGATGTTTTTTTACCTTCCCATGTGTTAAACATCCTTTCTACAGATGTTACCCTTCTCCACTCTGATAGTTCTACGCACGTGGCATTACCTTTAGTTCCTTTGCACTCACTTGCTAGACCTATGTCACACTTTCGTGTACTAGACTCGGAGTTCTTCGTGTTGCTGCCTTCATTTTCCTTCACAGAGTGGACACACTTCTAGCACGTCATTTATGTCCTTCCTAAGGGAAGACATATAGTTCGGTGTGGGTGTCTCTTCTTTAGTTTAAAGGCAGAGGATCTCGTGATCAAAATTCTTTTGGGAGACCTCCTAGAGCTGTAAAGTTTAGATCCGTCCATGACATCTTCTGCATTCCTCTCATCTCCCTCTTCTTATCTCTTCTTCTTCTTTCCGAGAGATTTCCTCTTTGTACATGGGTACCTATACGGGCTCATCTGTGGCTGGGACCCATCTTTGGCATCTTTCTTAGATCAGAGCGTGGACTTGTCTCTCTTTTAGGGGGAGTTTTTCCCACTGGGTTTTCTCCCTTTACTCCACTTTTCGAGAGTATCTTATATGAGGGTACCTCATTAGACTTGTTGTTGGGACTCACTTCTCCTTGTTTTCATCTATGTGTCCAACTCAGGCCTCTCCTTGAAACTCAACATTGGCATGAACAACTTGTGCTTCCCCTCAGCCAACTCTCCTTGATCTTCTTAGTAGCTCAGTTAACCCATCCCTTTTAGATTTGATTATTGGTAAAATCAATCACCTTTTAAATGTTTTAAGGTGAAAAACATTTATTGGCATTTTTTGGGCTCTATTTGCTTGTTTTATTGTCCTTCCTTCGAGTGTCGAAGATGGAGAGTGAGGTTCGTGGTTAGTAGGAGGCTAATCCCCCCTCACAATAAAAATAAACCCCATCTAAAATTTGATGCCATTTCCAACGAGAACACATACAACACCCTTTCCATGCATTTAGGGAACCTTTTTAATCCATTTGCAGGACTGATTGGATTTTTCCATCAGTTGTGGATATGATTTGATTGCTATAACTTTTAACTCATTACTCCATTTTGAGCACTTATTTATTCAAAGTTGCATGTTTTTCCAGACACTACATGATGGGATTATCATTTTTACAAATGAACTATTTTAAAAAGTGCCACATTCTGGGAGGTCTCATTATATTGCTTGTGTATGCTTATTTCAAATAATCTTGAGCATTGTACTATCCCTTTTATTGCTTGTGGACTTGTGAGCCCGTCTGCCACAATCTTATGGCAAAGGGATTTTTTCGTGTGACGTGAGGCACCATTTCTCACAAGGCCTTCTCTTCCCCTTCTTGTTTTCCCTAGTTCTTTTGCTTGCTTACAATATCCAACTATTGTGCCAACAAACCTTGATTGTGGTCTCCACTCTGGCGCGTTATTATGCTAATTGCAAGGTGAGTGACAGACTGGTTCTTGATGCATAATCGCATCTGATTGTAATCAACGCACTAAACTATAAAGTGCTGAAAAAGGGAGGTTAAACTAGTATTCTTTGGAGGCTCCTCTCGTCATGGACATTCAATTTCATCACTCCATTATTCAACTAGGACCACGAAGCTACCTACAATGGAAGAATGGAATACGCGATCATTGTATTATGTAAAACTTATTACCACATCTTCTTGGGATGACACCTAAACCTATTGACCGTATTCATCACCAATATTGGTTGAACAAGAATGACATGGCATACGGGCTTCTTTGTCTTACTATACTAGAGTACATTCAATGTCGAGTAGAGTTCACAGAGTCTGCGCACCGAGCTTGGACTTTTATTCAAAATTTTCATGGAGACTTTGATCATCCTTCATCTAGTTATGGATCTTATGATGATCTTGCATCCATGGAGGAAAGTGAGTTCACCGATACTTTTTCTTACAAAGGGCCACCCACACATATTTCTTCGTGTGATGATAGTTCCACTGACACAGACTCGCTTGGTTCTACTTTTGATGATAAGAATTATGCACCCAATTCTGATAACGAGAGTACTATAGAGGAATCTTTTCCTCCTTCTCTCACTATTCCAGAGAGTGTTGAAAAATCCCACATCTCATTTGATATTAAGCAGTCTCATATAGTCATCACACCCACCTCTTTTTCACCTTCACTATGTGAGGCCCCATTCGCTCCTCTATCTTCATTGGATGACTCATACCTATCTGACATCGCTATTCTATTTGTTGAGCCCCCTCATTGGGACGAGTATCTACTTGACCTTGGGCTTCTTTTCGTAGAGTACTGTTGTGATGTACTATAGGTTCCTCATCCATCTACAGGTATTTCAGAGAAGTTCATCATCTCTGTTGTTGGGAGTGCCCTTTCTAGGACTCTTACCACTTCCATGTTTCCGGAGACCTTCACTAATCCACCCTTAGTTGTGGATCCATTTTCTGTTATGGGGGATGTTTTGTTTCCTTCACATCAGTTGGAAATCCTTTCTACAGGTGTTCACCCTTCCTACTCTGATAGTTATGCACTTGTGACATTACCTTCGGTTCCTTTATACTCACTTGCTAGACCTATGTCACACTTTCGTGGACTATACTTAGAGCTCTTCGTGTTACTGCCTTCAGTTTTCTTTATGGATTGGGTGGACTTCTAACACATCATTTTTTTCCTTCCTAAGGGTAGGCACACAGTTCAGTGTGGATGGATCTTCTTCAGTCTAGAGGCAGAGGTTCTCGTTATGAAAATTCTTCTGGGATACTTCGTAGAGTTAAAGTGTTCAGATGCGTCCATGACCTCCTCTGCATCCATCTCATCTCCCTCTTCTCCTCCTCTTCTTCCTTCTAGAAATATTTTGTTTGTATATGGGCACCTTATCAGGCCTTTAGTTACTTGCCCCCATTGGCACATCTTTCTTAGTTTTCTAGGGGAGTCTTCTTTTCTGTCATGTCTTACCATGAGCTCTACCTCGGCTTTGATGAAGGGGCGTGTTTGTGTATGTGACCTACCTAGTCATCGTCCACATCACATGGTGAGTCATCTCACCTTGCGAGAGTCATAAGTCTTAGGGAGTCAAATGAAAAGTGTCAGATTCTATCATATAATCTGTCATTGTCATTTGTGTCAGTGCATCATCGGAGTTACATTCCTTATTTAGGATTGTAAATTCTCCTTTGGTGGCATCATATGTGTCAGTGGTTTCATTGAGGTTCTTTCCTTGTTTAGGAATGGGGGTTACACAACACCCCTATTTGTACTTCCTTTTTTTCGATCTATGAGCATGAGAAGACTTGTTTTCTTATTTACATATTCTTTCCATTGTTTGAATCTTTCTTATTACGTTGGAGCTATGACGTTATCATTAGAGTGCAACTTCGTCGTGGTGCATTGTTTCAATATCAGTTCTTGCATATCCCTCTTTCAGATCTTAGGGTCATGAAGATAAGTTCTAAAAACTTATAAAAGTGCTCTATGGACTTAAGGAAGCTTCTAAAGCATGGTACAACATAATTTATTATTATATTCTATAGAATGGATTTAGTAGATGCAACAATGAGCTTGAATTGTATAAACTTGAATTAAACAAGTCATAATATTATTATTATTTTGTATCTAATGTATTTGATACTCACAAGTGATTTATCAATTGACTTGTTCAAGGAAACCATGAAGAAAGATTTTGAGATGACTGATTTAGGTCTAATGAAGTATTTTTTTAAATTAAAGTTAAAAAGTATGAAAATGGCATATTATTTTCTCAAGGCGACTATGCAAGAGATATTTTCAATGGATACAACATGCTAAATAGTAAACTAGCTTTAACACATATTATGCTAGATTGAAGTTAAGAAAGGACACAAAAGGATGTAATGTTCATCTGACATTGTATAAGAGACTTTTTGGAAGTAGCATGTATGTAACAATCGACACAAGGGCCAAAAATGATATTTATAGTTATCTTGATTTCAAGGTTCATGAAGTCTCCAAAATAATCTTATTAATAAGCAAGAAAAATAATTTTGAAATATTTAAGTAGAACCAAGAATCTTATAATATTGTATAAATAGTGACTACAATGAGATCACTAATGATATGAAAATAACAAACGACTCTAATTTTCATTTTACAAAATGTGCAACATCATGGGAATCAAAGAAACAACCCATTCCCACTCTTTCATCGAGATTAAATTAATATATCAAAGAAATTTGAACATTTTACCAAAAAATTTGGATAAGAGGAATCTTAGCATATATAATGCATGAGTAAGAAGAAGCAAATAGAATATTTTGTTACAACAATTATGTAATCTCTTTATAAAAATCATGTATTGCAGAATAATATGAAAAATATAGACATAAGATATCATTTCATCATAGAATTGGTTAATAATGGAGAGAGAGATTTCAAGCTATCTAGAAGATTACTACGAAACATCTTTGACAAACCACCAAGATTAGATAGTTTTTATTATCTAAGTGATTATGTAGGCATCCTAAACGGCACTAGTTTTGATTAATCAAGAGTGTTGGAATATCTGCTTCAACATACTTGCATTTTTTTTTCCCTATAATGCTTATATTTCATATTTTCATATTACAGTGTATGATTTTTGTACAATTGTAGATCCCAATGTGAATTTGGGAACACTCCTAGGAGTTTGTCATCAATTTTTTTTAATGAAATTTGTCAAATTTATTAATATTAGGTATCCTCAAAACTGACATCCTTCTCCTTAAGGGATCTACAAATAAAAAAACATTTTTTTAGTCATTTTGTATGCAAAGAAAGAAATGATAAAGTTGTTCCCATATTTCTATGTATTCACATAAATATCTCATTTTATTGATAAAGATTTTTTTTGATTTGTGTTAGATTTCTATCTACATTTCCTCTGCCTTATTTTCCTCATCTTATACTCATGCACCCACTTAATATATTTACCATTATATTATTCCAAGTATATTCTTTCAACATGGTACATAAAATACAAAATCAATGCAATTATTCTAAAATTTAAGACTTTTGAGTTATACACATTATAAAGACATACATATCAATTTATCTAACGAGACATTCTCAATTCAATTGAAATAATTTTGAATCATTACATTCAAAAGAAAATGCCAAATCCAAAATTCAAAATGTCTAAAACAAAAAATAGATCCACATTTAAATTTTTCACAAATATTAGATCATCCACAAAATGAGATCTTATCCCTTCAAATTATGCAAGACACAGTTTGACATAAAAATCCACCTCAAATTTCAGCTTTCTATCACCAAAACGAGTTCCTACTTGGTAATTATATCGTAGGCGTTTTCACAGCAAGAGGCACCGGTGTCATTTTTGTTGTCGCACTTGGAAAATGTTATTTTCTTGCCAGCACACTACCTGTGTCATTTCTTTTTCATCCGTTTCTGCTTTTGTTCAAGGGCCTTATGCTTGGTTTGTTGGCTTTCTTGTGCTTGGAGTTTTTCTTCCTGATTGACTTGTTTGCATTGGTGAACTCGCTACTTGGGCACATTTTTGGATTCAAAGGCTCGTTTTTGGTTTTCTTATGCATTACGTTTGCATGCATTCAGTATTGATACCTCTCACCTTAGATCTCTGGGCTTTTTTTTAGCACTGTTGGCGCTGGTTTCACACGTCTGTGGGCTCAGCTCGCTTTGTGCTCCCGCATGCTTGGATTCACCTCTAGATTTTGTGTTTACGTGCTCACCCCGACCTGTAGTTTTCCTCGTGCCTCTATGTTAACTCACCACTATTTTCTTTGTCTAAACATGGGTACTTTGGCTTATGTTCTCCCTTGTGGATGTCTTGCTTGGTAGGCTCACTTCTCAGGCTTCGGTTGTGCATTCTAGGCCGTGTTCATATGCTAAGGCTTCCTTTTCCATGAAATTTATTATGTAGTGAACTTGTGCTCACATTGGAAGTGGGATCTTGGCCCTGTGTAACCATTGAGACTCATCCTTTGTTTCATGCTCGAGCCCTTGTATCACGTGGTCGAGTCTTGTTGTGCTTCCAGTCAGCTTCCCTGGTTTTCTCCTCCTATTAGAGTTCCTGTCATGACCTCTTATCCATGCTCGGTCCTCTCTGTTCGATTAATGCAGTTTACCTCTGGTTTAGCCTTGGTGTTGGAATTTTTCCACTTCAAACTCCGGCCAGTGCACTACTTGGAGCCTGATAGTAGATGCGTTGTTTCTGACCTACTCGGTGTTACCCTACTCAACGGTGCAACTCGGCGTTCTTCACAGCGTTGACCTCACTCTAACCTATGTTATAATGGTTACAATCTCCTCCCAAATCCGACTCCATGCGGTAGTATCTAGGGTGCTCGGTGCATCTCACCTCCATTTCACGCGGTGACTTGTTTAGCATTGAATCCATTGTAACTCGGCCACTATACGCAACAGCTTCGTGCATCTACATGGTTTGACACCTCAACTGGTCCCATCCGTTTTAGACTTGTTTGGCGGTTAAAACAATTCTATATTTAATGTTTTAAGGTAAAAAAAATTCTTATCTTGGCATTGTAATATTTTTTGGGATATATTTTGCCTGTTTTAATGTCCTTCATCCCTATGTCGAAGACGGAGGGTGGGCGAGGTCCGGTGTTGGCAGGAGGCTAATCCCCCCTCGCATGCAAAATAAACCCTACCTGAAATTTGATGCCATTTCCAACGAGTAACCACACAACACACCTTGCACCCCATTTCAGGTACTTTTTTAATCAGTTTGCAAAGCTTATTGGCATTTTCCATCAGTTGCGGGAATCATTTTCTTGCTATAACTTTTGACTCACTGCTCAGTTTTGAGCGCTTCTTTAGTCAAAGTTGCATGATTTTTTACACATTATGTGATGACATTGTAATTTTTGTAAATGAACTACTTTATAAAGTGCCACATTTTTGGGGGGTCATTAGTACTCTTGGGCCTTATATTGCACATAAACGCATTATCAGCTGAGTTTGACATCTTGCATTTTTACACCTTACAATTTTGATTCCACATCATGAAGGGTGCTCTTTCCAGACTTGAGTGTCATAGAATCACCTTATAGCCTCTAGCACTTCTTTTTGGGAGAGAGAACTATTCATATTGGCATGCTTCTATGGAATGTTACTTCGCCTACGAGGGTATTTCACACTTCTTGCTTAGGCCAGTTCCTGCACCCACTAATCATCGTCATCTTGATGAATTTCTCAACACTTATGACCATGTTTGTGGTCACTTGATGATACATATCTCCACATCTCTCTAGTTTCAAGTGGCAGACTCAGATCCACCCCCACCATGTCTAGAGCATTCTTTAGTCCCTCTATGTATAACCCTTCACATATTGCCGCCATTGTTGTTGTTGATGATTCTATTGTCTCCTCTACTTATTCGTGTGATGACAATTCCACTGATACAGAATCACTTGGTTCTACTTTTGATGACGAGGATTGTGCACCCAGTTCTAATGTCGAGAGTACTATAGAGGACTCTTCTCATCCTTATCTCACTATTCTAGAGAGTGTTGAGACATCCCACATCTCTTCAATTATTGAGTAGTCTCCTATATCGTCTCATACAGTCATCACACGCGCCTCTTTTCCACCTTCAATGTGTGAGGAACCATTCACTCCTCTACCTTCATTAGATGAATCATACCTATTTGACATCGTTATTCTATTTGTTGAGCCCCCTCATTAGGACGAGTATCTTCTTGACCTTAGTCATCTTTTCAACCGAGTATACTTGTGATGTACTACAGGTTCCTCATCCATCTACATGTATTTCAAAGGAGTTCAATCATCTCCATTGTTAGGAGTGCCCCTTCTAGGACTCTTAACCACTTCCACTTTTCTGGAGACCTTCATTGATCCACCCTTTCTTGTGGATCCATTTTCTATTGTGGGGGGATGTTTTGTTTACCATCACATGAGTTAGACATCCTTTCTACAGATGTTACCCTTCTCCACTCTCATAGTTCTACACATGTGGCATTACCTTTAGTTCCTTGGCCCTCACTTGCTAGACCTATGTCACACTTTCGTGGACTCGACTCAGAGTTCTTCGTGTTACTACCTTCAGTTTCCCTTCACGGAGTGGGAACACTTCCAACATGTCATTTATGTCCTTCCTAAGGGCAGACACATTGTTTGGTGTGGATGTCTCTTCTTCAGTCCAAAGGCAGAGGATCTCGTGATCGACATTCTTCTGGGAGACCTCCTAGAGCTCCAACGTTTAGATCCGTCCATGAAATCTTCTGCATTCCTCTCATCTCCCTCTTCCTCTTTGTTCTTCTTCTTTATGAGAGATTTCCTCTTCGTACATGGGTACCTTTACAGGCTCATCTGTGGTCGGGACCCATCTTTGGCATCTTTCTTAGATCAGAGCATGTACTTGTATCTCTTTTGGGGGGAGTTTTTCCCACTGGGTTTTCTCCCTTTACTCCACTTTTCGAGAGTATCTTTTATGAGGGTACCTCATCAGACTTGTTGTTGGGAATCACTTCTCCTTTTTTTCATCTATGTGTCCAACTCAGGCCTCTCCTTGAAACTCAACATTGACGTGAACGACTCGTGCTTCCCCTCAGCCAACTGGCCTTGGTCTTCTTAGTAGCTCAGTCAACCCATCCCTTTTAGATTTGATTACTGGTAAAATCAATCACCTTTTAAATGTTTTAAGGTGAAAAACATTTATTGGCATTTTTTTGGGCTATATTTACTTGTTTTATCATCCTTCCTTTGAGTTTTGAAGATGGAGGGTGAGGTCCGAGGTCGGAAGGAGGCTAATCCCCCCTCACAATAAAAATAAACCCCATATAAAATTTGATGCCATTTCCAATGAGAACACATACAACACCCTTTCCATGCATTTAGGGAACCTTTTTAATCCATTTGCAGGATTGATTGGCTTTTTCCATCAGTTGCGGGAATCATTTGTTTGCTATAACGTTTAACTCATTACTCCATTTTGAGCACTTATTTAGTCAAAGTTGCATGTTTTTTCACACACTACATGATGGGATTATAATGTTTACAAATGAACTATTTTATAAAGTGCCACATTCTGGGAGGTTTCATTATATCGCTTGTGTATGCTTATTTCAAATCATCTTGAGCATTGTACTGTCCCTTTTATTACTTGTGAGCTTGTCTGCCACAATCTTATGGGAAAGGGATTTTTTCATGTGATGTGAGGCACCATTTATCATAAGGCCTTCTCTTCCCCTTCTTGTTTTCCCTAGTTCTTGTGCTTGCTTACGGTATCAAACTATTGTGCCCAATGAACCTTGATTGTGGTCTCCACTTTGGCACGTTATTATGCTGATTGCAAGGTGAGTGACAGACTGGTTCTTGATGCATAGTCGCATTTGATTGTAATCAATGCACTAAAATATAAAGTGCCACAAAATGGAGGTTAAACTAGTATTCTTTGGATGATCCTCTCGTCATGGGCATTAAATTTCATCGCTCCATTGTTCAACTAGGACCAGGAAGCTACCTACAATGGAAGAATTGAATACGTGATCATTGCATTATGTAAAACTTGTTACCACATCTTCTTTGGAGGAAACCTAAACCTATTGACCGTATTCATCACCAAGATTTGTTGAACAAGAATGACATGGCATACGGGCTTCTTTGTCTTACTATACTAGAGGACATTCAACATCGAGTAGAGTTCACAGAGTCTGCACACCGAGCTTGGACTTTTATTCGAAATTTTCATGGAGACTTTGATCATCCTTCATCTAGTTATGGATCTTATGATGATCTTGCATCCATGGAGGAAAGTGAGTTTACCAATACTTTTTCTTACGAAGGGCCACCCACACATATTTCTTCGTGTGATGATAGTTCCAATGACACAGACTCGCTTGGTTCTACTTTTGATGATAAGGATTGTGCACCCAATTCTGATGTCGAGAGTACTACAGAGGAATCTTCTCCTCCTTCTCTCACCATTCCAGAGAGTGTTGAAAAATCCCACATCTCATATGATATTAAGCAGTCTCATATAGTCATCACACCCACCTCTTTTTCACCTTCACTGTGTGAGGCCCCATTCACTCCTCTATCTTCATTGGATGACTCATACCTATCTGACATCGCTATTCTATTTGTTGAGCCCCCTCATTGGGACGAGTATCTACTTGACCTTGGTCTTATTTTTGTAGAGTACAGTTGTGATGTACTACAGGTTCCTCATCCATCTACATGTATTTCAGAGAAGTTCATCATCTCTATTGTTGGGAATGCCCTTTCTAGGACTCTTACCACTTCCATGTTTCCCGAGACCTTCACTGATCCACCCTTACTTGTGGATCCATTTTCTATTGTGGGGGATGTTTTGTTTCCTTCACATCAGTTGGAAATCCTTTCTACAGGTGTTCACCCTTCCTACTCTGATAGTTATGTACTTGTGACATTACCTTCGGTTCCTTCACACTCACTTGCTAGACCTATGTCACACTTTCGTGGACCAGACTCAGAGCTATTCGTGTTGCTGCCTTCAGTTTTCATTATGGAGTGGGTGGACTTCTAACACATAATTTTTTTCCTTCCTAAGGGTAAACACATAGTTCAGTGTGGATGGCTCTTCTTTACTCTAGAGGCAGAGGTTCTCATCATCAACATTCTTTTGGGAGACTTCATAGAGTTGCAGAGTTCAGATCCATCCATGACCTTCTCTGCATCCCTCTCATCTCCCTCGTCTCCTCCTCTTCTTCCTTCCAGAAATATTTTGTTTGTATAAGAGCACCTTATCAGGCCTTTTGTTGTTGGGCCCCATTGGCACATCTTTCTTAGTTTTCTAGGGGAGTCTTCTTTTTTTTCATGTCTTACCATGACCTCTACCTCGGCTTTGATCAAGGGGGGTGTTGGTGTGTGTGACCTTCCTAGTCATCATCCACATCACATGGTGAGTCATCTCACCTTACAAGATTCATAGGTCTTAAGGATTCAAATGAAAAGTATTAGATTTTATCATATAATCTGTCATTGTCATTTGTGTCAGTGCATCATAGGAGTTACATTCCTTATTTAGGATTGTAACTTCTCCTTTGGTGTTTCATATGTGTCAGTCACGTCATATGTGTCAAAGGCGTCATTGAGGTTCTTTCCTTGTTTAGGCATGGGGGCTACACAACACGCCTATTTGTACATCCTTTTTTTTAATCTATGAACATGAACAAACTTTTTTTATTATTTCAATATTCTTTCCATTGTTTAAATCTTTCTTATTGCGTTGGAGCTACGATGTTATCATCAGAGTGAAACTTCGTCATGGTGCATTGTTTCGATATCAGTTCTTGCATATCCCTCTTTCAAATCTTAGGGTCATGAAGATAAGTTCTAAAAACTTATAAAAGTGCTCTATGGACTTAAGGAAGCTCCTAAAGCATGGTACAACATAATTTATTATTATATTCTATAGAATGGCTTCAGTAGATGCAACAGTGAGCTTGAATTATATAAACATGAATTAAACAAGTCATAATATTATTATTATTATTTTGTATCTAATGTATTTGATACTCACAAGTGATTTATCAATTGACTTGTTCAAGGAAACCATGAAGAAAGATTTTGAGATGACCGATTTAGGTCTAATGAAGTACTTTTTAAAATTAAAGTTAAAAAGTATGAAAATGGCATATTAATCTCTCAAGATAGCTATGCAAGAGATATTTTCAATGGATATAACATGCCAAATAGGAAACTAGCTTTAACACATATTATGTTAGATTGAAGTTAAGAAAGGACACAAAAGGATGTAATGTTGATCTGACATTTTCTAAGAGACTTTTTGGAAGTAGCATGTCTGTAATAATCAATACAAGGGCCAAAAATGATATTTATAGTTATCTTGATTTCAAGGTTCATGAAGTCTCTAAAAGAATCTTATTAATAAGCAAGAAAAATAGTTTTGAAATATTTAAGTAGAACCGAGAATCTTATAATATTGTATAAATAGTGACTAGAATGAGATCACTAATGATATGAAAATTACAGACGACTCTAATTTTCATTTTACAAAATGTGCAACATCATGGGAATCAAAGGAACAACCCATTCTCACTCTTTCATCGAGATTAAATTAATATATCAAAGAAATTTGAACATTTTACCAAACAATTTGGACAAGAAGAATCTTAGCATATATAATGCATGAGTAGGAAGAAGAAAATAGAATATTTTGTTACAACAATTATGCAATCTCTCTATTAAAATCATGTATTGCAGAATAATTTCAAAAATATAGACATAAGATATCATTTCATCATAGAATTGGTTAATAATGGAGAGAGAGATTTCAAGCTATCTAGAAGATTACTACGAAACATCTTTGACAAACCATCAAGATTAGATAGTTTTTATTATCTAAGTGATTATGTAGGCATCCTAAAGGGCACTAGTTTTGATTAATCAAGAGTGTTGGAATATCTACTTCAAAATACTTGCATTTTTTTCCCTATAATGCTTATATTTGATATTTTCATATTACAATTTATGATTTTCATACAATTGTAGATCCCAATGTGAATTTGGGCACACTCCTAGGAGTTTTTCATCAAATTTGTTTAATAAAATTTTTCAAATTTATTGATATTAGGTGTCCTCAAAACTGACATCCTCCTCCTTAAGGATCTACAAATAAAAAATATTTTTTATTCATTTTGTATGCAAAGAAAGAAACGATAAATTTGTTCCCATATTTTTATGTATTCAGATAAATATCTCATTTTATTGATTAAGAAGAATTTCGATTTGTGTTAGATTTCTATCTACATTTCCTCTGCCTTATTTTCCTGATCTTATACTCATGCACCCACTCAATATATTTACCATTATCTTATTCCAAGTATATTCATTCAACATGGTACATAAAATACAAAATCAATGTAATTATTCTAAAATTTAAGACTTTTGAGTTATACACATTATAAAGACATACATATCAATTTATCTAACGAGACATTCTCAATTCTATTGAAATAATTTTGAATCATTACATTCAAAAGAAAATGCCAAATCCAAAATTCAAATGTCTAAAACAAAAAATAGATCCAAATTTAAAGTTTTCACTAAAATTAGATCATCCACAAAATGAGATCTTATCCCTTCAAATTACGCAAGACACAGTTTGACATAAATATCCACCTCAAATTTTAGCTTTCTATCACTAAAACGAGTTCCTACTTGGTAATTATGCCGTAGGCGTTTTCACAGCAAGAGGCACCGGTGTGGTTTTTGTTGTCACACTTGGAAAATTCCATTTTCTTGCCAGCACACTACCTGTGCCATTTCTTTTTCATCCATTTCTGCTTTAGTCTATTATTGGCTCCTTTAGTGGCAGTTTCAGATTTGTTGGGAAGGCACGTTAGGTTGGGTGAACTAGTATGTGGCTACTCAGCCCTTGGTCCTTCCTCCACCTGCTGCGGGTTGTTGTTTCCTATTGGTTTGAGTTCCGATGTTTAGTGGTGCACATGAGGACGACTCTCTGTCCTGTTACCTTGGTTGCACCTGCCGCCTACTTTCATACTTTTCACCTACATCATCTGTGGCCGCTCAAGTTCAAGGTGTGTGTTTATTTATATTGTATGGCAGCTATAGTTACAAGGTATTAACACTTCAAAGTTTGGAATGTGCTCCAACATTTTGTGAGGGTTTGTGGGTTTAATTTAGGCATTTTGCAGCAACTTCATTTGATCAATTTTCAAGGGATTCAAATCAGGTTTTTGATTTTTACTTGGTTAATGATATTATTGAACTTTGCAAGTCCAAAATATAGGTTTTTTGAATTCGGTTTTAAAATTCATATTCCAAACCCAAAAATATAACTATCAATAATTGCATAATTTTTAAAAAAAATTATTATACACTATTTAATAATAATAAATGTAATTGTTTAACGTATTTAATATTCAGCTGTGGATGCTTGGTAACTGTTTACAATTGTTTTTGTTGGGATACGGCTATGTGCAGCATGTCATCTAGGAACTATTTGACAAAATTACACCATTGTATATTGAATTTCAATCAATAATCATGTACTTACTTTTATTTATTTATTACACATCATTTAGTAATAATAAATATAATTGTTTAACATATTTAATATCCAGTTGTGGATTCTTGATAAATGATTAGAAATTTTTTTGTTGGGATACAACTGTGTGCAACAACATGTCATCTGTAAACTGTTTAACTAAATGTCTTCCCTTTCTTTACACCAGTAATAGCTCGTAGGGGTTTTTTGAAGAAATTTTAACTACAGTTTTATATTTAAAATATAGTTGTCATCATGTTTGTCACTATTTTTTTCCCTTGACCCTTCTTCTTGGTTTCACAAATGATAAAAATGTTGAAGCCCATACACAATAGAACAAGATTATTCACAACGGCTAAAACAATGAGCCTACCATTATCATGTAAATTTGTTTTGTATGGTAGAAAATAATACTATTACGTAGCAATTGAATTTGCACTCCCGAAGTGCAAAGGTACGAAAATATTTACCTATATAATAGTAATAAAGTAAATGAAAATTAAAATTCTTGCAGTAAAGCTCGATGTAGCTCAATATAGCCTTTGCATCACAAGATTCTTCATCTCTATGCCTTTTGAAAGGTAAAACTCTGTTGTTCCAGTTTGCTGCCAACATTTTCTTCTCTAACTTTACTTACTTAGAAGAAAACTCATCTTTTGCTTTGTCTTCATTTGTTTGTCCTTTTCCTCCACCAAACATACGGTCTCTGTAACAGCTCATCTTTTCCTCCTCATTATGTCCCATTTCTTTTCCGAGTCATAATAGATAACAACTTTCTCCTTTAATGAGCCACACCACTAAAAAAAGGTTGGATATGCCACAACAGTATCAAGAAACTATAATTTATTGGCCAGTCAAACCTAGTAGTTTATGTATATTTTATCTTTATGTGTATAGACAAATGGTTTTTGTAATAAATATTATAATGCCACAACATTTGGTGTTTTCTAGGGAGGTCGCTTCTTACTTTAATGGGGTTTTGGAGGAGCGTTTTATGTTGTTTTAGATGCTTACATGTGCACTCAGAGGAAACACCAAATGAGCATGAACATATCGAGGAGCCACCACCAACTATGGCTCCGGTAGAGGTTAAGCCGCTTGAGGATCCATTTTCACCAACTATGGTGCTGACAGAGGTTAAGCCGCCTGAGGATCCATTTTCCACCTGTTGTTCCTATGTAATTCTAACTTGGTAACTCTTTATTTTAGAGATTCCAGTACTGTAAAATACATGTTACATAGAATTTACTTTATCCTTTTTATTTAGAAACATGCAGTATAATGAGTGAAATGCTCTTGTGCAGAAAAAAATTATATATATGCGTGTGTGTATAGTTTGAATATTCGATAATAAATAAAAATGATGTGCATTTGTTATTTACAATTTAAATGTGGTTTTATCCCTATTACAAAAAAAAGTTACTCTTATGCTTCGTTGAGCATGATATTAACATAACCATTATACATGTATTGCTTCATAGTAGCCTTATTATAATACACCTTTTACAGTTGGTTTTTCCTTAACTACTACCTACTTTCACGAGCACAGTAGATTTTGAACATTATTACATATGTGTCAAATTGTAATAGGGTTTTTCAAATACTGTAAGTACTAACATATATATATATATATATATATATATATATATATTGTAGTTTAGGTACATCCCATTCAAACACGTTAAAGTTTCCTAATGGCTGCTTCTAGCTCGATGCCACCCTGTAAACTTGGGCCTGACAATTTTCCTGCTAGTGCTCAGAGTAAATTTGTTGTTGTTCCTACTAGGCCTGTCATCACTCCTATTAAAAAATTAAACCCATATCAACCAAAGTGGACTATTAAAGGCTGAGTAACAAGGAAAGGTAATGTACACCAGTTTGTTAATAGTAGGTCCCCAGGGTAGGTGTTCAGCTTTAATGTTAAAGATGTTGTTGGAGATGATGTTGTTATAACAACATTCAGAAGTATAGCTCCCACTTTTTTTGAGGCTGTACAACATGAAATGGGTTACAATATATCCAATGGTAGTTTACAATGTGCTAACCAACAATGCAGCCAATGTGGTAGTTTGTGGAGAATAATCCTAAATAAAAACTCCGTGTTGCAATTGTGTTCTGATGAGGAAAGCGATATACCATTTGATAGTTTTAAATTTACAAAAATAGAAGCTATTAAGGATGTAGTTATTAATACACATGTTGATGTCATTGGAGTAGTAAAGGCTATTTCTGAAACTTCTTCCATCCACCAACCAAATGGAACAGAAGCTAAAAAATGCACCATTTCCATATGTGACACTTCTAACCATTCTATTGACATTACACTGTGGGGGTTTTTTTGTGAAACTAAAGGCACCTTATTACATGATTTGCACCATGGCAACACAGGAGAAAGGTTAGTTGTGGCCCTGAAGCAGGTTAAAGTAACATCATTTAATGGTAAATCGATTTCAATAGGGCTTAACTCCGAATGTTTAATCAACCCCACATTGCCAGAAGCTGAGAAGTTACATACCTGGGCCACCTTAAATTCCAAAGAACTTGTACCGGTCAAATTAAGTTTTGTCAAAATAAATAACACCGATATTGCAGGTGTCTATGAAGTAGCAAAATTACAAGTAGCAATAAATGTTTTAATAACAACTATGATTATTCATGTAAATATGAGTAACTTTGGTTATGCATCATGTACAAATGTAGTTAGTGGTAAAAAATGCCACAAAAAAGTATTCCAAATAGATGAAGGCACATGGCATTGGCCTAAATGTAATGTTGATTCCTTTGAATGCACATTCACATATGCATTGAATCTATTGCTAGAAGAGACTATAGGCACAGTATGGGCTACTACTTTCGAAGATGTCAGTTCAAGCATAATGGGTCTATCTGTGTAGGCTTTGTATGACATAGCCCAACAACCTGATCAACTGCCCACAGTGCAAGAACAAGTCCTTTTCTGTACATACGCTTTTGGTTTGCTAGTAAAAAAAGAGCTAGATTGAGCTACATCGACCTTTACTGCAAGAATTGTAATTTTCCTTTACTTTATTACTATTATATAGGTAAAGATTGCTTTACCTTTCCCTCTGGGAGTGCAAATTCAATTGCTACATAATAGTATTATTTTCTACCATACAAAACACATTTACTTGATAATGATAGGCTCACTATTTCAGCCGCTGTGAATAATCTTGTTCTATTTTATATGGGCTTCAATATTTTTTATTATTTGTGAAACGAAGAAGAAGGGTCAAGGGAAAAAAACAGTGACAAACGTGTTGAAAAATGTATTTTAAATATAAAATTGTAGTTCAATTTTTTTCAAAAAAACCCTTACGACCTATTAATGGTGTACGGAAAGGGAAGACATTTAGTCAAATAGTTTACAGACCACATGTTGTTGTACATAGTTATATCCCTACAAAAAAAAGTTCTAAACATTTATCAAGAATCCACAACTGAATATTAAATATGTTAAACAATTATATTTATTATTATTAAATGATGTGTAATAAATGAAAAAAGTAAGTACGCGATTATTAATTAAAATTCGGTATACAATGGTGTAATTTTGTCAAATAGTTCATAGACGACATGCTGCACACAAACGTATTGCAACGAAAACAATTCTAAACAGTTACCAAGCATCCACAACTGAATATTAAATACGTTAACAATCACATTTATTATTATTAAATAGTGTATAATAAATTTTTTAAAAAACTATGTGATTATTGATAATTATATTTCTGGGTCTGGAATATGAATTTTCAAACCGAATTCAAAACAATTATATTTTAGAATTGCAAAGTTTAGCAATATCATTAACCAAGTAAAAATCTTAACACAAATGAAAGGGAAAAATCAAAAACCTAATTTGAATCCCTTAAAGATTGATCAAATGAAGTTGTTGTAAAATGCCTGATTAAACCCACAAACCCTCAAAAAATGCTGGAGCACATTCCAAACTTTGAAGTGGCATTTCCTTGTAACTGCAGCTACCATAAAATATAAATAAATGCACCCCTCGAACTTGGGCGGCCAAGGATGATGTAGGAGAAAAGTCTGAAAGCAGGCAGCAGGTGCAGCCAAGGTAACATCACAGAGAGTCATCCTCATGTGCACGAATAAACACTGAAACTGAAACCAATAGGAAATAACAACATGCAGCAGGTGGAGGGAGGACCAAGGGATCATGTACAAATTGGGATGTTTATTGGATTAGGTCGAGTGTAAATTATATTTTGAGGTGGTATTATAAGAGGTTGGATTTATTGTAGGTGGTGATGTTATACCAGAATTGCTGGCTGTAAGCATAAGCCCCTATACAATATTGGGGATTATAAATTGCAATGGTAACACAAATTTCTATTCCACATCCCGCCATCATTTACATCCAATACCCTGTAATGGAAATGTACTAAAGATAACTGTAAAACATTGTTTGTGATATTTGTATAGTCCAGGAACTTGTAAGTTATACTTACATTTTTAAAATAGTATGGAAAGCAGGAGAATTTGCACAATTTAAAAAATAGTAGGTTTGGAAATCATACTATCAACGTACTAGAATATGATGGTAAGGATATTGAGAGATCAAGAAAATGAATTACTGTGTTTTAATATTTTCATACCATATTATTAATAGCTCATACATCGATTCAGGATGCATTTTTATGATTTTTAAACATGATACTATCAATGCCTGCAGATTGGATGTGTAATATATCTGTAGGTAACTGGAAATGAAGGGGAAGAGAGTGGAAGAAAAAATCTACGTAGTAATCAACTATAAATCATAAATGTATAAAATCTTTGACCATGTGTAAAGAAGTTGTAAATATGAGATAAGCCTCTGTGCTTGGTCCGTTTCTCTTCTTTCAAATGACCGGTTAATTTCCAAAAATTATAAAACTAAACAAGTTTATCAATTTTATTTAGCCTAATTTAGTCCTATCAAATTCAAATTTCACAGTGGCACAATTGAAATTTCTCTGAAGTTCCAACATTTTGGAAAAACAACATTTCCTTTTCCCCCATAAGAATAACATTCATCATTCTGGTCTAATATTAAATACAAGACGCGTAGTTAATATTTGAAACCTACAACTAAAGAAATTACTAGTTTACATAAGAGGAAATGTAATTAAGGTGGCAGATCACCAACAAAATGAGTACATAGAAGCCCCTCAACTTCCTTGTTAAAAGGAGCTCTACATCTGTTGGTGTGTTTGACATGCCTAGTCATCATCCACATCACCTGGTGAGTCATCTCGCCTTGCGAGAGTCATATGTCTTAGGAAGTCAAATGACAAGTGTTAGATTCTATCATAAAATCTATCATTGTCATTTGTGTCAATGCATCGTAGGAGTTACATTCCTTATTTAGGATTGTAACTCCTCCTTTAGTGGTATCATATGTGTCATTCACGTCATATGCATCAGTGGCGTCATTGAGGTTCTTTCCTTATTTAGGCATGGGGGTTACACAACACCCCTATTTGTACTTCCTTTTTTTTTTATCTATGATCATAAGCAGACCTGTTTTCTTATTTGAATATTCTTTCCATTGTTCAAATCTTTCTTATTGTGTTGGAGCTCCAACGTTACCATTAGAGTGCAACTTCGTTGTGGTGCATTGTTTCGACATTTATGGGCTACAAATCTTCCAGTGATCCTTAATGACATCATTCCCAGTCATATTCAATAGATACTTAGTCCATAACGCTTCTTGATCACTGAGAAACAAGTTGAGTCATTTATCTCTCTCATTTGCTTAGGGATTCATATAATTGGTTGCTTATTTCTTTTCCATTTCTTTTACTTTATTACTTGTATATTATATACTACAATCGTTACTCTGTAATAATTATTTAATTCCATTTATATTAAATCATTGAGATCGTATATCAATAGCATACTACAATAAATTTCTCATCCATAAATTTGAATTAGGTGACCTTGTCCTTAAAGAAAACCAAAAAATTTCATCGCAAGTGTAACACCTCATTTTTTCCCCCAAAACTGAAGTAATTATTTAAATTTTTTATCCACAAGCCAATCAATAGAGTATGCAATAGAGTTAACAATTATAAACAACTAGTTATTAAGTTAAGTTTTATTCATCTAATAACTCTTCCATGTTTGAACCTTACGTATCTAAGAAGGGCACATCCTTATCTCCTTCAATCCACTCTATGTGATAAATTATCAAATATTTAGTATGTTTAGGTTTACCTTTTTCTAGTTCGAGAGAACTTATTAATTGTGTATTAGATTGCACTAAATAAAATTCTTAATAAAACATGGATTTACCAAAATAAACTCAATTTATTCTGGATATATTCTTCAAAGTTGAGTGTACAATATATAGTTTGATAAGATCCTAAATTGTAAGATTCAAACTCAACCATCAATCCCTTACATATCTCAATTGTCTCCTTTATTCTCTCACCCAACTCTATCATACGTTATTTTCTTTCAAAAATCACTCAAATAATAAAGTATATTATTCAAACGCAGACATACAAATAATATTATCAAATAATGTGAGTACTAACTATAATATCGTAACATTCCCCCTTACTGTGAACATGGGGAAAACATTATTCTTTACCTTCCTATGTTTTACATATGGTTTTACAAATTGGCTAACCACCAACATACAGTAGAAGTTTTTCTAGAGGAACCAACAACCACTTAGTAGAAGGTTTTATAATAGAACCAACAACTCTCAAGAATGTTTTCTAATGGAACCAGAAACCATTTCATAACAACATACATTTTAGGTAACATCACATTCTTACATTCAAGGGAAAATACAAGTAATTTGTCACATACTACAATTTTTAACATGAATGATTCACTTTTTCTTATTTTTACATAGCGTAAATCAAACACACAACAACTAAAAAAATTCCACAAATTAATTGTGTGGCCTCGTTGCTTACGGATAGTGAGAGGTCACTAATTGTCCTCCTTCCTCCATTGCCTCCTTCCTCCATCATCCTGTTGGTAGCTCATATAGATTTTATCACGAAGCTTGCGTGTATAATTCCCCCCTTGATTTGGAATCAGTTGCCAGATTCCTCCGACAGTACGTCTGGATAAAAGTGAGGCAATGTTTTTTACAAGTTTGACAATAACTCTAGCTGATGACACAAAACAAATATATCGTAACAAGACAAGAAAATCATTAAAACTCTAAAAACACTATTTTAATTTTTTAATACTTTGACAAACAACCTTATAATAATGGTATAACTAAAGACCCATGGATGAAACAAAAATTTAAAAACTACTTAAAAACACTAAATGATATACATTAATAACCCACACTTTACATGTTAAAAAATAAAACCTAAAATACACTCGTAGGTTTGGTAAATATGGTCTTTCGTTTTCACATGGGTTTTCCCCCCTTCAATGTGACAATATTAAATTAAGTGTTCACACTTAAAATACATCTATGTACTTTAATAAATATTGACAAGAACTATTACTAAAACTATATAATAAACAACACTTCCTAAATTATAAAAACTCAAACCTAAAATATCTTTTCATATCAAAACTGTGGGTTGTGAGAAGCAATGTCAGATTTAATGGAGTAAATATTACTTGTTTCCAACCCCTTACTCGTATTTTGATTCAATCGAAGTATGGAACATGGACGGTAAGCACTAGGATATTTTATGATTTTAAGGCTCCAAAGATGAGTGCATGCTCCAAATAATTTTTAAAGAGATTTAAGTTGGTTATTAATGGAATTGAACGCAAAAGTTGCGTGGAAGATATTATAGTTGATGTAGTGAGAAATCAAATCAAACGATGCATGGATGAAATCCTTATACTCTAAAGAAAATCAAGGAAAAACCAATGAATCTAATCAATGCACAAATTCAAGTGGCATCAGATTACATAATTTTGAGGAAAAAGAAATAGTTACAGAAGCTCCAACTCATATAATGTAGGTGCCATGAATCATATTTTTCTCTAAATATTCTATATGGGTTCTCCTGAATTTTGTTTTTAATTTTCTTACCTATATATTGTGAAACCAATTAAATTTTAGAGAAACCCACATTCTAGAGTGAAATATACAATCTACTCTTCAGACGGAATATAAAAATGCTCTTTCTCAATCACGGAAAATCCATTCTCAGGTTTACATACATGTTTTATTACAAAATATTATTTTGATATGAGATTGCACTAAATAACATTCTAAATAAAACACAGATTTAAAGAAACAAACACAATTTATTATGGATATATTCTTCAAAGTTGAGTGTACATTATATAGTTTGATAAGCGCCTAAATGCAAGGAGTCAAACTCAATCATCAATCTGTTAGATATCTCAATTGTTTCCTTTATTCTCTCACCCAAATCTATCATACGTTACTTTCTCTCACAAATCACTCAAATAATAATCTATTTTATTTAAACTCACACATATAAAGAATATTATCACATAATGTGAGCACAAACTATAATATCCTAAGATAACTATGTTTCCATTCATAAATATCTACCACGAAAGTCAATTACTTAACTTCATAATCTTGTATATGACATATATAAAGGATATGGA
Source organism: Taxus chinensis (assembly GCA_019776745.2). NCBI lineage: Eukaryota > Viridiplantae > Streptophyta > Pinopsida > Cupressales > Taxaceae > Taxus > Taxus chinensis. The sequence goes on from CM034151.1 coordinate 884,368,513, forward strand.
GAATAGACAATGCATTCAACTACTTGCATTACTTTGGCCAAAGTTTCAAGTCATGCATAAAATATTTATCTCGAGACCACACATAAGCCTTAGCGACATAGTTTTCCTTAACAAAATAAATATCTCGACACATTTATCTGGATCCTTTTATTTAATAAGGTGAACAAGTTAAAGAGGAGGAGGTGTGCTCTTTATAGGACCATCTCCGAAAATGAAAAATAACCGCAACCCACTCAATGTATTTATGGAATTATGAGAGACCACATAATGGGTTACTTCCATTACCTCATTTTTTCTTTATCCATAACTACCCCTAGTTATCACTATGCCTAGATGTTTGCGTGATGACGTGAGATTATGTCTAGTCCACATTGTAATCAATGGTGTCTATCCATAATAAAATTTCATCATGATGCAAGTCCTACAAAGCTTAAGTTATTCCATTATTTATCTATGTTTTAACCAAGGGGTTATTTTGTAAGACTCCTCTAAGTCATTCGTTATGTTCCAAATGGGTCTTAATAACTTATTCGAGTTATGGAGTAACTATTAGGATCGCTTTATAGAAGTCATCCTAATTTTTTTACAAGTATCTTGTGTCAAAGGTTGATTTTGTTCATTACCCACTTGTCTATTTAATCAAGGAGTCGATACCATTTTCTTGTGATGTTTGACTTATTATCTCATAAACAATAATGATTAAGCCTAATCAATTTGAGCTAACCATGTCCCTTTTATTTTTAGCTAGATGTTCATTAAACACATTTACTATCATCATACCTTCATATCCAATAACTTACTTTTTGTGTTTCTTTCTTAATTAATCATCAGAATAATTTAAGTGAAGTATTAAATTATGTAATGTTATAATATTACACATAAAAGCCTTCAGTGAAATTAATTAATTAGATCGACATCATATTATTAAAAGATACAACCATACAAAATAGGGAGGTAAATAATATATATACCTTTACATACCATCCCTAATTAAATAAACCAATAATATTAAAAATAAAATTACAGATGTTCTTATTCATCACAAAATCACTCCAGATTGTTAAACAAACTTTCTTCATTATACAAGCAACAAAATTTGTTTTAGGGTTATATGCCCATCTTAAACTGCTAGATTTAATTCACAAAAGCATTTAACACATAATAGGGAACAACTTGTGGTTTTTCTCTTTGCATATGACTGCGAGGTGATAATCAAATAAAACAATATTTAATCAGTCCAAAGTATTCACTTCATTTCTTCTTCTATTTATATGTACATCTGCTAGGAGAGAGAAATATACATGAGTTAGTTCGAGAGAACTGACATGAGTCAACTCACTCATTATCTAAATCATAAACATTATATAATGAGAATAACAAGCGATATTTGACACCATACTAGATCAAGTCAACTTGATAATTCAAACTAAACAATTTAAATCGACAAGTATAACATCATCAACTAGCATCATAATGTAATAATTTGACAAATATTTAATTTTAATCATAATTCATATATATTTGATCATCAAATAATTAACTTCATTTTGTAATTCACAGAAAACCATAAAAATTCATCAACTAATAAACATATGAAAACTAATCATACTTTTTATACAATTAATTTAGTTAAGAATTAATTTCATAAACACATCAATATCTAACAAACAGGTATTACTTTCTTGTTATGATAATATTCCAATAAATGCTAACAACTTTAACATTAACGAAGTTTATATTTAATATTCAAGAAAAATACAAAATACAACACTTATCTAATGTTATAAGAGCGTATGATTGAAAGCTTCATATTATCTTGCAAAATGGTCATATCTAAAAATAGGACAAATAACAAAACATCCCCATACATTCTCATTAACGCATACTCAAATATTAGGAAAATTTGAAATGACGAATTTTTCGGAACAGGCGAGTCACCTGTTCGCCTAAAATTTCCAGTATAATTTTTATTTGGGGTTGGCTTCACCTACCATTGAAAAGTAATCCTATATAAACCTAGGTAATTTGTTAGGTAGTATACTCATATCAAGTACCGTGAATGTGTAGAGAAAGTTGGTTACACATGAGAGGAGGTTGTTGACACATGACAAGACCTTATAGGTTGTCTACGCATGATAATAATGTGTTGTTGACACACGATGGGAGGCTGCAGATGCATGATAGGAGATTTGCAGTTGCATAACAACATGTTGACGTGCAACAATAATGTTATTTTGACACGCGATGGGAGGCTCTAGATGCACAACATGAGAATCAAGATTTCTAGTCGTGCGACATCAAATTTTCTGTTGTGCGACAATAATGTTGTTGTCACATGACATCAAATTTTATTCCACACAACAAAAAACTTGTTTTTTACGTGACTAAAATATTTTTGTTACACCATGCATGTCGCATGACTTGAAAATGAAAGATTCTATAGATAGTGAAAAAATTGCACAAAAACCCTTTAAAATCTAGTTGTTTCACAAAAGTGGTTTTGGGGATATTCACCAAGGGATTTTTCACCTTCTATTTCCCAGAGGTCTCTTAAAATGAACCCTATCAAAAACAATAACTTCCTCTATCCTACCCTAAACCAATGGCTATTAATTGCAAGATTATGTTGACTTAAGGTGCTAATAGTTTCTCAACTCAGAAAATGTGCACACACTGCCATAATAAAATTATAACATGTAAACCCATCATGGGTATTTACAAAATACTATCAGAAAACACATTTTTTCAGTCACTAAAATGTTGTCCCAACTTGGATACTGAAAAATTGTTCCATTCAAAAGAATATGTGAACCCATAAATCATTAATGCATAACTCATAAAATTATTCATAAATTTGACATGAAACCCTGTAGACGAGTAAAAATCCAACACAAACATTCTCTCATAAAAACCAAACATGCAAAACACCCTGAATTACTATTAATAGAATATAAAAATTATGATTTAGAGTATCAGGGAGAAACACATTCATAAAACTTCCATATCTATTCTCAACTCAGTTTCCTTTATCCTGGAATCTTATCCTGAAATTGATAACAACAATGCATTCATCAAAATATTCCTTTTTTAAATAGAGTTCCTCTATATCCATTTCTAGATTAGCATTCATGACCAAAAAACATGCATAATGGAGATAAATTTGAATTCCTTCGAATCCCCTAGAAAATATCTCAAACCAAAAAAACCAAATGATCACGTTGTTAGAATGAAACGGATTTTAGGATTAGTTTCTCGAGGAAGCTAACCATTCCTGAGGATCCGACTAACCATTAATGCTACATTTAAAACCCAAAACCACTTAATGTTATTTCCACATTCCATGTAACCATTCTGACTTCACATTACATTAACCAAGCATACTTAGAATTGCATTTTCCATGTTATTTTCCCAAGTCACCAATGCCACACATACTAACATGCCACGAAATATTAATAAGACATTAATACATGTCATCCGCTCTTTGTCAAATGGATTCATATTCCAAATTAATATAATCCATGAAACCTCCATAAATTTAATTAAAACTCAATGTATTTACATATCCCCATATGCCAAGTATTATAGTAAATCAACACTTTATATAGAGAAGTTACAAACTCTCAACATGCCACAACAAATGTTGAGTGGCCTAACAAATTAGTCAATGTGAAGAGTCCAAGAAAGACAATAAACAAAAAAATGTAATTATTTCCTTCCATTTACTTTCCAAAAATATAATTTTGAAACATATATGACACCAAAAATGTTTGTGTGAGATAAGAATCTCGGTTATTAACTTAACTTCATCTAAACAAATCTTGAGTTATTTACAGAAATATAGAATTATCCCTAACACTTCTTTTTAACCATCTGAGAGTCTATTAGCCGTCTATACAATCATCAATTTTGGGTCTTAAAAGGGTGGGGTATTACATAATTACACCCTTAAAATATTCATCATCACAATGACATATTTCATTCATTCAATATAGTAAAACACTTAACAAATCAAGCACAACAAGTAGTATATTTAGAAAACCATGATTGTAACTCAAACTTTCTAGAATTCATCACTTCAAAAATTTCTTCAAGATGTAACACTTTTTATAGAGATAGTAATTCAGAACAAAATAAGTAATCATGACTTTGATGGTCATTATTACCGTCAACCACAATTAAGTAGCAACAATAAAGAGTATTCTTTTCTTCTTAAACTTGATGAAACATAAATGGAAAATTAGCTAGCATGTCATCCGTATTTTTCCAAGTTGCCCTTTTTTCATAATATTGGTCCCATTGGACCTTGAATTTTTAAGTATTATTATTTCTGAGCTACAACTTGCATGATTCCAATATCCTGATATTATTCATTGTGATGATCTCGCAATCATATACCTGGAACGAATTCCAATTTAGTATATGAGTTAATTCAACAACATACTTTTTCAGCAACGATACATGGAATACATCATGGATTTTGGAAAATACATGAGATAAAACTAGCTTGTATACTACAATAACTATAACCCTTAAGATTTCAAACTATCCCACAAATATAGGTGATAACTTGGTAGCCTTGCCAAAGGTAATTGAATTGTTTTTGGTTTTACCCTAAATAAGACCTTATCAAAAAATTAAAAAAAATTGTCCACTCCTTTTAAATCAACATAACTCTTTTTTGAGTCAGTTTTTTCTTTCATCGCTCATGGATGAGTTTTATTTTTCCTTCCATATCTATTAAAATTTTAGGCCATACAACTTCTCTATCTTTAATGATATCTCATCTTATGGGTGTTATGCACCTTGTGTGATACAAGGCTTCAAAAGGGGCAATTTTCAGTGAGGTGTGATACATATTATTCTATACAAACTCAACCAGTGGAAGGTATTATTAGCACTTGTATTGATAATCCATTCAATATGTCCTAAGCATATCCTCTAAGACTTGATTTACCCTTTATGTCTTTCCATAAATTTTCAGGTGATAGGATGAGATGAAATTAGTTTTTTTTTCCTAACACCACATTTAGCATTTGCCAAAATTTGGAATTCATCCTAGGATTTCTATCTGATATGATCAACTATAGTATTCCATGCAATCTAAATATTTATTGAGAAAATATTCTTTCCAATACTCGTGAATCATATTTACAATTCCCATGTATAAAGTGTGCCACTTTTGTGATCTTATGTACCTTAAATATAATTACATCATGTTTATTTTTTGAAAAGGGTAGTCATTGGATGAAATCCATGTTAATTAATTTCCCTTTATACTGAGGTACATTGTGCGGGTATAATAGTCCTGTAGGATGTAAATGTTTTCCTTAACCATTTGGTATTTTAAATAGCGAGCTACATAATTTATTACATATATTTTCATTCAATTCAAAAAATATTATCTTTTAATGTCAGCCAAAAGTTTTGTTACCCCTAAATGACCTGAATAAGGTACATCGTGAAATTATTTAATAAATTTCGTTCTTAATTCATTTCCTAAATGAACATATACTCTTTTGAAATAATGCATAATTCCATCATGTTTAAATTTGATACCATCTTAACTTTTATGACTAGGATTGTTTACAAATGTTGTTCTAATTTTCTAATAGTAAGGATTAGACTGAATTTGTTCTCTAACTTCATCTTAACATAGGTTTCTTAAAAATAATAATAGTAAAAATATGCTTCCTATGGCTTAAGGCATCTGATACATGGTTTTCCTTCCCCTTAATATAATATATATCAAAATCATACTACAATGAAAATTCTCGCCACTTGTGTTGTCATGTATCTTAGCCCCAAGTGGTTTGTTTTCTGTTCAAAATGTTTTCCCTATAGGTAGTGCCTTCAAACTTGTAATATGTGCATGATAACAACAAGCTCTAAGTCATGGGGAGAATAGTTCTATTCATGCAATTTTAGTTTTATGCTCTCAAAAGCCACTAGATGTTCATTTTGAAGAAGGAATCCACCCAATCCTTCATAGGAAGTATCATTTATTGCCATGAAATATGCATTTGGATCTGAAACCTTTAAAATTGGAGCTGACCCCTTCAATAAATTAAACGCTTATTCATAAATATCATTCTAATATTTTTTTTGTTTTTCCTTTGTAAGGTAGCGATTAGACCTACCACTCTAGAGAAGTCCTTAACGAAATTCCTATAATAACTATCCAGTCGCATAAAGCTTCTTACTTCATATATGTCCCTAAGCACCCAGCCATTCCATGATATCATTTATCTTAGACGGGTCAACTGAGATTCCTTTTTGATTGATTATGTGACCCAGGTATTGTACTTTGTTTTGATAAAAATCACATTTGGACAACTTACCATAAAATTTATGTTTACTTAAATATGTAAAATTGTTCTCAAATGTTTATCATGCTCCTCTACATATTTAGAATATATTATAATATTGTCAAGGAACAATAACAAAAACTAGTCTAAGTATTCCCAAAAACAATGTTCATCAAATTCATTAAGGTTTCAGGTGCATTAGTGAGTCCAAAAGGCAAAACAATGAACTCATAATTCCCATATGAGTGTATTCTAAAAGATGTTTCATGGATGTATTCATCCCTAATTCTCAGATGATGGTAGCTAGATCATAGATCAATCTTTGAACAAACTGAATCACCTCTCATTTGATGAAAAATATCGTCAATTCTAGAAAAGCGATATCTTTTTTTTGGTTACCTTTGTTTAACTTGTGGTAGTCAATGCATAGTCTTAAGGAACCATCCTTCTTATTTACAAATATTACTGGTGCCCCCAAAGGTGATACACTTGGGTTGATAATTCCTTTGGAAAATAACTCATGAAGTTGATAATTCATCTCTAATAACTTTTTTGTGGTCATTATGTATGATGATTTTGACATAGGATCATGTCTGAGTTTGATGTCTACAATGAATTAAAACTCACATCTAAGTGGTAAAACAAGTACTTATTTATGAAAGACATCTGTAAATTCAATAAGAAGAGGAAAACCATCTATTTGTGGGTCACTTTATTCATTGTAATAAGTTATTTTTACTACATAAAACATACAAATTTTATTCTTATCCTTCTTTAGCTACATTGTAGAAATTTATCTCACAACAAAATATATTTTTATACTTTGCACCATTGTTGTTTTGTATCAATCATCAATTCATATTATTTGTATTCTTAGGCAATATACATATGCCTTGTGTTGAGACATCCAATTTATTCCTACGAAAACAACATAAGACTCTAAGGGAGCTACAAAAAGGTTTTGTTTTGTAGTAAACTCAGTTAAGTCTATGGTTGCTTCAAACAAACATTGGTTTAGTCTATGGAAAAAAAGATTCCCTTATTTAACAGTCCATACATTTTCCATGTATCCCACATTTCTTTATAGTTCAACATCTAAATTAGAAGAAATAAATCATCCAATTTCTCTAGTTTCGAATAAAATGGTAACATGTAAGCCAAAGAATTTACCCTACACTTATATGAGAGTGGCCTATTTCTTAGCTTTGTAATTTCCTGCAACAACATGCATAATTTTCTGGGATGGTTCTTCATCAATTTTTGTCCACAACTGATTATTCCATTGATTATTCTGGGTATGTTTGATAAAATAATGATCACCTCGGCATTTGAAATAGCCCTTAACATGGCCCTTCTATTGAAAAATGTTCTCAAAACTAGAACAATTTTCCCCCTCTTTTCTTTTGTTTGCAGCATGCTTATCTACAGTATTTTTATTTTCACACCTTCCCTTTTGAAAACATATCTTCCATGATGTATATTTATTGAATGTTGTTATGTGATTTTCCTTTCTCAAAGGTAGGATCCCATGCAATTTTTGTTCTTGCTTTATAAATTTTAAAAAAACTTCCTCCAAAATGGATGGTCCAATAACATCCACCTCACCCCCTATGCTAGGGTTTAAACCTGAAATGAATAGATATTGTCATAAAATCGAAGGTGTAAATAAAAAGAGGATATATGATTAGAGTAAAGGGGCGGATAACAATGATGAAAGTATATTAAACCATAAGGTAGATGCTATAAGATAATTAGATAAATCCAAGCAATACCATGAGCCTAAGCTAGGATGTGTATAATACTGAGGTGATCCCATAGAAAAGACCAAGGTGTATTAAACTAAAGTGTTGATAATGTTTGTATAGAAGGTTGATGAAGTAGTGAATTGGAGATGAAGGACGAGAGATGGTAATTGAGTACTGAAAATCCCAAGTTCCTTCATTCATGAAATGTTTTGAGAAATTGAGCATATGTTGGGTCTTTGAACTCATGACATCTATTATCTTGAAGATGCCATGTATTAAAGGACCTATGATACTATGAATGATGTGTGTTGGTTTTCAATTTTACATAGCGAATGATGGAGGAGTGGAACTCATCAATCAATATGTCCCACAATGAGATCCTGGAATATATGTAAGATAGCTAGGGTAGTGTAAGGATGGTGGATCTAGCAACATTGTTGTCCAAAGATTCAGTGATGTCATTTAATCTAGTGGGCGAGGCATCTAAGAAATTGTGGACATATCAAGATGCACATAGACATGCAGCTCATAGAAGCATAGATGTGATGTTGTAGAGTCTATTGCAAGCACATGAAGCCCTTGTATAGGAGCATACAAATCGTGTAGAATATTCCCAAAGAGATGAAATGTGGATTACTTAATTATAGATTGTTTTCATGTAAATGTGCAACAGGAAAATTCTCAATTTTCAAGCATGATAACCATACCATACCTGAAAGTTTTACCTAAAGGTCATTATGAGCCCTTCTTCCTATCACCCTAATCCCCAAGTTAGTCCTATCCCTTCTCTCAAAATTTGTCCAAAGTGTAATGTTATTTTTTTCTTAGGTGATCTATGGGTATCTAGTCATTCCATGTTCTCCCCAAGTTAGATCTATCGAGACAAGCTTCTCAACAAGCTTGGGAAGGGTTGTTCTCAAGACTTCTCAAGGCCCCCTCAGAGAAGAACGAAAGTAAAAAATATAGAATGGCAGCATATCAGAGAGATAGAAACATGTTTCAATCAGTTTTGGAAGGTTTCACAAGTTTTTAATCAAGTTTAACTAAGGTGAGTCTTAGAGGCCTAAGTAGCGCATAGTGTAGAAATAGCCCTTGAGCTTCAGGGAGCAATTCTAAGAGCTACGAAAGGATTTAAGATTCAAAAAAGATACCATCAAAAATTAAATTCAGAGATATAAAATATGGTGTAATCAAATACTTCACAAAACCTTTGCACACCATGTTCCCATCTAATGTTTCTCATGCATAACCTCAGAGATAGAATACAAATCCTGAATTTCAAGGGGTAAATGTTGGAATAAATGTCTGAATGTCCCACAATTAGATTAAGAATTCCATTTTAAATTAATTTCGTATTAAATTTCATCAAAAAACTTCTCCTGTAACTCAACTTATGGTCCCGAAAAGTCAATTTCCAAGACACAAGCTCCAGGAGTTAGCCATTTTTTGGGTTGGAAATCCAACCAATGGGAGAGTGGCACACTTTTTGCACCAAGTGCAAAAAATATTTATTGCAAGAGGTGCAAGAAATTTTTTCCCTACCTCATTTTGACCCCTGGACCCTCGAGATGATCAAGTTTCAACCCCTTTTTACAAAATAAGTCCCCCAGACTTCATTTCCCAGCCCTCACTCCAACAAACCACGCTACGCCACTTGTCAAGCCAGAGTGAGGGCACATTTTTGTGTCCCATGTGCAAAAATTCCTTAGTAAAATTAGTGTAAACAAATCCCCAGCCCTCCCATTTAGTCTCTTGGTTGCCCATGTGCCCTCGATAGCTGGTTAAGGTGTAAGTTTAAGTCTCCTCTCTCATCCCCAACTGCCAATCATGCTCCGCCACATGGACCAATAAGGTTAGGGAACACTTTTTTGAAACAATTACACCGAATATTTATTCAATAGGTGGAATAAATTGTGATCCATTTCAAAATGAAAAAATTATGCAAAAATTCTAACTTACAGGCTATCACTAGCTATTTCCTTCATGCACATACTGGTTTTCTCCAACTGCCGGATTCTCCCTCTAATCCTCCATTTCTACTACTACCAAACCTCCTAGAACACCTCAAACATCTTCACAATCATATTTCCATCATTACTCACCGTGGAAATCAGAAAAACAAAAAAATTGAGCAAAAACCATGATCATATGCTGTTAGAAACCCTCATGCGGAAAAACAAAGAATCACTCATAAATCACAAACTGGTGGTCAAATCTTCATGAAAATTTGGGAAAATCATCCTCTCCCAAATTCCTTCATGTTGAAGAAATATAAAATACAAAGGTTCCTCAGACCATTAATTTTAGAGAAATCAAAATTCGTGCCCTATCTTCCTTTTCCTTAGTTTGTTGTTGATCTGATAAGCTGGTAGAGGTAAAACATTTGTACAGAGCATCTAGAAAAAAACCCATCACAGAGAAGTTGATTTTTCATAAATCAGTGGTGAGGAAGAAAACCATCAAAAAATCTTGGTGACTCCATTAATGGTTGCCCTGGTAGCTCTGTGCTCGAAGCTCTTATCAAGCATAAATTTTCATTTTTTAATTTTTGAGCTTTTTGGTGAGAGAACCACAATGAAAATTGGAGCACGAGTTTGCGACAAATATCTAAATAAAAAAAATTATTCCCATTACAAACTAAGGTAGTTTTCTCCATTTACTAAAAAATCATATTCAATGCTTCTTCACATGCTATAAATGTCAAGTCCCCCCAAATTGCAAGTTCGATCACTCGGGACAATCAGAAAAGGTGTAAAATGGAAAGTAAGACAGAAAACGAGTTCTTCCAAAAATAGTAGGTCCCCAAAAAACAACCTGCTAAAATTAGAAATATGTAATTATTAGAGGAGGATGGAATATGGAAAAAGGTTTAGAAGGTGAAACTGGAGCAAGACAAGTGATATGTCCCAAAATAGAAGGGTATGGGCTCATATTCTTAAAATAGAAAGTTTTCATTTTGGGAGTGGAATGTTTCAGATGGATTTGTTTTCACTCACCTTATTTATTTTATGACTCTCCTTCAGATAATGAGATGGTTTCATGGGTCAAACAGAGAAAAGATAACTTCACAAAGGTCCTGGAAGCATGATCTTGAGTGCAATGGTATACATAGGAAAAAAAGGGCATCGCAAGACGTAACATGTGAATTCATCTTCATCACTCAAGGATCTAGGCGTTTCAAAGTGATCTGGTTAGAGTGAGTTCAATGAGTCAAGGATTTCATCAACTAGGTTTCAAAAAGGGTCATCGTGGGCATTGTATGTGTTTATCTCGAGATCGCATTGGGAAATATCATAATAGTGTTTCTAAACACTCATTCTGTGGTCCAGGGTGTCCGTGCATCATGCACAAGTTGTGATCATCACCCGAAAGATCTTCATTGAACACAGAGGTATCCCTACTCAATCTTCAGAGAATTCTTCCATTCTCTCTCCATTCTTCCCCCTCTTCTCTACCCACTTTCTAATTATTCTTTGTGATCAATCATGACGTTCGTCTTATTAATTTAAATGTGGATTTAACAAACATTGTAATAATTTTCCATTGATTAATATATAAGGGAACTTAATTTCATTCCTAATAATTTCAAGAGTCTCATTTCATGAGGAAAAATGAAAGGTAATGAGGGGGGTAGCCAAAGGGTCATTTCTAATTCTATATAATGTAATGACATCATCATTCTTAGGGGCCATCAATTTTATATAGTCATGAGAGATCACTAATTGTGAAGAAACACAGGAGATAGGTATTTATTCTAGTTCCTTTATCTATGTAATTATACTTCTAACTTTGCATAATTTTGTCAAAGCATCAATATAGAAAGCATGATTTTCACGCCTTTTGTTATGAGGAGGTTTTAGAAACCAAGTTCTCAATCTTAACTTGTCTTTTTTTCACTTGCGAAATTAGTTTCTTCTAAGTATATGTGTGTTGGAATTTTCTTGTTAATGGTTGTAAGAATCTTTTTTTCTACCTGCAACATTAATCCCCCTCTATTTTTCTCACTCCCTTTCCCACTCTCCTAGAAAATTCCTCTCTTATAGGTAATAACAATATTTTTCTGCAGGGTTAGTGGAATTCCCTATTGGATACGTGGCCAATAGACCACCGAAAATTTCAATTTTATGCACACATAATAAGTGGATCTGCACCACCCAAGCAGAGGGAACTAGAGTCCCAAAGACATTGACTAGAAACCCACCAAATTTGTCTCCCAAAATTTTTTCTCATGAATATTTTTGGATGCCCACTATGGGGTAGACTTTGTAGCAATCTGCACCCTAAATATGATCACAAGATTAAAAAATACACAAAAAAATTCCAAAAAAAATAAAAAAATTGAAAAAAAAATACTTGAAATCCATTGCTAAAAGACACGCTATCAGTTTCTACACGTGAACTTTGATATTCCATAGTGTATTTTCATATTCCCATTACAAAATTTTCTCAGAGCTAGCTGAAATAAAACATACCAGGTTGAGCAGGTTAAGAGGTGTTGATTCCATTTTTGAAGATTTCCAAAACCAGAAAAATCAAAATAGAGAGAACCCTTATTACTTTTCCCAAGCCTCATCCCCATCTGGGTCTTCAAGTAGTTCACCTGGTAATCCCATACAAACTCTTGTTGATACTCCCCCTTCAAATTCTCCCATTTTTCAACCACCATTGAGGATTGAGTTTCCAGAGCAAGAAGAAAGACCAAAAGAAAAATTTGAAGAAGAATTTATAGAAGTAATAGACAAAGTAGAAACATAAACAATTATGGCAGACAAAGCAGAAAGACCTTAACCCATTGTTCCATGGGGAAGAAATAAAGGCATGCTTTCTCTTGAATCCTCTCTTCCTGATCTACCAACAGGTTCCCATAAGAAATTTCCAAAGTTCAAAGGTGACAACACACAACATTCTAAAGAACACATCATTGCTTTCACCACATCGTGCTAGATTCTTGGAGTCTAACATGAAGATGATGCCATAATATTGTTTTTGGAATCTCTCGAAGAAAAAGTAGCAGAATGGTTCTACCTCTTTCTTTCCTTATCAATCACTCTTTGGAATGATATCAAGTCCAAGTTTGAAGAAAGATTCAAATATACTGAGGAATGTCAAGATCTCCTTGTTGAATTGGCATAAATAAAGAAGGAAACAAATGAAACTATAAGATACTTCATGGCTCATTTCGACGAGTTGCTCAGCAGGATACCAGAAGAATATTCACCATTTGAAAACAATGTCAAGAGATTCTTCATTAATGGTCAATCATCAGAGGTGGTATTTTTCATACAAAGAGTTCAACCAAGGAATATTATAGGAGTGAAAAGGATGGCCATTGAAATTGATGATGATATTATCCTCTCTAGAAATATCAAGAATCCTTCAAAGGGTAAGGCACAACATCCTAGAGATGAGAGAACAAATCCATTTCAACAAAAATTGGTGAATGAGATGGTTTTGTTGAAGATGGAATTATTTTAATGAGTGTCTTATGAAAGAAACAACAAAAATCAGATTGCAGGATCCCCGTGAAGGATTTACTTCAAGGCCCCACCTATTAATGCAAGTTGTAGGAGTCGAGAAAATGAAGAAAAGATTGAATAAGAAAGTGAAGGTGGTGATTTCCTAGAATTTGATGAACTTGAGTATGATACACAAATCATATTCTATGAGTATTCTGGAGGTGATGAAGATGAAAAAGAAAATACATCCAGTTTCTTATGCATGGTATTCACTTGTTCTTAGTCTGAAAAGGTATCCTATTTTGCCACTGCTATAAAGAAAAAGAAGACTGAAGATCCTTCTATGGTGACTCCGCAAAACAAAATGATCAGTCAAGGATATCCTCTCCCACCTTGCATGGACTCTGTATTGGAGAAACCCAATCCTTTAGCAAGCATGAGGTCACCCACTATTCTAATTAATTATTCCAATGTTTCTTCCAACTCTAAATCTAAATCTACTCATGTAAAATCTAGTGCTTCAAAAGTTCCCAGTTTACCATTTAAAACACCTTTTTTTCCCCAAACATCTACCCCTTCTTCCAAACCTATCTTGACTCCAAAATAAATGTCTTCACCTCCCCTTTCCACATCTTCCCCTTTTGAAATCAATGAACATGAAAACAAAACCAAAGTGTAGATTACCGATACCGAATATTTGCGAACACACCCCAAATAATTTGAGAGATTTATCTGATACATTATGAGTGGTATTTTAACACCCAATGATGTACCTCCTAGTTCTAAAGGAATAATACCAAAACCACCTATGACCCCATTGACCCCATCACATAACATGATTTCTTTGAATTCATCCAAGAACGACAAGGTCAATCTTTTATATGTCTCCCTTATCGTTGGAGAATATGTATTGAATAATTGTATAATAGATTCAGGTGCCTCAGATAATGTGATGCCTGTGAAGGTTTCCAAGGACCTCAAACTCTTGTTACTTCTTAGATTCAAAAGAGATCTCGCTTATAGGGAAGGTCAAATATGCACAAGTGTCTCTCACCAAATTTCCAAAAAAGAAGGTTTTATCGATGATTTGGGTAGTAGACATTCTAGCTTCATTTATAATGTTGGTGTTGTATATATTTACCCCCCGGGTAAATATAGATAAACGCAAAGGAAATCGGGTCTCGGAGGTGGAGAAACATGGCACAGAAGCATGTCAGAGGGGCGGATGAACCCGACATCAAAGACATGTCGGAAGGGTTGGAAAACCTGACACAAGGCAAATCGGGTCTCGGAGGCAGAGAAACATGGTGCAGAAGCATGTCGGAGGGGTGGATGAACCCGACATCAAAGACATGTCGGAAGGGTTGGAAAACCTGACACAAGGTAAATCAGGTCTCGGAGGCGGAGAAACATGGCACAGAAGCATGTCGGAGGGGCGGATGAACCCGACATCAAAGACATGTCGGAAGGGTTGGAAAACCCAACACAAGGTAAATCGGGTCTCGGAGGTGAAGAAACACGTCAGGAAAACACGGATCGAAAGCATGTCGAGCCATCCTCCAAGCCCGATGCAAATGCACAAGGGAACCCCGAACCCGACAGGCGGAAAATCCCGACACGGAAATGGACAGTTCGCCATGTTTCGAGTTTGTTGAGTTTTTTACCTACCGCCATGGTTTGTGGAAGTTAGGTGCAGTTTTGGAGGTGGTTGGGGAAGCTCCGAATTCTTCTCCTTTCTCATTTTCTTCATATAAATGGCCAGGAGTGGCTCTTATAAAAGTTGGACATTTTCATTTTACATCCTCCCTTCTCTCCTGCTTGCAAGAGAATTTGTGGAGCCTTCAAACCTTTCGTATGGATTGTGATGCCATTTTTTGCCTCTTAGCCACTGCAATGTACTGTATTGACCCTTGAGCAATATATATATGTCTGTGATTGATTCTAAACCCTCTCATGTATTCATTGCTATTATTTTGATCTCTCATTGCAGTTTGGTTGCCTATGCATAGTGTTTGTATTGCATCTAGGTGGTCTATGTTTAATTGGAAAAACGAGTGTTTAACATTCCTCGGTGCATCACCTCCATAGTTTAGGTTTTATTTTTATGCATTCTCTACCCTGTCTCCTTGGTAAGTTAGATTAGGTTTTTTGGTAAATCCTCTACATTTATTCGTGCATCTGAACAGAGGAATAGGAGCCGGCCTTCATCCGGAGAGCTTTTCCGATTTCGCGAGGTCTCACACTTGGGAAAAGCTCCATGTTGTGCAATCGCACTGGATTCTTTGAACGATCAAATTAGAAGTCTGATCAGCGTCTAGGGGTGTTGTGATTTTTCACCAACAGTTTTGGCACGCTCGGTGGGACCAAGAGGTCATTCCATGAAAATTTGAAGGAGTTTTCAAGATTTTTGGACTGAGAAATTGTAAGTTTTTAAAATTTCAGATTTTGCTTTGTCCAGGCTGAAGTCCGAAATCATTTTTAAAGGGTTTATCTTGCTCAAAACAGGTCAAAATTTCAACGGTTGATAGAGCTGAAGGTAACCTTCAAAAGGGTATCTTTAGTTTTTTGATATTTTGACTTCCAAAATTTCAAGTTTTTTGGGTTTCGGGTTTTCGGGGTCCGAGAACATCAAAGTAGCAATTCAGGTTTTGGGGGATGTCAGACATGTTCCAAGTTCTGACACATAGCAATTCAGGTTTTGTGAGTTGCATCGCATGACCTGAGTTTCACCTGTACTTTTCAGGGATCCGTAGCTGCACAACAAGGCCCAAATTCTGGATTGAAGTTGCCTCTTCTGGGTCCTTCAAATTTTTTAAATTATATTTTCAATACTGTCAAGTTTGGTGTGTAACTTGGCAAAATACGGCCTTTTAGAAGCTTGTTATCTAACACATCTGGCGACTCCGAATGGATAGAATTCAATGGTGTAGCAGCACAAGTTGCCTAGGCACATGAGAAGAATTCAAACCAGGTCCAATACTCAAGAAGAAGGGATATTTTTTCCACTTGCAACTTTCACCAGGAAGAGGAAGGAGAGGAAGAAGACCACAAAGATCACCATCTCCGCCTAACAGGACTTTTTCTACACCTCCACCTGGTAGGCCTTTTCTCACATCAACCAGGGTTCTTAGGCCAATCATAATGGCACATCTACCACTGAATCCCTTTTTCAATTTCAACGGGCAGTAGTCCACTCGCCCTAAATGCCCAGAATCAAATTCCAGTTGTAGCGCTAAAGAATATTCCCTACTTTACAGGAGAAAATCATACTACTCCTATTGATCACATCCATGATATTGCTAATGCATGTGCAATCCACGAAATAAATGAAATGGATGTTGTAGTAAAGCTGTTGGCTTTATCTTTCAAAGGAAAGGCCTTGCAATGGTTTAGGAGCCTTAGCAGCAGGCTCTATTACGAATTGGAACCAAATTTTTTCATGCTCTTTGCAGCCAATTTGGGGAGAGGGCGGATAATTTGTCTTTATTAGAACAGCTGACAACAATCAAAAGGGCTCATAACGAACAAATGGCAGATTTCAATTTTAGATTCCAACGGACATGGGACAGGATTCCAATAGCTGTTAGGCCAACCGCTGAAGGAGCATTCCTCTATTTCTTAAAGGCTATAAATTCAGAGATAGCCATGATGATCCAATCAATGGGAGGGACAACGCTGCCAGGGTCCTATGAACACAGTGATCAGAGCAGAGAACTGTTTGATCCAAGCTGGAAAGCTTACACCAAGGCCACCAATGCCTCTCTATCCAGACATGGGAAATCCTACAACCAGTCAAGCACCAGAGTTGAACTCCCATTCCAACTCCTAGAAATCAGATCAATAATGAGGCGTCGACTTCTTCGAATACTTCAAAGGAATTACAGGAGGTTATGAAATAATTACAGAACCTTGGAAATGAGCTAGTGACTATCAAAAGACAGCAAGCTCAAAGTGCTAGACCATATCAGCCCTCAAGCACAGTACCAAGCTAGGCCCCCCATACCAACAGAACATAACCACCACCACCTCAGGCTGCAAATCAAAACTAGAAGCCAAGGACAGCCCTCAAGCTGCCAGGACCATTTCGACCATATGACCCAAATGCAACGACGCCCTCAAGAGCCTTGGTTCCAATACAAAATAACATGGCACTGGAGTACGACTGGTGTTACCCTTGCAATCTCCCCCATAATCGGTCAGCATGTTTCAATGGTGCACTGAATCAGGCCTTGATGGTGCAAACCATTGGTGTTGCTCAAGAACCAAGCCAGGAGGAGAATCAACAGCAACAAACACAACAAGAAGGACCTCCAACAAAAACGACATTGGCAAATTCGCAAATGGAAGACTTTTGTGGAGTTAACCAACAGCCTTTTCAAGGTGTGGCTGCCAACACACGGTCAAAGAAGAGAAATATAGGAGAGGGGAAACCATATAATCCAGTTGTTTCTCAACCCACTCTTACACAACAAGGGGTCAGTAGACCAAACGCATAGCTCTAAATGTGCAGAATCAACCTAAGGTACCTGTTGTAGCAACACATGCACCTGTTCAAGCTCCAGAAAAGGTTGCGCTAAGCAAGGGACAGCAAAAGGACAATTCATTCCCCTTCAACATCATCGATCAAATGAAGAAGACACATGTGAACATTTCCATGTGGGAATCACTGGCGATCCTAGGTCAACGAGATTTATTGCAAGCTGCAATGGCTAATTGGTCTGCCACAAATGTATCAAACTAGGGACATGAGAAAGTTCTCACTAATGCAGTGCAATATGATGGGGGCCAGACAAGGAAAAATTTGAAGCCTCCACCATTCTATGTTTCGTTGATTGTTGGAAACCACTTGGTACACAAGCTGCATGATTGATTCTGGAGCAAGTAGTTCAGTGATGCTGAAGCAAATAGCGGATCAACTGGGTTTGAAATATGAGCCAGTGCTGAAAGGAGTGGTACAGCTAGATGGAACGGAAGTAGGAACAGTTGGGGTCATCAAAGGGTTAAGCCTAACACTACATTCCCTGTCCTAATGTTACAGTTTTACAAGATGTGTCTGTGATTGACCTTACCGCCACTCTTTGCGTTGTGTTTATCAAGGGACTTCACTGCAAAAATCGGTGGATATTTATCTGCAGATTGGTCACACATGATTTTTAGGACAAGGTATGGAGCCAAAGCAACAATCAGGTCAGAACCAATTTCCCACTTCCATATTGAGCCTCATGTACCAAATCCTATCAATGTAAATTGCTCGGCTTTTGATCAAGAGGAGTGTTCAAGTGATCTAGAAACAGGTACTAAGGTCGAGGGAATTCCTGATTTAACTTTGGATGAATGGGCAAACAAGAGTCATGAATTTGACCCATACAAGGAAATTGAATAATCTGAATTGGGCGTGTATTGTGTACACGAAGAAAATTCACCCATTCCTGGCATCATTCAGCCTGAACAAAAGGATGAAAACAAAGTTTTGGAAATTATTTTTCGATGGTTCGAGAAGCAGACAAGGTGATGGAGGTGGTGCAATGTTGATTTCACCATAAGACATCAAATATTATTTAGCTTTTCGTTTCCAGTTTTCCTTTTCAAACAACACCGGCTG
This sequence comes from Taxus chinensis, assembly GCA_019776745.2. Taxonomy (NCBI): domain Eukaryota; kingdom Viridiplantae; phylum Streptophyta; class Pinopsida; order Cupressales; family Taxaceae; genus Taxus; species Taxus chinensis. Next base: position 884,387,622 of record CM034151.1, read on the forward strand.
AATACGAAGCATTGATTCATGGAATTCATTGGGCCAGAGAAAAGGGGCATAAAGAACTTGCAGGTGTTTAGAGATAGCGAGTTAATCGTCAACCAAGTTAGGGGACAACATGCTACAAAGAACGACCTACTAAAGGAGCTACAAGAATAGGGTATGGGACCTCATTGAGGATTTCAAATCTTTCAACATTGTATCCATACCCAGGAAGAAAAATGAAGCCGCAGATAGGCTCGCAGTAGTTGGAGCGACATTTGATGTGGTTGACAGCATCGGGAGAGAAAAAAACGTAGCCACATATCCATGTGATTGTGAGGTCAGCAGTTCCAGATAACAACACAAGCTGGCAGGTGTTTGAGAACAATCAACAGATCATCAATTTCTTGCAAGAAGAAGCTGAATTTTCAGCCAGGAATCAGGATAGATTAGGAGCAGCAATACGGGGATCAAGTAGTGTAGCTGCGGACAAACAAGCTTCCTAAGGGTTTGGTAACATTGGAGTCTATCTTCAACCCTAACGACCAGTTCCGTAAGGAAAAGGCAAACATACAGGTCAAGAGAGAAGATTCAGAGCCAATTCCCGTTGGGGAAGGACAAAACACTTCAAATTGGCAAAAGTGGCCATTGAAGCAGGAGAAATCAGATTTCACACAGCTTTGCCAAGAATTTCCAGATCTCTTCGCTTGGAACTACGAAGACTTGAGAGGATTCAATCCAAATTTGGCACAACATACCATAGAATTGGATCCAGATGCTAAGCCCATTAGGTAAAAACAGAGACCGGTCAACCCTCACATTGAGCCTCTAATGAAGAAAGAAATAAATAAGTTGATAGAGGCAAGCATCATATTCCCGATCAAGCACTCAAGCTGGGTTGCAAAACTTTGTTCCGGGTCAGGAAGAAGAGTTGGAGAAATCAGGTTGCGTGTAGATTTTCTGAGACCTCAACAGGGCATCTTTCAAAGATCATTACCCACTTCCTGTCAATGGAACAAATATTGCAAGTAGTATCCGGCTCAGAGAGGTTCTCTCTCCTAGATGGCTACTCAGGGTATAATCAGGTGATGGTAAAAGAAGATGACCAGTTCAAGATGGCTTTCACCACCAAATGGGGGGACATATGCCTACAAGAAGAAGCCATTTGGGCTATCAAATGTTGGGGCCACTTTCCAAAGGGAAATGGATATGGCATTCAAGGGGTTGATCAATAAAATAGTATCTGATATATCTTGACGACATCACTGTATTCTCAAAAAATGCAGCGGATCACCTTTATTATTTGAGACAAGTATTTCAGAGGTGTAGAAGATTTGGGGTATCTTTGAATCCCAAAAAATGCATATTCTTGGCTCACAAGGGAAAACTTCTAGGCCATATTGTTTCAAAGGAGGGGTTGACGATTGACCCAGAAAGAGTTGAAGCAATTCAAACATTTCCATTGCCCAAGTCATAAGAAGGCTCTTCAAAGCTTCTTGGGAAGGATCCAATTTTGTCTGCAGGTTTGTTCCAAACTTTGCAGCTCTTGCGAAGCCAATAACGCTAATGTTAAAGAAGAGCATGGAATTTAAGTGGACCATCTGAAGGCAAGGAAAGTTTTGAGGCAATAAAAGAGGCTATATCTCCAAGCCCCGACTCTCGTCAATCCAGACTTCTCTAATGAATTCATGCTATATGCCTTTGGTGGTGGAGACACAATTTCTGCAATCTTGGTACAACAAAACAAAGAAGGGTTAGAACAGCCAATTGCTTTCTTTAGTCAAAGCTTGGAGGAGTATGAAACTAGGTACTCTTTCATTGAAAAGCATGTCCTTGCGGTTAATCAGAAGCTTAAAGAAATTCAAGCACCTAGTCTCAAACAACAAGATCCAATTATTAGTCTCTCATGCGGGAGTCAAGGACTTCCTTCTAAACAAGGATTTGAATGAGAAATGTGCAGGATGGATAACTCGTGTCATGGAATATGACATCGAGATCAAGGTCACCAAACTAGTACGTGGGAAGGGACTATGTGAGCAGCTAGCCTTGAGTCAGAAAGTTGAAGCTGGTGATGAAAAGGAGACTACCTTGATACTACAAGATGATCAAGAACAAGAAAATGATGACGTGCCTACTCCTTGTTGGACTCAGAGTATAATAAAATTTCTACAGACAGGCCTATGCCCTCCAGAATTGAGTAAAGCAAAAAAGAGATACTTCAGATTACAAGCCATTTCATATGTGCTTGTTGATGGTGTTTTGTTTAAAAGGGACATCAATGGAGTTCTATTGAGGTGTATTGGGACAGGTCGAATTGAGAGGGTGTTATGAGATTTTGATGATGGAGATTCTGGCGGACATTTTGCCCCACGAGTAACAGCTCTCAAGATAATGAAGGCAGGGTATTATTGGCCCACAGTGTTCAATGACTGCTATACATGGATAAGAAAGTGTAACAAATGTGCACTCTTCACGGGCAAAGAAAGACCAGCAGCGCTTCCATTGCATCCAATCTTGGTTGACCAACCATTTATGCAATGGGGATTGGAATTCGTCAGGTTCATCAATCCAAAGTCAAGCCAAGGCCACAAGTGGATTCTCACGGCAACGGACTACTTCACCAAGTGGACTGAAGCAGTAGCGCTCAAAGAGGCAAACGAGTCTAATATACTAGAATTTTATGAAGGAATAGTGACCAAGTTTGGTGTGCCGGCCACTATCATATCAAACAATGCATTGGCATTCGTAGGTTCCAAGATTACAGAATGGGCTGTCAAGAATGGAATCTACTTGAGTACCTCTTCAAATTATTACCCGCAGGGTAATGGACAGGCAGAGTCCATGAACAAAAATTTGCTAAAAATTATCAGGAATCTGGATGAAAATCAAAGAACATGGCATACCAGGCTAAAATCAGCATTATGGGCTAACAGAATAACACCAAAGAGGTCTACAGGTAATTCCCCTTACAAGTTGGTCTATGGAAAAGAGGCAGTATTGCCTATATCATTAGAACTGCCTGCATTGGAGTTCATGAAGCAGTTGGAGTTAGCTGAGTTTGAACCAATGGAGGCCAGGTATGTAGAGTTGATGGAATTTGCAGAAATTAGAGAACATACAGTTCAAATAATTGAGAAAGATCAAGCCTTAGTGAAAAGATGGTTTGATAAGAAAGCAAGAGCAAGGACCTTCCAAGAAGGGGACCTAGTTCTGAAATGGGATGCAGATCGGGCAAAACCAGGAAGGCATTCCAAGTTTGATGTCATTTGGAGTGGCCCCTATATGGTCATGGAATGTAAGAATAGCAATGCCTTCCAGTTGTCTACATTGGACGGAGAATAATTCCCGATTCCGGTCAACGGAATCTATCTTAAACATTGCTACTGAAGAGAGAAAAGTTCTACCCTTGTAAATATTAGCCTAGATTTCAATTCCTCTAAGTGCATATGCACATTGTCTTGTTGTAGTTAGGTTTCAGTTTCCCTAAGTACTTTGGCACAGGTTTTGTTGCTCCTGGGTTGGTTTTCTACAGTTCAGCGTGCTCTCGGAGAAGGAGTTGCGGTATCAGGTCGGTTTTAGGTTATTGCTTATGACTCCATGCCCAATGGATCGCTAAAAGGCCATTGATCTTCTACCTAGCAGGCAAGTAACCCCGTGAGTCGCCAAATTGTTGTATATATTTACCCCCCAGGGTAAATATACATAAACGCAAAGGAAATCGGGTCTCGGAGGCGGAGAAACATGGCGCAGAAGCATGTCGGAGGGGCGGATGAACCCGACATCAAAGACATGTCGGAAGGGTTGGAAAACTCGACATAAGTCAAATCGAGTCTCGGAGGCGGAGAAACATGGTGCAGAAGCATGTCGGAGGGGCGGATGAACCCAACATCAAAGACATGTCGGAAGGGTTGGAAAACCTGACACAAGGCAAATCGGGTCTCGGAGTTGGAGAAACATGGCACAGAAGCATGTCGGAGGGGCGGATGAACCTGACATCAAAGACATGTCAGAAGGGTTGGAAAACCCGACACAAGGAAAATTGGGTCTCAGAGGCAGAGAAACACGTCGGGAAAACACAGATCGAAAGCATGTCGAGCCATCCTCCAAGCCCGATGCAAATGCACAAGGGAACCCCGAACCCAACAGGAAAAAAATCCTGACGCGGAAATGGACAGTTCGCCATGTTTCGAGTTTGTTGAGTTTTTACCTACCGCCATGGTTTGTGGAAGTTAGGTGCAGTTTTGGAGGTGGTTGGGGAAGCTCCGAATTCTTCTCCTCTCTCATTTTCTTCATATAAATGGCCAGGAGTGGATCTTATAAAAGTTAGACATTTTCGTTTTGCATCCTCCCTTCTCTCCTGCTTGCAAGAGAATTTTTGGAGCCTTCAAACCTCCCATATGGATTGTGATGCCATTTTTCACCTCTTGGCCACTGCAATGTACTGTATCGACCCTTGAGCAATATATATATGTTTGTGATTGATTCTAAACCCTCTCATGTATTCATTTTTGTTATTTTGATCTCTCATTGTAGTTTGGTTGCCTGTGCATAGTGTTTGTATTGCATCTAGGTGGTCTGTGTTTAATTGGAAAAATGAGTGTTTAACATTCCTCGGTGCATCACCTCCGTAGTTTAGGTTTTATTTTTATGCATTCTCTACCTTGTCTCCTTGGCAAGTTAGATTAGGTTTTTTGGTAAATCCTCTGCGTTTATTTGTGCATCTGAATAGAGGAATAGGAGTCGGCCTTCATCTGGAGAGCTTTTCTGATTTCGCGAGGTCCCACACTTGGGAAAAGCTCCATGTTGTGCAATCGCACTGGATGCTTCGAATGATCAAATTAGAAGTCTGATCAGCGTCTAGGGGTGCTGTGATTTTGCACCAAAAGTTGCTAAGTAGGAGTTTCTATCAATAGTTGGGGGATAATATATAAATGAATTGGTCTTCTAAAACCATCTTGGTTAAGGGACACATGGAACAATTACTTCAAAAAAGGAAGATGAGGTACATGGTGAAAAAAATAGGAAATCCGAAAGCCAATATTTTGTACCAAGATAGCAGGAAATATTTTCATAATGACTGAGGAGGAAGAGGATATTCCCATCTTGAAAAAACCAAGAAAACCTTCTCAGAGGTTTATAGAACTTAAAGAAGCATTGAGGAACTTTGATTTTCACGAGGATAGACCTGAGTTACTAGATGATGTGATCCACAAAGAAGAAGAAATGTTGCTCGGTGAATTTCAAATGGAGAAATCAGATATTATGATTACAAAGGATGAGGAGATATTCTCATTTCCATTTAGGGATAAATATTCCCTTGACTATCCCATCCATGGAGAGATAGAACCAACTTGTGATGTGCCCCTAAAATGTTTTTGAGAACAATCTGTGTAATATCTCCTAAGATCAGCTGAAGAGAAAAAAAACACTAAGCTTTGTCTAGAACTCTTGATGCAAAACATGAATCTAATTTGGAATACTTAACCAGTGTGAATATTGGATGTGTTGAAATAAATAAATATGTGACATATGATGTCCCTCCCAATCCAATAGGATAAATGCAACAATGAAATGGAGTTATATTCTTTCCCCTTTGAAGAGGAAGACTCTTTCCATGATGAAGAAATTGAAGCAAGGAGTTTTGAGGCCCTTGAAGCTGAGAATCCAATTAACAAAGGAGCGGTGGAATGAAAAAATTCCCAAGGTGATGAAGCAACCCCTCCCAATTTTTTCCTTGATCTTGAAGACAAGGATGCTTCAAATGAATGCAAAGGTGAACTGTTGGAAATTTTGAAACAGGACTTCGTACAAGAAATCTTGGATGCAATAGAAAATGTGGAAGATCTGGAGCTATGTCTTGACCTCTTAGCTCATGCCAATGCCATACAAAATAGGTATGAGGTTACTTCTAATCCTTAAGTCAGTATTCAAACACCTCATAGTGAAATTGAGAAAAAGGATGAATCCAAGGTTTCTCATGGAAAATATGTCAATGAGCATAGACCTGGGAAAGAAAATAACTTTGAATATTCAAGTAATTAGAATGAAAATAAACCTTGGGATAATGATGGGATGCTCAATGAAGAATAAATTATGTGGATAAATGCAGAATGTAGATGGCACTATGAAACCAATTTCAAAAGGAATAAAGGCAATGGAATTTCTAAGCGAAGGCATGAGCATCAAAGAGATCATGTGGGCTCAATCTTACCAAGTACACAAAAAATCATGAAAGCACCTAGATTTCTTAAATAATTAAGGAAATGAGGCTAATTTCTCAAACTAGTCAATGGCTTTACAGAACAACATCGCTCATTGTTTCCCACTCAAAGGTAATCTCTGAGAAGAAGAGAGTGTTACAATGAAAATGGGTTGTCCCCCGCCTTGTACTATAGGTGATTTCGGTTTATTTCCCCTTTACATTTTTGTGTGTGTATTTCCCTTTTTTTTGTGGTGTGTTTTATCTTCAATTTTGGGTTTGTGTGTGTGTTTTCTCTTTGTAGCTATCTCTTGCAAATTGTGTGTGTTCTACAACGCCTAATGGATAAGGAAGTGGTCAACATTATGGGTTGTATTGAGATTTTGGAGTTCTCATGTGATGTCATTGTTGTGCTCAATCCATGAAATTTCCACAAGCTAGATTGGGAGGAAAATATCCTTAGTTTCCTTTAAAGAGGACCACATCTAAATTTATAGATGAATGGAAATTAGCCACTAGTGGGACTGGTACTTCTATATCCACTCTGAGGTAAAAAAATGGGGAAATTATCTTGAAATATACGGAAAATGATCCTTTTAATTTTGCAACACTGCTTCAAGAAAAAGGAAAATGTTTGGCATCTCATCTTGTTTCCTTAGGTATTTTGCCAAATCCTCATGTGCTGAAAAATTAATGAGTGGGGCTATAACAAGCACCCATTCTTAATCTAGGCCAAGTAAAGAGAAATGAAAGGTAGCACCAGACCTCAAGAAGTTTGAAAGGACACACAAGATACAAAAGGTTGTTGTACATGCCCAAAATTGTAGGGTACTGCACCGTTGGAACAACGTAACACATACCCCAATGATGATACAACTCTCCTCGCAAGGTGTTCAGGATCTGGAAAATCTCCCCAAGTGTGCATTAACATCCCGCGTGCCCCCGCTTAGCTCCCATGTGATTTTTTTTTCTCTTTTTCCCCTCTTTTATTTGCCTTTTGTCTCTTCCAGTTACGAAACCACCCGCCCTGCCTGGGCGGCGGTCTCATGACCGCCACCCTGCTCAAGGGCAGCGGTCCTTTACACATTTTTCAGCATGCTCTTTTAACGCGACTCACGTAAATTTCAACGTTTACCAGCTTTTTTCACTGCCATGAGCTTGCATTAATGATTCTGGTTCCTTGGAATAGTGTTTTGCCATTGTTTATAGTTTAAGAGATCAATTTGGTTTTTACCTTGGGTAAATGCAAATGCTATAAATAGCTGGCTTGTGCTCAAGCAAATGGCCCCTCAAATTTTCCTATGAATTTCTCATTGCAATAGATTAGTCTTTCATTTTACTTAGAATTCTTAGTTTCTTTCATTACATGCTTAGTTAGTGTTGTTTTTGCTATTAGGAAGCCACATATCCATCATGTGCAAGAGTTATTGATACGTTATCCAATCCATTGGAGTAGAATAGTTTGTTTTCAATAGGGAGCCATTAAAGTTGCAGGTTTTGTTCTTCAAACAGGGTAGTTTTAGGTTTCTGGATGTTTTATTTTGCATGATTCGCAATAAATCCTGATAGGAATTGTATAAGCCAAACTCTATACTCTTGTTCTATCCTCTCTCCTACTCGCATTGTATTCAGTTTGTATCTTAAGCTACGTTTGTCCCAATATCTACTTTTGTTGATGCTAGCATTACACACTTTTCTAGATCCACGTGAACACGAATGAATGAGGAGATCACACTGAGGGGACAAGATCACACACACCATCAGATTCACCACTGTTCTATAGAATCTAGGTTCTAGCTTTCAAATTTCTAAATTAGAATCATATCAAATAGAGTATCCAATCACTTTATTTAAGTCAATTTTGCTTTCAATATTGCTAGAGAAGTTGTGGGGATTGATAGTTTCTGAGAGGCTATGATTCTTTCCTCACTTATGAGGTAGGATTGAGAGTCTTTCAAATAGATTAGATTAGTTATTTCATTACTTAGAATAGATTTACAACTGCACAGGCAAGTAGCTATACTCGGTTACTTTGCTTGTTTTAAATTCATCATTAGATTAATCGTCAATTTCTAGATATATTAAAATATCTGCCCCCTTCAATTCATTTGTAAAATTCATCAGAAAAATACAAAAATATAGAAGTCATATATGTTATAGATATACTTCACATAGTTAATTTTTTTTGCTGCATTTAGTTTACATTGTTGCTTTTGTATGACAATCACGGGACCTAGAGAGCCTAGGGAATACGTATTCGAGCTAATCATGCCCGAACCCAATCTCGTCAAAGCCATAACTGATATAGATCAGAATCTTAGGATCCAAGTCTTTCGAACAACAGTAAACTTACAACAAATTAGTTTCCAACTGCACGGGTTAAATATAGAAGACGAACAAGCACACACGTTTTGGTCAAATCAACCAAATTACAGATTACCCTAGATACATACCCACATGACTGTGGAAGGGCTTGAAAGAGAGAAAACATTCAATTTTGATCCTTTGGTCCCACAGCCAGATGCAGGAGACACTCTCACAGATATAGATACCAGTTTAAGAATTTAGGTTGCACGAACGCCTGTGAGATACTCTGAAAAAGTCAAAAAACTGTTAATTCTAAATATAGAGGCTGAAAAAGCATATGACTATTGGATACTAGGGATTAGGGACTAAATCTGCATATGACCATAGCAGGACCACCACAAACATGAATCTATGGTTGTGACCCACAAATCCCACAGCCCAACGAGTCTATAGGTGAATCAGACATAGATGCTGGCCTATGTACATTAGTATTTAGATCTACCCCACTTCCACCTATCATCATCGAACAGTTATCCTTGTTATACATAGCAGCTAACGAAGCTAAGGAGTTCTAGACTAGGCCAGAGAATCACCCCTAGAGTCGTTTATATTTACCATCCACCCTAAGACCTTATCGGGAGACATACACGAAACTATCCCAGGTCATTTTCCACGTATTCCACAACCCATAGACAGAATCATGCTAGAGCTCGATACTGATTAGAGCCTTCAAGCAGTCATCCTTGTTGATCGATCTATCACACCAGTTCAGGTTAGGAGGGCCTTCTTTGCCTTAGATTCACAATTTCCACTAGTATGCATCAAAGACATCAGATTTCCTAACTAATTTGTCTGCATCCCATGCATATTCAATCCCCACCGGTTGTCTCGGCATGACCTCGGGAGGTTGGGTGTGAGGGAAAGTTACTTGTAGATTCCCACGCTTGCTTGTCACTTTTCCATCATACAAAATTGGTGAACTCGACATGAAACTTTCTACTTTCTGGTCTAGAGTCAGATTTCTACTAGTTTTGTTTTAAATTAAATGAATTTTTTGTCTTTACTACCTCATCAGCTTTCACCATTACCTTCACTCCTTCCCATTATTCTGCGGGTATTCATATACCCCCCGAATATGTCGGGATTCGATGCACATGGTAAGCCTCTCTTAGGTCTTGAGGCATACTACGCTCAATTGAATAGAAAATCATCGTCCTCACTCTCAGTATGGGGTGATAACTACTCAACTAACCAGTTGTCAACACAAACTCCAAGGGTCAGATATAGCTCATCTTTCCAAACAGAGGAGTTGGATCATCTCACTCAAACACAACAAATATGATGTTCACAGGAGAATCTGGTTCGTCTCCTTAGATACTATTTAGACCACAAATTAGCAGACAATCTGACCCATACCTAGGTTTAGATAATGAACATTCGGTACGTTATTTTAGGAATGAACAATGTTCTCGAAGTATGTACCCACCTAAAGGAGGTTTAAAAACACAACCCGAGGTCTCTTTTCAAGAAAATACCTCTATACCACTACAAATAGGAAACACCCTCGGGGAAACTTTACAGGGAAATGATCAATTCATAACGGGATATCACATGCCTATACAACATCATGATATACAACAAACACCACTAAAGAAAAATACCGTGACTTCCCCAAATGAAGTCATTTCAACATTAGTAGAAAAAGTGAGGGGGTTAGAACTTGCTAAGGAAAACCACCATTCTCAACTCATGCAGGTAGGAAATTCTAATCCTAGCCAAATTGACCTCCTCACAGGAATAGGTACGTTAGGTGTGACTCCTCAGTATTCACAACAAACCCCAGCAAGAACCGCCATTTCTAACACCATTTTGACACCTCCCGGTCTAGTACAAAATAATCATTTCTTGGACAATACCCCTTCATACTTAAACATGTATTCCAAGTCACCACAAGGGGATATGTTCTCCTCTCCTGGTATCTTTACTCAACCATAGGGGTTTCCTTACGCTCCCACCAACGCATACGCTACGCCATATCAAAAACCCATTCCACTTCCACCCCCTCAGCAGGCACCATCAATGGTCGAAACCTACGCGATAGGGACATACTCAGAATACTTGAAAGAGCCTTTAGATTTTACCATACGGAGTGTCATGCTTCCAAGACCTCTTCCTGATTTTCCCAAGTACAAAGGTGAGGGAGATCTTAATGCACATATCAAGGATTACGCCACAGCTATTCGAGAACTACTCCCTTGGGATGGGGTTGTTGCTAAAATATTCCCCAAAACTTTGGAAGGCATCACTCTCGATTGGTATTATAGAATACCTGAGGCTTCCATCCATTCATTTAAACAACTTTTTTAAGAGTTCATTAAGGAGTTTGACATGAACAAACTATTAAGAACAGGAATCAGGGAATTCTTGCATATTAAGTAGGAACAAAATGAATCTGTTGCTCATTTCATCCAGAGGTGGCGTACAGTTCTTTATTCTTCAGTCAGTGCTCCAAATATGGACCAAATGGAACTATGTGATTTATTCCTTCATTCTCTCAATAGAGAAGTGAAGGAAGAAGTCCAAAAGTTCCCACTAAGGACTTACGATGAAGTACTTAAGAGCGCTCTCCGAATAGATCAAGCGGCAATAGATAGCGGTTGTAAGACATATGGAACAAATGGGAGGTTAATCACCTCCAACCAAAATACTACGACTTATCCAACTACCACAAATATCAATCAAGGACCTAAAATCCTTAATAAAAATTGTGGAGTGACAATAGATGGAGTAACTGATCAGGCTAAAAAGGTAAACGTTGTGAATACGCTACTGCTAATAAACAACCAACGAAACAACAACTTTACCCCAACAATCAATGCGGTGGATTTTAATCATCCACAACAACAACAACAACAACAGAGAAACCTTACACAGGGTTCAAGCCATAACTCAACTAGATATCAAAACCAAAATCAAAACCAAAAACAAAAAATGTAAAACTTTAATCCTAATAGACAACAGTTTGATCAGAGTTTTAGGCCACAATATACACCAAACCAACAAACTAGGAATTACAATCCTAACTCGTATTGTGGTTTTCACAAAATCCAAGGCCATGAAACTAGAACGTGTCATGACTACAATAAATTCATGCAACATTTTCTAGAAGAACAAAGACAACTTTTCATAGATATGTTCTTGGCAGATCCTGCGTCATCAACACCAAATACTTTTACAGGGGTAGTTTCCCCTTAGAATGCAGCCCTTAAAATCTTCAATGATCCGCTCCCAAATCACAACAACAACAGGTTAAATCCGAATGGGACAAAAAATGATGTAATGATAGGAAACAACAATCATGAAGCCTCAACTTCACTAAATCCATTAGTTGCGCCACAATTAGGAAGTCAACCACGACCCAAGATAGTCGGTTTAGTGTAATTAGATGCTGAACTACCCATAGAAGCTGTAACAAGGACACGAGAATATTCCTCTTAGCTAAGTCCAACCTACCCGCTAGAAACAGATAGTATCCAACAAGTATTAATAAAACCCGTGGGTGCCTATGATTTAATTAGTGATTTAACAAAAACCTTCTCTCACATCTCCTTTTTGGATCTATTTAAGAACTCCCCTACTCACAGGGCTACTCTTTTAGAGGCATTGGGTTTAAGTCATCTAATCAACATCACTCCACCTCCCGAAACAGAGGTAAACCATATAGACTTTGATATCCATCCTCTGGGACAGCCGGATAGGGATGTCGAATTTATATTCGAAATAAAAAAAATTCCAACAGACACTGAGATTGCACGCCGAGGTGACCTAGCCTTACACTTACAAGTGTGGGTTTATAACAATTATGTGAAACGTGCGATGGTTGACAATGGTGCAGAAGTTAACATAGTCCCTTTTTCTTTTCTCCAAAATCTAGGGTATGGAGAAATGAATTGTTTCACGACTTGAAATACACTAAGAGGCTATGACAGCCTTAAAGCCACCTCGATTGGAACTATAATACTACTGGTCACCTTAGGACCCAAAAGAATCCTGACTGAGTTTTATATTATAGATCGGGAAAGTAACTATAATATGATCCTTGGCCGACCATGGATACACCATATGAAGGCAATTCCTTCTACGCTATTTCAAGAAGTAAGATTCTTGCATTTAGGAAAGGTGTTCATAGCCAAAGGTGATCCAAAGCCATTCGATGTACACCTGGCTGACCTAAAGAGAATACCATGCGTTCACTCAGAGTTTGAACTCCCAACAAACCAACTTAATAAGCCTACCGGTCCGAAACCGGAAGAAAAGTTGTTACCTACAACAGATCTTGAAACCATGAGCCTAGCCAAGACAATCCCAACCCTCAAGGATGAGGCTAAGATTGTATAAATAGTATCATTAGGAACTACTACAAATTTTTTTGAATTGCTAGAACAGGATCTACCGATGTTCCTACCATTTGATTCTGTAGGCATGGGATCTACACTAGGTGTTGGCTCTCTTCCAGCAGAATATCTTTGCATGGTGGAAGTAGAAGATATTAACACAACAAATGTCCCAACAACCATATTCCCAGTGAAATATTGGACTCTCCATTTTGATGGAGCTAGATGTCGTTATGGAGCTGGGGCAGGTGTAATCTTTACTTCTCCCGAGGGAAAGGTCCTACCATTTACCTTTAAACTAAACTTCGAATGTACAAACAATGGCGCTGAGTACAAATCCCTCCTCCTTGGCCTCATCTTAGCTAAGAGGATCGGTGCTAATAATAGCAGGGTGTTAGGAGACTCACAATTGATAGCAAACCAATTCGCTGAGGTATATGAAACCAAAGCTGAGCACTTACAGCTCTACAAAATAGCTGTATTGAATTTAAGCAAGGAGTTTGACTTCATATCAATTGAAGCAATCCCATGAGAAAAAAATCTTCTCACTGATTCAATAGCAACCTTAGCGTCACGCTTCACTCCAAGCAGCAAGTTGGAAAATACCCATTTTATGGTATCCCTTCGTACCGAACAATTAGTAAAACAAATGGTAAGCCCTCGTTTAATGAACAGAGATGAGAACAAATCTACTATCCTAGACCACATTAATAGTGAGACAACCACTGTTGATTACTTAAATGCCTATGCAGCGATACATCTCACCCATCGCACAATAGATTTATCCTTGATCCCACATTCATCTTCCTACTATGGGAATCCCATGACAGAGCTTACCCCACAAAAGGAACCCAACATATACACAGTTGAGAATGGAGACAAGCTGGAACTACCTCCATCCCCACCTGAGTTTGAAGAAGGTAACGCTTCTCTAATCGAAGAAACAATTGATATTAACATCGGAACAGAAGATGAACCAAGGATATTGAAGTTAGGATCCTTGTTAACTCCATCAGAAGTAGAAATACACACTCGGATCCTCAAGGAACATTAGAAGGCTTTTACATTTAATTATAAGGAAATGATAGGAGTTGCACCCCACATTACGGTGCACAACCTCGTCACTAAATCTGATGCAAAACCGATTAAACTAAAATCAAGACCAATGAAACCCAAGGTAGCTCTCATGGTGAAAGAGGAGGTAATGAAACTCCTCCAAGTAGGATTCATCAAACCAGTCGATTACTCTCAGTGGGTATCTAATATCATTCCCGTTCTCAAAAAGAATGGGAAGATACGCATCTGTGTAGACTTCCGAGACATTAACAAGGCATGTCCTAAAGACAACTTCCCATTACCATCTATAGATGTCATCGTTGACGCAACAGCTGGATTTGAGATTTTATCTCTCATGGATGGATTCTCGGGATACAATCAAATCAGAATATCTGAACAAGATCAAGCTAAAACCACGTTTATAACTCCTTGGGGAATGTATTGCTATGTTTTTATGCCATTCAGACTCAAGAACGCTGGCGCTACATACCAGCGGGCTATGACATATATATTTCATGATCTTATTCATAAAATTGTGGAATCCTATGTAGATGACTTGTTGGCCAAGGCCAAGGAGCGTTATAACCATCTGAAAGTGCTTCACGTCATTCTTTCATGTCTGATAGAATACGAAGTCATGCTAAATCCATAAAAGTGTCTTTGGTGTGACATGAGGGAAGCTCCTAGGTTACATTATATCATCACGCGGGATCGATGTTGACCCAACCAAAATTAATGTTGTTCTTGAAATGGTGCCAGCTTTGGATGAATCTGGAATCAGGTCATTTCTCGGAAGACTTGGCGTAATCCGGAGATTCATCCCGGATTTAAGTTTTTCCATCCATCCAATCAACAATCTACTCAAGAAATATTATAGCATTGATTGGACCAAAGAATGCAATGAAGTTTTCAACGCAGTTAAGCGTTTCTTGTTATCACCACCTATGTTAATGCCACCTAAGCCAGATTGCCCGTTAATTTTATATTCTTGGGCCACCAATGTCTCACTAGCTTGTATGTTGGCTCAAGAAGACGATGATAAGAGAGAATGTGTGATCTATTTCAGTAGCCCGACATTGCTTGACTATGAAACACGTTATACACAGGCAGAACGAGAATGCCTCGCCATAGTATTTGCAACCAAACGCTTAAGACATTACATGCTAAATCAAGAAGTAAAGGTCATTGTAAAGATAGAGCATTTACGAACTTTCCTGACGCAAGGGTCCTTATCTAAAAAGGATGATTGCTTTATAACCTTAATGGGTGAATTTGAATTAGCATTCGTAAATCAGAAGTCTATTAAAGGAAAAATCATTGTGGATTGGTTAGCTGATAATCCATTAGACAGAGGCGATCTAGTAGATCTGGACTTTCCCGATGAA
The DNA here is from genome assembly GCA_019776745.2 of Taxus chinensis. NCBI lineage: Eukaryota > Viridiplantae > Streptophyta > Pinopsida > Cupressales > Taxaceae > Taxus > Taxus chinensis. The sequence continues at coordinate 884,402,936 of CM034151.1, forward strand.
TGCATATACTACATTGAAACTAGACCTATCTCTAAATGTCCTTGGTATACCGATATTATTAATTATATCATGCACCATACATATCCAGAAGGTTCTACTCTACAAAAAAGAAGGTGGTTATGCATTATCGTAGCTAAATATGTTATTATATAGTAGGTGCTCTATCGCAAAGCGTTCGATGGAATGCTTCTAAGATGTGTCGACACGGAAGAATCCAAGAAGATTCTCCACGAATCTCACAGTGGAATATGTGGAGGCCACTTCGGTGGCCATACCACTGCTCGTAAAATACATCAGATGGGCTATTTCTAGCCTACTCTAGAACACAACGCAGTAGAGTTTGTACGAAGGTGTCATAAGTGCCAAGAATTCTCCCATGAGATCCACATGCTGACACAAGCTCTACAACTAATCGCTACTCCATGGCCCTTTTCTACGTGGAGCCTAGATTTGATAGGGAAATTCTCTCCCTCATCTACAGATGGCCATAATTTCATAATCACGGCCACCGAATATTTTAGCAAGTGGGTAGAGGCTATGCCTCTTACTACTGTGCTAGGTTCTGTAATCACCAAGTTCATTTTGAACCAAATCATTTGCAGGTATGGTGTCCCGCAAGTCATTATCTCAGATAATGGGACTTCTTTTAAGAATGAGAAGTTCGCGAATTGTGCAATAAATTTAAAATAAGCCATCATACGGCCTCCTTGTATTACCCTCAAGCCAATGGACAGGCTGAAGCGACAAACAAAACATTAAAAGCCATTCTCCTTAAAACGGTAAAAGAAAACGAGTGAGATTGGCATTTGAAGTTATATCTGGCCTTATGGGCCCACCAAACTTCAATAAGAGCACCAACATGAGCCACTCCTTTCTCGATGGTATTCGGGGGTAGAAGCAGTTCTCCCGCTTGAGGTTGAAATACCTAGTCTCCGTATCTCATTACAAGGGATTCTAGACAAAGACACTTATAGAGAAGCATGTCTCTCCCAACTAGAAAGCTTAGATGAAGCTAGGATAGATGTTGAACAGTAGCACATAGTCTATGCTGATCGAATGTGCTGATAGTATAACAAGAAATTCTATGAACGCGACATATATGAAGGTGATCTAATTCTAAGGCTAGACAGCCGGATCGACAAAAAGACCAGCGAAGGAAGGAAGTTCCGGCCCAAATGGTTGGGGCCATACTGAGTCATGAAGGACTATGGAAATGGTGCATACCTCTTATGTACGCTGGAAGGTGAGGAATTTGGTGAAACAGTCAATTCCCTACACCTTAAACGATTTTACACGTAAGTAGCCGACATTATTTATATAATTATATCTACATTGCATCTTCATATAGTTAGGATCATTTTGTCCACTTGTTTCGTACAAATTTGTGATCAAGGAATTTATTCTCAAAGAAATTCATTACAAACTCATGATGTTGTTGGCATAAACACTCTAATCATACTTCTCTATTTCCATGATATCATCAAACTATTTCGGAATCATTTCATCAAACAAAGTTAGATATGACAAAGTCTTAACGGTAACCATACCAAGATCTGTAGGTTTGTTCTCACTTTTGATTTCTTCTTAGGATAGGTGTCTTGCCTATGGTCTATTCTAGAAGCTTCACGGTGTCACATCTATCCCGTATGAATATCTCTTTGGAAATAAAAAAAACTGACATTTTGCTCAAGTAAACAAGTCAAATATAGATCAAACAGAAAATTTTAAATTTACACATTTCCTTGCTCCACCAACCTTCGGTGATGAGCTTGCGTCACTTACTAGTGACATAGGGTTGGGAAAGGATGGAAATTCCCTTACTCGCTTATGCCTTGCCTAAGGTGATAAACCCACGCTTCTTACTAGTGGCGTGAGGTAAGGTGTAGGGGAGTCCTCTTGACAAACAAACGTAAAAGGTCATAGACAAACAATTCAAATCTTGAAGTCTTAAGTCAAAAGCAAATGAATCGGATGTCCAAAATTCTAAGAGAATTAAAAATCCTAAAAACCCAGATTTTGTCTACCATGTGGCCATCTACAGATCTAAGTCTAGATAAACCGCAAAGCAAGTTGCATCCCAAAAATACAAAGTCACTCGAGTGGAGTAGGCTTGTAGCATCCTAATTTGGTTCCGCCAAAGCTTTGTCTATCTTTCATCACTATCATTTCAACACATTTCATAACTTGTGCCCTTTTCAGCTCTTGGTGATGAGCCCTTGCATCTCACTAGTTGCGTGGGGTTAGGAGAGGGGCAAGTCTATCTACTCATCATACCAGTTTGTTTTCACCACTTTGCCAAAACAAACATGAAGTATCCAAAATTGCTTAAAGAAACTAAGATTCAAAATCACATTGTATCTACATTATCATATATCAACATCATGAAATACAAAAGGAAAGTAAACATTTGTATCATTTGTTCTCCATTGCATACATTATAAAAAGCATATAAGCATAATATCATAGTTCACATGAGGAAACGGAAATGCAAGTAAGCCATAAATTCAAAAATTCTAATCCAAAAAGAATATATATATATATATATATATATATATATATATATATATAAATGATCAAAATTCCTATAGAATGCCATCATGCGCTAAGCATGGTCAAAACGCTCAAAGAGCCTAAGATATACAAAAATATCATGCAAAATTCTAGGAGAGCCAAGTGGCTTCTCAATCCTCTATGAGACCCCTTTGAAGGCACACACCCAAGCCTAGGACTCCGGCTACACCGGCACTCTGAGTGCATGGAGGGCTCATGATCCTGAGGGGCAGCTACAGTCTCGCCATGAGAATGACTCCTCATCAGGCGCTTGGCTGTCCTATACCTCGTTAGCTCCGTACAGAAAGTCGATACCATCCTGGCCACATGCTAGACAGGGGAAAAGATGTCAGTAATGTCTGCCAGCTACCGAGGGCTCCCCTACATCCACAGAAAGCTCTGCACGGGTCCCCTCCATGGGGATCATCAGGGTATCAATGCACACCCTGCGAATCAGGTCTCGCCACTCATCGAGTGGTCTTTGTAAAAAAAGGATAAAACAAATTAGAAATGAAACAAGAGATAAAACACAAGTGCAAACAAAATGAGAGATAGCAACTAAGGAAATCCTGAATAAAAAAAACAAACATTAAAAGGAAGCATGATAACTTACTCGGATCACTAGGCCTCCAAGATGGATCTCTAGGGTTCCGCACCTGCCACAGATGTCGCCACTGACTGACGTAATCCTCCCATGGTTGGAGCGATGTATCATCCCACGACGGACTCATCCTCCCCACCACAGCCCTGGTAGAGTGGCTCCTCTGAAACCAGAGTCACCCTCTCTGCACTGCTGCTCTGCCCTCTCTACCTGCATGATGTCCTGAGTATCATGCCACTTAGGATCAATGTCATCCTCTCCCCCTAACTCGCTGTCCTCCTTGATCTCCTCCTCTATCTCTCCCCCTATGAACTCCTTATACTCGAGAGTGTAGGTCGATGGGGTTCATCGCTTCTGTGAGCAGGGACCCGCGGTAATCTGAAGTAAGGGCACCTGAGGAGCACCGTCTCTCCCTTGGGCACGTACTACCTTCCTCGCTGTAATAGGAACGTCAGGGGTAACAACTGTCTAACCTCGGCCTCTAGGACCCCCCTGTGGCCTCTCAATCTAACCCTGTATACTGGCACTATCGGGGGAAGCATGCCGATTTAAGGTAGGCCAAACTACTGAGGAACTCATCCAAAGGGGTGTATCTCCACTCGCCCCACTCTATTAATAAGCTGCCCTGTGGTGGAGCAAGAGATCAAAGTAAGAGCCTCCTCGCCCCCTATACCTGCCATGGTCTGATATGGTGTGGCCTCCATGTCATCAGTGGTTAGAGAGGTAACTTTCTAATGAGGTGCTCTAAGCACTGACATATCTGTCCTTCTGGCTGCCCTCACAGCTCTGGGATCTGTCACCTCTACACCTCTGCCATAAGGAATGAAGTGCTCATAAACCCAACTTATTACCAGGGTCGGGTGGTTCAAGGATTGCCTCTATAAATGGACTACCCTGAACAAGTCATGGTAGGTAGTCCCAAGTATATCTACTCCCCAGGTGTAAATCTGGCCATGACCCTCGATATTTGCAATGATGGGGGGACCAACAATATAGCAGTGTGTCTCCTCCCTTGTCCCTGATTAATCTCGAGGTAAGGATCCCCATAATATCCTGACGAATCAAGGGGATGCTCAAGCTAGGAATAGATCGAACTCTGACCCCCTTCTTCAAACCAGTGGAGATGACTGAATCTCCCATCTAAGAGGCCCACTGTGCTATCTGGGCCTGTGAACCTGCTGTCTCAAGAGTGAGACGTCTCCCGATGATCGAGACCCCTAGGATACGGTAAACATCATCCAATGTGATGGTCCACTCACCTCAAAACCATAGTAATCGGAAGGTGTTTCGATCAGCATCCCAGTAGGAAAATAATTCACAAAGAATGTGACTGGATGGTGCAACATGTGGGACATGTGACATGCGTAGTATCTCGGCCCTTTGAAGAGTGTCCTCCTCATCCTGAGAAAGGGCATCTAGTATTGCTGGGAGCCAGTCACACTCTCTCTCTCGGCTCCACTGAATGCACTCCCCTATCTCGCCTGCATACACCCAAAAACACACAAAATAGATCAAGTTAGCATTCGAATGACATTAGAAAAATCATGAAAACACATAGAAATGCTAAAAATGCAAAAACAACCTCAAACAATTATTTTTTTGACATTCTGTGAAGAACCGCCCGCCCTAAGCAAGGCGGCACTGGTTTTGCAACCACCACCTTAAAGGCAGCGGTTTTGTAACCACCACCCTGAACAGGGTGGCGGTCATGTAACTGCCACCCTGGGTAGGGTGGTGGTCGTGTGTCCCGAAAACCCACGCGGGTTTTATATCCTAAAAAGGCCTAAAAACACAAAAAGAGGACCATTTTAACAAAAAACAAAGCCTACCCAGTAGGCGCCCCCCCCTAGATGGAGCTTTTGAACCTAACATTTTCAAAAATAACCCCCCTACGACAAAGATTTTAGCATTTTAAAAGTGAGGGGGTAAGAACATGATAAATTGATTAAAACTAACGTGTGATCTCGTGGAACAATGTTCTGCTCGTGGAGGCATGATCGTTACCCCATCACGAACGTTTTGACTCTACTCCCGTAAGAAACTGTCACTGTGGGTCCCAAAGCTCATAATCAATCAAATCAACGCACGCAAATGAATAGGAAAATGGGCCCACTTTCATATATATAGGAGCCTGACTTGTTTTGAATCCCCTTTTTCGCAGGTTTGGAGTGCCGACGGAGGTACATTTTCATATATATAGCAGTCTGAATTGTTTTGAATCCCCTTTTTCACAGGAGCACCAACGGAGGCAAGTTCTTAGCCCCGTACAAATGGTACGTCCTCATTTCCCATTATTTTAGCGTTTATTTTTCCAATCTATCTTATCTATCTGCACTTGAGTTCCTCTTTTTGTTTTACAGGTGAGTAGGAATTTTGGATGGCGTCATTTCGACACACACGGACGTATCAGGTATAACTTCCAACTTCCCATTTCGGGGACCGCCATACTCGAGACCCACCGTTTTATGCCTTTTCATGGCTAAAACACTTCTCTGAGGGGGCAATATATACGTACCCAAAATTATAAGGTACTGCACCGCCGAAACAATGTAATACGTGCCCCAATGATGATACATGTCTCCTCGCAAGGTGTTCGGGATCTAGGAAAGGCTCTTCAAGTATGCGTTATCATCTCGCATGCCTCGCTTAGCCCCCAGTGTGCTTTGATTTTCTCTGTTTCCCTATTTTCTTTGCCTTTTTCTCTTCAGTTATGAAATCGCCACCCTTTCTGGGCGGTGGTCTCGTGACCGCCACCTTAGACAGGGTGGCGGTCATGTAACCACCGCCCTACTCAGGGCGGCGGTCCTTTATGTGTTTTCTAGAATGCTCTTTTTTAATGTGACTCATGTAAAATTTCAACGTTTACCCAACTTTTTTTCACCGCCTTGGGCTTGCACAAATGATTTTGGTTCCCTAGAATAGTGTTTTTCTATTGTTTATAGTTTAAGAGATCAATTTGGTTTTTTACCTTGGGTAAATGCAAATGCTATAAATAACTGGCTTGTGCTCAAGCAAATGGCCCCTCAAATTTTCCTCTGAATTTCTCATTACAATAGATTAGTCTTTCATTTTGTTTAAAATTCTTAGTTTCATTCATTACATGCTTAATTAGTGTTGTTTTTGTTGTTAGGAAGCCACATACCCATCTTGTGTAAGTGCTGTTGATACTTCATCCAATCCATTAGAGTAGAATAGTTTGTTTTCAATAGGAAGCCATTAAAGTTGCAGGTTTTGTTCTTCAAGCAGGATAGTTTCAGGTTCTGGACGTTTTATGTTGCATGACTTGTAATAAATCCTGCTAGGAATTGCATAAGCCAAGCTCTGTACTCTTACACTATCTCTCTCCTACTCACATTGTATTCAGTCTGTATCCTAAGTTGCCTTTGTCCTAATATCTACTTTTGTTGATGCTAGTATTACATGATTTTTTAGGTCCACATGAACACGAAGGAGTGAGGAGGTCACATTGAGGGGACAAGATCACACACATCATCAGATTCGCCAACTGTTATGTAAAATCCAGGTTCTAACTTTCAAAATTCTAAATTAGAAACATATCAAATAGAGTAGCCAATCACTTTATTTCAGTCAATTTTACTTTTGATATTGCTAGGGAAGCTGTGAGGATTGATATTTTCTGAGAGACTATCATTCTTTCCTCACTTCTGAGGTAGGATCCAGAGTCTTTCAAATAGATTGGATAAGTTATTTCATTATTTAGAATAGATTTACAAACTGCACAAGCAAGTAGCTATACTCGGTTACTTTGTTTGTTTTAAATTCCTCATTAGATTAATCATCAATTTCTAGATATATTAAAATAGTTGCCTCCTTTAATTCATTTGTAAAATTCATTAGAAAAATACAAAAATATAAAATTCATATATGTTATAGATATACTTCATATAGTTAATTTTGCTTTGCTACATTTAGTTTACATTATTGCTTTTGTATGACAATCATGGGACCTAGAGAGCCCAGGGAATACATATTCAAGTAAATCGTGTCCCAACCCAATCTCAACACAGCCATAACTGATATAGATCAGAATCTTAGGATTCAATTCTTCCGAACAACGGTAAACTTACAAAAAATCAGTTTCCACCTGCACAGGTTAAATATAGAAGACGACCAAACACACACATTTTGGTCAAATTAACAAAATTATAGATTACCCTATATACATACCCACATGACTGTGGAAGGGCTTGAAAGAGAGCAAACATTCAGTTGTGATCCTTTGGTCCCATAGCCAGACGCAGGAGATACTCTCATAGACATAGATACTAGCTTAAGAATTCAAGTTACACGAACGCCTGTGAGATACTCTGAAAAATTCAAACAACTATTAATTCTAAATATAGAGGCTAAAAAATCATATGACTATTGGATACTAGGGATTAGTGACTAATAGCAAGACCACCACAAACATGAGTCTATGGTTGTGACCCACAAATCCCACAGCCCAACAATTCCATAGGTGAATCAGACATAGAAGTTGGCCTACGTACATTAGTATTCAGATCTACCCCACTTCCACCTATCATCATCGAACAGTTATCCTTGTTAGACATAGCAGCTAACAAAGCTAAAGAGTTCTGGACTAGGCCAGAGAACCACCCATAGAGTCATTTATATTTACCATCCGCCCTATGACCTTATCGGGAGACATAAACGAAACTATCCCAGGTCATTTTCCACGTATTCCACAACCCATAGACCGAATCATGCCAGAGCTCGATATTGATTGGAGCGTTCGAGCAATCATCCTTGCTGATCGATCTATCACACTAGTTCAGGTTAGGAGGGCCTTCTTTTCCTTAGATTTGTAATTTCCACTAGTACGCGTCGAAGACATCAGATTGCCTACCTATTTTTTCTACATCCCATGCATATTCAATCCCCACCGGCTGTCTCGGCACGACCTTGGGAGGTCGGGTGTGAGGAAAAGTTACTTGTAGATTCCCACACTCGCTTGTCACTTTTCCATCATACAGGAAAAAAAGGAAAAAACCCATCATGGAGGAATATCAGAGAGATAGAAACATGTTTCAATATTTTTTTGGAAGGTTTCACAAGTTTTGGATCAATTTAAGAAAATGTGAGTCTTGGAGGCCTAAGCATCGTATATTGCAAAAATAACCCCTAACCTTCGAGAAAGATTCCAGGAGGTTTAGAAGGATTTAAGATTCAAACAATATACCATAGGAAAGGTAATTCAAATTTATAAATATGGTGGAATCAAATCCTTCACAACACCTTGGTGCACTATGTTCCCATCCAATTTTTCTCATGTATAGCCTTCGAGCTAGGACATAAATAATGAATTTATGGGTGTAAGTGGTGGAATACATGTATGAAAGACCAACCATTGGATTCATAATTCCATTTTTAGTCAATATAATATAAAAATTCATCAAAATACTTCTTTTGGAACTCAAGTTATGGTCCTGACGAGTCACTCTCCAAGGCACAGGCTCCAACAGTTAGCCATTTTCTGGGTTAGAAATCCAACAAATGGGAGAGTGGCACACTTTTTTCACCAAGTGCATAAAATATTTGGTGAAATAGGTGAAATAAAATTATCCCTTACCTAATTTTTACCCTTGGCCCTCCAAATGACCAAATTTTAGCTCCTTTTCACAAAATAACCCCCTCGGGCTTCATTTCCCAGCCCTTATTTCGACCAACCACGGTATGGCACTTTTAAAACTAATGTGAGGGAAAAATTTTGTGTCCCATGTGCATAAAATCCTTAGTTAAGTTGGTACAAAAACTCCCCAACCATCTCATTTAGTCTCTTGGTCGCCCATGTGCCCCCGACAACTGCTTAAGGTACAAATTTCAGCCCCCTCTCTAATCCCCAAATATCAATCATGCTACGCCACATGTCCCAATAGGGTTAGGGTGAATTTTTTTACACCAAGTGAAAAAAATATTTGGTGCAATAGGTGCAAGAAAGTGTGACCCATTCCAAATCACATAAATATTGTAAAAATTCTAACTGTGGGGGTTGTCACTAGTTGTTTCCTTCATGCATGCACTAGTTTTGTCCAACTGCCAGATTCTCCTTCCAATCCTCCATTTCTAGTTTTTCCACACATCCTATAGCACCTTAAAAAATTCATGATTATATTTTCATCATTACTCACTGCAGTAATGAGAAAAACCAAGAGTTTTGAGGAAAAAACCATGATCATATGCTGTCAGAAACCCTCATGTGGAAAAATAAATAATCTCTCATAACTCGCAAACCAGTAGTCAAATATTCATGAAAAATTGGGAAAATAATACTATACCAAACACCTTTATGCTGAAAAAATATAAAATTCAGAGGTTCTTGAGACCATTAAATAATATTCAAATCAAATTTTGTGCCCTAACTTCCTTGTCCTCAGTTTATTGTTGATCCAATAACTAGGTAGAGCTAAAAATTTGTAAGGATCATATAGAGAAAAAACCCATCACAGAGAAGTTGATTTTTCAACAATAAGAGGTGGGGAAGAAAAATTTAAAAAAATCTTATTGACTCCATTAATGGCTACCATGGTAGCTCCATGCCTAAAGCTCTTACTAGGCATAAATTTTCATTTTTCATTTATGAGATTTCTTGTGAACGAATCATGATGAAAATTAGAGCACAAGTTTTTGACAAAGAACCGAATCCAAAAAATTTGTTCCCATCACAAACCAAGTCCATTTTTTACCAATTAATAAAAATGGAAAGGCCCCTGGAATTTCAAGTTTGATCACTTGAGACAATAAGAAAAAGGTGTGTAAAATGGGAATCTAAGACAAAAAATGACTTCTTCCCAAAATAGGAGGTCCCCAAAAAGAAACTTGCTAAAAATAGAAGTGTTCTAAAAATAGAAATCTCTAAGGAACAGAGGATGATGGGATATGGAAAAAGGTTCAAAAGGTGAAAATGGAGCAAGATAGATGATAAGTCCCAAAATAGTTGGGCATGGGATCATATTCTAAAAATAGAAAGTTTTCATTTTGGGAGAGAAAATGTTGCAGATCATGGATTTTTTTTCACTCACCTTACTCATTTTTTTGAATTTCCTTCAGATAATGAGATGGGTTCATGGGTCAACTGGAGGAATGAGAACTTCACAGAGGTCCTGGAAGCATCATCTTAAGTCCAATGGTATACAAAGGAAAAACAGGGCATCGTAAGGCACACCATGTTAATTCATCTTCGTCACTCAAGGATCCAGGTGACTCAAATTGATTTTGCTAGATCTATTTCAATGAGTCAAGGAATTCATAAACTAAGTTTCTAGGAGGGTCATTGTGGGAATTGTATGTGTTCATCCCGATCTCACATCAGGAAATCTCATAACAATGTTTTTGAACACTCATTATGTGGTACAAGGTGTCCATGTATCATGCATAGGTTGTTATCATCACCAGAAATATCTTCATCGAATGTAGACGTATCCCTACTCACACTTCAGAGAATTCTTCCATTCTCTCTCTATTCTTCCCCTTCTTCTCTACTCCCTTTCTAATTCTTCATTTTGAGTAATCATGGCATTCATTTTATTCATTTAAATGTGGCTTTAATAAACATTGTAACAAGTTTCCCTTTATTAACATAAGAGGCAAGTTAATTTCATTCCTAATAATTTCAATAACCTCATGTTGTGGAGGAGAAAAAAAAGGTCATGAGGGGGGTAGATGAAGGTTAGTTTATGATTCTATATAATGTAATGACACACTCATTCTTAGGGGTTGTCAATTTTTTATACTCATGAGAGATCACTAGTTGTGAAGAAACAAATGAGATAGCTATTTCTTCTAGTTCCTTTTTCTATGTTTTTCTACTTCTAACTATTGCACAATTTTTTCAAAGCATCAATAAAGAAAGAAGGAGTTTCATGCCTTTTTTGATGAGGAGGTTTTAGAAAAATTTGAATTCTCAATCTTAACTAGTCTTGTTTCCACTTACGAAATTGTTTTCTTGTAAGTATATGTGTGTTTGGAAGTTTTTCGTTAATGGTTGTAGGAATATGAATTTATACCTATAACGTTAATCCCCCTCTTTTTATCACTCCCTATCCCTCTCTCCTACTAAAATTCCTCTCTTTCAGGTAACTAAAATATTTTTCATGGGGTTAGTGGAGTGTCCCTGTTGGATCCCTGGCGCATCAAGCCACCAATGATTTAAATTTCATACATGCATAATAAGTGGAGCTGCACCACCCAAGTAGAGGGACCTAGATTCCCATAGATGTTGGCTAGAAACCCACCAATTTTTTTCTCCCAATTTTGTTTATCACCAACATAGACTTAGCTGGCAAGATAGCTAGGAGAGTCCTCTAGATTTTGATTTACGTTGACCTCCCTAACTTGCACAATAATAGCAGAAATACACAACCCCATCGGGAAAAAATATCTATAGAGTCCCCACATCTGTGAGGATGATTTATACACCTAGTAGATCAGAAGATGCATTTTTCAATTATTTTTGTCAATTGGATAAAACTTGATTCGATGTATATAAATGTGAATGTGTGTGTGTGTGTGTGTGTGTGTGTATGATTATTTTTAATGGTATTTGGGTATTTGGTGTTGTGTATATTGATGATTTACTTATCATTTCCCTATTTTCAACATGTATGTATGAGATAATACCATTGTACTTAGGAACAATTATAATGATACAAATAGGTAAAGACGTTGACAAGGGGATAGATAAGATAACCCAACTCACACAAGGTAAAGAATCCAAGTGGCGAGACAAGGATAAGACATCCAATGATAGGATGATAGGGTATGTTTGAGGTATACAATTCCAAGCATGGCCATAGGCCTAACAAAGGATGCATAGAATATTATGGAAATTCAAGAGTAAAAAATGGGGCAAATCAAGACTGAGGCACTCCAATGGTAGGAGACACAAACACACAAATGGTGATGAATCCACGTGGAGAAAACAACCCAAGTAAGTTTGCAACGAGATATTTGAGATTTGTGTGATAAACACAAGAGGGATTGAGAGCCCAAGAGATGGTAGAAGGTGTTGTTTAAAACCCAAGTGGGGACCAAGACACTAAACAAACGTGAAGGGTTAAGAAAAATTAAAAAATAATATGTAGTCATGGTATTTTTAGGTAACTAGCCACAAGGGGAAAAATATCACAACACGTCAATGATAATGTCATTGACTTGATTAAAAAAAATTCTTCTATAATAGGACATGAGCTCCTTGGCAGCATGTCATGTAATACCAACCTGTTGATGAACTTCATAGAGTGCCAAAAATAAGGTTTCATCTATTTGATCCTTGAGCTGAGTGAGAAAATTTGGTGAATAACATAAAAAATGGAACGAGGATCATAGTGACATGGTATTCCATAGTTAGGTTATGGTCTAGTTGGTCGAGGGGAATGTGGATAGATTCAAGAGGAATTAGATCCTTATTTCTGATTGCGAGAGGAAGTATTGGGAATAAGATGTTTTCTACGCAAAACCTAACAGTCACCAGCAGTGTGCACATAATACCTATGATGGGAGAAATTTAAGGGGACTAAATTGGAATGTGTATCCTTTCTGGTTTGGCCAAGTTTGACCTTATATTTAAGCTTCTTCATGTGCCATCAATAGGTTTTATAGTCATAAACATCCTTCCTTAGAGCTTTGTGCCATGTGCAATATGGGTCAGATGTATAAGAATGAGTGGCCATAAGGTAATGATCTAGCAAAGAGGTTTCATAGATTGTAGAGGGTAAGAGATAACATCTTATGATGGTATAGATGTAATGGGTGAGGAAGGTGTCGATGGAGTAGTGTGGTGCTCAATCATCAAGGCACAATAAATACGATCATCACCCATGAGATCATCAACATCATAGTTAAAAGCACCAACATAATCATCCACTTATGTAAGGGAAAGTGGGGTTTTTATGTCAATGGTGACATGTAGAGGTGATTCTGGAAGAGTAATATAAGTCTCAGGAATCATTGGAGGAGAAGTGTCAATTGTGTTTGAGGGATCCTCTTATATAAGGATGACATTCACGTCATTTGTAATCTTGGTGAGTAGGGTTTCTTGGTAATGTAAGACTTCCCAATCACAAATCTAGACATATCTAGCTAGATGGGGATACTATAAAGCGTAATATTCATCACAATATAATATCAAAGCATCCACTGCACAAGAGTTGACTATAGTCTCTAGTTGTACCACATACTATAATGGGGGTTACGGCACTTGTAAGATAACTACATGAATCAAAGGATCCTTATTGCGATACCAAAAGAAATAAGGTAGATTCAGGATATGACAAGTTAAAGAAGATAAGAGGTATTTATTTTTGATGTGACTTCATCGGGATCATCCTCATCTGATTCAAAGAGATTAGGAGGCCTGGACCCAACAAACTCATGATGACTGGTATTTTTTGCAATGAGTATCCAAAATTTAGTTAAAATTATAATATTCCTGAAAGTAGTTAGGTGATAGTTCATCAATTATGGGGAGATTGTATTTCCCCATTTGATGAAGTGTATCACAACTCTAAGGGTTAGTGCCATCTTGAATCTTAAAAATAACTCCTTGGTAACAAAAATTCACACACTAACATATAGAAGAAGCAATGACACGCATCTGATAAGTCCATGGCCATCCTAGGATAAGTTTATTAGATAGGGGAGGATTGAATACCATAACTTTAATGTGGACAGTCATAGGGGTAATGGTGATGGGTAATTAAATATACCCCATTAAAGGAACATGTCATTGATCGTATCATGGATAATTGGCTCATGTGGATTTTAGGTTATAGATGGAATAACTGAAGTCCATGATGAAGTCTAATGAGGCCACAAACATGCTTGATCCCTTGTCAAAGAGAGCATGCTTAACCAAATTTTTGCTGATATGAGGTTAGAATAACAGGGGAAAATTGTTTGCATGAAGCAATATCTCATCTAGGATCATAGAAGATATAGGAAATTTAATGCAACTATGAGAATTTGTCGTAAGGTCGGTATGAATAAATAATTCCTCCCAATGATGAAGAAAGTTTTCTTCAGAGCCATACAATGTAGGACTATACCCTAAAGAGGGAGGAAAAGGAATGTTCATGTCAAACAGTGTATTCATGAGATACTCACGATGGTGTGTCGACGTATGCATAAGTTCCATGAAGGTAACTAGCCCAATAATTTGTGTAAGTGCTTAAAAAGGATCACAATCATCACAACTTGACTGTATAGATGAATGATAGTGTTAGGAGTCGTCAGAAACTGAACTAGACGGATTATTGGCAATTAGAGAAACTTTTAAAATAATTTTTCGGTTAGATTCCACACCATTGACCCTACAAATTTAATGTGCATAGGGGCCAATCGTATCTGTAGATAGGGATCAGATCCAAACATAATCAACCCTATATGATAATTTCCATAGGGGCTAATGATGTTTGGAGGAGGAAAGTTTTTCTTGGAGGAGCCTAATTATGAGGTATAAATGGATATATGATCTAGTGAATTTGAGGTTGGAATGGAATTCTATAGTATAATCTAGATCTACATTATCTATGACACATTTTACATCATTAAATCCAACATAATTTTTAGGAGGGTAATATGTGTCAACTACATTAGTTTTAACATTCTTTTCCTTCTTATAACTTTCAATGACTTAATGATTATGCATAGGATTATCAGAGAAGCACAATGGATCTATTGGTTCAAAGAATGCATAGGTTAATGATGTGAGTCATGATTTATTCCAAGACAAAAAAATCAAGCATACAAGACTAGAAATTATTAAAATACAAGAGAGATAATTGCAATAACACAGAAATGGCTCCAACTCAATACCATAAAATAGAATAATGCAAAATATGTACATATAGGAGGTGAATGTGTAATTCCTCCTAGAATCATGACAATATACACCTAGAATAATGCTAACCAGCACCTAGAATATTATAGCCAAGTTGTATCCAATACCTAGAATAGTGTAGTCAAGTGGTAACCAAGACCTAGAATAGTGTAGTCAATTGTACACCTAAGAAAGCATATCCCATAAACATAGGGAAACTACAAGTGAGGCGTAATATCTGGAGTAGTATAATACAAATAAAGTAAGGAAATTAAATCCTACACTAATACCCCTCATAAGCACAACTTAGGTGGGCAGTGAAAAAGGAAAGTGGGTCCTGGAAATAAGGCCCGATGAGGTACCCACATATAATGCAATATCTCATAAGATAGAGTAAAAAGAGAAAACCCAGTGATAAAAACTCCCCCATAAAAGAGTTACATGAAGAAGAGAAGAGGCTATAAATATCCCCTGAAGATGATGAATCTGTTGATGTAGACCACACCCCAAGAAGAGCTCGTAGATGAATGCATTTTCTCTTAGTGAAAGGTTTAATCAAGATGTCAAAAACCCGCTCTAAAGACTGGAATAATATTAAATCAATGATATTCTCATGAATGAGCTCTTGAATGAAGTGAATGTGAATCTTAATGTTTTTTGTAGGATCTGATGAAGAAAAAAAATCCTATATATCTAAATGGTTCCTTAGTTGTCACAGAAGATGATTGTAGGATTCCTGATCTAGATGCTAAGCTCGGAAAGAATCCCTAGAAGACAAATGGCCTTATTAGTTTCCTTAACAAATCACTTGTACTCTAAGAAACAAAATTATGCTTATTTCTTGATCAAATGATAGGACTAAAACCCAATGATAATCTGTAACCTAAAGTGGACTTACGACACTCAGTTTCACCAGCCCAAACTGAGTGTGAGTAGCCGACCAAGAGAATGTCTTAACAAAACTTGTAGTGAATGCCATATTTTTCTAAGCTCTGGATGTATTGGAAAATCCTATTAGATTTTTTTTAATGTATCTCACGGCATTCCTACATGAAACTCAAAAAAATACCAATGGCATAGGAGATATCATGTCTTGTGTGAGTCAATTTAATAAAGTTGCCAATAAGTTGTTGATATAAAGTAGCATTAACCAAGGGTGTAGAGAAATCATCCTCAATCTTGAACCCAGATAAGAAGCAAGTCACATATGGCTTACATTTAGCCATGTGAAATTGATCAAGAGGATCGAGATAGTACTTGGGTTTTGCAAGTGAAATCAATGAATCTAACTGTATAATCTCAATGCTAAAGAAGTGGTGCAGTAAACCCAATTCAATCATAGAAAATCTATCTGAGAGAATTGCCTTCATTGCTAAGATAGCCAATGAAGTACTCCTAGTGATCAATGGGTCATCAATATAAAGTACCAATATTAGTAATGAATCATCCCACCACAACAAATATACATTAGGATCTGAATGACGTTGAATAAAACTAGAATCTATAGCAATGAAACCATCTTGGCATAACAAGCCCGAGGGGCCTGCTTGAGGCCATAGAAGGATTTCCTAAGTATAAAAGTTAAGGATGAATCCTAAAAAAACCTAAGTGTCTGCTCCATGTAGATATCCTCATGTACATATCTATGAATAATAACACTCTTCAAATCCATCTTGTGCACACTCCAACCATATGTTATGGATAGAGCAAGTGTGAGTCTAATTAAAATCATCTTAGCCATGGGTGAAAAGGTCTCTAATTATTCTATGTCGGCTACCTCTGAAAAACCCTTGGATACTAATCGAGCCTTGTACTTATCGAATGAGCCATCTTCTGTAAATTTGGTCTGATATATGAATCAACATCGAACCAAATTCCTTACCTTATGAAGTGATGTCAAATTCCAAGTTTTTATTAATGATTAAGGAATTACATCCCTCATGTATAAAAATATGCCACTCAAGTATCCCTGATGCCTCTCAGGATGTCTATGGATCTTTAATTGAATTATATAAGGCATGTGGCCTACTCTGATATTTTACATGAGTATGTCTGTCATCTTTTAGATCCGCTACCCAAATGCCTACACTCTAAATTTTCTACCTAGCCCAAAGAGGGTCGAAAGTGGGCGAGTCATGTGACGAATCCTAGTCCTCTAAAGTATGGATAAAATTAGATGAGTATAATGAAAGAGCTGACTAATCGTATCAGAAATTGTGCACCACAAAATAAGTTACACTCAAGTTGAATCAAAATATCTCCAGTGTAATCACAAGTAAGAATCGATCAATAACTGAATAAACTTGCATAATGGAACAAAGCTTGTTCATAAGAAAAAGACAGAAGAGTGTCTTGGCATGCTCATAAATGAATAGAAAAGGGGTACATATAGGGTGCTGAGTAACCCTAGTGCATGACACATATGAAACCCTAAACCTAACCCTAAACCTAACCCATGTGAGATGACCCTCCAACATGAGAGGAGGACACATAGGATAACTCACACTAACATATAACTCCTCATTACTCTTCTCGATGTCAGAAATAGAAGAAATATAAGAATTTTCCTTAAGAAATTACTTTTGATTATCTGAATCCTTAGAATTTTCATCAAAACTGAGCAAATCCAAATTCAATGGAGACATTTCAAGTAAAGATTCAGTGGGAATATCTTAAAAATTAAAAGTTGTCTTGATAAACAACTATTGAGTAGTATAATGGAAAAGTCTATAGCCATTCACCCACTTCTGGGTACTGTTACTACAACATTACAACACCCCCTGAATGGCCAAGTTGTGGTTGGGGCATTTGGTGCAATTTGCATAACACAAAGGTATCCTAAGTGTGAGACCTTGTGAAATGGGATATCTCTTCAAAGAATACCGGTTCCTACTCCTAATCCTACTTGCCACTAACTACTCCTAATGAAAGAAAAAATACTAACTACACCTATTCTAACACTTCTAAGGAGACAGGGGGAGATATACATGAAATTAAAACCTACACTAAGAGTGGTAATACACAAGAAAAAGGAGATGTTGGACAGTACACAATGCATGAATTTATATTAGATTTAGTGTGAAGAGGATGGTCTAACATCACTTACCACAACTGCATTCAAAGACACCTTCAAATAAACACAACATCACCTAAAACATGCAATGGACATTAAATATACACAACATTCCTTTATAAAAATGAGAGGTAAGAAGAACACTGAAAATCATTCAAGGATAGAAACAAGTATCACAAAACATAATTTTATTACTCTTAGATTTTTCACAATACATTCTTGGTAAGAAGAAGGCATGAAGCCATTACATATTTTGAGGGATAAGGTTTGAATCAATACAACTATCCTAGAAGAAGAAGAATATGGATGCATAGAGGTGAGAATGTCCAACCTTTTAAAACATTCCACTCAATTACATTATATAGAACAAGAGGTGAGAGAGAAAGGGAAAATCCTAAATCCATGCTCTAACTACCCCAAAAATTCATCACGGCACTTGCAAAAAATGATGGGCTTGCTTGTAATGCCCATACTACTTGTTATTTTCCTTATGGAAGAAGGAACGACTTCCATGCTTGCAAT
The DNA here is from genome assembly GCA_019776745.2 of Taxus chinensis. Taxonomy (NCBI): domain Eukaryota; kingdom Viridiplantae; phylum Streptophyta; class Pinopsida; order Cupressales; family Taxaceae; genus Taxus; species Taxus chinensis. Next base: position 884,421,521 of record CM034151.1, read on the forward strand.
CATTTCGTTTGTACACTTGGGTATTGCCTCCATGATTTCTATAACTTTTCATGTTGGAAAAGAAAACATGTCAATACCTTATTTAATTCATCCTTACACTCGGGTCTTCCTATGGGACCTGGATCTCTTTCCTCCATTTTATCCCTAAAAAAATATCATCAAAATCCAAATTTATTGGCCCCATGATGATGTGCTCGAAATTTCCTTTTTGAAAACTATAAATTTATAAAAATTTTATGACCAGGGTGAAAGATATCATCATTTTTGTAAAGGGGGGCATTTGGGTCTTGCAGGATCTCAACCAACTCACTATTACCCATTCACCACCCACTGAGCTGACTCTTCACCTAACTAACATTGATTTTATACTTATTTCTCACCAAGTAACTCCCTTAGGCTCAGTGCATAGCTCACTTGTGTTGGGTTTGGGAGTTAGTTTTCATTTACATCGCTTGGTGATCAACTTGCATTATGCAAGTGTGAGTCCTCTTTTGCACATGCCAATGCCTCTTCCTATACCACCAAGCTTTCCCTTGTGTCAAAGGTGGGTTTTAATGATGCATATGCATCAGGTTGGAGGGGTACATTGATAACATGTTTTCCTGTTCCATGGACCCAACTCCTTGTCATGCATGCCCACACCGAGTCCTGACACATCTCACACCTGAGACATACTCCACCATCATGCATTATGGGCTTGAAACCCACCGAGCACCAACACATGATTGCCCCCTCATGCACCATGTGGATGAACTTACATGCCCATTCTGAAAAACCTACCGCAACCAGGCTTGTCGAGTTGACTTGGTGATCCATCTCACCGTTGTGATGACCAATCTCCTCTCGTTGTGTGTCTATTAAACATCCCCCCACCATCCATGTGTCTAGAAAAGGCTTGTCCCACACACGTGCCCTATGTAACGTGCATTCAAATTCCCATGCCATGTCTCATTTAATCAATCCTCCATGTGCATGGTGAGTCACTCACCTGAGATGCTTCAAAAGTATCTCGACTGAGCTAATATAGAATTGCCTGAGCTCTATCATTGCCACACCCACTTTTACATCAGATGAGCTCATTGAGCTGCTTTGTGACTTGAAATCTAGCTCGGTCCCATTCCAAGGACCCATTAGGAAAATTTAACCTACTTCTTGTATTTTTCCAAGGGATTTTGGATTTTCTCAGCTAGAGGAATATAATGGGCACCTTGAGACTTGAAAAGGCACAATTTTTTGAAAATTGCACATTTTTGCTATTTTTGCTTCAAAGTGAGCCCAAGGAGCCCACTTCACCCTGAAGGAGTTCTAGGACCCTGAATGATCTAGAATTGGACTGAATGGGTTGGAAACCTTCTTGAATGTTTTCAATGCTCCCAACTCATGACAATAACTTCAAAACCCCATATTTATTTGTGATATCCCTATCTTGTGCCCAACATTAGTTCTATCCTAGTTTTCCATTTTACCTAGGGGTAAAAATGGATAACAGGTATAAAAAAGGTGCAAAGTTTGAATTTAATATATATTTCCTTGAATTTATTTTTGGGAATGTGTGCCATTGTTGGTGATCTAAAGACCATGAAGTGCTTACCTTCTATTTTTCTGTTGTGCAAAGATTCAAAGGGAGTTAAACATTTCAAATCTTTACGGGGAACCATTTTATATATATAATATGCACGATTGATGGATTCTACCAAAAACCATGGATTCAAATATTTAGAGTGGATAATATAGTTTTCCATTTCTTTCAAGGACTTATTTTTTGCGTTTTTCAACACCATTATGTTGAGGAGTGTAAGGAAATGTCCGTTGTAAATCAATACCATTAATGGTGCAAAACTAATATAATTTGTAGCTAACATACTACACCTATCATATATTTGAATAAATTTGATTAATTTCCCATATTCTTTCTCAGTAGGTGCCTTGAAGTCTTGAAAGTAATCGAAAACTCCATAATTTTTCCTAAGGAAGTAGACCCATGTATATTTGGAAAATTCATCTATGCAGATGAGAACATATTTGGACTTTAAGAAAGAAGGATGGGGAAAATTCCTTATGAAATCACTATGAATCAAATCTAAATTTTCTAAATCTCTCCAAGCTTTTCCTTTTTCAATGTTTTCTTCAGGGTGTTTTCCAAGAGCACAACCCTTGCAAAGTCCCTTTAAGAAATTAACTCTAGGAAAAACTATAACCATGTCATGTTGACTAAGATGCTCAAGGTAGTGATAGTTAAGATGACCAAACTGCTCATTCCATAATCTGATAATTCCATCTGAATGTGTGAGTAATGCAGTTAGGGAAACATATGGTAAAAACTACGAGAAGGTATATAACCTAGGATGGTGATCTTCCCTTCCCACTGATACTATAGTGTCGTTATGCAACTCCCTGATCTCAAGTGAATCTGCATGAGGTAGGACTGTCATTCCCTTCCCTATATGAGTCATTTGAAACAATGAAAAGAGATTAATTAAAAGTGGAGGTACACTGAGAACATTTTTGAATATTCCACCTTCAAATTAAACATACTCTCTCCATGAAATTGTGGCTAGACTATCATCACCCAAAGTGAAGGAAGACATGTTGCATAGATATAAGGAAGAAAAATCAACCTGTGATAAACCCATGTGGTGTGAATCACTAGAATCAATAACCCATGAAAGAGTATATGAGGATGTAACTGCAACTAGTGCCTTTACCTTATGTTTCTCTTTATTTTTTTCTTTTGCCTTAGTAGATTCTTGGGCTGATGAAGACTATTTAATAGATTCAAGGACCCCTATGTTTTTATTCTCAAGGAGTTGAGTGAGGTGGTCAATCTATTTATTCATATATTTTTTCTCATCGTGACCAAGTTTCTTATAGTAGGAACACTTAACCTTTTCCTTCTTATGTTTCCCATTTGAATTAGAGGTTTCAGTTGTAGATTTAGAAGAGGTAGTGGATTTATTTTCTTTCTTCTTTTCTGGATCCTTACTCTTTTGATTCTTCTCTTGGTTGTTAGAGTATTTTTGTTTCCCATTCCCAATAATGAGGGCATGAGGGTTTGGATGAATTCAAGGTGACCATTTCTATTAACTTGTCTTTCTAGGTTATTCAAATCAGAAATAAATTCATCTGAAAATGACATAGACCACATGGATCCAACATCCTTCTTCGTAGCATAAAAGGTAGTTACAAAGATAGAGTAGGCAGGACCTAGTTTTCAAAGCAATGAAATAACTAATTTTTCATCTTCCTTTTTTGTTCCACATTATTTTAACTGAAATCGTAAGGACTTGAACTTTGTACAAAAATATTCCAAAGTTTCAAAGGTTTTAGGACTTAAGCTAATAACCTCAATTTCTATCTCATGACCCCTCATAGTGTCAACTTTTCCAAACAAGGTTTATAAGGTTTTCCTCACCTCGTTGGGATATTTGGATGAATTTATGTGATAGAGGAGCTCGGGAGACACTGAAAGACACAAAATACCAAAGGCTTCATAAAACTTATTAAACCACTTAACTGTGTCTGCAGCTTCACTAGGCTAAGGTTCTAACCCCATTGTGATACAATACAACCCTTTTTTCCCTAAGTGCAATGGAAATTTTTTATTTTCATTCATGGTAGTTAAAAGGTGTAAGTGGGTTAATTATACTTAGATCCATTAGTGCAGAAAGAAAAGTTATGGTGTTTATTCCAGGAAACAAAGAAATGTACAAAAATAAAGAAGTTTCTAATAAGAGAGGAAACACAGTGTACACCCCCAAAAAACTATATCAAGAAGACCCCCATAGTTTTGGCACTTTATAACTTAGTGCGTTTTAGAAAATAAATAAGCCTAATGCTATGGGAAATGAAAAAAAAAACAATTTTTTTCTCAAAATGGAACTCGATATCGAGCTACCAATCAAAATTTATACAATAATTATTTCAGAAATAATCCCTATTTTAAATGAATTTGTAGTAAACTTGAAATGCAATTTTTTCACTAAAATGTTGTTTTATCAAAATAAGGAGGTTAGTTTTGATGATTCTAAGATAATTACCTTAAAAAGGAATGCACTATTGCTCTTAAATTTCCACAGATCTTCGTGTAACAAATAGCTTTGCCGTGGGACTTAAAATTATAACTCAAGTTGGATTTTCAATGTGTGTATGGGCTGTTGGAAACATTGTTGCAGGTTTGAAAATTCCTCTTGATCAAGAAATATTCCCTTTACAAACAATATTAACATGCATGTAAATCACTACCACAAGTGAAAAATCCCTTCACATGTATGAAAATGCTTATATCTGGATAAATCTTTGAGGGGGCCTATAACAATGATTTACGACCTACAAAATAGTAATGTCTAGAAATGTAAATGCACTATGTGGGCCTGTAAACCTTAGAAGCCTAAAAATAGTAAATATACCCACAAATAAAGAAACAATAACACCAAAATAACACCCAAATACTTGCAAATAATGACCTCAAATTAAATCAAACTTACAGAATAATAACAAGACTACCTCAATACAAGCATGGTTTCGATACCATATTAGAGAAGCACCAAGGATCTAGATGTTCAAAGAAATAAAAGGTGAATGATAAGAGTTGTGAATTGTTCGAAGACAAAATACACGCATACAATACTACAAATTACGAAAATATATGAGAGATAATTGTAATAACACAAAAATGCCTCCAAATCACTACCATAAAATAAAATAATGCAAGAGATGTATATTTAGGAAGTGAATTTGTAACCTCCTCATAGAATCATGGAAATATCCACCTAGAATATTTGTAGCCAACACCTAGAATAATGTAGTCAAGTATTAACCAAGATTGATAATATTGTGGTCAAGTGGTAACCAACACCTGGAATAGTGCACTCAGGAGGTAACCAACACTTAAGAGTAGTGTAGTCAAGTGTACACCTAAAAAAGCATATCTCATAAGTGTATGGAAACTCCAAGTCAGGTGGAATATCTGGAGTAGGATAATAAAAATAAAGTGAGGAAATTAAATCCTACACTAACAAGCATTAGAGAAGATATTTATATTTTCATTAGACCGGTTGATGGCTTCATGATGATTCTTCTTTTGAGTTGTGTCATGAGCTTTTTCCTCTTTGGTAAAATTATCACAAGTGATTGTGTCATATTTTAGGTTATGTCTTAATAATAAGATGATGGCATCCATTGAGATTGTATGATAATTGTCATGTGAGTGATCCTAATTAGTGTGCCACCAAAAAAACTTTCTCTCATCATGCCAATGAGGAACATGTTGAGAAGGATCTAGGATCGTGGTAAATGGATTAGGAAACAGATGTTTCAACTCTTTCTTACTCAGTGGTTAATGATATTTAGGTTGGTTTTGTTTTTGTTAGGTTGTTGGTCAATAATGAAAAGAAACCTATTTGATAAAGAGATAAGAAAAAGAGTATCTAATACTTTATCATATGTCGTGTTCTCATTTTTAGAATGTTGAAGGATTTAGACTTGTTTGTTAGTTTGTGTCTTGGAAGCATCCTTCTCAAATTCCCTCATGAGGTAGTCCTTCCTTTTGGCTTGTCCAAAGGCCTCTTCCGGGGAAGTAGGAGAAAAGGACCTCAACTTATAATGAAGGAAAGGCTCAATGGCTTGTAAGAAAAGTTGAAAGAGGCTATCATTGGGCATGTTATGCTCTACATGTCTTGATAGGGTATTCTAACACTTAATGAAGGCTTGTGTTGATTATTTCTCATACTAATGATAATTGATGAAAGTTTTGATGTTGTTTTTAGGTAGATAGTGATATTAGAATTTGTTTATTATGGTTGTCACTCCTAGGAGCTCTAGCTCAACTATAGAATTAGGAGGTAAAGTATGGTACCAATCTTAAGAATCTCAAGTAAGTTATTTTAAGTTATTTTGCAAGTATTTTGGTGAAAGTCTATGAATTAGTTATGATCAAATAATTATAAATATTACCAAAGAACTTGATATGAAGGATGGATCAATAGACCTATCATAAGGGATAGATGGAGAAACACTACCAATATCCATGCTAGCAATGTCATGTGTTAGAGGATCTTCTTGGACTACTTGTAAGACTTTGTTTTGAATGGTGGTTTGAGTAATGGGAACTCCATTAGGACCATTAAGAAAAGGAGGAGGTATGGTGCCCCAATATCCCATTCAAGGGAAGTTGACTAATTGTTCATTGTGGGATTGCATTTGGAGAAATGAAGCCATCATAGTGGATTATTGTTGCCTCATTTTGTCAATGATTCAAAGAATGAGGCTGGTAGGGTTAAAATTGAGGGTATTTTCATATGAACCTATTTTAATGCCCATCCCCTTTTATTTCCTATGTTCAAGTTATTTGGAGACAAATTCGAGAAAGTGTTATCCAAGTTTTTTTTGTGATTATCCCTTGTATTGAGGAAACAAAGATATAAATTTTGAATCTTTAAAGGATGGTCAAAATAATCATCATTCTGGATCTTTAATTCTTTATCCTTAGGTGGGCCATTGCAATAGGTAGAAGGTTTATTTCTAGGTATTCCTATGATGCAATAGTCCATACAAAAAGAAAAATTAGCTTCAGGATGATATTACTGGGGACATGTTTGGATGACAAAGTCAAAGGACCCCAGACTCAGGTACACCATAGTGGAGTGTTGATCTGGCTGAAAAAATGTCTTAAAATTAACACTATAGACACAATCACCAATATAGAAAAAATGTACACATGGGTCGAAGGAATATGGAAGCATATATGAGGAGATAGACATGATTCACTATCTGAAAATGTATGCATAGGGGCCAAAGGAATTTAGATGTGAGAAAACATAGATAGATATGTTTTTATAGGGGATATGGTGTCTGTGTAGATGGGGTTTTGGGGTTTCATAGGTTTTTGGATATTTATATGAGTTCAAATTTAGATATGGGTTCTTTTAAAAATTTATGCTTGATTTGAAGGATTGTAAGATTCACACTGTCATCACTATAGAATGTATATGGGTGAAAAATGTATATCGATATCTTGCACTCCTAAACAATCCTTCATAAGGGTCTCAAGGAAATGAGTAGGAAACACAAATGTACTAGCATACAAAGGGGTATACTTAAAGGGGTTACAATGAGCTCTAGGGTTGCATATCTAGAGGGAAGTAATCCCTACACTAGGCCAACATACGGTTTCCAAGGACAATAGTCAAGATAGAAGAAAGAACCATACTAATATATTGGTAGTTAGGTGTTGAGAAGTGTAGATCAATAATAAATGAGACTAAAATAAAAATGGTGATAGATAATGAGATGATAATGGATAACAATACTATGTTAACTAGCATTCAAACATATGTAATAGTAAGCTAACATAACACAATTAAGAAAGGAAACAAACTTATCTATGTAAATTGAAAATAAATGGTGTAAGAACTCACCTTATACCTATAGGGTGGTCATTTATGCATCTATCTCACCAGAGAAACAACATGGTGATAGAGAGTCAATATCAAGTGGATAAGGGGAACATCGTTCCCATCTTAAACTCACTATAGTTTACCTAATTATGTAAGTAAGCATCCAAGAAAAAGAGTATAACATCCAATTTACACAAGATGCAAGATGAACCAAGATTTAGGTGAGAAGATGTGAATATGATGCATAAGAGTAGATAGAATGGTAGTTTGAAAGATATGGATTCCTCATTTCTTATGCATGTTGAATGAGTGGTATGTATAAATAGGACACCATATTCCAAGTCCAATGGTGTCGACCATGGGAAAAAATAACATAAAAACCATTTCTCATGGGAGATGGTGTTAGCCAAGTGTAGTAAAATGATGTAATGTGTCATAAAAATTTAAAATAGTGTGTCATAGATCATGAAAGTGAATAAACAATGTGCAAAGTGGTGGAATGCAAGAAAGAATTTTTGAAAGCAATGTGCATGAGATCTAAGAGGAAAAGGATAACTAATGCAAGGAAAAATAATTTCAAGACCAAATAATGAGACTCTTTCTTTTTACTATCTTTCCCATAATGGTTACATGAATAACCATTTAAAATTCTTGAAAACTTAAGGGTTCCAATATAGAAATAGATGCATCAGTGACCCTTATTTAGGAACAAGAGAATTAGTTATCAATTGGTATGAAATATGAAAAGTGAAAAATTAGGTGTATACAAAGGGGCCATACTTTTGTGCTCCCCTTTTCCATCTTCTCCCTTGGGGATAGAGGGGATATAGGAGATACCTGGGTTTCCAATGTGTGACTTTATCATTATGGGAAACTCAATTTTTCCCTTGAAATCTTATGGAGGTGTTCCAAGGTAAAACCTCATTTTATTTGGACTCTAAAAAACATTCTAAGATAAATGAAACTATTTTGGAGACTTTGATATCCATGAAACTCCAAATGTGGGGACTATTCTTTCTTTAATTAAGAGGGTCGGAAATAGAAGTTTGAAATATATTAAGAAACCTTTAAGCCTTCGATCAAATTTTATATCTACACCTTGTAGATAATTCCATTAAATTTTTTATGCCTATTTTTTTTCATCTTATGTCACTTGGTAACTCCTAGAATCAAACATAGAAGACAATATTCACCATTGGAGGTTTCATTCCATATAACCTGAATACCCATTGTTGAACAGATTGTTACTGAATAAAATTTTCTTTCCTACAAATATTTAGATACCTATAATATCCTCTGACATCACCCTCATATGCTTTTTATTTTCACTAACATTCCCGAATGATAGTTACCAGCTACACAATGGCCAACAATGACCTTTTTATATCTCCATAGGAAGTTGTCATTCATAAAATCACAATGAATTCATGAATCATATTGTGTAATCATCCCTGCATACTCAAACAAACCTTAAAACATTATTAATACTTTCATCTAAGCCAGAGTGATGATGATACTGAGGGCAGGGTGGCTAGAGGAAGGATCCACAATGATAGGGAAACATGAATTTCAATAATTGGCTTAGTTGTCATGCTCAAATTTAGAATTTTCCATGATAGCTATTTTTCATGAAAACATTATTTTATATATTGATAATACATGAAAAATATACAAAAAAAATCCATCCATATTCAAATTATGAAGAATGATCTATAAATAAAAAAGTTTAACATTTGAAAAAAGTAAAAATAGACTAGTAATTTACTAAAATTGAGAAGGGGAAATTGTACATGAACTTGAATAAGAAATTACCTTAAAAAGTATACCCCAATTGACTAACAAAAGAATTATGAACATATAATTGACTCAAAAAATTCTCACAATTAAACTTAATATTTTTGAAAATTCTCTGCTACGTTTACTATACACCCCTAAAATATGATTTTTGTCTTTTTGTATTTCGTTGTATTAAATCCTCTCTGTTATCTATGTGAATCTTTAAATGTGTTTATTCCTAGAAATTCACACAAAGAAACATGAACAAAATAACTTGGACTAGTTTTAGACTACCCTCTAATTTAATCGAGGCTTATGTTCAATAGGAGTGTTTGGTCACTCAATACCCCTATATATAGTCAATCTATACAACATTATGAATTATTTTCTTGACAATAAACATTTGGCACTGCTGAATTTTGATAAATTGTAGACTTCAAATTATGTTGGAGTGTCTTAGAACGTGTGTAGAAATGTATATAATTCCATACATGTCTCTTGTGAATTATTTGATTCTGGTAAATGAATTCTTAGGTTTTGTTAATATAAAAAATTTAAGTTTATTTCCCATGTAAGTCAACCCTGATCCAAGGATACGCATAGACATTAACAATCGTAGTATCCTTCTATGTATTTTTATATTGAGGAAAAATTAATTCTTCAAGATTTCCATATCATAGGAAGTGTCTGCCAACCAAGAAATATCACTTGAATATTTCCTTGTTATATATATATATATATATATATATATATATATATTATGAAAAAGATCTTATATTATATTAATTCAATATGATACAAGATAACTTTCAACAAAAAAATGGTTGGTATTAGAGCACGCCCCAAAACCACAAACAAAGCTAGGCTAAGCCTAGAGGAACGAAAGACAAACTAGGCCGAGCTTAGGAGAGTACGAAGGATAGAAATCACCTAGAAATTTAAAAAAACATCAAGTCATGCAAAAAAAAAAAACATGCTTGAAGTGGGAGGATCATGATCATCCAGCCAGCCAGAGCCATGTAAATTTTTTCCAGCATCCAAGAGCTCCCAACCAGCAAAACTTTATTCTTCCAGCTCTGCTTCTCCATGAGTAGGAATGATGAGGATGAGATGAGGGAAATTTTCAGAAGGAGGTGGCAACGGAGGCAGGTTCCAACCATCATCAATGTATGACACAGTGGGAAGAGGAGAGTCCCATCCATGCTAGCAAGGTGGTGAACCCCAGCCATGCTAGCGAGATGGTGAAGGACTCTTGTGTTGGTGAGGTGATGGAAACCCCCAACCATAGTGGTGAGATATTGAGTAGATTCATTGATGCAGATGGCTTGGGGAGTGGAGAGCCCAACTGAAAGCACGTCATTGGGAATGGATACATCGAACACCACGTCTTAAAGGAGGGGAACTCCTAGTAGGAGATGATGGCACATGGGAAACATTACATGGGGCTTCCCCCAGTGATGTTGCAAGGTCTAGAGCTGGTCCACCTCTAGCGCAACCTTATTTTCCTTTACTTATATCTCAAGTAGAACATTGGAGATCACCATAGATTTGTTATAAATGGAAAAATATTGATCAAACACAAAATTAGAAAAAAAAATCATTTCTTCCTTTCCATATCCAAAAAATATTTTCCCCTCTAAAAACATGCCAAATTTGGGTGACGATAGGTAGAAACTTGGGATTGTCTCCTAATAATATATGTTTCTAGGTAAAGTAATGTGGTCTTAGTGGATAGAACATGAGTGAATATTGTACCAGGAATTTTGAGCTTTGGGAAAAAACCAAAAAAGATGTAGAATAGTTTCCGAATGACCACAAAATTGGAATTTGGGATTTGGGATTTCAATTTGAACAAGACAAGCCCCAATAGGAAGTTCTTAGTGTAAAATACACTGGAGGAAATGGTAAATCTTTGGCTCCACACAAATAGACCAAAAAGTTACAAATTGCCTACTCCAGATAGACATAGTGGAATGAATTCCCCATTGCTTGTTGAGTTTGTCCACAATGGGCAAGAGAGGTAAAATCCAATGATAGCCTTTATTGGTCAATGTAGTTATGAAATAGGGTATCCGCATACCATTTCAAGTCTATCTACCAAGCATGAGAATATTACATAGAAATTTTGTACAACATGTGGTCAGGGATTGAGATGATCATAGCATTATAAGTATCAAGGTCCTGGTTAGAAAGTCGAAAATGAGTTTTAATTTCTAGCCAAGAAAACCAAGATTGTGCTTGTTTATATAATTTGAATTTGTTATTTGAAGAATTTGAGTGTTGAAATTCCCAAAGCTTCTGCCAAATAATTATTATGCGCTTAAAAAAGTGGTGAACACTAGACGAAATTATGATTAACTGAAATCCCATTACGAAAAACATTACCATTAAATAGGAGCCAGGGTTTGATTCATTCCCATGATTTTCAAATGCTCTTAAGGATAAAAGTGCTAATAATTTTGATAGGAACTGGGGTGATGAAAAAGTTAAGAAACCCTAATCCTTTCCACACATGGCATAAATAAGGTGATCCTTCATCAAAACCATGACATATGGGAAATTTCCAAGCTTCTTGGCCCGTGTTGCTTCTGATAATCCATTTTGCGCAAAGTTCCTTCCCTTGACATTGAATGTCAATAAGGCTGAGTCCCCTAGAATTGCGGGGAAGGAAACATATCTCCAAGGCCACACGATGGAATCCTTTTCCTATAGTGGCATCAACCTATAAAAATGATTTGAGAAAAATTTCCAAGTTTTGCATGGAGGCTTTGGAGGGAACCCAACATGACGAGTAATAAATGTGTGTGGCTGCAAGAACTTTGGAATATATTTGGAACTTCCCAACCAAAGACAAAGGTCTGGTAATCTAATACTCTAGTTTTTTTTCCACCCTTTGAATAAAATATTACCAGAGCTTGGCCGGGGAGGATTGAAAAGAAAAAGGAATACCCAAGAACTTAAATATTTCACCATATGCCAGAACCTTCCATTCGAAAGTAGCAAGCCAATTAGGCAAAGGAAGGAAGGATTTTCGATAGCATTGGGTTTTTTACCATTGAATTGAGGAGCTAGAAGCTAATAAAAAAGCATCTAAGTAGTGCATGGCATTGCAAATGTTAGCTTCATATTTAATGAGAGTAAGAAAGGAATCATCTATAAAATGACCATTAAGAAGTTGGGAATTGGGTGTAGAAGGTAGCGAGATTCCCCTAACAAGACCTTGAGAATTGGCTTGGGCTGATAAATATCCAAATCCTTCAGTAGCTAGCACATAAAGTGTAGGGGCCAAAGGGAAACCTTGATAAATATATTGAAAATTCTCAAAGGGTTTTGAGCTAATGCCATTGATAGAGATCTGAGGAAGAGGCATCTAAAAAAATCATATTGATAGATTGAATAAAAATGGGGCCAAAGCCAAGGTCCTGAAGCATGGAAAGAATAAATGGCCATTCAATCCAATCATAAGCTTTCTCAAAATCAATTTTTATGAACATGACAAACCTGATTAGATTTGCGGGCCCATTCCATGCCCTCTAAAACAACAATAATTTTATCCACGATGTCTCTCCCTTGAGTAAATCTTGTTTTTTCTGACTTAATAACATCCATGAGGATATTACGAAGCTGCATAGCCAAATATTTAAGAATGATTTTATAGGAGACATTGAATAGGGTGATAAACCACTAACAAGTAATTTCTGGTAGGGTCTCCTTGATTAGGAATGCATTTAAAGTTCCCCTTGTTGATTCATGGGCCTAAATACTGGTTCTGAAACCCTTCAAGGTAAACCTGAAAACAGGTCTTGGCTGACTGAATCCTTAAGGAGTTTATAAAATTTGCAAGGGATCCATCGCATCCCAGTGTTTTATCATTGGTCATCTCCATGGTGGCTTCACAGAGGTCCTCAGTGGTGAGCATTCTATCGTATATCACGTTATGAGCCTTCTGAAAATTTTCATGGCACAACACCCATACATTGGTCAAGAGCATTTTGATAGAGATGCAAAAGGTTTTTGAGCTTGGAACATAAGCTTGTAGTGGCGCACAAAGGCTTGGAGCATAATTTGAGGGTTTGTAACCTGAGAACCACCTTCCATGATGGCCTAAATTTTCTAAGAATGTTATTTGGATCTTATGGAGAGAAAAAATTATTTCAAGAGTCGATCTCCAATTTTGAGCCAGTGCATACAATACCAAATTTGTGCTCCCATAGCATTGTAATTATATGAGATTTGAATTTTATGGCAAAGCTTTATACCATGAAGTTATAGAGTTTCAAAATAGGGATCACCTTGAAGCACCACCACTCCTTGGATAAGATCTGAGGTGTTAGCGGAGTATGAGTGGCACCAAATTTTAGCCAACTGTCTACCATATATTCCTAGGAATCTAGTTTTCTAATTCAACGTGCGTCCTCCCAAAATTGAATCCAACTAGCTTGCAGAGGTGGATGATACCACTAGCAGTGAGTGCGAAAGGGAGTTAAATTCCAAACATGCTTGATATGATTCATAGTGGGCCCATGTTGCATCAAGGAAGTGTTAAGAAAGAATTGGCCTTTATGACAAAAAGGGTGCATATCATGCCAAGCGATACAAAATCGTATTGGAGAATGATCCGAAAGGAAAAATTTAGGCATGACCTCCACTAGCAGGGAATAAATGATATCAAACTCAAAATAAGGTTGAGCTGACAACATCATTCTTTCAATCCGTTTAAGTATGTAATCTTTTCCTCCTCGGATATTGGACCAAGTATACCATGCTTCCGATGTGGGAAAGTGAGAGGCGTTAGGGTCATAAAATCCAAACTTATTATGCGTGAAAAACCACACCTCCTTTTCACCAGGTATCCACCTCATCAACAAGTGGCCACATTTATCATTGGGTGATTAAACCATATTAAAATATCCACTAATGACCATATAATCATTGGGAATTGAGTTAGCGATCCATCGCCATAGATCATCCCTTTTGGCCACATTGTTAGAGGTGTAAATATTAATGTGTCCAAAAGGGATGCCATCCACATTAAATAGAACCCATATGGCATGGTTGGTAGGGTCGATTCCATCCCACCATTTAGGATGAAAAAATTTAAGTTAGCTCCCATGCCCTACTTCATGATTTCTACAAAAATCCAAGTTATCAGGCCAGATGGATTTACAAAACATCTGCAACTAAAAACGTGTAATTTTTACTTCCTACAAAAACAAAACATCCAAATTTACAATTTTTTTTGCCGAGTTTCATGAACAACATATTTACGACAGGATTTTGTAAGACCCCACACATTCCAAAATAAACAATTCATGGAAAACTATGGTCAAGATCCATCTCGTCATCCTCTAAGCCATTAAGGGCATCATAATGATTTTGCAGGAATTGAGTAGTATTATGATGGAAAAAATCCTCCAACTCAATTTTTTCCATTCGACATATTCGATGTTGTAATCTGCTTCGGTTGAGTCCATTAAAATTATCAAACAATCACTTTTTTTTCCTAATGTTTAAAAAATTGATGTCGCTATTTATGTTACTTTGGCGATCAATTTTATGTTAGATCTGTGCACTAAGTTTTATTGATATAAATTAGAGTCAATTCTTTTTTGGTTTATAGGCTCTTGCATATATTTGGTTTTAAATTCCACATCACATCTTGTTTACGGATAATTATTTTGATGTTATTTATGAAAATATTGTTTGTAAAGAACATTGAAAAACTTTAAATTACACACACACACACAGATATACAATTTATTTTATTCACTTATAAAATGCATTAATTAATTAATAGATAACTTAAATACAAATAAATATACACTATCATTACATAATGCGTTAAATTTTAAACTTATATCTATCACGAATTTAAATAACACTATATTATATGTAAAATATTAATTAAATTCCATCTCTGAAGGATACTTTTTGAAACACAAAAACATATTCTTGTTATTTATAGTTTGTAAAGAGAAACAATTAAGATGAGTAAAAGGATCAAGCCAAAAAGTATTTATGCCATTTGCATGGGAAAACTTGACTTGTGATGATCTATTAAACACCGGAAATTTCATAATTTGGGTTGACGAGTCAATCTGGATGATACCTAGTATAGAACACTCATCTTTTTCTTGTCTATAATAACATTGTTAGATGTAAACTAAATAATTTTTTATTCAGCTTGATGAGTGATATGATAATTTTCATAGCAATTTGATAAATAAAGTTCAGAAATAGATAAATTCATTGAACATATAATTGGACATCTTAAAGGACCATTCACCTTCAACATTTAGATGAGCTTTGTTTCCTTCTAAAATGAAGTTTGAAAGAGAGATATTAGATTGGCTATATGGTTTGATGCCATTAAATAAAAATGTCATTTATTAATTATTGATCTGCTAGCTGTTGGAGAAAGGGAAATACCTATCTTAAAAGGAAGAAGCTAAATTTTAGTTTCTCTACTTCCAAGTATGTAATTTTATTGAAACAATAAGATTTTGACATGACATGATTTACCACAATAGTTAAAACATTATTTTTAAGGATTTTCTTTCTGTATCCCCTTTTCTTTTCTCTAACATTGGGTGGATGTTTTGTTTACTGATCTATTTTCCTTAGGCATAGGTTGTGATTTTCATTTACCCTTAGTAGGGCCCTTGCTTTCCTAATTGTTAGGTTGTGGAGTCACATTAGAGTCGTTTGCTACAATTTTTTTGTTCTTAGTAGCTCAAGGTCATGTATCCCAAATAAAAACTACATTTTCTTATTCTTTAAGATGTTTCTCACAACACTAATCAAAATTTGGTAAGACATACATCATTAGTAGCTAAAATATTTTGGTGTGTAGTTGGAGACAAAAACTAAGTATTGATAACCTAATATAGGTAGAATAAGCATAATTTGTTTTTTTGTTATAGTTATATTTAAGATATTAAAAATAGTATAACTATTTTTCACTCTCTTTAGAAATTAGAAATTGCAAGAGCATCACTTGAGTGATGAATAGGAATTAGAAGTTTCAATTCTTTCACATCAATGATGAAATAGTTATCTATACTAGGAGTAGAAATTTTGTTTTCTAATTGACATAATCACATATTATTTTTCTTTCTATGAAATTTTTCCACAATAGTCCAAATACTATAATGATCCATTTTTCCATAATAAAGAGACTTCAACTCAGAGGATACTGATTATCTAATAATTTATCTTGCTTCATCACAACGATTTTTTTATTTTGAAAATTTTGTAGAGTCAAAAGGAGATACTTCTTAACTCACTACAATATGGTGATCTGGAGGAAATTTCATAGGATATAATATCCCTAAATTCCCTTGGGAACATCTCAGTACAGAAATAGACTCCGTGAACTTTATGTCAACTACAAGAACATGGAAAACAGAGCCCATATGTGAAATTTGTGGCTTGTCAAAGTTGGGTCAATTCCTGGATAAGACAGGTTAAACTGGCAAGTCACATTACAACGTGGAAAAAGTGAAAATAAAGCATAGGAAAAAAATCGGTTAATGTTTTGGAAATCTTGTCTTCGACACTTGATATAGTCATTTTGGCTTAATAAAAAAAACAAATTACCACGTTGTGGATCCTTAGGCCACCACGTGGCATGCCACCACATTGCCACATCATACTTGTAGCACCAGTTGAGCTAAGTGGTGAGTTGGATATGATCTCTATCAGTGAGCTAGATGGTGAGTCATGGAGCTGTTGTCCACTCAAAATTCCCCTACTTTTAAGAAGTTGAAAATTAAAATTTTGAGGTTAAGTGTCTTTTCTGT
Source organism: Taxus chinensis (assembly GCA_019776745.2). Lineage (NCBI taxonomy): Eukaryota > Viridiplantae > Streptophyta > Pinopsida > Cupressales > Taxaceae > Taxus > Taxus chinensis. Next base: position 884,438,493 of record CM034151.1, read on the forward strand.
TGTTCTGATAATGTGAACAGTCAAGAAATTGGAAAAAACTACATTTTTTGGGTCATTTTGTGTGTTTTTCGGACCTGTCAGACATTTTTGTCCTGCGTGTCCCAAGTTCATTTGGGCTCTCTGTTCCCCGATCGGCCGGTTTACCCAAAGTCTGTTCTTTTCAGGCCCGTCAGAACTTTTTGTCTGAAATGTTCCAAGTTCACCCGGACCCGTTGTTCCCTTTTCATCCGATTCAGCCGAATCACGTATTCCACTTACTTTCATCCCGCATGTCCCAAAAGCATTTGTGCGTATTTTCCCTGCATCGCCCGAATCGTCCGAACTGCGTACTTCGTGCTTTCCCATCCCTCGTGTCCCAAATGAACCAAGTACCATTCGTGCTAATTTTTCCCACTCTACCTAAATATCTTGCTTTTCAATTTGGTAGATATGTATTTAATGCAAATTTATTACCTTTCTCTCTCCCAAATGGCTATATAATGAAACTGCTCCCTATGCATTTTTGCACACTGCTTTCATGCTATCTATTGCTCGAACCCTTGCAAAAAAAATTTCTGTGTGTGTATCCATTCCCCCTGCAATTCCATCCCAATTCTAGCTTCTAGCTTTGCTCTCTGAGTTACTACCAACATGAAGATCAAATTCTAGGGGCAGGAAAAAATTTCACCACTCGAGTCCGCTGTTCCCAATATCGGGGACAGTGAAGTTCGCCAACTTGACTTTGGGGATTTTTGGACAAGGATGACAGACACGAACCCTTCACCAATGGCACAGATGATTCATGACAGTGGTCTAGCTTTTGCTGGTGGTTTCCCTATCTCGGTGCAATGCACAGACATAGTGCTCTCATGCAGGGCTCATTTCAACCCTGATTTGAGTGAGTTGACAAACGTGCATGGGGATCTCATCACCAAACTTGATGCTACCCGCCATTGGCACTGCACTAAGGATTCCAGAAATGGACAATACTATAGTTATCTCCCAAAATCAAGCACATGCCCTTTTCAATCAAGACAGTGATAATTATAAGGCGCGGGTGACGAAGTCCTAGCTAAAAAACCCTAAGAAGGGGGCATCTCGTCTATCCAAGACTCTTTTCTGTTTAGATTTCAATGAATAACTGTTAGATTTTATAATCCTCCTGGCTCGGGTCATGGGCTTACCCTCTACTAATGAGTTCCATTTCTGGATGTGCCCGCTTATCAATATGGTCTGCGAGGGAACTCAGAATATCAACTGGGCAGAGATCATCAGTATGAACCTAGCGGAGCAGCTGTCTAATGTACAACAAACAAAGAAATTCTATATGACTTCATACCTGATGTATACTCTAGCAGCATCGAGGCAATGGTTTGGATTTTCATACATCGATGCTTACAAGGATGACCCCGTGTATGCCTACTGCCCGCAATTCACCCTAGAAACCAGCAATCGCAATTTCCGAAGGGTGAATGACGCATTTTCCATGTACATTGTCTGGCTTCTTGAGGGTGACACAACGAGAAGATTTTCTGATGAAGCCATGAGTTTGATATCGCACTACGGTGCTTATTTTATCCAATTCAGAAAATTTTCCTATATCAGGCTTGCTGGCTATGAGAGCACTCCTCTCAAGCTTCCTATGTTCTGCAATGACAAAATGGCCTTGATAGAAGTGTGCAAGGAATTGGACAAATTGCATACAACCTGCAGAGACAAGAAAATTACTGGTTTTCACTTCCCCATCTCTTTAGGAAATTACACCTGCAAAACAGCCTTGGATGAACAAAATATAGAAAGGGCCCTAGCTCCCATTACTGTCCATTTATTTAGGCCCAGAACTTGCTTTGAATTGAAAATTTTTATTGTGAAGAACATCAAGATCACCTATCATCATAGGGAAGACATAGAAGACTATTGGGCTGACTGTGCTGATGATTTTGAAGCCGGAAGGTGGTAATATGGCAGGTTTTCCCTCCAATTAATCCAAGAGCTTAACCTGTACCAAGTTCCTGAAGGGCTACAGGATGACAATTCTGACCTGTACTCATATGAGTATGAAAATGTGGTCAAACACACTCCCTTGGAGGACTTGCATTGGTTCAAATAGGAGAAGGATGATTTGGCTGAAATCCTGGCTCTAGTCTTAGTCAGGACCAAGATCTGGTTTGATAGGAAAGTTCGTGAGCAAAGGAGGCACTCAGGGGAATCATCCTCCAAGGATGCTTCAACACCAAGGAGGTAAGCATCAACACCCAGATAAGAAGCACCTGTGCAAACCCCTCCAGCCTCGTTAACTCAAGGACCTGCAGTCTCTACTCCTTCCTCATCCACCTAGGTATATCAGAAGAAATTCAAAGAAGTTAAGAAGGAGCCTGTGGAAAAAGTCCCCCTGAGGAAGCATGTAGAATTGCCTTCAGGACCAGAAAACATTATTGTTCTCAGTGAAAGTGAAGAAAGTGAAGTGCCAACTCCTGCAAGTGCCCCTGAAGCCCCAATGGATAAGGAGAAAGAAGTCCAAAGCACTGAAATTCCAAACACTGTTGTTTCCTCTGCACCAGGAGCCCCAAGCACTCCACTCATATCTTAACTCGAGGTAACATCAATACAAACCTTGGGTGTCATGAGTTCTCTTTCTCTTGGTCCTCTTACCCCACCTTCTTCCTCCTCCTCTTTTGCATGGGTGCAGCCTCTTGTTGACAGTAGGAAGAGAAAGTCTTCCCTCCCGGATCTCAGGACCAAATTTTGATGTTGTGGCAGCCTTGTTAGGCACTACTCCTCCTTCTCGCGCCAAAAAATCAAGAATTACCTCTAGGATAGTGTCTGACGCTCAAGGCCAGTAATTCCAAGAGATAGCCAAGCCTAAGACAGATAAGCCAGAGTAAGATTTGCAAGCGTCTGACCTGGAAACTCTCAAGAATTCCCATGGGAGAGTCTACCCCTGAAGGTGAGATCCACAATCTTCAGGACACAGTTACCAAAGTGATTGGGAGGGTAGAGAAAGGGTAGAAAACCATTGAACAGTTGGAGGAATAAGCCCAGATTCTTACAAGTTTCATCAAATCCATGTTATCCAAAGATAAAGTTTTGGATCCTACCCCATTGACTACTCTTCCACCACCTGTAATTTTGAGCCAGGATGAAGTGCAGAGTATTAAAGACATGCACAAGTATTCTTTATATGGAAGGGGCTATGGAGGCCATGATGGATGATATGCTGGTTGCAGGATTAAACTTCATTGATGAAGCCTTCAAACTCTATGGAAAGGTGAGTAATTTGTAACATAAGCTCTCCTCCACCATTGGGAACATTGATAAAGAACTTAAACTTTGGGGTAGTTTCATAGTAGACCTCCAGCTAATGGGACAAACAGATGAAAATATTTTGATGGTAAGCAAAGTCTTCGAGGATGCCAAGGATAATTTTTCAAAGTCCTAGGTCTACAGTGTGGAATGGAAGATCAAGGTGTTGGAGGAGGCTTTGGGAGAATTAAAGAATAGCCGACATAAGGGTGAGGCTTTCAAAACACTAGTTGTATCTTCTTTCAAAGATATACATTGCCATCTTCAAGATGAGACTTCTGGTGTGCCTCTTGCCTTACAAGAAATCAAAGCTTAATTTAGATCTTTTGTCAAAGGGGATTTATTCAAGTAAAGCTCCATTTCCAAAGAAAAAATGAAGGAGATCTATTCTCTTCAATTGGCTATAGAGGAAGTGAACAAGGATTATCATACTCATGTTGAATTCGACAAAGAAATGGATAAGTTCCTCAGATTTTGGATTCAATCTACTACCAACACATCAGTTCCATGTGGCAGAGACATAGCAGAGGCGTTGAAGAGATTTAGACAGCAGATCTTAAAGTTGGTGGGTCCCTCCCAATCATAAGCACCTGTCTTCTTCTCCTAATTCTTCTCTTTTCTTCCCCTTCTTTCTCTCGGATTTGTTTTAATTAGTTGGGGTATTGCGATTTCCAACCCTTTAACTAATCATTAGTTAAAAGAAGTAGTTAGCGGGAGTAACTAATTTGTAAACTATATAATGGCCTTTCCTCGCCATTTTGAAAGGAGGAAGAACTTGGCTTATTTATGAAAGTGTAAATAAATCTTAAAGAAATCAATACAAAAGGACTTTTCATTCTTTGTCTATCTGGTTTCCTTTATTCCGAATAGCTTGTTAGATCATTTGTCTGTATTACGCTGAGAAGATTTGTATTCTTTCAGATGTTATTTACAGAACTTTGTGTCTTTTCAACTTTCATCTTATTAATATGATACAAATGATCTTGTTCTAATTCACTATACCCTCGCATGCATAAGGAATTACTCTGTCATCTATAATTCTGAATGGTTCCTTTCTGTTCTTTCTCACATTTTCATTCCTCAGTCCTTCTGTGATTGATGATCCTTATAGAAAACACTTTCATAATATCCAAGTTCCACAAGAAAATCATGTTTTGTATATGTGTAAATAGGTTCGTTTCTAAATAAGGGAACCTCTCCCATCAAAGAGGAGGGACTTCTTGTCCCCTGACTGTTGTTCTTCTTGAAGTCCTTTTTGATGACCAATAGTTTTTGGTGACTCCGCTAGGGAATCATATTCTAGTTCTATAATCATTTATTGATCATCTTTTGATCTGGCGACTCCACATTTTACTCGAGGGAGAAGGGCCCTTGGTATTGAAGATTCTCAGTTTCAGCTCTTGGAACAACAGGGTTTTCCTTTCCCTTCAATAAGAAGAAATAGAAAGGCTCATTCAATAAGCACTCCACCTGTCTAAGATAGAATCCCTACGGGTGGTATTCCTTTAGAGAAAATCAGTCCTAATCTTCGAGCTTTGATTCTTGCTGGTGTTTTAGTTCCTCTTCAAGCCATTTTTCCAAGAATGGAGGTATAATTTCCCTGCAGTCATCGTGTCGGGCCTCTTGCCCTTCCTCATCCTTTGCATGAGTTACCCAGAGGTAACTGGAAGAACTTTCCTAAATTCAAAGGCGATGGTAAAGTACATCCTGATGAACACATCGCAGCCTTCATAGTTGCATGCGGAGTTCTGGGAGTTGAACATGAAGACGTCTCCGTAAGGATTTTTGTTGAGACTTTACAAGATAATGCTGCTGATTGGTTCTATCACCTTTCGGCCAGAGCTATCACTAACTGGGACACAATGAGAACTAGGTTTGAAAACCATTTCAAACTGGTGGAAGATGTGCATGCTTTGCTAGCCCAAATTTCTCAAATAAAGAAGGAATCACAAGAGCCCATGAGAGAATTTTTGGCTCGATTCAACAGGTTGATTAATAAAATTCCACCAAATACTCAACCTGTAGATCAAATTCAAAAATGCTTCTTCCTAAACACCCAATTGCCTAAAGTTAGTTATGCACTAAGGAGGGCTAATCTCGCAACATTGGCTGAGGATCAAACTCTTGTTGTTAGTGTTGAAGATGATTTAATCATGTCAGGGAAGTTGAGGAGAGACCCTTCTAAATCTAAGTCTGCTTCTTCCTCCTCTTCCACTCCTAGACCTAATACTGATCCATTGGTACAAAAAATTGCAAATGATCTCATCGCCATTAAGAAACAATTGGCTTAGCATACTCCCTATGCAGATGTTCCAAGGAGGAATTTTCAGCCCAGAAATCATTTTCCTGCTTCTCAAGCAAGGCTAGCACTTGAAGGACCTCCTATTAAAGTTCTTGTCAATGCAACCTGTGAAGTTGAGGAACCAAAGGATGAGGAGGTTAATGAAGATTGTGAGGAATTTGTTGAAGAGGTTGATGATGAAACAAATGAACTCGAGGGATCTCGAGTTAATTTCTTCACCAATGAAGGCATTGATGAAGGGGATGATTATGACGAAGTAGTAGCAGACATGAATAGTGAATCATACGATGTCATGACTCGAGAGAAGAAAAATCAGAGGGAGAAAGTGATGCAGCCCACCAAGAAATCTAAGGAGCAACTGACAACTATCCCTGTAATTGCAGAAAGAGGATCTCCGATCCCCATTTCATCTACACCAAAGGTGAGTCCTATCAATTCTACTACTAAAGTTGCTTCTTTTTCCCCTAAAATTGATAAACCTAGGATCTCAAGTGATGATAACCCGTCCACTTCTGGGTCTTTTGATATTATTGATCACCTAAAAAAGACTAAGGTTCAAATCTCAGAGGCTGAATATTATCAAACCCATCCCAAGGCTTTTTCCAAAATGATTCACTTTGTCAATTCCCATTCTAAAACTACCTCTGAAGGCCTTTTAGCCACTCCTTCTACACCACAGCCTAATCTGGTAGCCGATGTCACCTCACCCAATGAAAAAATCAAACCATTCTATGTGACACTCCTTATAGCTAGCCATAGGCTCAGTAATTGCGTTATAGACTCAGGGGCATCAGACAATGTGATGCCTGCTAAAGTAGCTCATGCCTTAGGCTTGAATCTCACATGCACTTACGGATCTTGTTATTCCATGGAGAGTAAGGAAGTGCCCTTGGTCAGAAGAATTAAGGATGCACAAGTGGCTTTTGCTACTTTTCCTGAGAAGAAAGTTTTGGCTACTATTCTAGTAGCAGACATTCCTCCTTCATATGGGATGCTGCTAAGCAGGAATTTCTGTAAGGATGTGGGTGGAGAGATTCAAATGGATTGGTCACATGCCCTCATACCTGTTAATGGGAAAATGAAGAAGTTGCTGCCTAAGAAGCAGTATGAGTATATTGTACAAAAAACTAATGATCCCAAAGCACAAATACTCTATGAGGATATGGGGCATGACAAGTACATGATTATGTCTCCTGAAGAAATCCAACTCCCCAAAGTCTCACCTAAAGATCCTAATGGTGTTTGGATATTACAGTTTGATGGAAGTTGTTCTTCAGCTGGTTCTGGAGCTGGTGTCATATTGGTGTCGCCTGAAGGAAGCATTCATCCTTTCTCATTCAAGTTGCAATTTGAAAATACCAATAATACATCAGAGTATGAAGCTCTCATTCTTGGAATCCAGGTGGCAAAATAACAGGGTGTGAAGAATATTCTAGCTCGTGGGGATGCAGAATTGATTGTCAAGTAAGTTAGAAACCTCTTCCAGGTAAAGAATAGAAGGTTGAAACATTATCGGAATCAGGTTTGGGACTCCATTGAATTTCTTGACGCTTTCTCCATCGAAGAAATACCTAGGGAAGAAAATACCAGGGCTGATTCACTAGCAGTCTCAAGGTCACTGCTCATACCTCATCCTGAATTTTCTCCAGATAAGTTCACCATTGAGATGATCCATCGAACTAGTGTACCTGATAATACGAGTAACTGGCAGGTTTTCAATGATGATCAACACCTGCTTTCTTTCTTATAACTCAAGGATAATTTTGAACAGCTGTACTTTTAAGGAAGTGATAATTTGCCTCGTGAAAGTGTGCCCTTTGACAAAGAAGCCACCCAAGAAGAAGAAGTAGATCATGATGGATGTATCAAACTCAAAGGAAACAAGATTCCAAAAGGATTGGTGAGTTTAGAGGAACTGTTTGATAAACACGACAGGTATGTAAAGTTTAGAGCTTTTACTGGACCTCAACAATCAGCTAAATATGAAAAAATTAATATTGGGCGTTCTACTGACCCTAAACTCATGAACATTGGAAAATGTTGCACACTAGATGAGAGGAAGAAGGTAATTGATCTTTTAAAGAAGTATAAGGATGTTCTTGCTTATTCCTATGAAGATTTAAAAGTTTTCCAACCAAAGGAAATGCAACATTTTATTCCTCTCAAACATGGGATTAAGCCTTTTAAACAGAAGTAGAGGTAATACAATCCTAAGATAGCTGACATGATTTTTCAGGAAATACAGAAGTTATTGAAGGCTAAAATCATTTTTCCTATCCATCATTCAACATGGATTACCAATATTGTGCCCGTTAGAAAGAAAAATGGTGAGATTCGTATCTGTGTTGACTTCAGGAATCTAAATCAAGCTTCCTTGAAAGATAATTACCCCTTACCTATGATGGATCAAGTCTTACAAGTAGTAACGGGATCCGAAATGTTGTCTATGCTTGATGGATTCTCAGGATATAACTAGGTAGAAGTTAATACCACAGACCAACACAAAACGGCTTTCACTACCCCTTGGGGTACCTTTGCTTACAAAAGGATGCCTTTTGGGATCATTCATGTCGGTGCTACTTTTTAGAGAGCTATGGACTTAGCCTTTGGAAGTTTGAAAGGGAAGTGTATTGTTTTATACCTTGATGACTTGACTGTGTTTTCTAAAACAAGGGCGGATCATTTCCAGCATCTAGAGATAGTTCTACTAAGATGTAGAGAACATGGGATCTCTTTGAATCCTAAGAAATCTATTTTTTGTGTCACGGAGGGGAAATTATTGGGGCACATTGTCTCCAAAGATGGTATAAAAATCGATCCTGAGCTAGTTCAAGCTATTCAGCAAATTCCTCTTCCAACCAGCAAAAAGGGAGTACACTCTTTCTTTGGTAAGATCAACTTTTTGAGAAGGTTCATCCCTGATTTTGGAGAGCTAACTTTGAATATCTCCCAAATGATGAAAGAAAAAAAAATTTTGGTTGGTCTCTTGAAGGGAAAGAAGCCTTTGAATGTATTAAAAGTGCCATTGCTAAAACTCCTATTTTAGCATGTCCAGATTTCAGCAAAGATTTCATTATCTACTGCTACGCCACAGATAACACCTTGGCCGTTTTTTTGACTCAGGAAGATTCTAATGAGAACGAACTCCCAATTGCATTTATGAGCTATATTCTAAAATATCATGAGTTAAAATACACCATAATGGAAAAAAATGCTTTTGCAGTGGTTAAAGTTGTCAAGTAGTGTCATTTTTACATTCTTAACTCTCACTCCACGGTGTTGGTACCGGATACAACTATCAATTCAATTCTCACACAGCAGGAATTTGGATCCAAGAGAGGGAACTGGGTGGCCAAGGTTCAAGAATATGATATTGACATCAAACCGACCAAGCTCATCTGTGGAAAAGGCCTGTGTGAACTCATTGCTGAAGGAGCTAGACATGAGTTACTGGAGGATAAATTTGGTCTTCCTACTGTTCTGTTTCTCAGCTCAGTTGACGAATGGTATACTGATATCACTCATTTTCTCACCTATGGGGAATGCCCCTCTCATTTGTCTACCAAAGAAAAGAGGGCTGTTAAACTAAGGTCAGTTCAATATGTGTTGTGGGAAAACGCTTTGTTTAAGTGCGGGTTAGATGGAAGGTTTTTTAAATGTGTGGACAAGGAACAGCAGAAAAAGATACTCTTAGCTTTTCATGATCAGGCATGTGGAGGGAATTACTCATCAATTGTCACTGCTCATAAAATACTTCATGGAGGATATTACTGGCCTACCTTGTTCAAAGATGCATCAAAGTGGGTTGATAAATGTGAAGCATGTCAGACTTTCGTAGGTAGACCCAAGTTGGCTTCCTTGCCCCTGAAACCAGTTGTGATCAAAGAACCTTTTCAGCAATGGGGTTTAGATTTCATTGTAATACTTAATCCCTCTTCTAGTGCTGGTCATACCCATGTATTAACTGCCACAGATTATTTCACCAACTGGATAGAAGCCATTCCAGTAAAGAGTACTACTTCCGAAGTAGTATGCAGTTTTATCAAAGAAAACATCTTGGTAAGGTATGGTGTGCCAAACAAGATTGTGACAGATAATGCTTCAAAATTTTATTCAACTTAGATGATGGATTTTTGCTATGGATATGGCATCTCTCTTGCTCACTCCTCAGGGAAATGGACAAGCAGAATCAACTAATAAAAATTTGGTGGCCATAATAAGGAAATTAGTCAATGAATCCCAACGGAACTGGCACAAGAAACTCTATGATGCTCTTTGGGTAGATAGGATCACACCTAAGAGAGCCATTGGAATGTCTCCTTTTCAGGTAGTATATGGAGTTGAAGCTCAATTGCCAGTAACAGTGGAGCTACCAGCCTTGCATCTAATGAAGGCCATTGAAGATACTAGTTTCAATGATTCTTTGGATAAGAGAATCATGTATCTTCACAAATTGAGTGAGGACAAATTGGAAGTTGCTGATAGGATATCTGCTCACCAATAGAAAGTAAAGGTCCTGTTTGATAAGAAAGCCAGGTTCAAAGATTTCTAAGTTGGAGACACTGTTTTGTTGTGGGATAAAAGGCATGAACCTCGTGGCAGCCATGGCAAGTTTGATTCCCTTTGGCTCGTACCTTTCAAGATCAGGCACTTCGCTGGTAAGAATTCTTTTTACCTTGATTATATGGATGGTTCTTCTCTCCCACTTCCTTATAGTGGGTAGTACCTGAAATTTTTTAAGTCATAGGTGATTAGGAAGTACTTTTGTATATTCTGTATAGCGTTTTATTTTTCTTTCCCTTTGTTTTGATGTGTTGTCCTCTGTATTGGTTTGATTCGATGACTCTGTGGCCCAATGGATAAGGTACTGGTCTACTTCCCTGAGTTTGTCTAAATTCTTGCCTTGTCTCATTCTTTGAATTTATGCCAAGTCATCCCCAAAAGGAGCCAGCTGTTGTCCACTCAAAATTCCCCTGCTTTTAAGAAGTTGACAATTAAAATTTTGAGGTTAAGTGTCTTTTCTGTTGTTCTGATAATGTGAAAAGTTGAGAAATTGGAAAAAAATACGTTTTTTGGGTCATTTTGTGTGTTTTTTGGGCCTGTCAAACATTTTTGTCCCACGTGTCCCAAGTTCATTTGGGCTCTTTTTTCCCCGATCGGCCGGTTTACCCGAAGTCTGTTCTTTTTGGGCCCGTCGGAACTTTTTGTCCCAAATGTTCCAAGTTTGCCCAGACCCGTTGTTCCCTTTTCTTCTGATTTAGCCGAATCACGTATTCTATGTACTTTCATCCCGCATGTCCCAAAAGCATTTGTGCGTCTTTTCCCCGCATCACCCGAATCATCCGAACCGCGTACTTCACGCATTCGTGTCCGTCGTGTCCCAAATGAACCAAGTACCATTTGTGCTAATTTTTCCCGCTCTACCCGAATATCTTGCTTTTCAATTTGGTAGATATGTATTTAATTTGCATTTATTGCCTTTCTCTCTCCCAAATGGCTATATAATGAAACTACCCCTATGCATTTTTGCACATTGCTTTCATGCTATCTATTGCTTGAACCCTTACAACCAAAATTCCTGTGTGCGTATCCATTCCCCCTACAATTCCATCCCAAGTCTAGCTTGCAGCTTTTCTCTCCGAGTTACTACTAACATGAAGATCAAATTCCAGGGGCAGGAAAAAATTTCACCACTCGAGTTCGCCATTCCCGATATCAGGGACAGTGAAGTTCACCACCTTGACTTTGGGGATTTTTGGACAAGGATGACAAACACGAACCCTTCACCGATGGCTCATATGATTCATGACAGTGGTCTACCTTTCGCTGGTAGTTTTCCTATCTCGGTGCAATGCGCAGACATAGTGCTCTCATGCAGGGCTCATTTCAACCCTGATTCGAGTGAGTTGACAAACGTGCACAGGGAGCTCATTACCAAACTTGATGCTGCCGCCATTAGCACTGCACTAAGGATTCCAAAAATGGACAATGCTATAGTTATCTCCTAGAATCAAGCACAAGCCCTTTTCAATCAAAACAGTGATAATTATAAGGCGCGGGTGACGAAGTCCTAGCTAAAAAACCCTAAGAAGGGGGCATCTCGTCTATCCAAGACTCTTTTCTGTGTAGATTTCAATGAATAACTGTTAGATTTTATAATCCTCCTGGCTCAGGTCATGGGCTTACCCTCTACTAATGAGTTCCATTTCTGGATGTGCCCGCTTATCAATATGGTGTGTGAGGGAACTCAGAATATCAACTGGGTAGAGATCATCAGTATGAACCTAGCGGAGTAGCTGTCTAATGTATAGAAAACAAAGAAATTCTATATGACTTCATACCTGATGTATACTCTAGTAGCATCGAGGCAATGGTTTGGCTTTTCATACATCGATGCTCACAAGGATGACCCCGTGTATGCCTACTTCCCGCAATTCACCCTAGAAACTAGCAATCACAATTTCCGAAGGGTGAATGATGCTTTCGCAATGTACATTGTCTGGCTTCTTGTGGGTGACACAGCGAGAAGATTTTCTGATGAAGCCATGAGTCTGATATCACACTATAGCGCTTATTTTATCCAATTCAGAAAATTTTCCTATATCAGGCTTGCTGGCTATGAGAGCACTCCTCTCAAGCTTCCTATTTTCTGCAATGACAAAATGGCCTTGATAGAAGTGTGCAGGGAATTGGAAAAATTGCATACAACCTACAGAGACAAGAAAATTACTGGTTTTCACTTCCCCATCTCTTTGGGAAATTACACTTGCAAAACAACCCTGGATGCACAAAATATAGAAAGGGCCCTAGCTCCCATTACTGTCCATTTCTTCAGGCCTAGAACTTTCTTTGACTTGAAAAATTTTATTGAGCAGAACATCAAGATCACCTATCATCATAGGGAAGACATAGAAGACTATTGGGCTGATTATGCCGATGATTTTGAAGCTAGAAGGAGGTAATATGGTAGGCTTTCCCTCCAATTAATCCAAGAGCTTAACCTGTACCAAGTTCCTGAAGGGCTACAGGATGACAATTCTGACCTGTACTCATATGAGTATGACAATGTGGTCAAACGCACTCCCTTGGAGGACTTGGATTGGTTCAAAAAGGAGAAGGATGATTTGGCTGAAATCCTGGCTCCAGTCTTAGTCAGGACCAAGATCTGGTTTGATAGGAAAGTTCGTGAGCATATGAGTCACTTAGGGGAATCCTCATCTAAGGATGCTTCAACACCAAGGAGGGAAGCATCAACACCCATATCAGAAGCACCTTTGTAAACCCCTCCAGCCTCGTTAACTCAAGGACCTGCAATCTCTACTCCTTCCTCATCCACCTAGGTATATCAGAAGAAATGCAAAGAAGTTAAGAAGGATCCTGTGGAAAAAGACCCCCTAAGGAAGCATGTAGAGTTTCCTTCAGGACCAAAAAACATTATTGTTCTCAGTGAAAGTAAAGAAAGTGAAGTGCCGACTCTTGCAAGCACCCCTGAAGCCCCAATGGATAAGGATAAAGAAGTCCAGAGCACTGAACTTCCAAACACTATTGTTTCCTCTGCACCAGGAGCCCCAAGCACTCCACTCATATCTCAAATCGAGGTAATATCAGTACAAACCGTGGGTGCCATGAGTTCTTTTTCTCTTGGTCCTCTTGCCCCACCTTCTTCCTCCTCTTCCTCTTTTGCATGGGTGTAGCCTCTTATTGACAGTAGGAAGAGAAAGTCTTCCTCCCAGATCTCAGGACCAAATTTTGATGTTTGTGGCAGCCTTGTTAGGCACTACTCCTCCTTCTCGCACCAAAAAATCTAGAATTACCTCTAGGATAGTGTCTGACACTCAAGGCCAACAATTCCAGGAGATAGACAAGCCTAAGATAGATAAGCCAGAGCAATATTTGTAAGCGTCTGACATGGAACTCTCAAGAATTCCCATGGGAGATTCTACCCCTGAAGGTGAGATCCACAATCTTGAGGAAACAGTTACCAAATTCATTGGGAGTGTAGAGAAAGGGTAGCAAACCATTGAACAGTTGGAGGAATAAGCCCAGATTCTTAAAAGTTTCATCAAGTCCCTGCTGTCCAAAGATAAAGTTTTGGATCCTACCCCATTGACTACTCTTCCACCACATGTAATTTTGAGCCAGGATGAAGTGCAGAGTATTAAGACATGCACAAGTATTCTGTATATGGAAGGGCTATGGAGGCCATGGTGGATGATATGCTGGTTGCAGGATTAAAATTCATTGATGAAGCCTTCAAACTCCACGGAAAGGTGAGTAATTTGCAACAGAATTTCTCCTCCACCATTGGGAACATTGATAAAGAACTTAAACTTTGGGGCAGTTGCATAGTAGACCTCCAGCTAATGGGACAAATAGATGAAAATATTTTTATGGCAAGAAAATTCTTCGAGGATGCCAAGGATAATTTGTCAAAGTCCTGGGTCTACAGTGTGGAATGGAAGATCAAGGTGTTGGAGGAGGCTTTGGGAGAATTATAGAATAGCCGGTAGAAGGGTGAGGCTTTCAAAACACTAGTTGTATCTTCTTTCAAAGATATACATTGCCATCTTCAGGATGAGACTTCTGGTGTTCCTCTCTCCTTACAAGAAATCAAAGCTCAATTCAGAGCTTTTGTCAAATGGGATCTATTCAAGTAAATCTCCATTTCCAAAGAAAAAATGAAGGAGATTTGTTTTCTTCAATCGGCTATAGAGGAAGCGAAGAAGGATTATCATACTCATGTCGAATTTGACAAAGAAATGGAGAAGTGCCTCAGATTTTGGATTCAGTCTACTACCAACACATCAGTTCCACGTGGCAGAGACATAGCAGAGGCATTGAAGAGATTCAGATAGCGGATCTTAAATTCGGTGGGTCACTCCCAGTCATAAGCACCTGTCTTCTTCTCCTAATTCTTCTCTTTTCTTCCCCTTCTTTCTCTCGGATTTGTTGTAATTAGTTGGGGTATTGCGATTTTCAACCCTTTAACTAATCATTAGTTAAAAGAAGTAGTTACCAGGAGTAACTTATTTGTAAACTATATAATGGCCTTTCCTCGTCATTTTGAAAGGAGGAAGAACTTGTATTATTTCTGAATGTGTAAATAAATCTTAAAGAAATCAATACAGAAGGAATTTTCATTCTTTGTCTATCTGGTTTCCTTTATTCCTAATCTATTCATTTAATCTTGTTAGATCATTTGTCTGTATTACACTGAAAAGCTTTGTATTCTTGCAGATGTTATTTATAGAACTTTGTGTCTTTTCGAATTCCATATTATTAATATGATACAAATGATCTTGTTCCAATTCACTATACCCTCACATGAATAAGGAATTACTCTATCATCTATAATCTGAATGGTTCCTTTCTACTCGTTCTCACATTTTCATTCCTCAGTCCTTCTGTGATTGATGATCCTTATAGAAAACACTTTCATAATATCCAAGTTCCACAAGAAAATCATGTTTTGTATATGTGTAAATAGGTTCATTTCTGAATAAGGGAACCTCTCCCATCAAAGAGGAGGGACTTCTTGTCCCCTGACTGTTGCTCTTCTTGAAGTCCTTTTTGACAACCAATAGGAGTGAGCCAACTCAATGTCACTGAGACAAGGAATGAGTTGAACAAGGGCTCATCAAACTAATGCATAGGGTGAGTATACTCACGACTTGATGAGCTCATACCGGTGAGATGATTATATGTTTTGGCAATTGAAGTGAAGAAATGTGGCCTTAGCCATAATAGAAATATCCAGATCAAGTCTATTTTAACCCCCCCTTTATCCCTTTAAGCGGAGGATGTGGGATAATCGACATAATAGTGGATAAGGACGAAGGGGGAAAACAATGACTAGCTGGGACCAAATGGCGTGATAGGACACATGGACATGGTTTGAGGGGTTAGATCCCACATGGAGAAAAATGTAAAGCATACAAGTACAAGCACAAGGGTCATGGCTAACATGGCACAATAGTATGTAAAACGGTGGACGCGGACATAGGGAGAGGAATTAGAACCAGTGACCTCCTCGATGCCAATGGAGAAGCCCAACCAACTTGTCTAACGAGTTGGTTGGGATATGTATCCTGTGATAAGCCATATAGCACAGAGCTTGGGCCATCTTAAGGCTATAAAATCCCTCTCCATACTCCATTTCAAAACACAAGCTCCTCATTAGATCTTAGTATTGAGGACAAATTTTACCTTAAGGGTTATTTTAATTTTACAAGAAGGAAAAACTTGTTCAACCTCAGTATGTTAGGGTTTCAAAGATACCCGCAAAGTGTGATGGGTCTATAATTTGTTACACTCTATGAGAAATGAACTATGATTCATTTTCCTACAATTAAACTTCAAAATAAAAAACACTACACGTAAAGGAATTAGAAAAATATATGATGGATTTCTTGGAAAATCCTAGTCCCTAGAAGTCAATGTACTTCCCCGAAAGGATGTCAATCTGTGTTCAAGAAATTAATATGTTAATGATAAAATAAATGAAAAATAGATGAATAAAAATAAATGATTTAAGTTATTAAATGATGAATTATTAAGACAATGATTTGAATGAAAGGAACTTACTTGATTCCAACTTACTAATAAGATTGAAAATATGATATTACTAGTTATGAGAAGGCTATGGATGATGTTTTTAAATTGATGTTGAATCTTTGTATCTCACAACAAACAACCTCTGATGGATCTCACAAACCAAACAATGCATCAGAAAGTTGACTTCAATATATTTCTAGTAATGTAAAGAATCACTGGCGATTTGGCTGAATCATTGGCAATTCAGCCAATGTTTGTCTATTTTTGTAGATGTGTACAGGTGGAGATGTGAAGCTTGAAGGTGATCATAGATATTTGTAGAGATGAAGTCCTGAATGATGATGATATTTAGATACCAATAAGGGATCCCAAAGAGCATGGGTAGAATAAGATTTCTTGGAGGATTCTTTGAACAACGTCATGTCAAAAGCTAAGTCTGGTGACTATCAATGTACAAGGGGAGTCTGCTAACGCTTTAGAAGAAATATTTAAATGATGGAATGAGATGAGGAAGAGAAAAATTAATTCAAGAATACTTTGAAGACCTCTTATCGAATTCAAAGCCTCAAAAATGATTCTCCTTCCTCCCGAGATGAAGGCATGTGACTCATATTTATAGAGCTAATAGCAGAGAATTGCTGGAGATTTGGGGAATCACCGGTGATTGCAGGAAGTTTGAGTTTGCAAGGATAAAACTTATTTTTTTGATCTTAGGTGAAGAATATTTGAATGAATCATATCTAGATAAGTTAGAGAGGTTGAGTGGGATGTTTAGATGTGAATGGGGATAGTTAGAATAGAGTAGGTATAAATTAGAAGGTTGTCCAATTTAAACTAGCACTAACTAGTGAGGAGTGAGAAGAAGTTATAAGGATAAGTTAGAGGTAGTTAGGGTAATATTTATACAAGGTTTCTTATTAAAATTAATTATAACTAGTGAGTTAGGATGATTCTTCACGAGGATACATTAGAGGTGGTTAAGATTATTATATTTAGAAGATTTAGTTAAACTAGTCGTAACTAGTGAGTTAGGATGAGTGAAGTGTAAGGATTTTTAAATTAAAATAATTAATTAATTATTTAGCCACGGGAGAAGTGATATGACCTAGGAAATGTGATGTCATGTGGCAGAGATTTTAATTAATTTAATGGAGAGTATATGTTTATAAGCATACAATCTAAGGTGAAGAATATGTTAATATGTTAATTAATGATGGATGTAGATTTATGTAAGTATGGTGACGATGTTGATGTTGATATGAATATGAGGGGTGTAATTTGATAATCAGGGGTCCTATCAAATGCCGACAGTGGAATTCGCTATGTTAATTTTAGGTGTCTACATTTGCCCCTTTTTATTGAGTGGTTTTGAGACAAGCCACCAGATAAAAATGAGATGTGATGGATAAATGTTGTCGAATTACATGATGAGGTTCTCCCCCTCAAACTAGGAATTGATGGAAAATGGAATTGATCACGATCTTGAAAGAGATAGATGGAAATATGTAAGGATAAAGTGATTCCCCAGGACGAGGTAAAAATAAGATGGGTGTCATCATAAAATCAAGTGATAGGGGAACCAAAGGGTTCATGTCCTATAGACATGAATTTTAATGACATACATGATTTTTTGAGAATGTCAAAGAACCAAGAATTGATGTTGCGACAAAGGTGGTTTTATGAGGCCAAGAAGTCAAGTGATAGGGGAACCAAAGGGTTAGTGTCCTATAGACATATGAATTAATGATGAAAAAGATGATATGACAATTTGATGAGGTCAAAGAACCATAAATTAATTTTTCCACAAAGGTGAGCTTATGAGACCAGGAAGTCAAGTGATAGGAGAACCAAAGAGTCCATGTCCTATAGACATATGACTTAATGGTGAAATAGATGATGTGATGATTTGATGAGGTCAAAGTGTTGTGGTTAGCACAAGGTTGTACAGATAATATATCAAATCTAATCATACATGCAATAAAAGTGAATATTCTATCAGAAGAAATATACAAAACAAGAGAAATAAATCAACACCATATTTAATGTGGTTTACACAATGTTGGTGGCATCCACCAAGAAACAATCCAATCTATTATCCAAAGATTTCAAAAGATATAAAATGAAGATTTATAATCTTCCACACCTCTCACGATGTACATTACTTTATTTCAATCGCAATCTTCTCCTTCTCCAAGACTTCTCTCTCTCACAATTACTTTCACAACAATTAGTAACTCTCTCAATCCTTACTTCTAAACCCTAGCTTTCATGCTTAAATAGGACTATACAAAACTTAGGGCACTTAGCCATGCAATTAAAATCAATAGATCTGCTTTAATACTAAATTTAGATCTAATTCTCATGAGTTAAATAAAACACCCATGCACAGGTAATTGATGTCCATTAGTCCAGACCTATGACAGTTCTTACTTGTCTGACTGATGATGGTCATAGGTGACCAATGTCAGTCCCTTCATAATCGATGTTGATTATTATTCTTTCCAGCAAGTTTAATATAACATACTAAATTGAATTAATTAAGAGCTCCACAAATCAACAATCTCCCACTTGGAAATAAATTACTGCACTATACCTGTACAACATCATCCTTGGATTCTTTCTTTAGCTTTGTTTCTTCCT
Source organism: Taxus chinensis (assembly GCA_019776745.2). NCBI lineage: Eukaryota > Viridiplantae > Streptophyta > Pinopsida > Cupressales > Taxaceae > Taxus > Taxus chinensis. The sequence continues at coordinate 884,457,271 of CM034151.1, forward strand.
CTTCAAGTCTCAAACTTGAAGACCAAAAACAGTTCAGTGTAGCTTTAACTTCTCTTTTTCTAATGGCTTCATTAGCATATTTGTAAGGTTTTCACTCGTATGAAGCTTCTCCAATTTAAGTTTCCCATCCTCCAATACCTACCGTATGAATTGATACCTCAACTGAACATGTTTCATTCTAAAATAAAATGATGAGTTCTTTTCCAAATGAATTGCACTTTGACAGTCACTGAAAAATTTGTAATCATCATGCTCCTTTACCAACTCTTCAATGAACCTGTTCATCCATATCATCTCTATGCTTTCCTCAGTAGCTGCAACATAGTAACATACTCTACCTTTGTAGTAGACAAAGCTACAACCTTTTGCAATCTTGAAATCCAACTAACTACCATTTCACCTATTGTGAAAATATAATCATTATTTATCCTTCTACCATCCAGATCTCCAGCCATATCCGAATCAACATAGCCACATAAATAAATATCCAAACCTCCATAGCATAACTACATGCTAGATGTCCCTCTCAAATACATGAGTATCCATTGAACTAATTTTCAATGTTCTTTACCTCAATTGGCCATAAATATACTCACAACTCCCACTTCCTGTGTAATGTTTGGTCTTGTACAAACCATAACATACATGAGACTTCCAAATACTGAAGCATATGGTACTCATGTCATGTATTTGACCTCCTCGTGTGATGAAGGACATTGATTTTTTCTCAATTTGAAGTGTCATGCCATAGGTATACTTACAAGTTTTGAATCTTGCATGTTAAACCTGTCCAAAACCTTATTGATATAAGCCTCCGGAGACAAATAAAATTTATTGTTCTTCATGTCTCTGTGTATTTTCATACTAAGGATTCTTTTTACAACTCTTAAATCCTTCATATCAAATGTGTGAGCTATCTTTCCCTTAATCTCATCAATGTCCTGCATACTAGATCTTGTAATAAGCATACCATCCACATACAATAAAAATAATAATATAGCTCTCATTTTCAAGTTTCTCGAAATAAACACAATGATCAGATTAACATCTCAAGTAACCATGCTCATGCATGTAACTATCAAACCTCATGTACCATTTCCTTGGAGCTTGCTTGAGCCCATATAGGCTCTTTTTCAACCTGTACAATAATTTCCCCTTACCCTTGACTTCATACCCAAGCGGCTGCTGCATATAAATCTCTTCATCCAAATCACCATGAAGGAAATCTATCTTCACATATATTTTGTCTAAATGAAAATCATGTACTACAACTAAACTCAATACAGTACATATGGAATTCCTTTTAACAACAGGAGACAATATTTCGCAAAATTCAATACCTTCTTTTTGTGTAAGTCCCTTTACTAAAAGCCTCGCCTTGTACCATTTTTGTCCATTCTCTTCTTCCTTGATCCTATAAACCCACTTGCTACGAAATGTCATCTTACCTACTAGAAACTTTACCAAATCCCAAGTCTAGTTTTGTTCCAAGGAGTCCATCTCCTCATCCATTTCATGTTCCTACTGAAAAGTGGGTCTCATCCTGCATTGCTTCTTCAAAATTTTCTGGTTCACCATTATCAGTCAATAATAAATAAGATAGAGAAGGTGTAAATCTTTCTAGAGGTTTACTTACCCTTTTTAACCTTCTCACAGGAGTTTTGGGTACCGGAGGTTCATTTTAGACCTCTTGGAAATTTGTTTCCAATTCTAATAGTGATAGATGTCAGTCACCTGTAACTGAACTGGTTCTACTAACTGATGTTGGTTTGAATCTTCTATAACCAATACTAGTTCACCTAATCAATGTCAGTCAGGGTCAACTGACACCGATTAATGTGTAAACTTGTAGGTATGAATTTTAAATTTAAGAGTCCATTTTCATTCACAAACTTCTCAACTAGTTCGTCTTTGGGTACAAAAATTTGATCCATGTACATTCTATTTTCATTCCATTCAATTTCATGACTCCTAATAATTTTAGAATTCTCTAAATCCCAAAAATGGAATCTGAAATCACCAGATCCATAACCAATTAAAGTACATCTCTTGGATTTTTCATCCAACCTTTTTATATTTTCCTTATCAATATGCACAAAATCTTCTGAACCAAAAACTTTAAGGAAATAAAGATCTACCTCTTTTCCGGTCCAAGATTCCTCTCGGATTCCTCCATATAGTGAACTTGAAGGCCCACAATTAATTAAATAAACTATTGTATCAACTTCTTCTTCCCAATACTACAAGGACAATCCAACACGTATCCTCATAATTCTAGCATGTTCTATGATTTTCATGTTCATTCTTTCTGTAACACCATTCTCTTGTGGTGTTCTTGGAACCATTATTTCTCTGTGTATTCCATTGACTGAATAATAATCATTGAAATCCTTGCTACGATATTCACCACCATTTTCATATCTAAGACACTTTAACTTTGAATTTGATTCATTCTCAATAAAGGATTTCCATATTTTTAAAGTCTCAAAAACATCATATTTATGTTTAATACAATAAAACCATACCTTTCTCATAGCATCATCAATGAAAGTAACATAATATTAGGATCCTCCATGAGAAGCTACCTGAGTTGTTCCCCACACATATGAGTGTACAAGCTCCAATTTTTGCTCCTTCTTAGTTGCCCCAACTTTGAGAAATCTCACTCTCTTTTACTTTCCAAAAACACAATGCTCACAAAAATCAATATCTAAATCTTTCAAATATGATAACTTACCCTTAGCCATTAAGATTTGCATTCCTTTTTTAATCATATGGCCCAACCGATTATGTCACATGCATGCATCTAAATCTGAAGTAGATAACAAAAAAATGAATTAATAACATAGGTAGATAAATATAATGTTCCTACCTTCTTACCTCTTGCCACAACAAAAGCACCCTTGGTGACTTTCCAAGAGTCTGTTGTGAATGTAACCATACAACCAACTTCACCTAGTTGCCCTACAGAAATAAGATTCCTCTTGAGGCTTGACACTTGCCTCACATATTTTAATACCCATGTATTTCAATTCTACAATTTTAGATGAAATTATCCTTTACCAGTAATACTGCAAATCTCATCATCACCCAAATAAACATGCCCCAAATTACCCTGGACATAATTTCTAAAATAACCCTTATTAGACGTTTCATGGAAAAAAGCTCCTGAATCTAAAACCTATGATTTTATTCTATTATCCAAATAAATAATAAGAGCATATTGCATTACCTCTGCTGCAATATTTTCCTCTTTATTTGCCTCTTTACCTTTGTTTGGGTGTTGATTCTCTTTATTTTGACCAATAATATTTCTTTGCATGTACTTTCTTTCCACAATTCCAACAGGTAATTCCCTTATCTCTAGATTTAGATTTTCCATTCCTTGACTTTGATTTCCCATCATTCTTACTCTTGGATCTCTCCTTCTACCTGTCTCTTCTTTCTACATTAAAAACATTGCCAGATGATGTTTCCTTTGTACATTTTCTGTGAATTTCTTCATTCAATAATATACTAACCACATCATCAAACTTCAAAATATTATTAAAAAATGTTGTATTACTAACAACCCTTACCAAGTTATCATAACTATTAGGAAAATAACATACGAATAAGAGTGCTTTCACTTCATCATCAAATGGAATATCAATTGATTTTAACTAATTTATAATAGATCATAAATCATTCAAATGACTAGATGCAGATCCACCTTCATGCATCTCAGAACTAAATATTTTCTTCATAAAATAAACTTTATTTGAAGCACTAGGTTATTCATATAAATTAGTTAGAGATTTCATTTACTTGACCGTAGATGTCACTTCTGTAATATTAGAAGTCACAGATGTTATCAGGCTCAATCTTATAGATCCCAAAGCCTTTCTGTTAATAATCTTCCATTCCTCATCAGTCATCTTCATAGGTCTATACTTTTCATCCAATGGTGTTGGTTTTTAAAATGGTACTTTAATCAAAACCACAGTCAGAGGACAACAAGTCCCTCCTCTTTATGGGAGAGGTTCCCTTATTGAAAGCAAGTAGGAATGCTTATATACAAATGTACACTTTAATTTTAAGGCTGGAACTTTGACATCTTGAAATGATTTTATACCAAAATAGATTATCCATACAAACAAATGGAAGAACATGAAGAAAGGAAAGAGAAAAATATAACAGTAATTTTAGGAAATATAGATAATAGAGTATAACCCTATACGTACTGAGAAAGAGTGATACATAACAGAATCATTCACATTCACAACATAAGATATCATTCCATAGACACAAAGTTATAGAAATCATATCAATAAGAACACAAAGTTTCTTATCATAGAAGATAAATGACCCACAAATTTCAGGTAATCAAGAAGGGACAATGGAGGAAAATAGAGAAAAGAGGAAAATCCTTTTGTATTGATTTACTTTCGACTATAATTACATTTCAAAAGTATCAGGGTCCAACCTTAAGATGAAAGTGTACATTTTTATATAATATTTGATGTTTTATTTCAATAAGGGAATCTCTCCCATAAAGAGGAGGGACTTGCTATCTCCTGACTGTGGTTTTGATTAAAGTACCATTTTAAAACCTAATAGTTTTTAGCGACTCCGGTGGGGATTTTTTTTCAAACATATCCATTTTAAAAGAAAAACTTCAAGATCATTTTTGATCTAGACAACTCTACAATATACACATGGGAAGAAAGCTCTCAGGGTTGAAGATTCTCATTTTCAACTTCTGGAGCAACAAAAATTTTCACTTCTTCCAGTAAGAAAGAACAAAGGAACCCATTCTACAAGCACATCTCCTGTTAAATACAAAAGCTCCGAGAATAGCATTCCTCCAGAACAACTCCAGCCCTAACCTTCTTACTCTGATACTTGTTAGTGTTTCAGTTCCCGTTCAGAAAATCTTCCCACAAATGGCATCACCTCTGCCTTGGGGACAATGGATTGGGCCTCTTGCTCTTCCTCAACCATTGCATGAGTTACCCAAGAGTAGTAGGAAAGGTTTTCTTAAATTCTGAGGTGATGGGAAGTGCACCTAGATGAACACATTGCAGCCTTTAGCATTGTATGTGGGATTCTTGAGATTGAGCATGAAGATGTTTCTGTCAGGCTCTTTATAGAAACATTACAGGATAATGTTGTTGATTGGTTTTATCTTCCTGTTGGTTGAATTATTGATTGGACCACCTTGACAACTTAGTTTGAGAAATGTTTCAAACCTACTGAAGATGTGTATGATCTCTTGGCTCAAATTTCTCATATCAAGAAGGAACCACATGAGCCCATGAGAGAATTTGTGGCCAAGTTCAACAAGCTCATTCATAAAATTCCACAGAAAACTTGTCCTATAGATCAAATCCAAAAATGCTTCTTCCTCAATGCTCAGTTACCTGAAGTAAGTTATGCATTAAGGAGAGCTAACCTTGCAACTCTAGATGTTGATAAGCATTTGGCTATCGAGGTTGAGGATGATTTAATCAGGTATGGTAAACTGAAAACAAAACCCTCCAAATCTAAAGCATCCTCCTCTTCCTCTCCTGGAGCCAATTCATATCAGTTAGTGTAGAGGTTGGAAAATGATCTGATTGCCATCAAAAAGCAATTGTCTCAACATACACCTTATCAAGATATTCCAAGAAGGAATTTTAAGCCTAGGAACCGGTTATCTCTTGTTGTCAAAATTTTCCCCCTTAAACAAAAATGGACAATGAGGTTACGTGCCTTACGAGCCTTTTGTGTTGTTTTGGGATCTTTTGGGATTGTTCCTTCTTTCTGTATCTTGAAGGTTCGAGTTGGTCTCCATATGGGAAACAACCCTAATGGACTCACCTCTTGGTTAAATAATAAAAATGATAAATTATTTTTTACGAGGATCGAGTGCTCGAAGTGGGAGACAAAGCTCAAGAACAAGGCAGGTCGAGTTAAATCAAGTTCTCAGATTTTAATTTCAGAGTTTATTTTTGGACAATTTTGCTTCATAATTTTTGAGAGTTTTTGGGATTAAAAATGTCAAGCGAGTTGAAAATACCGAAGCCCGGAACCTCGAAACTCTAAAATTTAAATTTTTTGGAGAAAAATTCATAAAAAAAAAAAAATTTGAAAAAATTTTCCGAGAAATTTTTAGAAAAACTTTTCAGAGAAAATTTTTAGAAAAACTTTTCAGAGAAAATTTTTAGAAAAAAATTTCAGAGAAAATTTTTGGAGAAATTTTTAGAGAAATTTTCGGAACTTTCCAGTTCAGAATTTTGGAACTTTTGACTTTAGAGATTTCTTTCAGAACTTTCCTCTGCAAAATTTTGGATATTTTTCTTTCAAGATTTCGAAGAATTTATTTTCAGAATTTCTCCAACTTTGGCTTCTGAAACACAGAGCTTAATGTCTACTTCCACATCAAGGGAAAAAGAGAAGATGGAGTAGGTTGTTGAGATATATAGTGAGTTACAAGCTGCGAGAACCACCATTTCTAAAGTGGATGAGGAATTTTCTGAAGATAGTAACAACCTGAGTTTGAACCCAAATCAAGTTGAGCAGCCATAAGAGAATAGATTCGAGCTCTAAATCAGTCAAAGTTGCAGGGTTGACTTGGTCAAGAATTTTACAACAATTTTTCTATTTTCATGGAAGCATGTTCCCTTAATATTAATGGCATTTCTATTTTTAGTTAAGTGTTAGTTTAGGGCCCAACTATCATGGCTCAGCCTAAAAGGCTTATAAATATTTGAGTGAATAGAGAAAACAAGGATCGATTATTTTTGGAGAGGAGTTTCTCTTCAATCTTGGAAGAGTGCTTTAGAGATTCTAAGAAACCTTTTAATTACATTCAGAGTTGCACCTTACTATTGAAAATTTGATTTATTGTGTTAAATGTTAATCAATATTTACTTTTTGAATTTACAATTCCTTAGTGATAGTGATTATCCTACCTTTATTTCAGGTTTTCTATTTCATGTTGTGAAGGAATAATACTACTTTCTTTTGTGCCAGTTGAGAAAATCTTATTTTCCTTCTGCATTAAATTTATGTCATTATTGTCCCTAGTCATAGAAATAGATGTTGATATATACATGTGTGGTTTCCTTGTGATGAATTAATTGTGTGTCGAATCTAATTTAATCTACCCCTATGTACACTCAAGTTTAACAGAGGAATGTCTGCCCTAGTTTGTGGTATTTTGTACCCATTCTAGTTGCAATAGGTGAAGGTGGTTAGTGATGCAAGCATACCTCCCACATTAACCCTTCCAGATGTTAAAACATCCCTTAATTTGGTGCATCACCACCTCTAGCATAGGTTTTTTTTCCTTGCAAATATCTTTCTCTAATCCCATGAAATGTTAGCATAGGACTGCATAACCCTTTTATCTTGCATTAGAAGTGGTGTTGTGTTTAGTTTAGGAAGAGGAAGTTGGTCTTCTTCTAGAGGTTCACCTTGAGTCCAAGTCACACATCTTGAGAGGTGATCCCATGTGTCCCAATCACACCAAATGTCGCGATTCATTCTGAAGCCATTCAGGGGGTGCAGTGATTTTGTGATAACAGTTTTTAGCACGCACTGTGGGACAAGAGGCACATATTTCATAGGTGTGTGTATTGTGTTCATTTCATTTCATTAAGTTTGTTGTGCTCTTAGTGAAATTTCAGCCTTAGGAGGTATACCCAAGCACAACCAGGGACTCCATTTGGTCTAAGTACCCTACTCTATGTGTTGCAGACTTTCATTTTGTCCATTTTCCATCTAGTTTCCTTCCATATCTTTCCATTTTTCTCCCATTCATGAAGTTATACAATCATGGATTCATTTCAACAATGGGATTCCCACTTCCAGCAGCAACACTTTCCATCTTCAAGCTATTTTAATCCACCTCCAGCTTCATTCTATAATGAGAATCAACAATATGCATATCCCTATGAGAAAATTCATGATCATTTTGGTTTTTCACCTAACTATGAATATTTTCAACCACAGGAACATGCATATGATGGAGGCTATCCTACAAATGAATATGTAAGGTTGTATCTTAAAATACAAAAATTGGAGGTAGGTATGGTACAATCCAGAGCCACATCTCAAATGAGAGCATTCAAGAATGGTTTTAGGACTTGTCCATGGGTTGGCCCTATGCCAAGTTTTTACAACTTTCCGGAAAATATTGATTTTATGACTAAAATGTTACCTCATCTTGAGGATTGGATCGAAGAAATAGAGGCCTATGAGTTCGATGTAATGCAATCCTATCAATGGGGGTATTCTACACTACCACCACCTCAGGGTTCTCTTTCTATTTCTCATCCAAGGTCATTTTAGTCCAAACCTCAAATTCTAAGCTTTTCACCATCAACACATGTTGAGAATTCCTTTCCTTCACCTCCTATTCATCCTTCCCATCAGTGAATCTTTCATGCCTCATCCTTCTAAAGTTCCCTCTTTTCTACAAGGGCCATCAAGACAAGATAATGAATCTCTTCCCCAAATAGTGAGGGAATTAGTTAAATCCCAACCTAACCCTCCTCTTGTGGTCCCAAATTCATTTTGGGCAGATCATTGTCAAGAAATGAGAAACAAGGAGAAGTATGTGGTTGAATAGAATAGAAAAAGAGAACATGCAGATAACCTGAGGAAATGGGCTGCATAACTTAAAATCAATCAAACTTCCTTCTTGACTAAACCTTCTGCAAAAGTTGAGGCTCAAGAACAAGCGGAACAAACTAGTTTTGTACCAGAAATAAATCTAGAGTTGAACAAAGAGGACCAATAGTCTACTTATTCAAAATGTAGTATTCATATTGGCTCAGTCCTGTCAGAGGAGTTTGAATCACCAAAGGTGGCAGAGTCTATTAAAGAAGAGAATGTGGAAGATGAAGAAGAAAGATTCTCAAGTGCACAAGCTGATTCTTATGAGTGTAATGATCCTACCTGTCAAGCACGTTAAGAAATTACATCACTTTTGGAGCATTGTAGCAACTTTCCAACATCATCATCAAATACAACAACTGATCATAGTGGGATTCTTTCCATGATGGAATTAGAAGTTTTGAGTATAGATTATACCATGCAGGAAGTTTCAAATTCTTCCCCTCTTTTGTATTTTCAAAACTATGTTTTCCTAGATGAATTTGATCTTGTAAATTTTATGTTTGAAGACAAGGAGGGTCATGAAGAATCAACTGCTAATTCTAAAAAAATCATTAGGGAGGTTGAACCCTTTGCACAGTTAGAGAACAAAGAACTATATTTTCTGTCAGATTCGGAGGATTATTTGGATGTAGAAGAGCCTATACAAATGCCCACTTCTGAAACACATGTAGTTTTAAAGTTATCTCCTTGAATGGCAATACTTAGATCAACGGAAATTTTCATTGAATAAATAAAGAGAGGAGCATGCGGGAGAAACTAAGTCAAATTTGAAGGTTTTGGGTGAAGATGATATTATTGAGAGTTTCTTACTTTTAATTGTGAAGTCAAACTTGTTTGATGAAAAAGTAATGGTGGAAGGAAACCAAGGACAGCTTGCTTCCCTTAATTGTCCCATAGAACAACAGGTGAAAGGATTTGATCTTATAGGTTTCAGGTGGGATGAAGAGGTTAGAGATGCTGAACAACTTTGCCTTCAAATGAGAGAAAATCTCCTATATGAGCAATACTCTTCAAACACTTGCAGATTTTTTCAAGTGTTTCCATTGGAGCCTGTAAGCGGTCTAAATCAGCTGCATGTCATGGATGAAATTCTTGTTGTCAAAGAAGGAAAAATAAATGGAGAGGACATCAATTTAGTAACATTCATTTATATAGGAGAAGAGATATTTGTAAATGAGAAACAAGAGGGAAATAAGATCGTGGATAATCATTCTTTTTAGGGATGTCTTCCACAAGGCTTACTTGTTAAAATTGAAGTACAGAAAATCAAGGATATTCAATGCTTTAGACCATGTCCTATCAAGTTTGGCTTCATTGAAGCCAGAAGAGAATCCAAAACTAGTCACAATCACTTCAGAGTGTGAGGAAGAGTTTCAAAATTATGAGGATTAGTTGCAATGCTTCTACAAGACAAATGCAAAGGAACTAAAAGAGGAATTCTTTCTCTTTCTAGTTGATTTCTCACTAAACCAAGTGGAGAATTGGGCCATTGTCACATCATTTGTATGGAAATATATTTTGATAAAAGGGAGCTATTTCCATAACTAGTTACAAGGTTTTTTTATTTTACCTATGCTCTCAGTGAGTGTAGAGTAATATAGGTTTTCCTTCAGCAGAATAATTGTAATGCACACACTGCAGGTTCCACTTGGGGAATGTATGGTTTTGCATGAAATAGGTAAGGGATATTTACCAAGTCAAGAATAGGAGATTGAAACATTGTATAAATCTTATTTGGGATTCCATTGAATTCCTTGATGCTTTCTCAATTGAAGTTGTGCCAAGAGAAAAGAATACTATAGCTGATTTTATAGCTATCTCAAGATCTTTTTTGATTCCTCATCTAGATTTCTGACAAGAGAAATTTACCATTGAAATGATTCATAGGCCTAGTGTGTTGGATAATGCAAACAACTGCCAGGTTTTCAATGATGATCAACACTTGCTCTCTTTCTTGGAGCTAAAAAATAACTTGAATAAATTATATTTTGAAGGAAGTGAAACTCTACCTAGAGAATATGTGCCCTCTAATGAGGAAGATATCAAGGAATAAATAGATTAGGATGGATATATTAAGTTGAAAGGTAACAAGATTCCCAAAGGGATTGTGAGTCTAGAATATTTTTTTGAAAAACATGATAGGTTCATCAAATTTGAAGCCTCTCAAGGGACTCAACAATCTGCTAAGTATAATAAGGTCAATATTCAAAGCAATGATGAACCTTAAGGTGGTGAATATTGGAAAATGTTGCACTCAAGAAGAGAAGAAGAAAGTAGTAAACTTATTAAAGAAGTATGATGATGTTCTTGCCTATTCATATGAAGATCTTAAGGCTTTTTAACCAAAGGAGATGCAACACTACATCCCTCTGAGACTTGGGATCAAACCTTTCAAGTAGAAGCAAAGGTAGTATAATTAAAAGGTTGTTTATTCTATCTTTTAAGAGATCCAGAAGTTACTAAGACCCAAGATTATTTTCCCTATACATCATTTAACATGGATTGCCAACATTGTGCCTTTCAGGAAAAAGAATAGTGAGATTCGCATCTATGTGGATTTCAAGAACTTGAATCAGGAATCTCTAAAAGAAAACTATCCACTCCCCATGATGGATCAATTTTTGCAATTTGTCTCAATCTCTGAGATGTTTTCTACGCTAGATGGATTCTCTAGATACAATCAAGTGGAAGTCAATACCCCAAATCAGCACAAGACTACTTTTACTACCCCTTAGGCAACCTTTGCCTAAAAGAGAATGCCATTTGACCTATCAATGTTGGTGCCACTTTCCAGAGGGAAACGGATTTAACTTTTTCTAGTATAAAGGGAAAGTGTATTGTTGTGTACCTTGATGATTTGACTATTTTATCCAAAACAATGGCAGATCATCTTCATCATCTGGAAATAGTTCCTCAAAAATGTAGAGAACATGGAGTTTACCTCAATCCCAAGAATTCTATCTTTTGTGTTACTGAGGCAAGTTTCTGGGGCATATTGTTTCCAAATAAGGGATCAAGATAGATCTAAAAAGAGTTCAAGAAATCCAACAAATTCCTCTTCCCACAAGCACAAAGGGTGTTCACTCTTTCTTTGGCAAGATAAATTTCTTGAGGAGATTCTTTCCAGATTTTACAGAACTGGCTATGAGTGTTTCTCACATAATGAAAGGAAAGAAATTTTTTTGTTGGAATTTCAAAGGTAAATAATCATTTGAAGGTATCAAGGAAGCCATTGCTAAGACTCCCATCTTAGCATGTCCTGATTTCAGCAAGGATTTTATTATCTATTGCTATGCTACAAAGAGGACCTTGGTTGCTGTGCTAATTCAAAAAAAATCTAAGGATCATGAACTTCTGATTGCATTCATGAGCTATATTCTAAAAGCTCACGAATTGAAATAAACTATGATGGAGAAAGATGCTTTTGTAGTGGTCAAATGTGTTAATTAGTGTCATTTTTATATCCTTAATTCTCACTATGTTGTGCTTGTATCTGATACAACCATCAAGTCTATTCTTACACAACATGAGTTTGGAAATAAGAGAGGAAATTGGGTAGCAAAAGTCCAAGAATATGATCTTGATATCAAGCCAACTAAGCTCATTCGGGGTAAAGTCTTGTGTGAGCTTATTCCTGAAGAAGCTGATGAAGAATTGTCCACAAAAATAGTTGATGTTCCTGTGTTCCTATTGTTCTCTTCTTCAGTTCAAAAAATGAGTGGTATGTTGATATTGCACATTTTCTTACTTATGGAGAGTGTCCATCCCATTTAAGTGCCAAGGAAAAGAGAGCTATGAAGCTAATGTTTGCACAATATGTACTATGGGAAAATTATTTATTTAAGCGAGGCACAAATGGAAGATTCCTTAAATGTGTGGATAAAGAGCAATAGAAGAAGTTGTTTTCAAATTTTCACGATCAGGATTATGGAGGGAATTTCTCTTCTACTATCACTGCCCATAAAATCCTTTGCATAGGGTACTATTGGCCTACATTGTTCAAAGATGCATCAAAATGGGTAGGTAAGTGTGAATCCTATCAGAATTTTGTTGGGAGACCTAATTTGGCTACTTTACCACTCAAACCAGTAGTGATTGATGAGCCTTTTCAACAGTGGGTATTGGATTTCATTGGAACTCTTAACCCACCTTCTAGTGTTGGGCATACTCACATGCTAACTGCTACAGTTTACTTCACAAAGTGGGTAGAGGCTATTCCATTCAGAAGCACTACTTCTGAGGTGGTGTGTAATTTCATCAAGGAGAACATATTGATAAGGTTTGGGGTACCAAACAAGATTGTGACTGATAATGCTTCCAATTTTTATTCTTCTGAGATGATGGATTTCTAATATGGCTATGGAATTTCCTGTGCTCATTCTTCAAATTATTATCCTCAAGGGAATGGACAAGCAGAATCAACAAATAAGAATTCGGTAACCATCATTTGGAAGCTTGTCAATGACTCTCAAAGGAATTGTTACAAGAAGCTCTATGATGCTTTCTGGGCCGATAAAATTACACCCAAAAGAGCAATTGGGATGTCTCCATTCTAGTGGTGTATGGTGTTGAAGCTCAGCTACCAGTAATAATGGAATTTCCATCCTTGAACTTATTGAAGGCTATTAAAGACACAAGTTTCTCCAGTTCCTGTTATCCAAAATTCACCCTCAAGGTAATTTTGATAACATGCATCAAATTCTTTAGTCCCAGGAAAATAGATTGAGTCAGGGCAAAAAATTTCATGTTTCTAGGGTCCCCTCATATTTTTCTAACTCCCCTCTCCAAGTAGAAGAGAGCAAGTTCTGAGAAAATGTGAAAAAATTTGTAAAAACAAGCTCGGGCCAGGAAAAATCACGAAAAAATGGCTAAGTCCTAGTCCTAGAAGCATTTGGGACAAGTGGGACAAAAAGGCGCGGATCGGCCGAAATGAGCACAGGCAGCCCTGGAAGTAATTGGGACATCTGGGACAAAAGTACGCGGCGGGAGCGAAAAGCCGATCTGGCCAAAAGAGAAAAAAAAGAAATTGGCTAACTGCTGAGAGGGTCGCCTTTGGGACAAGCGGGACAAAAAGACGCGAACCGGCCGAACCGGGTGAAATGAGTCAAGGAAGCCCGAAACAGTCTGGGACGCGCGGGCCAAAAGTACGCGTACCGGCCGGATCTGCCGAAATGAGAACTTTTGTCCCAGAACAGTTGGGACAAAAGGGCACGAACCGGCCGAACCGGGCGAATTTGTCCCAGACGGTCCGAAAGCAAATGGGACATATGGGCTGCGAGTACGCGAACCGGCCGAACCGGGCGAAATGGGAACAAGCAGTCCAAAAAAACTGGGACATTTGGGACAAATGGGCGCGAACCGGCCGGTTCACCCGAAATCAACACAAGGAGCACTGTGCTAAATGGGACAAAGGGACGCGCGGGACGCGAAAAGCCGAAATGGCCGAAGGCAGGGAAGAAAAGTCAACGTTTGGTTCGGAAACTTCAAACGGCCATAACTTTTGACTTCGAGCTCCGATTTTCACAAAATTGGACTTTCTGGAACGAGCACGACGTCCTCTACGCCACAAAAACTAGATTTCTTATTTTTAATGAGGGTAGATATATTTAAATAAAGGAAACATATTCGGCTCCAGTCAGTCAATGCTCATTCCCGTCAAATGACAGAAAACGCCTGCCAGGCCCAAAACAGCTGCCCGCACTCAGAAGGCCATAACTTTTGTATTTCTCAACGAAATCGCACAAAATTGGTACCGTTGGAATCGTGGTTATGAGAACGATGCACAACAATCAATAAATTCTGGATTTTATCGGAAATTGATTGAGTTTTTTAAGGAAACGTGGCCGGGTTCAGAACAGTGTTTTATTTGGTAGCTAGGAGTGCAATTAAGAGGCATGGTCATCATTCCTTCTCTGCTGCCAGCACATGGGAAAGTATGGGGAGCCTTTTGCAAGTAATATATACCCATTCCACTCAATTTAATGCCTCTTATAGGTGGTTGAAGGACAGATTTCGGGATTTCCATTTTCCCTTCTCTTTTCCTTCTCATTTTTCTATAAATTGGAGTGCTGGGCTCATGGTAAAAGGAGAGAGAGTTTTTGGGTAACAAAGCTCTGTCAAAATTGCTTTGTGAAGCTAGTGTGTTGCAGGCCCTTGTAGTGGACTCCTTGCATGGTGATCCAGGCCCTTATCTTGTAATAGATTGAACTGTGCATATCATGAAGCAATAAAATACCAGTTTGTGGATATATCTTCCCCTGCTGTGCTTTCTTGCATTCTTCTTGCCCCTTTGATCCTTCTATGAGAATATTGTGTCTATCTATTATGTTCTTGCAGGAGTTCATTATCATTGTGTGTGCTTGAAATATTACTGTGAATGCATTTTGCTAGATTATGGAGAACTGTCATCACCTCTTCTAGTGTGCACTTTGCCTCTGTATTTCACACATTTGGAGACTGCTCTCCCATCCTCCTTTTCTGGTGTATCACTGCTTTAGTGTAGGCTTTCATTTTATGTATTCTCTTTCCCTGGTCCCCTTGGAAATTTAGATTAGAACAGTTAGCTTATCCTGCATTAGAGTAGATTGTGGCAGGTAGTTTAGGAGCAAGAACCAGCTTTCTCTGGAGGTCTATCTCAAGTAGCAAGTCCCACAACTTGGAGATAGTACCCATGTTATCCAATCACACTGTGAGTTCAAATACATGCACAGGGGTGCTGTGATTCGGTGATAACAGTTCCTTGGACAAGAGGATCATGTATCTCTAGAAGCTGGATGAAGACATGATGCAAGTTTTTGATAGGATCACAACTTATCAACTGAAGGTGAAATATTTTTTTGATAAGAAAGTTAGGCCTAGAGATTTTCAAGTGGGAGACATTGTTCTGCTGTGGGAAAAAAGACATGAACCTCAAGAAATCCAAGGTAAGTTTGATTCTCTTTGTCTTGGTCCTTTCAAAATTAGACACTTTACTGGAGAAAATTCTTTCTACTTGGATTATATGGATGGATCCTCTCTCCCACTTCCTTATAGTGGGCAGGATTTGAAGTTTTTTAGGTCCTAGGTGATTAGGCAGTCTTTTGTATATACTGTGTGCGGTATTTTTTTTGATTTTGTCTTTCCTTTTGGTTTTTTCCCTTCCGTGCGTGTTGTCTTTTGTATTGGTTTTACGTTTGACTCTATTTTCCCAATGGATAAGGAACTGGTCTAGTTTCCTGAAGATTTTCTATGGTTCTTGATCTTTCCTCATTCCTCTGTCCTAGCCAAGTCATCCCCAGAAAGAGCCAACTGTTTTCACCCTCAAAATTCCCCTCATTTTAAAAGTCAAGTTACCAAAATTTTAAGTCAGTGCCTTTGAGAGATGTTTGAGTAGAGTGATAAGTCTAGACAGATAGAAATAATTCGTGCTTTAAAGAAGTGGGTGGTCATTTTCAATCTCTCCCTATTAATTTAGAATCTTGCAGTCCACATGGTTCTCATCTGGATGCTTGAAAATTATTTCCTCCATTCAAATGAAATTGTCAAATCCTTTTTCTATGGTCATGGATCTGTTAGAGTAGGTATTTACCTTATCTCATGTTCACCCTAGGTACTTTATTTACCTTTATTTTATTTATCCTCACCCACTTATGTGAGTGGATATTTCTTTTATCTTATTTAGATATTAGGAGATATTATCTAGTTGTTAGGTATAGTTCTTTCCTTGATCTATGGTATTGACTAGATCCTTGATGTCTAGTTCTCTCCTAAATCTATGGTCTTGACTAATTCTTTGATGACTAGTTATTTCCTTGATTTATGGCTCGATCTACGACCTTGACTGGTTCTTAGATTGTTATTCCTTGCGTATTTAAGCAAGGACCATTCTCAATGTATTGCATTGAGTTCCATAATAATATATGATATTGCTTCTCATTTGTTTGCAAAGGTTTATGTAAAGTTATTCTGGTGAATTACTTTTATCTTATTGATCGTGGTGTTTAATTAGCATCTGTTTTCTTGGATTCGTATGATCTGGTTATCGTTCCTTTCATGGTATCAGAGATGGAGATTGTTGTTGACATCCGTCTGTAAGTTTTATTTTGCAAACAAATTCATTTGTATGTTCATATATTTGGGATTTGGTCGTATTTTGTTGCTGCATGAATTTTTATGGAAAATGGAGGCTTCCATTGGATCCAAAAGGTGCAAAAACCCTAAGATCAACTGTAAGCTTGAGCCATTTTTGGAGGCAGTCATTTTTCTGGGTTTTTTGTATTGTTGCAGGGAAGCACACTTATCTTCACCTTGGGATTCGCATGCGTAAAGAAAAAAAATCACTGGAATTATTTTTTGGGTCTGTTGGATTTTCTCAAGATCTGCACAATGTAGGGCATTTTTCAGTTGCAGTTTATATGTCTCGATTTACGTGCATAGGAAGGTTTTCAGATCTTTCCTTTTTTGGCAGGGGTCCACGGATGCTGTGCACGTATTTACTGTTTTGGGGAAAATCCACAGGTTGCTATTTTCAGAAAATGAAGTTCACTATCTACACAGTCCTAGAAATAGAAATTTTTACTAGTAAGAGGCAACTGGATGTGACTTTCTTTGAAAACACGCGACACACCCCAGAGATAGTAAGTTGTGCAAACATCCATTAAAATCCTTAGCCCTTGGTCATATAGTATGGTCATATGAGGGATTAAAACTTGTGATTCCTCCTAGTAGGTGCTTAACTTCAGCCCCCTTTAATTTTATTTGTGTGGTGAAGGCAACAACATTTTACTTTGTTTTAGTGGCACCTAAAATAAAATAACAGAGCAATATATTAAAAAGCTTGTAACTTTTGATCGGTAACTCAGTTTTGAGTGCCATTTTTTGCAAAAGTGCTTGTTTTTTCGTGATCTTTCCATTGAAGTTATTTATTTTGAGACTTGCACTATAATTATAAAGTCCCAAATATGGAGGAGTGTTGTGATCAATTGTGGACACAATTTCGGCTGAGCCTGACGTCCTAATTTTTGGGAGTTACAGTTTGTACCTATCATGGATTCTGATAATGATATGCTTTTCTCTGAAGTATGTGGACTTCAAGAGGATATTGTAAAATTTTTGGAAGAAAATAGATCACTCAAGAAGCGAGATTCTCTTCTACAATCACTCATTCACGATAAGGATACAATAATACACTCCCTACAGAACAAACTTGCTAACGTACAACATCACCATCATATTGTGGACATCCACAACCATGCTCCTAGTCCACTTATAGCTATTGCTTCTGAACCCACTGACATTGATCTATCAGTCTTTGAGTTTGTTCCTGATCTTGATGCTCATACACCTATGAGGCTTGTTACTGCATGCTCTTCCACATCTGTGCCTATTACAGTACCACATGTTGTGTATCCTACTTCTACTCAGTTACATGGCTTTTTTAAGAAGCATACCACTGCATTCAGTTCTCGGATGCTCCATTCTATGGGTCTCACTAGTGGAGTCATTGGTAGACATTCACAGGGTATTATTTCCTCTATTCCACATGTTAAGTGGAATTCTCATCATGACATTGGTTTTCGAGCAGATACTTCATTGGGATCACACATTGACAGAGCTCCTTTTTTAATTTTCTCGACTCTTTCTAAGGATCATGAGCAACACATGAGTTCTGTACCTTCACTCAGGATTGAGAAACCTGAGATTTCAGTTGTCAGACATGATCAACCTGACACACATTCTGATGTTCTTTTGCATGCACCCATTGTGCATTTTGCACCAAGTCATATGCAGGCATCTTCTTCATCCATTCGTGTTGATTTGGGGTGGATATCTGATCACTCGTGGAGGAGACATAGGCATTCGTTGAGAGGAATCTACAGGCATGGCTCCTCCACCATTCGGCCTCTTGCTCCACTTTCTATACCTTCTGCATTGTGATGCTTCTTGTTTTGAGCATTTTTCTTTAGCAGTTGTAGTGTATCTCTCTTGTTTGTTGAGAGATTTTGTATCTATATTTTCAACACTTTTGGCATGTTGGCAGTCTCTCTTGTGGGGGAGCTATTCTGGTGGAGCCCAGTGTTAGTTTTTCAGTGTTCGAGTAGTTGTTTTGACAACTCATACATATTTGTAGCATCACTCCACCCATTCAACAATATGGGAGGGTGTGGTGTTGATCCTGCTTCTTCAGGGTTTCGTGTCCTTTCCTTTTTACCTTGGATTTTCTTGGATCGTGACACTCTGGATTTTGTGTCCTTGCCTTGTTACTTTGGTTATTGTTCTTGGATCATGGCACACCTATTTGCAGCAGTTGATCAAATTATGTTTGGTGTTTTTCTTGCACTTTTGACATCACTCCGTTGATAGTCTCCTTGTATGGAGCTATTCTGGTGGAGCCCAGTGTCAGTTGTTTTTGAGTTTTGTGATCGAGCAGTGGATTCAGACCATAGTGCACACCAAACTTCTTCAGCATTGTACAATTTTTTTGAGCCAAGCTTCTTGGGATGCCTTAGAGTGGGTCTTTACTCTCTTTACTTTGTTGTTACTGGTTTTGGGTACCTTGCGGTGTCTCTTTTTTTCCTAGTTATTGTACATGAGTACCTCATCAAGCCTAGTTTCCGGGACTCATACTATGGACATGCCACTTCTATTTTGGCCCCTAGCTTCACTTGAGGGGGGGTGTTAGAGTAGGTATTTACCTTAGCTCATGTTCACCTAGGTACTTTATTTACCTTTATTGTATTTATCCTCACCCACTTATGTGTGTGGATATTTCTTTTATCTTATTTAGATATTAGGAGATATTATCTAGTTGTTAGGTATAGTTCTTTCCTTGATCTATGGTATTGACTAGATCCTTGATGTCTAGTTCTCTCCTAAATCTATGGTCTTGACTAGTTCTTTGATGACTAGTTATTTCCTTGATTTATGGCTTGATCTATGCCCTTGACTAGTTCTTAGATTGTTATTCCTTTCCTATTTAAGCAAGGCCCATTCTCAATGTATTGCATTGAGTTCCATAATAATATATGATATTGCTTCTCATTTGTTTGCAAAGGTTTTATGTAAAGTTATTCTGGTGAATTACTTTCATCTTATTGATCATGGTGTTTGATTAGCATCTATTGTTCTTGGCTTGGTATGATCTGGTTATCGTTCCTTTCAAGGATATGGAAAATGTAGATAGAAGCCCTGTTATTGTTTATAGTTCTTCATTTCCACAAGGAGCAGATTGTTTGAACCGGTCATAAATGGTGGAGCTTCCCCTACTAATCTTTTTTTTCATACAATCATAAATGATGGTCGTATCATCCCTATAAATTATTTTCCCTGCATCCACAAGTACATGGATAAGCCCTGGTTGGATGTGGGAATGTAGGTCATCAGGTCACTTTTGGAATTTTGGTTTTATATGAAGAAAGGTAGTATTCAATGTGAGGCCCGAATTGGCTAAGTATAGAAGGACCGCAGAATGTACCACATGTCTCTTTGGCACACTTTTTTTATGGCGCACAAAAGCGGAGACCCCAAACGTGCACATGCCCTCCATGTGGTTAGAGTCTGAAAAGATAAAGCAAGCATCGATAAATCGGATAAGATATAAAGAGCCAAGAGAAGCCTCCATGCATCCTAACGGTGCACACTCTGAAAGCCTAATTTCAAAGCAATATCCTAAGTGAGTGCAGCTCTTTCCATGTGCCTCATCAGTGTGACTTCAGAAGTGAGACCACAAGGGACATACCCCAAATAAGTGCTAGCTCTCCATGTGTTCATAGCATCAAAAACGTTAAATCAGCCATTGAAAAGTCTATTAGGCCAGCTAGATGGTACCTTGTGTCTGAACAGGTCACCTTCAACGGTCGAATTTACCAAAGGATGTTCCCCAAACGAGCTACCAGCTCTCCACGTGCCTCGTTAGTAAAACTTCAAAGGCACAACCTAAAGAGAGACCCTAAACTAGCACCAACCCTCCATGTGTCTAGGGTCTGATAGAATTCAAATGGGCAACAGGCCTAAATTAGCTAAGTATAAAAGAATCGGTAAAAGTCTCTATGTGTCTTAATGATGCACCTTCAAGGGTCAAAGCCAAAGGCAATTCCCTAAATGTTTTCTCTTTTTTATTTCCATACTTTCCATGTGTCTCAGGTCTGAAAAGGAGACAAAGATGGCCATTTAATTGGCTAAGTATAGAAGGCTTTACATGAAGCCTCCACATGTCATCTCAACATAACTTCAAAGGAAAAATCCACGAGGCAGGTCCCAAAATGTCCGCTGATCCTCCATGTGTCTAAGGTCAGACATATGGCTTGTGCCAAACAAAAGGATACTTAGCCAAAACACAAAGAAACAAGGCGAGGTAGCAGAAGGAGCCACATATCTCTTCAACGCTCTTTCAATAGGAAAATCTAAATAGAGTCTCCAAATGAGCAAGAAGCCTCCATGTGTCCCGGGTCATACATAAAGCCTTCACCAAATGAAGGGAAAAATTCAAACATTAAGTCCACGTCGAAAGTCAAAGAGGGAATTGGCGGGCCAACGAAGAACTTTGAGATTTTGAGCCTTGTTTCCATAAAAGGCGTAAAGTGATAAAGTGAACCACATCTCCGCTCATGTAAGGTGAAAAATCAAATATCGAGTGCGTATGAAAATTCAAAGTAGAGAGACGGATTGATGCGGAGAACTTTGATGATTTTGAGCCTCATTTCTAAAAGAAGTAAAATTATAAAGTGAGTCACAAACTCTGTTACCACTCAGGTAAAGACACGTGTCATACGGTATATCAAAATTGAAGATGCGGGATTATGGGGCTATGGGTAACTTTTTTACTTTTAATCTTTTTTGCCTAAGGTGTAATTTCCATTTCAAGATCAAAGGATCCATTTTGTGAAAATTACATTTTCACCATTTTTGTACGGATTCGATTCAAATATTCAAATGAGCATAACTTTCGCTCCAGTGCTCAAAATTCGACAAATTTTATATTTTTGGAAAGGTCTTGGTCTCCTCTACACCATGGAAGTATAAAATAGGGGATTTTCAATAGGGGTTGATTGTTAAAATTGGAAAAATGTCTTTCCATCCATTAATACGGGATATTATTACTTCGACTACCCAGATATGATCTGATGTTTCATCCTTCCTTCTGCAACATGCCAAACAGACATGGGGAACCAACTAGATATCTTGATTTGGGTGAAAATATGGAAAACACCTTTTATTCCATTAATATGTGATCAAACTGCTTCAACTAGATCAAATTTGATTTGATCTCCCATCCTTCTTTTTTCAGCATGCCAAAGACATGTAGGACCATATTTTATAGATTGTAGGTGGATTTATAGGGAAATTGATGGGTGGTGGTTGAGATTCTAAATAGAAATTTATTTGCTTCTCATTCTTCTCTCTTTTCACTTCATCTATAAATGTAAGATCTTGGCTCATTGTAAATGTTGGACCCTGATACTTTTGAAGTGTAATTATAGTCAAAGTGTAAATCAATACAGAAGGATTTTCCCCTTTTCTCTATTTTCCACCATTATGACCTTCTTGCTTACCATAAAATTCTTGGGTCATTTATCTTCTGTGATAAGAAATCTTTTGTTCTTATTGATATGATTTCTAGAACTTTGTGTTTATGGAATGGTATCTTATGTTGTGAATGTGAATGATAACGTAAATTATGTATCAAAGTTTCTCAAGGTACGTATAGGGTTATACTCTGCTATCTATATTAAAATGAAAGTAATGTTATATTCTACTCTTTCCTTTCTTCAGTTCTTCCATTCATTTGTATTGATAATATATTTTGGTATAAAATCATTTCAAGATGTCAGAGGTCTACCCTTAAGATGAAAGTGTAGATTTGTATATAAGCTTTGCTTCTTGCTTTCAATAAGGGAACCTCTCCCATAAAGAGGAGGGAATTGTTGTCCCATGACTGTGCTTTTGATTAAAGTACCATTTTAAAACCCAATAAATAGTAAGTATGAATTTCTTTGATATAGATAATCCTCAATCTGCATCTTCCATAATTGAGAATTTGGTTGTCAAAATTCTCTACCTTGTATTTTTTTTATTTTTCCATTGTTGAGGAGCTCCCACTCAATAAGAATACCCTCTATGAGTAGATCTGTCAACACATAAAACCCTCAAACAAAACTTGATACCCTGTTTTTGGGGTTAGCATAAGGTTGTACAAATAATATATCAGATCTAAGCATAAATGCAATAAAAGTGGATATTCTACTTGAAGAAATCTACAAAATGAAAGATATAAATAAACACCAGATTTAACACGAGTTCAATAGTGTGGCCTACATCCACCAAGAAACAAGACAATCTATTATCAAAAAGATTTCAAAATATATGCAATGAATATTTACAATCTTCCACACCTCTCACAATGTACAATAATTTTTTTCTCTCAAGCTTCTCCTTCTTCTCTAAGAATTATCTCTCTCAAAATTATTTTCACAATAATCATTAACGGGTCTCAATCCTTGCCTTCTAAACCATAGATTTCATGCTCATATAGGCATATACAAACTTAGGGTACTTAACCATGCAATTACAATCAATATTTTCTTTAATACTAAATTTAGATCTAATTCATGGTGAGTTAAATAAAACACCCATGCATAGGTAACAATGAACGACACTGGTTATCCTCAAACTGATGCCACTTCCTACTTGCCTAATTGATGTCATTCATAGGTGACCAATGTCAGTCCCTTCATAACTGATGTTGAGTTACTGTGCTTTCCAGCAAGCTTAATATAACATCTAAATTGAATTAATTGAGCTCCACAACTCATCAAGGTTTGAAAGGACCATAAATTAATTTGTCCATAAAGGTGGGCTTACTGGAATTTAGAAGTCAAGTGACAGGGGAACCATATGGTTCAATTTCCTATAAAAAAATAATTATTGATGAAAAATATGATAACTTGAAATGAATTTATGGGGTCAAGGGACCTAGGAAAATTTATGATGCTACAAGGGTAGGATTCACAAGGACTGTCATGGGGGTCCTGATAGTAATCAGGGGCATTATGCTATAGGAGACATCCTATATACAAGTGTTAACTTTAATGAGTAAATGTGGTGTCTTAGAAACAACAATATAATGTTGAGATATGATCAAGATTGTGTTGATGTATTATGTTGATGTGATTGATATATTTCATTGTGGTATTTTCATAAATGTTGATGCACAAATGTTGACAACACTTGAATTCAAGTTTTAGGAATAAACAAGGTGTCAAGTATTAAAATGAGGTTAAAGTGATTTAATGTTTTTTCAAAACCATGGTAACGGATGAAACGTGTATTGATTTCTTTGTATTAAATTTGATACATATATGATGGGAAAAAAAAGAGTGAAGCGCTTGCACTTTTGGCCTTTACAGTGAATGTTAACAGGATGACTAACAATGGGTAGTCACACTTAGGGATCGTGGATATAAATTGAAATGATAGTGTGTACCTTCTAAGGGCATGAGAAGGGTTGGCATATTTAGGTTGTGTGGGAAAAGAGGGTTATCGTTTCAATGGTTTCATAGGGAAATGCGCCAACTTTACATTTTTGATTTTGATGCAAACTGATTGATGTAGGGATTTTATCTATAATGGGAAGCTAATAGATGTGGGAAGCTTTCCTAGGATGCTTTGAATTTTTTATTTTTGAAGGTTGATCGATGCAGGAAGCCTTTTATGCGGGTAGCCCATCCTTCTAGGGTATTGTATACATTTTTTATTTTGACCTTTTGATTTTTAGATCAATGGCCATCCTTTGAGGGATCAGTCTATTATTTTGACTAGTAGTTTTCCTTCAAGGGATCATTCTACTTTTTTTTGACAATATCATGTTTGAATAGTTATCCTTCGAGGGATTAGTCTATTATTTTTACTTTGATAAGAAGCATCCATAGATATTTTTATTTTATTTTGAGCTGAAGGTAAGACCCTAATAAGTCGTTTCAAGGAGGGTGGGTAAATATGTTTACACAAAACTACACGTGTTCCCCAAGACATGTATTTGGTTGGTAGACAAGGTGGATGGATGTAATTATTGTGGGGTTCCTACTAAAGAAGAACTTGTCCATGTGAAATATGTGATCAACAGAGCCGTCGTGCTCATTTTTATGGTGTACTTAGGATGATGATGAAAAACTACATGCTCTCAAATCATTACTATGATAAAATGGTTGGTTAATGATGGAATAAGACCTTTGATGTGACTACTGTCATGATGGTCGATGTGTTAATAGTAGAAACATTGCTAGTGCAAGGATTTCAAAGGTTAGCTTGTGCTATATGGACTGATCAAGTTAACAGAGAGCTTCACATGTTTAATATTTTCCATAGTTAGTGACATTTTTATTGTATTGACATGATAGGTTGGTGAGGATGTGTAAAAGGGAAGGTATGTAAAGTAAGAATTTCAAATTCTCAATAGATAAGAGCCTTCCCAACATAATATTGTGGATAGAAATGACATGTTTTAAAAGGAATGATGTCCTAAGGATGATAGATATTTTGGTCTTGATTAATAGATTGTATGGTAAATAAATGATCCCTTAATTAAGGAGTTGTGGAAAATTTGGATCAGGCATGAGAGGAAAATTGATAAAGAGGGGTAGATGACAAACTTTTGTTTTTCCTTTCCTTTGTGTATGTTGATTTTGGGTTCATATAGGTGGGTGAATTATACTGGTTTGAGATAAGCGACCTTCTCTAGAAGGTGATGAGAAAATGTATGAGGAATATTTTTTGATACTTGGTTGACGATGACCCCTTGGTTATGTAAATTTTGGTGAAGAAATTGTTAGTGACTTGGGCATAAATGTTGATGAGGTTGATAGACCTTCAAGGGAATATGTGGAAATTGATAAGGCTGACAGACCTTCAATAGAAGGTGCTAATGAGACTAAGGGTCCTTCATTGGAAGGTGTTAACGAGATTGAGGGACCTTTAAGGGAGGGTGCTAATGAGGATAATGTTCCTCCAAAGGAAGGTGATGACGAGATTAATGAACCTTTAAAGGAAGGTGCTAACAAGGATAATGGTCCTTGAAAGGAAGGTGTCGATGAGATTGATGCACCTTTAAAGGAAGGTGATAATGAAGATAATTTTCCTTCAAAGGAAGGTGCTGATGAGATTGATGGACGTTCAAAGGAAGGTTCTAATGAGGATAATTGTCCTTCAAAGCAAGGTGCTGAAGAGATTGATGGACCTTCAAAGGAAGGTAATAATGAAATGTATGACAAAGGCTTATTGACGATATAATAAGGATGTCTTCCTTGTCCTACAGATGTTGGTGAGGACATTGGCAAGGGTGATGATATCGATGATGGATAAGGATGGTCCTCTTTTGGGGGAATATCATCGATAAGGAAGATTCGTTGGATTATGGCTTTAAGTGTTTTAAAATTCTCTAGGTTATGCCCTGAGCATCTATGGTAGGAATTTTTTTTTTTTTTAATCATAACATGCAAGTGTACGAGTATGTATATGGGGGTGTTTTGATTGGTGGTAATGTGATAAGAAAGGCATGCATGAGTCTATCGAGGATATCAACGTATGTCCCTTTCGGGGGATTTGGATTAATGGATTTTGACCCTTGGCTTACAAGAGTGCTTAGGAGGACATGTCTAAATTTTTGAATGGGGGTGGATTCGTGGATGTTATATGGTGTTAGAACATCATAGGGACATTGTGAGGTTGATAATAGGGAGAATCTGACCCAAGAAAGGGATAACATATGTGATTGATAATATTGGATGATGGATGATGTCCCAAAATAAATGAGGAGGGATGGTTGATGTATAAAATATGGTTTGATTGTGTGTCATGATATTGCGATAAATGATGTGGTCTCAAAATTTATGGTAAGGGTGGACTCGTAGATTTGATAGACTTATATTGTGATAAAGGATGTGGTCCCAAAATGGATGGTAAAAGTGAGACGTTAGATGACATGTAGTATTGATTTTAGGTAAAGGAGGGTGTTTTACGATGGATGATGAGGATGATGAGGCAAATTTGGGTCGGTTTTTATTTCATAATGTTTGTTTTAGATAGAGAAGAGGGAATCTTGTCAAATGACAAGGGTGAGGTCATGAGTGTGATGGTATTTGACTTTGTAGTGTTTGATTAGGGGAAATGTTCCAGGATGGAAGGTAAGTGAGTTTCTTAGGATATGATTGGGTCTTATTCAAATGAGGAAGGTGTTATTTCTAGACATGATTTAGGTGGATTACGTGAGTTTTCTAGTTTTTTGATTTATTCAATAAGTGATTGAATATCGAGATCTTCAATTACAAAGGATTCTTTAGTAACAACTTCCAAAGTGGAATCTAAGGGTTGTGTGGAGGTAATGGATGACTGGATAATGGAAATGAGTGATATCAATATGTGAGAATCATCAAAAAGAGGATCCAGTGATTCTAAAATTTTAGGAGAAAACATCAGTGATGAACAATTCTTCTTATAGGGAATATCACATGTAATATTTTTTATGGCGTGAAATAAAGGATGCACAACATTTACATGGACTAAATCTATTGAAAGTATTGGGTCAGGAAGATAGGTAATGTCATCACATGTGGTAGTTTTTAATGAATCATAGGAATACCTAGGGGAATCAGATAAAATAGGTGTAGTCTCATCATAATCATAGGAAGACTTAGAGAAATCAGATGGATCATGTGTACATTGAGGATCGAGATGGCCTTCTTCGAAGGCTTATATTTATGACTTCCTATCCATGGAAAAATATTTTTTGAAGGTGAGGAATATAAGGATTAGAAGGGTAGATGATAAATGATAGGAACATGATCGAGTAAACAACTTGATTAATTCCAACTGCGTAAGTGAAAAAGACAATTGGTTGATAGTGCTTTGACATCTACTAAAAAAGTATCTAAGGGATTCATTTTTTGATTGTTTGATGGTGGAAAGGTCATAAACAGTGATTTTTTGAGTGATATTTATAGTGAAGTGATTGAGAAACAACATAGCTAATTGTGTGAAAGAGACCAAAGAATGTTGAGGGAGGGAATTGTACTAATTTAGGGCATGTCCTACTAGTGACATAGGGAAGGCTCTAAGAAAGAGATCTTGATCATGGATGATGAGATATTACAAATATCTAAAGGATAGTATGTGTTGCTGAGGATCCTCATGGCCATGGAATAAGGTGAACTTAGGAAATTCCCAATGCAGAGGATATGGCTTATATGGTAGTGACATATGGATGGATTTATTACAAACCCAATCATAAGTGAGGATTTGTTTGGATCCTTTAGTAGTGGTTTCTAAAATGTATAATCTATTTGACAGATCTTGTATGGGATCATTTGTAGGATTAAATGTGAATCAATTGAAGAGAGGACGAAATTGATTTGACTGATGAAAATGTGAAGTAGTATAGTTTTGTGATAGATGTGCGCGATGTAGAGATTGATGAAGGGTAGGTTGAGAGGATTGTTTTTGAATTGGGTTGTGATAAATGGATGTGTGTAGATGTGGAAAAATATTGAGTATGTTGTTATTTTTGGATGAGAGGGTTTGATTTGGCCTAAGTAGGAATATGAGTATGGATTTAGGATTTCTGGGGTACTAAAAATGGGATTCAAGAAGAGATGGATTGATTAGATGAAGGATGGGGGATATTGAGATTCTGATGATATTTTGATGAAGAATGGGATGTTGGAAATATTACTTGATGAGATACATTAGACATAGTCTAAGAGGCAATAGTTTGGAAATAGTTTGGTTGTGAACAAAATTCCTAGGTTTGTTAGATGGGATTATTGTAGGATTGTTGAATTGGATGAAAGGTAGAAGTTCCATAATATGGCCTAGATGATGCTAAAAACATTTCAAAACTAAATAAAGTTGATTGAGATGTGATAGGTTGATAAAATGGGTTATAATGTTGTACAGGTGTAGATAATCATGCATACATATTTTTTGAGTTTAAATCATGAAATTGCTAACAAACAAACACACAATTTCCTAATCAAATAAAAATCAACTAAATGGATGGATTTACAAACAAAAGATAAGAAAATAAGATAAGTTTTAAATTTTATTAATTTAATTAAGAAAGTGAAATGTGAAAAATGGATGATGGGTCCTAAGAAATGATAAGATATGGATGGTTTCAGGTATGTTTATGGATGGCATCCTCAATATACCCGAAGATATGTGAGGCACAACTCTGTACTGCTGTTGGTACGACATGTATATTGGGTTGTAACCAATCAATTTATGGTCTATTTGTGATAAGAGAGTCAAATTATGAGCTAATATATACCAATAAATAGGTGTTTATACTTGGCTAAAACACTGATTCAGTTTCCTTGTTGGGTGATGAAATCCCAATTAGTTTCACTGGGTAGGAATTGTTTGAATGCATTTTTGTTTTATAAGTTATTTGGTTGTGTGTGAGGGAAAGATAGGTGAATGCAAACAGTTAACTCCCCTATTTAAAGTTAGATGATTAAAAAGTAGGAAATCGTTTGTTTTAAGACCCAAAACAAAATGTTGAGTTTTGATGAGAACACATAGAAAAAAAATAAAAATGGAAAGTAAAAGGAAGGTTTTTTAGGACTTACCATGAGATCTCTCCTTTTTTATTTTCTAGATTTTTAGCAATTTTTTAAAGTAAAAGCAATCCAGCAAATCTAGCAACAACAACGTGCAATCAAGTTAGCAAAAAAAAGACAGAAAAATAAGAAATAGAGGTTAAAAGGGCCAACTATAGGGTAATGAAATGGATTCATAAAAATTGCTATGGATTGCAAGAATATCTAGAGATTGACCAAATCGCAAGTGATTACCCTAATAGAGAACCTTGTATGAGAAATATGAAAATCTAAGTCTATAAAGGCTTTTGTTTTCTTTTGGATTTTATGTTTTAAGCAATGTGAAAGTATGAAAAAAACAAAGAATACACATAGACTAAAAATGAAGATAAAATTGATTTTCTTAATAAATCAATAAATCTTTTTTCTTTACTTTTCAGGCTTTTAACAAAGAACTTTCAAAAATAGAACTTTGATAGAAAAAGAAAAGAAGTGGAAATACAGAAGTAGATGATTGACGATATAAGGAAAAGGTGAACAATGAGGCTATAAAAGAACAACACATAGACACATCGTAGGAAATTTGATTAAATGCAAGTGATTAGCCCAATCGTAGGTGATTACCACACAGGGGATCATGAAAAAAAATTCTATCAAAAACATAAATGAATCAGAGAGATAATTTTTTTATTGATGAAATGAAGGGAAGAAAATAAGGGACAGGGTCCCCCCCGAACATTCCAGAATGTTGATGACAATTTTTATCCTTGCAACATTGGTTTACATTTACAAGAAATCAAAAATTGCTCAACCTCAATATGTCAGGGTTTCCAAGATATTCATAGGGTGTGATGGGTATATGATTGGTCGCACTCCGTGAGAAATGAACTAAGATTCTTTTTCCTGTAATTAAACCAGCAAATTAGAGACACTACACATAAAGGAATTAGAAAAATATATGATGGATTACCTAGCAAATGCCAATCATGGAAGTCAATGAACTTCCTCGAAACGATGTCAATCTGTGTTGAAGAAATTAATATGTCAACGATAAAATAAATGATTTAAGTTGTTAAATGATGAATTATTAAGACAATGATGTAAATGAAAGGCACTTACCTAATTCCAACTAACTAATAAGATTAGAAAATATGATATTACCAAATATGAGAAGGCTATGGATGATGATTTTGTTGATGGTGAAGCTCTAGATCTGATAAAAACCAACCTCTGATGCTTTGACGATAACTTGAGAACCATAGATCGGTTTTAACAACCAAAAAAATGTTTCATAAATATGATTTCAAGGACCTTTCCAGTGATGCACAAAATTGCTGGTGATTTGGATGAATCACTGGTGATTCAGAAAATATTTGGTGATATTTTTAGATGTGTATAGGTGGAGATGTAAAGCTTGAAGGTTTTGGCAGAAGCTTTACAGAGCTGAAATATTGAATGATGATGATCTCCACAAATGAAGAAGGGATCAAAAATATCATGGATACAATAAGATTTCCTAGAGGATGCTTTGAATAACGTCCTGTCAAAGGCTAAGCTCGGGTGACTATCAACATATGAGGGGAGTCTGCTAACGAGTTAGAAGAAAGATATCACTGATGGACTGAGATAAGCATGAGAAAAATTAATTGAAGAGTACTTTCAAGAACTCTTTTTGAAGGCCAAGCCTCAAAAATGATTCTTCATCCTCTTGAGATGAATTCATGGGGACTCATATTTATAGAGCTAATAGGAGAGAATTGCCGACGATTGCAGGAAGTTTGATTTTCGGAGGATAAAACTTATTTTTTTAATCTTAGGTGTGGAATATTTATGGGAATCATATCTAAATAAGTTATAGAGGTCAAGTGGGAGGGTTTATATGTGGATGGGTTAGTTAGGATAGAGTAGGGATACATTAGAAGGTTTCCTAATTTAAACTAGCTCTAACTAGTGAAGAATGAGGAAAAGGTTATAAGGATAAGTTATAGGTAGTTAGGGTAATATTTATAGAAATTTTCTAATTAAAATGTGAGTTAGGATGAGTCATTGTGAGGATAAGTTAGAGGTGGCTAAGAGTAATATATTTAGAGGGTTTAGTTAAACTAGTCATAACTAGTGAGTTAGGATGAGTGAGGTGTAAGGATGAAAATAATTAATTAATTAATTATCCATGGGAGAAGTGATATGACCTAGGAAATGTGATGGTCATGCGGTGGTGTGAGTTTAATTAATTTAATGGAGAGTACATGTTTATCAGCATACAATCTAAGATGAATAATATGTTAATATGTTAATTAACGATGGATGTAGATTTATGCGAGTATGACGATGATGTTGATGTTTATATGAATATGAGGGGTACAATGTGATAATGAGGGGGGTCTGTCGGATGCTGACACTAGAATTAGCAGTGATCATTTTAGGTTTCTACACTTATCACCAAGCATGAGGATATTTTTGAAGAATCCTATGAAGGCTTATGAGGAATAATGTGAGGCCTCAGAATATTTTTAAGGCATTATTATTGGGGAGAAATAATTAAGCATATATTCTAATAGGCCTTATTTTAAAGTTGAAGCTTCTTCAATTTGAAGTTATCCCAAGCACGTATGAGAAAAAGAATTATGAATTGAAATACAATCACATGGAGAAGCAGGTCTTCACCATCATGTACGCGCTCAAGAAATTCAAGAGCATGGTCGCCACAAATAATATCAAGGTGTTAGTCTCCCACTCATCTGTCAGAGACTTCATCATGGGAGAAGAAATCAGTGAGAAGAGATCATGATGGGTGACAAAATCCATGGAATATGTTATGACTATTAAGGCCACAAAGCTGGTAAGAGGTAGTGCACTCTTTAAGCAGATTGCTGAGGATGCGCATAGTGAACCTGAGGCTTCATTATTTCTAGATGAAGACCTCCCGTATGTAGAACATGAACAAAATATAGACCCTAGTTCACATGACTTGATGAAGGACATGATCACATTCCTTTCGGAGGGTGTGTACACTCCCAGTTTGAACAAAGCAAAGAGAAGGCATATGAGGTTACAATCTATTCCTTATGTTTTGATTGATGGAATTCTCTTCAAAATAAATCTAGATGGCGTGTTGTTGAGATGTATCAACAACGCGCAAACTGAAAAAGTGTTAGCATAATTTCATGATGGATTATTTGGTGGACACTTCTTTGCCAAAACTACAACAATGAAGATCATAATGACAAGTATTTTTTGGCCTACCCTGTTTGCAGATGCACATCAGTGGGTCACAAAATGCAAAGAATACACTTTCTTTATAGGAAAGAAAATATTGACAGCACTTCCCCTCCGACCAATCCAAGTGGATCAGCCTTTTGCGCAATGGGGTCTCAACTTCATAGGCATGATCAATCCACCTTCAAGCACTGGACATAAATGGGTGTTGAAATCTACAGATTACTTCACCAGATGCACAGAAGCTATCACACTTAAGGAATTAACTAAGGTAGTCATCCTTGAATTTCTCGAAGGTTTAGTCACAATGTTTGGCATTCCTCAAACCATTATCTTTGATAATGCAAAGGCCTTCCTCAGTGCTAAAATCATTGATTGGGCTCTAATTCTAGGCATTTACCTAAAGACTTCTTCCAACTATTACCCCTAGGGTAATGGTCTGGCAGAATCAACAAATAAGAACCTTATGAGAATCATGAAGTGCAAAATGAACATCAGCCAAAGACACTTGCATACAAAGGTCTTGTGCGTGCTCTGGGAAGATATAATCACAGTAAATAAGGCAATATGAAATTTTTCTTAAAATATTATCTATGGCAAGGAGGTTGCCCTTCCTTTAAACACTAGAACTAAATTCATTGGTGCTTTCCCAGCAGCAGGAATTTGAGGGCACAGATCAGAGAGAAATCAGGATGGCAGAGCTGGTTCATCTTGAAGAGCTTAGAAATTCTGCCATGATCAAGCTAGAACAACATCAACAAGAAACAAAGAAATGGTTTGATAGAAAGGCTAGGCCTCAAGCTTTCAAAGTTGGTGACCTGGCTCTAAAATGGGAAGCTAACAGAGCTAAACCAGGGTGCCATTAAAATATTGATGCACTTTGGAGTGGCCCTTACATCATCAAGTCCTTCAAATAAGCTAATTGTTTCGAGTTAACTAATCCAGATGGAAGAACGCTACAAATCCTAGTAAACGAGATCTATCTCAAACCCTTCCATTAGTTTTATGCATCATGTTGTATATATTAAATTAGTTTCAATTCCTCCATGTGTACTCCACACACATTGTTTGTTTTTACATAGTTCTTTCCCCTTGCATGCTTCCTACGTACACTCTTTTATTACTTTCAGAATGCAGAGCTTCTCTCAATAATTATGAGATTCAGAACAAAGTGTAGATATACTTTTCAAGTGATTACAGAGGAATTTTCATGATTGAACAAGAAGACTCCATGCCCAATGGATGCTTTAGGCTACTGATCTCTTTTATTTTGAAGGAAGATGGCCCTGAAAGTTTCCAAAAATGTTATCCAAATAGCTCTCCTAGAAATTTGGATAACTTGCATACACATCCTACTCCCCTTCACATTCTTCTATCTCCTTCCATTTTCCCTTGTGCGACTTCCTCCTGCATGCCCACTTTTTCTCCTTCCTCATGCATGTGTGCTAACCCTTTGTTTCCCTTTCATGCACTTGTTTCTCACTCTCACACATCACACATGATTTGATTCACCTCTTTCTGATTCCCTCCATTGTACCTTCTCTCTTACACCCACACTCTGCGTGTTCACCTTATTTCTAGTCATCTCGGCGCAATTCCAAGATGGGAGCCCAAGGTAGAAACTCAAACTTGCACCCGCTCTCCATGTGGCCAATGGTCAATAGAGGTTAAATCCAACATAAAAAGTGGGCCTAAAAATGACTAAGTATAGAGAACCAACAGAAGCCTCCACCTGAATCAATGGCACAATGTCAAAAGGAAAGTCTTGAGGAAATCCCCAAAGAAGCGTGGGCCTTCCACGTGTCCCAAGTCCAAAAAAGGAACATGGTAAAGGTTGAATAGTTAGAGTAGAGGCAGGCCAGTGGAGGGCATCAAGTGTTAGTATGACACTATTTCAAAGAAAAAATTTGGGGCGGATTTCAAAACAAGCGCCAAGGTTGCCACGTGTCCAGGGTCAGACTTTTGGCCCGCCAAGCAAAGAGACTTAGGTAAAATACAAAGGATCCCATAGAAGACTATCACATGTCAATCTAGCACAATTTTAAGAGCATAAAGAAGGGAATGAATCTTCAAGAAGCGTAAGGCTGCCACGTGGACATGGTACAGACAAAACTCTTTCAAATTTGCATGCCTAAGACCCAAATATTCAAATGGCCATATATTTTGACGGGAAACTCATATTTGGGTAGGAGAATAATTTTTGGAAATGTCTGAACACCCTTCATGCCATAGTAAAATAAAATATCATTCTTAACCAATTTTGGTGGGTGAAAAATGGGGGAAAACGTCTATCAAGCCATTAAAGAAGAATCAATTTTCTTCAACCATTAGATCTAATTCAATTTGATCCATCATTCTTCCTTCTTCAACACACCAAGAAGATAGGGAACCAGACAAGATAGATTTGGGGAGGATTTATAATAGGCATTAACGATGTTGGTTAAGCTTTGAATTAGTTTTCCCACTTCTCTATCTCCTTCTTCCCTCTGAGATGAATCTATAAAGGAAGGGTCGTAGCTCATTATAAATGGTTAGACACTCTAGATCCTTACGCATGTTGCTAAGGAATCCATATTTTCTATATTTTTTGTTATAGACCTCCATGTTTGGATCTTGCATGTGGATATTGGCCTCCTTATCATAGTAACAGTTTTGTGCATTTCTGGAAGTAATAGAGGCATTGTTTTGTGACTATTCTCTTTCATAACGTTTTTGCATTCTTTCTTCTTGCCTCTTCTATTGCATTGTGTATTTTTGTTATTTCAATCCCCCTGTGGTTCCATACTTAGTTGTGTTCCATGAGAGTGATCTGGTGAATGCGTATTCCGCTGTGCTACTTGTGCTTGGCCTCCTTTCATGCATTCTCTATCATTCTCACCTAGAACTGATAGTGTTCACCCATATTTTCTTATGCTATCACCTTTTAGTGTAGTTTACTTCATGTTATCCTTCTTTCCCTTGTTCCTTGGCATTCTTAGCTTAGTTTCCCCTTTCAGAACTACGAGTAGCATTAGTAGAAGAAATAGATAGAATAATCAGTCTTCTCTGGAGATTAATTCCAAGCTCGCAAGGTCCTATAACTTGGGGATGTTTCCATTGTGGTCTCAGACACCTCAGCCCTTCTCAGAGATCTAAGACATGGGTGAACATTTGAGCAACCAATAGTTTCTGGAACGCCCTGTGGGACAGGCATTAAAAGCTCAAATTTCATATCTCTAAGTTCTTGTGTTTGAACTTGGTGTTTCAACTTTTGAAGAGGCTCATTTCAAACACATCTGGTGACTCCCAATATTTAATATATCTATTTCATTAGTCCTCAGTGTATTTCATGAGAAGAGTGCACACAAGAATAAGTGCAGCAATTGAAGATTCTTTTTAATACCTCCATATATTCCCGAGAAGAGTTTGTTCTAAAATTCCCTTGTGCACGTCTCTATCTCCAACACACCACACCCAATCAAATCCTCCCCAAAACACACAACCTATGCACCCTATAATGGAAACTCAACAACCTCCTTTATTAAGAAGCTTTGCAAACTCTGATGGAGGTATTCCCTTACTCTTGGCCATGCAACATGATATGCCAAATGGCGTGATCAAAGAGTATTCCTT
This sequence comes from Taxus chinensis, assembly GCA_019776745.2. Taxonomy (NCBI): domain Eukaryota; kingdom Viridiplantae; phylum Streptophyta; class Pinopsida; order Cupressales; family Taxaceae; genus Taxus; species Taxus chinensis. The sequence goes on from CM034151.1 coordinate 884,493,312, forward strand.
ACTTTATAGGTGAGATTCAAGTCACCCCTCACGAGCATATCCAGGATGTAGCAAATGTGTGTTCACTCTATCTGATCACACATAATGATGTAGTAGTTAGGATGCTTGTAGCCTCTTTCAAAGGTAAAACACTTTAGTGGTATAGAGGCTTAAGACTTGGATCTATTAGCACCTGGGATGAGCTGGACAGCTCTATGTAGTTATTTTGAAGAAAAGTCAGATCAGCTATCTTTTGTGGAGCAACTGAAAACAACAAGGAGGGCACCCAATGAGTAGATGACTGATTTCAACATCAGATTTCAGAAGACTTGGGACAAAATTCCTGTTGTGGTAAGACCTACAGCCCAAGATGCTTTCCTTTATTATCTGAAGGAGCTCAACATTGACATTTTAGTTATGATCCAATCTATGGGGGCGGGGACCTTACCAGCTGGCTATAACATTGCAGTAAGAGTAGAAAATAGTCTCATTCAGGCATGGAATTTGGCTCCTAGACCTCCCATTTCCTGGTTCCCAGAAATTTCACTGTTAGTGCAAATCAGCAGCATCCCCTAGATGATTATCAGATTTCTAGTTTGACATTGGACATCTAGTGTGATTGCACAACATTGAATCTTTTCCCCAAGTGTGGGACTTGTGAAATGGGAAAAGAATCTCCAGATTAGAGGCTAGTTCCTCAACTCCTCTGATCAGTTGTATGCTTGCAAATTTCATAGGTTTAGACTCAAATCCTACTCTAAATTCCAAGGGGACAGAGATAGAGAATGCAAAAGAAATGAAACTAAGACTAATAAGGTGATACACCAAAGGAGTGGTGAACATTTACTTCTGTAAATTGACACAGATCATAAAAATACAAAAAAACCATCATGCACAGGACTGATAGAGTGTAATGAAAGACCAGAAATGAATCAAACAACACAAGAAGAGGACTGAAAACTCATTCACAGAGCTTGCATTGTCATTTCCAATATCAAAAATACATGCATTACAATAGTAGAGAGGCAAAAAACATGTTGTAGTCCTGGAAGAGGTCTAATATTCCGCAAAATCACTTTCTGGGGTGAAAGAGGGAGTCTACAAAACATAAAAATGTTCAACCTTTACAAAATGAGCCAAATCTGGCTTTTAACAATGAAAAATGTGAGCCAGGAAGAAGAAACGTGGGAAAACATGAGAGGATGCTTCAACCATCAACCAAATTGCATTAAAACAGCATGGGCACCCTCAAAATTCCATTCTCCAATGTTTCTGACCATGCTGGGAGAGAATGCGAGCCATACTTCATCAAAATTGTGGTTGAGATGTCAGTTCTATTTCTTTTCCCCATGCTAGAGGTGTTTTCCATTTTTCTCTCTCCAAACCTTACCAAAACACAAAATTGAGCCTTTCATCCTGTGTAGATAATTTTACTAGCTTTCTAATGACACCAAGAATGCAAAAATCTGAGTTCTGGATCAAAAGTTATTCCCTCCTAAATATTTAGGGAAAAACTAGGGCAAAATTGAATCTTGGCGGGCCCAAAATTTGAAATTTTCCCTCTATTTTGACTTTTGGAAAATTTCCCCAAAAATACTCCACCCCTCAAAGCTCCAATGCCATGTGGCATCTTTTGATTCATCTTGGGCCTTCCCCTTACCTTTTTACACCTTTTCGGTCTTTGGAAAATTTTCCAAAAAATCTCCGCCAGCCCGACGCTTCGATGACACGTGGCGCGTTCTTATTGGCCCTCGGGGATATGCTTCCAAATTTTCCTTTGACTCTGACCATTTCCCTAAATGGGACATGTGGAACTTTTTCATTGGCATGGGCCTAAACAAGCTCTTTCTCCTCTGCGGATGCCCGCCTTAAAATTTTCGCCGGCCACATGGACACGTGGCAGCTGCTGATTGGCGATGGCCATTGCGGGCGGGATTTCATTCCATATTTTCCCCTATTTTGGAAAAACGGAAAATTTTCTTCCACACCTCCACTACCTGATGCTCTGAGGACATGTGGAACTTTTTGATTCATTGGCGGGCCTTTGGGCTGAGATATTCCATTTTCGCCAACCTTGGAAATTTTTCCAAAAAATCTTCACCCCTTGAAGCTCCGATGGTCCCGAGGACACGTGGCCTCTTCCTATTTTTTGGCGGTCCTTAGGGCTGAAAAATTCCTTTTGTGTGCCTCACCAATACTTGGAATTATTTCAAAATTTCTCCCTCCTCCCGCCATTCTGCCGCTGATGTGGTGCATTCTGATTGGTTGGTGGACCTCTCATTGGAAAATTTCCCTCCCCAATTCCGCCGAGTCCATAACTTGAAAAATACAAGGAGTTAGAAGGAAAAATTTACCATTCTGGAAAGTTGAGAAGATGCTCTATCCAATGAAGCCATTTCTCAAAAGGTTTTGAGTGCCTAAAAGATAAAAAATTCTAACTGAGAAACAAGGAAGGAAGGAATGAAGGGAGTTAGCCAAAAAATAAGCAAGGAGCTTATTTTGGATAACAATTTTGGCAACTTAGAGGGGTCATCTGCCTGCTGGATGAAGTTGCCAGTTTCTTGAAGCAATCCATTGGGCATGGAATCATCAAATTTTCATTTAGGTACCCTCAAATGATTAGAAAATTACAAGGAGGAAGATGAAAGAGTGGAACATCATTTGATCTGGAACATGACATGCAAAATAGCATTCCTGGGACAACAAGCTTGTGCCAAAACACTTAAGGAAATGAAAACTATGCTACAACAAAAAATTGTGCATAAGCACTTGGAGGAATGAAAATCTAAGCTAATATGTACAAGGTGGAGAGATTCCCTTTTAGTAGCAATGTTTTAGATGGATTCCATTAACTAGAATCTACAGTTCTTCACCATCCAATGTAGACAATTGGGATGCATTGCTTGCTCTTACACTTTGTGACCATGTAGAGGCCACTCCAAATGGCATCAAACTTTGAATTCCTTCCTATATTTTCTCGGTCTGCATCCCATTTCAACACTAGATCTACAACTTAGAAGGCTCTAGTCTTTGCTTTCCTATCAAAGGTATTCTTGATCAAAGCTTGATCCTTCTCCATTGCTTGAGCTGTTTGTACTCTGAATTCTTAGAGATCCATCAATTCTGCATATCTAACCTCCATGGGTTCAAACTCCAACAACTCCAATTGCTTCATGATTTCCAACATTGGCAACTCAAGTGACATAGGTAAGATTGCCTCTCTTCCATAAACAAGCTTGAATGGAGAATTACCTGTGGATCTCTTGGGATTGATCCTATCATCCACAAGGCTGATTTCAATTTAGTATGCCAAGTCCTCTGATTTTCCATCAAGAGTCCTCTTGATGATCCTTAACAAGTTCTTGTTTGTAGACTCAGCTTGGCCATTACCTTGAGGGTAATAATTTGATGAATTGTTTAGATAGACCCCATTCTTAACAGCCCATTCAGTTACCTTTGATCCTATGAATGCCAAAGCATTATCTGATATTATAGTGGTAGGTATACCAAATCTAGTTACTATCCCCTCATAGAAGTCTAGAATACTAGATTCATTTTCTTCTTTAAGTGCCACTGCCTCAGTCCATTTGGTGAAGTAATCTATGGTGCTGTTAGGATCCATTTGTGTCCTTAGTCTTGAGTTTGGGTTAATGACTCCAATGAAGTCCAAACCCCATTACATGAATTGTTGTTCAACTAAAATTGGGTGCAATGGAAGGGCTGCTAACCTCTCCTTTCCTGTGAAGAATGCACAATTTTTGCACCTCTTTATCCATGCATAACAATCACTGAATACCTTGGGCCAATAATAGCCAGCCTTCATGATCTTCAGGGCTATCACCCTTGGAGAAAAGTGACCTCCAGCTGATCCATCATGGAACTCTTCCAATGTTCTATTAATCTGATTTGTTCCAATGTATCTCAACAGGAATCCATTTACATCTTTCTTGAACAAAACACCATCAACAAGTGCATATGGGACAACCTGCAATCTGAAGTGTCTTATCTTTGTTTTTTTCATCTCTGGAGGAAATATGCCTATGTGTAGGAAGTGCATTATGTCTTGGGTCCAACAAGGAGTGAGGAAATTATCATTCTCTTCTTGAACATTACCTAGTTCTTGGTTGTTTTGCAGCACCAAAACAACATCCTTCTCATTGTTTGCTTCCATTGATTTTCTTAAGACTAGCTGTTCACATAATCCCTTTCCTTAGACCAGCTTGGTGACTTTGATCTCAATGTCATACTCCATGACATGAGTAATCCACCCTGCACATGTTTTTCATTTAAATCCTTATTGAGGAGGAAGTCTTTAACTCCCACATGAGAAACCAGCAATTGAACCTTGTTGTTTGAAACTAGATGCTTAAATTTCTTCAGTATTCTAATCACTGCAAGAACTTGCTTCTCAATGAAAGAATATCTCACCTCATAGTCCTCTAGGCTTTGGCTAAAGAAAGCAATTGGCTGCTCTACATTTTCTTTGTTTCTGCTGTACTAAAATGGCAAAGATTGTATCATCACCTCCAAATGCATAAAGAATAAAATTGTTGGAGAAATCTGGATTAATGAGAGTTGGAGCTTGTGAAATAGATTCTTTAATTGCCTAAAAACTTGCCTTACCTTCAGTTGTCCATTTGAAAGCCATGACTTTTCTTCAACATCATAGTTATTGGCTTGACAAGGGCTACAAAATCTAGCACAAACCTCTGAACAAAATTGATCCTTCCCAAGAAACTTTGGAGGGATTTCTTATGACTTGGTAATGGCAGTGATTTTATTGCTTCAACCCTCTCTCAATCAATTGCCAATCCTTCTTTGGAAACAATATGGCCAAGGATCTTTCCTTCATGAGCTATAAAAATATATTTTTTAGGATTCAAGGATACCCCAAATCTTCTACACCTTTGGAATACTTGTCTCAAATGAAAGAGATGATCTGCTGTACTTTTAGAAAAAATAGTGATATCATCTAAGTATATCAGCACTATCTTGTTGATCAATCCCTTAAACATCATATCCATTGCTCTTTGAAAGGTAGCTCTCAGCGTTGGACAACCCAAATGGCATTTTTCTATATGCATAGGTTCCCCATTTGGTGGTGAAGGCTATCTTGAACTGATCCTCTTCCTTGACCATGATCTGATTGTACCCTGAATAACCATCCAGCAATGAAAATCTCTCAGAGCCAGCAACAACTTAAAAAATCTGCTCCATAGAAGGAAGTGGGTAATGATCCTTGAGAGATGCTCTATTCAAATCTCTGAAGTCTACACACAATCTGATTTCTCCACTCTTCTTTCTGACTGGAACTAATTTTTCCACCCAACTAGAATGCTTGATAGGAAATATGATACTTGTCTCTATTAACTTATTCAATTCCTTCTTCATGAGAGGCTCCATGTGTGGATTGACTAGCCTTTGTTTTTTCCTGATGGGTTTAGCACTTGGATCCAATTCAAGTATGTTGAGCTAGCTTGGGATCGAAACCCTTCAAATCATCATAGCCCCAAAAAATATATCAGGGAACTCTTGACAAAGTTGCATAAACTCATACCTTTCTTGCTCAATTGTCACTTTACCAATTTGAAGTGACTTGCCTTCTTCAACCAAGATGGGCACTGAATCTTCCCCCTTGACTTGGATATTTGCCTTCTCCTTCCTAAACTGATCATTAGGATTAAAAATGGACTCTAAAGTGACAAGTCCCTTTGGCAGTTTGTTAGTTCTCAGCTGTACCACCTGATCACCATACTGATGTTCTAATTTTTCCTGATTTTTGGCTGAGAACTCAGCTTCTTCTTACAAGAAATTGATGATTTGTTGATCATTTTCAAACACCTGCCAACTCACATTATTGTCTGGCACTGATGGCCTTACAATCACATGAATGCTTGGTTGTATTTTATCTTCCTTGATGCTCTCAACAACATCAAAGGCTGCCCCAACTGCTATGCAAGTCTGTCAACAGCTTGGTTTTCTCTCCTAGGGATGGAATTGATGCCAAAGCCCTCAAAATCCTCAATGAGGTCCCACACCCTATTCTTGTAACACTTGAGTAGATCATTCTTGGTAGCATGCTTCCCTTTAACTTGGTTGACAATCAGCTCACTGTCACCAAAAACTTGTAGGATTTTTTATACCTCTCTTGATTGACCAATGCAATCCTTGTATCAAAGCTTCATATTCAGCAGTGTTGTTAGAACATACAAATTGAAATCTAAAATTTGAATAATACTCAATGCCTTGAGGTGAAACAAGCATAGATCCCCCTCCTACACCTTGTCTACTTCTTGATCCATCAAATAATAGCTTCCATACCTCATTTTCATCTTTGTGGTCTGGCTTTGAGATGCTAGGAATAGGCTGATTTTCTTCATGTATGCAATAGAATCCTAGCTCAAATTCTTCTATTTCTTGGTAGGGGTCAAAAGCATGTACCTTGTTTGCCCACTCATCAAGAGTCAAATCTGGGATGCTCCCAACTTTGGTGTCAGTTTCATCTGTGCTTGGGTGAAATCCTCTTGATCAAATGTTGAAAGCTAGTTGGCATTGATTTGACTTGGGGGAGTATGAGGCTCAATGTGAAAGTTTGCAATAGGTTCATATCTGATTGTGAGGACTTTAGGAAACTATTCCATATCTTGTTCTAAACAACATGTGTGACCAATCAGGTTGTGTCCAGATAAGTAACCTGGTCGTAATTTTAGCTATGAAATCCCTTGACAAACATAGGGCAAAGAGTGGTGGCAAATCTATCACTAACACATCTTAGAGGCGGTGAAATAGTAACATTCCACCACCCGGGTTTGGGCATGCATGCAAAGTAAGGCTCAAATATTTAATCACTCCCATCTGTTGTTACCGCTATCAACCATCCAATTTCACTACCCCTTTGGTTAAACTTCTGAAGTCTTTACGGCTCGTCCATTCTCCTACAAGCATGTATTATCTATGTCATATTGGAGGCCTAGTTGATCAGCTATTTGCTTAGGCATTACAAAACTACTTGCCCCAGAATCAATCATACAATTGTGTACTAGTTTATCCCCAATGATCAGTGAAACGTAGAATGGCGGGGGGGGGGGGGCTTCAAAAATTTACCTTGTTGTCCTCCATGATTCCCCTCAGGTTGAGCAAACAGCATTTGTGAGTACCCTCTCTTGCACATGAGCCTTTCACACTGATTTGAAGTTGACCAATTCTTCATGGCAGCTTGTAGTAGATCCCTCTATGCCTGGTATGGATAATGATTTCCACATAGATATATTCACATTTGTCTTCTTCATTTGATCAATGATGATAAATGGAGATGAAACATATTTCTTTTCTACCCCTTAGACTGCACATTCTTTTCTTGCACGTGGGTAGTAACAACTGACATTTGAGCTGGCCTAGAAGGTGGTTTGGGCTGTCCTAGTATGTTTGGAACTGCATTTTTCTTACCAATACTTTGTGGAGTGATGGAAGGTTTTGGATCACCTGGAGTTAATGACTGCCCTTCACCAATATTCCTCTTGTTGACCTTGTGTTAGCTACCACATTCTGAGATGTTGCTTGATTCATTCCATAAAAATCCTCAGCCTGCCAATTCACCAGTGTAGTCTCATTTGAGGCTACATTTTGTTGGGATGTTCCTTGTTGTTGGCTTGTTTCTTGGATCATCTCACCTTCTACGCCAGTTGTTGTCACCATCAGATCTTGGTTCAAAGCACCATTGAAGCACATAGATTGTTTGTGAGGTTCATTTCATGGGAAACACCACTCATACTCTTCTGCTACATTATTTTGCATTGGAACTAAGGCTTTAGAGGCAGATGCAACATTGGGATTATAGGGTTGAAATGGTCTATTAGCAGGAGGCCTTACTTGATTTTGATTTGTAGCTAGATTAGGTGGCCTATTGGGCTGATATGATTGCCTATTAGGCTGAGGTTGAGACTAATAAGGAGGTATAAAACTTTGGGCTTGCTGCCTCTTGAGTGTAACCAGCTCATTTCCTAAATTTTACAATTGTTTCATGACTTCTTGAAGTTCATTTGAGGCACTAGAGGATGAAGTAGAAGTTTCATTTGAACTCTGATTTCTAGGAGTGGGGATAGGAGCTATAGTATCTGCTTGACTAGTGCTTGGATTTTCTAAGTTTGGATACAAGGGCATGGGAGGCCTTGGAGCCAGCTTACCAGTTTGAATCAGAAAATTTTTCAGCTCTAATGGCAATGCTATAAGAAGCAGGTATAGTGGTACCTCACATGGATTGAATTAACATAGAAATATTAGAATTTAAAGCTTTGAGATAGTATAGAAAAGCAACTTCAGCTATTGGCCTTACTACCACTGGGATTCTATCCCAATTTCTTTGAAATCTGAAGTTGAAGTCTATTAGCTACTCATTAGGAGCTCTCTTGATAGTTGTCAATTGTTCCAAAAGAGACAAGTTATCTCCTTTTTCTCCAAACTACTCATGGAGGGCTATGTATAAACTGATTCCAATTTTAGATAGAGCCTGCTACAAGGCTCCTGAACCATTGAAAGGCTTTCCCTCTGAATGAAGATGCCAACAATTTGACAGCAATTTGCATCTCAACAATCTCATGGATTGCACAAATATTGGCAATGTCTATAACATGATCACTAGGAGTGGTCTGATTTTCTCCAGTGAAATATGGAATGTTCTTCAATGCTACAACTAGAACTGGATTCTGTGCATTGAGAGCAAGTGGGCTGCTTCTAGTGAAGTTGACATAGGGGTTGGGTTGTGCCATTCTGATTGGCCTGAGAACCCTTATTGATTGAGTGAAAGTTTTAGAAGTTGAAGGAGTTGATAGAGTTCTATTTGGTGGAGATGGAGACCTTTGAATCCTCCTTCCTCTATGCCTTCTTCTAGGAGATAGTTACAGATATATGGATAACCCTTCCTCTCTATCTCTTGACCTAGTGTTGATTCTTCTCATGAATTTTCAGACTTGGACTATGAAAACCAGTTGAATTTTCTCTTTGGAGTCGCAAGATGTGCAAATTAGGGCTCTTTTAAGAAAAACTTGCAACAAATGCACATCAAATTTTTTGTAATGAAGATGAAGACCTCTGAGGTCCCACTAAGTGTGCCAAAACTGTTAGTGTAAATCAGTAGCACCCCCTGGATGTTTATCAGATTTCTAGTTTGATATTGGACATCCAGTGTGATTGCACAACATTGAATATTTTCCCAAAGTGTGGGACTTGTGAAATGGGAAAAGAATCTCCAGATTAGAGGCTAGTTCCTCAACTCCTCTAATCAGTTGTATGCTTGCAAATTGTAGAGGTTTAGACTCAGATCCTACTCTAAATTCCAAGGGGACAGAGATAGAGAATGCAAAAGAAATGAGTAAGACTAATAAGGTGATACACCAAAGGAGTAGTGAACATTTACTTCTGAAAATTGACACATATTACCAAAATACAAAAAAACCATCATGCACAGACTGATAGAGTGTAATGAAAGACCAGAAATGAATCAAACAACACAAGCAGAGGACTGAAACTCATTCACAAAGCTTGCATTTTCATTTCCAATATAAAAAATACTTGCATTACAATAGCAGAGAGGAATCAAACATGTTACAGTCCTGGAAGAGGTATGATATTCCACAAAATCACTTTTTGGGGTGAAAGAGGGAGTCTGCAAAACATAAAAATGTTCAACCATTACAAAATGAGCCAAATATGGCTTTTAACAATGAAAAATGTGAGCCAGGAAGAAGAAACCCAGAAAAACATGAGAGGATGCTTCAACCACTAGCCAAATTGCATTAAAATAGCATGGGCACCCTCAAAATTCCATTTTCCAATGTTTTTGACCATGCTGGGAGAGAATGTGAGCCATACTTCATCAAAATGGTGGTTGAGATATCAGTTATGTTTCTTCTCCCCATGCAAGAGGTATTTTCCATTTTTCTCTCTCAAAACCTTACCAAAACACAAAATTTATCCCTCCATCATGTAGAGAATTTTACTAGCTTTCCAATGACACCAAGAATGCAAAACTCTGAGTTCTAGATTAGAAGTTATGCCCTACTAAATATTTAGGGCAAAACTAGGGCAAAATTGACTCTTGGCGGGCCCAAAATTTGAAATTTTCCCTCTATTTTGACTTTGGGAAAATTTCCCCAAAAATCTCCACCCCTCGAAGTTATTATTCCATGTGGCATCTTTTGATTCATCGCGGGTCTTTCCCCTACCTTTTTACGCCTTTTCGGTCTTTGGAAAATTTTCCAAAAAATCTTCGTTGGCCCGACGCTTCGATGACACATGGAGCATTATTATTGGCCCTCAGGAGTATGCTTCCAAATTTTCCTTTCACTCTAACCATTTCCCTGAATGGGACATGTGGTGCTTTGTCATTGGGGTGGGCCTGAACAAGCTCTTTCTCCTCTATGGACTCGCCTTAAAAATTTTGCCAACCATATGGACACGTGGTAGCTGCTGATTGGCGCGGGCCATCGCAGGTGGAATTTCATTCCATATTTTCCCCTATTTTGGAAAAAGGGAAAATTTTCTTCCACACCTTCGTGCTCAACACTCTAAGGACATGTGGCACTTTTTGACTCATTAGTAGGCCTTGGGGCCAAGATATTCCATTTGCGCCAACCTTGGAAATTTTTCTAAAAAATCTCCACCCCTCGAAGCTCCGACGGTCCCGAGGACACATGGCCTCTTCCTATTTGCTGGCGGGCCTTAGGGCTGAAAAATTCCTTTTGTGCACCAAGCCAATACTTGGAATTTTTTCCAAATTTCTCCCTCCTCCCTGCCATTCCGCCATTGATGTGGTACATTCTGATTGGTTGGCAGACCTCTCATGGCAAAATTTCCCTCCCCGACTTCGTCGAGCCATAACTTGAAAAATACAATGATTTAGAAGGAAAAATTTACCATTCTAGAAAGTTGAGAAGATGCTCTATCCAATGAAGCCATTTCTAAAAGGTTTTTAGTGCCTAAAAGATAAAAAATCTGACTGAGACACAAGGAAGGAAGGAATGAAGAGATTAGCCAAAAAATAAGCAAGTAGTTTATTTTGGATAACAGTCAAAGGCAACTCAACCTTCTATTGCCCCTATTCCTATCCCTGAGAAGAGCACGCAACCGGTTACCTCAACATCATATTCTCCATCACTATAAAAGGAAAATAAAGAAATGAAGATCGTGATCAGAAATATGTCAAACAAAATCACATCGTTAGAAAAGCAATAGGCGCAAGCTTGTAGAGGAAATTCCAATCAGGCGCATGGCCAATGGAATCATCCTTGGTGAAATCAATACAGAAATCAAATATATGCACCCAACTAGTAGAATGATAGGTGACATCCTAATGCACATCTGACCTTGCAAGTTGTCACTCCCACGCCTTCTCTCCCAGCACCCAGTGAGAGCCAGGCACTTATTCCGGTTCAGAATAATTTGGTACAAGAGTCAGAATGGTGATTCCCTTGCAAAATGCCTCATAGTCAATATCATTGTGCTAATGTTGCACATTACTTCATGATCTAGAATGCTTCATCTTGTGTTCCCTCAACAAGTGTCCATGAAACAGATAATCCAGAAGAACTATAAGTTCCTCCGGAAACCAATTTGATGTTCTTTGGTGTGGAGGACTTCTGTGTAATCAACCAAGCTGCAAAAGATATAAACAGACTGCATGCCCAAGTTGTGGACTATTAGGAATTAGAGAACAAGTATGCAGAAATAATTCCTCAAACCACATTAGTAGGAAACTATATAGAAAAATTATACTTATAGAAATATAACGACATAAATGAATAATGCACAAAAGAAGACAAGACAAGATTTAACGTGGTTCACCCAATGTGGGCTACGTCCACCAAGAACATGCTCAAATTTTATTATCAACAAGAGTAAAACAAATCTCATAGTCTTCTCTCAGTTATGAACTCACAACAGAATACCAAAGATGCTAAACCACATCTAAACCACAATTGACACCCAATTGCATAACCTTGATCATTCTTGATAACCTCTTGATCATTAAGACTCAAGACCTCTTAAACACTCAAGATATATTCAAGATACCCTAACACCTCTATTTATAGGATTCAAATCCTCTTAAGAAGTCCTAAAGTTGACCCTATAAGTTTGAAATTCGTGATCTTTCAACTTCCCATGGTTGGAAAATAGTTCTGACGTTAACAGCTAATTAACATCATGTTAACAGCAACGTCGCAGCAAAGACACATCAAATACACAAAAATGTCACAACAAACGACTACAGAATGCTCCTAAAGTCTTTAAACTTAACTGTTTGAGCTCCAACACTTCAACACTAATTCAAGAAGACCAGAAACAGGCTCCACACCCCAACAATCTCCCGCTTGGAGACTATTTCCACTGAGTAAAGTTCTTAACCGTTCATTATCAACCATGAAGGCCAATCAAAGTTGAACACAACTTAAACTTCTCCCTTGTGACTACCTTGGTCATCATATCTACAGGATTCTGACTGGTATGAATCTTTTCCAGCTTCAACTTATCTTCTTCCAAAGATGTCTTGATGAAATGATATCTCAGCTGAATGTGCTTCTTCCTAAAGTGGAAAGCGGAGTTCTTCGCCAAATGAATAGCACTCTGACTATCACTGTGTAGTCTCCCAACTTCCTTCTTATGACCCAACTCATCAAGTAACTATTGTAGTGAAATCATCTCCTTGCTTGCCTCTGTGGCAGCGATATACTCAGCCTCTATGGTTGACAAAGCTACAACCCTTTGTAACCATGAAATCCAACTCACTGTTGTATCACCAACCGTAAATACATAACATGTTATGCTCCTCTTGCTGTCCAAATCTCTTTCCATGTTTGAATCTACATATCAATGTAATGTAGTGTCTGATCCACTAAAACAAAATGTTTCTCCCATGGTCCCTCTCAAATACCGAAGGATCTACTTTACTGCTTGCTAGTTCTCTCTACCTAGATTACTCATAAACCTGCTCACTACTCCTGCAACATGAGAAATGTCAGGCCTAGTGCATACCATAGCATACATCAAGCTACCAACTACTTATGAGTACGGTACCCTAGACATCTGGATTATATCCTTCTCAGTCTTGGGACTCTTCTCCTTTGATAATTTAAAGTGACCTGCCAAAAGAGTACCAACCGGTTTAGCATCTTGCATACTAAACCTCTCCAAGACCTTCTTTATGTACTCTTCTTGAGATAATACCAGCTTCCTCTCCTTCCTGTTCTGAATTATTCTCATACCAAGGATTTGTTTTGTTTCTTCCAAATCCTTCATATAAATTGAGTCACCTAGTTTCTTCTTGAGTACCTTTATTTACTGCATGTTATTACTTGCAACAAGCATATCATCTGTATACAGGCACAAAATAATATAACTACCATCAATAAACTTCTTTATGTACACACAATGGTCTAAGTGATACCTAGAGTAACCCTGCTCCTACATAAAATTTTCAAACATCATGTACCACTTCCGTGGAACTTGTTTCAGGCCATACAAGCTCTTCTTCAATTTGCACACTAACCCCTCCTTCCCTTTGACCTCATAACCTTGTGGCTGTTGCATGTACAATTCCTCCTCAAAATCATTATGAAGGAATGTAGTCTTCACATCCAACTGTTCTAAGTGTAGGTCTTCTGTAGAAACTAAACCAAGAACAATCCTAATAGAATTCATTTTAACAATCAGAGAAAAAAATTCATCAATTTCTATACCTTTCTTCTGTGCAAATCCTTTGACCACTAACTGGGCCTTGTATCATTTCCTTCCTCCATCTTCCTATTTGATTCTATACACCCACTTGTTCTGTAATACTCTCTTTCCCTCGGGTAGCTTCACCAGATCCCAAGTCTAGTTTTTCATAAGAGATCTATTCTCTTCATCCATGGCCTACTCCCACTTCTTCCTAGTATCCACCTACACTACTTCCTTAAAGCACTCTAGCTCTCCACTATCAGTGAGCAATAAATAATTCAAAAATGGAGTAAATCGTTCAGGTTCCCTTCTTACCCTAGAAGAACTTCTCACCTCAGGAGTTTGGGGTTCCTCATGAGTAGGTACCTGAACTGGGTGTGTGTTGGAACATGCTGTACCTAAACCGACCCCTTAGAAACCTTGTTGTCTGCAATATCCTCTAACACTGTGTATTCTTTATTTAGTTCTTCTTTCTGTTCCTGCAACTAATCTTTATATATGATTTTTTCATTAAAGACAATATCTCTCGACCGAAATATTTTCTTATATTTAAGACTCCAAACACGGAAACCAAAATCATCTTCACCATATCCAACAAAGGTGCATTTCTCAAACTTAGCCTCTAACTTTTTCCTATCATCTTTATCAATGTGAAAAAATACCTCACATCTAAATACTCTTAGAAATGAGTAATCAATTTTCTTACTAGACCAAGCCTCCTCAGGTATACCTCCATCCAAAGCCACAGAGGGTCCTCTGTTAATCAGATAAATAACTATGCTTATTGCTTCCACCCAAAACATGAGTGGCAGCCCTGCATGTAACCTCATGCACCTAGCATGCTCCATGATTGTCCTGTTCATTCTCTCTGACACTCCATTTTCCTATGGAGTATTTGGAACTGTTATTTGCCTGCGGATACCATTTACTGAACAATAACCAATAAATTCATTGCTATAATATTCCCCTCCATTATCCGACCTGATAAATTTCAACTTGAGACTTGTTTCATTCTCAACCAAGGCTTTCCATATTTTGAAAGTTTCAAACACATTAGATTTCTTTCTAATGCAATGTACCCAAACTTTTCTAATTGCATCATCAATAAAAGTGACGTAATAACATGAACCACCAATAGAGTTTACCTTAGCTAGCCCCTATACATCTGTATGTACTAACTCCAACTTACTCTCCTTCCTAGTAGGTCAAACCTTGAGGAATCTCACCCGCTTCTGTTTCCCATAAACACAGTCCTCACAGAATTCCAAATCTAACTCCTTTAATCTGAGCAACCTGTCCTTTATAATTTGCATGCCCTTATGACTCATATAACCGAGTCTCTGGTGCCACAAGGTTACATCTCCATCTACAGAAACTAAATTACAATAGTCAGCACCATTGGTTAAATACAAAGTACCACTTTTCTTACCTCTTGCAACCACAAGAGCTCCCTTAGTAACCTTCCAAGAATCCACTGTAAAACTGACCATACAGCCATCACTACCTAGCTGTTCTATTGATATCAAGTTCTACCTCAACTTAGGCACATGCCTGTCATCCTTAAGTATCCATGTGTTCCCATTCTGCATTTTCATCCAAACACAAACTTTCCCTACTATACTGCATGGTTCTTCATCACCAAGATATACATGTCCAAAATCACCTTGAACAAAATTAGTAAAGTAATGTCTATGTGGGGTGGCATGGAAAGAAGCCCCTGAATCTAACACCAAAGATTCAAAAATATTATCTAAAGAAAGAATTAAGGTGTCTTGACAAACATCACCTACTGCCAAATTTACCTCTTTATTTTCCTCCTTATTCTTCTCATCCTAAAGAGCCCAGCAATCTTTCTTAGCATGACCAACCTTCCCACAGTGCCAACATTCTAACTTACTCTTGGACTTTGACCTTTCATGATCATTTAACTTCCCATGGTTACCTTTCCCTCTATTATTTTGTCTCCCTCTACTCTCCACCATCAAAGAGTTTCTAGAAGTAGAAGAATCTCCGATGATCTTCCTTCACATTTCCTCGCTTAGGATCACACCTATTACATCCTCAAACTTCAGCTTTGAATTATTAGAGACTGAATTACTTACAACCATAACCAAGTTGTCCCAGCTATCTAGCAAGGAGCACAAAATCAACAAATCCCTGACCTCATCATAAAAGTCAATTTTTACCGAGTTTAACATACTCACAACCATATTAAATTCATTCAAATGATCAGCAACAGAACCATTCTTAGACATCTTCATATTAAATAACATTTTCATCAAAAATATTTTATTAGAGGTAGAGGGTTTTTCATATAACTTCCCCAATGCACTCATGAGACTTTCCATGGTCTTCTCCTGCGATATGTTGAAAGCAACCGAAGATGCAAAGCATAAATGAATTTCCCTGGTGTCTTTCTATCCAGCAACTCCCAATCCTCATCCGACATGGTTGTAGGTTTCTTTGCTTTTCCATCCAAATGAACATGGAGGTCCTTCTGATATAAGTAATTCTCCATTTGCATCTTCTATAAACCAAATTTCTGCCCATTGAACTTCTCAACCATCGATCTGCCCTCATCTGCCATAGCTCCCACTCAAGCTAAACTTTCCTTGTGATTTACAACTTCAGAAAAAAACCACCAAAGCTCTAATACCAATTGTTAGGAATTAGAGAACAAGTATGCAGAAACAATTCCTCAAACCACATCAGTAGGAAACTATATAGCAGAATTATACTTGCAGAAATATAACAACATAAATGAATAATGCACAAAAAAAGACAAGACAAGATTTAACATGGTTCACCCAATGTGGGCTACGTCCACCAAGAACTTTCTCAGATTTTACTATCAACAAGAGTAAAACAACTCTCACAGTCTTCTCTCAGTTATGAACTCACAATAGAATTCCAAAGATGTTAAACCACAATTGACACCCAATTGCATAACCTTGATCACTCTTGATCACCTCTTATTCATTAAGACTCAAGACCTCTTGAACACTCAAGATATCTTCAAGATACCTTAACACCTCTATTTATAGGATTAAAATCCTCTTAAAAAGTCCTAAATCCAACCCTAGAAGTTTGAAAGACGCGATCTTTCAACTTCTCATGGCTGGAAAAATAGTCCCGACGTTAACAGCTAATTAACAGCATGTTAACAGCAACATCACAGCAACGACATAGTGACTGCATAGTAATGTCACTGCAAACGACTGTAGAATGTTCCTGAAGTCTCCAAACTTAACCGTTTGAGCTCCAACACTTTAACACTGATTCAAGAAGACTAGAAATAGGCTCCACACCCTAACACAAACAACACAAGATATAAGAAAATAATATTAGAGTCAAGCACATAGGTCACAATCCCAACAATACAAGCATATATTCAGAAGAAAAAATAATCAGACAAGACCTCTTGCATTAAAAGTGTTCAAATCCCTATGCAGGAGGTCCTGCGTAAAGCTCCTTCTGAAGCAGCATGCGCCCATCCTTTGGTAGGCCAAGCCTCTGCTCCAACTAAAATTTAGGCTTCCACACTTGAATAGTCAATAAGGGATGTTGTTCCCCAAATGCACAAGGTGGGGGGGTTTCTATTCAGCATTGTTGATCAGATGAAGAAAACAAACATAAATGTCACAATGTGGGATGCCTTGACCATTCCATCTCAGTGGGATCTGTTACATGATGCTCTGACACAACTTTCGCAGTTGACCCGGTTATGCAAAAGCCATGCAGTTCTGTCTAAATCTACCAAGAAGAGGAGAAAAAAGTAAGTAAATTTTCCAAAACCCCACCCTTCTATATGTGTTTGATTATAGGCAAACACCTAGTGCATAACTTCTTGATTGACTTAGGCGCTAGTACTTTTGTTATGCCTAAGAAGATAACCGATGTTTTAGGTCTAAAATATAGCCCTTTGTCTAAAGGAGTCCTACAACTTGATGGCTCAATTGTAACCACCTTAGGAGTCATCAAGGATCTTGAGTTAACCCTCCATGCATGTCCAAGCCTGACAATTAATCAATATGTGTCAATTATTGACCTGCCTCCTTTGTTTTCCCTATGTCTATCAAGAGAATTTACTCCTAAAATGGGTGGTTACTTGTCTTCTGATTGGTCTCATATGTTACTCAAGACAAGGTATGGTACCTGATTTACCATACAAGATGAGCCCATATTTTCTTATCGTGTAGAGCCATATGTCTCATCCCCTCTCCAAGCCAATTGTCCTATCCAGGAAGAATAAGTTTCAGTTCCTTAAGAGCATTCTCTTCCACCCTTTGTTCTAGACCTAGTACTTGATGAATGGGTGGAAAGAAATGAAAAATTTGAGCCCTATGCTGAAGAACTAGAAGCCAATGAAACTGGGCTTGGTACTTATTACATTTTAGAAGAGGACGTTATGCTTTCGTGCGCGCTCATAGGAGACAAAGTTCAAACTAGTGTATGGAAGTTATACTTTGATGGATCTAAAAGTAGAAATGGTGCAGGAGTAGGAGTGGTTATCATTTCCCCTAAGGATGAAAAATTATTCTTCATGCATAGGCTGCAATTTGCATATTTTAACAATGTGGCAGAATATGAAGTGTTGGTGCATGGCTTGCTTATTGCTGAAAAGAAGAAAATTAAAGCACTACAGAGCTTTGAGGACATATATATTTTCATCCACTAGGTCACCAACAAATTCCAGACAAAGAATAATCTTATTAAAGATTACAAACATAGAGTTTGGGACCTACTTGAGACATTTGATGCCCTTAATCTGTAGCTAGTCCTGTGCAAAATGAACAAAGAAGCTGACCAAATGGCTGCCCTCGGTTCATAGTTTTCTACTACTGAGGACTTTGTCAAAGGAAACAATCAGCACATTAAGATGGTAATTATACCATCGATTCTAGACAATAACACGAACTGGCAAGTGTTCAACAATGGCGCGTAATTCATCCAATTTATCTAGAATGAAGCTGAATTTTCATCAAGTATGCAAGATGACTTACATGATAGCTATCTTGACCAAGTAATACAGTTGAAGAAAAATAAGTTTCCTAAAGGGATGGTCACCTTAGAGAAAATGTTCAGCCCTGATGATGAGTTCAAGGGTGAAGAAAGATACATGCACGCTACACAAGAGGATTACTCCTCCATTACTATTACATGTAGAAAGGAGTTGTTGCATAGCATGTCTTGTGCGCATGAAGAAAAACAAGCCTTCATCTCTCACTGTCAAAAATATAGTGACATTTTCTCATGAGAGTATGAAGATGTCAAAGGTTTTGATCCAAGTGTTTCTCAACTCTCCATTGAACTTGATCCTGGCATAAATCCCATTAGTCATAAATAGTGGCCAGTCAATCCAAAGATACAACCCCTAATGAGAATGAAACTATCAAAACTCTTCGAGGCAAAGATTATCTTTCCCATCAAATATTTCACCTAGGTTGCGAATATGGTTCTAGTGTGCAAGAAAAATGGTGAAATCAGATTTTTTGTTGATTTCAGAGATTTGAATAAGGTATATCTAAAGGATCATTATCCTTTGCCTTCAATGGAGCATATTCTACAAACCGTAGCTGGCGCGTAGATGTTGTCCATGCTAGATGGGTATTCAAGTTTCAACCAAATCCTGGTTAAGGAAGAGGATCAATTCAAAACAACATTTACAACCAAGTGGGGAACATATGCATACTATAAAATTCCCTTTGGTTTGTCAAATGTGGGAAAAACATTTCAGCGCGCCATGGATATTTCCTTCAAAGGTTACATCAATGATTTCATCTTAGTTTACCTAGATGTATAACTTTCTTCTCAAAGCAATGCGTAGATCACATGGCACACCTGGAAAAGGTATTTTAGAGATGTAGAGAATTTGGGGTATCTCTTAACCCTAAGAAGTGCAATTTGTTGGTGGCTCGGGGAAAGCTCTTAGGCCATGTGGTTTCAAAAGATTGTATCACAATTGATCCTAAGCGTGTTTAATCCATCCTAGCCCTTTCCCTTCCGGCATAGAAAAATTCCTTACAATCCTTTCTCAACAAGATTAAATTTGTTAGGCACTTTATCCCTAACTTTGTGAGACTGGTTCGGCCCATCACCTTTATGCTCAAAAAGGACATAGCCTTTAGATGGACAACAAAAGGAAGAAAAATCTTCAACAAGATCAAGAAAGAAATTACTTGTGCACCAACACTCTCAATCCAGATTACTCAAAGGATTTCATTCTTTATTCTTATGGTGTTGATGTAATCATTAGTATTGTCCTAACACAAAAAAAGAAAGAAAGGATGGAACAGCCGGTGGCCTTCTTCAGCCAGATGCTGAAGGATTATGAATTGAAATACAGTCACACTGAGAAGCAAGTCTTCACCATCATGCGTGTGCTCAAGAAATTCAAGAGCATGCTCGCCACAAATCATATCAAGGTACCCTCCTAGTTTGAAAAAAGAAAAGAGAAGTAATTTGAGGTTGCAATCTATTCCTTATGTTTTGATTGATGGACTTATCTTCAAAAGAAATCTAGATGGCGTGTTGCTAAGATGTATCAACGACATGCAAAATGAAAAAATGTTAGCATAATTTCATGATGGATTCTCTAGTGGACACTTCTCTACAAAAACTACAGCAATGAAGATCAGAATGGAAGGTATATTTTGGCCTACCCTATTTGCAAATGCACATAGGTGGCTCACAAAATGAAAATAATGCACTTTCTTTTTAGGAAAGAAAATATTGGTAGTGCTTCCCCTCTAAAAAATCTAAGTGGATCAGCCTTTTGCGCAATGGGTTCTTGAATTCATAGGCATGATCAATCCGCCTTCAAGCGCTAGACATAAATGGGTGTTGATAGCTACAGATTACTTCACCAGATGGACAGAAGTTGTCGCGCTTAAGGAATCAACTGAGGAAGTCATCATTGACTTTATCAAAGGTTTAGTCACAAGGTTTTTGCATTCCTTAAAAAATTATCTCTAATAATGCAAAGGCCTTCCTTGGTGCTAAAATCACTGATTGGGATCTAAGTCTGGGCATTTACCTGAAGAATTCTTCCAACTATTACCCCCAGGTCAACAGTCTAGTAGAATCAACAAACAAGAACTTGATGAGAATCATGAAGCACATAATGAACATCATCCAAATCCAGTGGCATACGAAGGTCTTGCGTGCGCTCTGGGAAGATAGAATCATAGTAAAAAGGCAATAGGAACTTCACCTTACAAGCTTGTCTATCACAAGGAGGCTTCCCTTCCTTTGACACTTGAAATAAATTCATTGGCGCTTGCCCAACACCTAGAATTTGAGGGCATGGATCAGACATAAATTAGGATGGCAAAGCTAGTTCATCTTGAAGAGCTCAAAAAATTTGCCATGATCAAGCTAGAACAACATCAACAAGCAAAAAAAAAATGGTTTAACAGAAAGGTTATTCCTCAAGCTTTCAAAGTTGGGGACCTAGTTCTAAAACGGGATGTTGACAGAGCTAAACCAGGGCACCATTGAAATTTTGATGCACTTTGGAGTGGCCCCTACATTATCAAGTCTTGCAAAGAAGCTAACTCTTTTGAGTTAACTCATCGGATGGAAGAGCGCTAAAAATCCCAGTAAACAGGATCTATCTCAAACCCTTCCATTAGGTTTGTTGCATCATATTGTATATATTAATGTTGTTTCAATTCCCTCCAAGTGTGATCCGTGCACATTATTTGTTTGTACATAGTTCTTTCCCCTCATGTGCTTCCTGTGCATGCTCTTTTATTACTTCCAACATGCAGAGCTTCTCTCAACAGTTGTGAGATTCAGAACAAAGTGTAGATATGATTTTCAAGTGATTACAGGGGCATTTTCATGATTGAAAAAGTAGACTCCATGCCCAATGGATGCTTCAGGCTAGTGATCTCTATCATCTGACAGGCATATGGCCCTGAAATTCACAATTTTTTTAATCCAAATAGCTCTCCTAACAATTTGGATAACTTGCATACACATCCTACTCCCCTTTGCATTCTTCTATCTCCTTCCATTTTCTCTTGTGTGCCTTCGTCCTGCACACCCCGATTTCTCTCCTTCCTCCTGCACATGCGACACCCCTCTATTTCCCTTTTGTGTGCTTGATTCTTGCTTCCGCACGTCTCGTGCACTTTAATTCACCTCTTTTTGTTTTCCTCCCTTGAGCCCACACTCCATACATTCACCTTCTTTCTATTCATCTCAGCGCAATTCCAAGATGAGATCCCAAGGTAGAGACTCAAACTTGTGCCCACTCTCCACATGGCCAATGGTCATCAGAGGTCAAATCCAAAAGCGAAAGTGGGCCTAAAAACAACTAAGTATAGATGTTAGACATCCTAATTTCACATCTATCCTAAATCAATTAATTCCCCTTCCTCATTTCCCACAAAAATACACTTCGAATTAATCAAATATAATTTGATTAATTATCCATTTCAAAATCCAAAAAATAACCCAATCCTCACCACATGTCATTATTCTCCATGTTTTTCTACTATTGAATTAAAAATTCAAATTCAAATCCTCACCCACCCTTCGTGGTCCCCACTCACCTAAAATCCCTCCCACTTATGAATTAAAAATATAATTCAAATCCTCACCCATTCTTCATGGCCCTCACTCATCTAATCTTACCCACATTTTCAAACCATGATTACTTAAATTAATCTAAGTTAATCACTCCCCTAGTCTATAAATACAACCTTACCCTCTCCCCTCTAAACACATGGAGAATAAGCTTGAATTCCATATCTAAGTTCTTGCATCCTTTGAGCAAAGAACATCCTTCTGCCTCATCCTAATGCCCAAAATAGCCTTATAATCCTTTTCCCCCATTTGGTGCAAAAGTAAGAGGATCATTTTTATAGGAAGGCCTTGCTCCGTCTTGAAGAAAATCACCCTACATATCACAACAATTAGGGCTCAATCTAAGTTTCCAAGCCCATTCTGAGGTTTTCTATGGAACAAAAAAAGAGGAGGTATGATTATTGGTATTTTACTTTCTTGTTAGTAGTGTATTTTTCCTATCTTAAAATAGAAAACCAATGGAAGCTTCCATGTGGATCAACAATGTAATGTCAAAAGGAAAGTCTGGAGGAAGTCCCCCAAGAAGCGTGGCCTCCCATGTGTCCCAAGTCTAAAAAAGGGATAGGTTTGGGGTTGAATAGTTAAAGCAGAGTTAGTCTAGTGGAGGACACTAAGTGTCAACATGGCGCTATTTCAAAGATAAAATTTGGGTGGGTTTCCAAACAAGCGCCAAGCCACCACGTGTCTAGGGTCAGAATTTTGGCCCGCCAAGAAAAGAGACTTAGGTAAAATACAAATGATCCCGCAGAAGCCACCACGTGTTGATCTGGCACAATTTTAAAAGAATAAATAAGGGGTTGAAGCTCTAAGAAGTGCAAGGCCGCCACATGGACCTGGTACGGACAAAACTCTTTCAAATTTACTCACCCAAGACCTAAATATCCAAATGGCCATATATTTTGATTGGAAACTCATATTTGCGTGGGATTAGACTTTTTGGAAACTTCTCAACACCCTCCATGCCATGGGAAAATAAAATATCATTCTTAACAAGGTTTAGTTGGTGAAAAATGGGAAAGTGTCTATCAGGCCATTAAAGTAGAATCAAATTTCTTCAACCACCAGATTTGATTTGATTAAATCTGTTGTTCTTCCTTCTTCAACATGCCAAGTAGGTAAAGAACTAGACATGAACAATTTGGGGCAGATTTTCTAGAGGCATTAACAATGGTGGTTGATATTAGAATTAGTTTTCCCACTTCTCTCTATCCTTTTTCCCTCTAGGATAAATCCATAAAGGAAGGGTCAGGGCTCATTGTAAATGGTTGGACACTCTGGATCCTTGCACATGTTGCTAATCATTCCATATTGTTTTTATTTTGAGTTACAAACCTACATGTTTGGCTCTTGCATGTGGATATCGGCCTCCTTATCATTGTAATAGTTCTGTACATTTTTGAAAGTAATAGAAGCATTATTTTGTGACTATTCTATCCTAACATGTTTGCATTCCTTCTTATTTCCTCTTCTATTGCATTGTGTATTGTTGTGCTATTTCAAGTTTCTTGTAGTTCTATACTTAGTTGTGTTCCATGAGAGAGATCTGGTGAATGCGTATTTCATTGTGTTACTTGTGCCTAGCCTCCTTTTGCACATTCCCTATCATTCTCACTCAGAACAAATAGTTTTCACCCATCTTTTCTAGTGCTATCTCCTTTTAGTGTAGTTTACTTCATGTTATCCTTCTTTCCTTGGTCCCTTGGCATTCTTATATTAGTTTCCCCTTTCAGAACTAGGAGTAGCAGTAGCAATAGAAATAGATAGAGGAACTGGCCTTCTCCGGATATCTGTCCCAAGCTCACAAGGTCCGAAAACTTGGGGACATTTCAATTTTGGTCTTAGAGAACTTGGCCCTTCTCAGATATTTGAGATGCAAGTGCATGTTTGAGCAACCAACACATCCATTAACTCAAGCTTGAATAATATGGAGTGAACCATATGGCCTTGAAGCTAGTGTTTATGAGACTCCATTCTCAAACCTTGAGATCATACTAACAATTAAATCTAATTGCTAAGGATCTTCTTAGGTTTATTTCAAAGTTAGCATTGAAATAGTAGAGATTGATTTATGCATGTTAGTTAGTTTTTTTTCAAAGTTATATACATGTTAATGAAATTAGCCTCCCTAAGCTATTATATTAATGGTTCTTGTTAGATTATTTTGAAGCTTTGAAACTCTTAGGTTTTTAGTTTTAAGTCTTACATAGATTTCCTAATTTACACATGAATACATTTGGCACGCCCGATTGGACTTACTCCAGAGTCGATAGAAGTTGATTTCAATATTTGTGATTTACATCATTTTTCTAACCATTCCAAGCATTTTAAGGATTGAATAGATTTTTATAACCTTACATATGTTAAATTCTTCCCTTTGCATGCAAATTTAATGGGTTTCTATTAGAAATTGATTTAAATGGAAAAGATTTGACCTGTTTATATTTTTATGAGTCGGTTTTCCATCCTTTTTGTGTTGGTCCACATACAAATGCGGGTGTTAGAAGGGTGCACACATACATCAAAAATCACACACACTTTTTGACCAAAGCACGCATACATTCCCAAGTGTATTCATACACTTCCTTACCCACGTATATAATTCACTATGCTTTGAACCCTCTGTGCTAAAATTTGCAAGGTGCGTGCATATGCCAAGAAGGTCACGCATACACTTGAAAAGGCATGCATACATCTCTCAAGAAAAACATATGGTAAGACTCCCTCTATGTAATCTTACTTTTTATATAGGCACACACATACATTCATACGGGTGTGCATGTTCCAAGAAGAGTGAAAAGGTGATTCTTAGCCCACACATATGCAAAATAATGACCTCCCCTCACTAACATGGATGATAAAATTGAAGGAAGACACGCTTCTACCTCTGATACCTAGATTTAAGGTGAAAAATCTATTAAAAAAAGGTGGTTCTCAATCGGAACCACTTAAAATGCTTCACAAAGTTAGGCTAGAACATGAACATGAGGAGTTACATCCTCCTTAAATTAACAATGAAGAAGACCCCAAAATGAGGAAGTCACTATACAAAATCAAATACAAACCCTTAGCCAATAGCTAGTGAACTTAGATTCTTATGTAAGTAAGAACCCAAGCAAGTGTTCGGATCAAAAGAAACCTAGGATTAAGGTTAGTGAACTTTAAATTAAATCTCGAGAAGATGAAGCCTTCAAGAAAAACCGAGTGCTCATACTATATTCTCTTACAAAAGATCAAATCTTTACACAATATTTACAATCAATGAAGAACATGCTTATGACCCTTTAGGAAAGTAACATAGGCCATAAAAAAAGCATCAGTGTGAGGAGCTATGTCCTTGTCCATTTGAAAGAGACGTGTTACGGAAAAAAATTTCGAAAAAATTTAATTGTCCAAAATTTGATAAATATAGAGGAAAAGGTCATCCTCATGATCACATCAAAGAATTTTACATGGTTTGCCAATAAGTAGTCTATACAGATAATTACCTAATACCTAGTTTCCCTCGTAGTTTAGAGATCAAGCATTGGAATGGTTCCTTCATTTATCAAAGGGGTCATTAATCATAGGGCACATGCTAGTATAGAAATTTGTGCATCACTTCTCATTTAATATGGATACTGGCGCAACCATTTTAGATTTATGTAATGATAAGAAAATACCAAATGAAACTTCGCCATTTTCTTGTAATGATGGTGAGGATTAGCTTATTGCTTTCCTTGTGTAGTTCCTAAGAAAAAATTGGTTAGTATCTTCGTGCCCAACTAAAATCTATACATTTTGTTTCCTTTACAAATGCACTGCATCACTAAATTTGAGGAACTTATCAAGAAATGAAGCCAAATTGAGAAGGATTTAATAGCAAAGGGAACAATAAAACCATTTTCTAAGAACAGACAATATTCAAAGCCTATGGAAAAGCCTAAGTTCTTTAACAAAAACAAGAACATCATAAATGACATCACTAAATCTAAAGGAGTTCAAACAATTCAAAGAGTTTCCCTTTTAAAACTTACAAATAGGTCTATTCAAAATCCGATCAAATGACGGGTTTTCACTCCCCTTAGAGATTCATTATCCATGATTTTGAGACAATTAGAGGTGCTGAAAATGGTTCAATATCCAATCACGGTGCGTTATGGAGATAATGTGCCCAAACTAGGATAGGATAGAGATCATGACTAATTTGATTTTCATCATGTTAAGGGACACAAAATAGATAAACATCTAAAATTGAGACACTTTATTCAAGACCTCATTGAGGATGGGAAGATTGAAGTGGACTCCCTTGAATGAGGATATTGGCCTAATGGAAAAATGGGAATATTTAAACAACCCTTTCCTAAGCATGATATACAAGGAACAAAAAATCCAGATCAAGGTAAGTCATTTGATGACTATAGAGCTACAAATTAAATGTATAGCTTACCTGATAATCCCTTTGATTCTCTCATAGGTTGTATTCATTCATCTACTGAACAAGTAAACACCGTCAGAATCATTATAAATGATTGCAATGTAGTAACACAACGTGCTCACCTAGTGATTCCAGAACCTACTTCTCATACCCATCAGAAAACGCAGTATGATTTTTTGGATCCACTTGAGAAAACCATGGCTAAGATTTAGATCTTAGATCTTCTCAAGATATCAAGCCCTCATAAGGATATCCTTTATAAGACGGTCCAAGGGTCAGGAGTGTCAATAGATGTCGAACCTTCACACCTCTAAGCCATGGTCATGAACCTTACTCTTAGTGAATGCATTTCCTTTTACCATAGTGAATTCACAATTAATAAACACACACACACACACTTTACCCTTGTATATTGAGGTAATTTTCACTCATAGAAAGATTAAAAGAGTTCTTTTGGATAATGGGTTAGGGTTAAATATTTACACCTTGAAGCTACCCAAACAACTAGGCCACATAGAAGCAGATATGGATTCTTAAATTATAACAATTACAAATTATGACAATATTGAGCGTGAATCAACTGGTACCATTGTGTTACCTATGAAGTAGGGACAAAAAATCATGAAATGAAGTTCCATGTCCTTGATCTTGATCTTCCTTATAACACGCTCCTAAGCTGCTCATGGATCCATGTCATGCACGTTGTGCCTTCCACATTTCATCAATACATTAAGTTTTATAAAGAGGGGAAGATGATCACCATCATAGGAGATCCTGATCCATTTTCACATTATAGATCTCTACATATTTTTTCTCTAGTAGCATATGAATGTCCTTCAGTGGGCGTTGTTGTACCATTATAAATAGAAACTCTAAAAGCTCAAGTTGATCTTGATATATTGCATGTTGATAATAAAAATCCTTCCTCGTCACTCTCTCCCTTTTCTTCATGGGAGTTAAATCCTGAATCATATTACCCAATTGAGGATTTCAATCTTCAATAGGCACTTTTAGTCTCTGACCTCTTGTTATAACCTAAAACACATGGTAGGCCTGATTTCCTATTCAAGAGCTCTCAGGATAGTTGTCCTAGTCCCTTTGATAAATTTAATCCCCATGGAATTTTTTCAAATGAGAAAATGTTGGATACACCTACAAGTTGGATCCCCAAAGTAATAAAAGCTACATGTCACCAAGGTTTGGAATACACTAAAGCACAAAGAATGATGTATATCGTGGTCAATCAGGGATTTGTGTGTGGCACAAATGCATAAGGAATACTAGATCCTATCTCAATCCCACCTCGGAAATAAAATAAACATGGCATTGGAGTTGAGCCTTATAGGGCTAAAACCTGGGAAATTGATGATACCTCTTTAGAACTTGAGGAAGATTCACCTCATTCACACAACAACACAGATTCCTATTGTAGCATATATAAGGACATTTCCTTTACCAACATTTTCCTAGATTCTACCATCTTTACACTTTCCCATTCCAATTCCCAAGCCAATTTAAAAATTACTCTTGTATATCCTATCCTCATTTATTGGGGCCAACAATATCTTGTGCCATTTGATTTATTTGAAAAAGATGAGGCATTAGAAGATTTCATAGGTATTCAGGACGCCATTTTGATCAGTGACCCCAAAAAAGGTTTCTCCATCAATTTGGATGCATGCGTGTACTTTGGGGAAGAGGAAAATTTGTGTGGTCGATTAAGAAAAAAAATAAGCAATGGAAAAATTCCTATAGAAAATCCTTGCAAAAATAATAATTCTAAGTCCCATAGTGAAAACCTCTTTGAGGCACTTTTGGAAAAAAAAATAGAAAAAATTGACAAAAAAGATAGTTGACCCACATGAAGATGATAATATTTTTGAGCCACTTATAGAAGCATATCTTAATCTCCCCCTAGATCCTAGACGAATGGAGATACGAGCCATCTAAAATGCTGATTGAGGATACTATCAGATGTTAAAAATTGAGGTCAAAAAAGGATCCAAAAACAATATAGCTGGGAGCGGCACTCTCAGCATAGGAGCAGAAAAAAATTCATGGCAGCTGTTAAAAGAATTTTTGTAGACATATTTGCGTGGTCTTACACAAATATGCCAGGTTTGAACTCAATCTTATTCATGCATAAAATTTTTGTGCATCCTAGATGCCAAACCTATCAAGCACAGAGCTGAGAAAGATGCACCCACATATTGCACTTTTGGTTTAAAGAATTAATCTAAGAGAAGCTATTGGTAGTAGGTTTTATTAGACCAATTGACTATTTGGAATGGAAATCCAACATAGTGTCAAATAAAAAATAAACCAGTTGACATCTGAGTCTGTGCATAGAATTTAAGGATATTAATAAGGCCTGCCCTAGAGATGATTTTCCTTTGCCTAACATTGACATGATTATCGATTCAACTGCAGGTTATGAAATGTTATCCCTTTATGGACAGATTTTCCAGATATAACCTAGATTAAGATTGCAGAGGAAGATCAACATAAAACTACCTTCATAACCACCCCTTGGGGGAAATTTTTCTACCAAGTGATTCCTTTTGGTCCTAAAGAATGCCAGAGCCACTTATCAAAGAGAAATGACAATCATATTCCATGACATGATGAATGACATCATGGAGGACTATGTGGATGATAACTTGGGAAAGTTCAGAACTAGAGAAGAGCACCCAAAAGTACTGTTGATGCATATTTTTCAAAGCCTCCTATACTACAAAGTCAGATTAAACCCCAGGAAATGAATATTCAGACGTACAATTGGGAAAACTATTAGGTTTCCTTGATGTCAAGAAGAGGGATTGAGGTAAATCCCAATAAAATTAAAACTATCAATGAGATTCCTCTACCCAAGAACCTTAAAAAACTACGCATCTTACAAGGTAAAATTCAGGAAATCCACCGATCCATTTCACTAGCTTGTAGATAAGTGCCATCCATTCCACACATCTTTTGAAGAAAGGATGTTACCTTCAATTAGGGTCCTAACTGTCAAAATTAGCATTTGAAATTGTGTATGTAAGCATAATACCTGACTAGTCCTCCTTGTTCTCATGTCGCACCTACCCCAGGAAAACCCATTTTTTGTTATACATTTTCAGCTACCCAATACATGTTATTGGTGTACTGATTTCCCAATACAGGACCTTAGCCAAAAAGAAAGAGTTGTTTACTACCTTAGCCACACTTTTATCGCATATGAGCTGAATTATCCAAATAATGAGAAAGCTTGCTTAGTAGTGGTATTCACATTTCAAAAGCTTCACCACTATCTACTCAATAAAAAAACCAAGCTGATTTCCAAAGTTGAACCTTTGAAATACCTTCTATAATCTAAACCAATGCGTTACACCGGATGGATGGCTAATTGGATAATCCTCCTAAGTGAGTTTCATATTGAATTTGTAAACCAAAAATTTCTCAAAGGACAGGTGAATTGTAGATCAAATATTTGAATCTCCCCTACCAGGAATGGAACCATTGTTTCTGGATATACCATGTGCCTCTATGATGTACATTGAGGAATCCGTCATGTGACATTTGCACTTCGATGGATCAATCAATTATCACAGTTCAAGAGCCGGTGTGGAACTTATCACTCCAACTAATAGGAGCTTCATCCCTCATGCTTTTCAATTGGAGATTTCCATGTACTAATAATATAGATAGAATATGAGCCCCTCATTATTGCATCTGAAAATTGACTATTAAATGGAATATCCGACAACTAAGAGTTATAGGCAATTTGTGGTTAATCATCAATAAATGTCAATGACAAATATAAGGTTAAAGTTGACAAGCTAATCCCCTACAAGAAAATGGTTGAGACCCTTAAGGAATTTTTTATACGTATTTATTTTGAACAAATGCATCAAGAGTGCGTAAAATCAATCAATAAACATCATGGCCACAATCATGGAGCTTTTCTTCATATTCTACCTTAGGAAAAGAAAATTCCACTCTTTTATGGAATATCTACGAGAGCCTACATATGCCATACCAAAATCTTGTTGCATATGTGAAGTTGTTGGTCCATTCTCCCCCTGGTCTAAACCCATATTTAAATTACCTAAAAGACAATACGTTTCCTTCCAATATTTCCCACACTGAGAAAATAGCCCTTATCCACCATATAAGTCTCGTTATACCCTCCTAGGAGAAACCTTTTATCATCGAGGATATGATGGGAATTTTCTGCATTGTCTTTGATTTGGCCAAGTCATACCAAGCAATCAAAGAGGTAGATGAAGGATTTTGTGGCACACACACAAGAAACATGGTTCTCACCAATAAACTACTAAGATTAGGTTAGTATTGGCCTACAATGGAAGCAAGTTGCTGAAATTACGTCAAGAAGTGTGAAGTTTGTCAGAAGTACGGAAACCTGATTAATGCACCAACACAGCTTTACAACCAATTACAACACCATGGCCATTTTCAAAATGGGGGTTATATATCATAGGGAAATCTCACTCCTACCAGGGACAATTTTAAGGGTCCCTCTAAAAAAAACTTTAGAAAATATTTGGCGATATGGGAAAATTATCTTCGCACGGATGGCGAATATCAAGACATCACGACATCAATATTAAATTCTACCAGATGGTAGCTTTTTTATATGTTAACGGTTGGTAACATATTTTTATGCTATTGGTCGACAACATATATTATGTTGTCAGTCGGTAGCATATAAAATGCTTCTGGCCAATAACATTTCTATGCTACCAGACGACAACATACATATATGTTGTTGGCCAGTAGTATAAAACTGCTATTGGTCGGTAGCATTTTTTATGCTACCAGCCAACATCATATTAGATGTTGTCGGTCAGTAGCATAAAAATATATACTGACTTACTATATTCAGGTGAATTTTGTGAATTTCTATTTCATGGGAATGTCAAATTGGCCCCTAAAACTAACTTATATCCAAAAACATTTGGCGAAATGGTCCTAATGCGTACCCTAAAAATTATCCAATTTCAAAATTCAAAAACTTAAATATTCGTGAATTAATGAATATTGACCACTAAAATATCCCTGAATCCTACTTCCTCAAATTGGCCACACACATATCATAACTACCACTGAGTATTTCACAAAATGGGTAGAGGTCGTGCCTTTTACAGATGTTACTTGGGTGCGACAGAATTTCAAAATTCATCATGAACTACCTCATCTACCGTTAGGGCATCCCCTCTGCACCATTGTAGCACACAATGGTAAGTATCCTTCAAGAATAAGATAATTAAAGCATTGTGTTAATGCTTCCAAATCCAGTTTAAAGTGGTCCAATCCCTATTACCCCTCAAGGTAATGGACAAGAAGAGGCCACTAATACAAACCACTTGTTCACATCATGGAAAAGATGGTAAGTAAAACATAGGTCATAATTGGCACTTACAAATCCATCCTTGCCCTCTGGGCTTATCAAAACGTCCATCCACACTCCTACTGGTGTTTATACCCTACTCAATAGTCTTTGGCAATGAGGCCATCATACCATTGAAGGATTGATCTTCCTTCCCTGGGAATATCTCTCCATGGGACTATCTGGATAAGGATAAAGATTACCGTGTGACTCGACTAGTAAAGTTGGAGCTTCCTAGATGAGAAACGTATGAGGTCACTTAATCCACCTAAAGGTATATCAAAATTGAGTGTCCACAGAGGCTACAATAAGAAGATAATATCTCACCAATTTGAGGTAGGAGATCCAGTACTAAAAGAAAATCTAGTTCAACCCCACCAAGGACTGGGAAAAGAAAAGAAACTATTAAGCCCAATTGGTTAGGACCATATGTCCGAGGTTGTTAAGTATGATTCAGGGGCATACAAAATTACTCACTCAGATGGTGAGGAACTTAAGGATCCCAATAAACAAAAATATCATCTCAAGTGGTTCTATCCTTGAGAAAGTAGGTTACTAAAAAAATCAAAGAAGAACAACAAGCAAAACAAATAAAAAAATCAAGAAAAAGTAAAATAGAAAATAGGTCATCCAATTGTGAAAACCACAAAATTTGTAGTACATTGGATATGTACCTTGTTGAAAACCAGTTTCTAAGTGCCTTGGGAGGATCTGTTGTTCATAAGCATATCTCATATCTAAGAAGGAGTACACTTTCTTTAATTTAGGGCTATAGTTTTTTTGGAGTTTTTGACATCCCTTTTTGAACCATATCCTTCATGGATTTGATGTAGTTGATCTACTCTTGTGTATATAATAATGGGCTCACCTTTGTATCTTATCGTTTAACTCTGGGGTAACTTTTCATCTTCATGGTCTTGCGCATAGCACATGGAATTCTACCTTTGTATATTCCCATCTAACAGCTTGGGGAATCCATGCTTCTTTATGTTATGTACATGAATTTAGAAACCTTATAAATTCCAAAAGAAATCGTATAGCTTAGAAAATCGTAGAGAAATTCAAATATGTTACAAAAAACCTAAACATTCGTATAAATCCTTTGATGGACAAAAATACAAAAACAATATAACATTGTCTTACAAAAAAATCCTGAAACAATGTGAACAGTAGCCTTGAAAATGGTCTCATGATAATACCAAAAAACATTGAAAAACGTTTCAAAAATTGTCCTACAAAAACAAAGCGGTGGTTTGCTTAATTTTAGTTGTTAGTTTCTATAGTTTTGATTGCATTGGTTCTTCGTTTTGTGTGCTTTAAAGTTGAATTCATTTTCTTACTTAGATTAAGTGTTACTATAATCTATTGTACATTACAATGAGTTCATTTTAATCTAGCATACTATCGATAGTTAATTAAATGTTGATTAGGTTATGCTTGTTGTTTTTCTTGTGATTAGTTGTTTTCATCTATCATCTATCATCTACCATCTACCATCTACCATCTACCATATATCATCGCATCTATACATCATATATCAATAAAAATATAAGCTACATCATTATGAACATGAAAATTCAATGTGTATTCTAAGATAACATCATATAATATCGCCAAAGAGGGGAAAGATGGACCTGTCTTTTTTCCACCCCTCAAACATAGACCATAATAAAAATGTGGACAATCATTAAGTGTCACATGAAAAACAACATGATATCATCTACTGCTATCTCCATACATAAAATATGATAAGTGGAACATGAAATATCTTATCGAAACATGCCCATATCATCTAAATACTATCTCATAAATCAAGAACATGTGATACAATCATAAAACATAATAAATACATGTCCATAATCATCATCATCATATATATATTTGTATATATGTGTCTGTCAAAATATCAATGTCCATATACAAATGTGTCCTCTGTATATAATCATGAGATTACATTCTAGGCCATCATAGGCATAGATAAAAAAAATATGCCTTCATAGCGAGGCATAGCCAAAAATAATACATATACATTGATAAAATAGTGTGCCTTCATATTGATGCGTACATAAAAAAGATACATCTATAAGTACAAACAATAAAATGAGTCATGATCATCTCTCTCCCTCATCTGAAACCTCAGTGGGGGCATCCACCATGATGGACCCGTAGGAGGAACTGCACTCTGTTGTGCTGATGGCCGCTGACCTACTAGTGGTTGTTCAAATGACCTAGTTGATGCAACTACAATGTGTAATTGTGATGTGCTCCTACTAATGGCATGCTGACTAAATGTAGGATCTCTCTATTGCTCTGTAACATCATCGTAATATAACAATCTATAGTATGTAACCTCTATAATGGCTATGGCCATATCCATATCAACCCGAAGTGTGGTAGAATCACCAATAGAATGATGCAAAGAGACACCCTCCTCTGAAATCCTATCCACCACGGCCTAAGCATGTACTTGCTCTGTCCAGAGTTGATCTTGATCCACTAGAACTACTTGTGCCTATGCATGTTGTGCCACCAATTAATCTCTCTCGATCTATAGTTGTGCCCTCTCCACCATTTCCTGATCCCTCTTAGTAGTGATCTGATCACTCTCTATGGTAGCCTGCGATGTAAAACTATCACATGCTATAAGTGCTTCCAAAACAAGCCACCTCCCCTACACCACGTGGATCCTAATCTCCTCTGCCTCTACTGGGCTATGTGGTAAGTTAAAAATGGGTGCCTACTGTGGTGCATAGTTGTAGGGGTCTTTGTGGCAGGAACCTGGTGTAGGGGTACATGAATCCCAACCTGTATGCCCACATAGGTACATCTGAACCTATGGATGTCCCTATCCCTATCCCTATATATCCCCACCATTCTCCATCAGATCTATCATCATCACTCCCGTCATCACTACCCACTAACCTTGTTGGACTCGCCTATTGTCCTCTACCTCTACGAGGCTAATGCTCTGGGTGGGCAGTACGCACTCTTGCATCCCATGTAGCCTAAGGGTATGGTCAACTACCTTGGCAGAAACACTATAGTATACCAAGATATCATAGGCCAATGCTAGTCCCTCGGATCCATGATCTAGCTGTAATGGTGCCCATACCAGCGTAGAACCATCTGTTTAAATTTGTCTCAATCTCGTTGTGTCTTGATCATAGACCTAATGTCAAAAGTCTCTCTGGCATGGTGTCTGTACCACATCTCTAGCCCGGGGGAACATCCTGAACGACACCAAACTATCACATTGTTCCCGATCCACTATGTAATACTCCATAACATACCCAAGGCTCCTAATGAGAAAATGCTCCAGTAGGGCAAGGTTGAGCTCCACTGGATCCTCTGGCCACTGATAGTGTCTATAAGGTCTCCATATAATCATTTGCAGTTGAATATCATCGAAGGTGTGGTGATAAAAATAACTATCACTCCGTGTGTTGATGAACATCATCACCAGATAGGATCCTGACCAAAATACTGAAGGCCTCATCCATGGCTCGAGCTCGTAATGCTCCTGCAAGGTGACCAATCAGCTATATGGTCCCAAACCCGTATCTGTAGTAAGGTCGTTGGACCCATCGGTTTTCTGATGGTGGTAGGTAATCAAGTGTAATTCCCAGTATGAGATGTGCAAGAACACACTATCCCTAGTAATAACACTCTCCTCTCATTAGGCCTTGAATCACACTAATCAAGCCTAAGGGAAATGATGTACCCATCTTGTCAATAAGGTAAAATGCCACTGACAAGTTCCATGAGATACATAGGCACATGTGATATAACCTCATATCTGTGAAAGCACTAATGCATCTGTATTGTCATGCCTCCGTTGAGGTATCTCATCTACACCGAAGAGCTCAATCAAGCTATCTAAAATCTATGCCACATCATCCTCGTACTCTATTAGATGCCCCTGGATTAGCACTCGTAAAATCCTCCAAACATCCTCAAGTGTAATAGTCATCTTGCTAGTTAGGAGCTTGAAACACTGGCTCTTGCTATGCCACCTCTCAACTAAGGTTTGTAAGGAGGTTGTGGTCCAGGGTGATATGTGGCATCTGCGCTATGTAGCTAAGCCATGTATAGTGTATAGGGTGATGTCTAAATAAGGTTTCTCGCATGTCACAAGAAGTTCACCTCAATAGTCGGCCAACTCGGACGTGTTACTCCCACACCTGCAAGATAGGTAGCTGCCTATGTAGGATCAAACAACACACTTATTAGGCTTTCTTCTATCTAACCTCATGTAACACTTAGCCTATTCATCCCTATATTCTTCTAGAAAACTTTCCCCTTTTCTTATAAGTGTTTCCCAAACCATTCCTCTTGACGTATGCACACCTCTAGCGACGTATGTGTGCCCTTGTTAGCATATATATGATCAACATGCATAAATCCCCATTCTAATGCTTGCGTTCTCATCCTAGTGCACATGCACACATGCAACAATTTGATCCCCGCTTTTGTACCACAGTGTATACATGTCCCCTAATGACACATGCATGTCCTTTGAGAAAAATTACACCCACGTGTATTCTGACCTAACCCCTCCAATGGCGTATACATGCAAATCTAACTACATATGCACCCACGTGCATGTGACCTAGCCCTACTCCAAGTGCCTCAAGTACATCTAACCATGTATGCCCCTACTATGCACATGTATTTCCTACGCGCGCATGCATCTTTCCTGATGACTGCATGTGAGCACCCGTTAAGGCATGCACATACATAATCGACCCCCCTAAAATAACCTAATAAATGACGTTAAATGCTATAAAAACATTGAAGATTGATAGGGTGCTCACATAGGGGTCCATCACTTGGGAATCCGCACATACTCCTAGACTATGTCTACTCAGCCTCATACTCCTATGAACTCGTGATATCTCTCTCAAGGGTCAGAGAAAAGGTCAATAGTAAATCAAGCAAAGGGCTCAGGTAACAAATGAATTACTCACAATGATTTACCCCCCTCGAGAGGGGTATATGTTGATCATTTTGACCCTACCGTGATGCATGGTTTCACACTACTTTGATGGCCGACAAGGTGTAATTTGACCGTCTGTGATTGTTCTACCTTCCTATATTTCCCACCGCGATATTTGTTTTTAATAAATGATCATTTTTTGCACTTGTTTTCATCTCGTAGGGGCATATTTTTGCCCTACATGGTGCCCATTTCTTCTCCCATGTGGGAAATGTTATCTCACTTCTAAGGGAATTCTTCTCTATCCTTCATTCTTCTCCAAAAAATAAAAAATCAATAAACAATGAAATAATCAATATTTTTCAAAAAAGGAAAAATTGCAAAAATCGTTAAAAATCGTAAAAACCAAAAAAATTCAAAAATTGGTAAACATGTTGGTAACATACTGGTATGCAAATGAATTTTGTGTCAAAATGTATTGTATTAAAATTATATATTTCTTGCATTTTCACTGTTTGTTTCTATGACATATTGACTCGTAGATCATTTGGATCTATCCCATTAACAAAGCCGGTCTGCTTACTTCGTCTTTACTATCTTGGCACAATGATTTGCCTGGTACTATTTCATAGCACACGAATTATTTTTCATTGGACCCCTGTGCATCCACCATATTTCTCCTCGCATATGTATCCTTGTCTTGGGGCACCATTTTTAACCCTTATCGTTACACACGAACATTTGGGAACCGTAAATCATGATAACAAAACATTTGTGTAGCTATATTAAACATTATTGGTTTAAGTATGTGTGTTTGTCCTTATTTCCCCATTAGGTTGGCTTGTTTTAATTTCTCATATTGCATCGCATTCTGTATGTTGCATGGATTTGGGTTTTCTACTAATGGAAAATTCATCTATACTATGGCTTTTTCATGTCATTCTACACTTTTTTTCATATGCTTACATTTTTTAATAAGGACTGATGATGAAGATCACTAGCAATATGATGAAAATAAATTTGTTTACAAGGCACTGTATCGATGTTAGCTCAATGCTCCCTTCCTCATACTTATTTTTCTTCTATATCCCCTCTCTCTCTCTATCTCTCTCCATCACACTCAGCTTTACCATTCTTCCTCTACATTCGATGCACACTGCTCTCAATATAAATCTAAAATTTTTGGTGTCTCGCCATTGAAGAGAGGTAACTCCCTTGTCAACTCGGTTTATTCAGTATGATGTGGAAGATGAGCAACGCAAATGAAAGCTAGAGAGAATTGGATTTCATGGGTACTTAGTACTCAGTGTCAACAAGACTAATATGGCTTCCTTTCTTCTCTTCACACTATTATGCTCCTTTACTAGGAGGATCTTCCCCCCTTTCACTACTTCTATTCACTTCATTCATCTTCTCGACCACCCTTCCATGCTTGAGGGGGAGGCCCCCTTACAAAATTTCTAGCAAGATTTATTAATAAAATCATATACTTATGCTTCACAATGATACCCCCATGTGAAATTTTCAACAAAAGAGTTTGTACTGGTATTATACAAGGGTTAAGGCCTACACCTTTGCTATATATCGATACTCAAAAACTCATCATCTGTCTCTCATTGCCATGAGATATTTAACTCCCTCTTTAGTGATTTCTCTTCTTCTTTTCGATCGTCAATCGACCTCTTTCATCACCCCATCGAAACTCGAAGGGGGGAATCCTCCACTCTATTATTTTTTCTTTCTACTTCATAAAAAAATTTTTTATCTAATGCTTGTCTACTATCTTTTAAGTGGCATAGCTTATGCCACCCCAAAGAGCGAAAAATGTAG
Organism: Taxus chinensis; assembly: GCA_019776745.2. Classification (NCBI taxonomy): domain Eukaryota; kingdom Viridiplantae; phylum Streptophyta; class Pinopsida; order Cupressales; family Taxaceae; genus Taxus; species Taxus chinensis. The sequence continues at coordinate 884,532,165 of CM034151.1, forward strand.
ACACCTATAATTTTATCAAAGAAATTTTAGTACCTAATATTGCACTAACTATTATAATCCTCGTAAATTGACGACACTTTCGTCTATAAGGATCATTTTCCCCCTCAAACATCCTCTTAATTAACTACTATATGTTGATTAAGCTCTCGCTACCATGTATTTTACCAATAAAACTTCTTATTGGCTAACTTCCTGCTTCTCAGAAACATCCAAAATCTATCATAAAATTCCTCCAGATGCTCCCAGAAGGCTTCTTAAACCTACTTGGGATTCTTAATTTAATCTTAAAAGATTAATTATCTTCTAATCCTAGTGAAAAAGTGTCTTTGACTTGTAAAAATTTCTTTTTGGACTTACCTTTATGTCCCACATGCACCAAATTCACACCATTCTTAGAATGGGAAACCTATACATAGAACCCTCCTCCTCATCATTTTCTATATAACACTTTTCCTCATATAGACAAAAACTATAGGCATTTAGGTTCTTGAGCATTTCTCCATTTATATTGAGCTAATATATTCATAGTGCATCCCTTAACCCAAGCTTGACTAATATGGAGAGAACCATATGGTCCTTTAAGCCATTGTTAGGTGAGAATCCATTCTCAAACCTTGAGATCATACTGACAATCAAATTTGATTGCTTAGGATCTTCTTAGGTTTATTTCAAAGTTAGCATTCAAAGAGTAGACATTGATTTAGGCATGTTAGTTTTATTGTTTTCAAAGTTATATGCATGTTAAAGAAATTGGCCTCCCTAAGCTCTTATCTTGATGGTTATTGTTAGATTAGTCTGAAGCTTTGAAACTCTTAGGTGTTTATTTTCAAGTCTTATAGCTTTCCTAATTTACATATGAATACACTTATTTGAAAAATAAATTAAAAAAATACAATTTTGAGTGTTTTTTTTTAAAATTTAAGATATGTGGGGTAATTTTTAGGTATTGGCTTGGGAAATAATCGTTAAAACATATGTATGAGATATTGATTTTTGTGTGCAAGACAAAAAAAATGGTTTTTAATTCATACATTTTGATATGTAGTTATATTATTATTGTTTAGATAAAGTAAAAATGATTTTATTTTTAAGGGATAAAGAGAAGCTAGGTCACTAGTGACCAAAATAAGAACGAGGGTAAAAAAACCGAAAATAAGAAAAGGCCAAGCCAAAGAAAGTGACTCCGAAAACCAGATCAAAGAACTTGAGGCAACAATGGAACAACACATCAAGACACGGCATGATTACGACTCAATGGACGAGAAAAGGTCTCGATTCTTTTGAACCTTGTGTCACGGGTGGCAGTAATCCCGATCCTGCCTGGGAAAAGTGGTTGCAGAAGCACTGTTTGGAGCAACGAACTTGCACTGAACAACGATGCTCAGCATGCGTGTTTCCTTAGCTCGGTAGCAACGTTTGTGACAACGAAGGCCATTTGTTTGTGGGCGGCGCGATGGAAAGTGGGCGAGAAACGAGTGAGAGCGTCCCAGATTGGGATGGCGAGGTTCTTCATTTGTTTTTGGTAGTGGTAAGGATTAAATTGTATAATGTACAGTACTAAACGTCGTTAGGCATTTTCTACCAACGTTAATCTGCAAATTAATTTTGGAATTGATTCTTTTTATGAGGAGTACGAGGTGTTCATCCCGGAGCCATATTTTTATTGACCTCAAAATAACCTTTCAAATGAGCCACACACTTAAAAAGTACGAATGTTTTTTTCTCATCCACTAAGAGGTGTTATGGTCTAACATCACTTATTATGATTTTTTTTCCGAAGAAGATATTATAGGTAGCACATTGTTTTTCCTTTAAGAAAATGATTTTCATTTTATTCGAGGTACTTTCTTAATATTTGGGATATTTTTGATTGGGAAGCATAACCCTATTTCTTTAACTCTTAATTCTCATTAAATTCTTATTTTCACTAATATTTTTGTCAACTATATATCTTTATCGCCTCTCGTCCTCGACCTGTTCTTCACTTCCTTGAGTTTTATTTCTTCACTCCAACCCTTTCGACATTTCCATCATAGATTTGATGTATTCCTTTCCCGAATCTTCTCCTTTTGACTTCAGAAAAAACTCTTCTATTCCTACAACATTCAGAGACCATTGAACCCATTGAGATACAAATACAGATACAAATATAGACCCAGATCAATCAATTTGTATATAGTAAAATGAGGACATATCAGGGTTACAGATTTATCTCCATTTAGTCGAGCAACCCATTCTTCAACAGGGCATTCTTCACTAGATGATTTCTTTGGTGTTCCACATATGACTTCGCACAATTTACCTTTCTCCTTATTCTTTTTTGGAATCAAACATACTCATAAAGAGAAGGAAAAGGTAGGTAAATCCATAAATCTACAATCCATCCTTTTTTCCTATTCATTATTCCCCATTATTTGTTTATTTCATAGTTTTGAGAAAGTAGGGATATCCATTAAACGTAAATTGCATTCATGTCAATAAATCGAGCAAGATAGATTCGATATAATGGAATAGAATGATCTTCTCCTCCCTCGACCCCCTTCTTTATCACCCCTCATGCTCTACCTCTTTTTCACTTTGTCGAGTTTTATTTCTTCACTCCACCCCATTCGGCGTTTCCATCGTACATTTCACGTATTCCTTTCCTAAATATTTTCCTTTTGACTTCAGAAAAACCGCCCTACAACATTCAGAGACCATTAAACTTACTCAGATACAGATACAGATATAGACCCAGATCAATCAATTTGTAAATAGTAAAATTAGGACATATTAGGGTTATAGATTTATCTCCATTTGTAGGTCTGATTTAACCCAAAATGCTATTGATTTTAGGTCGGCTATTAACGAGAGATCCATTTAGCGCAGTTCCCCCTAACGTTTTGTTTTTATTGATTTTTCAATATACACTATTGGCCTCACAAGCCACAAATTGTTCTTTATCGTTCGATATTGTATCATCTATATATATATTTTAGCCTCCTCTTATGTGTGATTTGACTTAAACTCACATAAATCATGGTTAGTCGAGTAACCCATTCTTCAACAGAGCATTCTTCACTTCATGATTTCTTCGGTGTATCACATATGACTCCGCCTAAGTTACCTTTCTCCTTATATTTTTCGAATCAAACATAACTCATAAGAGAAGAAGGTAGTAAATCCATAAATCTACAATCCATCCTTTTTCTCCTATCATTATTCCCCATTATTTTGTTTTATTTCATAGTTTTGAGAAAGTAGGGATATCATTAACGTAAATTGCATCCATGTCAATAAATCGAGCAGATAGCTTTCGATATCTGGAATAGATGATCCTTCTCTCCTCCCTCGACCCCCTTCTTTATCACCCCTCATGCTCTACCTCTTTTTCACTTGTCGAGTTTTATTTCTTCGCTCCACCCCATTCGGCGTTTCCACGTAACATTTCACGTATTCCTTTCCTAAATATTTTTCCTTTTGACTTCAGAAAACGCCCTACACATTATTCAGAGACCATTAAACGTACTCGATACAGATACAGATATCGACCAGATCAATCAATTTGTAAATAGTAAAATTAGGGACATATTAGGGTTATAGATTTCTCCTCCATTTTTAGGTCTGATTTAACAAAATGCTATTGATTTTAGGCGGCTATTAACGAGAAGAGCCCCTTATACCGCAGTTCCCCTAACGTTTTTGTTTTTTATTGATTTTTCAATATACAACTATTGGCCTCCAAGCCACAATTGTTTCTTTTTATCGTCGATTTGTATCAATCTAATATAATATTTTAGCCTCCTCTATTGTGTGATTTGACTTTAACCTCACATAAACCATGTTAGTCGAGTACCCATTCTTCAACCAGAGCATCTTCACTTCTCATGATTTCTTCGTTATCACATTGAACTCCCCTAAGTTTACCTTTCTCCTTATTCTTATTTTTTCCGAATCAAACATACTCATAAAGAGTATGGCAAAGGTAGGGAAATCCATAAACTATAATCCATCCTTTTTCGTATTCATATCCCCATTATTTGTTTATTTTTATAGTTTTTGAGAAAGTATGGAAATCCATTAAATGCAAATTGCACTCATGTCAAGAAATCCGCAAGATAGACATAACCAATGGAATATAATGATCTTATCCTTTCACAAGATCCCATTCTTAATCACCCTCGTCCTCTAATCTATCTAACCCTTTTTTTGCTTCCTTGAGTTTTATTTCTTCACTCCAACCCTACTTCGACATTTCCATCATAGATTTGATGATTCCTTCCCGAAATCTTATAAGTTGGACTCACCCCTAAGAACCCACTCACCCCCCCACAACCAAAAAATCTTATTATCTACAACATCAGAGACATTGAACCCATTGAGATACCAATACAGATACAAATATAGACCCAGATCAATGGCAAGTTGTATATAGTAAAATGAGGACCTATCAGGGTTACAGATTATCTCATTTTAGTAGAGCAACCCATTCTTCAACAGGGCATCTGTCAACTAGTGATTTTGGTGTTCCCATATGACTTCGCACAATTTACCTTTCTCCTTATTCTTTTTTGGAATCAAACATACTCATAAAGAGAAGGAAAAGGTAGGTAAATCCATAAATCTACAATCCATCCTTTTTTTCCTATTCATTATTCCCCATTATTTGTTTATTTCATAGTTTTGAGAAAGTAGGGATATCCATTAAACGTAAATTGCATTCATGTCAATAAATCGAGCAAGATAGATTCGATATAATGGAATAGAATGATCTTCTCCTCCCTCGACCCCCTTCTTTATCACCCCTCATGCTCTACCTCTTTTTCACTTTGTCGAGTTTTATTTCTTCACTCCACCCCATTCGGCGTTTCCATCGTACATTTCACGTATTCCTTTCCTAAATATTTCCTTTTGACTTCAGAAAAAACCGCCTACAACATTCAGAGACCATTAAACTTACTCAGATACAGATACAGATATAGACCCAGATCAATCAATTTGTAAATAGTAAATTAGGACATATTAGGGTTATAGATTTATCTCCATTTGTAGGTCTGATTTAACCCAAAATGCTATTGATTTTAGGTCGGCTATTAACGAGAGATCCATTTAGCGCAGTTCCCCCTAACGTTTTGTTTTTTATTTGATTTTTCAATATACACTATTGGCCTCACAAGCCACAAATTGTTCTTTATCGTTCGATATTGTATCATCTAATATATATATTTTAGCCTCCTCTTATGTGTGATTTGACTTAAACTCACATAAATCATGGTTAGTCGAGTAACCCATTCTTCAACAGAGCATTCTTCACTTCATGATTTCTTCGGTGTATCACATATGACTCCGCCTAAGTTACCTTTCTCCTTATTATTTTTTCGAATCAAACATACTCATAAAGAGTATGCAAAGGTAGGGAAATCCATAAAGCTATAATCCATCCTTTTTTCGTATTCATTATCCCCCATTATTTGTTTATTTTATAGTTTTGAGAAAGTAGGGAAATCCATTAAATGCAAATTGCACTCATGTCAATAAATCAAGCAAGATAGACATAATACAATGGAATATAATGATCTTATCCTTTCAAGATCCCATTCTTAATCACCCCTCGTCCTCTACCCTTTTTTTGCTTCCTTGAGTTTTATTTCTTCACTCCACCCCCTTCGGCATTTCCATCATACATTTCACGTACGATTGCTAGCTATATTACTAATGTAAACTATTTCATTGAATTTATTTTTCAAGTTATTTACAATTATATAGGCATTACACACACTTAATGCAAGTATAAAAAGATAAGTATAATTGAAATTTGTGATTTTTTTTCAATTTAGTAATAATTTATTTTGTATATAGTATCAATGGCTTATATCAAAAAAATTTGATGCTCTAATTTATTTTCTTGGATTATATTGGATTTACTACGAGTCCTATTTGAGCTACAATTGATTGCTATAAATGAACTATAAATTTTACAATTGAATTATTTAAAAACGTAGTTGAGGATGAAACAAGGCATAAAGGAATACATCAATTGGATGGATGATTTCATTTGGGTGTTATATATTTTTCCCGAAATTTTCTCATTACAATGTTTAACTTGTGATTAATATCATTAAGAATTTTTGAACTCTCTATAATTGATTGGGTGGCTTTTATTTAATATTTATTAGAAATATTATTTTAGGGAATCCCTTTAAGGATTAGCTAGGTACAATCTACTATAACACTGATTGGTTTTTGGCATGTGAGTTACAAAATTTCATTTATAGATTGCTTTGAGATTTCTTTTAGAGGGAATCTTTGTGAGAGAGAAATAATAGTTACATTATTGGGATTAGTGTTATATGAGTGTGATGTTCAAAAGATGACTCAAGCATTTATCATACCATAATTCAAAATTGATATTAAGTTTTCTGGACTAAAATTTATTATTAAGACTCATTTTTCAATGACTTAATTATTATGTTCATTACATATTATTGTGGTTACTTTTATATGTATTTTCAACATTGGATATGTTGTTTCTTACCCAAAAATGTGTGTATTTTTGTCAAATTTTAAATTTTTTGAGTAAGTTATCTCTTATGAGGTATTTGTTTTCCTTAGTGAAGTATGGGGAAGAAACTTATCCCAACACATTGTCAATTTCAAAATATTCTTTTGAGTTTTGGGTCTTTTCTTTTGATTTGCAAGTATTTTGGGTTGTATTTTCCCACATGTCCCGAGTTATTGCGGGCTTCTTATTCCCCGCATTCCCATATTTTCCACCAGTGACTTGCCTTTCCTTTGTATTGCGGGTGTTTTGACATTTTAAAGAACTTGAGGCCCTTTTTCCTCCTGACCAAAAGTTCCTTGCATCTCTACACTCTCTGCACGTGCTAACAACTGGCAAGCCTTTTTCTAAAATTTCGAAGTCTTCTTTATGTTGTAGAATTTTGGGCTGGCAAAGAACTTGTGTCCTTGTGTCCCATGGGCCTTCTGTTCAATTTTCAACCAACTTACATGTATTCAACTAAACATTGGTGTATTGTGGACATTTTGGCTCTTTATGTCCCATTTGTCCTAGGTGAATTCAGGCCATCTATGCCTCATTTTCCCGCCATATCCGCACTCTAAAGGATAAGTTAGTACCCAGTGTTGCAAGCACTCCCATTTTCTAAAGATCATTAAATACCTTCTTTTAATACATCCCATTGACCTTTTTCAAACGGGGTAATATAAAATAGGGGAAATTGATCATTTTCACCATTGCAAATTACAATCAAGCTTCGTGCATTTTGTTCCAATGCCTCTGAAGTTGTTCTTAGCCGTAGCAAGAAAATTTCTCAAGCATTTTAAAAATTCAAAGTGTGTTGTACTATGGGAAAGTTAGTGGTTTCGTAGCATTCTTTGGGAACTTGGAGTCAATTTTATTTTGTGCCCTACTACATTGTTCTTCTCCCGAAATCACTTTCTAAGCTTCCCTTTTCTACTTGAGTGTTTATTTTTCACCCCATTTTCTACCATGAAGTATCACTTTAAGGTCCATGAACACCTGTCCTCTCTTAATACCTTCATACCAAACACATGGGATAACGATGTACAACATCTTGATTTCAATGATTTCTAGGTACAAATCAATAGTGATAATCCCTCTCATATGGCTCAACTTATCAAAGATTGTGGAATAGCTTATGCTAGAGGATTTCCAGTCTAAGTCCAATGTGTTGATATTGTCTTGAACTATGGTTCTTATTTTGATCCAGACTCGAAAGAAATCATAGACCCTCAATGCTAAGTAATTGCCAAATTGGATGTAAGGTGTATTAATGTTGCTTTTGGGATTCATGTAGTATACTATTCAAATACTCTTACTTTGGCTTAAGATAAATGTTTGTTTCATCAAGAAAGTGAGAAATACAAGCACATGGTAAAAAATTCTTTGTTTAAATCTCCAAAGACGTGAGTCACCAGGTTGCCCAAAGACTATGTATAGAGTTGATTTTCAAGAAGAGCTTTTAGATAATATCACCCTCCTATCCAGAGTAATGGGTCTTCCTTCAACTAATGAGTTGCATTTATGGATGTGCCCATACCTAAATATCATCTGTGAAGGAAAACAAAGTCTTAATTGGGGAGAAATCATTTGTGAAAACCTCAGTGAACAACTGGCTAATGTCTAGAGAACCAAATTCCTTCACATGAGCTCTTATATAATCCATACTATTGAAAAATATAGAATATAGTTGGGCCTTACACCTGATGATGATAAAAATAATGATCCAATGTATGAATACTATCCACAATTGAATTTGAAAAATAACAATCATCACTTTAGGAGAGTCAATTATGATTTCATTATTTACATTGTCATACTTTTGGAGGGTAACATAGCTGAAAGGTTTTCTGATGAGGCTAATCAATTGATCTCCATCAATGGAAGCTATTTCATTCAATATAGAAAGTTATCCTACATCGAGTTAGCAATCTTTGAGGGAGAACCTCTTAAACTCCCAATGTTTTGTAGTGACAAGATTTATCTTCTATATTTTTGTAGGCAACTTGATATGCTACACAGAACCTGCATAGATAAGAAGATTGACTGTAATTCAATTCCCAATTACTTTGGGTAAATACACTTGCAGAACTTCCCTTGATGAACAAAATATTGAGAGGACTATTGCTTCCTTCAATTTTTAATTCTTTCAGAAGAGGTGTTGCTTTCATCTCAAAGGTTTCATTTCAAGCAATTTCAGGATGTCTTTCTATCATCTCCATGATTTGGAAGATTATTGGGAAGATTACTCAAATGGTTATGAGGTAAGAAGAATATACTATGGCATACTCTTCTTGCAGCAAATCATTGATTTTGGAATCTACAATGTAGAAAAATATTTACAAGATGATGACGAGGATCTATAATCTCTTGAATACAGTAAGTCTATCAGGAACACTCCTATTGCCACCATTTACTAGTTCAAAATAGATAAGGATGACCTACAAGAAATCATAAATCCAATCATATTAAGAGAAAAAATTTAGTTTGACAAAAAAAATGATAGCATATAGAATAGGTAGATTGCAGTCCCCTTCTCAAGAAGAATCTGCACCCCAAAGAGATATTATTAACTCACTACCTGAAGTATGTACTCAATCAAATCCCTCTCCTCTTGAGTCTTCAAATATGGTATACACTAAGAAAAGGAATGATGAAAAGGTTGAAAGGTCATAAGACTTGATTGAAAAAAAAATTAAACAATCTCTTTCTCTGAAGAAGACAAAGACAGTCCATGAAGTTGAGTAAATAATTGATCTTTCAGAGGAAGGGAAGGAATCAAAAGGCTAAGAAGAATAAAGTAATCATGAAGGAGGAAACACTGAGAAAGAAGATGAAGTGGAGGATAAAAAAGAGAATGTAAAATCAGAAGCTGAAATAGTGAGCATTCCAGAGACTCCTGCCAAGGAGATACCTTCTTCTAGTGTTGAAATATCCACAGTGGAAGTATACGCTACAAAAACTCTTATCTCCATGAGCACACTTGCATTTTTTCCTCTTGTTACCGTCCTTTCCATTACCACCTTAACTTGGGTTCAGCCTTTTTTTGAGAGTAGGAAAAGGAAAGCTTCATCTCAAATTGTTGCTCTCAAATTTGATGTTGTAGCTTCCCTTTTGAGCACAACTCCTGCTCCATCTGTCAAAAAAGTTAAATCTACATCAAGATTTGTGTCTGATTAAGGATGACAACAATGTTTAGATTCTTACAACCCAATTATAGAGAAGGATGAAAGGGATTTGAATTTGACTGATCTAGAACTAATAAGGATACCACTAGGTAAATCCACTCCTCAAAGTGAGCTTCATAAACTGAAAGAAAATGTGTCAAAATTCATTGAAAGAGTTGAGAAAGGGAAGAAGACCCAAGAACAACTGGAAGAGTAGGTATAAACCCTTTCTGATTTCATCAAGTCTCTATTGGCAAGTAGCGAAGTATTGGATCCAACTCCTCTAACTTCAATGCCACCCCTATTGTTTTGACTAATGAAGAGGTACAAAACATCAAAAATATTCATAAGCATTGATCTTGTGGAAAGGAAATTGAGGCCATGGTGGATATAATTCCGATTTCTAGATTGAATTTCATTGTGAAAACATATAAAGTGTATGATAACATTTGTTCAATCTAGCCAAGATTCACCTCAACTATTAAATGCCTAGATAAGGAGCTAAAGTTGTGGATAGAATGCATACAAGGTCTCGAGAAAATGAGCAATACTGATGAGAAAATTCTCATTGCAAAAAATGTCTTTGATGAATCAAAGAATAATCTCTCAGACAAATGGGTGTATAGTGTAGATTGGAAAATACAAGTTCTAGAAGTAGTAATAGATTAATTGAATAATATGTTCCACAAAGGTGATTCCTTAAAATATTGTGTTTTGGATGAGTTTCGGGACTTTCATTACCAATTCTTCAAGGAAGACTATGTGAATAGATATACAGTGCAAGATATTAATGCAGAATTCAAAGAACTTGTCAAAGAAAACTTGTTCAAATATGAAACCATAACCAGAGAAAATATGGAAGAGGTCTATGCACTGTAAACTATAGTCATTGAGGAAAATAAAGGATATTAATAAAATGTACGCTTTGGAAAAGACATGGAAGATTTCCTAAACAACTGGGCTAATGAAACATGTAATACAACTATTCCCAAGGGCGTAGATATTGTTGAAGAACTTGTAAATTTTAGGAACCAAATTCTCAAAAATTAAGACTGTGGTAGCTTCCTCCTCAAATGTTCCTTCATCTAGTTCATAGGCCATTCTTTTAATTTTATATGTATTTGTAGACACCAAAATTTGGTCACACTCCCCTTGGTCCCATTTCAAATAACCAACTTAAACACATTCACCTAACCATTACCCTTATACCCCACATTAATATTTATTTAATTATTTACAATTAAATTAATACCCATCCTCACCCCATTTATTAATTTAATTTAGTTACTTTAATTAAATGGCTGCACACCTCACCTAGATACCTCACCATAGGCCTATTCATAACATGTTTCCATAAATGAATAAGCCTTAGTTAAACCCTAAAAAGCAATGCCTGTTATTCCTCTCACCACCTTCCTGCTCATAAAAATATAATGTCCATTCTGATCCATGAATAAAATGAATATTCTTGGCCCAAATGATTGGAGGATCTGTCATTTTTAGCAAACCTAGGGAATCCCACCTTAACCGACACCGGTCATATTGAAACCAACGCCGGTCAACCTGAAACCGTCATTGGTTACCATTTATTCACTTTGGTAACCTTGTTTGAGAGGTTGGCTACATTTTTAAATTTGGGAGGAAAAGGAGATCTGCATGCAAGCAAGAACCAAAGCTCTTTCGCACATCCAAGTAGCCCTAACCAACATTAAGATAGATCTAGAGGTATCGCTCTCACAGTAGCATTCCGGGAAGCACCACTGTGGCAACAAGCTCCATCCCACAGATCAATCATCACCACCACCTAGCCATTAGACCTACAACATCAGTAAGTATGTTTATCACATGTGTTATTTCATCCTTGTCCTATTTTAATGGTTTTTGTCATCTTTGTTGTCATTTTATACTTGCATTCCCTTTTCCCCACTATTCATCTTTCTGTAAACTCAACCATTCCTCCACCCACACCATAAAACCACCTATACCCAAATTCTACATATCTTTGAGTGTTCCTAAGATCCTCATATAACTCATCATTCCCTTTGTCATTTTTTCTTGACTTCATCTCAAACCCCACAACCATATCTTATTGGGTTTTATTAGCTTGCCTCTATCAATGCCGGTTACCCATAACCGTCATCGATTCTTCCTAACCGTGATCGGTCATACTCGACTGATGCCAATCTCTGTGTATGCTGATACTGTGTAAACCAGAAACCATCCTACCTACTAAAACAACCCAAACACCTTACCCAACCCTGCTAAGACCCTGTTTGTGACCTACAGACTACTTAAACAACCCGCAACCTGACCTGAAGACCTTGACCCACATAGTTTTTAGTATTTAATTGGATCGACGCTGATAGTGATCTGAGGTACCCAAAACAGAATACTAGCATTAGATTCATTTATGTACGTATTTTAGTTATTTTAGAATTTGAATTATAAAAACAGTGGATTGAAAACCCTCTAGGAAATATCACACTTCCCGGATCTAGCACATGTTAGGTAGTCCGTTGTATATTATTTAACTATTATTTTTTGGTCTTGTTTTCTATTTCAGGTAGTTCCTCCTATCCAAAAGGAATCTCTCACAGTCAGCATCGGATCAAGAATTCAAAACACATGCACAACCTCCAAACCAACCATCGCAACATGTATTCCTCCTTAGCCCATAACATTATCTAGTTCGTCACATTCAAAACGTAAATAAAATGGTGAAAATTTCTGGCATGCTCGGTGGGACCCTCATATTTGGGTTCCCTTTCTTTTCATATAGGTTGCATCTTGTTTGTTTCCTTTCTAAATTGTTATTCACTAAATATTCTTCTCTAGTAATCCTCTTTTTATTTCTGATTTCTCTAAATGAAATGGGTCTTTTGGTGCATTTAAAAGGAATCATTCTTCTTGCTTTCTGCATTTAATGAAAGAGAACTGTAAGATAGAAAAGTAACAGGCGAGCATAAGAATTGACAAGTAGCTTTTCTTTGTACCCAACCTCCTGAGGTCGTGCCGAGACAGCCGGTGGAAAAGAAATATTTGTGGATGTGGAAAAAATACTTGGGAAATCTTATATCCTCAACACACAATAATAATATCTGTGAGTCCAAGGAAAAGATAACTCTCTTAACCTGAGTTGGTTTAATGGATCGGTTGAATATTATAGCTACTCGGAGGCTCCAATCAATGTTGAGCTCTGCTGAGATCCTATCTATTGGCTATTGGATGCATGGAAAGTGACTTGCAGGTGCTTCATGTATATTTCTAGACAAGGTCATGAAAGTGGTAGCGATAGGTGTGGTGGATTTACAGGAAACTATGGGTGGTTTTCTGGTTTAATCCAGAAAATATTAGCTTGATCAGCTTCTATGTTTAACACGAAAAGTTGTGTAATGATATCCGGTGGGAGTGGTGAGGATCTAAATACCAGTTTATGTAAACCGATGTCAATGTTTAACTAATGTGTAGGCTCGTTGGGTTGTGGGACCTGGGGATCACAACCATGAGTTCATGGTTGTTGAGTACCTTTTATGGTCATGTGAAGAATCAATCTATTCTTCTGATTATCCAATAATCATAAGCTTTTTCATCCTCTATGTTTAATACCAGGAGTTGTGCGATCTTCTAGGAATAACTCACGGGTGTCCTAACAACTTGTATGTGTAAGCCTGTGTCTATGTGAATGAGAAAGTCTCCTGCATTTGGATGTGGAATTAATGGATCGCAACTGAATGTTTTCTATCTTTCAAGTTCTTCTATGGTCATGTGGATATCCAATTAGGGCAATCTATAATTGGGTTGGTTTGACCAGAATTCGTATGCTCTGTTGTCTTCGATGTTTAAATAATTGTTTGTGGGTTTGTAGATTTTGGAAGATGTGAATCCTAAGACCTTGATCTATATCTGCTAATTCCTTGAAGATATTTGGCTGAGGTATTACTGGTTCGAATATGTAATCCCTGGGCTCTCTTGGTCCCGTAATAGTCATACAAGAAATAACTAAACTTAACTGAATGAAGTAAACTAATTATGAAAATGAATCTACTCTAAACTTGTTCTTTTTGTATTTTTGAAGATATAAAATTAAATGAAATTAAAAAGCAATTAATCTAATAAATTTAGATAATGAGTGATTAATATAAGAATAAAACTAAAACAAGCAAGGTAGCCAGATGTAGCTGTTTTCCTATGTACTTGTGAGTTGATCCTGAATGTAAATATCTAACTTTAATTTAATTGAAAGACTTTCAATATTACCTCAGAAGTGAGGAATAAATCATAGCTTCTCAGAAGCTATCATTCCACACATCTTCCCTGGCAATGTTGAAAGCGAGCTTAACTGAAACGAAATGATTCATATTCTATTTGATATATTGTAACTATAACTTTGACAATTCAAACCTAGAATTTACAGAATAGAGGAGAATCCATTTATATTGTAGCTTGTCCCTTTAGTGTGATCTCTTCGCTCCTACGTGTTCTCGTGAATCCAGAAAGGTGAGAATGTGAAAGCAGCAATAGGAGAAGATATTTGAACTGTGGAAGCTTGGACGTAAACTGAACATAATGCAAGTAGGAGAGGGATAACGCAAGAGAACATAGCTTGGTTATGTGATTCCTAGAAATATTGGTGTAGGGATACAACAAAAACATACTGAAAACTCTAGGATATATACTTCCTATGACAAAACAATGACCTCTAACTCTAGGCAGAAACAAGATTCAAATGAAATTAATCTATAACTAAAACTTTATTATGCTAAACTAGTTGTTTGGAGAACAACTATAGAACAAGATGAAACTAGAGAGATCGAGTGATCTCTAAACAAGAAATGAGGAAACTTGAACTAAGAGGTTGAGAACTTGTATAAAATCTATACCTATTAAGACTTATTGAGGAACTTTCAAACACATTGAATAATAAATCATAGAGAGAGAGGGGCCATTTGCTTGTATATAAGATCAGTATTTATAACTTAGTTACTCACCAGAAGGCAAGTTCAAATTGCCATGATTTATCATTTAAAATGGATAACTACTATTACAAAGTGGTTGGAAACTATAAACAAAGCAACAGAGGATGAGAGTTGCAAGCACAACTTGATTTTTCATGTTGTTGAGTGCGCCGTAAGGTTCTTGAAAGCATGGGTAGGACCACCACCCAGAGAAAGGTGGCGGTTACAGGACCACCACCCTTTTCCTGGGTGGTGGTCATGAGACCGCCACCTAGGTAGGGTGGCGGTCCTGTAACTAATGATAAAAATGCAAGGAAAAAGAGAGAAATGGTTAGAACAAAACATGCAAAGGCTAGACAACGTTTTAGGATGCAAATGTATACTTGGCGAGCTTTCTGGATTCTGAACACATTGCGAAGAGATCTGAATCATCATTGGGGTTTTTCATAAATACTTTCTGAGAGTACAGTACATACAATTTTTGGTACGTACAAGCACCCTCTCTCCTGTTCATCATTTTGCTTCATCGAACATCACACTTTGATTTGGGTTTAAAACACTCGTATTTCTTGTATGCTACATTTAGCTCACAATAAAACTGAGGGCAGCCTATATGCTAGAAGTCATGCCCAACTGATGGTTGACGTAACAGAATCATAGAAACTACATTCTCTATCTCTCTCTTGCCAAACTGTACAAAAATTTGAATAAAAACACCTTCTTAAATGACATCTTACCTAGGAATGCATGTCAATGATCACACAATCAGAGGATTGATAGGTAATACATATCTAGTTATCTCTATCTAGTACCCAATCAGAGGAAGGACCACCCCCACCATAACATAACCTGAAACCTCACCTTCTAGTTCTCCTTCTTCATAAGATGCCTTCCCAACAATTTTTTTTATTCTGAATACACATGGTCAATTCTAAATAGCATAAGTTGAACAAACATAAAGAAAAATCACTCTTAGGATCATATTTTTCTTATCTTTCATTTTGGTTCACGTTTTTGAGGTGTGAGGCTATGATTCTACATTTTTCTTTATTTTCCTTACACACTCAACCATCATAGTTGGAGTATTCTGATTTTATCTGAGTGTGCCAGGGCCTTATCTTCTCTTTCTTAGATTCCTGAATTTGATTCTTCACCTAATTTAATTCATAAAACCTAGTTTTCTTCATTCTCTCTAAATTTCACAGTAACTGGCATCGGTCTAGCTGACTGTCATCAGTTTTCATCTGACCGTCATTGGTTAACCATAACCGGTGTTAGCTTCTGGATTTTTTGGTATTTTTCTAGGGACAGTATTCATTCACTCATCTTGTTATGATTTTTGGCCCTTAGGGCACTAACATATTTTCCTCTTATTGGTATTACTGTCATACAAAACTACTTCCTTGCACATTCATCAGTCTTGTTTCACTTTATGAAATTGGTGTTTTTCCATAGTAACTGGCATCAGTTTCTGTGACCGACATCGGTTCCCCATTAACTGTCACTGGTCAGCCTGACCATCATCAGTGTCTGTATTTGGTTTTCAAAATGTAGACCTTGACCGAATTCACCCTCCTAGCCTCAGTTTATTCTGTTCCTGTTGTTTTCTGTGTCATTTACAGAATACATTATTACCAGGTCAACACTTATTCACATGGTGTTGAATCGTAGCCAAACTAACACTCTTATATTCCATGCCAGCCGTCGACCATTCCCACCTAGTACCTCACCACCTTTTATCCTGTCACCCATCGATCTGACTCTTCTTACCACCATTGCTACAGGCGACAAGGAGTTCGCACGACTCCTCGATCAGAATCCCGCAGCCTTACAATTTTATCTTTCCAACTCATCCAGTTAGGATTCTTTAGGCCAGTTGATATATGGCATGCCCGTATCCATCTCTCCTACCCTTTTCCCCACTTCTGCATCATCCCCTACTAGTTCGGCATTACCCTCATATGCTTTTCTCCAGTGGTTTTGTACCTACACCCCACACCTACTATAACTGCTGCATTTGCAACATCTGTCACACACATAGTATTGATTGTTCCTTCATTGACCACCAAGAGAATAACCCCATCCATGCCCATTATCTCACATATACCAATTGCAACACAACCACCCATGGTGTCGGTAACCCTTACCCCATTCTAGAATCTTGTCCTCTCTATCCCGCAGTCGCTGCCCCCAATATCAACTAGAGTCACTTCGACTGTCCCACCTACATATACATATTATCAACAACCCCCTATCTCATCAATCATTCATTTTGGGTATATGCCCTCCATGTCGGTCCCCCATTCTCAACCTTCCTATTCTATATCACTATACCCTAGATTTCCACCCACATCACATGTTCAGCACCAATTCTCTTACACCACAGGAGGCTCCCTTCTATCACAACCTACTAATGACCTCATCAAGTTAATGATGGAAAAGATACAGACATTGGAAGCATCAATTTCTGGCTCACACAATTCCCTCACCTACGATGAAATATGTAATGAGCCATTCATCCATCCATTCCTATTCGCCCATACCCTGTACATTGGGAAATGTAAATATTCAACTGCTTCAATAGTAAAGAAGACCCGTAAAAACATTTGTTGTCCTTCAAACATGGGTGTTACCTAATTTCCCACGATGATGCTTTACTCCTATAGACCTTCCCGATGTCCCTGATAGGACCTGCATTAGATTGGTACAGTGGGCTACCCATACATTCCATATATTTATTTAATCATGTAGTGTAAGCCTTCTTAGACCACTTCTCAATCAATATTGTTAAGAAAGTCCCCATGACTGATTGGTTATCCATATTTTTCCCCCTTGGGAAAATTATTGGATCAACCACGACCCTGCACAGAAAGAACCAGAGCAAACCCATTTGAATCTTGCAAACAGGTCTCAGAAGGACTCAACAATGGAGTGGCGGGGCCTATGAAAGACCAAATGACCATATGCAAGAAGAAAGAGAAGAGACGGTGAAGATCTAAAGTCTTCATGCTCAAAACAGTTCAGAATAAGTCCAAAAGTTGGCTAAGTATGGAGGAGGCTGCGAAGAGAGCCACGTGTCGGCACATCGCTTCTCCAAAGTTGAATCCAAAAAGGGAAGCTCAAATGAGCACCAGGATTCCACACATCTAGAGTCCCAAAACATTTCACAGCCATTGAAAATTCTTCGACTAGGAAGAAAGGTGTGAGGTGTCAGATCAGTGTAAATCCAAAATGGGAGCCAAAGGTGGAGAATCAAACTCACACTAGCCCTCTATGTGGAAAATGGTCAACATAGGTCAAAAGGCAGACAGGGCAGGCCTCAAAAAAGGCTAAGTATAGAATTGTTGGTGAGGACGGCCATGTGTCCAAGCGACGCATCTCCAAGGGTAAATCCAAAAGTGGAGGCTCAAATAAGCATCATATTGCCACGTAGCCCAAGGTATCTTGGATGAAAACCCCAATTATGGGTATCTTGGCCTCACGATTGATTTGGAATTAGGGAGGAGATACTTTGTTGTACTATTGGGCTCTCATGATTACACAGATTGAGGTGCATGACTGTACTTATGCTTGGGGAGCAGACATTATTGGGACCACATACCATGAGTTATATAGGGTGGTTAGGTTACAGGGTTAGTCTTTGAGTCACCCTACTCTAGTTATGAGTTGGGTGTATAAGTGTATCATCCCCTATGGAAGGGGTGTTCTAGCAGAGGATCTGAAGGCTATTAGGGAAGCGAGGTGGATGGGGATGTCAGTGCTCAGGATTCCACATCATCCAGTGGATTCACTAACTATTGCAGACATGGAGGCCACTCCTTATCAGGCCATGACAGGAGTATGGGGGGAGCAGATGCTTACATTGATTGCCTACTATACTACAGGTCAGTTAGTAGATAGGATAGAGATGGTGGAGGTCCACCCATTTGATTGAGTCCCTTAGTAGTTTGGCCTCCCCTATGTTGATATGCTTCCTCCAGCGGGGCCAGTGTATAGGACTGTTTGTGAGGCCTAGGGATGTCCTAGAAGAGGTCGAGGTTGGACCACGGTTACTCCTAGAGTTCCTATCATGGTTAGGTGGGTGGTTTGTGCCCAAGGAGTAGTTGGTGCTCCTCAAACACCTGTAATTCAGATTAGGACCTCTCCTGCTCATAGTGGAGAGGGAGATGAGCATATTGACATGGAATCAGATTCTAAGGAGTTCACAGGAGGGGAGACTAAGGAGGAGATGATGCGAGATGGGATTAGAGGTGAGGCTGGTGGGATGGACAAGGAGGATGATAGAAATTCTGATTGGTATGACACTCATGATATTTTGAGGCCAGAGAGGGTGGAGGAGAGTGTGGAGAAGGAGATCTTGGTCTCAGAAAAAAGCCTTCTCGGGACACTAAGGGAGATGATTAGTATGTGGAAGGACATCATTTCATCCTAGATTTTTGGGAGGATCTGCAGTCGGAAACAATGTTTGTAGCAGGAGCAAATCCTAGAGACCCTACCTGGATGCCTAGAGATCCGAGTGAGTTACTACTCTTTTCTCGACCCTGTTAGCTAGGGATGTTAGTTGATATTTATTTTTTATTGTTTTTGACTTTGTTTTTAGTGATTTTCTAACTTTTTATTTCCCTTTTTATTTGTAGTGAATGCTCAGGGATGGTGGGATTTGATTCGCTAGGTGTGTGCAGACACCCTCTTGCTTCCCTCGAGAAATACCTGGGCTCAGCTTACTGAGGACTTTGGAGAGCCTTTAGTATCCGGCCAACACACTGATGTGTTTACCCCTATCTAGAAGGTGGTAGAGTTAGTGTCCTCCCTTTGTACTGAGGTAGTTAGATACAAGACTGCTAAACACCTAATGAGGCAGAGCCATTCTCATAGTGAGACCATAGCCAGTGGTCATGATCATGAGAACTCCCACCATTCAGTGCATTCAGAGTGTTGTCACAGCCGTATTAAGAGCCCTAGACGTGGTCGCACACCCTCCGAGGGATCCCACAGGGATAGATAGGGCATTGAGCCTTTATTGCTGTGATATTGTTTTTGATGCTATACAATTTTTTTGGTATATTTCAGACTCATCGAGGGTTTTGACCATGCTTAGTGCATGATGGCATTATATATAAAACATGATTCCTCTCTCTCTCTATATATATCTTTTTAGGTTTGGATCTTCTTTGTGTCTAGAGTGTTTGTGTTTTGTTTCTCCTGTGTACACTAGATGTTTTAGAATCTCTGTTTTTATATGCTTTTTAGAATGTATGCAATGGATGACAAGTAATAACAAATGTTGAACAAAATTTTTATCTTTTTGTTTGTTTTTGTAATGCTGATATGTGATGATGCAAACATATTGTAGTACTGAAATTTTGGCTTCTTTGGGAAATATTCATTGCTTCTTATTGTTTTGGAAAAATGTGATGAATATGTAGTGATAATGAGATGAAATTTCCCCATTCCTAACTGCACATGACTAGTAAGATGCGAGGGCTCAACACCAAGACATGGAAAGGGTGAAAATTGTATGAGTTTGACTGAATGGAAATGATGAGAGAAAGACAAGCTATTGACAAAAACCAAATTTAGACCTACGTGCTTACCTTATTCAAACCTGCTACATAGCTCAGAATGTAACTTACTGTCCAGTTTATCTAGACTTATATCCATAAATGGAAACTTGGATGACAAAATCTGGTTTTGAGGATTTTATCTCCTTAGAACTTGGATGTTTAATATCACTTTTCACAATACACTTTGTTTTGAATTTTAAAACACTAAGATTCATTAATTTGCATGAATGGACCCCCTATGCCCTGTCCCACGTTACTAGTAAGAAGTATGGACTTATCACCAAAGGCATGACATAGGTGAGTAAGGGCACTTCTTTCCTTTCCCAACCTCGCACCACTAGTAAGAGATGCAGGCTCATCACCGAAGGTTGGTAGGGAAAAGAAGTGTGTAAAATAAAATATTTTGTTTTGTTTAGTGTTTTTGATTCAATTTAACTTTGGCATTTTAGATCTATAATTTTGGAGTATCCTTGTTTCAAACAGATGTAAGAGGGATAGATGTGACACCAAGAAGCTTCTATAATAGACCGTAGGTAAGAACAAGTTAACCTAGTAGAAGAAAACAAGTATGACCAAGTATGCAGGCCTTGATAAGGTTTTTGTCAAGATTTTTTTCTGTTGAATTGATGAGATGAATTTGAAACTATTTGATGATATTATGAAAATTGAAGAGATATGATTTGAATGGTTTGCCAATTTTTCCATAAGCTTGTAATAAATTGCTTGAGAATAAGTTCCTTGACCACAAAATTTACAAAATGAGTGAAAAAATGAATTAACTAAATAACTAATGCAATGCAGGTGAACATAATATACAAATGGTGATGCTGATGACTTATGCGTAAAACCATTTAAGATGCAAGGAATTGATAGTTTCATTAAATTTATTACCTTCTAGTGTACACAAGAGATATGCACCATTTCCATAGTCCTTCATGACTCGGTATGGGCCTAACCACTTAGGCCAGAATTTCCTTCCTTCACTGGTTTTCTTATCAATCTGGCTATTTGGTCTTAGAACTAGATTACCCTCATATGTTTCTCGTTCATAGACCTTCTTGTTACATTGCTAGCACATTCAATCAACATAGGATTTGTGCCTTTTCTCGATGTTTAACATAGCCTCATCGAGGCTTTTGAGTTGAGATAGTTGTGCCTCTCTATAGGCTTCTTCTCCTAAGATCCCTTGTAATGAGATGCGGAGGCTAGGTATTTCAACCTCTATTAGTAGAACTACTTCAGCTCTGAATACCTACGAGAAAGAGGTTGCCCCTTTTGGTGTTCTTATTGATGTTTGATAGGCCCACAAGGCTGGTTATAGTTTTAAATGCCAATCCCATTTGTTCTCCTTAACTGTTTTGAGGAGAATGGTTTTTACTATTTTATCTGTGGCTTCATCTTGTCCATTGGATTGGGGGTAATAAAGAGAATCTGCGTGATGTTTTATCTTGAATTTGCTACATAATTCACAGACTTCATCGTTCTTGAAGGATGTTTAATTATCTGAGATAATGACTTGTGGGACACCATACCTAAAAATGATTTGATTTATAATAAACATGGCAATTACGGAACCTAGTACGGTGGTGAGAGGCATGACCTCTACCCATTTTGTAAAGTATTTTATGGCTGTGATTATTAAGTTATGGCCATTTGTTGATGAAGGAGAGAATTTCCCTATTAAGTCAAGGGCCCCACGTGGAAAAGGGCCAAGGAGTTGCGATTGGTTGTAGAGCTTGTGCTGGCATGTGAATCTCGTGGGATCATTCTTGGCATTTATGGCATTTACGCACAAACTCTACTACATCATGTTCTAGGGTGGGCCAAAAATAGCCCATTCAATGTATTTTGCGAGTGGTTGTATGGCCACCGAAGTGGCCTCCACATATCCCGCTATGGGATTCATAAAGAACCCTTTTAGATTCTTCTGTGTCAACACATCTTAACAACATTTCATCGAAGGCTCTGCGATAGAGCACCTGTTCTAAGATGACGTATTTAGTAGCAATGATGTGTAACCGCCTTCTTTGTTGCGATGTGGCCCCTTCTGGGTATGTGTGGTCCATGATGAAATTGATTATGTTGGTGTACCAAGGATATGCAGAGATAAGGGGCCTGGTCTTGAAAAAATAGACACACTCATTGGCAAAGTCTAGATCTACCAGATCACCTCCACTCAATGGATTTTCAGCCAACTAGTCTGCAATGATTTTCCCCTTAACAGATTTTTGGTTTACAAATGTTAGTTCAAATTCACCCATTAAGGTTATGAAATGTCCATCCTTTTTAGCCAAAGACCCTTGCGTGAGGAATGTCTATGAGTGATTAGTCTTGAAAATCATCCTTATTTCTTGATTTAGCATGTAATGTCTTAAACGTTTTGTTGCAAAGAATATGGTAAGGCATTCTCTTTCTACGTGTGTGTAATGTGTTTCATAATCAAGTAGCATCTAACTAATGAAATAAACTACACGTTCTGATTTTTCATCATCTTCTTGAGCCAACATGCAAGTTAGTGAGACATCAGTAGCCCATGAATACAAGATCAAAGGATGATGTGGTCTAGGTGGCATTAACGTGGGAGGAGACAATAAGAAGCATTTAACTACTTCGAAGGCCTCATTGCATTCTTCCGTCCAATCAGTGCTATAATCCTTTTTCAATAAATTATTGATTGGATGGAAAATAAAACTTAAGTTAGGGATGAACCTTCGAATTACACCAAGTTTCCCAAGAAATGATCTGATACCAGACTCATCTCATGGTGGAATCATTTCAAGAGTAGCCCAGATTTTGTCTGGGTTGACATCAATCCCTCGTGACGATATAATGTAACCTAGAATCTTTCCTCCTGTTACACTGAATACACATTTCTCTAGATTCAATGTGACGCCATATTCAATCAATCGTGAGAGAATGATACGGAGCACCTCTGGGTGATCACAGCGCTTCCTAGCCTTGGCCAACAAGTCATCTACGTAGGATTCCATGATTTTATGAATAAGGTCATGGAATATGTATGTCATTTTTTGTTGGTATGTAGTGTCAGCATTCTTAAGACCGAATGGCATGAAATCATAACAATAAGTTCCCCAAGGAGTTATAAACATATTTTTTGGCTTGATCCGCTTTGGTTATTTTGATTTGATTATATCCTGAGAACCCATCCATGAGAGTCAACAACTCAAATCCAACTATTGCATCAACAATAATGTCGATGGATGGTAAAGGGAATTCATCTTTGGGGAAAGATTTATTAATGTCCCGGAAGTCTATGCAAATGCATATCTTCCCATTCTTTTTTAGAACGGGGATGATATTAGATACCCATTGTGAATAATCAGCTAGTTTGATAAATCCCACTTGGAGGTGTTTCATCACTTCCTCTTTCACCATGAGAGCCACTTTTAGATTCATTGGTCTTGACTTTTTCTTGATGGGTTTTACATCTGGTTTGGTGAAAAGATTGTGTACCGTGATATGTGGTGCAATTTCTGTAATTTATTTTTAACTAAATATGAAATCCTTTTTATGTTCTTTGAGGATCTGGGTATGTATTTCTATCTCCTTTGGAGTTAATGAGGATCCCAACTTCAATATATTCGGTTCTTCCTCTGTTATGATATTTATATCGATGGTTCCCTCAATTAAGGAGGTGTTGCCTTCCTCAAACTCAGGAAGAGATGGGGGTAATTCCAAATTACCTTCAATCTCTACCTCGTAGATTTTGAGATTCTCTTGCGGGGTAGATTCTATCACGGGATTTCAAAAACAAGAAGAGGAGCATGGGATTAGAGAGAAATCAACCATGGAATGAGCGAGATGTAGTTTTACATAGGAATTTAAATATTTAAGATTCTCCCTATCACTATCAGAGTGATCTATAATGGTAGATTCATTCTGAATTTCCACATATGTCAATATCGGGGTTATTGGTACTTTATGAACCAAAGGTTCAACACGAATTGATACCATGAAATTTGTATCCTCCAATTCATTTCTTGGAGTGAATCAGGAGGCCAAGGTAGCTACAGAATCCATGAGAAGGTTTTGTTCTTGCAGGCTAGCTTTAATTGATATGGATTCAAATCCCTTCATTAGTTTTAATACCACCATTTTATAGAGTTCCAAGTGTTCAGCCCTAGTCTCATATACCTTCGATAGTTCGTTTGCAACTAGTTGGGAGTCTCTGAGTACTCTAATATTGCCAACGCCCATCCTTTTGGAAATGATAAGGCCAAGAAGGAGGGCCTCCTATTCAGCCCTGTTGTTCGTACACTCGAAGTTTAATTTAAAATTGAAAGGTAGAAGCTTTCCTTTGGGAGAAGTAAGGATCACACCTACTCTAGTGCCAAAATGACATCTTGCTCCATCAAAATGGAGAGTCCAATAGTAACTTGGAAAAATTGAAGTTGGGACATTCTTAGTCTCTACTTTGTTTGTCTCAGTTACTTATACCATAGAGACTTTGTCTGCAGGTATGGAACCAATTCCTAGGGTATGTCCTATACCCTTAGAATCGAATGGAAGAATAATAGGTAGATCTTTCTCCAGTAATTCGATAATTTTTACAGTGGTTCCTAGCAAAACCATTTCTATGACGATGGTCTCATCTTTGACTTCTAGGACACCTTTGATTAAGTTTGTGACTTTTAATTCTGTCGTAGGCACCAGATTTGCTTCAGGGTTTGTATTGATTGGTTTATTGAGCTGATTTGTTGGGAGCTTAAATTCAAAATGGATGCCTGGTATTTGCTTCAAATCCACTAGGTGTATGTCGAAAGGTTTTGGGTCACCTTGTGCTACAAAGACCTTTCCCAGGTGTAGAAATATTACTTCCTAGAATAACGTGGAAGGGATTTCCTTCATGTGATGTATCCATGGGTGACCGAGAATCATATTATAGTTGGTTTCATGATCTACAATATAAAATTCAGTGAGAATTTTTTTGGGTCCTAAAGTGACTAGTAGCACTATAGTCCCGATTAAAGTTTCCTTGAAGCTATCATAGCCCCTAAGCATGTTTCGTGTTGAGGAACAATTCGTTTCTCCATATCCTAGATTTTGAACAAAAGTGAAGGGGACTATGTTAGACTACTACCCCATCATCAATCATTACATGCTTAACATAGTTGTTATAAATCCAAACCTGCAAATGCAAAGCTGGATCACCTCTACACAAGATTTAAGTGTCCGTTGGCATTTTAATTAAGTCAAATATAAACTCAGTATCTCTATTTGGCTTCCCTAAAGGGTAGACACCAAATTCTACATGGTTTACTTGCATTTCAGGGGGAGGGGTGATGTTGACAAGATGACTAAGACCTAATGCTTCTAAAAGAGCAACTCTATGAGCGGGAGAGTTCTTCAACAAATCTAAAATGGAAATGTGCGAGAAGATCTTTGTTAAGTCGTTAATTAAATCATAGGAGCCTACTAGTTTTACTAGTGTTTGCTGAGCAATGTCTAGTATTAATGGATAGGTTGGAATTGGTTGAGAAGAGAAGTCCCGTGTTCTTGTTATGGTTTTTACTTTCAAATTGGTATCTAATTCTACTAATCCACTATCTTGGCTTGTGGTTGAGTTCCTAATTGGAGTGCGACAATTGGATTTGATGAAGTCAAAGCTTCATAATTATTATTTCCTTTTATGACACCTTTATTTTTTCCATTTGGATCTAACCCATTATTTTTAGAAAGATTTGACAGAGGATCGTTGAAAATCTTGAGAGGTGCATTTTGAGGGGAAACTGATCCTATGTAGGTATTTGGCGTGGTTGGTATGGAATTTTCTAGAAACATATCTACAAAGAGTTGTCTTTGATCTTCTAGTAAATGCTCCAAGAATTTATTGTAATCACGACAAGTCCTAGTATCATGACCTCAGATTTTGTGAAAGTCGTAGTATAAATTGGGATTATAGTTCCGTGGTCCTTGGTTTAAATCTTGTTGTGGCCCAAAGTTCTGATTGGGATGTTAATTATTATAGTTGTAATTTTGAGGTTGTGGCCTTTGGTTTTGATATCTATTTGAGCCTCGAGTAAGGCCTTGCGACTGGATTTTTTGTTTTTTTTTTGTGGTTGTGGAGGATGAATAAAATCCACCGTATTGATCGCTGGACTAAAGTTATTATTGCGTTGATTATTAGCAGGTGTTGGGGTGTTCACAAAATTTGGTCTTTTAGCTTGATCAGTGATTCCATCTGTTGTAACCCCATGGTTTTTGTTAAGGATCTTGGGTCCTTGATTGGTATTTCCCATGTTGGGATAAGTCGTAGTGTTTTGATTGGGAGTGATTAATCTCCCATTCATTCCATAAGTCTTATGACCACTGTCTATTTCTGCTTGATCGATTCAGAGAGCATTCTTGGGTACTTCATCATAATTTCTTAGTGGGAACTTCTGGACTTCTTACTTTATCTCTCTGTTGAGATAATGAAAGAATAAATCACATAGCTCCATCTGATCCATGTTTAGAGAACTTGCTGAAGAGTAGAGGACTGTACGCCATCTTTGAATGAAATAGGAAGCAAATTCATTGTGCTCTTGTTTAATGTGTAATAATTCCTTGATCCCTATTCTTAATAGTTTGTTCATGTCAAAAGCTTTGATGAATTCTGACACAAGTTGTTTGAATGAGTGTATCGAGGATTCAGGTATTCTATAATACCAATCAAGGGCAATAGATTCTAAGGTTTTAGGGAATATTTAAGCAACATCTGCATCCCAAGGGAGTAGTTCTCAAATGGATGTGGCATAGGCCTTGATATGTGCATTTGGATCTCCCTCCCCCTTGAATTTAAGTAAATTGGGAAGAGGTCTTGGAAGCATGATGCTTCGTACGGTGAAATATAAAGGCTCTTTTAAATATTTTGAGTAAGTCCCTACCACATAGGTTTTAACCATAGATGGTGCATGTTGAGGGGGCAGAGGTGGAATGGGTTGTTGATATGGCATAGCATATGTATTTGCAGGGGCATAAGGAAACCCCTGTGGTTGAGTGAACATCCCGGGAGAAGAGAACATATCTCACTGTGGTGATTTTGAATAAATGTGTAAGTAGGGAGGAGCATTTCTATGATATGGATTGTTTGGTACTAAACTACGAGGTATCATATTTTCAACTAGAGCAATGTTTAAAAATGTGGTTCTAGTTGGTGTTTGTTGTGGATAGTTATATGATTGTTGAGGAGGCATACCTAATGTTCTTGTTCCTGTAAGGAGGTCAACCTAGCTAGGATGATGCAGAGGGTTGGGAGTTCCTTCTTTCCCCGAGTGTGAATATTTGTTTGCTTGAGCAAGTTCTAGTCCTCTAACCCTCTCAACTAAAGCTGAAATGGCCTTGATTGGAGATGAAATAGTATTCTGTCTTGATGGCTGTTGTTGTACCCCTTGAGGTTGCCAAGGGGTATGATATCCTGCTATGAATTATTCATTACTTTGCCAAACCTCACCAAGAGTATTTTCCATAGGTGAAGGAATGGGGGTGTTTTCTTGAAGTAGGGTGTCGGTTTGTGTTTACAAAATTCCTATAGATGGGTACATGTTTTAGAAGCACCGCTCCCTTCTAGCTTAGCGTGATAAGTACTCCTCATCCAAGAATGGATGTGGATCTGACTGCCTACTGATTTGTGGTCTAGAAAAAACCTGAGGAGATGAAATGGATTCTCCAGTAAACGTCATATTGCTAGAGCCCAAGGGCTCCAGTTGTTGTGTTTGTGTGAGTTGGTCCAGATCCTCAATTTAGAATGAAGAAGTAGAGATAGTTCTTTGAGGATTTTGTGATGACAAGTAGTTTCTTAAGTAGTTTTCAGCCCATGTAGAAAGTGATGGTGACTATTGTCTACTCGTCTGACCATAATATGCCTTGAGACCTGAGAGAGGTTTGCGATATGCATTGTATGCCGACATATTTGGGGGGTATATAAATACCTGTAGAATAATGGGAAGGAGCGAAGATGGATAAAATAAATGGAAATAAAAAAGGAGCAGTTGCTCCTTTCATGTTGGGTTCACCAATTTTATACGATAGAAAATTGACAGGTGAGCACGAGAATTGACAAGTAGCCTTTCTCCGTACCCGACCTCCTGAGGTTGTGCCGAGACAGCCGATGGAAATGAAATATATGCGGATGTGGAAAAACTAGTTGGGAAATATTATATCCTCAACACGGAATAACAAGATCTGTGAGTCCAAGGAAAAGAAAGAAATCCTAACCCGAGTTGGTGTAATGGATTGATTGAATATTATAGCTACTCAGAGGATCCAATCAATGTCGAGCTCTACCGAGATCCTATCTATTGGCTATTGGATGCGTGGAAAATGACCTGCATGTGCTTTGTGTATATTTCCAAACAAGGTCATGAAAGTGGTAGAGATAGGTGTGGTGGATTCATAGGAAACTATGGGTGGTTTTTTGATTTAATCCAGAAAATATTATCTTGATCAACTTCTACGTTTAACATGGGAAGTTGTGTAATGATATCTGGTGGGAGCGGTGAGGATCTGAATACCAGGTTGTGGGACCTGGGGATCACAACCATGAGTTCATGGTTGTTGAGGACCTTTTATGGTCATGTGAAGAATCAATCTCTTCTTCTAATTATCCGATAGTCATAATCTTTTTCAGCCTTTATGTTTAATACCAGGAGTTGTGCGATCTTCTCGGAATACCTCATGGGTGTCCTAACAACTTGTATACGTAAGCCTGTGTCTATGTAAATGAGAACTTCTCCTGTGTTTGGTTGTGGAATTAATGGATCACAACCAGATGTTTGCTCTCTTTCAGGTTCTTGTATGGTCATGTGGATATCCTATCAAAAAAATCTATAATTGGGTTGGTTTGACTAGAATTGTATGCTCTGTCATCTTTGATGTTTAATTCTCTTAATTGCTCACTAATTGCTTATGGGTTTGAAACTATTTCGAAGATGTGAATCCTAAGACCTTGATCTATATCTACTAATGCCGTGAAGATATTTGGCTGAGGTATTACTAGTTCAAATATGTAATCCCTAGGCTCTCTTGGTTCCGTAATAGTCATGCAAGAAATAACTAAACTTAACTAAATGAAGTAAACTAATTATGAAAATGAATCTACTCTAAACTTGTTCTTTTTGTATTTTCAAAGATATAAACTTGAATGAAATTAAAAATTAATTAATCTAATAAATTCAGATAATGAGTCATTAATCTAAGAATAAAACTAAAACAAGCAAGGTAGCTAGATGTAGCTAATTGCCTATGCAATTGTGAGTTGATCCTGAATGTAAATATCTAAATAATTTAATTGAAAGAATTTCAATCTTACCTTAGAAGTGACGAATAAATCATATCTTCTCAGAAGCTATCATTCCATACATCTTCCCTGGCAATGTTGAAAGCGAGCTTAACTGAAATGAAATGATTCACTATTCTATTTGATATACTGTAACTATAACTTTGACAATTCAAACCTGGAATTTACAGAGAAGAGACAAATCCAGTTGTATTGTAGCTTGTCCCCTTAGTGTGATCTCTTTGCTCTTACGTGTTCTCGTGAATCTAGAAAAGTGAGAATGTGACATCGGCAACATGAGAAGATATTCGAACAGTGGAAGCTTGGACGTAAACTGAACGGAATGCAAGTAGGAGTGGGATAACACAAGAGAATAGAGCTTGGCTATGTGATTCCTAGCAGGATTGTTGCAGGGATACAACAAAAAAACATAAAAAAATCTATGATCTATACTTCCTATGACAAAACAATGACCTCTAACTCTAGGCAGAAACAAGATTCAAATGAACCTAATCTAGAACTAAAACTGTAATATGATAAACTAGTTGTTTGGCGAACAACAATAGAACAAGATGAAACTAGAGAGATCGAGTGATATCTAAACCAAAAATGAGGAGACTTGAACTAAGAGGCTGAGAACTTGTATAAAATATATACCTATTGAGAGAGAGAGAGTGGCCATTTGCTTGTAAACAAGCTTAGTATTTATAACTTAGTTACTCACTAGAAGGCAAGTTCAAATTGCCATGATTTATCATTTAAAATGAAGAACTACTATTACAAAGTTGATGAAAACTCTAAACAAAGCAGAAACGACTGAGAGTTGCAAGCGCAACTTGATTTTTCACGTTGTTGAGAGCGCCGTAAGGTTCTTGAAAGCATGGGCATGACCGCTGTCTAGAGCAAGGTGGCAGTTACAGGACTGCCACCCTCTTCCTGGGCGGTGGTCACGAGACCACCACCTAGGCAGGGTGGCGGTCCTGTAACTAATGATAAAAATGTAAGGAAAAAGAGAGAAATGGTTAGAAAAAAACATGCAAAGGCTGGAAAAGGCTTTTTGGGATGCAAATGTATACTTGGTGAGCTTTCTGGATTCCGAACACATTGCAAAGAGATCTAAATCATCATCGAGGTTTTCTGTAACTACTTTATGAGAGTATAGTACATACAATTTTTGGTACGTACAAGCACCCTCTCTCCTGTTCATCATTTTGCTTCATCAAACATCACACTTTGATTTGGGTTTAAAACATTCGCATTGCATTTTTGTATGCTGCATTTAGCTCACAATAAAATTGAGGGCAACCTATATGCTAGAAGTCGTGTCCAACAGATGGTTGACATAAAAGAATCGTAAAAAGGACATTTTCTCTCTCTCTCTTGCCAAATTGCACAAAAATTTGAATATACACACGTTCTTAAATGAAATCTTACCTGGGAATCTCTGTCCAGTACACCATCAGAGGAAGGACCACCCCCGCCATAACATAAACTGAAACCTCACCTTCTAGTTCTCCTTCTTCGTAGGATGCCTTCCCAATAAAAAATTCTGTTCTAAATACACATGGTCAGTTCTATATAGCATAAGCTGAACAAACATAAAGAAAAATCACTCTTACGATCGTATTTTTCTTAGCTTTCTTTTTGGTTTGCATTTTTGAGGTATGAGGCTATGATTCTACATTTTTCTTTATTTTCCTTGCACACTCAACCATCATAGTTGGAGTATTCTAACTTTATCTGAGTGTGCCAGGGCCCTATCTTCTCATTCTTAGATTCCTAAGTTTGATTCTTCACCTAATTTAATTCATAAAACACAATTTTCTTCATTCTCTCTAAATTTCAAAGTAACTGGCGCCGGTCTAGCCGACCGTCATCAGTTTTCATCTGACCATCATTGGTTAACCATAACCAGTGTTAGCTTCTAGATTTTTTGGTATTTTTCCTGGGACAGTATTCATTCACTCATTTTGTTCTGATTTTCGGCCCTTAGGGCACTAACATATTTTCCTCCTATTGGTATTACTGTCATACAATACTACATCCTTGCACATTCATCATTCCTTTTTCACTTTTTGAAATTGGTGTTTTTCCACAGTAACCGACATCCATTTCTGTGACCAACATCGGTTCCACATTAACTGTCACCGGTCAACCTGACCTTCATCAATGTCTGTATCTAGTTTTCAAAACGTAGACCTTGACCGAATTCACCCTCCTAGCCTCATTTTTTTCTATTCCTGTTGTTTTCTATGTCATTTACAGAATACAGTGTTACCAGGTCAACACTTATTCACATGGTGTTGAATTGCAGCCAAACTAACACTCTTATATTCCATGTCAGCTGTCAACCACTCCCACCTAGTACCTCACTACCTTCTATCCTGTCACCCATGGATCCAACTCCACTTACCACCATTGCTACAAGTGACGAGGAGTTCACATGACTCCTCGATCAGAAACCCTCAGCCTTATAATTCTATCTTTCCAACTCATCCAGTAAGGATTACTTAGGCCAGTTGATATATGGCATGCCCATATCCATCTCTCCTACCCTTTTCCCCACTTCTGCATCATCCCCTACTAGTTTAGCATTACCCTCACCTTTTTGTCCCCCAGTGGTTTTGCACTTATGCCCCACACTTGCTATAACCGTTGCATCTGCAACATCTGTCACACACATAGTATCGATTGTTCCTTAATCGATGACCAAGAGAATAACCCCATCCATGCCCATTATCTCACATATACAAACTACAACACAACCACCCATTACATCAGTAACCCCTACCCCATTCCAGAATCTTGTCCTCTCTATCCAGTATTCACTGCCCCCAATATCGACTAGAGTCACTTCGACTATCCCACCTACATATACATATTATCAACAACCCCCTCTCTCGTCCATCATTCATTTTAGGTATATGTCCTCCATGTTAGTCCCCCATTCTCAACCTTCCTATTCTGCATCACCATACAATGGAATGCCACCCACATCACATGTTCAACACCAACCCTCTTACACCACAGGAGGCGCCCTTCTATCACAACCTACCAGTGACCTCATCAAGTTAATGATGGAAAATATACAGACATTGGAAGCATTATTTTTTGGCACATGTAATTCCCTCACCTACGATGAAATATGTAATGATCCATTCATGCATCCATTCTTATTCGTCCATACCCTATACATTGGGAATTACAAATATTCAACCGCTTTAATAGTAAAGAAGACCCGCAGAAACATTTGTTGTCCTTCAAACATGGGTGTTATTTGATTTCCCACGATGATGCTTTACTCCTATGGACCTTCCTGATGTCCCTGACAGGACCTGCATTAGATTGGTACAGTGGGCTACCCATACATTCCATCTATTTGTTTAATTAAGTAGCCTAAGCCTTCTTAAACCACTTCTCAATCAAAATTGTCAAGAAAGTCACCATGACTGGTCTTTTATCCATATTTTGCCTCCTCGAAAAAAGTATTGGATCAGCCACGACCCCGCATAGAAAGAACCAAAGAAAACCCATTTAAATCTTGCAAATAGGTCTCAGAAGGACTCAACAATGGAGTGGAAGGGCCTGCGAAAGACAAAATGACCCTATGCAAGAAGAAAGAGAAGAGACAACGAAGATCTAAAGTCTTCATGCTCAAAACAGTTCAGAACAAGTCCAAAAATTGGCTAAGTATGAAGGAGGTAGTGGAGAGAGCCACATGTCGGCATGTCACTTCTTCAAAGTTGAATCCGAAAAGGGAACCTCAAATGAACACCAGGCTTCCATGTGTCCAGAGTCCCAAAACATTTCATGGCCATTGAAAAGTATTCGACTAGGAAGGAAGGTGTGAGGTGTCAGATTAGAGAAAATCCAAAATGGGAGCCAAAGGTGGAGACTCAAACCTGCGCCATCCCTCTACGTGTAAAATGGTCAACAGAGGTCAAAAGGTAGGTCTCAAAAAAGGCTAAGTATAGAAGTGTTGGTGAGGATGGCCACGTGTCCAAGTGACACATCTCCAAGGGTAAATCCAAAAGCAGAGGCTCAAATGAGCGTCATCTTGCCATGTAACCTAGGGTCTGAAAAGGTAACAGAGAGGTCGTTGAAAAGTCCAAAAACCTACGGAGGCTTCCAAGTGTCAACTCAATGCTCCTTCAAAGTCAAATATTGATCAAGGTTTTTAGCAAGCATGGATCCTCCACATGTCCAGTCTCAAAAAAAGGGATAGATTCAGGTTGAATAGTCAATGCATGGTGTTAGGCCATCAGAGAGTGCCAAGTGTCCAAATGGCACTAACTCAAGGGTCTAATAAAGAAAGGGTTTTCAGACAAGCGACAAGCCACTGCATGTCCCCAGTTAGATATATGACCCTGCCGAGCAAAGGACTCAAGCCAAAAACATAAGGAAACCACGTGTCAGCCCTGTGCCACTCCAAAAGTAAAATACAGAGGCTGACCTCAGACAAGCGCCAACCCTCCACATGTCCCAGTATTTAAAAGGGGGCCCACTTCGAATTGGTTTTCCTACCTTTTTTGTATGGACCCTATACAAATTTTGAAGGGGCATATCTTTCGACTCAGGGATCGAAATCTAGCAAATTTGACAACATTAAAAAGATCTTGGCCTCATCTACGCCATGAAGATCTGAAATTTTAACTTTGGGGAGGTTAGGTGGGAGAAAAATGGAGAAACATCTTCAGGGCCATTAATGCAGGATCTATTTTTCCCCAACAACCAGATCAGATTCGATCTAATCCACTGTTTCCTCCTCCTTCAAGGTGCCGAATAAGAAATTCATGCAGTTAAAATAGATTTTGGGGCAGATTTTGTAGGAGGCATTAATAGCAATGGTTTCGCTTTGACCTATTTTTTCCTGCTTCTCTCTCTTTCTCCCTTCTATGTTGAATCTATAAAAACAGGTTCGGGACTCATTATAAATGGTTGGAAATTCTTTTGTTTTTGCAGGCTCCCCTTTCCTTCTGGAAAAGAAATTCATGGAGTTCAGACCTTCCATTTAAATTACAATATGTTTCCTACCTTCTAGCCATTTGTAATGCATTGTATTAATCTACAGAGAAATAAAACACGTTTGTGATTGATTTTAGATCCTTTCTTGTCTCCTTTTTTCTCTAGTATTTCATTATATATCTGGCTATATGTGTTTGATTCTTGTATGCATTTTGTTGGTTTGTGTATATCAACAAAACTAATGTTCATCATTCCTTCAGTGCATCACCTCGTAGCTTAGTTTTGATTTCTTGTATTCCTTTAATCCATGTCTCCTTGGTACAACTTAGATTAGGTTTAGGAATAGGTCCTCTACAAGTTTCCACACATGCACCTAAATAGAGGAATAGGAACCAACCTTTAATATGGAGAGTTTTTCCATTTACAAAGTCCTACACTTTGGGGAAAAACCAATGTTATGTGAATCACACCAAATGAATCTACCTTAGAAAAGTAGATCTAACTACTCATTTTGCGGTGCTGTGATTTTGCACTAATAGTTTTGGCACACCCGGTGGGACTTGAGGTTAGATCTTCTATCTTTCTGAGGTGTATCATTACAACAACAAATCATAATCTGTCATGTGACCACACTAATATTTTTGGCACGCTCGATGGGACCTGAAGTTAGATCTTCTATCTTTCTAAGGTGTCTCATTACAACAACAAATCATAAGCCATAGTGCGACCACACTAATAGTTTTGGCATGCCCGATGGGACAAGAGGTATTCACTTTATTTCATCAAGTTGATGTGATCTTGGTGAGATTCAGCCTTTAGAGGCATGTTCAAAGCACATCTGGTGACTCCATCCAGTGAATAACCCATCCTCTGAGTTGCAGACTTTTTCCATCCATTTCCACTCATTTTCATCCATTTTCTTTTTCCATATCTTTCATTTTCTCCCATTCCATGAGGTTGTGCAATCATGACATCATTCCCTTCATGGAACTCACACTTAAAACAATACAATCCACCTCCAAATCAGCATTATAATTAGATCTAGGACCATTATGTTTATCCATATGAGCAGGGTCAAAGTTAGTTTGTCCATGGAGCTTATCAAGAACAAGGGGACACATATAATGGTCACAACTACACAGAGAATACTGGTTTATTGGAAAAAAATAAAAAAATGGAGGTTGGCATGGTTCAGTCAAGGGGCATAACACAAATGAAGGAATTCAAGATTGGTTGTAGGGCACCTTGTCCATGGGAAGACCCTTTTCCAAGACATTACAACCCTCAGGAAAAATTAGACTTCATTGTTGAAATGTTTCCCCAACTTGCACAATAGACTGAGGAGATCGAGGATTATGAGTTGGAGTCAAGACAACCTTGTCAATGGGTAAGTCCACCATCTCATACCTTTTCTTTTTCTCTTTATCAAGCAGCACCATCTCAACCCAAGCTCTAATTTCCAAGCTTCCCAGTTGTTTCCCCTAGTGTTGATTTCATTTCTCCATTTCCTAGTATTCCACCCCATTTTAGTTCCTCTCCCCATTTCCCTTCCAAATAGTCATCCCCTCCAAACAAAAAATAAGTTTCACCTCCCTCCCCACCACAAACAATTGTAAAGCTAGTTGAACCCGAACCTGTCACTCCTCTTTCTTTCCCAAGTCCATGTTGGGAAGAGACAAAAGAATCCAATCAAGGAAAACAACAAGAAGGGGAGCCCAACAGAGAAGAAATGATAGATAATCGGAAGAGTTAGGCTACCAAATTTGGGTTTATAAAGATCCCCTTGATGGTCAAGCCAATAGAGGAGGTCAAAGTTGGAGATCCAGTGGTGGCTGAGACTGAGTTTGTAGTAGAGAAGGAATAAAAATAGAAGGAAGAAGATCAACAACTTGTTTTCTTTGAATACAATATCCCTAATGAAACTCTATCTGAAGAGGATGCTGATCTAATCCAAGCTGCACAACCAGTTGAGGAGGAAGAACAATTAGCTCCAAGTCCCATTGAAGAGGAGCAATTGGGAGAGATCAAATCAGTGTTGAAGCCACTCAATGAAGAAATCATCATTGAATATTCGTTGCTTTCATTTCAAGGTCTTGATTTGATTGATGAATTCATGATGATGGAGGACCATACAGTTTCATAGGCTCCAAACATAGAGCAGTCTACAAAAGAAACTTTATTTCTTCCTCCCACTTCATCCTCTTTAATCTATAATGTTGAAGAGGAGTTAGAACTTTCAAAATTCATGTTTGAGGAAGAGTGGAACCATGGTGAGCAAGTTTCAGATCAGGAGGACACCATAGAGGAGGTAGAGCACCTGCAATAGGACAACAAAGAGGTAAACTGTCTATTAGACTCAAAAGATTGCTTTCGTGAAGAGGAGCCTAAGGAGAACACATCATTTACTCCTATCCCATCCATATTCCAAGCATATAAGCCTACTGTCATGAAGGAGGACATTCAAGGACAACATCCTGTACTTCATAACATCTCTCTAAGACCAAGGTTGGAATATATGATTCTTCCATGTTCTTCACAAAATAAGGAAGAAGAACAGACATCTCCAAGTCTAGTTAAAGAGGAGCATATAGAGGTGACCAAGAAAAATTCATAGGCACTGAATCACAAGCCAATTGCATAAGAAAGTACAGACCCCTCTCCCTTTCAACCTCTCCAAAAGTACGTTTCTTTGGAAGATCTTGAACTCACTAGCTTCATATTTAAAGATGAGGCTTCATACAGTGAAAATAGTGAAGATTTTAAGATCACCATGCAAAAGGGAGAGACCTTGTTATGGTAGGAAAATAAAGGGTTTGATTTCCTATCAGAATCAAAAGAATATTTTGATAATAAGGGGCCAGTTGAAATTGCTATATTTTCTCCCCCATCATTCATTCTTGAGTCACAAGAACCTGCTGCCATGGAAGAAAACGTGCAAACACAACCTACAGTTTACAACATGCCTTTTGAATCAAAGTTGGAAAATTTTGATCTTCCAAAAGTCACACCTTCTGCAGAGGAAGAGAAAGAGTATGAGGCTATCATTCCTCCCACATTATCCATCTATGAGGGTTAGCAAGAAGGTTCCATTCTTGGAGTTAGAGTTTAGAACCATGGGCAGACTCAAAGGACCAAACCGTGCCCAACAAGGTACTTTGCTTCATTAGAGCCAAGGGATAAGCCAAAATCAGTCATGCCTACTTCAGGGCATGAGGATGAGTATTAAAGCACCAAGGGTCACCATCAACAGCTCCAAGAGTCCAATGTAAATCATATTGAGGAGATATTTTCCATTAATGTTGATACCTTGTTGATATGGGTGGACGATCGGCTTAAAGTTAGTTTTTCACTCATACAAGAAGCCATATTTAGTTTCAAATCATTTGCATGGTTTCCTCTCTTGCGAAAGGGAAGCTACTTCTCCCTGCCTATAGCAGGATTTGTTTATCCCCTTTTCTCTCTAGTTAGTTTAAGAGTAGGAGTAAATTTTGTTTTCAGCAGAAGAAGTGCTTGTGCACACTCTGCACGTCTCATTTTAGGCGTGTATGATTTGATTCTTTGTACATAGTGTTGTTATTGTGTTTTATTGCTCCAAGGTTATGTCATTGTGAAGTTCAATGTGCCCAGGGTAAACATTGTAACAGTCCATTCTCGGGAAAGACCAAAGCCAGGCCTTTCAGTATTCACAGCGGGGAAACTTATAGTTACCTATAATAGTTGTCATCTTCAAAAGAAAACAAATGTAGAGCAACTAAAATAAAATTTTCAAGACAACCCATAGAGGGACAGATGAAATCCCTAACTTAGAACAATTTTCTACTCTCAGAAACCATCATTTTGAGATTTCTGATGAAAATTGAGAGTGCAAACAGTCGGGCTCATGAATCAGAGGAAAGATGAGTATCAGGTTGTCATTCTTGACTCCATGCCCAATAGATATGACAATGAAATTGGTCTCTTCATCTAGCAGGAAGATACCCCTATGAGTCACCAAATTTTTATCCATATTTTCCCCCCGGGAAAAGTATTGGATCAGCCATGACCCCACACAGAAAGAACCAGTGAAAACCCATTTAAATCTTGCAAACAGGTCATAGAAGGACTCAAAAATAGAGTGGTGGGGCCTACAAAACATCAAATGACCCTATGCAAGAAGAAAGAGAGGAGATGATGAAGATCTAAAGTCTTCAGGCTCAAAACTGTTCAAAACGATTCGAAAAATTGGCTAAGTATGGAGGAGGTAGCGGAGAGAGCCACGTGTTGGCACGATGCTTCTCCAAAGTTGAATGCAAAAAGGGAAGTTCAAATGAGCACCAGGCTTCCATGCATCTAGAGTCCCAAAAAGTTGCATGTCCATTGAAAATTCTTCGACTAAGTAGGAAGGTGCTAGGTGTCGGTCAACACAAATCCAAAATGGGAGCCCAAGGTAGAGACTCAAACTCACACCAACCCTCCACGTCGAAAATGGTCAACAGAGTTCAAAAGGCAGATAGGGAGGGCCTCAAAAAAGGCGAATTATAGAAGTGCTGGTAGGGACGACCACGTGTCCAAGTGGCTCATCTCCAAGGGTAATCCAAAAGTAGAAACTCAAAAAAGCGTGAGCTCGCCACGTAGCCCAGGGTCTGAAAAGGTAAGAGAGATGTTGTTGAAAAGTCGAAAAACCTAAGGAGGCTTCCAAGTGTCAACTCAACACTCCTTCAAAGGAAAATCTTGATCGGATTTTTTAGTAAGCGCGAAGCCTCCACACGTCCATTCTAAAAAAAGGGGACAAAGTCGAATGAATAGTCAATGCATGGTGGTAGGTCGGCAGAGAGTGCCAAGTTTCCAAATAGCACTAAGTCAAGGGTTGAATAGAGAAAAGTTTTTTAGACAAATGCTAGGCTGCCACGTGTCCCCGGTCAGATGTATGACCCCACCAAGCAAAGGAGTTAGGAAAAAAACATAAGGAAATCATGTGTCAGCCCCACGCCATTCCAAAAGTAAAATACAGAGGCTGCCCTTAGACAAGCGCCAACCCTCCACCTGTCCTAATCTTTAAAAGGGGGCCCACTTCGAATTGGTTTTCCCACCTTTTTTGTATGGACCCGATACATATTTCAAAGGGGCATATCTTTCGACTCGAGGTTTGAAATCCAGTAAATTTTACATCGTTGAAAAGATCTCGGCCTTGTCTACACCATGAAGATCTAAAACTTTAAGTTTGGGGAGGTTAGGTGGGAGAAAAATGGAGAAACATCTTCAGGGCCATTAATGCATGACCTATTTTTCCCCAACAACTAGATCAGATTCGATCTGGTCTGACGTTTCCTCCTCCTTCGAGGTGCCGAATAAGAAATTAATACAGTCAAGACAAATTTGGGGGCAGATTTTTTAGGAGGCATTAATAGCATTGGTTGAGCTTCGAACTATTTTTTCCCACTTCTCTCTCTTTCTCCCTTCTGTGTTGAATCTATAAAAATAGGGTCAAGACTCATTGTAAAGGATTGGACATTCTTTTGTTTTTGCAGGCTCCCCTTTTCTTTTGGCAATGGAATTCATGGATTTTAGACCTTCCATTTAAATTGCAATATGTTTCTTGCCTTCTGGCAGTTTATAATGCATTGTATTAATCTACAGAGAAATAAAACACGTTTGTGATTGATTTTAGATCCTTTCTTGTCTCCTTTGTTCTCATCTGGTCTTTCATTATATATCTGGTTATCTGTGTTTGATTCTTGTATGCATTTCATTGGTTTGTGTTTATCAACAAAACTAACTCATCATTCCTTCGGTGTATCACCTTATATCTTAGATTTGATTTCTTATATTCCTTTTATCCCTGTCTCATTAGTAAAACTTAGATTAGGTTTAGGAATAGGTCCTTTGCAAGTTTCTAGGCATGCACCTAAACAGGGGAGTAGGAACCATCCTTTAATCTAGATATATTTTCCATTTGTAAAGTCCCACACTTTGGGGAAAACTCAATCATATGCGAATCACACCAAATGAATCTACCTTAAAAAAGTAGATCTGACTACTCATTTGGGGGTGCTGTGATTTTGCACTAACATGATCTCTATTCCACTCGATAGTATGATGATGAGTCTATTGCTAACTTTGTCACTCATTGGCACAGCCTAATTAACCAGCTCATATTCCAATTACCTCAAACTGAACTCATAGATTTGTTTACTCAGGCTTGCACTAGACACATTTCACCAACCCTGCATGTGCATACTTTACACACCTTTGACGAGGCATTCACTATGGCAAGAAAATTGGAGATTCATGCTATGGAAGAGAAGAAAATTCAACTATGTAAAAAAAACACCACGTTCAAATCAAATGATGCTTCCTCATCTTTGAAACCCTAGAACAACTATTCAAAATCCAAAGGATCTGTCAATGTCATAGTTCTCAAGGATGGACCCTATCACCTATCAAACCAAGCCAAACCTTCTTCTAATATCTCTCACATCCAAAATTTCTAGTTTAGACGAGAATAATGAAAGTACACCAAAATAGGGGAACCATATTCTTATATTTTGGAAAATCTTATTAAAGCTGGTGTTAGTACAAAATCACAGCACCCCCAAATGGCCTAGTTTTGTGTGGGGCATTCTGTGTTATTTTATGTGGGACTTGCAAAGTTCAGATGATCCTCTAGAGAAAGCTGGTTCTTATTCCTAATCTACCTACCATAATCTACTCTAATGCAGGGAGAGCTAATCTATCCTAATCTAACCATTCCAAGGAACTAGAGAGAAAGAGAGAGTGGAGGAGAGCCTACACTAAAGCGGTGATACACCAAAAAAGGAAAGAGACAAGATATTCTGCTGACGAAGAATGAAAATTTTTTGATAGAATTTCCCTACACCTAAAATGTCTCTCCTTCTCAAATGAGAAGTGTTTACAATATATAGAATGATGAAAACCAGAGAGAAAGAAGGAAAAATTGATTCTTCTCTGAAAGCTCAACCACCAACAATCAATTCCCCCTACAAATCCACCTACAATCTATCAATTATGGTTCCCCATGTCTTTGGCGTGTTGGATAATAAGAAGGGAAAATCAGATCAGATTTGGGTAGTTGAAGCAATTGGGTTATACATTAATGGCATGAAAGATGTTTTCCTAAAATTTACCCACTTGACCTTGCAAAAATTAAAATTTCATGCTTCCATGGCATAGAGAATGTTGAGACCTTTCCAAAATGTCTTCTCTTCCTCAAATCTGAGCTACTAGTCAAAATATATGGTAGGCTAAAGATTCTGCATCGAGATTGTGCAAAATGGAAAAAATGTAATATTTGCTAAGCAGATCTGCGGGCCTGAAAACACAAACTGCGCTTTCTACAAATGTTGAAAAATTTCAAAGGTTTCCCCGATGGCCCACTTCCCCGCAACTGACAAGTCCTTATACGTGGCTTCTCTGGGCATCAGTGGAGGTGGGGATTACTTTTATACTTTTACGCTTTTCAAAACAAAAGCCAAAATTCCAAAGTTACTTTGACAACCTGCCTTCTCGCTTTGACTTGAAACATGGCCACGTGTCCCTTTGAGAGCCTTAGGAACTTTTTCTTTATTTGGCACAAAGGTCATTCGTGGACTCATGGGCCTGTAATTGTAAATTTTTCTTTTTGGAAAAAATTGCAAAGTGCCAAGATATCTCCCTAGCCCCGCCAGTCCGCAATCTTCACCTTTGGCAAAAAATCCTTCCCATGCTTGTTGGCCCATAACTTACAAAATATGAAGAGTTAGAAGGACTTCTTTATATTTCTAGAAAGGGGAAGAAATTTCCTATCTTATGGGAATGATTTAGGGGACCTTAAGTTCTTGAAATATGTAAAAAATCAGATTGAAGCAAAAAGGGGGAAAGATGGTGTTAGATGACCAAAAATAAGTGTGAGCTTATTTTGGTCAACAATTTGGCGACTCATGGGGATCACCTTCCTTCTAGGTGAAATGATCAGTTGCCTTGAATCATCCATTGGGCATGGAGTCATGAATGATAGCCTGATACTGATCTTTAACTCTGAAATCTTATCCCTGATCCATTTGGAACACCATTGAAACTGGAGCTGATCTCACCAAATTCCATTTTCAATACATTGTGCACGAGTAATAAAATACCACAACACACTATGTACAAAATTTGAAATCATACACATCCCAAGTGGGATATGCAAAGTGTGCACAAGCACTTCTTCTATTGAAATCAAAGCTACCTACTCTACTCTCACTAGAGAGATGGGCAATTTCAAACAAAACCTGCTACTGGTGATGAGAAATAACCGCCCTTATAATTGGCAGCCATGCAAGTGATTTGGCATTGAATATGAATATTATTAGAAGTGGAAGGTTGACTGTAAATTGTTTCTTCACTCCCTCCATCTAGGTATCAACTGGAAAGAAAAACATACCTCTTCATTCTATTTCTCACCTAGTTCTAAGAGGTATTATTGTTGATCCTTGGCATTTTGAGGCTCTCTCTCATGCTTAGAAGCAAGCATGACTGGTTTTGGCTTCTCCCTTGGCTCCAATGAAGCCAATTACCTGATTGGGAAAGGTTTGATCTGATGGGTGTGATCTTTTCTTTGAAATTAAACTCCAATAATGGAGTCTTCCTGCTGACCTTATTGGGTGGATGGTGTGGAAGAGATGATGACATCATCTTGCTCTTTTCCTTCCTCTGCAGTAGGTGAACATGGAAGATTCATATCTTCCAACCTTGGTTCCATTGGGCTATTATGAAGTGCAGGTTGTTGTCCTTAAATGCTCTCCTTCATGGTAGTAGGCTCATGTGATTGGAAGGTGGATGATGGAGGAGAAAATGATGTGATCTCCATGGGATCCTCTCCATCAAAGAAAACCTCCAATTCAGAAAGATAATCTACCTCCTTGTTGTCCTGCTTCATGTGCCCGAGCTCCTTTATGGTGTCCTCCTGATCTGAAAATCACTCACCATGCTTACCCTCATCTTCAAACATGAAGTTTTAAAGCTCAAACTCTTCTTAAACATTAGAGTTTGAAGGGGATGAAGTGGGAGGAAGAACTGAAGTTTATTCTGTGGCCTTCTCTGTACTTGAAGCCTCTTGAACTATATGGTTCTCCTCCATCATGGATTCATCAATCAAATCAGGCCCTTCAAATGAAAGCAAAAAATATTCAATAATATTTTCTTCTTCAAGTGGTTTCAACTCTGATTTGATCTCTTCCATTTGCTCCTCTTCAAAAGGACTTGGAGCTGATTGTTCTTCTTCCTTGATGATTGATTGTGTGTCTTGAATTGGATCAGCATCTTCTTCAAATAAAGTGCCAACATGGGCACTGCATTCAAGAAAATTGATTGCTGATCTTCTCCTTCTTGTTCTTTTTCTTTTTCTGCTGCAAACTCAGCCTTAGCCACCACTAGCTCTTCAACCTTGAACTCCTTTGTAGGCTTAATCATCAAGGGGATCTTTGTAATCCCAAATTTGAGAGCTAATCTGACCAAGCTTCTAAACATTTCTTCTTTTCTTGGCTTTTATTCTTTCTACCCTTGGCAGGTTGTCTGATTTTCATCTTCCCAACATGGATTTGGGGATGCAAGAGGAGGGGTAGGTTGGGATTAAACCAATTTTGTTATTGTTTGTGGTGGAGAGGGAAGTGAAAATTCTTGTTTATTTGGAGGGGATGACTGCTTGGAAGGGAAAAGGGAAGAAGAATTGAGATGAGATGGAAGATCAGGAGATAGATAAGGGAAAACAACATTTGGGGCAGCAAGTGAGGGGCTTGACTCTTGACCATGTGGAAATGATAAAGCTTGAGAAAGAGAAAATGAAGGACAAGGAGCTGGTGACCAACTTACCCATTGACAAGGTTGTCTCACACTTTTCTCATATGCCTCAATATCCTCAGTCCACTGTGCAAGTTGAGGTAGCATTTCGACCATGAAGTTAAGCGTCTCCTAAGGACTGTAATGTCTTGGAAAAGGTCCTTCCCATGGACAAGCTACCCTGAAGCCAATCCTAAATGCCTTCATTTTTATTGTAGCCATTGACTGAACTATGCCAGCCTTCATTTTTTGAATCTTCTCCGACAGATTAGTGTTCTCGATGTAACTGTTATCATTATATGCATACCCTTGTTCTTGATAAACTCCATAACCAAACTGGTTTTAACACTGCTCATATGGGTAAGCATGATTATTCTGGATCTAATCATAATGTTGATATGGAGGAGTTGTGAAATACATTGAAGGTGGACTACACTGCTGCTGTTACCAGTGTGAATTCCAAGATGGAAATGAAGTCATGATTGAATAAATTCATGGGATGGAAGGAAATGAAAGATGTGCAAAGAAGAATGGGTGGAAATGGAT
The DNA here is from genome assembly GCA_019776745.2 of Taxus chinensis. Taxonomy (NCBI): domain Eukaryota; kingdom Viridiplantae; phylum Streptophyta; class Pinopsida; order Cupressales; family Taxaceae; genus Taxus; species Taxus chinensis. The sequence continues at coordinate 884,576,954 of CM034151.1, forward strand.
GGAAGGAAAGTCTACAGCTTAGAGAATGGGTTTTTGACTAGATGGAGTCACCAGATGTGCTTTACATGTGCCTCCAAAGGCTGAATCTCACCAAGAACACACTGACTTGATGAAATGAAGTGGTAAAGTGCTTCAAACATATCCCACTGGGCATGCCAAAACTGTTAGTGTAAAATCACAACACCCCTGAGTGGCCTGGTTTTGTGTGGGGAATTTAGTGTGATTTGCATAACATTGGACCATCTCCCAAGCTGTGGGACTTGCAAACTTGAGATGATCCTCCATATAAAGTTGGTTCTTGTTCCTAAACTAGCTGCAATAATCTAATCTAATGCATGCAGAGCTAATCTATCCTAATCTAACAATTCCAAGGAACTAGAGAGAAAGAGAGAGTGGAAGAGAGCCTACACTAAAGTGGTGATACACCAAAAAAGGAAAGAGGCAAGATATTCTGCTGAGGGAGGATGACACAAGGGAAAAAGGAGATGAAGGATGCCAGATAGAAATGAAACAGACCCAGATCCTAATCTACCATCAAAAATCCATGAAACACAACATCCTACACCTATAAACGTGAAATACATACACATGAAGCAAACACGAAATGGAGAAGCACAGAGAAACACCAAAACATGAGAAAGGGTTGAAGAAGACCACAAAAACATGAGTTTATTGGTCTAGAAAGTGCACAGACCATTAAATTTTTTTTTTCAGAGGCAAAAATTTGCTTTTCATGTGTAGGAGAAGGCTTACAACTCAAATGGAGTTGGGAAACAAATTTGATAGAGTTTCCCCTCACCTAGAATGTCTCTCCTCAAATGAGAAGTGTTTACAATATATAGAAAAATGAAAACCAGAGAGAAAGAAGGAAAAATAGATTCTACTCTGAAAGCTCAACCACCAACCATCAATGCCACCTCCAAATTTTCCTACAATCTATAAATTCTGGTTCCCCATGTCTTTGGCATGTTGGAGAATAAAAAATGGCAAATCAGATCAGATCTGGGTAGTTGAAGTAATCGGATCATACATTAATGGCATGAAATACGTTTTTCTATTTTACCCACTTAACCTTTACCAAAATTAAAATTTTAGGATTCTATAATGTAGAGGATTTTGAGACCTTTCCAAAAAGTCTTATCTTGCTCAAAGCTGAGGTTCGAGTCAAAAGATGTGGCCATCTAAAGATTCTACATCGAGACTGTGCAAAAATGGAGAAAATGTAATCTTTCCTAAGCGGATCCATGGGCCTAAAAATACAAACTGCGCTTTTTGCAAAAGTTGAAAAATTTCCAAAGTTTTCCCAATGGCCCACTTCCTTGCAGCTGAAAAAGGCCTGACATGTGGGTAAGTGCAACAAGTTGGGGGACAAAAAAGGAGTCATACGTGGACGTCATATTGCAAATAACAACATAATATCAACTTGTAGGGATTATTAGCAATACATACACTCAAAATTAGAAAAAATTATATTAATATGAATCGTAGTATTCGGAATCTAGTTTCTAAAATAATAATTTTTTTAAAAAATGGACAAGATTAGCTATATTAAACACTCAAAATTCAATGACTTGGTAATTTTTTTTAAAAAGGCCTATAAGATTATAGTCCGTTTACCCACAATTTGGATGACCAAAAATTGATATATATTTTTATCCTTTGGTGAGAAGTTAGATGCCACTATCTATCTTGGGATGCAATTTTATTTTGTACTTTTTTGAGAAATATTTTATTTTTTATGATTTTTTCCGTGAAAGTGGTATGAAAACATAAAGAAAACAGAGCACTTTCCGTTTGCCCGCCATAACTTCATCAAAAAATATTGAAATCAATAATTTTTTTTTTTGAACATGTATATAATTTTTCCATAGTTGGGATGGTATAAGTTTTATCACATTCTGAAAAGTGAATCAAAATTTGTAGTCTTAAATGTAGACATAAACATTCATGGGAAAAAGTGTCTTAAAGACCTACTATTAGTAAAAAATTATAAAATGATATTTATCCTATTATATTCACTTTAAAATTAGTATTTCTACAAAGCTAATAGTCTCCACTATGCAATGGTACCATTTTTATGACATATGTTTTACTTTTCGGCATGGTTCAAGTCCGCAGAAGACTAAATTCTATGTTTTATTGTTTTTAATGTAAAATTCAGGATTTGATGTCCACTTAATTGTCCCCCAACTTGGTGCACTTACCCATGTGGCTTCTCTGGGCGTCAGTGGAGGTGCGGCTTACTTTTATACTTTTACGCTTTTCAAAACAAAAGCCAAAAATTACAAATTTCCTCTGGTAACCCTCCTTCCCGCTTTGACTTGAAACATGGCCACGTGTCCCTTTGTAGGCCTTAGGCATTTTTTCTTTATTTTACGTAAAGGTCCTCCATGGGCTCGCGGGCCTACAATTATAAATTGCGATTTTTGGAAAAAATTGCAAAGTGCCAAGATATCTCCCCAGGCCTGCCATTCTACAATCTTCCCCTTTGGCAAAAAATCTCCTCCACACCCGCCTTTGGAAAAAACTCCTTCCCAGGCCCGCCAGCCCATAACTTCTAAAATATGAAGAGTTAGAAGGAATTATTTATATTTATGGAAAGGGGAAGAAATTTCCTATATGATGGGAATGCTTTTAAGGGACCTTAAGTGCTTAAAATATGTAAAAAATCAGATTGAAGCACGAAAATGGGAAAGATGGTGTTAGTTGACCAAAAATAAGTGTGAGCTTATTTTGGTCAACAGCTAGTTCCATTACCCTACCACATATAAAACCACACACTGGTTTTGACCCTGATCAGCAACCCCACACCCATGTGGTATAAAGAAAATGAATTTTACAACTATTATCATTTCAAAGGTCATAGCAATGGTAACTGGATCACCTTTAAGAATATCGTCCAAGAAACGTTAGAAAATAGAGATCTAGTCTTGGATAACCCAAATGCACCAGCCAACCAAAACGTACATATATTCAAAAAACCATGACCTAATCATGCCCCATCTTCCAACCACACTAGTGACACTTCAACCATTGATAGCAATTTCTGTGAGGTCCATGCTATTTTTGATGACATACCAGTTGCTTCCCAATTTCTCCCCGTTCCTCCCATAGATGAAATCCTAGCTTGAGCTCCCCTACCTACACAGGAACCTATTTCATCTACTCCTCCACCCACAAAGGAACCCCCTTCATTTTCTCCTTCACCCATTAAAGATCCCATAATTAGCACACCACCTCTAGCCTCCCAATTTACCGAGCAGTCGTCAGAAGCATCTCTCCTACTCATAGGGGACACATGCCCACTCCCTATACCATTGCAAGGAGAGTCTTCCTCATCTGGACCATCATCTCCTTTACCCATAGAGGATCCTATAGAAAAACCATTGCCTTTAGGTGACCATTTTCCATTAGAATTCTAAGATCATGCTGATCTGATTTCGGATCTCTTACCCATAGAGTCTGAAGCTAACCATTTCCTTGTTTCTCAAACACATTTTATGGGGATTACTACACAATCCACATCAGCCCAGCTTACAACAGTACCATTTTCACGCTTGGAAGATCACATGAATCATGTTGATAGAGCCTTACTATGGGGGACGTCTTCTACTTCCTGCTTCAACCCAAATGTAGCTATCACTCATCAATACCTCTACAATCTATCCAAAATTGTTTCAAGAAACCAAAACAAACATAGCCATGTCTATTGGACCACCTTCTATGTCATTGCCCACAACCCAACACACACCTCTTCCCATAACCCAACACACACCTATATCAAAACACCTACCCACACCTATATCATCTCCCTCACCTATCCCCATCACTAAGTTAGGGGTCATGCTGACATCAAACCCTAATCATCCACCCATCAAATTAGATTTAGCCACATATTCCCAAACCAACACTAAAATCATTCCTTCCCTTAAAAGGAAGACCCAAACTTCTAGGCCTCATAAACTAACCTTTCCTACCACACCATTGTCACCTTCACCCCTTCCATCCATCCTAGGACCTCACCCCTCAATCTTGGCCAAAAAACCTTCTTCCACTAGTAAACCAAGAAGGCAGCAGCTCACCTCCTCATCACATCCCTCTAATATACCCAAGTGATCAACACAACCCCCGCCATCACCCGTGACCTTCTTACCACCCATACCACCACTAGCTTCCATAACTTCTTCACTACCCATGACACTCTCCTCTCTTCCACTCACACCTTTTACCCAACCTCTACCAACCACCTCCACCATAACATGGTTTCCTCCATGGGGTAACCCGTCCTCTTCCACCATCTGTTTTTCCTTCTACATCCCATACAACCATTTCACCTTTACCCAAGAAGGTGTAACCCAAATCTAGGAATCCGATACCCTCCAATAAGGTAGTCAAACCAACCAAACCTTTCATCGCCGACTCTTCTACCCCACATTTACCCAAACAGATGCTTGCAAGACCTAAGACCACTCCACATACCAAACTAGTGGACCGACCCATTCCCCCTTATGTAAAGCCTCTTCCTTCACAATCAGCCACACCTGTACCCAAACCCACACTCACCTCCCATTATGATCCATTAGCGGGGTCCTACGCCAATATTTTAACCAATATCTTAGATACTTCCATCATCACATTACCACCACTTTGGCCTTACGATCCTCTCAAACCCAAACCAAAAGAGTTTGATGAAACCAAGATTTATGCCTATCATCGTGTGCTAGGACATGATGTTGAAAATTATAAGGCCTTGAAGACCGTTCTTATCTAAATTTTTCCTCCTGAGTATAATTTAGACGATGACAACCTTCTCGATGAGGACCATGCTCCACCTTCACCTATGACCACACATCATCATCATTTAATGATTCAACAACTAGTATCTTCACCCCCACAACCCTTTTATCCACCCCCAAAATTTGAAATCAATATGATCCACATTTCCACCCATGCTCATAAAGACAAAGGAAAATAAAATGTAGCTAGCCCATCAACCAACCCTGTACCCAAGATACCATATGCACCCACCACCTAAAGTCACTACTCAAGGTCCCACGTATCCTATTTCTGATGGGGTCACACATCACAAAATGCTAAAATAATTACACCAATTCTCCCTCAAAATGTCTTTATATCACCTCATCCAAACCTCTGAGTCACATTGTCAAGCCCTTATGGAGGTCCTTCAATCTATCGAGGTTTTACCAAATTACCCCACACCCGTAGCCTCTCTCACTAATTTTTCACCTTCCTCTACACCTCCACCTACTCACCAAGTATCCACCCTCAATTTTTCGGATGAAGATATCACTTCCTTCAAGTCTGATGACCCTGATCCCACTCTTTTCATCTTTGTTTATATCAATAATATATGCATAAAATGTGTTATGATCAATGGTGGTGTTAGTATTAACATCATATCCTCCCATGCGTACAACCAAATGTGCATACCTGCTAATTACATGTATTTTAACCCAGTTATGCTACACTCCTTCAATGATGCCATGACCTCTACCCTTGGTACCATCATTCTCCATGTCCACGTAGGTCCCCGCACTGTCCCGAAACTATTCTATGTCCTAGAAAGGGAGTTCCAGTATAATCTATTGCTTATCCAACCTTGGATCTGTGCCATGGGTTGTGTCCCTTCGACTTTACATAGCTGCCTCAAATTTGAACACGACGGACATAACTACACCATCCCGGCTAACCCATCACCTTTCAAGACCTGTAACATGCTATACTGGCCCAATGATGTGCTTGTACCTGTCAAGGCATCTGTCACTATCCCCACTTCACCTTCACTCATAAACCCATCCACCACGACTGCCACCACCTCTCCCCTATTATTCCTATTGCTGCCGTAACCTCTACAGCTGACTCACCTACTTCCCAATCATCTAGCGAGTCATCTATCCCCGCTACCCATATATCGACTACTGATCCCTTAGAAGGTGTTTTTCAATGCCTCACTCTGGAGGAGTACCGCCTATATAATATCGACGCATTCCTCACTCCGCAAGAGTATGGGAACCTGCATTAGCACCCTAGTTATGACTACCGTGTAGGCTAGGTTTTTCCTTATGGTCTTCCCCACATTTGCACTAATCTAAAGTATGGGGGACTTGATACTGCCACTTATTCACCCGAACCTCCATCCCAAAAATGACCGTTTTCATTTGAATTACACTCCCTCACTAACTACCGCTTTGGTCCCACTTTCCTTCAGCGTTGTGCATGGAAAGCCTTTGGCTTCGGTTTTTATGAGCAAGGCCACCATACTGTCATCTGCTACACCACCCATAAACACAATGACTATAGTGGAATTGGATTTGACACACCACCTCCCAAGAAGGCTCACGTCGAAATCGTTCAGGAAGAAAAACCTTCCCCACCTCATTCACCCACATCACCATCTTCACCCATGGAGTCCATAGATCCTGAATCTATTCCTCCTAAAAAAAATTTTCGTAGACACATATTCCCTGGGACCTTTAACCTATCAACATGATGGTGAGGTTCCCTCTTCTCTCCCATTTCTGTACCATGACATGATTGATGATGATACACCTTTTATTAATGTCATTCAATGTTAGGACGATGAGTCCATCCTCACCTACCTTGGTGCAGAAGATTCTTATATTCACCATTTGTTACCTTATGAGACACAAACCCTGTTGAACGAATCGACCATTGAAATCAACATTAGCACTCAGGATGACCCACACATTCTAAAGATAGGCCAATCTTTAGATGCTACTGAGAAAGAAGATATTACCTCTTTCCTTCATGACCATAACAAATATTTTTCCTGGTCCTATGCCGATATGCCTGGTATTGACCCAAAAATCATTGTCCACAATATCGTAACCATTCCCGATGCCAAACCCATCAAACAAAATTTGAGGAAAATGTATCCTCACATTGCTCTTCTAGTCAAAGAAGAGCTTCAATGCCTTCTATCAGTTTCCTTCATCCTACCCATTGACTATCCCCAACGAATTTCCAACATTGTTCGTGTCACAAAGGTGACAGGGGGACTCTACATTTGCACAGACTTCTATGACCTCAAGCTAGCTTGTCCCAAAGATGATTTTCCCCTACCAGACATTGACCAACTAGTTGATCTCACTGTCAGCCATGATATTCTATCACTCATGGACGGTTTCTCGGGTTACAATCAAATATTAATTACTCCAAAAGATCAACACAAAACTACCTTCATCACTCCTTGGGGGACCTTCTGCTATCGAGTCATGCCTTTTGGCCTTAAAAATGTTGGTGCTACATATCAGCGAGCCATGACTTATATCTTCCATGACATCATGCATCGCATATTAGAAGATTACGTAGATGACCTTCTTTCCAAATCCAAACATCAAGATGAACACCTGACCGTCCTTAAGGTCATCTTTGATCGCCTCATCAAGTATTGTGTTCATCTTCAACCAAAGAAATGCGTCTTTGCAGTACTTTCAGGAAGACTCCTTGGTTTCATCATTTCTTTCTGTGGCATAGAAGTTAATCCTGCTAAAGTAAAGACTATTCTAGAAATGCCTTCGCCTACTAATCTTCATCAACTTCAAAGCCTACAAGGCAAGTTACAATCCAATCATTATTTTATCTCACAACTTTCTGACCTACTGTCAACCATTCCATCATCTTCTCAAGAAGGACGTTTCATTCAAATGGGATGATGAATGCCATAAAGCCTTTGAATCCTTAAAACAATACCTTCTTCAACCACCAGTGCTCATTCCTTCTAAGGATGACCACTCCTTTTACCTATACATTTCCACCACTGACCATTCTTTAGGTGACATGCTCGCTCATCGCAATGAGTAACACAGAGAGAAAGCGGTTTATTACATAAGTCGTACCCTTCTGGAATACAAAACTAGATACACCCACACCAAAAAACTCTTCTTAGCCTTAGTTTTTGTCACCACTAAACTCCACCATTACCTACTCAACCACAAAACCTTCTTTGTTACCAATACTGGCCCCTACACTATATGTAAGCCAAACCCTATCAACATCAACGTTCTACACGTTGGCTTATGCTTCTTTCCGACCTCGATCTTGAATTTATTCATCAAAATTACATCAAGGGCCAAAATATTGCTGACCAACTAGCATATGCACCTCTTTCCAGGAATCAACCCTCTAACTTCGATTTCCCAGATGAATCCATAGCTACCCTCTCCTTAGATGAACCCACTTATCAAATGACACTCTTCTTCGATTGCTCCAAGTGTCAGCGTGGAGGTGGGGCTGTTGTTATCCTCATTCCTCTTGATGGTCAACCCATGCCTTTGTCTTTCAAACTCGATTTTGATTGTACAAACAATATTGCCGAATACAAAGCACTCATATTGGGTCTCCAAGCTGCTTATTCCTTAGATGTCAAGTCAATCAATATCTTTTGTGATTCTCACCTAGGCGTAAACCAAGTCAATGGTATATAACAGTGTCGTAATGAGATACTTAAAAAGTATTAGCATCACGTAGACATACTTTTGACCATCTTTGACCATTACGAACTTCAAACCACCCCACATTTTACCAATAAGTTTGCAATACCATGTCTTGCTTAGCTTCTTAGATACCTGCTTTTCCTACCGACTCTAAAATATTTGTCAATTTACAAAGGTTGCAATCACCCTCTTACTTACCTTGTGAGGTCTACTCTATTGGAACCATTGTACATGACCCATGCGAACTTTGGTATAAGCAATTTATAGACTATCTTTCCCTTTCCATTCTACCTGCCGATCTCACTCGTAATGGACAACACACATTTCTTAAAAGTGTCTCTCACTATGTCATCATGGGTGGTAATCTTTATAAACGTGGCTTCAACGGTATTCTCTTATGATGCCTTACAAGTTCTAAAATTCCCTACACCATCAAGGAAGTTCCCAATGGAATTTCTGGGGGCCACTTTAGTGGTTTAACTATTGCAAAGCACATTCTTCACCTTGGGTATTATTTTCCAACCCTAAACTATGATTGTTGTGACTATGTCAAGTGTTGACTAAAATTCTAGCAGCATGCTAATCTTCATCACACACCTAGTCATGCATTTCAGGTCACATGAGACCTTTGGCCTTTCTCTCAATGGGGCTTGGATATTTTTCACGAGATCAATCCCCATTCCTCACAATTCCACCAATGGATTATAACCGCTACTATATATGACAATAAATGGGTAGAATCCATCCCCCTTATTTTTACAAAAGTCGAGAAAATATGCGAATTCATCAACCATCACATCATTTGTCACTTTGGTGTTCCTCACCGCCTCATCACTGATAATGGAAAACAATTCAAAAACAAAAACCTACGTAAGCTATGTGATGATTTTGGCATCAAAATCAGTTTCTTATCACCTTATTACATGTAAACCAATGGCCAAGAAGAATCGACCAATAAAATCTTGAACAAAATTCTTATGAAAGTAGTTAACGATACTGGTAAGGATTGGCATTCACACATTCCTTTCTCCTTGTGGGCTTATAGCACTAGTATTAACACTTCGACTTCTGCCACACATTTTTCTCTGGTCTATGGTACCAAGGTTATCTTACCTCTCAAATTTTAGATTCCATCTCTCTGTATCTCATTATAAGACATGCTCAGTGATGTTGACTTTCGTCAAGATCGTTTGGCACAACTTAAGTTATTAGACGAACGTCGTCTCAATGCTCTTGACCATCTCCAAATTTACCAAAAATGTATCAAACATGCCTATTAAAAATGTGTTCATGAATGAACCTTTTAGGTTGAAAACTTTGTCCTAAAAGAAAATCAAAATGTAACCAAAGAAGAGAAAAGTAAACGGGGTAAATTTTCTCCTAATTGGCTTGGGCCCTATATCGTTACCCATGCCTATGGCTCAGGTGCTTATCATTTTTCTTAATTTGAAGGTAAGCCCGAACTTGAGTATCTTAACGCCTTACATCTTCGGCCATTTTATTGTTGACATCAATTCCTATATCACTTTCTGTCAGTTGATCACTCATCCCTTGAGTGTTGTTCAACTTCCATGTTATCCATTTTTGAGTATCCATGACTAAACAAGAATCATGTGATTACTCGTCACCTTTCAGCCTTATCTTCAATATGAGTACCATGGCTCTACTCATGACATGATTCTCATGGACAATTTTCATCTTATTCAAGATGGAATCCCATGGTCGTTCATCACTTGAAACCACCCCTTTCATAGTTAACCCCTGTGTACTGTGGTTTTATCTTCTGAACAAGAGCCTACTCTTCCTCTATAGTCTTGTCCATGACTTAAACGTCCAAAAACAAAAAGGGATTCAACTCCTTGAGTCAAAATTCCATCAAAAGATGACTCCCTTAAAAAAGGACATCTCTTCACTCTATTTCTGCCGCTATAAATAGACTGTTCCCTTAAAGGACAACTATATTAAGTCATTATAAAAATACAATAAACATATCCAAAAGCTTCCTGCATCGATCAGCTTCGCAAATACCTCAAGGAGATAATATACTCATCCCATATACACTTCCCACATTGATCAGTCTACTAAAGACCAAAAACAATGATGAAAAAAATGAAGAAAAGGAGGAAATTTTCATCATGGACTTGCCTATTTTTTTATCCTATGTTTCTTGCTAAGAAAACTAGGCTGTCATGCACTAAGTTACGCTAAACCATCCACTCTCACCTCATTGCGTTTTCATCCTAATTTCCTCTCTATTCAAGGGACTTTCCACAACCGTGACATTTCGTGATCATGTGACTTTATTCACCCTTAGAATAGTCCATTATGCAAGGCCTTTAGGGTCTTATGTTCATAAGTCCATCTAGGGTATGGTAGACTCATTAGGGTTCTTATCAATTAAGCAGCTCTTTTGCCACCTCTTCACATTCGCCTTCCTCATTACTTATTCATTATCTTATAAAGGACCAGATCATCGACACCTATATTAAAAACAACTCAATTATTCCTATGACCTACATTCAACCATGCCTAAAACCTACCAACACATTCCTCTAATTCATCATATTCTTCCCTAGATTATGGGAGAACTACATAGAACTGAGGCCCCTTTTCATCGGGGCTATGTAGGTAGAGATTCAAGGGCATGGGGCCCTTGGAGGTTAGATCGGCTACTCTTTAACCCAACTGATTTTCTCTTCATTCTCCTATTCACATTCTATCTTAGTTAGTTTCCATTTTTTTTATCAATAATTGGAATTAACAACCATTTTTATCACTTCATCAAATAATTCATTTATCATCTTTACATTACCACCATAGCAAATATTTGGAAATTTAAACCATATCATGCATATACATCACCATTTGTTTCCCATGTTATCAATAACTTGGAAATTAAAACCAACCTGACTCCACCATGTCTAAATCAACTTGACTCAATCATGTCTAAATCAACTTGACTCAATCATTCCTAAACCAACCCGACTCCACCATGCCTATAACCTAAATCCATCATGCCTATTGACCTCACTCTGCCATGCCTACATGACCTTGACTCAATCATGCCTAATTCACCTAGTTTCCATCACGTATACACATAATAATGGAAATTAAAAAACAAGTACACCACCCATATTATAAATATCATCATCTATAAATCAGAAATTCTATGTATACATACATATGTACAAAGATACAAATAAATAAAAATATCTCAAATCACTCAGATACATCCTCACCATATTCGGCACATAGACCGGTATATACCAAAAATACACAAAAAAATGGAGGTATGCATAACTATCAGGCATCCCCCTGTCGGATATCCTCTATGCCTGTCTCACCTACCTCCTCCTCCTCTACTCCCATGCAGAATCCTGCTAACATCTCACCGCCCTTCATGGGTCTCAGCTTGACCTGTGTTAGTACCTAACCTAGAGCTGGCCTCCGTGCACTGGTGGCCTCACCCTGATCCATTCTCAGGGCTCACTGGTCCCACGTACTCTCCACACTGTGCATGTAAGACCTAGTCCTCTCACTCGAGGCCTACTATGATCTATACTCTACATAAGAAGGGACATCTATCCCTCCACCCATCAGGTGATCCTAATAATATCTCACCTCTCCTAAGGCATCCCTAAACCTGGCCATGTGTACTGTTTGTGGAGGTGCCATTGACCTCTAACCATGTTCTTATACCTAGGGACCATGTCCCACCCCTGTCTGTAAAATGAGACCCTCTCCCTGAGCCTGTGTGGGTGCCTGTGCCTATACCTGGGCCTGAAGGGCTACAATCTGTGCCTGTGCAGTGGCCAACTAGCCTTGCAAACCTCTAACCTAGGCCTGTAGGGTGGTCACCTATACTCCATCTCCATCTCCGCCCTGTGGAGGCACCTATCCCTATGCTACTTGGGCCTATAGGGATGTTACCTATGCATGCAGTGTGGAAACCTGTGCCTTTGACCCTATTAGTTGTCCCTATACTATCCCTAACTGTGTAGCCAGAGTCGTCACCTTCCCTTGTAGGGTGACTCTCTGAACTGTGATAGTGGCTAAGTAAGGCTTCCCTGGCCTCAATGGTATTGCCTATAGCTGTGCTTCCCACCACTGTCTGTACATATATGCAACCTCGACATCATCAATCCACTGGTCTACCACTTCCTCCTCCTACCCTTTAGGCATTGTTAGTTGTGGTAGAGGCATAGGCCTCTCCAATTCATCCCTCCTATACTATGGAAACGGTGGAGGTACATCCTGGAGCACCCCAAACTGCTGTCTAACCCTATCAACCGGTATTATCTCGTGCTCTCTTACACGATGCCCCTCTATCCACCTCAAAAGTTGTAGCCACTCCAAATAATCTAAGATCTACCCATATGATGGGAAGCCCACATACTGCCTCTAAATGATGTCCACACCGGACAACCCCTATAATACATGCCTATAATATACTACATTTTGTGTAGACCTGGCATCTTGGCGCTCTCCAATAGTTTGTACCCATCGCTTGTAGCCCACCTGAACCATACCCTCCTTGACATCAGGTTAGGGCATGCCCACTAGTTGCACACACATGATGTACTCATATGCCCAGTAGTGTAGTAGGAATGTGTAAGATAGGCTGAATCGTTGTAACCGCCAATAGGCCCGTAACTCTCTATATAACTATACCAAGATTGTTAGTCCCCATGTAAACCGGGTCCTATCCTCCATCATGTCATGAAGAACCCCCATCAATGCCCATAGGATTCTCCCACCCTCCGCATCTGGCAGTGCAAAGCAATAAACTTCCTCCATCATCAGCACCACTAACCTCATCTCCTCTGGATGGTCCCGGTATATATCTCCATAACTCATGCTGGTGTTATGGAACCTCAACTCTGCCAGCCCCTCACCAAACACTGTCAACATCAACTCCTTAGATGCCTCTGAGGAAATGGAATACACTTGTTTCCCTACTATCGGAAACTGCAGGATCCTATAAACATCCTCCAAGGTGACGGTCATCTCACCTATCGGAAAAGGAAATGTGTTGATCACCGAATCCCATCTATCGATGAGGGAGACCATCAAACTTGGCTACCGGACTACATGCCAGTAACATCTAACCCCAATCAGGCCTACCTCAGCCACATGCTGCCACTCCTCAGCTATTGCACTCACTCGTATATCTAATAACAGGGGTGGTACCCTATCGCACATCTGTAACTGGTCCCTCACCTGCATCCAACAAACCATAACATCATTGAAACTCGACCATACACCTAAATTCACCTCTACCCACCCAAACCTATTCCCCAGACCTTTCCTACTCATGACCTATCTCCCCCACCTAAACTATTCCCAAGACCTTTCCTACTCATGACCTATCTCCCCCCACCCACCTTCTTTCCTTTCCAGGTCCATTTTCCTCTAACTGTTGACCAACATCGGTTCTTATTGACCGACAACGGTCAATCAAAATTGACATCGGTCATATCATTCATGACCGATGCTGGCTAACTACCACTAACGTCAGCCAACCCTTGACCGATGTCGGTCAATGTTACGGCCAAAAAATCTCTGAAACCCTCCCATTTTTCTAAAATTCACTATTCCTCCTTAACTACCCACCCATTCCTACCCAAATATCCCCTCCCCCCATCCCCCCCTTTTTTACCTACTTCAACCTTCCTACCCTTCCTATTTCACCCCTTTCCTTCTACATTTTACTTTCATTTTCCCCCAAAAAACCCATTTTACCCTAACCCAATTTCTACAAATCACTCTACCTAACCAACGTAGAATGGGATCAAATCTTACCTCATCACGATGCTTTCTCCATGGGGGCATGTCGGGCTGCTGTACTGGTGGTCCACCCGACCCCTCTCTTGCCTCTGCCATCACCAAATTTCCTCCTCACCTCCACCCAATCAAATTGACCTCCCTGAGCTCGTGGACCCGTCTCCCTAGCTCCTCTCACCAACTTGTACTCTCCACCTCAGCTGGGTATAATGCCATGTCCTTCTCTCTTGGAAAAAATCACCAAAGTCAAATGAATCTGTCATTTTCTCCAACATCACAACACAATAATGATTCCATAAAATACTAGAATTTTTTTTTATAAACCCAACCTGACCTGACGACATGTCGGTCCTATCTGTGCCCTAGCCAACTGACGTCAGTCACCCTATAACCGGCATCAGTCCACCCTTATAACTATTTGGTCTTGCTAAGCTTCCTTTTTCCTACAACCATCAGTGCCAACACACCTTTGTTATCATTCTGGACACCCATTGAACCATACCTACAAACCCAACCTACCCCTACATTGCCTTTGCTACATTTTAGGAGTTGTTATTTTACCTATACCTTGGCCTTACTTGTGCCGTTACCTATATACCTTGACCTGAACCAATTTTTGTGACCTTTGACCCTCTGTACTCGTTGTACCTTGTGATGGTTACCCATGTTGTTCAGCCTACTGACCTTACCTTGCCTATTGTCATGTTGTTTATCCTGACCCGACCTTTGGTGTAATGGAACATACCTAAACGTTCCTGCACCTGACCTCTATTGTGTTTCCACACCATATCCTATACCTTGGATACCAGAATCACTTCACCCCTATTTGGATAGACCTATCGACCTTAGATGACGTAGAGTTTGAAATATTTTCAACCTGGTACCGTGCCACAGTTTCCAACATGTGCATGTGTATTCAACTGGCCACTACCTTCGACCCTGGCCCATTTACCTGTTTACCCAATTTGACCTTTAACCTTTACCCAATGCACCCACTGACCTTCATTTTCCCACCTCCTCATTTTATCAAACCACTCCCCACTTCCATCTTTCACCTCATCGGTTCCTAGTTTGAGGGGGTTACCTTCACCCATGCTTGGGGCAACACCACCCTCACTTACACTCGACACAACCATTTCCTATTTTTTTCAGCATCGATTACCAATACAAGCCACGTGACAAAAAGGGGCAAAATGTAGACACCAAAATTGGGTCACACTCCCCTTGGTCCCCTTTTGAATAACCAAATTAAACACATTCACCTAACCATGACCCTTATACCCCACATTAATATTAATTTAATTATTTACAATTAAATTAATACCCATCCTCACCCCATTTATTAATTTAATTTAGTTACTTTAATTAAATGGATGCACACCTCACCTAGACACCTCACCATAGACCTATTCATAGCATGTTTCCATAAATGAATAAGACTTAGTTCAAACCTAAAAATCAATGCCTATTATTCCTCTAACACCTTTCATGCTCATAAAAATATAACGTCCATTCCGATCCGTGAATAAATGGATAGACTTGGCCCAAATGATTGGAAGATGGGTCATTTTTAGCAAACCTAGGGAATCCCGCCTTAACCGAATGCCAGTCATACTGAAACTGATGCCGGTCAACATGAAACCATCATTGGTTACCATTTATTCACTTTAGTAACCTTGTTGGAGAGGTTGGCCACATTTTTGAATTTGGGATAAAAAAGGAGATCTGCATGCAAGCAAGAACCAGAGCTCTTTCTCACATCCAAGAAGCCATAGCCAACATCAAGACAGATCCAGAGGTATCACTCTCACGGTAGCATTCTGGGAAGCACCACTACGGCACCAATCTCCATCCCACTAATCAATCATCACCACCAGCTAGCCATTAAACCTGCAACATCAGTAAGTATGTTTATCACCTGTGTTATTTCATCCTTGTCCTGTTTTAAAGGTTTTTGTCATCTCTGTTGTCATTTTCTACTTGCATTCCATTTTCCCCACTATTCCTCTTTCTATAAACTCAACCATTCCTCCACCCACACCATAAAACCACCTATACCTGACTTCTACATATATCTGAGTGTTCCTAAGATACCCATATACCTCTGTCATTCCCTCTGTCATCTTTTCTTGACCTCAGCTCAAACCCCACAACTAGATCTTATTGAGTTTTATCAGCCCACCTCTACCAACGCCGGTTACCCATAACCATCGTCGGTTCTTCCTAACCGTGATCGATCATACTTGACCAACATCGGTCTCTGTGTCTGCCAACACTGTGTAAACCAGAAACCAACCAACCTACCAAAACAACCCAAACACCTTACCCAACCCTGTTTGTGACCTCCAGACTACCTGAACAACCTGTAACTTGACCTGAAGACCTTGACACACATATTTTTTAGTATTTAATTGAATCAAATTTGATAGTGATCTGAGGTACCCAAATTAGAATACTAGCACTAGATTCTTGTATGTACGTATTTTAGTTATTTTATAATTTGTTTTATAAAAACAATGGATTGACAACCCTCTAGGAAGTATCACACTTCCTAGATCTAGCACATGCTAGGCAGTTCCACTGTCATATATTATTTAACTCTTCTTTTGTGGTCTTGTTTTCTATTTCAGGTAGTTCCTCCTAGCCAAAAGGAAGCTCTCACAGTCAGCATCAGATCAAGAAGTCATAACGCACACACAACCTCCAAACCAACCATCACAACAGGTATTCCTCCTTAGCCCATAACATTATCTGTTTCGTCACTTTCAAAACGTAAAGAAAAAGTGAAACAATATTTCAAAGTTGGCATTGTTTTGATAATGTAATTTGTAATTAGAGATGACTCAAATTATAATACTTTTGATTAAAATAAAGGAAACCGAAAGGACTTTATTTGTAACTACCCTGGTGTCTATAAAAAGAACTCCATATCATTGTAAAAGGGGTTGGATTTTGATGATTGGAATGTAATACATAGAAATCTGATCAATACAGAAGAAGATCTTTCCTCTTGTCTTTTTTGTCTCATACTCTTTCTATTCTACTCTCTAATCCTCATATGTGTTTTTTTTATATTCAAATGCAAAAAATTTGTGTTCAACATATTCAAGGTAGTGCAAACAAATCTGTGTTTGAAACATTTATATCTCATGGGTTATTTGGATGTATGCAAATTCATATAATTCTTAAAGATTTATGCATGCATTAGTAGGGCATTACTCTGTTATCTATTTTTCTAAAAGTGTTGTTTTCTTCCCCCCTCCTTCATTGCAATAACTTATAATATTGGGGAACCAAGGAGAGCATCCATGTTCATGATAGGAAAGGAGTGAACATAGGATTTCCTTCTAACCACTCTTTCTTGTCTTAAGCTATTGTTTCCTCTAATGAATCCTTATACTCTTCTTATCTTCTGTATTGACAATATTGTGGATATGGGAATAATTCGAACATTAAAATCCTCATTCCAATATTGATAGTTTGTATATTTGTAAATAAGTAGTTTTTCTTGTTTGTGTGTGAAATAAGGGAACCTCTCCCATAAAGATAAGGGATTGTTGTCCCCTAAACTGTTGCTTGCACCAAGATTCAAATATTTCAACCAACATTTTTTTGGCACCCACCATGAGGCATGTTTTGTCCATAGCACCAAAACAATCTTCAAATATACTAGTGGTAATAACACAAATGAGGAGAGGAGATATACACGAGGAAAAATAGCACAAGGTATTGAAGATATTTATTTTCAATTGCTAGAACAACAGGGAATTCACCTGACTCTTGAGAGAAGAGCTAGATGCAAATGATAAACAACTACTCCTCCCACAAAGGATAGGATTTTTTCATGTTCCAAAAATGTTGATATCCAAACTCGTTCGTATGTCCTCAGTGCTCAGGCCTGGGTGTTAGCCAGAATTGCAGTCCCTTTGCAAACCATTTTTCCCAAAATGGCTTCCGCACCTTTTCCTTGGGGTCAATGATCTGGGCCTTTGGCCCTCTCTCAACCACTGCATGATTTTCCAAAGTTAAATAGGAAGAATTTCCCCAAATTTAAAGGTGATGGAAAGGTACATCCATAGATGAGCACATCGCTGCATTCATTATCACTTGTGGAGTGCTTGGAGTTGAGCATGAATATGTATATCTTAGGATTTTTGTGGAGACACCCCAGGATAATGTTGTAGATTGGTTTTATCACCTCCCAGCTGGCATCATTACCTACTGGGACACTATGAAAACTCAATTTGAAACTTGCTTCAAGCTTACAGAGGATGTGCATGCTCTCTTGGCTAAAATTTCTCAAATAAAAAAGTAACCTTATGAACCCATTCGAGAATTCGTGGAAAAATTTAACAAATTGGTGAATAACATTCCATAAGCCACTCATCTTGTGGATCAAATTTAGAAGTGTTTTTTCCTAAATGCTCAACTTCTAGAAGTAAGCTACGCCTTAATCAGGGCCAATCTTACTACCTTGGATGATGATCAATGTTTTACCATAAGCATATGAAGATGATTTGATAATGTCTAGGTAAATTGTGGAAGGAACTACCTAAAACCAAGGCCTCTATTTCTGCTACCACAAGTTCTAATCAATTGGTTCAGACACGTTGGAAAATGATATGATTTCTATTAAGAAATGATTGGCCCAAAATACTCCTTATAAGGATATTTCTAAGAAGAAATTTTCAACCTCAAAATCATCTGCCTCCCACTAAGGCTAAACTGGAAATCGAAGCACCACCTCTTAAGGTTCCATTCAATGTAACCCGTGAATTCCAAGAGCCTGAAGATGAAGTAGAAGCTGAAGAGTTAGAGGAGACAGAAGAGGAACTCGAGGAAGTGTTGGAAGACGTGAATGATTCTCAAGTCAATTTCCTCACCACTGAAGGGGTTGATGATGATGATGACTATAATGAAGTAATAACAGACATGAATGGAAAATATTATATTGTCATGACAAGAGATCAATTGAACAAGAAGAAGGAAGTGGTTCAGCCTATAATGAAATATAAAGAAGCTCTAGTCACTATTCCAGTTGTTGCAAGGAGAGGAGTCCCTATTCCTACCACTACCACTCAGAAGGTAAATACTACTAATACTCCTACTGCTTCATCTTCTACACCTAAGGCCAATGCATCATCTACTCCTGTGTCCAATGATTCCCCATCTGCAAAGGTTGATAATCCTAACACTTCTAATTCCTTGAGCCTACATGCCCCATCCTTCTAAGGGTCCTTTGATATAATTGATCATATCAAAAATACCAAAATCCAAATTTTTGAAGCTAAATTCTACCAAACTCACCCGGAGGCCTTTGCCCAAGTTGTCAAGTTTGTCCATGTCCAAACCTAGCCAACCATCCACCACTTCTAAAGGCCTGTTACCTACTCCTAGATCTCCACCTCCACAAAATTTGATGGCTTCGGCACTTTCTACAACTCAAAAAATTGAGCCCTTCTATTTCACACTGCTCATAGTTGGTCATAAGCTTAGCAACTGTGTCATTGACTTAGGTGCATCAGATAATGTGATGCCTGTTAAAGTTACTCATACTCTTGGCCTCATATTGACATGAAAATTTGGCTCATGTTATTATATGGAGAGAAAGGAAGTGCCTCTTTTTGGAAGGATCAAATATGCCCAAGTAGCTTTTGCTGCCTTCTCAGAGAAAATGGTCAAAGCTATAATTTTATTTACAGACATCCCACCATCATATGGTATGTTGTTAAGTAGGAAATTATGTAGAGAAGTGGGAGGAGAAATTCAAATGGATTGGTCTCATGCCTTCATCCTCAGTTAATGGAAAAATGAATAAATTGTTACTCTGAGAGGCATGACATAATATATTGTATAGAAAAATTGATGATCCTAAAGCAAAAATTCTATATGAAGACATTGGCCACGGTAATTATATGATCATGTTTTGGGATGAAGTAAAATTTCCCAAAGGAGTGATTGATGATCCTAATGGATTTTGGGTCCTAGAGTATTACGAGTAGTTGCTCTTCAACTGGTTTTGAATCTATTATTATCCTGACTTCTCTTGAAGGAAGATGTCACCCATTCTCTTATAAACTTAAGTTTGAAAATACAAATAATATAATAGAATATGAGGCTTTTCTTCTTGTCCTAGAAGTAGAAAGATTAATGGGGATCAAGAATCATTATGCTCGGGAAGATGTTGAAATTTTCATCAAGCAGGTGAAAGGGATGTTCCAAGTAAAAAATAAAAGGTTGAAGCATTATAGAAATTTGGTCTGGGATTTAATTGAACTGTTAGATGCCTTTTCTATTGAAGTTGTGCCAAGGGAGAAAAAATATAGAGCCAATGCCCTGGCTGTATCTAGATCTTTTCTAATTCCTCATCTAGAATTTGGTTAAGATAAGTTCATAATTGAGATGATACAAAACTGAAGTGTTCCGGATAATGTGAATAACTAACAAGTGTTCAATGATGATTAGCACTTGATCTCTTTCCTCAAACTCAAGGACAATTTCATGTCAGTTTTATTTTGAAGGAAGTGATTCTGTTCCTTGGGAGTCTATTTCATCCTCTGTGTCAGAAGAGGGAGTTGAAGAAGAATTTGATAAAGATGGTTGCATAAGATTGAAAGGTAACAAGATACCTAGAAGTCTGGTAATTTTAGAGGATTTTTTTGATAAAAATGATAGATATATCAAATCTAAGATATTTCATAGAGCCCATCAATCAGATAAGCATGAGAAAGTTAATATAGGAAGTGAAGAGAAGCCCAAGTTTGTAAATATTGGAAAATGTTGTACTCAAGATGAAAAGAAAGAAAATGGTTGAATTGCTGAAAAAGTTATGCAAATGTATCGGATTATTCATACGATGATTTGAAATATTTCAAACCAAGGGAGATGAAATACTATATCCCCTTAAATCCTAGAATCAAACCATTTCACTAAAAGAAAAGGCAATACAATCCTAAAATCACATACACAATCCATCAAGAAATTCAAAAATTGTTGAATACTAGAATAATATTTCCCATCCATCATTCAGCCTGGATAGCTAACATTGTGCCTATAAGGAAAAAGAGTGGTGAAAATATATCTGTGAAAATTTTAGGAATTTAAACTAGGCTTCTCTAAAGGAAAATTACCCTCCTCCTATGATGGATCAAATCTTGGAAGCTGTCACTGGTTAAGAGATGTTGTCCATGCTTGATGGTTTCTCATGATATAACCATATTGAAGTGGACGTACAAGATCAACACAAAACAACCTTCACAACTCCTTGGGGCACATTTTCCTATAGAAGAATGCCCTTTGGCCTTATCAATGCTGGAGAAACTTTCCAGAGAGCTAATGGATCTGGACTTTCAGAGATTTGAAAGGGAAATGCATTATCATTTACCCTGATGATTTAATTGTTTTCTCCAAAAAGAGGGAAGATCATTTTAAACACCTGGAAGTTGTTATCCAAAAGTAAAAAGATCATGGAATTTATTTGAATCCAAAGAAATCCATTTTTGGTGTCACAGAAGGTAAATTTCTTGGACAGATTATTTCCAAGGAAGGAATCAAAATCGATCCAGAAAGAGTCCAATCTATTCAGAAGATTCCTCTTCCTACAAGCAAGAAAAGGTGCACTCTTTCTTTGGAAAAATTAATTTCCTAAGAAGATTTATTCCTAATTTTGTAGAGTTAACAAGAAGCATAGCTCGAATGATGAAGGAGAAACAATTTTTTTGTTGGAATTATGAGGGAAAGAGTTATTTTGAAAATATTAAGAAGGCAATTGCTAATACTCTTGTTCTTTCCTATCCCAATTTTGAAGAATATTTTATGATCTATTCTATGCCACTGAGTACACCTTGGTATCCATTTTGGTACAAAAGAATCCTGAAGGATGTGAACTTTGACTATAGACTTTATGAGTTATGTCCTAAAGGCCCATGAGCTGAAATATTCGCAAATGGAGAAACATGATTTTTTCCATGGTAAAAGATAGTCAAGCAGTTTCACTTATATATCCTCAAATCTTAGTCAATTGTCTTTGTGCATGATACAACTGTCAAAAAAATCCTCACACAACAAGAATTTGGATCAAAATGAGGAAATTGGGTAGAAAAAGTCGATGAATATGACTTGGATATCAAACCAACTAAGCTGGTTTGAGGCAGAGGTCTTTGTGAACTACTAGCCAATGGTGCCATGGATGAACCATTTGAAGAGGAAGATGCTAACATCCCAATTGTACTTTTCCTTAGTTCAATGGATGAATGGTATGCTGACATTGCTCATTTTCTTACCTATGGGGAATGCCCAACACATTTGAGTGCTATGGAAAAGAGAGTTGTTAAATTATGATCTACCCAATATGTACTTTGGGATAACTCACTGTTCAAGAGAGGAATTGATGGAAGATTTCTAAGATGTGTAGATAAAGAACTACATAAAAGGTTGTTGAGAGCTTTCCATGATCAGGTTTGTGGAGGCCATTTTTCATCTACTGTAACAAATCATAAAATCCTCCATGCAATGGGATATTATTGGCCAACATTGTTTAAAGATGCAACAAAATGGGTCACAAAATGTGAAGCATGTCAAAACTTTGTGGGCCGACCCAAACTGGCCACCCTGTCTCTCAAACCAGTGGTGATTGAGGAGCCATTTCAATAGTGGGGGTTGGATTTCATAGGTACTCTCAATCCTAATTCTAGTGTAGGGCACACACATGTTTTGACAGCTACTAACTATTTCAAAAAGTGGGTAGAAGCTATTCTAGTCAAAAGAACCACTTCTGAAGTAGTATGTCAATTTCATCAAGGAAAACATTCTAGTTAGGTTTGGAGTCCAAAACAAAATTTTCACTCACAACACCCAAAATTTTTTTTCTTATGAGCTGATTGATTTTTGTTATGGCTATGGAATTTCTATTACACACTCTTTTGATTAATATCATCAAGATGAACGAGAAAGCAGAATCAACCAACAAAAATTTGGTGACAATGATTAGAAAGATTGTAGATGAGTCACATAGGAATTGGCACAAAAGGCTTTATGATGCTCTTTGGGAAGATAGGATCACACCCAACAGAGCAATTGGAATGTCCCCATTCTCAGGTTGTATATGGAACATAGGATCAAGGTTCAATGATAGTATAATTGACAAATATTGCAATTGATGAAAGCCATTGAGGATGAAAAACTTTACCAGCTCTATAGAGAAGAGAATTATGTACCTGCAAAATTTTGGATTAGGACAAGCTATAGGTGGTGGGATAGAATTTTTGCACATCAATAGAAGGTGAAGCAAATTTTTGATAAGAAAACTAGATCCAGAGACTTCCAAGTTGGAGATATTGTCCTACTATGGGACAAAAGGTGTGAACCTCGAGGAATTCATGGTAAGTTTGATTCTCTCTGCTTGGTCCTTTTAAAATTAGACATTTCACTAGTGAAAACTCCTACTATTTGAGCTATATGGATGGAAATTCCCTTCCATTACCATATAGTGGCCAATATTTGAATTTTTTTTAGTCTTGAGTGAGCAAGTAGTCCCTTGAACAATCTTGTAAATATGTCTTGTATAGTTCCTATTTTTGGCTTGTGTTGTTCTTCCCTTGTCTTTGTGTCTTCTGTATTGTCTTATTTTGGAATCTATTACCCAATGATTCACTACTTGTCATTAACAAGATATTATGAGGTCCTTTTGTTCTGCCTTGTACCAAGTCAGCCCAATCCCCAGAAAGAGCTAGTTATTGTCTCTTACCCAAAAAAGGTGTGTACTTTTATCGTTAATTAAAAAAATTGAGTAATTTATCTCTTATGAGGTCTTTGTTTTCCTTTGTGAAGTTATGGGGAAGAAAATTATCTTAACAGATAGTCAATTTCAAAATATCTTCTTTTGAGTTTTGGGTCTTTTCTTTTGATTTGTAGATATTTCAGGTTTTATTGTCCCACATGTCCCAAGTTCTTGCGGGCTTCTTGTTCCCCACATTGCTTGTCTTTTCTTCTAGGTGACTTGCCATTCCTTTATACTATGTGGTGTTTCAGCCTTTTAACTAACTCAACAACCCTTGTGCCTCCTGACCACCAGTGTCCCCCACATCTCTGTGCTCTCCGCATGCACAACTAACATGTAAGCTTTCTTCCAAAATTTCTAAGTCCTCTTTTTGTTGTAGAATTTCGTGGCATGCAGAGAAATTTTGTCCTTGTGTCCCATGGGCCTTCTATGCACCTTTCACCTGAATTTCCCACATTCCACTAAACATTGGTGTATTGTGGACATTTCGGCTCCTTATGTCCCATTTTTCCCAGGTGAATTTGGCTCTTCTGTGCCTCATTCTCTTGCCATATATGCACTCTAAAGGATAAGTCAGTACCCATTGTTGCAAGCATTACCATTTTCTGCAGATCATTAAATCCCTTCATTTAATGCATCCCACCGACCTTTTCTAAATGGGGTAATATAAAATAGGGGAAATTGGTCATTTTCACCATTACAAATTACAGTTGAGCTTTGCGCATTCCGTTCTCGTACGCCTCCCAAGTTTTTTTTAGCTGTAACAAGAACATTCCTCAACCAATTTCAAAATTTCAAAGTGTTTTGTGCACATAAAAGGTCATGTCTTTCATCCTTTAATCAAAGTTAGTTGTTTCAGAGCCTTTTTTGGGAACTTGGAGTCAATTTTATTTTGTTCCCTACTACATTGTTCTTCTCCATTGAAATCACTTTCTAAGCTTCCTTTTAGTACTTGAGTGTCTATTTTTCACCCCATTTTCCACCATGAAGTATCACTTTAAGGGCCATGAACACCTCTCCTCTCTTGAGACCTCCATACCAAAAATAGGGGATAACGATGCTCAACTTCTTGATTTCTAACGATTTTTTGGGCATGAATCAATAGTGATAATCCTTCTCTTATGGCTCAACTTATCAAAGATTGTGGAATAGCTTATGCTAGAGGATTTTCTAATCTTAGTCCAATGTGTAGATATTTTCTTAGCCAGTGGTTCTTGGTTTTGATCTAGACTCAAAAGAAAATAGAGACCCTAAAGGCCAAACAATTGCCAAAATGGATGTAAGGTGTATCAATTCTACTTTTGGGATTCCTGTAGTAGAAAATTCAAATACTTTTAATTTGGCTCAAGTTTAGTGTTTTTTTGATCAATAAAGTGAGAAATACAAGCACATGGTGGCCAAGTCTTGGTTTAAATCCCCAAATAAAGGAGCCTCCTATTAGGGAATAAAGGATAAAATATGTGAAACAATCCCTCACAAAATCACAATAGTAGAAACTAATATGCAGAAAATATTATAGATCTCAAATAAAAGTGTAGAATAAAATAACACGACACAAAGCAACAGTATTTAACGTCGTTCACACTCAATTTAGGATACGTCCACCAAGAATTACTTACTCATATTTTATTATAATCCACCACTCTCTCAATACAATACCCAGATCCCTTTAGAGCTATGCTCAACAAACTCTACAGAATTAACACCTGAATTCAGAAACATTTGCAATGTTACATTATACCTACCATATGCACAAAACCACACAAGTAGACAAATGCTTAAGCAGTTTTACAAAACTGTGGGTATCAAAACCAAGGGCCAAAAACCATCCCATAAACCTAGGTAAATCTGTGCCTTAATATCTTTACATTATTAATTTTTTTTATGTCAGCCCAAAAAATGAACCACTCATGCCGTTATAGTCCTGGATGCAACTAGTGGAACGCCTCTTGGCGTTACTAGCATACCTATATTAGAAAATATGCTCCATAACCTAATAATATCCCACTTGGAGACTAGTTTTCCTCTTAGAAATATTCTCAAGCCTTCACTAGTTTCCATGAAGACCAACCAAAGTTGAACACATCTTCAGGTTTTCCCTTGTGACCACCTTGGTCATCATGTCTGTAGGATTCTGACTAGTATGAATCTTATCCATCTTCAACTTCTCTTCCTCCAAATTTGTAATGATGAAATGGTACCTAAGCTATATATGCTTCATCCTAGAGTGGAACGAAGAGTTCTTAGCTAGGTGTATATCACTTTGACTATAACTATGAAAATTTCCTTCCTCCTGCTTATGTCCTAACTCCTCAATCAATTGTTTTAACCAAATTATTTATTTGCTTGCCTCTGTGGTAGCAACATACTCAACCTTTGTGGTTGATAAAGCCACCAACTTCAGTAGTCATGAAATACAACTCACTAATGTCCCACCTACATTTTAAATATAACCTATCATGCTCCTCTTACTATCTACATCTCCAGCCATATCTGAATCGACATAACCACAAAAAGTGGTGTTTGATCCATTGTAGCACAAAATTGTCCCCATAGTCCCTCTCAAATATCTAAGGATCCACTTTACTGCCTACCAATGATCTCTACTTGGATCACTCATAAATCTACTCACTGCTTTCACTACATGGGAAATATCAGTCCTGGTGCACACCATGGCATACATCAAACTGCCAACTACTGATGAGTAAGGTACCTTGGACATTTGGTTTCTCTCCTGATCTATCTTGGGACACTGCTCCCTTGATTACTTTAAATGGCCTGCCAAAGGAATCCCAACCACTTTAGCATCCTACATATTAAACCTCTCCAAGACCATCTTAATGTACTCTTCCTGAGATAATGTCATCTTCCATTCCTTCCTATCCTGAGATATCCTCATACCAAGGATTTTTTTGGCTTCTCCCAAATCCTTCATAGAAAAGGATTCACTTAGCTACTTCTTGAGTATTTTTATTTCCTGCATGTTTTTACCTGCAACCAACATGTCATCCACATATAGACATAGGATAATATAACTTCCATCCTCAAATTTCTTTATATACATGAAATGGTTAGAATGAAAGCTATTATAACCTTGCTCCATCATGAAGCTACCAAATTTCTTATACCATTGACGTGGAGCTTGTTTCAAGCCATACAAGATCTTCTTTAGTTTGCACACCATCTCCTCTTTACCTTTGACCTCATAGCCCTCTGACTACTACATATGTAGATCCTCCTCCAAATCACCATCGAGAAATATAGTATTTACATCAAGCTATTCTAAGTGCAAGTCTTCTACTGCAACTATTCCAAGAACAATTCTAATAGAAGTCATTTTTACTACAGGAGAAAAAATCTCATCAAAATCTATATCTTTTTTCTATGCAAACCCCTTGACCACCAACCGGGCCTTATATATTTTCTTTCCTCCTTATTCCTCTTTGAATTTGAACACCCGCTTATTCTGTAATGCTCTTTTGCCTTCGGGTATCTTCACCAAATCCCATGTCTAGTTCTCCATGAGAGCCTAATGCTCCTCAGCCATGGCTTGATTTCACTTCTTCCTCACATCTACCTACATTTCTTCATCAAAGCTCTGTGGCTCTCCACTGTCAGTGAGTAATAAATAATAAAGAGAAGGAGAAAAAAGTTCAGGTTCTCTTCTTACCCTAGAAGACATCTTCCATATAGGAGTTTGGGGTTCCCGTTGAGGAGGTTCCTGAACTGATTCATGTGTCACTTTTCCATCCGGAAGATCCTCTACCACTTCATATTCTTTCTTGGATTCTTCCCTATTTTCCTATAACTGTTTCTTATACATGACTTTTTCATTAAAGACCACATCCTTAGATCAAATGATTTTCTTGTCCTTAGTACTCCAACATTTATATCTAAAGTCATCACCACCATAACTAATGAAAGTACATTTTTATAATTTATCCTCTATCTTGGTCTTGTCATCCTTGTCTATATGGACAAACACCTCACATCCAAAGACTTTAAGAAATGAATAATCAACTTTCTTACCATACCAAGTCTCCTCAGGTATGCCTCCATCCAAGGCACTTGAGGGTCCTCTTTTTATTAAGTACACATATGTGCTCAATCCACTTCTGCTCATAACAAAAATAAAGAGGCTGTCGTTTTCCTACATGTAACCTCATGCTACAATACTCCCCTCTATTATGTGACCACATGTTTCATTCTCTACCAAGGCTTTATTTAACAAAAGCGTCAAATAAATTTTTGTTCATCCTTTCTAACATCACCAATAAAAGTAATATAATAAATTGAACCCCCAAGAGATGATACCTGAGTCGGCCCCCACACATCAAAATGCACCAACTCTAACTTACTCTCTTTCTTTGTAGGTCCAACATTGAGAAACCATATTCACTTTTTTTCCCATATATGTAGCCCTCACAGAACTCCAAACCTTTTTCTGTATATCCAAGAAAATACTTCTTTATGGTCTTCACATCCTTATGGCTCATATGTCTGAGCCTATAGTTCCACAATGTTGTATCTAATTTTGAAGCCACAAGATTACAAACATTAGTGCTATAAGTGGTTAAATAGAAAGTTCCAACCTTCTTACCTCTTGCCACCACAAGAGCACCCTTGGTAACCTTCCAAGAGTCCGCTGTAAATATCACAGTACAACCATCACTTCCCAACTGCCTTTCCGATATTTAATTTTGTCTTAATGTAGTGCACATGTTTGACATCCTTCAATATCCAAGTACTCCCATTCTGCATCTTAACCCGAACAGAAATTTTTCCAACTATTCTGCAAGGCTCATCATCACCAAGAAAAACATGCCCAAAATCTCCTTGAACATAATCAACAAAATAATTCCTATGTGGAGTAGCATGGAAAGAAGCCTCTGAATCTAAAACCTAAGATTCAATAATATTGTGCAGCGAAATAATCAAAGCATCCTGAAATACATTACCCGTTGCCACATTTTCCTCCTTGTTTTCTTCTTGTCCCAAATCTCGCAACAATCCTTCTTTGCATGCCTAGACTTTCCACAGTTCCAGCATACTATCTTGCTTTTGGATTTTGAACTTGCCTGATCTTTCGATTTTCCACGGCTTCCTCTATTCTTATGTCTCCCTATAGTTTCCGCTATTAAAGCATTCCCTAAAGTAGAAGATTCCCTAGAGATTTTTCTTCACATTTCATCTCTTATAGTCACCCCCTACAACATCCTCAAACTTCAAATTTGAGTTAGCAAGAACCAAGTTGCTTACCTAACATTACCAGGCTACTCCAACTCTCAGGTAAAGAGCACAAAATTAATAAAGCCCTAACTTCTTCATAAAATTCTATTTTAATTGAATCTAGCATATTTACAACCATATTAAAATCATTTAAATTATCTGCTACTGAACCATTCTCAAACATATTCATATTAAAAAAAAAATTCATTAAAAATATCTTGTTAGAGGTAGAGGGTGTTTCATAAAACTTCCCCTAATGCATCCATCAATTCTTTTGTAGTCTTTTCCTTTGAAACATCAAATAATATCGAATATGCAAGACACAGATCGGATTGTCCCAAGTTCCTTCCTATCCAGTAAATCCCATTTCACATATGTCATGCTCGAGGGTTTGTTCACCTTCTCAGACAACGGAATATAAAGATCCTTCTGATAAAGATAATCTTCTATTTGCATCTTCCGAATAACTGAAATTCTTCCCGTTGAATTTATCAACCCTTGATATTCTATCATCTGCCATAGCTCTCACTCAATCTAAAACTTTCCCTGTGATTCAACACTTCAACAAACCAAACCAGGATCCGATACCAATTGTTAAGGAATAAAGGATAAAATATTTGGAACAATCCCTCAAAGAATTGCAAAAATAGAAACTAATATTCAAAAAATATTATAGATCTCAAATAAAAGTGCAGAATAAAATAACACAACACAAAGAAACAATATTTAACATGGCTCACCCAAATTTGGGCTATGTCCACCAAGAATCGCTTGCTCAGATTTTATTACAAGACACAACTCTCTCAATACAATACCTAGATCCATTTGGAGCTATGCTAAAAAAACTCTACAGAATTCACACCCGAATTCAGAAATATCTGCAATGTTACATTATACCTACCATATGCATAAAACTACATAAGTAGACAAATGCTTAAGCAGTTTTACAAAACCGTGGGTATCGAAAACCATGGGCCAAAACTATCCAATAAATCTAAGTAAATCTACAGCTTAATATCTTTACATTATTAATTTTTTTAATGTCGGCCCAAAAAATGAACCACTCACACTATTACAGCCTTGGTTTTCACTGTAGGAATGCCTTTCGGCATAATTAGAATACATATCTTAGAAAATAGGATCCACAACCTAATACCTCCAGGTTTCCCAAGACTATGTATAGAGTTGATTTTAAAGAATAGATTTAAGATATTATCACCCTCCTAAAAAGAATAATGGGTCTTCCTTCAACTAATGAGTTCAATTTCTGGATGTGCCCATACCTGAATATCATTTGTGAAGGAAAATAAAGTCTTAATTAGGGATAAATCATTTATGACAACCTCAATGAACAATGGGCTAATGTGTAGAGAACCAAAACCTTTATCATGACCTCTTATCTAATGTATACGATTGTAACATATAAAATATGGTTGGGCCTTACTCCTGGTGATGATAAATATAATTCTCTAGCATGTATGAATACTATCCACAGTTGAATTTGAAAAACAACAATCATCACTTTAGGAGAGTCAATGATTCTTTCACTATGTACATTGTCAGAATCCTGGAGGATAACACATCTGAAAGGTTTTATGATGATGTTAAGTAATTGATCTCCATCTATGGTAGCTATTTCATTTAATTTAGAAAATTCTCCTACATCATGTTAGCAGGCTTTAAGGGAGCACCTCTTAAACTCCCAATGTTTTGTAGTGACAAGATTTCTCTAATGTAGAAATTTGTAGGCAACTTGATATGTTGCACAAAACTTACAAAGATAAAAAGATTAACTGAAATTCAATTCCCAATTACTTTGGTTAACTACACCTAGTATAACTTCCCTTGATGCATAAAATATTGAGAGGACTATTGCTACCTTTGATTTTTACTTCTTTCAAAATAGGTCTTGATTTGATCTCAAAGGTTTCATTTCCAGCAATTTCAAGATGTCTTTCTATCATCTCCCTGATTTGGAAGATTATTGGGTAGATTTCTTAGATGATTATGAGGCAAGAATAAGGTACTATGGCATAATCTCCTTGTAGTAAATAATTGATTTTGGAATCTACAAAGTACTAAAATATTTTCATGATGAAGAGGAGGATTTACAATCTCTTGAATATAATAAGTCCATAAGGAACACTCCTCTTGCCCACCATTAACTGGTTCAAGAAAGAGAAGGATGACCCACAAAAAATCATAAATACATTCATAGGAAGAATAAAAGAATGGTTTGACATAAAAATGATAGCATATAGAATAGGCATGTTCTGGTCCCCTTCTCAAGAAACATCTACATCCCAAAGAGAGATTTTTACCTCAGTGCCTAAAGTACATACTCAATCAGCTCACTTTCCTCTTGAGTCTTTAAATCTACTATACACTGAGAAAATGAGGGTTGAAAAGGTTGAAAGGTCAAAATAATTAATTTAAAAAGAAAATAAACAATATCCTTCTCCCAAGTAGACAAAGATAGTCCATGATGTTGAGAAAATCATTGATCTATCAAAGGGGGGGAAGGAATAAGAAGGACAAGAAGAAAAAATTAATCATAAAGGAGGCAACACTGAGAAAGAAGATGAAGTGGAGGATAAACAAGAGAATGTCAAATCAGAATTTCAAATAGTGACCATTCTAGAGACTCCTTTCAAGGAGATACATGCTTCTAGTGTTGAAACATCTACTATGGAAGTATCAGCTACAAAAACTCTTTTCTCTATGAGCACACTTGCATTGGGTCCTATTTTCATCCCCCTTTCTTATACCACCTTCACTTGGGTTCAACATTTTGTTGAGAGTAGGAAAAGGAAAGCTTCATCTCAAATTGTTTCTCCCAAATTTGATGTTGAAGTTGGCCATTTGGGCATAACTCCTGCTCCATCTATCATGAAAGCTAAAACTACTTCAAGATTGGTGTTTGATTCAAGAGGACAACATTTTTTGGAGATTTCAAAAATAAAGACATAAAAGGTTGAAAGTGATTTGAATTTGACTGATCTAGAACTTACAAGGATCCCACTAGGAAAATCCACTCCTGAGTGTGAGTTTTATAACCTAAAAGAAATTGTATCAAAATTCATTGAAAGAGTTGAGAAAGGGAAATAGATACAAGAACAACTTGAAGAGCAGGTGCAAACCCATTCTGATTTCATCAAGTCTCTATTGGTAAGTGACAAAGTATTGGATCCATCTCCTCTAACTTCAATGCCACCCCTATGTTGTCTTGACTAATGAGGAAGTACAAAACATCAAATATATTCATAAGCATGCATCTTATGGAAAGTAAATTGAGGCCATGGTGGATGGAATGTTGATTTTTGGCTTGAATTTCATTGAGGAAGAAAATAAAGCATATGATAGCATTTTTTCAATCCAACAAAGATTCACCTCAACTATTCCAAGCCTAGAGAAGGAGCTCAAGCTGTGGGCATAATGCATACAAGACCTTAGGAAAATAAGAAATACTGATGAGAAAATTCTTATTGCAAATAAGATCTTTGATGACTCAAAGAATAATCTCTCATAGAAATGGATGTTTAGTGTAGATTGGAAAATAAAATTTCTAGAAGAATACAATCGATGAATTGAAGAATGTGTTCCAAAAAGGTGATGCCTTCAAAGCTTGCGTGTTGGATGAGTTTCGGGAATTTCGTTGCCAATTTTTCAAAGAAGACTATGTGAATAGAAATATAGTGCAAGATATTAATGTAAAATTAAAAGAACTTGTCAAAGAAAACTTATTCAAATATGACACCATAACCAAGGAAAATATGGAAGAGGTCTGTGCATTGCAAACTGTAGTCATTGAGGAAAATAAAGGCTATTCATAAAATGTAGGCTTTGGAAAATACATGGAAGATTGCCTAAACAACTGGGCAAATGCAATAGGAAATACAACTATTCCCAAGGGCGTAGAGATCAGTTATAGCACTTATAAATTTCAAGAAACAAATTCTGAAAAATTAAGACTGTGATAACTTCCTCCTCAAATGTTCCTTCATCTAGTGCATAGGTTGTTCTATTAATTTTATATGTATTTCAAATTTGTCGTTGTTTTAATAATGTAGTTTGTAATTAGAGATGAATCAAATTATAAAATTTTTCATTAATTATTAATGTTTGATTAAAAGAAAGGAAACCGAAAGGACTTTATTTGTAAATTCCCTGGTGGCTATGAAAAAAAACTCCATATCATTGCAAAAGGGGTTGGATTTTGATGATTGGAATGTAATACACAGCACTCTGATCAATAGAGAAGAAGATCTTTCCTCTTTTCTTTGGTCTCTCATACTCATTATGTTCTACTCTTTGATTTGCATATGTTTTTTTGTTATATTCAAATAAGAAACTTTTTGTTCAACCTATTGGATGTAGTGCAAAGAACTTTGTGTCTGAAACATTTATATCTCATGGGTTATTTGGATGTATGGAAATTCATATAATTCTTAAAGCTTTATGCATGCATTATAAGGGCATCACTTTGTTATCTATTTTCCTATAAGTGTTGCTTTCTTCCCTCCTCCTTCATTGCAATAGCTAGTAATCTTGGGTAACCAAGGAGAGTTCTCGATAGGAAAGGAGTGAACTTGGGATTTCCTTCTAACCAATCTTGCTTGTCTTAAGATATTGTTTCCTCTGATGAATCCTTATACTCTTCTTATCTTATGTATTGAGAATATTGTTGATATGGGAATCATTCCAATATCAATAGTTTGCATATTTTTTAAAAAGTAGTTTTACTTGTTTGTGTGTGAAATAATGGAACCTCTCCCATAAAAAGAAGGGATTGTTGTCCCCTAAAGTATTTCTTGCACCAAGATTCAAATCTTTCAACCAACAAGATAGTTCTATACAAATGTGTAAACTCCTGTTTTACTTAGTGAGATTTAATTATTTTATTAAATTTGAGGAAAAATTAATGTGAAATATATTTTTTATCTTCTTTTTATCTATCTTAGAATGAAATAAGATTGAAATTTAATCATGTTATTAATCCATTAGGATATTCTCATTATTTTAATTTAATTCAAATGAGTGTTAGTTTTTGTTGATTTTGGTTATTTATTGTGGGTATCACAAATGTTATGTTGAGCTCAATATCATAAGGTTGAGACCTATAACTTTATTCTTTTCCCTATCCATATCTCCTCTTTATAGATTTATGGATTAGCAATGATATAGGTTCTGTTGACTATGTTTGTTACTTTGGATGAATTTTGAGAAACTTGTAGTAGATTGTGTTAGGGAGACCTCAAACTACGTGTCATTTTACACCACTTTGCTTTTTAACAGGAAACATACAATAAAATAGAACAAGAGGATGAAAAACCATAACCTATTTTTGGCATGACAAATACTTCAACATATAAATTTTTCCATTCATTTTATTTTTCTTGTGCAATCAATGTATCATGGCATGTAAAACATAATATTTTTAGGCATGGATTTATTTTGATCCTCTTTACTTACAAGAAAATGAATGCGTCCCACATGTTGTTCTCTAGTCAATCTCATCAATAAATGGAGATGGTTCTTTGATCCATGTAAATATATTAAAGAAGTGAAAAATATTTGTACATTCCATCACATCATTTATCTGGATACATCCCTTAGGTTATTTTCTTCATATCTGAAAGGAAAATATTTGGACTAGTACAAAACATTGGGAGAAGAAATAATCTCAAGTTGGGATCAACTTGGGGAGAAGCTCCATAATTTGTTTAAGGAGGATGTTGATTCTTTTCCACTATAGGAGTAGTTTCGTAGAACAAAAAGTTATTTTATAGAATGGATGGTTTTTGTAACCTTGGATTCTACAATTCTCGGTAGAGGAATCCCAGAGAGTTGAGGCCTTCACCAAGTATGTCTAATGTCTACTAGTTTCAATCCCTAGACTTTGATTTGGACATTATGAATCATGTTTCAGGAGTAAAATATTCCCATAAGCCTTTGACTTGTTGTTTTAGCTAAAGCACACCTTGTTCAATTATCTAAACTATCTCCCATCCCCAAGAATCATGCATATTTTGATTATAATAAAGTATTAGATACCTAAAGGTGCTCCAAACAAGATGTGAATGAACTCCAATCATTCACAATTTATTCTTTGAACGCTACCTCATTAGTTGAGCGAAAGAACATTACCTCACATGTCTACACTGAGGTTAGCCAATTCAAAAAACTCTTAATATTCAACGTGCATAAGAATAAATTGCCTCTAATTCATGTAGAAGTATTTGTATTCTCATAATTGGGAGGTCCAACAAAAAGGAACACCAAAATCCTCTTTCTATATTCCTCCTACTACATTCATGCTCTTCCTAATCCTAATTCTCGCAAAAATACTTAAAGACAAAGAAAAAGGTTCAAAATCTATTTTGTTTCGTGTGTAATGTACATCAAGAAAGGGTATTTAGATAATGTGATGATGGGGAGACTAATTTGGTGGAGGTAATAGATTGGACTAATTTAGATGAGGAAGATATTAATGATGTGGGAAAAATGAAAGAAAAATATTTAGTTGATTTGGTACCCTGCAGAATGTGGAGAGAATCCTTGAAGCAAAGGAAATTATAAATGAGCCATTGAATTCCTTGGATGCAGAAGAAGGGATATTAAAATACTAGTCTACTTCTCCCTCTTTTCTTGATGTATCTAATCTAACATTGAATATCGGTACATGTCTTCATCCGTTGGTAATGAATTTGTTCCCTTTAACAAGGAAGAGAACTCTCTCGATAATGATGATCCGCTAATTGATTGTTTTCATGGTCCAATCAGCTCATGTTTAGTACTAAGGAACTAAATGAAGACGATGAATATTTATTGGATGCAATAGAGGATAATTGGCAACGAGAAGCATTATCTCCTGTTTGATATCTTAGATGGATGTAGATACTTGAAGAGGAAGGTTGCACATATTTAAACAACAAGAGCCTTAATATCACCGTGTCATGTTTTGAAAAAAATTCCATCTATTTGGTACCCTAATCCCATTCTCCCAAATTAATATAGGACATTATGAATCATTTTCAGGAGTAAAATATCCCATAAGCTTTTACCTTGTTGTTTTTAAGCTAAACAACCGCACAACTTGTTCAATTATCTAAACTATCTCCCATCCCCAAGAATCATGCATATTTTGATTATAATAAAGTATTAGATACCTAAAGGTGCTCCAAACAAGATGTGAATGAACTCCAATCATTCACAATTTTATTCTTTGAACGCTACCACCTCATTAGTTGAGCGAAAGAACATTACCTCACATGTCTACACTGAGGTTAGCCAATTCAAAAAACATCTTAATATTCCAACGTGCATAAGAATAAATTGCCTCTAATTCATGTAGAAGTATTGTATTCTCATAATTGGGAGGTCCAACAAAAAGGAACACCAAAATCCTCTTTCTATATTCCTCCTACTACATTCATGCTCTTCCTAATCCTAATTCTCGCAAAAATACTTAAAGACAAAGAAAAAAGGTTCAAAATCTATTTTGTTTCGTGTGTAATGTACATCAAGAAAGGGTATTTAGATAATGTGATGATGGGGAGACTAATTTGGTGGAGGTAATAGATTGGACTAATTTAGATGAGGAAGATATTAATGATGTGGGAAAAATGAAAGAAAAATATTTAGTTGATTTGGTACCCTGCAGAATGTGGAGAGAATCCTTGAAGCAAAGGAAATTATAAATGAGCCCATTGAATTCCTTGGATGCAGAAGAAGGGATATTAAAATACTAGTCTACTTCTCCCTCTTTTCTTGATGTATCTAATCTAACATTTGAATATCGGTACATGTATTCATCTCGTTGGTAATGAATTTGTTCCCTTTAACAAGGAAGAGAACTCTCTCGATAATGATGATCCGCTAATTGATTGTTTTCATGGTCCAATCAGCTCATGTTTAGTACTAAGGAACTAAATGAAGACGATGAATATTTATTGGATGCAATAGAGGATAATTGGAAATGAGAAGCATTATCTCCTATTTGATATCTTAGATGGATGTAGATACTTGACGAGGAAGGTTGCACATATTTAAAACAACAAGAGCCTTAATATCATGGTGTCATGTTTTGAAAAAAAATCCATCTATTTGGTACCTTTTCATATTCACCTTAGAATTTAAGGAAGGAATGCAATATTTGAATGAGATAACAATGTCTTATTAATGTAATGTCTAAAATGTTTGCACCAAATCGATAGAATTTAGACCCATTGTTCAAAGTGGTAGCTATTTCTCATAGCCCAATCATTTCTTTTTTAAGTTCTCTTTTTATATTTTTTAATGTATGTTAAACTAGGTTTTGCTATATGTATAGTAAAATGCTTGTGCACCACCCGTCATAGTCCTCTTTGGGACATGTACATGTGTTTTTCTTTTGCATATAGTTTTTGGCGGTGTGTGATAAATGTAGTCTTATAATAGCCTTGTAAGTGAGATCCATACGATACACTAATCCCATTCTCCCAATATATAATATAGGACACATTTTAATGTTACTATTATGATCTATAACAGATGTATATCCATACTAGAGCTTTAGCTATTTTTATTATTTCTTTTCAGTGACATGTGATATTATACACTTACTAATATAGGTAATTTATATAATCATTTCATCAATCATATCATAGGATATTACTTATCATCTCGTCTTACTTTAGATTGGATTTTCAAATTATTGTACATAGTTTTATCACATGTTTGTTTGTTACTCTCATTTTTATTGGACATCAAAATCTCCATTTTTCCTCAAATCACTCATTCATCTAACACATATTTTTGAGTTGAGGACAACACATTAGCTAAGGATGTATACATACATGGGTTTGATGTGATAGTTGTAGGGAATTATAGTTACGTAGAACATTCCTACCCCTCCCCGTAGGTGCTCCTCCCACCATCTCATGCCTTCCCCAATTATTATATGTTTACAAAATGTGGAACTTTGGAACCTACATTTCTAATTCAAGTTTTTCTTAATGTGTTCAATATCACAAAAAACATTCAAATATGAAGAATACAAATTTTGACCTAAGTGTGACTTAATGCAGTGTTAGTACATATACACAAACAATGTATTTATCATGCTCGAGCACTTACCATATTTGCTCCTATGCATAATTTTTTGTTCGATATACATAAATTAGATATAGGGAATATGGGCTAGTCATTAGCATAGAAACAAATGTTCCTCACCACTCTTAGGTCCTTTTGTGTTGGTTGGGCAATGTAT
The DNA here is from genome assembly GCA_019776745.2 of Taxus chinensis. NCBI lineage: Eukaryota > Viridiplantae > Streptophyta > Pinopsida > Cupressales > Taxaceae > Taxus > Taxus chinensis. The sequence goes on from CM034151.1 coordinate 884,615,472, forward strand.
TCTACTTTGGGGGCATCCTACATGAAAGGAATACTCATGATTTGTTTCCATACTACATTGTTCATTTTCTCTAGTCCATTGGCGATGTAGAGATATTTACCAAATGTCATGTAGTATCTTATAATTTTTGACATGTGCTTTATCATGGGCATTGTATTATGATTTTACTTGACAACATTGCTTACTTATATGCATTGGATTTGGTTTCTATGTTCTTATTATTTATTGAGTTACTAATTATGATAGATTATATGTTATATTAGTTCTTCACATGTTTTCTTATGTTATTTGTGTTTCTTGACTAATTTTGTATAGATTATGTCACTTATATGTTGTATGCCTTACTAGTTATTATATGACACTTGTATGTTTTATACCTCACTAATTATTGTATGAGACTTATATGTTCTATGTTTCACTAAATTTTACAAAAACACACATACTACATGCTTCATTGATTGTTATATGAAACATTTAGACATTATATCCTTTTATGTGTGACTATATAATTTTTGGAGTCGATTTTATATGTACATTATACCATAGATTGAGTCAATGGAAGTATGTGGGGTGAAAATCTGGACGATCCCTCCACTTTTCTTTTATATCTCATCTTTTTGCAGAAATTTATATGCCTTCAAGATGAAACAAAAAAAATATTGAAAATAGAGTTTTAAGTTAATAGTTGTAAAAGAGCTAGTTTCTTTAATTTAAATGGAAGTTGTGTACCTTAAAAATAGTCCTTCCCCAATTTATTTGTCGAGTATATTATTATTTGACCCTATCGAAATAGATATAAAAAAATTATAAGGATGTAGTCATCCTCCTTAAAATGGTGTTGCCCTTTTTATTATCATGCCAAAAGTAGGTATATAGGATTCACCAAAATTAATATTTAGTTTTATTCATACCAATCTAAAGTTGCCATCTATGATTATATAATTTTTTCATAAAATTTCAAAATAAAATTGGCAATAAAAAATTTATTATTAATATAATATAAGATCCTATCCATAATATTTTTTTTTATAGAAAGTAGATTTTCTTCAATTTTACTTGGTTGATGTTTTATTCTTAACTAAGAAAAATTAATTTTAAAATTTTAAAACTAAAAAATAGTTCTTTTCTTTTGTATTAGTTAATGATACAACTTTCGTTGGCTCAACAACTTTTTTATTTTCGACTTAATTACTAGCATTAGTTATCTTTTTTGTTTGAATCGATAGAAAAGTGCTAAATCAATAGGAAAAAGATTGTACTGCAAGAGAGCACAGGGTTCCACTTGTTTCAACTTGACAACCAAACAATTCTAATTTATTTATGTTGATATGGATCTAGAAATATATGGAGAATAGATAACTTTTTTCCTACTAGGTGTAGGTGAAAGCATAGCTTAGTTATCATTTTTCTCTCTCTTTCGACAGATGTCTTGAAAGAATGTGAATAGTGTATTGAGTTTCAAAATTCTTTGGGAAGTTCTTACAATTTTACTTCCAAAATGAGCTTAGGAAAAGGATATAACTCACTAGTAGAGTGTCACCTTGACAGTTATCCCTAGATTATCCCTAAACCTAATGTTGAATCTCTCTCTTTTGATTTGCTCTCTTGTAAGGAAAGTTTTGAGTTGTTTACTTTTTAAAATTTTGCCTCTTTTTGTCCTTATTTTACAAAGGAAAACACCATACTAGTTTTCCATTTTATTTAGGTTTGAAGCACATAAGTTTTTCACAGAGGTGAAAAAATAGAATCAAATAATTCTACATATTAATTTTACTACGAGCAATCCTTGCTCACAGGTGTTCTAACATTTACCATTCTAATTAGTTTAGTTTCAATATATAATGAACAACTATCTTTTTTAGTAATTGATGATGATATTATTTAAATGTTAGGACTAGATGCCCACGCTGTAGCCATAGTTATGCGAACGGTTAGAAATACAGTGGACACGGGGCGGACGGTTCTTTGCACAATCCATCAACCAATCATTGATATAATTGAAGCCTTCGACAAACTAACCAAGAAATATTTAAATTCACAGAAATTCCTGGCGACATGTAAGCATATTTCATTTTATCTCACCGTAGCCATAGGCCAAGTTATCTACGCCCGTCCATTCAGTCACCACTCTCATAAACTGGTAAACGTTTTAACTCTAAACACTGCTGCAAGCCTTTATATTCCGGCACAAGTAGTATGTATTTTTTGATAAATGGGGGTTAAATTTTGGTTGATCTTTGCAATAGGAAACATTTTTTTAAACATATCTGTAAATTTAGCAGTTGTCCCAAGTTGAAGATGATGATTACCCAATATACGTGGCTTGCCAATGCACACATGTCTTCATAACAGGAGGATCAAGCGGCATTAGCCTTAGAATGTCTTCATAACAGGAGGATCAAGCGGCATTAGCCTTAGAGATTGCCAAGGAAGAGGTTTCACAAGGTGCTTATGTGACACTGGTGGCAAAAGATTCCTCTAACAAGGCCTGTGAAGAAATTGTCAGGGAAGAAAACTGTGAAAAACGATGTGAGTAATCTCAAGGTTAAAAAAAATCAGATAAAGTTTCTATATAACTGTTGGAAATCCCAATTCCAACCACCTCTATTTAATGAAAATGGCTTTCAAATTTTAAACATGCACAATTAATGTGATTAGTTGGGAATGAAAATTTAAAAAAAAATAAAAAAATGAAAGAATGTTCCAGATTTTGAGAAGTCGTATCGAGGAAAGCAAACAGAAACAAAATAGAAAAGAGCAGCAGCCATAAGAGTTTTTTTGCAAGAGCAAGAGAAAACAGATGAGAAGAAAAATACAACAGCAGTGTGTATTTTGTAGGTGGATTATCCAGAAGCCGCTGAAGGCAAGAAAATAGATGCAATATACAGAGGACAAATACAAAGCTATATGCAGCAGTATCTATAGTTTATTGTAAATCAGATTTTTGTGGATAATAGAAGAAAGAAATAACATATTTTAGCTGTCTTCTTTTGTTTAGCATTGCTGTTCTGTTTATGCTCTGGTTTTATCTTATTTCATTTTTATTTGTGGGTCTGAAACTGCTGCTCTGTTTTATATATATTCTTGTGTCTGGAAAATCTGTTTTTGGTGCTCCTTCCTCCCTCCAACAACATTGTGGTGTCAGAGCCAGGTTCTTGAGGGGCAGTAGATTTATTTGTTTTTATTATGGCTTGAAATGAAGCCAAACCCGGACAACAATCTCTCACTTTCAATGGGAGAAATTATGATGTATTGTCCAAGAAAATGAAGACCATTTTGATTGCAAATGATTTATGGGATTTAATCTCAAATGGGTTTGTAGATGTGACTGATAATGCAGCTTGTGCAAATGCACAACAAACCTAATTGAAGGAAACCAGAAGAAAGGATGCAAAAACTCAGTCTCATTGAATGTGCAATGGCAGAGCCAATATTTCCAAGCATAGCAACATCTAACTACTCAAACGAAGCCTGGGAAATCTTTCGAAATACATACAAGGGCACAGACAAGGTAAAGTTTGTTAAACTTCCAGTTAGTAAGAAGAGAGTTTGAAACCTTTTTAGATGAAGGAAGAATAATGTATTTCTTAGTTTTACATGAGGATTTCTGGGTTAATAAATCAGTTGAAGATTAATGGTGAAGCCATAGAAACTCAGAGGATTGTTGAAAAAATCCTTGGAAGTTTCCCTGTAAGATTTGACCCGATTGTATGTAGCAATTGAAGAATCCAAGGATTTATCTCAGATGACAGTTGATCAGTTGATGGGTTCACTTCAAACCCACGAGCAAAGGCTGAATAGATCAGCTTCCCCTTCTTTAGAGCAAGCTTTTAAAGCTTAGACAAATTTACGAGGTAAGGGGAGAAGAATAGATAACAAAGGAAGAAATCCCAGAGGTAGAGGAAGAGGTAGAAGCAACATTGGAAGAAGTTACAATTATACCCAAGGAGCAAGCACCTCACAAGCAGACTCTCTGGACAAAAAGAGGAAAAAACAACTTGAATTAGAGGTATGATAGACATAATGTTCAGTGTTATTATTGTCACAAGTATGGTCCTCTTGCAAGTGAATGTAGAAAAAGGAAGTGTGAAAGTGTTAATGTGGCTAATGAAAAGACAATAGATTCTGAACCAATGTGAAATTTATTTGTTATGATGTAATGTTGTTGAGCAAAGTAATGTTGAGGTATGCTATTTGGACCAATGGTTGTAGCCAAACAAATGATTGATAATGCAAGTTTATTATCATTTATTGACTAAAAATGTTAACTCTGAATTCAAGATGGGGAAAGAAATATGAATGGATTCTAGTTTTAGGTTAAAGGAGCAATAACCATACACAACAAGCAAGGAGATGGAAGGGATAATTCAAGATGTGTATTATGCCCCTGGGATAAAACATAATCTCTTAAACATTGGAAAACTAGTTCAAAAGGGGTACAAAGTCCCGATGGAGACATGGAGAATGCATAATATTTGACAAAGAGGGAAGCAAGAACAAGATTTCAGCCATAAAATTTTCAAAGAATCGAATGTTTCCTCTTAGAATGAAAGCTAATTTTTCTATGAAATCAGCGAATGAGAAGCCACAAGTAGCTTTCAAAACAACCATCAAAGATCCATCCAAACTTTGGCATATGAGGTATGGACGCTTGATTTTTTATGGGTTATGCTATTTTATCAAAAAGGGAATATGGTTAGTGGGCTGCCATAAATTATAGAATAGGTGGAATAAATGTGAAGCTTGCATATTAGGAAAATAACATAGGCTTCCCTATCAATAAGGGAAATCATGGAGGGAAAAAGCACCATTAGAGCTGGTGCATTCTGATTTATGTGGCCCCTTTGCAAACCCCTGTTTTCTCCAAGAATGAATATTTCTTAACCTCCATAGATGATTATACAACAAAGACCTTGATTTATTTCTTGAAACATAAATCTAAAGCATTTGAGAAATTTAAAGAATTCAAGGCTTTGGTTGAGAAGTAAAGTGGACACTTCATAAAGATCCTAAGAACTGATAGAAGGGGAGAGTATGTATTTAAAGAATTATTAATTTTTTGCAAGTATGAAGGCAATGAAAAACTATTTACAACCAGGTACACTTTGCAACAAAATGGAGTGGCTGAGAGAAAGAATAAAACCATCCAAGAGATGGCAAGCAGCATGTTGAAAGAAAAATGATTGTCAAATGAATATTGGGGTGAAGTTGTAGCAAATTCAATGTATTTGATCAATAGAATCCCTACAAGGGTTATACGTAACATAATTCCACAAGAAACATGGACACACAAAAGGTATAGCGTTGGAACATTTAAGAATTTTGGGGTTGTGTTGCATATGCTCTTGTTTTAAAAGAAAAAAGGAAAAAGTTATATGATAAAGGTGAAAAGTGCATTTTCATAGGTTATAGTGAAGGAATCGAAAGCATATAGACTGTAGATAATCCCTATTACCAAAAAGGTTATCATCAGTAGAGATGTTGATTTCATTGATTAGTCATGGGATGGAACTATTGATAGCTCCGTGGGTACTACAACAATGATACCAATAGCTGAAATAGAAGGAAACCATGAAAGAACAACTTCCAGCATTGAAGGTGAAACAATCACATCCCAACAAGATTCAATCACAACAGCTCCTCCCTTTTCATCAACATCATAAAATGTTCCACAGACAAAGAAACTCCAACATTTCAAGCTATCACTCAAATGAGAGCTCAGATCCTACACTAGCATCTCTTATGCCAAGAAATACAAAGAGTTTGAGGGAGATTTATGACAACACAAGGTATGCTGATTTTGAAGAAAATATGAATTTTGCATTATTTTCTATAGTGATCCAACATTGTTTGAAGAAGTTGTAAAAGAAACGAAATGGTGTGATGCCATGGATGAGGAAATAGATGCAATAGAAAGGAATAATACATGGGAGTTGTACTATATGTGGATGATTTCATTATTACATCCAATTATGATATGATGATTGCCTGATTGTAAAATCAATGAAGAACAAGTTTGAAATGAATCGATTTGGGGCTGTTAAAATTATTCCTTAGCATCAAAGTCAAGCAAATGATCATGGGATATTCATCTCCCAATCCAAGTATGCCGCCGAAGTTTTAAAAAGGTTTAAAATGTTGAATAGGAAACCTATCCCAATGCAACAGCTACAGGCCTAAGATTGAGCAAGGAAGCTAGCAAAAGTGTAAACCCAACATTGTATAAGAGCATGGTTAGAATACTGATGTAGTTAACAACAACTAGGCTGGATATAATGCATGCAATAAGTTTAATTTCCAAAGTTATGGAGTCCCACAAGGAAACACATTGGCAAGCTGGGAAGAGAATCTTGAGATATGTTAATGGTAGTATAAACTATGGTATTCTATATCCTACATCATGTGAACTAGAGATGATTGGTTATAATGATAGTGATTGGAAAGGGAACATTGATGATATGAAGATTACTTCAGGGTATGTATTCCTTATGGGTTTAGGAGCCATTTCATGGGCATCCAAGAAGTCATTGTTTATCTTTCTACAACAGAGGTTGAGTACATAATGGCAAATGCAGTTGCATGTCAAGCTATTTGGTTGAAAATGATACTTCCATATTTGGGTGAAGAACAAAAGAGTTCTACTATTATATTTTTTGATAATGTATCCTCCATAGCTTTAAGAAAAAATTGATTTTTCCATGGACGAAGCAAACATATTCAGATCCGTTATCATTTTATTAGAGAATTGGTGGAGCATGGAGAGATTAAATTCAATTATTGCACATCTGAGCATCAACTAGCAGATATACTCACAAAATCATTACCAAAATTTAGTTTTGAACACCTAAGAGAAAGCTTGGGTGTCATTAATTCAGCAGTAGTCAGCTCTAGATAGTTACACGACGTAAGTACAAGTACTTTTGCTGATGGTTTTGATTTGGGGGGGGGTGTTGGAAATCTAATCCCAACCACCACTATTTAATGCCCATCCCCAAGCGTGATGTTCTTGGATTTCAAATTTTAAACATGCACAATTAATGTGGTTAGTTGGGAATGCAAATAATTAAAAAATTAAAAGGAAATAATGTTCCATATTTTGAGTAGTCGTATGGAGGAAATCAAATAAAAAGAAAATAGAAAATATCAGCAACCATAAGAGTTTTTTTGCAGCAGCAAGAGAAAATAGAGGAGAAGAAAAATACAATAGCATTGTGTATTTTGTAGGTGAATATCCAGTAGTAGTTAAGGCAAGAAAATAGAATAAATATACAAAGGAAAAATACAAAGCTATATGTAGCAATATTTATAGTTTTTTGTAAATGAGAATTTTGTGGATAATAGAAGAAATAAATTCCATATTTTAGTTGTCTTCTTTTTTTTAGTAATGTTGCTCTATTTATGCTCTTGTTTTATCTTATTTCCTTTTTATTTGTGGGTCTGAAACTAATTCTCTATTTTATATATATTCTCGTGTCTAGAAAATCTATTTTTTGTGTTCGTTCCTCCCTCCTCCAAAAACAATAACCTTATACATATTCATAGGTAGAGAGGCTTATGTTTTTTATTATTTATATTGTGTAGGTTATAGATGTAGGTGCAAGTGAAGTCATTTCTTAAGCCGTTTAAGGATATTTTCAATGGAGGCCAATTGACATACTTGTGTGCAATGATGGAGTGACTAAGATTTATTATCTGGATCAAATTCACATCGAAATAATTATTGTAATAGTTGGGTCAAACTTAGTAGCACACTCTACATAGTCCACGTGGCTCTTCCATTGATGAGGCGGAGCACCTAGTGTCAGTGCACAACCATGTGCATAATTGGTTCACTTGCTTAATTGGTAGAAAACAATCTCTCTATACCATATTTAGATTTTTTGCATCTATATCTAGATTTTCATATAATTATTAGATATACACCTACACTTATGGATTTGGATCTAGCTTTGAATACAATTTCTTGAACACCCACTTAGATTTCTCCTTTTGCATATCATTTTCCATATGTTTTCTTCATTACTCTTGGAAATAGATAATTTCTCCCTACATGCTTTTGATATTATTAGGAAAAGCAAAAAGAAAGTTTCTTTTCTATATGCATACTTTATTTTTAAAATGTCTTATTTTTAGACTTGTGTGTTTTATTGTAAAGAATTACGAGTATATCTATATATTGGAGGAAATTGTAAGGGTATTCATACACATTGTATTGAGTTGAATCTCTGACATGGAAGAAGATATATATGTATAAAAGTGCTGATTTGACATGGGAATAATTTGTTTATTTTCAAGATTCTTTATTTTATTTCAACTATTCGATATTTTAGTTTCCTAATTTCTACAAATTGGTATCAGGGCATTGTTTTTCAACAAGTTTCTAATTGACAGTAAGTTATGGCTTCTATATCTTGTCTGCAGACACCAAAATTTATAGGAAAGAATTACGAGTATTGGTCATTAACCATGAAGGCACTATTCAAATCTTGGGATGTGTGGGAAATTGTAGAGAATGGGTACATAGAGCCCATAGATGCAACAACGTATAATGCACTCTCAAAGGTACAAAAGACACTTTGAAGAAAGTAAGAAATATTCATCAAGCCATGAATGAAAGCATCCTACCTAGAGTGGAAGCAACTAGTAAATATTAAATATCATGGGACACTCTCCAAGTAGCATATCAATGGAAAGAGAAAGTAAAAAACAAAAAGCTACAATTACTTCGAACGGATTTTGAAAATATGTGAATGAAAGATTCAAATTGTGGATAATCATTATTTACTTTTGTAGAGTATTTATTCAATCAAATTAAATCTGATGGTGAAACTATTGAACACATAAGGATTATTGAAAAGTTGCCTAGAAGTTTGCTTGTGAAATTTGATCCTTTGGTAGTTGTTATTGAAGAAACTTAAGATCTAAGTCAGTTTTCAATTGATGAGTTCCATACGTCATTAATAAATCATGAAAAAAGGTTGAATAGATCAAATGTAGTTGTAGATCAATCTTTTTCATCGCAGGTATCACGAATTCATGGAAAAGGAAGATGAAGTAATGGAGCAATAACAAATTGACATGGGAAACTTGATTAGTTCTTCACTATTATTCAATGTAATACATTGGCTATTACATAGCCATAGAGGTAGCAAAACTACCTCCTACAAAATAGGTAACAAATGAATCGTTTATAATTATACGGGTGTAACAAATAAATTTGACTAAGAAACAATATAAGCACTAATAAAAAATTTCCTAACATTCCCCCTAGTGCTAACATGGAAGAAAAACATTCACACACTTAATGGTAGTATGATCACCCCTATGAAACATGTCCTACAATGTGACTCATGATCTTTGTCAAAAGAAAGGCTCTCTCCTTCCATGGTTTTAAACAAGCTTAATAAAAACCTTGATGTGAACAGGCCCCATCAAATGTCTAGCTCATGTGGTTTTCTGGACCCTTCGAAAAACCATTTCAAGATCCATGAATTGACTTACTTTGGTGATTTTTTTCACCACTATGATTTTACATCAAATAATTATATATAGGAATCAAATATCGCTTATTAAAAAAATACACAATATAACATATATAGGAAAGATATTTAACAAAACTTCCTATAAGAATTGCAATATTCTTAATTGCAACTATTATTGTCAATCGCTGCCACTCGATCTCGAACAACATAGGAAAATGCCACTGCCTTTGGAAGCTTCCTTTGAAATTATTAATTTTAGGTGCAAAATGGAAATGGAACATTGGAGTCATGTTCCTCTCGATAATGTGAAATTTCCACACATGAACACTAAGAAGAAAAATGTATCAAAGACATAAAACTAACTGAATATTGTTAGTTAGATCTTGTTACACGTGGTTACCTTTGGAAGTGAACGTATTCACAAGGGATCATATTTCAACGAATTACAACAGTCAGAGGATCACTGAAAGTCATCTGCGCTCCAACACAACTGTTTTTCCAACATACAAAACCACACAAAACATGAAATATGAAAAGAAACACACATCAAAAACTGAAAGTAAATATTCACACCACAAAAATGCCACCATGAATGATATGCGGCCTCATTGTTGATGACTAAAGAGATGTCACTAAACAATCTCCAACCTCCGATGCCTCCATCCTCTAGTGAATGATGTTGCTAGCTCAGCTGTATTTGATCATGAAGTTTAGTAATTCATCTTGGACATCAAATTCCACTGAAAATGTGTCCGTAAGGATTTTTTTTATTTTTATAATATTTTAGCTCTTGAAAATACGATAATTTATATACTCTTAACAACATATACCCAATACTTTGAAACGAAGTGACTCTGATTAGTCGTATTACTCTGACACTCTCCTAAATTATACATTAGATAAAAAAATTGATCACTTTCCTAAATATGATATCTTGACCATACTCTATAACAATGTCGGTTTACAAACATTAAACGAAAAACAAAAACAATATTATCTTGGACTTCTAAAATTCTTCTAAATAAATCGACACCAATCCAGTTATACTAAATAAAAAATATCTACATAGAATATGATGTTAAATCTAACCTTTTGAATGTGTATAGATCTGCAGTATTTAATGCCTCCATTCAATAGCATCCACTCAGAGATATATTGCCCAATATTTAATGATGCATGAACCATTGGTAGGTGTTGGAATTGAACAACCAAAACGTGGGTTTTGAGAAGAATACTAAGTTGTGCTATGGATTGAGATCCAAGGATGGTTGGCATAATGGAGATGGCGATGACTTCTGCAGCTTGAAGTTTTTGATTTATGAGTTTATAGAATTTGTATTTGATCAGGATGACAATAGGCATTGTATGCTATCTAATATATACACTTTTTATCCTTGCAATGCCTTTTGAAACTCGTGCTTTTGAATCTTAGAAATTATTGATATTTCAATGCCCTTGCTTAATCAGACCTATGCGAAAAAAGTGATCTACTTTACCTAAATATATTAGAGGAAACAACACTAAAATATACACAGATGTGGATGAAATGCTTCCTATAATATCCAATTATGTCTTCTATATTTCCTAAACATGCCTTAGATCTGTAGTTATGAACAGGTCTTGAACAATGCTAAATAAAGAATTTTCTCAATATAAAATAACCATCCATACATGAAATGGAGATGTACCTCTTCCCTTGCACACTAATTAGAAAAACATAAAGAACATGATTATACCATGTTCTGATACCAAATAATGGAAAAACACCAAATTGATAAAGGAAACTTGATTATTTCTTCACTATTATTCAATGTAATACATTTTTATATTATATAGCCACTGAGGTAGGGAAACTACCTCCTATAAAATAGGTAAAAAATGGCTCATTTATAATTATACCAGTGTAACAAATACATTTGACTAACAAACAATGTAAGCACTCACAGATATTTTCCTAATAGGAAGCTTTAGCCCTATAGGAAGAGGAAGAAGTTCATCTAGAGGATGCAACAATGGTCCATCAAACTCAAGTGGAAGAGGACATATTCAAGAGCACAATCATAATCAGTTTTCCTCGTCAAATATAGGATGAGTCCCAAGTGCAGTGTCACAATTGCAAGAGATATGGGCACTATGCTTATAGTTGTAGGAAAAAGTCAGTATAATCAGAACAAGAAAGATAAAAAAATTAGGTTGGAAGCCCTACTCCAAGCTCCATGATTATTGCACGCACAAATATTTATGAAGAAACACCTTCTTTAGCACCTATTGAGTGTAATATATCACAAAATATTCCTAGTGATGCACGGTATTTGGATTTTGGTTACAATAATCACATGTTAGGTAACTTAGATTTATTTTCTAATTTGGATGAGTCAGTAAAGACAGATGTTACCCTTGGCAATAATAATATAGTGTTTGTAAAAGGAAAAAGAACAATTAACATTCTAACTAAAAAGGGGAATAAAAAAGATTATGCGGATTATTTATTATGTTGTGAGGTTTGAAGCACAATCTTATGATCATTGGTCAATTGGTACAAAAATGATAAAGAGTTTACATTGAAGACAATGAATGTGTGATTGTGGATAAATCTCCAAGTACTTAGCTAATTTCTAAAGTAAATATGACAAGCAATAGAATGTTTCCTTTGACAATTAGACCATCCGCATCTAGATCTCATACTACAGATCATTCCGGAGCTAAAGAAATTGAATAAGATTTTCAATCAGTTAAAAAAGATGAATCTTGTCTTTGGCATCTCAGGTTTGGTCATTAGAAATATAGAGGTTTCAATTTATTACACAAGAGAAAAATGGTAAAATGTTTTCCTTTGATTCATAAACTAGAGAAAGTTTGTGAAGGTTGTATTATGGGGAAGTAACATAGAGAGTCCTTCCCATTTGGAAAAATAGTAAGAGCAGGTACACCACTTAAAATTGTTCACTCAAATTTATGTGGGCCTATGCAAACAAATTCTATCATTGGAGGTTGTTCTTATTTTATGAAATTCATTGAGGACTATACAAGGAAGTCATGGGTGTACTTTTTGAGACACAAATTAGATGTTTATGATATATTTCAGCAGTTCAATGCCTTACTGGAAAAAAAAAAAGTGGGTACAACAGCAAAGTATTTGAGGACAAACAAAGGAGGTGAGTATGTTTCCAATTCTTTTATGTATTTTTGCAAATATCATGTTATACATAAGCAGTTTACTACCAGGTATAAACCATAGCATAATGGTGTGGTAGCGAGAAATAATAGAACCATCATGGAGATTGAGAGAACTATGATAAAAGCAAATAACCTTTCAAATGAGTATTGGGTATAAGCTAGTAGCAACTGTTGTTTTAATTTTAAATAGGTGTCCAACAAAAATTGTTTGAAACATGGTTCCTCAACAAGCTTGGAATAATAAGAAACACAATTTTTCTCATTTTAGAATCTTCGGTTCTGTGGCATATCCATATGTTCTTGATGACCTAAGGAAGAATTTAAACAACAAAGGAGAAAAGTGAATATTTGTTGGATATTCAAAGAATACAAAATCTTACAATTTGTTTAATCCAGTCACTAGAAAATTCATAATCAACAAATATGTATAGTTTGTTGAAAATGACACATGAGATGGAAGTATTGAGAGAAAAATTGGTGTAGAAAAAACTATTCCTCATCATAATTTGGAAGAGGAAACAATAGAACAACAAGCTATTGTATCTTCTTTGAATCTTGGACATGCACCACAAGTTGTAGCACATGTTACACCTCCATCTACAGCTAGGAGGTCTCTAATATTTCAATCATCTTCAACCATGCAAGAGAAAACACAAATAAAACTAGAAGAAAATCCTTCGGTACAAAAAAAATTCCATCATATGATATCCATTTGCAATGGAAAAACGCAGAGTCTTAGTGAGGATTTTTGATTTTAATATAACTAACTTTTTTTCAGTTTTTCAATTGTTTTCTCAAGCTACAGATCTAATATACTTTGAAGATGATATAAGAAATGAATTTTGGGTTCAAGCCATGGATGATGAGATATACTCCATGGATAAGAATCATACACGGGAATTAGTAGATCTTCCAAAAGGAAAGGAAGTGATAGAAGTGAAGTGAGATAATAAGACCAAGTACAATGTTGATGGTAAAGTACAGAAACATAAAGTAAGGCTGGTTGCAATATTTTTTTCACAACAATATGGATTAGATTACAATGAGACATTTACACCCATAGTATGTTTGGACACAGTAAGAAGGTTTTTAGAAATTACAACTAAAAAAATTCCCTATTTATCATATGGATGTGAAATAAGCATTATTGAATGGTTTTATTGAAGACGAAGTTTATGTAAATCAGCCAGAAGGTTATGAGATTGAAGGTCATGAAAAAAAGGTATACATGTTGAGAAAAGTGCTCTATCGTCTCAAAAAATCACCTAGAGCTTGGTATAAAAAGGTTGATTCTTGTTTAATTCAAAATGTTTTTTTCAAGAGGAGAAAACATATAGACATGAGATATCACTTCAATAGAAAGCTAGTTAACAACAATGAAATTAGTCTAAAATTTTACATATACGAAGATTATTTTGCTGATATTTTTACAAAAGCTTTGGGAAAGGAATTTATTTTATTATTTGAGAAAAATTTTCTAAGTTTGTGATTAGGAATATGTCAGATCCAGAAATGTACACTAATGTCCAGAGTAATAAAAATTTGAAGGTCGAAATTCAGGGGGAGTGTTGGAAATAGATAACTTATCCCCACATGTTTTTGTTATTATTAGGAAAAGTAAAAAGTAACTTAATTTTATATATGTGTATTCTCATTTCCCTATTTCCTTTAAATCCCAAGCGTGTCATCTTATCACCCACCATTAAGTTGGACGCTCACCTGAGGCGCACACAGGGACCAAGCCTTTATTTTCTGTGAGCCTTGTAAGAATGCTTCGCCATTAATGGAAGAATGGTTGTAGAACCATAAAATCATGCATTTCATCTAATACAAAGGTAGAGGAACTAGATCTAAGCACAAATGCAACATGATGTAAACGTAGACATTACAAAAACATAATAGAATCAAATATGAACCATGAACAACAAGAAGAACACACTATGGTTTATCCCATAGACATAGATATCCAGAAAAGAGCATTATATATTGGTTATAATCTATTAGAGTAGCCATACTACATCCAAGCGGGTCATATCATACAAAATACATCAAGGAATGAGAATCTAATCCTACAAAATGAATCTTCATAGAGTTTCGTAGCTATGTTCCTTCATCACAACCCCTATTCTAGACCCAAGTGCATTCATGTGTAACATCATCCATTCCTACCCCGCTCTTCTAACATCAACCTCTTATTCTTTTCATCCAAACACCTCCTTATATAGAAATGGGGGATTTCCTTTACCGTCATAACCTTATCCATGATTAGGACACATGCCATGTGGAAACGTGCTTCTCCTTACTCGAGTGCTTATACCAGCTTGTAAAAACCTCCACTAACTATAATGATCCTACCCAAGAATATTCCTTTCATGGAATATTCTTTCCTTGAGCTCCAAGACTCCAGGATGGAACCTTATCCACTCGTCACGTCTACTCGACCCTTCACATGTTTTCCATGTGATACCACATCTGATGAAATGGCTATTTCTTGTGTTGGGTTTTTAAAATGATCCTTTTAACAAACCATAGTCAGGGGACAAAAAGTCCCTCCTCTTTAATGGGAGAGGTTCCCTTATTGAAAGCAAGCAACAAACTTATATACAAATGTACAAATTTCAAAGTGTGGAGTCCTGATACTTTGAAACATTTTATGCCCAAAGATAATCAATACGAAAGGATGGAAGAATTAGGGAGATGAGGAAGGAAGAACATAACAATACCTTCAGGAAATATAGATGGAAGAGTATCACCTTATAATTATTGAACTATGGAGTTGGAGAATAGAATCATTTACTTTCATAACCAATATAATTCCACAGACGCAAAGTTATAGAAATCATATAAACAAGAACAAAAAAGTTTTCTATTATAAAAGATGAATGATTCTCAAGTTTCAAACACGGAAAGAAGCAAAGCAGAGGAAGAAATGGGGAAAACTTATGTATTGATTACTTCGAATCTATTACTTTATAGAGTACCAGAATCCAACCTTCAACAATGGCGTGGAGAAGCCAATAAATAGTTTCCAAGAACGGTTACATTCGGTTATAGAAAAATGATGAAATTGATTCAAGAAACTGATGTCTGAACTTATTTAACGCCTTGGCTGTTTCCATGCTTGGTGGAAAAACCAGACACATTGAATCACAACCGTCCACCATTCCTTCGCAAAATTTAAATTCGAGCCATCCACTTGGGAGAGATTTAAACTGAAGAAGGCCATGCGGATTCCTTTTGCATTTTGTGCCTTTTGGAGAAATGGAATTTTAGAACATTTTGGCCTGCCCACCCACTTTGATACAATATTGACACATGGCCTTACTTGAGTGGGGACAGATTCGTGAGTCAATTTTATAATTTTACCTCTTTTCAATGTGGGCTCAAAATCATAAATTGCTCTACCAGCCTGCCTCCCCACTTTGACCTTCAATGTGGGATTAATATTTGACTTATTACCTTGGCATGGAAATAAATCCAAAATTATCAAATCATCCCGATGGCCTGCTTTCCCACTTTTACTTTCTATGCAGGTTTAATATTTGGCTTTCTCCTTTTTTTTTGGTGGGGCCATATATCTAACCCTGAACATGTGGAGAGTTGGTTCTCCTTTTGAACCTACTTTTGGATTTTGCCTTCGAAGTTGCGCCAGGCTGACACGTGGAGAGTTCTGCCAGTTATTTTATACTTAGTTGATTCGGGCCTATTTCCCACTTGACTTATATTGACCCCTAGACATGTGGAGAGATGATGCTCATTTGAGTTTCCACTTTGGATACGTCTGTTGAAATTACACCGAGATGATGCGTGGCTCCTTCTGCCGGTGCTGGAATTTTCAATGACCAAATTTGTCTCTCCATTAAATCTGACCACTTGGTGATTTGGCACTCATTTGGAGATTGGACCTTTGGTTTCACTTCTTAAGTTTCATCATTGAGGCACGTGGAGGATTCTACCGACCCGCTAATACTTAGTCAATTTTAACGATCGACTCTTTCTCTTTTTGGACCTGGGACATGTTGAGGAATGGCATAAGATTGAGAACTTCCCCTAGTTTTGACTCTTGAAGTTACACCAATGAGGCATGTGGCACCTTCGCATTGAACCTTCCATACTTAGTTGATTTAGGCTTGTTCTATCTTCATTTTGGACCTGGGACACATGGAAATCCTGCACTTATTTGAGGACTGTCCCCTGGGCCTTGCCTTGGAGTTTCGTCATTTGGACGCGTGGAGGCTTTCGTTGTCACTTGAAACATGGACATGCTGCATCCAATAAGATATTTCCACATACTACCCATGGATGTTGGGGAAAAAGTTAACGGGTAAGATACCCCTGTCATTCTTGACTGCGGGAAGAAATAAAAAGAAGGGGAAAAACTCCACCATTATGACCAACTTTTAAATGGTTCTCCATGGAATGGAAAACTAAAAACAATACTAGGCTCGACGTGATCCAATACTCCAAGGTACCGACTCAAAATTTTTGAAGCTTGACTTGAAAAGAGGGGAATTTTGAGGGCAACAACAACTAGCTCTGTCTGGGGATGACTTGACAGATGAATGAGGCAAGATCAAGAACCATATGAAAACTTAGGGAAAGTAGACTAGTGCCTTATCCATTAGGCAAATAGAGTCAAAGGAAAACCAACACAGAATAAAAAACACATGAAAAGAAAACAAACCAAAAAGGAAAGATAGAAACAAAACAAAAAGGAATGACCAAAAACTAAAACACTGTACACAATATACATAGAAGGACTGCCTAGTCACCTAGGACTTAAACAACTTCATATACTACCCACTATAAGGAAGTGGGAGAGGAGAACCATCCATATAATCCAAATAGAATGAATTTTCTCTAGCAAAATGCCTGATTTTAAAAGAAACAAGCCAAAGGGAATCAAACTTACCATGGCTTCCTTGAGGTTCATGCCTTTTTTCCCATAGCAGAACAATGTCTCCCACTTAAAAATCTATGGGTCTAGATTTCTTGTCAAACAAAGCCTTCACCCTCAGTTGATGAGCTGATATTCTATAAAAAACTTGCAACCTGTCTTCATCCAGCTTCTGGAGATACATGATCCTCTTGTCCAAGGAACTAGAAAAACTTGAATCTTCAATAGCCTTCATTAAGTGCAAGGCTGGTAATTCCACTATCACTAGTAACTGGGCTTCAACACCATACACCACTTGAAAAGGAGACATCCCAATTTCTCTTTTGGGTGTAATTCTTTCTTCCCAGAGAGCATCATAGAGTTTCTTGTGCCAATTCCTCTAAGAATCATTGACAAATTTTTCTCCAAACGATGGTTACCAGATTCTTGTTTATTGATTCTACTTGTCCATTCCCTTGGGGGTAGTAGTCTGAAGAGTGAGCAACGGAAATTCCATAACCATAGCATAAATCCATCATCTCAGAAGAAGAAAAAATTGAAGCATTATCAGTAACAATCTTGTTTGGTACCCAAAACCTTATCAATATGTTCTCTTTAATGAAATTACACACTACCTCAGAAGTAGTGATTTTGACTGGGATGGCATTTTACCCACTTTGTGAAGTAGTCTTTAGCAGTTAGCATGTGAGTATGCCTAGCACTGGAGGGTGGGTTAAGAGTTCCAATGAAATCCAATCCCCACTGTTGAAAGGGATCATCAATCACTACTGGTTTTAGTGGAAAATCAGCCAACTTAGGTCTCCCAACAAAAGTCTGACAAGCTTCACATTTGAATGCATCTCTGAACAGTGTAGGCCAATAGTACCCATCATGAAGGATTTTGTGAGCAATGATAGTAGAAGAGAAGTGGCCTCCACAAGCTTGATCATGAAAAGTTGAGAACAACTTCTTCTGTTTCTCTTTTTCTACACACTTCAAGAATCTTCCATCTATGCCTAGCTTGAACAAAGCATTCTCCCATAGTACATACTATGCAGACCTTAGCTTAATAGTCCTCTTCTCCTTGGCACTCAAGTGGGATGGACACTCTCCATAAGTAAGAAAATGTGCAATGTCAGCATACCATTCATCTGTTGAACTGAAGAAAGAGGACAACATGAACATCAACTACTTCTTTGGACAATGTTGCATCAGCTCCTTCAGTAATAAGCTCACATAAGACTTTACCCCTGACTAGCTTAGTTGGCTTGATATCAAGGTCATATTCTTGGAATTTTTCTACCCAATTTCTTCTCTTAGTTCCAAACTCCTGCTATGTAAGAATAGACTTGATGGCTGTATCAGGAATAAGAACAACAGAGTGAGAATTAAGAATATAAAAATGAAACTGCTTGATAGCTTTGACCACTACAAAATCATGTTTCTCCATCATAGTATATTTTAACTCATGAGCCTTTAGAACGTACCTCATGAATGCAATTAGGAAGCTCATGATCCTTTGAATTTCTCTGAGTTAGGACAACAGCCAAAGGTACTCTCTATAGCATAGCAATAGATGATAAAATCTTTGCTGAAATCAGGACATGCTAAGATGGGAGTCCTAGCAATGGCCTTCTTAATCCCTTCAAAAGCTTCCTTACCCTCAGAATACCAACTAAAGTTTTTCTTTCCTTTCATCATGTGAGAAATGCTCATAGTCAACTCTGCAAAATCAGGAATGAATCTCCTCAAGAAATTTAATCTTACCAAAGAAAGAGTGAACACCCTTTTTACTTGTGGGAAGAGGAATCTGCTGGATTACTTGAACTCTTTCTGGGTCTATCTTGATCCCTTATTTGGAGACAATATTCCCAACAACTTTCCTTTAGTACACAAAAGACATACTTATTTGGATTAAGAGAGACTCCATGTTCTCTAGACTTCTGGAGGACTGCTTCAAGAGTGTTCAAAGTGAATCTGCCCTTGTTTTGGATAAAATAGTCAAATCATCAAGGTACACTACAACACACTTTCCTTTTAACTTGCCAAAATCCAAGTCCATTTCCCTCTGAAAGGTGGCACCAACATTGATAATACCAAAAGGCATTCTCTTGTAAGCAAAGGTTCCCCAAGGAGTAGTGAAAGGCATTATTGTGTTGATCTGGGGTATTGACCTCCACTTGATTGTATCCAGAGAATCCATCAAATCATAGACAACATCCTAGAGCCTGTAACAACTTGCAAAACCTGATCCATCATGGGAAGAGGGTAGTTGTCCTTCAAAGAGGCCTGATTCAAATTCCTTAAAATCCACACAGATGCAAATCTCACCATTCTTCTTCCTGACAGGAACAATGTTGGAAATCCATGTTGAATGGTGTATAGGAAAGATGATTTTTGCCTTTAGAAACTTCTGGATCTCCTGAAAAATAATGCTAGCAACCTTGGGATTGTATTTCCTTTGTTTCTGCTTGAATGGTTTGATCCCAGGTTTCAGAGGGATAAAATTTTGCATCTCCTTGGCTGGAAATCCTTGAGATCATCATACGAATAGGAAAGAACATCAACATACCTTTTTAGCAGATTTACTACCTTCTTCTTTTCCTCTTGAGTGTAGAATTTTCCAATGTTAACCATCTTGGGTTCATCAAGACTCCCAATATTAACCTTTTCACATTCAGTGGACTGCCAAGCTCCTTGGGAAGTTTTAGACTTAACGTACTTATCATGCTTATCAAACATGTCTTTGAAACTCACTAGCCCTTTAGGAATCTTGTTACCTTTCAATTTGATGCAGCCATCTTGATCTGTATCTTCCTTGACATCCCCTTCATTAGAGGATACACACTCTCTAGGCAAGGTCTCACTTCCTTCAAAATACAACTGGTCAAAATTATCCTTAAGCTCTAAGAAAGAGAGAAAATGTTGATCATCATTGAAAACCTACCAGTTGTTTGTATTATCTAGTACACTGGGCCTATGAATCATTTCAATGGTAAATTTCTCCTGAGAGAAATTTGGATGAGGAATCATCAAATATCTTGAGATAGCTAGAGAATCAGCTCTAGTGTTCCTTTCTCTTGGCACAACTTCAATGGAGAAAGCATCAAGAAACTCAATGGAATCCCAGACAAGATTCCTATAATGCTTTAATCTCATGTTCTTGACTTGATAATGATCCCTAACCTGTTTCACAATCAACTCTACATCTCCATGGGCACAAAGATTCTTCACTCCCATTTATTTTTCCATGTTCAATCCAAGTATGAGTGCCTCATATTCAGCTGTATTGTTTATATTTTCAAAACATGGCTTGAAAGAAAAATGATGAACCTTCCCTTCTGGAGAGGTTAGTACTACACCAGCCCCAGAACTAGTTGAAGAGCAACTTCCATCAAACTCCAAAGCCCAAATGCCATTAGGATCATGAATCAACTCCCTTAGGAAGTTTTGCCTCATCTTGTAACATGATCATGTAGTTACCATGCCCTATATTTGCATAGAGTATTTGTGCTTTTGGATCATCAGTATTTTACACAATGTATTTAGTTTATTTCTCAGGCAAGCAGCTTCTTCATTTTTCCATTGACCGAGATCAAAGCATGTGATGCAATCCATTTGAATTTCACCTCCTACCTCCTTACAAAAATTTCTACTTAGCAACATCCCATATGAGGGAGGATATCAAAACTAAAATAGTGGCTAAGACCCTTTTCTCTGGAAAAGAAAAAAAGCTACTTGTGCATCTTTAATTCACCCAACAAGAGGCACTTTCCTACTCTCCATGGAATAATAGGAACCAAAGGCATGTGTTAGAGTCAGGCCCAAAGCATGACGTACTTTTGTAGGCATTACATTGTCTGATGCTCCTAAGTCTATAACACAATTACTGAGTTTATGGCCAGCTATGAGGAGAGTCACATAGAATGGTTCAACTTTCTCATTAGGGAAGTGAATGCATCCACAAAGCTTGATTGAGGTGAGGAAGAAGGAGTGGGAAAAAGGTACCTTTGGAGGTATGGGTGAAGCTTGGGATTTGGAATTGACAAAGTTTACCATTTTAGCAAAGGATTTTGGATGGGTTTGGTAAAACTCAGCCTCTAAAATTTGGATTTTGGTCCTTTTTAGGTGATCAATGATATCAAAGGATCCAAAGGTGGATGGGGCATCACTACTAGGAACTTGAGAGACTTTTGATTTTTCATTTTTAGGATTTTAAGGACAAAGAGTTTTGGAAACAAAAGAAGAAGAAGGAGGATTAACATTACTCACCTTTTGTGTGGAGGCAGTGGGAATAGGAGCTCATCTTCTTGCAATCAACTGGAATAGTTATAGGAAGACTCCTTGGAATTCTTAGTAGGATGCGCCAAGTTTTTTCTTTCTTGTTTCTTTCTCCTGATTCATAACAGCATATGACTCACTATTCATATTTGCTACTCTTTCATCATATTCATCTTCATCATCCATACCTTAAGTGGTGAGGAAATGAACCTGAGACCCACCAAGCTCTTCCATTTCTTTAACTTCTTCTTGTTGGTTCTTCATAGAGTTCATTACACTCCTCATCATCAAGTTCTTCAACTTAACATAGGTTGCATTGACTGGAACCTTGATGGGTGGGCCTTCAATAGTCCAATCTGGTCTGAGAAGCAGGCAAGAAGTTCCTGCACTGAAAATTATTCCTTGGAACATCTTAGTAAGGGGTATGCTGAGCCAATTGTTTCTTGAGAGCAATGAGATCATTTGTAAGCTTTTGTACTAACTAATCGGAACTGGCTCCAGGGGAAGAGGAAGAGGAAGAAGCTTTAGATTTGGAGGATTCTTTTTTCAGTTTACCAGACATGATTAAATCATCCTCAACACTGATGCCATAACCATTGATCAACATCCAAATGTTGCAAGGTTAGATCTCCTTAGTGCATAACTCACTTCAGGAAACTGGGCATTGAGGAAGAAGCACTTTTGGATTTGATTCACTAGATGAGTGTTCTGTGGAATTTTATTAATTAGCTTATTGAATTTAGCCACAAACTCCCTCATGGGCTCAAATGGATCCTTCTTGATATGAGAAATTTGTGCTAACAGAGCATGCACATCTTCAGCAGGTTTGAAACGTTGCTCAAACTGAGTTACCATGGTATTCCAATTAGTGATCGACCCAACAAGAAGATGATAGAACCAATCAACAACATTGTCCTGCAATGTCTCCACAAAAATATTAACAGAGACATATTCATGTTTAACCCCAAGAATCCCACATGCAACAATGAAGGTTGCAATGCGTTCATCTGATGAACCTTCCCATCACCCCGGAATTTAGGAAAACTTTTCCTGTTACCCCTAGGTAACTCATGTAATGGATGAGGAAGAGCAAGAGGCCCAACCTATTTTCCTAAAGGCAAATGAGGCTGCCATATTTGGAAAAAATGACTAAAGGGGAACTGAAACACCAGCAAGTATCAAAGCATGGAGATTAGGGCTGAGTTGTTCTTGAGGAATGCTATTCTTGGAATTTTTGTCCTTAACAAGAGTTGTGCTTATAGAATGAGTTCGTCTGTTCCTTATCTTGCTAGAAGAAGAGAAGTTTTTTTTGCTCCAGAAGTTGAAAATGGGAATCCTCAACCTCGAGAGATTTCTTCCCACGTGTATACCATAGAGTCGTCTAGACCAACAATGATCTTGAAATTGTTCTTTTAGAAAGGGATCTGTTTGAAATGAAATCCCCAGCGGAGTTGCCAAAAACTATTGGGTTTTTAAAATGATCCTTTTAACAAACCACAGTCAGGGGACAACAAGTCCCTCCTCTTTAATGGGAGAGGTTCCCTTATTGAAAGCAAGCTACAAACTTATATACAAATGTACAACTTTCAAAGTGTGGAGTCCTAATACTTTGAAACATTTTATGCCCAAAGATCATCAATACAAAAGGATGGAAGAATTAAGGAGATGAGGAAGGAAGAACATAATAATACCTTCAGGAAATATAGATGGTAGAGTATCACCTTATATGTATTGAACTAGGGAGTTGTAGAATAGAATCATTTACTTTCATAACCAATATAATTCCATAGATGCAAAGTTCTAGAAATCATATAAACAAGAACACAAAGTTTCCTATTATAAAAGATGAATGATTCTCAAGTTTCAGACACAGAAAGAAGAAAAGAAGAGGAAGAAAGGGGGAAAACTTCTGTATTGATTACTTCGAATCTATTACTTTACAGAGTACCAGGATCCAACCTTAAACAATGGTGTGGAGAAGCCAATAAATAGTTTCCAAGAATGGTTACATTCGGTTATAGAAAAAATGATGAAACTGATTCAAGAAAAATGACATCTGAACTTCTCTAATGCCTTGGTCATTTCCATGTCTGGCAGAAAAACCAGACGCATTGAATCGTAGCAGTTCACCCTGTCCTTGCAAACTTTAAATTTGAGCCGTCCACATGGGAGAGATTTAAACTGAAGCGGCCTATGTGGACGCCTTTTGCATTTTGTGCCTTTTGGAGAAATGGCATTTTGGAACATTTTGGCCGCCCACCCACTTTTGATACAGTCTTGACACATGGCCTTACTTGAGTGGGGACAGAGTCACGGGTCACTTTTATAATTTTACCTCTTTTCAATGTGGGCTCAAAAACACAAATTGCTCTACCTGGCTTGCCTCCCCGCTTTGACCTTTGATGCGGTCTTAATATTTTAATTTTTACCTTGGCATGGAAACAAAGCCAAAATTCTCAAATAACCCAATGGCCCACTTTCCCTCTTTGACTTTCTATGTGGGCTTAATATTTGACTTTCTCCCTTTTGTTAGGCGGGGTCGTATATCTAACCCTGGACACATGGAGAGATAGTGCTGATTTGGAACCTACTTCTAGATTTCACCTTTTAAGTTGCTCCAAGCTGACACATGGAGAGCTCTGTCATTCTTTTATACTTAGCTGATTCAGCCCTACTTCCCACTTGACTTATGTTGGCCCCTAGACATGTGGAGAGACGGCACTCATTTGAGTTTTCTCTTTGGATATGTCTCCTGAATGTGCATCGAGCTGACGCATGGCTCCTTCCACCAGTCTTGGACTTTTACATGGCCAACGCTATCTCTCCATTGACTCTGACCACGTCCCAAGATGGTGTTCATTTGGAGATTGGCCCTTTAGTTTCACTTCTAAAATTGCACCATTGAGGCAAGTGGAGGCTTCTGCTGACTCGGTCATACTTAGTTAATTTTAACGATTGACTCTCTCTTTTTAGACCTGGGACACGTGAAGGACTAGTGTAAGTTTGAGAACAGCCCCTGGCTTTGACTGTTGAAGTTGTGCCAATCAGGCACATGGCACCATCTGCTGAACCTTCCATACTTAGCTGATTTAGGCATTGTTCTAGACTTCATTTTGGACCTGGGGCACGTGGAAAACATCCACTTATTTGACAGACTGTCAACTTGGGCCCTACCCTTAAAGTTGCATTCCATTTAGATGTGTGGAGGACTTCATTTTTGCTTGAAACATGGCCATGCCACATCCAATCAGAGATTTCCATGTACTACCCATGGATGCTAGGGCAAAAATTAACGGGGAACATACGCATGTCATTCCTGACTACGAGAAGAAATAAAAAGAAGAGGAAAAACTCCACCATTACACCCAAATTTCAAATTATTCTCCATGGAATGGAAAAATGAAAACAATACCAGGATCAACGTGATCCAATACTCTAAGGTACCAACTCAAAATTTTGAAAGTTTGACTTGAAAAGAGGGGAATTTGGAGGGCGACAATATCCTAGAACCCTATCCTTCTTCCATGTGCCAAAATTTTCCCCTATGGGCCATTCCTTGAGCACCTTTTCCTTTACATGGCTTGCAAGCATGCGATCTTCCTCTACTCTAGGACTTAGTCCTTTTTCAGGGCCAAACATTTCTTCACAAAAAACTTGTTGTCCATCCTTGGAAACAATCTGATCTTCTAGAAAGAATAAAGAATCGAAGAAAGGAATAATCTGCACCTAGCTTACACCAATGAATAAAAGAATCTCAACACTACTGAAGAAAGATTGGGAGATCTTTATTCAATGCCCACTTTGATCTTACTCCAAACATCAACCTCATATTTTTCTTACTAAAATAAATCTCCTATTAATGTGCACTGAATTCATCAAATTATAACTCCTCACCCTTAGCCTTCAGTGTATCAGACAATATTTTCCATCTGGTTGCTAACGTCACTCAGCGTGCATCTATCCTTTGAGTAACCTAAGGATATAATTCCTTCACTTTATTTTTAATCAATACCCTTCAGGCCTTCGATCACCTGGGAACTTCTTCTTGACCTCATGCTATTATCTTTTCCCATTTCACCCTGTTACCCTTGTTCGTCTCCTAAAAATACTTTAGATCTACCTCATGGGTAGTAGACCAATATACCTACCACCTATGTCCCTGTATCCATGGTTGTTTTAGACATAACTTCGGCCATGTGCGTCATGGTTTTAACTAAGGCAAGGATTTTGGGAGTACCGAGTTATGGTCTCTTTAATATTTGATTTCTCCTCAGCCCTCTGTCACGCACAAAAAATTCCTCCGCTGACTTCGAATGCAAGTGGTTGTCTTCTCCATCATAATCAAGCATGTCAAATCCTCTAGGAAGAGAAAAGTCTGACTCAGACTTTCAGTGCAAGGGGGGGCCACAGTCCAGGTGTTCAAAAATAAAAGAGTATGAGATAGTTTCTACTTTCTTGTAGGCTTCGTGCATCTTCACCTTTTCCTCTCTCAACTCAACCTTTAACTATGCAATTAGTAAATTCCTTCCGTTTTATCTCCCTATCTCTCTCTATTATCTCCTTATTCTTTTTCTCCTATTCCTCCTCCAAGGTTTCTTATTCTATTATTCCTCCCAAAAAAACTTTCCCATCACTTCTACCAATATCTTGTTTAGCATGTTACAATCATGCTCATCCACTAGCCATGCTGGGTATCCACAATAAGTATTCACCTCATTATGGTTTTATGGCTCTATTACTGCATCTGCACTAACTTTGAATTTGGGCTCATCAACATATGACTTCAAATGTCCATGACAACATCTTCCTTTTTTGCATGTATGCACTATCCTTCTCAAATGATGACCGATACAATACGAGTTGATGTGTGGGCACCGTACTTTGGAAAAGTGCTCACACAGGACCTTGTTTGGATCATTGACATAAATCATTATGTGTCCTTGTGCCACTATTCCCTTGCCACCTATATGCAAGACTCCTATTGGTAATTTGACTGCTAAAAACTTCTCCTTGTCTGCTTTATCTTCTATTTGTATCAATATTTCCTCAACAGTGTTGTGCTTCACCAAATATTTGATAATGCCCGCTACTTCCCTTTCCATAGTATCATCCTTTACTATCCTTCTGGCCTAGTGTATGGTCTCTTGTGTGTTCATTTTCACCTATTAACTTCCTCCTATTTTCTGAATAACCTCCTCTTAGATCCATTCTACTCTTCATCATATTCATGTACATTGTGCACATAGGGAGATACCTCACCTTCCTTGTGCTCCTCATTCTCCTCTCGACTCATCATGCCCTTCATTCTATTTTTCTCCTTAGAGTTTGAACTTTGCACCATCTTTTTCTTCTTCTTCACAGGTCAACTCCTCTATCATAGGGGACATTTCTTTCTTAGGTGAATTATCCTTTATGGGGTTTTTCTTCCTTCGAGGTGTAAATACTTGGACCCGCACCTTGACTCATGTGCCATAACGGTCTGAACATGTATGCATGCGCTCGAGTGCCCTACTTCCCGTAGTTTATTCTCTTTCTCTCTTCATTCCTTTATTTATGGTAGGGTACATCTGGGATGGACACATCATCCTCAATATATGCACCATTCTCTAATTTAGGTATTAGGTGTATATAAACCCTCGACTATCATTTTTTCCCGTCAATAGGGATTGACACATACGTTTTTACCATACATACATCAGTGGGAGACATACTTCTCCAGATACGTGCATTTCTTAGGGTACTCCAAAAAATTGTCGAAGCATGCACGGTACTCCTGATCTACCTCACTTAAATAAAATATAAATTTCTTTGCCTCCTTGAACCTATTAACGGTGCTCTGACAAATATTATCACTGTGAAGTAAAATGGTAACTTACACCACGGGAATTTTGTGCCATTTTTCAAAGTGAATATGCCTATAAAAAAGAGTTGGTATACCAAGAACTCAACCTCACCATGCATGAAGGTCTGGTAGTTTCTCAAGGATTCTTCATTATGTACCAAATCGCATCATGTATTCTCTTGTACAATCTCTCTAAGCGCATGCCTTATGTGTCAGTATTCATCATATCACAAGTGTATGCTTTGAACCTTTTCGCAGGTGAAGGGTCCTCATCAGGGTAATCCTAGACATATCTACTTCATCCCATTGGGCACTCCGATCTCTAAAAAAAACAATAGTCAGAAGGAAATTTCCATACATGATCTTATCCTTATCGCACGAGCTGCATCTATGATATCCTCTGCAATGAAGGCCGAGAGGTTGTAGATTATACCCCTCTGAAATATTCCTGCAAATTTTCATTCATTTCTTGTTCACTTGCATCCAACGCTCTTGTCCATTCAACTTGGTTAGCAAGTTGTGTAGATATCTTCATGACTAGGTTGGTGATCTTGTTGATATAAAAGTTAGAAAAAAACCCTTCTTATACTCATATTCCGCGAATTGTCTCCTATGATTGCGTCCTTATTACCCAAGTCATCATCTAGTGACTCTCTCGTGGAGATAAGTCCAGTGTACTTAGAGATCAATTGAGAAGTTAAGCACATCCTCCTTCCTGCAAAGTAAAAGTAGTCTGTCATGTACATGTGTGACATCAACCACTGGTATAACCTTTCAGGTTTATAGAAATATGGACAACTCATAGAGTTGCAAAAATATGAGCCTTCTCTAATGTGGTCTTCATAAGATCATCATAAACAAGTTTTTCATACTGTGTCATTTCTCCCATAGGGAGTACTAGTTCCAATGCCATTTATTTCTCCATGTTGCTTGTCCTATGGTTGTAATCACTTACAAGAAATTTTTCGTATGTGAGACACCAATCCATCCCCAATATCATGCCATCAGGTTACTGCATCTCCGTGTACCATTCCTCATTGAAACTAGTTGATGCGACTTGCTTTCCCTTTCCCTTGCCTTTTCCCTTATCTGGTGAAGTGTTTAATCCCTTCCTTGGTGTCATTTATATTGTCAAGTATTTGTAAGTTCCTCCTTACGTGTTCTTCCCTCTGCTTAACCCTTTGGCTTCACTCCAAAATTTCTTCAAAAACTCATGTGCTAACTCTGCAAACTCTAACCTGGGAAATTCTTCTTCAACAAGATAACGTAAATACCCGTGAGAATCCACCAAACAAACTCCTCCACTCACATCTTGTGTACTCCATTCCACTCTGGTTCACAAATATTTTGAATTTTCCACTTCACACACAAATATCCACAAATTCTTTTGAAAGGATGCCCAAGTTCACAAGAGTCTCTTTCAAAAAACAAAATGCAAGGTAAAAAGAAATAACTCACCCTGACCTTCTATTTATAGATTTTTTATTTTTCCCACACAAACTCTCATGCCACCTACCACTGTACAATTGCATTAAAGTCCATTGTTTCCAACGCCATCCTCCCATGCATTTTTTCTAGCATTTTTATTTCATGCGCAAACTCATGTGAAAATCCCATAACCTTTTGGTGCGTAAAACTCGTATCGACCACAGATCCTCATGCATGCTCCTAACACCAAAGTCAATCTTCCTCTATGTCTTAAGCCAAGTTCTTTTCATTTCCTACCTCATGTTTCTCTCCTGCTTTTATCCCTGTACATGGTTTTTATAAAAAGTTTTGACACCAATCTTCACGCATCATTACTTCTACTACATGCGCTCCTCTGAACCCATGCACTTTTGATTTTATCACTTGGGTCGTCAATCCACATCACTTCCAACACTTTCTTCTTACTTCACTCTTCACATGAAATTATCCCTTACACTCTCCACCCCACACTAAATAGATGTGTGGTCCTTTGTGCATAGAACCCTTTTAGATAGTAACTGACTACTAGAGCACTAGTGCATGCCCAAAACAAACTAAATAGAAAAGAAAAAGAAAAGTGAGGAAAGAAAGGAAACACATATAAAGGAAAATGCATTAAGGGAAATCCTAAGTTACCTGGAAATACTACCTTATTTACAAACACACATAAGATTTGTTTATAATAGGGCTTCAACCTAATCCCATTAAAATAACTGGACAACTGTGTCCCATCCAGCACTTGTAAATGGAAAGCACACGAATCAAGTATATAGGATATAACATACAGTCCCAACCAATGCACTTTGTGTTTCCCAGGATGGCGTAGAAATTTGAATCATACAGTAAGAACCATCTACCCAACCTCAAACTCCTTATTCCTAATATGTTGATCATGTCATGCCTTTTGTTATATTTCTTCATCTTCTGAACTCCATCGAGCAATGGTTCACCTCTCATCCAAATCCATAAGCTTATCAATGCAGCTCATCTAATGTTTGTTCATCCACCAATCCTCCTGCACATAAAATACGTAGGGATGGTAACATGAATTCCACAGGTAGAATTCTTCTATGCACCAAATACTAATTGAAAAGGACTTGCCTTGTTCAATCTTTTATAAGTTATGTGATATGCCCATAGTATTGCAGAGACTTTATCATCCAAGTCCCTTCTTCCAACATCGTAAATCTTACTGAAAGTGTGGCTTAAAATATTTATAAAGGTGTCATTAGTTCCATTAGCCTGAGGATGATAGGGCGTAGTTTTATGATGGGCCACCATAAACTATACCAATAAGATTCTAACAGTCTCATTCAAAAAGTGAGTACCTGTATCACTTGTTAAAATCAATGGGCATCCATACTTACTGATTATATTCTTCCATAAAAACCTAGCTGTTGTAACCACCGTGTAATCCTTTGTAAGGCACCACTTCCACCCATCTTGTAAGATAGTCTGTCCATGTGATAATATAGCGTGAAGCTATCCTGTGCATGTGGCTGGGGAAATAGGGCCCACAAATTCAATTGCCCATTTTTCAAATGGCTCTGCACTAGCAATAGGTCTTAATGACATTTCATCTCTCTGTCCTGGCTTACCAAGGCACTGGAAATGGTCACATGCCTTACAATACTCTATACAATCCTTATAAACTATTTCCCACCAAATACCTGCCAATAGGATCTTGCGTGCACAGTCACATTTCTTGCATAGTGACCTCCTGCAATGCCACCATGAGCTTCCTCCATAATTGCAATACGTTCATGTTCCAGTATGCACTAGCGTAAAGCCTCATCTTAGCCTATCTTGTATAGGTATCTGCTAATCAACATATAGGGTGCAACATGTATACTAACTGTTTCTTCTCCAAATCCTTCATTCCCTCTGGCGCCACACCCATTCGTAAGAAAAAACAATATCTTCCAAGTTAGAGGGTGTGCACTACAATCTGAACAATTGTGATATCTGGTATTGTGTCCTCAATGCTCTACATGACTTCAATTGAGTTAATCCATGATAGATGGTTAGGTCCTAAATTGCTCTTTCCTAGTTTACCAATGACCGAAAATTCAAATTCTTGAAACAATAATATCCACTGGCATATGCACCCTTACAAAATGGGCTTGTTCACCAAGTACTTGTAATGCCATGTGGTTCATGTAGAAAATAAAAGGTGTTGCTAGAAAATATTGCCTAAATTTGTGCAGCATGTAGATCATTGGAAATGCTTCACGCTCCGTGGTAGTATAATTTTGTTCAGCTGGAGTTAAATTTCCTACTTGCAAAGCACAAGGGGTGATCAACAATCCCCTCTCCAGGTTGTGCTAACACTGCTCCTATGGCCATACATGATGCATCAACATGTACATGAAAAGGATTATCCCAAGAGGGAAAGTGCAAAAATGGGCGTAGTCGTAAGTTTTTCCTTTAAAGTGTCAAAAGCCAATTTGTTGTGCCTCACCCCAATGGAATTTACTTTTATGTTTTAACAACTCTTCCAATTGTGGAGATCCTAGCATAACCTTTGATGAATTTTCTATAGTAACCTGTATGCCCTAAGAATGCGTGCACACACTCTATGACTAGTAGGCTCCTCTAAACCTAAAATAATAACAAAATTGGCAGGGTCTACCAATAAGCCTTCCTTGCAAATAATGTGACCTAGTAGTGTGCCAAATGGAGTAGCAAAGACACATTTCTTAATGTTTACAGAGATACTTAGCTTCCTGCACCTCTCAAACATCAATCTCAAATTGTCACAGTGATCTCTCACTAATCCATATACTATCCAATCATCCAGGTAAACTTGTAGAAACTTATGGATGAAGTCTTGAAATGCCTGCACCATAATGTGCAAAAAATAGCACACATGTGAATTCTTAGTCCCAAAAGGCATGATCGATATAAGAAAAGATTCCCCACTCCAGTGGTGAAAGTAGTCTTCTCCTGGTCTTCCTTCGCAATTCTTACCTAGTGATAACCTGAAGAATCCATCTGTAAAAGAATAGATCTATTTCCCTGTTACACCTTCAAAGATCTCCTCAGTAAATGGGGTTAGAAAAGGATCTATGACACACATAGCATTCAAAATCCCTATAGTCTACACATATCCTTATCCTTCCATCCTTCTTGATGCTAATCACCATTGGGCTCACCCATTTAGATTCCTTAATCACCTCAATGATTCCAGATTCTATCATCTTATCAATATCCTCCTTAACTTTACGCACAAATTTGGGTTCATTCTATAGGCCTCTTCTAAACAGGGCTCACACCTTCCTTTAACTTAATCCTCATTTCCCCCAAGGAATGATGAACTCCCTTCAACACATGGTATATGCATGGAAATAAATCTTGGAATTCACACAGTAGATCAACTATTTTTTAAACCTCCTGTTCCTATCCAGTAATCTCCAATGACAACTTCCTTTTGATTCTACTTTTGAACCAATGTTAACATTCTTCATTTTCAAGGGCTCATGATAGGCGTGTGCTTTCTCATCCACTTTTTCTAATACTTCATGCGTACCTTCTGTATGATTAACATCCAAGTTTTCTACTTCCTTATTATCTATCAAGTATACCAGCTTACCCTTTTCTTTCTCCAGGAAGGCACTCAAGTTGTATCTTCCTTTGTTTCTTCTTTTTGTTTCTTCTATGAAGCGTGCCCCCAACTTAGGTTCTCCTAACAACTCTAGTATTCGGTCCTCAACCATGGCACTATCTCCCAAGGTAAGGTGCTTGACTACCTGTAGTACCTCATTCATCGATGGCTTTGGAGATTGATACTCAAAAGTTAGATAATATCCGTTCGTTAACTCTTGCCAATTTACTCTCTATGATGGTAGCTCTGAATGGATATACCATGCGTGCACACATGCGTGTACCTTGCAAGGTGGAATAGAAATTATGCACCCAATAGTGAAGGAGACAAGGCTTTCAGTGCCTACCATCCAGGATTTCTCACACTCCTAGACATGGAATGAGGATGGGACTCCTTCCCATGATAGTCACATATTTTAGATGGTGCATTTCTTAAGAGAAACCTAACAGAGATCACAATTCTCACTTCATGCCACTCTAGAAGATTGTCTCGATGTGTTTCCCACCAACGTGTTGTTGTCCCGCACAAGGTATAAGTAAGCATATTCCTCCTTTCTACTTGACATGTTTCCACTAAGCTTCCATTGCACATAGAAAGACATCCAGGTTACCTTCCCCAGTATAACTTTGTAACTTCCTTCCTCCCAGGTGCCTAACTATGTGCACTCTAGTAACTTGAGTGACACAACCCTTCATTTGTCTTCCAATTAACTCATAGGTCCATGCACCCAATTGTCACATGCAATGCTAGTTGTGTCACTCATGGACTGAGAATCTTCCTAGTGAATGAATCCTCTCGATGAATGGATAATTTTGGGGTCCCTGATGGTGCGCACATATATTTTGTCCATATCCTCTTCTCCTAAGGGTTCCACATAAGATGTAGAGCTTCCATCTATCAGTGGGATAATTATGCACTCCTTGATTCTCAAAACTAATGTATCCCTTATTGAAGTGCAAGTCATTGTTATTTGTGTAGCACTAGGGGCACCCAAGTAATGTTGGGAAATTTTCTGCCTTAGGGAGTTCTAGAACCTCAAAATTTCCAATAAACTTTTCCCCTTGAATGGTTATGGATGTATCCTTCAAAACCCCGATGGGCATATCCATTATTCTATTAGCCATATATAGCACATTGAAATATGGCTGTAATGGGGGCCTTCCCATCTAATTCCATGCATCTAAGGTAAGGACATTGACTTCCATGCCTATGTCAATCAATATGTTGCTTAAAATTCATCCATCAACCAACATGTTCAACATGATTTCCTTATCATATTCAATACTGTGAGGGGGTATATTAGCATGTAAGAATTATCTCTCATGCTCACCTGCAACGCTGGTCACTTTTTCTCTCAGCCATTCCCCTAATAGAGGAATAATGTTCTCTTGGTGCAACATCCGACATACCTCCCTAACTTCATCCATATCCTTCTGAGGGACCTTAACACTCTTTTTCTACTCCAACTTCCATGACTACTCCTTTAGAAATTAAATCTCCCCTTGTAAACTCCTAATCACCTCCATGGTTCTCTTGGTAAACCTCCTTCTGATGAGTTGGATTAGGATATTTCCCATGTAATACCTCTTCTCTTGTAATGAGGGGCCTTTGCTTTGGTTCTTCCCTAGCACGCGTGACCTCCACCCATGTGGTTACTAAGACAGGTTCCAACTCAGAGTCATGCACTACCATAGGCATCCATTACAGATCAGCTCGCTTCACACTCACCATCCTTGCCCCTTTTCCTTCCTCTGGTTCTATCTCATGTGCTCATATAACTCAGGGAACTCCTCATACTTATTGCTTCTTCTTGTACCATGAGCATTGCAGTAAATCCAGACACTTGCGCTTGTAGTGTTCAATAGATCCACAATTGTAACATGTTCCATGAGGAAATTCACTCCTACCTCCTTGACCACCATGGCCTCTGAAACCTCTGCAAAACCTCTTCCTCGATTACCTCCATCTCTGCACCCTTCATACTGACAACGTTCATTCTTAGAATTGTTCCCAATACTGGTCTGGTGCACACCAATATCAATGACATCATGTATTTGGTCTATCAATCAGTAGTCCTTAGTATCATCGGTCGTAGACATACAAATCTTACAATAAAAGGACACATTCTCATGGAATGCACACGTCACAACAATGGGCATCTACTTACATCATGATCCCCATGGCAGATTTCACAATCTACTAACATAACGCACTCAATTTTTGAGGGAAACTATCCTTGGTATGTCCTTCTATCTCATAGTTTGTACACCAAATTCCATTGCGAGTTTCATGAGTGAATTTGTAGATAGTTTTTCAAGTTCTTTTCTATGGTAGTAATTTGTGCTTACAAAAATGGGCTTACCCCATTGTTAATGCCTTCAATGGCTTCAGTGTGTAGAGTAGCCTTCGTCAGATCCCTGAAAGTCTTATGGGAAAGTGCTCATTGAAAGGCATTATCAATCCTCCAAAAACCATTGAGCATGTTGAGATGGATGGATATCATAAACAACTTTGAAAAGAGATACTTAAAGTGTGCATCATACTCCTGCACACTCTCTTCCATACCTTGTTGAATTTCCTTGAGTGCATTAATGCTCTTTTTCTCAAACTCAGGAATATGAAATTCCACCAAGAAAGCATCACGCAACATATATAATCCACCATTGTCTGATGGGGGTCATACTTTTGTACCAACTATGTGCGCACCCTTGCAACGTAGTTACAAATTGACTTGCCTTCCACTCTAAGGTAGTGATACCCTTAGTGCGCCATAGAAATTCACATTTGTACACAACTCTGCAGCATCCTCAACACCCTTGTAATCAGTTAAATGTAGACATATCATAAAACACTTGTTGAGGTGGTTGAGGTCCTTGTACACCAGTTCTAGAACTTGACCTCTTCATGTGTTTCCACCACCACCAGATCCACTAGACCCACCAGCTCCTATCCTTCGGATCCACCAGATCCTCCTCCCATAGTAGGTAAAGGGCCTAAAGTAGTAGTTGTGCCTTGCGCCCCTAATTGTTGCATTGAATTGTGTGTCAATAGTCTGTGACGTTGAACCACTCACAGATGTGGTACCCAAACCTTGTGTACCCACACTTTGCCCAAATGTTGTGCCAAACAATATGCCTCCAAACACAAGAAATGTTTGTTCTACCATAGATGAATTAAATGAAAAATTATATCTACTAGGTGTTGCTTGACTACCACTACTAATACCAACTGGATTAACAAAACTTCTCTCGAGGAACTAGAAAACTAAGTGCCAGGGTTTGGTCACCAGGTGGGCTAAGATGTGCACCTACGCTCTCCTCCTTTCTTCATATGATGATCTCTCACCAAAAGCTAAGGGGGTTTCTCTCCACACTTGCCAAGATGGGGTAGCATATACTACTTAGGTTCCATGTCTTCTGCACATGAACCTCACATCCTTCCCTTCTCTTCCTCTACTCCATCACTCTGCAACTTTGCATTGTCCACCAACTCCCTTTCACCATTCATTATACCTGAGCCTCTCTTCTCTCTCTGATTCTTTTGTAAGGTCCACCATCTTTTACCACACTAACTTCCACGCCCCACCTAGTGGGAAGTTAGCTAGCCATAGGAAATGCCTCCATACTCAGAGTGATGATTCAGGATCTTAATGGATAACAGTATAACATGCAAGAATGATCCTCTTGGCTCCCTCAAGAACTCAAAATCAGTAATCTCCAAGAAAGAATACATAGAAATTGCACGTATTCCAGTGTATAACTAGCCAACACTCCACTCCACCAATGATCAAATGACATGATTCCAGGTCAAATCAACATCATGCAACCTCTGATACTCTTCTTGGGTCCAAACATGAGGTCTATAATACCAGTTTCTCCTTACACATATGTTGATAACCATTCATACAACTCTACTAGGAAATAACAAAATAAGGTCTCATAAATCTCATGATATAGGTGCTCTTCTACCCATTTACGTGCATCAAAATCAGATCCAAGTACTAAATCACTGTGAAAACTCATCCTCTGTGATTTTAAGCCAAGTCTCAATGATATCCAAGGTCAAGCATTCTGTCATCACGCACCATTCTCACAACAACTTCAAAGAGGTCCCAACAATGGAACCAAAATGTAGTCTCTTTTCACTATTTCCTTTCTACCCCAAGCACGTCATCCTTATCACCCAACATGAAGTTGGGCTCACATGAGGCATGCGCAGGCGTCGAGCCCCTCTTTTATGTGAGCCTTGTAAGAATGCTTCGCCATTAATGGAGGAATGGTTACAGAACCAGAAACACATGCATTTAATCTAATACAAAGGTAGAGGAACTAGCTCTAAGCACAAATGCACCATGATGTAAATGTAAACATTACAACAACATAATAGAATCAGATCTGAACCATGAAACAACAAGAAGAACACACTAGGGTTTGGCCCATAGACATAGATATCTAGAACACAAATCATATATTGATTATAATATTTACAGTAGCCATATTACATCAAAGAGGGTCATATCAGACCAAATACATCAAGGAATGACAATCTAACCCTACAAAACGACTCTGCACAGAGAGCCCTAGCTATGTTCTTTCATCACAACTTTTGTTTCAAACCTGAGCACATTCATGCATAACATCATCCCTTCCTAGCCTCTCTTCTAGCATCAACCTCTCTCTTCTTTTCATCCAAATGCCTCCTTATATAGAAACAGGGGCTCTCCTTTACCATCATAACCTTATCCATGATCAGGCCGCATGTCAGGTGGAAACGTGCTTCTTCATACTTGAGATGCTTATGCCAGCTTGCAAAAACCTCCACTAACTATAATGATCCTCCCCTAGAATATTCATTTCATGGAATATTCTTTCCTTGAGCTCCAAGACTCTAGGATAGAACCTTATCCACTCATCACACCTACTCGACCCTTCACGTATTTTCCATGCGATACCACATCCGATGAAACGGCTAAGCCCTAGAACTCTATCCTTCTTTCGCGCGCCAACCTTTTCTCCTGTGCACCATTCGTTGAGCGCCTTTTCCTTTACTTGCCTTATGCGCATGAGCTCTTCCTCTACTCCGGGACTTAGTCATTTTTCAGGGCTCAACAATATACATAGTTTAGTTTTAATTATATGTTCCTATGTTTTGGATAAAATAAAACAAAACAAAACCAATAGCTTTGTTTGCATGAACAAAAGCATGTTCTATTTGTAGATGATATTTCTATTATTAAAGTTCTATTTTTTATTGTTAGATGAAATCTTTCTATATATTGAAGGCAATTGTAAGTGTCTTTATACACACACAAGTTGTATTGAGCTAAAGCTCTAATTTAGAACACATTCCCATGGAAAAAATTGATGTCATAGGAAAAACTTAACTTGCAATCTTGACATAGTCCATGTGGCTCTTCCATTGATGAAGTGGAGCAGCCACTCTCAACGCACAACCATTTTGATAATGGGTTCACTTGCTTCATTGGTAGAAAACAATCTTTCTATATCATATTTATATTTCTGCATTTCCATCTAGCTTTTCATACAAGTATTAGATACCCACTTAGACTTCAACATTTATGTCTAAAGTTTTATATGATTTATTAAATATGCACACAATTTTATTCTTTCATGCATACCCACATGTTCTTTTGTAGTTAGGTCAAACTTTTAGGTCATTTTTTATGTTGATAAACGTGTAATTCTAATATAAGGGTGTGATGATGTAGTACCCTTTATATGGTAGTGGGCGTTACACCAGTACCGAGTATGCTCTTAAAGAGCGGACAATGGAATCTCCCATGCTAAATGTAATTCAAGGTGGGTGCCACATCATCAAATCATGACGTGAAAACCCTAAAAAAAATCAATGAAATAATTCAAACTACATTGTGATGAGTTTGGATACCATGTTGGATGTAAACCTTCAACATTCAAATTCAAGGGGAAATACCTTATTAAATCTTCTTGTTTTGGGTTCACTAGTTTTGTTTATGCCTAATGTAATTTAATTTTTATACTTGTGTACAAATGTCAGGAAGGATCCAAAATTTTATTATGTTAGAAATACTATCGGATTCTATAATAGAAGTTAAGGATCCAAGAAATGTAGCCAATGATACCCTTGAAGCTTCCAAACATGGAAACAACAGGGCCATGTGCTCTCCATTTTATCTTCTGGGTTATTGCTTGCTCTTTCTTATTTTTAGATGTGTTATTGAATTGGTTATGTTTGTTCATGTGAGGGTGGTCAGTTATATAATCTCTGCATATATAATTTATTCTGTTATACAAAAGAATCATGGATTTTGTCTTTCAAGTCACTTGGGTCAATAATATTTATATTGATGAAACATCTCTCTAACCTAGCTACATCTTCTTTTCTTTGTTGGCTATTGAAATTTGTATCTTATGTATGAAAATTTTGTCTCAAAGTCAAGCAATAAGGATTCATCTACATTTTTTTATTGAATGTTTTTGGAATATTTTTACTGTAGTGGATGATCAAGCAACTGGCTTGTTAATACGTTTATACATAATTATGATGGTATGCACAGGTCTGGACAATGACATGAGTTTATTTGGATTTTTATTTCGAGGTTACTATTACCATTTTAAATCTTTATCCAACATAATAATTTATAGAGACAAAGATCGTTTAAAGGAAGTTGTCACAACAATATTTTGTTACAAGTAATTGTGTTTGAGTTAGTGTTTTAAATATTAATACAAATATCTTAATGTCGATGTAATCAATGTCCTATTATTTTAAAGGATTTTATTTCATAGGTGATGTAATTAATTGTCTATGCTTTATAAATAAATGGTTATTAATCGCAAATGAAAACATGGTGGCTCTATATAAAAGCAAATTAGACATGACCAATCACTACAACTTTGAAATACAATTGCAGTGTCTATAGCAATAGACCATTAGGATTGAAGGGTTTAATATAAAAGATAGAAAACTACATTGAAAAAGTATGAAAAAATTTCGCACTTATGACATGAAGGAAGACAAAAAAAATTAGAGCTCCTCTACCAACTCTATCACTATCAAAATTTCCGTCCATGTCCCATGTATTTCTTCACGGTGCACTTACACAAATACTTAGTTCCACTATTCCTCTTGATTATCTTCTTCAATGTCTCTCACTACATCTCTCATTATAGATTCGAAATCCTCTATTACATGCCCATACCCACCAAAATCTCTCATTACAGGATTCTCTTGTTATCGATTCCTAAAAAACATCCTCTTCAGACAATATCAATGTCTATAAAGTCTGTAAGGTAAAAATTGTGGCTACAGAAGATGTTTGCAATGACAAGCTTTTGTAAATGGTTGCTAAGGTTCAGTTAGCTGTTTTGAGACAACAAACCAAAAAAAAAAAAAAATCGCCTCTTCGTTTCTTCAAATTCATTATTCAACTCCTTTTGTGGCAATACTAAGAGAGGCATTCCAAAGAAAAAAAGACTTCAAGAGGTAGAAAAATGTGTTAAATGTTGATTGTTTGAATTTATTTTTGAATCTCCATATTTTTCTATTTACATAATGTTGTGATGTGTAATTTTGGGGCTGAAAATTTGACTTACATTTGTCAATGAAGACAAATACTAAATGTTTCACATTAGTGTTTATAGAGGTTTGTATGGTAATTAAATCAGGGCATATACTTTCATTATTTATTTGCATATGGTTTAATTTTAAATTTAATAATTTCTTCACTTTTTTAAAGAATAAAATTTGCTTTAGAATTATTTGTCATATGTTTAAAAAAGAATGTTATTAATAAATAACAGATTAAATTCAAGATAAAATAAAATGTAATAGTTAAAAAAATAAATTCTATGCCCCCAAAATTGCAATTTGATAGTAAGAAAATAATTATGAAATGGGATACATGTATAAATATAATAATATTAATTTACATTTAATATTGTAGGGATACAAAAATTAAAAATGCCAATAACAATGTTATTGGTAAACATCCTTTTACATCATTCTTCAATTGTGTCTTTATTATGAATACATTATTTTCAGCACGATTTGCCATATCATGACTTTATTGTTATCGTCCCAAACAATAGAAACGTGACAAACTATGTTGCCCCAGTCTTTTATTTATTGGTCTGTCACAATAGGAATGTCACAAACTATGTTGCACCAATTTTTTATTTTGCCCTGTCACCATTGGACTGTGGCAAACGATGTTTCACGGACCACAGGTGCAGAGCTGACCTTTACAAAAGCAGGCAGTTATTAAAGAGATGAATCAGGCTATAAGTATAAGGTAGGGAACCGAAACTTGCACAACCTTCATTCTAACTGTATTTCCTCGTGTGTATTCAATTTCTCTAATGGGTTTTCCTTCTCTTTCTCAGTTACCAGCAGGTGGAGCCGATGCTTCACATTCTGGGTCCATGTTCACGCCCACGCTGTTCACAATCCTGGTTATTTGCATTCTGTACAAATTGTTAGGGACACGGAAAAAGATTATAAATGTATCTAGATTGCCCCCTGGACCATTTGGATTGCCTTTCATAGGAAGTATGCATCAGTTGGGGAAACTCCCTCACCGTACACTTTGTGACCTTGCTAAACAATATGGCCCCGTGATGTTCTTGAAATTAGGTTCTGTTACTGCAGTAGTGGTTTCTTCCCCTGAGATGGCCAAAGAGTTCTTACAAACTCATGATTTGGTTTTTGCTAACAGGCCCTGCATCAGCTGCAACCAAATATGTAGCTTACGATGAAAAGGATGTGGGATTCGCACCTTATGGAGATTACTGGAGGCACATGAGGAAAGTCTGTGTCACGGAATTGTTGAGCGCCAAGAGAATAGAAAGCTTCAGGTCTGTAAGAGAAGAAGAGGTGTCTGTGGGGGTGTATTCCATTTGGGAAAAGAGCAAACATGGCACAGCTGCTGTGAATGTGAGCAAGAGCATAGCATCTCTCATTTCTTCTATAATCTGGCGAACCTTGGCGGGCACCAAATTTTCAGAGGATGATGATCTGGTAGGAAAGAAACTTAACCAGATGGTACACCTGGTCACAAAAATGATTGGAACTTCCAGCATTGGAGACTTCTTTCCTTACATGTCTTGGATCGACGAATTGAGTGGTGTGAAGGGGCGAATGAAGGAGGTCCACGATTTCTTTGATGCAGCTGTTGAGAGGATAATAGACGAGCACATGGAAGAGAAGAAACGGAGGAAGAGCCAGGACCAGAATAAGCATACTAAGGATTTGGTTGATGTGCTACTAGAGATGGCCAACAATACTACTGAGATAAAAATCACAAGAGAACACATTAAGGCAATTATTTTTGTATGAACCTATCTCTTCCCTTTGTGATTTAACATACTCTTTCGTTATCTATTCTATTTATTTATTTTTCATTCCAATTTTTATGTTTTTTTTGATGTGAGCTATGAACTGGTATTAGAAATGGAGAATTGAATTTAGATGGGGTTTGTTATAACCAACTAAAGAACCTTATCTACCCAGTTCCGACTAAACACTTTTTAAGTGCTAGAGAGTGTTAAAGTTTCACCAATCAATCACTTTCAATAGCAAATCCCCCGCTAATTACCCTTAACTTAATCAAACCAACCCACTTAACCAACATAGTGCTGAACCTTATCCAGTCTGTTTCAGCAAACCACTTTTTTTTTAAGTTCTAATGAGTGTTAAAGTTTAACCAATCAATCATTTTCAATGGAAAATCAGGGGTTACATACCCTTAACTCAATCCAACGAACCCACTTAAGCAACTAACCTATGTTACATCAGCATACTAGTTCAATTTATAACAAGTTTGTTTTAATTTTTTAATTTTTCGGTTGCAGGATATGTTCCTTGGTGGATTGGAGACAACAATCACTACCTTAGAATGGGCTATGAGTGAGATGGTGAGAAACCCTCGTGCGGCCAAGAAGTTGCAGACAGATATTGAATCCGTTGTAGGAAAACACCGCATGGTCAAGGAATTTGATCTTTCCGGCATGGAATACCTGCAATGTGTGGTGAAAGAGACATTCCGACTACACCCTGCAGGGCCCTTACTGCTCCCCCGTGAATCTAGAGAAGCGTGCACCATTGCTAGGTATCTTATACCCAACAAAACGAGGCTCATGGTGAACGTGTGGGCAATAGGACGAGATCCAGTTGTGTGGGAAGATCCCATGACATTCAAGCCTGAGAGATTTATTGGAAAGGATATTGATATCAAAGGCAGAGATTTTGAGATACTTCCGTTTGGGGCAGGAAGGAGAGGATGCCCAGGAGCTGGGTTTGCACTGGCGAACGTTGAGCTTGTGCTAGCTCAGCTCATGCATTGCTTTGATTGGACACTTGAAGGCAATGCCAATCCATCTGAGTTGGATATGACTGAAATTTTTAGAAACAGTGTTCCTAGAAAGGATAATCTTTTCGTAGTTCCCACCTTGAAAGTAAAAATGAACTTATCCAATTGAGAAAATCCATTATTTAGTAGTCATGGGACTCTTCCAATGCAGAAGCAAATGGATTACACTACAGAGATTCTATTGAAACGAGAATACTAGTTGCGAGAGGTTTCTTAAACTAATTTTTTCTTTTCCTTTTTTCAAATACTATGGTTTCAAGAAAGATACTTTTCTTACAAAGTTATGAATGTATATGACTTAGTCGCGGTCTCTTTTATTCAATGTTTTTTGGGTATTTCGTATAACTAGCAAAAGCATCCAAAGGTGTTGACATTGTCAGAGGCTAATAGGTAGATCAAGGAGTATTTGAAAGTAGTATATTTAGAGATCAAATAAGTAAAAAGTGAAATTACACATTTAAAGAAACTAGAACATCTATATGTCAAAATTTTAAATTTAAAAAAA
This sequence comes from Taxus chinensis, assembly GCA_019776745.2. NCBI lineage: Eukaryota > Viridiplantae > Streptophyta > Pinopsida > Cupressales > Taxaceae > Taxus > Taxus chinensis. Next base: position 884,659,075 of record CM034151.1, read on the forward strand.
GGAATCATTTCCATAATCACATAGAGATCAAATAAGTAAAAAATGAGATTACACATTTAAAGAAATTATGGTTTTCCATTCGAACTTAGAAAAATGAGAAAGAAGAGATTCACTCCCTTATGAAGTACTCAAATAAGCACAACAACACGTAAATATAACACAACAATTGTGGAACAAATGAAAGATGATGTTTAATGAGTTGAATGTAAAGGAAATTTTGAGCAAGTAGTTGGCTGTGGCAACCAAGCAAATGCATGAAAATGGAGACTAAAGATATTTAGTTGAACTATGTGAAGAACAAGATATAGAAAAAGAACACTATAATTTCTCCTTGAATAAGTTTTATAAAAGAGAGTCCATTTCCTTAATCTAATTGTTCTTACGTATAAACATAGATACCAAATAAGTAGAAAAAGAGATCACGCATTTATAAAAAAAAAAAAGAATATGCATATGTTAAAATTTTGAAATACATCTACAAATGTTAGTTTCATCTTAAAATACATTAAAACCTACAATTTTGATTAATGAATCTTTTATGTTTGTTATTGTTTTATAAATATGTCAAAAATTTAAATTTATTAAAGGGTGGGGGGTGAATGCTATGATGTGTGGAAGGGGCTAATGTGGGTTTGTAATCATATCAAAACCTAATACTCAAAATTCTTAACTAAATCAATTGAATTATAATCGTCAAATTGAAGGGTTCCGTAGTTATAACCTCACACGTGCTAGAGCATTAGAGGAGAACCCAAGAGAACATGAAAATACTATTTTTTCTCTTTTTCCAAATGGGAGTATTGGTGGTTGTGTGTAACAAATGCAAATGAAATAGACAATCGGATCAGGGAATGGATGGTTGAGGTTTTGTGTTGGTGGTTATTGATGAATGATGTCATCAGGGTCATTGATGGGGTAAACCCTAATCATTACCGTAATTTTTAGAGAGAAGCCCTATTAATAAATATGTGTGAAATTGGCGATAGACGGTAACCTACATGTAGAGTTTTAGTGTCTAACATATGCAAAGTGTGGAAATTAAACATATACGAGTTTCCCTATCTATAGGCACGAAAAAAGAAGCTTCATGATGTACAAGATTTACCCAGCTCTCCACGTAGTACATCAATGGGTGCCACTCAAATATTAATTATCATTATCCTCTATTTGTCGATTGAGCCAATGCAGCAATCACTACACGTTCATTGCTAGGTCATATGTTTAAACCTTGATGATAACATTGCTAGTAGTGGCAAATTCAATGAAAGAGTGGTGGTCACTCATGAAAACATTGACTAATATAGATACAAATGAGAATGCTACAAATTTAATAAGCGCCAATGTGACTTAAGGAAAACACAAAGAGTCTTACCTAAAATCTAATTTGCACCTATTATAAAGTGACTCCAATGAAATCTAAATGGAAAATGAATGAAATAAGAAACAATATGTAATTATAATTTAATGGAAACTCCAAAGATATAGTATTATTTTTTTATTAAAAAAGTTTCTAAATTTTCTTTTAGGTTTGGAAACACAAGCTACTAAGAATAATTGTATTTATCTTTTACCCTCAATTACAAAAAATAATAAAACACTTTCTAAAATATTGTATTTGAAGATAAATTAGTAACTACTAAATTTCTAAGTAAATAGTATGATTTCCATTCTTTTTTGAAAATGAATGAAGTGATAGTAACATATTATATTTTATGCTTCACATATTATAATGATTTTGAAATTGTTTGTAGGAAGGTCTATAGGCCAAATATACAAAATTTATTAATATTTTAACATGTCAAATATATGGTTTTAGATAAAAAAAAATTAACCTGTCTAACTGTACGGTTTGATATTTTTTAAAATTATAAATTAGGAAAAAATATGAAAAAAATAGGCCCATATTATAACAACACATCCCAAAACTTTGGAACAATCTAAGTGAGAATTTTGATTCATATTGTATAAGAAGAATATATCTTGAAGGAAGAAGAAATTATTAAATATCATTAAACAAACTATTAACTTATGTAATTTGTTATTATCTATATTATAAACTATCTTGAATGTGTATAAACCAAACATATTTTGCAGAAACAAGAAAAATAGAAACAATCAAATTTAAATAAAAGTTTACAAATTTGGAATTCAATGTTATAAATATATAAATATAATGAATACAATGAATCCCTATTACTCATTCTAATCCCCTAAATACACTACCATTCGACCATGTATTTTCTGACTGAGTCTGCCAAATGATCGTCTCCTTGCCAAATGAAATCACTCGTTAGTCAATTACAATCCTTCATCAATCATTTTATTTTGCAAATTCTTCATTAATGAGGGCGGAAAGCTTCATATATTAACATTGAAGAATAAGCTTGCTCCAATACCTGAGAGTGGTCTTACACAGAGGGCAGCATTGAGGCCAATGAATTCCTTTTACCTAACATTTTGCTAGGAAAGCAATGCAAAACAAATGCCTGCAGCATGTGATTCTTGGGTGATTAGAATTCGGCACCTCCTCCATGCAAATTCCACATTCTCCGGAAGTATCATATATTTTTATTTGCTCTATAATCTCACTGTTTGCTGGGTGATAAATACAGTGGAGGAAAATTTTGCAGAAAACACACACTGGACACTTCACTGTCACAACGACATCTTCAATTTCCTCTCCTTTCTTATAATAGTTGAAACAATATAAACCGCCCTCTCCTCCTCCTCCTTCTTCATTCCTTGATTCCTCAACCTGCTCTTCCACATAATCCATTACATCATGTTAGGATCGAAACACATATGAGCAATAAAATGGAATTAAAACAGAAATAATATAAGAATGCAATCACAAGATAAACCCAATATTTAACGTGGTTTACCCAATGTGGGCTACATCCACCAGAAACAAGCCAGCCTTTTCCTTTATTTAGTCTAGAGGAATACAATACAATTCTTTCTTTTTCATATTCTAAAGAGTAAATCCATGCACATATATATAACTTGTGCACCTCTTTGAAAACATTTTCTTCAACCATAAGTAACCTAAATATATCATGCTTATAAATAAGACATGTATATAAATAAGATAAACATAAAAATAACAACTCTCATCTATTAATAAGACAATAATATTTTTATCCATGGCCATGCTTTCCTCCCAAAATCAAGGAAAAAGAAAATTGCCACTTCATCTTGTAGTTAGACTCCACATCTTCAAAAATCTCCCACTTGGAGACTAACTGCTGCAACTTACTGTTACATCTCATCCTCAGATTCTTCTCTAACTCGTTTCTCTTCTTCAAGACAAATCTTGAAGACCTGTCAAAGTTGAACAACCTTCCAGCTTCTCTTTTTTCACCACCTTTGTTAACATATCAGCAGGATTATGACTTGTGTGGATCTTATCCAACATCAGATGTCTATCCTCCAAAACTGATCTAATGAAGTTATACCTGAGTTGTATATGCTTGGTTCTTGAGTGGAATGATGATTTCTTGGCAAGATGAATTACACTCAAGATATCACTGAATAACCTATAATCCTCCTGCTTCTTTCCCAACTCTTCCATGAACCGTTGCATCCATATCATCTCCTTGCTTGCTTCTGTAGTAGCAACATACTCTGCCTCTGTAGTAGACAAGGCAACAATATTCTACAATTAAGAAATCCAACTAATTATTGTGCCACCAACAGTGAATACATAATCTGTGGTGCTCCTCCCACCATCCAAATCTCTAACCATGTCTGTATTAACATATCTGTGTAAAGAAACCTCTGACCTTCCACAACACAACTTCTTGCTACTGGTCCCTCTCAAGTATCTAAGAATCCACTGGACTCTATTCCGGTGCTCCTTTCCTTGATTACTCATGTATTTGCTGACAACTCCCACTACATGGGAAATTTCTGGCCTTGTGCATACCATAACATACATAAAACTTCCAACTACTTAAGCATATGGAACTCTAGACATATATGCAGTCACTTCATATGTTTTAGGACATTGTTCTTTACTCAACTTGAAGTTCCCTGCCAATGGTGTAATTACTCGTTTTACATCTTGCATCCTAAACCTATTCAACACATTTTTCACATACTCTTCTTTAAAAAAAATCACTATTTTACTCTTTCTGTCTGTATTGATTCTCATGCCAATAATTTTCTTTGTTGTACCTAAATCCTTCATGGAAAATGTATTGGATAACTATCTCTTTAGCTCATTTATATCCTGCAATTTTACCCCTTCCACAAGCATTTCATCCACATACAACAAAATCTAGTCTCTTACAATAAACACAGTGATTAGAATGACATCTAGAGTAACCATGTTCTGTCATGAACCTATCAAGTCTCAACTATCAATTCCTTGGAGCTTGTTTAAGGCCATACAGGCTCTTCTTCAATCTGCACACCAAATTCTCCTTCCCCCTGACTTCGTATTCCTGTGGTGGCTCCATATATATTTCTTCCTCCAAATCACCATGAAGAAAAGCAATCTTTACATCTAATTTTTCAAGATGCAAATATTCCATAACTACCAAACTTAAAACAATTCTAATGGAAGTCATTTTAACAACAGGAGACAAAATTTCATCAAAGTTTATACCTTTTTCCTGTGTAAATCCCTTCACAACAAGTATTTCCTTGTACCTCTTTTTGTCACCTTCTTATTCTTTCAAATTGTAAACCCACTTGTTCTTCAATTCTCTCTTTCTTGGATGCAATTGAACCAAATCCCAAGTTTGGTTATGATCGAAGGAGTCCATCTCCTCATCCATACCCTTCTCCCAATTTTCCTGTGTTTCTACCTGCATTTCTTCCTCAAAAATTTCTGGTTCCTCACCATCTGTCAATAAACAATAGTAAATATCATACGAAGATAATTGTGCAGGAAGTTTACTTACCCTAGTAGAATGTCTTACAAGATTTTTTGGATTTTGAGGCTCTTGTTGTTCTTGCTGATTTTGATCTTCAGAATCAACACTGACTGTGCTAGGATTGATGCCAACTTGTTGATTTTACAGTCCTTTGAGAACTTCTCTATCTTTTATATCATCAAGTGCTACATACTATGAATTTTCCAGCTTCTTATATTGTATTTGTTCCCTGTACATAACCCTTTCATTGAAAATAATATCCCTACTCCTAATGTTTTTCTTCTCATCCAAACTCCAGAACTGGAATCCAAAATCACCAGTGCCATATCCAATGAAAGTGAATTTCTTTGAATTAGATTCTAGCCTGGTCATATTCTCTTTGTCAATGTGCACAAATGCCTCACAACCAAAAACTTTGAGAAAAGAATAAATTACCTCCTTATTGGTCTAAGCCTCCTCGGGTACTCCACCTTCCAAATCACTTGAAGGTCCTATGTTTATCAAGTAAACAATAATATCCACATCATCTATTCAAAAATGTCAGGGAAATCTAGCATGCAATCTCATGCTCCTTGCATGTTCCATGATATTATTGTTCATTCTTTCTGACACACCATTCTACTATTGTGTTCGAGGAACTGTCTTGACCCTATGGATTCCATTCTGTGAACAATAATTATTAAATTCATTTTTGTAGTACTCTCCACCATTATCTGATCTGAGACACTTCAACTTCGAACTTGTTTCATTCTCAACCAAATCTTTCCACTTCTTGAAAGTATTAAATACATCATATTTCTTCTTTATACAGTAAACCCAAATGTTCCTAGTAGCATCATCAATAAAAGTAACATAATACCATGAACCACCAATAGAAGATACCTGAGCTGGTCCCCACACATTCGTATGAACAAGATCTAATTTTTGCTCCTTCTTGGTTGATCCAACCTTTAGAAATATCACAAGCTTTTGTTTCCCATACTCACAATGCTCACAAAATTCTAGGTCTATGTTTTTCAAATATGACAACTTTCCCTGTGAATGTAAAATTTGCATCCCCTTCTCACTCATATGGCCAAGTCTGTGATGCCACAGGGTTGTGTCTATACCTGTAGTAGATAAAATAGAAGATGGATCAATACTAACAGTGGATAAATACAAAGTACCTACTTTCTTACTTCTTGCTACAATAAGATAACCCTTTGTAACATTCCAAGAATCTGCCGTAAATATAACCATACAAACCTCATCTCCTGATTGCCCTGTAAATATTAGATTCCTCCTCAAGCTAGGAACATGTTTGACATTCCTCAACACCCAAGAGTTACCATTCTGAAATTTAACATGAACACTTATTTTTCCAACAATGTTACATGGATCATAATCACCAAGATATACCTACCCAAAATTCCTTTGAACATAATCTTGAAAATACTGTCTGTGAGGAGTTGCATGAAATGAAGCACTAGAATATAAAACCTAAGATTCTGATTTACTATCTAAAGAAAGAATAAGAGCATCTTGTAACACATCACCAGCTATGTTTTCCTCTTTTCTCCTTTCTTGTTGATCTTTCCCTGATTTTAAAGACCAACAATCTTTCTTTGCATGTCCTACTTTTCCACAATTCCAGTATACCATCCTACTTCTAGATTTAGATCTTCCCTTTTTAGACTTTCAATTGTGTCTAGGACCTTTTGCTTTTTCCTTCTTTCTTCCCCTATTTTCTACACTCAAAGCATTACCAGATGACTCACATGTGCTTCTTCTTCTCATCTCTTCACTAAGAATCACACCAATAACATCATCAAACTTTAAAGTGTTTGAACCATTATTCTAACTTTCAGGTAATGAGCACAAAATCAGGAGAGCCCTAAATTCATCATAAAAATTTACTCCTACAGAGATTAATTGATTATTAACTGTGTTGAATTCATTTAAATGATCATTTACTTAATCACCATCTGACATCTTCATATTAAATAAACTTTTCATGAGATATACCTTATTGGAGGCTGAGAGTTTTTCATACAATTTAGGTCCAATTTTTCCATATAAATATTGAAAGCTACCATAGTTTCCAGGCACAACCATATCATTCCCAGTGCCTTATGATCAAGAACATCCCATTCTTCATCTTTCATAGCTGACGGCTTTAAATCTTTCCCTTTCAATGGTAGATAAAGATCCTTTTGATATAGGTAGTCCCCCATCTGCATCTTCCATAGCTGAAAGTTCTAGCAGTTAAAATTCTTAACCCTGAGATTTTTATATTTTGTCAATGCTCCCACTCAAACAAGAAACCCTCTTGTTTGTTTTTTTTGCCAGAACAAAATCCTGCTCTGATACCAGTTGTTAGGATCGAAGCATATGAGCAATAAAATGGAATTAAAACATAAATAATATAAGCATGCAATCACAAGATAAAACCAAGATTTAATGTGGTTCACCCAATGTGGGTTACATCCACCAGAAACAATACAATACATACGAATACAATACAATTCTCTCTTTTTCATATTCTAAAGAGTAAATCCATGCACATATATATATATAACTTGTGCACCTCTTTGAAAAAAATTGCTTCAACCACAAGCAACCTAAATATAACATGCTTATAAATAAGACATGCATATAAATAAGATAAACATAAAAATAACAACTCCCGTCTATTAATAAGACAATGCTATTTTTATAAACATAAAAATAACAACTCTCGTCTATTAATAATACAATGCTTACTTTTACCCATGTCCATGCTTTTCCTCCCAAAATCAAGGAAAAAGTAAACTGCCACTTCATCTTGTAGTTAAACTCCACATCTTCAACACATCATCTCTGCACCAAGTATTATTACAACTGGCCATGGTGCCACTTACTCTGCAATATTTTCTCCTCCTTTCTTTTATATGCACAACAATCTGCAAGATCATGAATGTGAATTTGTTGGTGTTTGACAACAAGCAATTAGCTTAGATAAATGAGCAATTCTCAGCAGCACCAACACCAACACCAACAACACTAGGATGACCACACAAAGCGTATTACACACAAAAAAAAGAACACCTCCAATGAGGCCTAAGTAGGAAATTGCAAGCAAATAAGAGGGAGCTAAAAAATCAGCCATTCTAAAATGAATGAACTCGATCTGAAATTAGTTGTCAATCTCAATTTTTCCATTGGTGAAAAAATCTATTTTAGCCCTATGTTCTTTATTCCACACAGGCACATGTATTTCCTTTTTCTTTATCTTCTGTGAGTTTAAAATGTTTTTTCTATTTCTTAGGTTCTGGTCTCTCCACCCATACTTCTCTCTAATTCCATTTCAGGGAAAAACGTTGAGTCAAATTTGCATTTTCTCAAGGTTACATGATTTTTCAATATTGTGTTTTTAGAAATATATTTTTAGAAAAAACAAACAACGATTAAGACTTGTGAAGTATTAGAAATAAAGCCAATAAAATCTCATGGGAAGAGGACGACGATGCGAGAAGTGGCAATCAACAAAAAATTGTCTCTATGAAGGCATATCAGCCAAAAATGAACCACACTAATTTTGATTGAAATGTTTTTAGGGAAAATTAGTAGAAAGTGCCATTTGGGATAACTATTTCTAATGTTTTTTTTTTTTTTCAGTATACCATATTGAAATCAACCACATAGCCAATATCCCTTTGTTTCATTCATGAAGTGGTTAGGCTCTTAGAGAGCCCACTAGGGATCAATTATTTCCAAGAGCAAAGACCTAAATGGACAAAAATGTTTTACACCATTTGTTGTCTTCATCAACAATTTCAAATTAATCGTAAGCACACATCATGGAAATGAAGCCAAATCCCAGCTCCACTTCATTAATGCCAAATAACTCTAGGAAAATCATTATTATGTAGCATCACTGTCGTGGCATCAATAAAAAAATGATAATACCTTCATATTATATAGATATTCTTCTAACATTCCACCTCATGATTTTTTTACAAAACTATTGGAGAATACAACTTTGCAATTTATAGTTCTAACATGATGTGTGAGTTGTCCTATCAATTCTATTTTCTTATTTTATAAAATTTGGGTATATAATTCAGTATTGGTCATTCCATACACACTTATTTAACATTTGATTTAATCTATTAATGTTTTACACTGGGTCTCTCTTGGGCTCAAGATAAACAATAATACAATTCTACATACCTCATATCATAACATATTAGTATTGAAGTTTTAAATGAAATCCTTCGTATCTATATGTCACTAATATGATATATGATCAATGGAAGTTAGAGGTGAACACTTATGACACTTAAATTGCACCTTCCTTCATGTTCTCCATTACAAGACATAATAATTTGAGAGACATCAGAATTTTTTTATAAAAAAATAGAGGGCTTTTTCAAGATGTGGTTAAACAATTTAGAAAATCGTCATTCTCCCGAAAGACCAGGTATTCTGAATCAAGAGCATCTTGGCCTTATATATGTCATAAATATTGGTATTTATATTTCATTGAGGATGATAGTTGTCACGAATGTTTTTCCTTGGGTGATGGATGGACACATGATATTAAAGGATACGGGGATGTGTCAATTACATTGAAAAATCAATACAAATACACATTTTTTATTGTTAGATGTGTACATGATATGAAAAAGAATCTCTTTTCTATCAATGAAATCACCAAAACCAAAAAATATTTCTAAAATTTGAAGGAAACAAATGTAAGGTCACTACAGTCAATGATGATAAAGTTTTTATTTTTATAAGGAAAAGGATTCTATACAAACATATAGATTCACAATCAATATAACAGTATGATTTATCAACAATTAAGTAAACTAATATTATGTGGCATGCCCATCTTAATTATAAGAATTTGAATGTGTTGAGAAATATCACATGGTGAATGGACTTCCATCTATTCAATAAAATTAGGATGTATGTGCAAAATGTCATTTAGGTAAGAAGGTTAGGAAACCCTTTCCTATTGCTAAATCATGGACAATAGAAAATGTGTTATACTTGGTACATGAAAATTTTTATGGTCCTTTGAAAATTAGTATGGTAGCTAGTGCAATATATTTATTTGTTATAGTACATTATTATAAAAAAAAATGTCTATGTGCGGCTATTGTTTTTAAATAAAAAATAATATTGATTTTCTAATTTCATTGGATGTAAAGTATTGGTTGATAATAAAATAGGTATAAGACTCAAAACACTCTAGACAGATGATGGAGGGGAATTTGTTTCAAAACAATTCAATGATTACTGGACACAAGAAGGTATACACATGAATTATGCCACTCCTTACACTCCATATAAAAATGGAGTAGTGGAAAAGAGAATTAGGACTGTTATGGAGATATCATGTTGTATGGTGCAAAGCATAAATGTAGCTTTTCATTACTAGGAAAAAGTTGGTAATACTAAAATGTACATCTTGAATAAAAATTCCATGTCAATTTTTGCAATACATCACTCCTGAAGAAGCATGGTCAGGTAGAAGGCCTGATGTAAGTGATTTCTAATTCTTTTGTTGTATTTATTTAGCATTAAATCCTAAAGAAAAGATATTGATTTAGAAGTCAAAAGGAAAATTAAATGTTTTGTGGGATATAGTGAAAAATCCAAATCAAATATATATATATATATATATATATATATATATAAGGTTGTAATTTTAGGAGAGACATGAAAATAGATGATAAAGTTATAGCTTATCAAAAGATGGTAAACCTATTGATACTAGTAATATTAGGATTCCTACTGATGATTATGAATCAAGAGTTAGTCCTAAAATAAAACATGAATTAAGAAGTAAAATAATAGAGAAGTCTAGTTCTACAGTAGGGCCTAGTGAAACAAATAGTGATTCAACTATTCAAAATTAAAGGAAAAAATGGTACTAGTGATTATTTTAGTGGCAAAGATTTGTGAATTGGTGAAAATTATGTTTTAGGAAAATTTTAAATGGCAAATTTTTCAGAACAGGCCATTCACCTATTTACCTAAAATTTCTAGTATAATTTTTTTTGGGGGTTGGCTTCGCCTAGTACTCCTATATAAACCAAGGTAATTCATCGGGTAGTATATTCATATCAAGTACCGTGAACTTATAGGGTAGGTTGGTTACACATGAGAGGAGGTTGTTGATGTATGGAAGGAAGTTGTTGATGCATGACATGACCCTAGAGGTTGTTGACACACAACAATAACGTGTTGTTGACACACGATGGGAGGATGCAAATGCACAACAAGATATTTGCATTCACGTAACAACATGTTGACGTGCGACAATAATGTTTTATTGACGCACGATGGGAGGCTCCAGATGCATGACAGGAGAATCGATATTTATATTCGCGCGATAGCAATTTTACTGTTCTGCAACAACAAATTTACTGTTGCACGAAAGTAAACTTTCTTTTGCATGACTACAATCTATCTATTGCACCATGCACATTGCATGACTTGAAAATGAAAGATTCTATCGGGAAAATAAAATTCACACAAACCCTAGATAATTTTCCTCTTTTGCAAAAGTGGTTATGGGGATATTCACACAGGATTTTCCACCTTTTATTTCCTAGAGGTCTCTTAAAATGAACCCTTATTGGTACTATAGAACATTTTGGAATGTTTCACAAGGTGATATTCCAAAATCATTGGGTGATAGATCCACTTGATCTAGGAAATAAGTCGTACATAATCTTGAGAACATAATTTTTTCTCTTGATTAAATTTTATCATAAATCTATGATCAAATACTTAAATGTAGATGTAAAAATATATCTAGAATAGAAATCTATCATGAAGGTGGAGTATGATGTTGTAATGAAAAAATGAATTTGAGTTATGTAAGATTTACCTCATGTAAATAATCCATTTGGTTACAAATAGATTTACAAAATAAAATGTAAGTCAGATGGTTCTTTAGATAAATATAATTCCCATCTTCTTGGTAAAGGATATGCACATGAAGAAGGAGTAGATTATGAGGAAAAACAAATTACTACAACAAAAATGGTAACATTCATAATAATTATTGTTATTGCTTCTCATTTTTGTTGGAAGGTATATGAGATGGATTTCAAGATTGCATTATTGAATGGAGACTTAGAGGAAGAGGTGTACATGGTACAACAACACGGTTATCGTATTGCTATAAATATATTTTTGAACTTGTAGGGTAGATAATTTCTTGTATGGACTTAAGTAGGATCCTCGAATGGTAGGTATACTTGGGGGGGGGGGAAAACTCCCTGGTGGGTGTGGGCGGGGGGTGGTGTGGGGGGGAGGGTGGGGGGTTGGTGGTTGAGCTGTGGGGTTGATGGGAGTGGTGGCCATAAAAAAACACACAAAAAAAAACAAAAAAAACCCCAAAAAAAAAAAAAAACCCCAAAAAAAAAAAAAAAAAAAAAAAAACAAAAAAAAAAACAACATCTCCAGTGGGGGGGTGTGTGGGGCCCCACCTCCAAAAAAAAGACGTGCTTGGTGTCTTTTTTTTTTTTTTGTTTTTAAAAGGGGGGGGGGCGAGGGGCTCAGTGGGTCGTGGGGCGGGGGGGGGGGGGCTGGGGGAGGGGGGGGGTGGCTGTGGTGGTGGGTTGGCGAGGGGGGGGGGGGGGGGGGGGGGGGGGGGGGGGTGTGGGGTGGGGGGGGGGGGGGGGGCGGGAGTGGGGGGGCGGGGGGCGGGGGGGGGGGGGGGGGGGTTGGGGGGGGGGGGGGGGGGTACTCCAAAAAAGGGGTGGTGGCATTCCCACCTACACTTTCGTCTCCCCCCTCTTCTCCCCCACCCGTCGCCGCAATCTGTGTGCTTAAAAAACAAAAAAAAAACAACAAACAAAAAACAACACACAAAATAATAAAATAACAAAAACAAATAAAAAAAAAAAAAAAAACAAAAAAAAAAACAAAAACAAAAAACAGGGGGGGGCGCGGGGTTCGGAGTGCGGGGGGGGGGGGGGGGGGGGGCGGGGGGCGAGGTGGGGCGCGGGGGGGGGGGGGGGGGGGGGGGGCCTAAAAAAGGGGGGGGGGGGTTTGGTTCTAGTGGGGGGGGGGGGGAGGGGGGGGGGGGGGGGGGGGGGGGAGGGGGGGGGGGGGGCGGGGGCCTTCTCCGCCAGTGGTGGTGTTGGTTGGTACCCAGGTTGTGGAATAAACAGACAAAAAAAAAACAAAAAAAAACAACAAAAAAAAAAAAAAAACAAAAAAAAAAAAAAACAACAAGAAAAAAAAAAACAAACAAAAAAGGCGGGGGGGGTGGGGGGGGGGGGGGGGGCGGTAGGTGGGTTTGGGTCTCCTTCTCTTTAGGAGTTTTTGTTGGGGGGGGGTGCTATAGGTGGAGGGGGTTGTCTTGGATGAGGTTGTTCGGGCGGGTGTTCTCATATATATAGATATCTTCTAACATTCCACCTCTGATTTTTACAAAACTTTGGAGAATACAACTTTTGCAATTTATAGTTCTAACCTAATGTGTGAGTTGTCCTATCAATTCCATTTTCTTATTTATAAAATTTGGGATCTAATTCAGTATTGGTCATTCCATACACACTTATTTAACATTTGATTTAATCTTATTATGTTTTACACTGGTCTCTCTTGTTCTCAGATAACAATATACATTCTACATACCTCATATCATAAACATATTAGTATGAGTTTTAATGAAATCCTTCGTATCTATATGTCGCTAATATGATATATGATCAATGGAGTTAGAGTTGAACACGTATGACACTTAATTGCACTTCCTTCATGTTCTCCATTCCAAGAACATAATAATTTGAGAGACTCAGAATTTTTTTATAAAATAATAAGAGGGCTTTTTTCAAGATGTTGGTTAAACAATTTAGAAAATCGTCATTCTCCCGAGAGACCAGGTATTCTAATCAAGAGTCATTCTTGCCTAATATATGTCATAAATATTGGTATTTGTATATTTCATTGAGGGATGATAGTTGTCACGATGTTTTTTCCTTCCTTGGGTGGATTGATGGACACCAGATATTAAAAGGATACGGGGATGTGTCAATTAACATTGAAAAATCAATACAAATACACATTTTTTATTGTTAGAGTGGACATGATATACAAAGAACTCTTTTCTAATCAATGAAATCACAAACCAAAAAATATTTCTAAATTTGAAGGAAACAAATTAATCACTACAGTCATGAATGAGATACAGTTTTTATTTTTATCAAGGAAAAGGATTTCTATACAAACATATAGATTCACAATCAATATAACAGTAATGATTTATCAACAATTAGTAAACTATATTTATGGGGCCTGCCCATCTTAATGATAAGAATTTGAATGTGTTGAGAATCTCACATTGTGAATGACTTCCACTATTCAATAAAATTGGAAATGTATGTTCAAATGTCATTTAGGTAAGAAGGTTAGGAACCCGTTCCTATTGCCTAATCATGGGACAATAGAAAATTTGTTATACTGGTCATGAAAATTTTTATGGTCCTTTGAAAATTAGTATGGTAGCTAGTGCAATATATTTATTTGTTATAGTACAATTATTATAAAAAAAAATGTCTATTGCGGCCTATTGTTTTAAATAAAAATAATATTGATTTTCTAATTTCATTGGATGTAACAGTATTTGGTTGATAATAAAATAGGTAAAGACCTCAAAACACTCTAACAGATATGGAGGGGAATTTGTTTCAAAACAATTCACTGATTCCTGGACACAAGAAGGTATAATCACACATTTATGCCACTCCTTACACTCCATATAAAAATGGCGTATTGGAAAGATAATTAGGACTGTTAGGAAGTATCATGTTTATGGTGCAAAGCATACATTAGCTTTTTTTCATTACTAGGAAAAATTGGTAATACTAAAATGTAAATCTTGAACAATAAAAATTCCATGTCAATTTTTGCAATACAACCGCACTCCTGAAGAAGCATGGTCAGGTAGAAGGCCTGAAGTAAGTGATGTCTAATTCTTTTTTTGTATTTTGAGCATTAAATTAATCCTAACGAAAAGATCTTGATTTAGAAGTCAAAAGGGAAAATTAATGTTTTGTGGGATATAAGGAAAAAAAATCCACATCAAATATATATATATATATTAACTATATATTAAGTTGTAATTTTAGGAAAGACATGAAATAGATGATAAAGTTATAGCTTATCAAAGAGGTAAACCTATTGATACTAGTAATATTAGGATTCCTACTGATGATTTATGAATCAAGAGTTTAGTCCTAAAATAAAACATGATAAGAGTAAATAATAGAGACGTCTAGTTCTAACAGTAGGGCCTAGTGAAACAAATAGTGATTCAACTATTCAAAATTAAAGGAAAAATGGTACTAGGGATTATTTTAGTGGCAAAGATTGTGAATTTGTTACAATTATTTTTGGAAAATTTTCAATGCAAATTTTTGGGTGGGTTGGTTGGAACGAAACAACAACTCTAACAAATACAAAAACAAAAAAAAACGCACCAAAAACAAAAAACACACAACCAAATAAATCAACCCAAAAAAAACAAAACCAACAAAAAAACAAAAAAACAAAAAAAAAAACAAAACACCAAAAAAAAAACAAACAAAAACAAAAAAAAAACCAAAAACGAAAATACAAAAAAAAAAAAAACAAAAAAAACAACAAAAACAAAACAAAAAACAAATAAAAAAAACAAAAAAACAAAACAAAAAAAAAAAAACAAAAAAACACAAAAAAAAAAAACACAACAAAAAAAAAAAAAACAAAACAAAAAAAAAAAAACACCAAAAAACAAAACAACAAAAAAAAAAAAAACAAAACACACAAAAAAAAACAAACAAACAAAAAAACAAAAAAAAATAAACAAAAAAAAAAAAACAAAAACAAAAAAAAAAAAAAAAAAAAAAAAAAAAAAAAAAAAAAAAAAAAAAAAAAAAAAAAAAAAAAACAAAACACCAAAAAAAAAAAAAAAAAAAAAAAAAAAAAAATTTTTGTGGGGGGGGGGGGCGGGGGTGGGGGGGGGGTGGTTTTGTTTGGGGGGGTGGGGGGGGGGTTTGGGTGGGGGGGGGGGGGGGGGGGGGGTGGGGGGGGGGGGGGGGGGGGGGGGGGGGGGGGGGGTGGGGGGAGGGGGGGGGGGGGGTGGGGGGGGGGGGTGGGGGTGGGGGGGGGGGGGGGGTGGGGGGTGGTTGGGGGGGGGTGGGGGGGTGGGTGGGGGGGGGGTGTGGGGGGGGGGGGGGCGGGGGTGTGGGGGGGACAAACCCAAATGGGGGGGGGGGGGGGGGGGTGGGGGGGGGGGGTGGGGGGGGGGGTAAAAAAAAAAAAAGAAAAAAAAATAAAAAAAAAAAAAAAAAATAAAACCAAACCAACAATCAAAAAAAAAAAACAAACACTACAAAAACAAAAAAAAATACAAAAAAAACAAAAAATAACAAACAACAAAAACAAAAGGGGGGGCGGGGCGGAAGGGGGGGGGGGGTTGTGGGGAGGGCGGGGGGGGAGTAGGGGGGTGGGGGCGGGGATGCGGGGGAAAAAAAAAACAACAAAAAACAAACAAAAAAAAAAAAAACAAAACAAAAAAAGAACAGGCCAAAAAAACAAAAACAAAAAAAATAAAAAAAACATCAAAAAACAAAAAAAAAAAAAAAAAACAAAAAACAAAAAACAAAAAAAAAAAAAAAAAAAACAAAACAAACAAAAAAAAAAACCCCAAAACAAAACCAAAAACAAACAAACAAAAAAAAAAAAAACAACAAACAGAAAGCAAAAAAAACAAAAACCCAAAAGAAAGCAAAATAGCAACCCAAAAAAAAACACAAACAACAAACAAACAACACTCTTTTTTTTGGTGTGTTGTTTTTTGTGTTTGCTTTTGTTTTTAGTGTCTTGGGTGTTTTTGTTTGGTCTGCTGGTTGTTTGTCCTGCTTTGTCTTTTTTGTTTTCTTGTTGTGGGCCTTGTTGAGGGTGTCTGTTTTTTTTGTGTGGTCCTTTGTAGCGTTGTTGCTTGCTTTGTTCTTTTTTTTTCTTGGATTTTTTTTTTTTTTTGGTTTGGGTGCTTCTTGTAGTGTTTTTTTGTTTTGTTTTTGTTTGTTTGGAGTTTGTTGGTGTTATTTCTTGATTTTTTGTTTGGGGTTTTTTGTTATTCTTGTGTTTGTGGTTTCGTTTGTTTGTGTGTTTTTGTTGTTTGGAGTTTTGTGTGAACACACAAAACCAAAAACACAACAAAAAACCTGTTTTTGGGTGTGTGGTTTGTTTTGTGTTTGTGTGTGGGGGATGTTTTTTTGTTTTTTTTCAAAAAAAAAACAAACCAACCAAAAACACATAAACAAACAAAAAAACAAAAAAAAAAAAAACAAAACAAAAAAAAACAAAAAAACAAAAAAAACAAAAAACAAAAAAAAAAAAAACATTTTTTTGTTCTCTGTTTTGTACGTTTTTGTTTTTTTTTTGAAAAAAAAAAAAACAAAAAAAAATTGTAAAAATTTCAGTGTTAAATTTCTTGTAAAGCATAATAGTTCTCGTTTTCTCTGTTTAAGATATCACCATTACCAAAGTAGTAATGACTTAATTAAACAGGTCATAGATGATTTTTATGTGTTTGAAATGATTTATCTAGGACTAGTTCAATATATTCCAGGAGTAGAGTTTTAGTAGTGCTACGATTATCATTATTTGATTTTTGTATCATAAATTAAATATGTTAGAAAAATTCATAATGTATGATTACAATGTAGAAGCTACACTATGAAAGTTGTGATAAAAATCTAAACCAACACTGATTCGACACTAGTATTAATGAAATAGTGTATCATCAATTAGTAGGTGGTTTGATTTATCCTTATACTAATAGACTAGATTTGTTTTTCACACTAAGTTATCTTTCTCACTTCATTGCTAAATCACATGAAGAAATTGGTAGACTAAAAAATGAGTTCTTAGATATATTAAAGGAACCCTTGACATAGGAATTCGATATAAACAAAAGTATTGATTTTGAGTTGATAGAGTATAATGATTTAGATTAGGAAGGATCAATTGATTCTATAAAAATCTACAAGTTACATTTTCACTCTTAGTTCAAGAGCATTCTCATCAATTCAATCCATATTGGACGATCTTCAACTTGATTTGTTAGCAACTATGTCTATCTTTTGTGTCAAACAATGTGTACTAAAGTAGGTGAAGAATCCATTATTATAGGTATAAATATCTCTTCTTATAACAATAATGGGTTACTTTTAAGTATTTCCCATAAAGTCTAACTAGTGATGCAATATATTGGTTTACCCACATTCCTAACAGGTCTATGAACACCTTTTTAGAACCTAAAGATGTCTTTCTCATTTAATTATTGATAATGAATGTCTTATATTGAGATATGAGAATTTACCCTCTTTACATCAAAGAAAAAGCAATCCATATATTAATTATACTTTACATTGTAACTTATCTAGTATACAACTGTTAATATACAACCCCATGGCTATAAAATTTTAATGCATATTTTTTCAAGACTTCATCTTCCATCTTATGGAGAAATTTACATATGCCACATGTGATTTGATTACCAATATTTTATTAAATTTTATGTATCTAGAGAGTGATATTTTTACCACACAAATTACTAAGAATTCCTATCATTTCATTTCTATTTCATCTACACAACACACCTATATCACTTTATGTTATTTTATTTATTTCTTGGGTAAAATTAATGTTTTTCACCACAAAATTACTTCTTATCATAGTACAACTATACCTAAAACTACTTTGAAGAATACTCTCCCTAATTCTAAACCATTATGTGTTGAAAACTATCTCGATCACTTGAAATATATGTCACTCACTCTACTTGATAATCAATTTATTTGGCTAACCCTTCACAATCACGATCCTCCTCATTAGTTGGAACACAAAAATGCTACCCTTATTTTAACTTGCATCATATTAATGACTATACCTTAAGCATTAGATAAGGGACTTGAGTGGATTGAAAAGAAAGGAATGATCTCTTTTGATACATAACATGCTAGTAGATATCCCTCCTCTCCACCAAGACATCAAATAGTGGTTGTTTTGACCTCTCAAGATGATGCATCCCTATATGAAATTGGTTTATTATCCTTTTATGAGAGATTCCCCTCAAATTGATCTCATAATGATCAACCCTATATAAAAGGATAATTTTAAATGGGTACAAAATAAAAGTAGTTTGAAAAAAATAGCCAGGTAAATCATATATCTTCTTAAATGATTCTAAAACAAATCAAAAAAACAAATTACTATATCACATGTAACTATTGATAGTGTATATTTGTGGCTGAATATGACTGTACATCCCTTATTCAAATAGAATAGTATGATTTATATATTTGTTTGCTGTCACGAGCATTCCCTTTACATTGTTGTTATTTTTCGAAACATGGAATCTCTTCTTAATTTACCAAGGGTAGATGTGTATCAGAATTCCTTATTTTTCAATAATGGGTTTCCTTCAAATATATTTCACCCACACACTTTGGTATAGTGAATAATTCTATTACATTTACCTACATTACCAATCTTAGCGATTTTACTATTTTGTGAATTACCATCTCACTCCTTTTTTATATTTTAGTGTTTCTGATTAAAATTCATAAAAAATGATGAAACATTGCAACAATTAGATATTCTGATTAAATTAACTTCCAACATTAATTTCACAAATCAGAATAATACTTTTTAATGTAACTAGATTGATCTAGAAACTATCAAAAACACAAAGGAAAATTATACTATGTTGATTTTGTGTGGATCTAAGAGATTTTAGATGATATCAATGTAGGAACAAGCTAATCGGAGACTAGAAATGCTTCATTACATAAAAAAGCACTTGACACTACACCTATTCACAAAATTAAAACTAGGTCTACAGTGTTAGTATGGTCCTGACATTTTTTACTATTTTTCACTTTTTTGGAATCTAGGTCAACAAGCTCTTGAGTGGTTCACTTTCCTATAAATAAGTGTTATTTTATGTTAGTATTCTATGATCACCCTAAGAATGGATCTGTAATATCTAATAAAAGCCAAGAACACTTGTATTGGAAGGAGTTGCTACAAAATAAATTTAGGTGGTTTGTTTGAACCTATGTGAATTTCCAATGTTTTCACAACTCTAGAGAGAGATAAAAGCACATGACATACTCCTATAATGTGACATCTAACACAATAAATTAAAAAATTGAAAATTGTGTTTTTACAATGCTTCAACTGGAGTTTCACAGACTATAAATATTTGGGGATGGTCATTTCTTTCTTGTAGAGAGAAGATGGAGAATCATAAACCTGGTAAGTAAAAAAAGTGCTTAAAAAAACTATAACATTAATTTTGATGATAAAATAAACTACTTATCTAAGAAAAAAATGTTAATTTAAATTAGTTAAAGTTCCTGCAAAATAAATTAGACCCCTAATTAAAAATTAAAACTTATATTCTAAAAAAATATTACTTACATAAATAAAAAAATTAAAATTAATTGCTACTAATCAATTTTTATTAATCTCTTAATTTAAAAAAGGATCCTAATAATCTAGATACCATGCCAGATTGGATTATGAGGATCAACTCAGAAATTCGTGCACATCGAGCAAGGTCACACATCAATGAATTCATGAATGCTTTATGCGATAAGAAATAAATCTAATCAAAGTAAGAATCTAGTAGAGAAAGCTAGCGAAGTGTCTGACATGCTCATAAATAAAAAACAAGGGACCTACATATAGGGGTTATGTGTAACTCATGTGCATGACGCATGTACACAACCCTATTGACCTATTCAACCTATTACCTTTTCAACCTACGACCTATTCTCACTAAGTGAGATGAATAACCAACTAGGTGGACAAGACATCAAATTACAACAAGTCTAGTCATATACACCAACACCCCAATTTATCAAAGCCGAGGTATATGTAATGAAAAGTTAGAAGTGAAAGAGAAATCTTAGAAAACTAAGAAATATGTGTCAATGGGGCCCGAGTACTAAGCCTAATAAGGTACCCATGTAAAAATAACATCTTCTTAGAAAAGAAGAAGAGAAGAATGGGTCCTGACAACTAGGCCTGGTGAGGTATCCATGTACAATAAAATCTTGAAAAGTGGAGTGAAAAGAGAAAACCCAGTGGAAAAAAAATCCCCCTCAAAAGAGAGACAAACTCACTCAAGAATATTGGAGAATAAAGAGAAGAAATGGGTCCCAACAACATGGCCCGATAAGGTACCCAAATAAAATAATCATACTCTGAAATAGAGAGAGAAAGAAGAGAGAACAAGAAGGTCCTCCAAGGAGTGTTTTGATGATGTGGTCCTCCGTGCCAAGACTGAAGAGAATCCTTCTGCATTGAAGAATGTTCCTACCCTTAGGAAGGATAGAAAAGGAGCACTGGAAGTCAACCAACTCCACAAATAAATAAGAATCCTGCAATACTTTGAAATATGACTCTAATCTACAACTCGAAAGTAATATAGGTATGGAAAAAGAGTGCACATGATACGAAGGTAATGCCATGGAAGTGTGCGTGTCAGAGAGAGAAGGTGGGGGAAAAATGACCCTCAAAAAGGGATCTACAAGAAGAGGTGGATCGTGAAGATGATCTAAAATGGTGGAAGTGATAAGTTTCCCTAGGGAAGCAATCCCAACGCCATAGATAGATAGGTCCTCCAATATGTGTGATAACTCAAACATATCATGCAATGCAAGACATGAAGTAAGAGGAGAAGATTGTTGCAAAGAGATGCTAGAAGGATAGGGTGAACCATCATTGCACTCAATGTCAGAAAAACGTGTAGGGAGAGGTTCATCAACTAATAAATCAAGATGTGAGGGAGAAAAAGGGGAAATGGTCATATCTATCTCAAATAAAGGGTTTCTAATGGAAAACGAGTGTGAAGAGTGAATGGAAGCATGAAGATAGCCAAGAATGAGCTATGTAGTGGTAGTAATAGTGTGAGTTGTCTGAAAAGCAAGTTCCTAATGTGGACAGTCAATAAGGGTCTCCTGGGAAGTAACGGGAACAAAGGAACACTCAGTAGTTGATGGAATGTGAGAAGGGGGAAAATCCATGATGGAACAAGAGTGTTCTAGGGAAATGTCTTTCTCAGACAGTGAAGCATTATCACCATGAAACTATAGGATAATGGAATAGGTGGTTAAAGGGCGCGTATTGTGCTAAAAAAAATGCAATGTATCC
Source organism: Taxus chinensis (assembly GCA_019776745.2). NCBI lineage: Eukaryota > Viridiplantae > Streptophyta > Pinopsida > Cupressales > Taxaceae > Taxus > Taxus chinensis. The sequence goes on from CM034151.1 coordinate 884,681,154, forward strand.
CTAGAAACAGTAAGACCGAGAAGGCCATAAACCTCGTCATTGTGGTAAAACCAATCATCCTTATACAAAGGCTTGAGAGGCATGGAAATGATACCATGAAGGTAGGGCAGTAAACCATGAACAATGCAGTGTATGGTGATGTCATCCTTCCATGGAAAATAGTTCTCATAATCAAGAAAAACAAAAAAATGATGGAACTCCATATGCAAATAAAACCTCAAAATATATCAGATGGCACTTTATAACTTAGTGAGAAAATTAAATGCACAAATAAGTAGTGCAATGATCCCCTAAAATGCAGAACTTTATAATGTAGTGCGTTGATTACATCCAAGTGTTTTTGCGACATGAGACAATTAGTCACTCAACTTGTAATTAATGAAATATCACATAAGCGTCGATACCACAATATGTTCAATCGTGTGTAATGAAACAAGTAGACAAGCACAAAAAGTAAGAAATAAGGAAAAGAAGCACTCTTTCCGCAAGGTTGTGGCGGACACGCTCACTAACCCTAAAGCGAAGAAGAGCAATTACAATATAGAAAAGAGGGCTAAAAAGAGTCCCAGAAGATTCCAAGATGCAACATAGGCTTACATAAGGTGAAATAATACTAAGAGGGATGCTACACACTTAGCAAACAAATTAGTAGAAAAAATCATCTAATAATGCTAAAAATGCTCTTTTGAAAATGCCAATAAGTTTATTTCTCTATGAAAAATTTAAAATTAAAAACCATGAATGAAGATCTAACCTCTAAGTTTAGCGGCACACCAAATGTAGCTACAACCATTTAGATTTAGCTAGAAAACCCCAAAAAACTCCAAAAAAAAACCTGCACATGCACTGAAAACACATGAAAACCAGACAAAACTCCACAAAACCGAAGGTTAGATATGTTAATAAGATTATAAAAATCTAAATCTTACACAAGAAACATGAAAACTAATAAAATCAAGTGAAAAAAGCTAGATTCAAATGAGTGGATGATTACCAAACTGAAGCTATGATACCATGTTGGATTGGAATATGAGAATCAACTCAGAAATCCATGCACAACAAACATGGTCACACTTCAATAGAGTTGTGAACACTTTAAGAAATACACAAGAAATTGAATCAAAGTGAGAATAAAATAGAGAAAGACATCGAAGTGTTTGGAATACTCGTAAATAAAAAATAAGGGGTACATATAGGAGTGTTGTTTAACTCTTGTGCATGACACATTTACATAACCCTATTGACCTATTCAACCTAAGTAATTTTACTAACAAACTAGGTGGACAAGACATTGAATGATGACAAGTCTATTCATATACACCAACATTAATAGAATTATTAGTTATAGACAATATTTACCTACTAGATGTACCTAATTTATTTCAGAGTTTAGGGAATGTAGATTTCCTTTTGTGTTTACTTTTATATGAGGAGTTCTTAAAATGTCAAGTTACCTAATGAGGTATAATTTACTTTCTTATATATTATTCTGAATTTCGTAATGTCATGAAATTCTAACCAAGGGGGAATATTAGCGCATATGAAGATGATATAATTGAAATTTTTAGTGCAAAATGTGTCAGTACAAAACCACACAACTAGGTCTAACTTGTATATTTGTACAAACTGACTGAAAATGGTAGTTTTGAATGGGAGGGAAAAATCAAAGTTTAACTTTATGGGTTAGAAGATGAATATTTATAAATGTTTATTATGCTAGTAAACCTTAGAAACTAATGACATAAAGGTGTCCAAATATAAGCATATAACCAAAGAGATATCAAGGTGTTTTAAGAAATAGTGAGGAGAGTGTATTTGTACCTACAAGTTTTCATTATCAATATTAGAAATATCAAAGGATAGATTTCCAAATTTGAGTGTTTATATATTCCCACTTTTTAGTGTGAAATGAAAATTACGTGCTTAAAGGAAAGGATACCTAATTGTGCAAACACACTTTGTATTTTCATGCAATAAATTTGTTTTTCAGTATCCCATTATGTTGGTTGTTAACATACTCACAAACAAAGCCTACAACATAGAGTGCACTCAATGCCAATGATAAGAAACTAAAATTTAACTCAAAATGTAATTAAATTACTGTAAAGAAATGTGCAACAAGAAATTTCAAAAGAGATGAAATACATGGAAGGAAAAAACATGTTTTTCATGGAGGGAATGTCCTCCCATTCTTATACTTTAAATATTTTGAATTCTGTTGAACTATGATGAATAATTGTGGGTGATCACTCCCCAATCATGCTAAGGAGAGGTTGATGTGCTAGTTGTAGTATCCTAACAAAATAATGCTGAATATAAGAACAAAAAAAGGAGCCAAAGAATTATTGTTAAGGAGGAATACCATTTATCAAATTTATCTAGAAACTCTGATATATTCCAATTAAGTACAAAGAGCATAGGAATGTCTTCCCATGTAGAAATTAATTGCTTCGCTACCTTCCATAACCCTATGGAACTTTTGGTCAAATATTTTTTTAAGGGAAAAATTTGAGCTTCATTAACACTCATGGGATTGAATCCATCTGCTTCAAAAAGGGGAGGCTCCCATTTATTAAAATCAACATTATTTACAGTATTTCTAACTCTTGGGGGTGGTCAAAGACTAGTGAACATGTAGAGATGCCCTTAATGTAAGTATAACTGTAATTGAGAGAGCGATAAGGATATGAGATGGAGGGGAGAAAGACTGCGATATAAACATGGGGAAAAGAGGGAGAGAGATGTCATGTCAATTGTAGTAACATAGCTTGCCTCAACCAATAAATCAGAGTATGCCTAGATAAATAAGAAGACACCAGAATATATATAGAACATTATGTAAGTTTCATGAAATAAAAATCATAAGTAACACAAATTTCAATTCACAATTCCATTCAATGGGAGAGAAAATACAAAGTTTTTCATTCCTGCAACATATTGTAGTAAATTTGGATGAGTATGAAGTTGAGAAAATGGAGGAAATATTAGAGAGGAATGAAACAAAGTAGTTTGCAAAAGAAGATCAGAAAATTGATTCCTTACAATGAAGTGAGAACTTCAATTAATAGCCTACATCCTGCGACTCTTCACATTCCTACACGAATGTTCAATTTCTTTTCCATAATAAGATAATTTTCTTTATTTTAAGATAAATAATTTTATAAAAGTGGAAAAGAGATGAATTAATTTTATTTTGTAAAAGGGTTTTTCCCAAAAAAGAATTATAAAACCTTAAGTAAACTTTTGAGATAATTTAGAGAGAGAGAGAGAGAATAAATCGATAGAAAAATTTCATGTAGGCCCTTTGATGCAATTAACTGGAGAATTCTCATTGCTTCCTATGTCGACATTGTACATGTGTACTACCTCTGAAACTTATTTCTCTTGAGGAATAGAAGTATTGGAGAGGATGTCCAACTACTGGTCAGTTGTGCTCCGGATTCTCTTGCAAGGTTTGAGCCACTTTGGGATATTCTTAGTAACATCAAAGATATGATATAATCTGATCCATTGTGTCCATTGTCTTGTCTACATATGATTCTGAATCAGGAAACTCACCCCTCAGAATGTTCCTAAACTTTTCTTAAATTTATTCAAGTGATGCTAACTCTAATTGCAAGTCAGGAAATTTTATCTTATTCAAATGCTTATTGATATCTTATGTGATTTCACGGCTGCAGTTATGATGGTATGGGAATTATTTAGTGGATTTAACCAATGATTTCATTTTCCACTTTATATTCCTTAGGTTCAGGTGTGGGTGCAATTGTCTTTTTGGCTCAGGAACACATGTTTTTCGAGTAATGTTTTAGGATTGACCATCCTCATTTTATGAAGATCTTGGAGTAGAATTTTCAAGTAATCCACCTCCTTCTTGACTCTGGAGAAAACATCTTCTATATTTTTGGTTCACAATGTAGCAACCTTGATTATTCTAACCATCTCCAAAAGTATTTCACACCCTTTTTGGATGATGGAATTAATCCATGAATATGTAATTCTTCCCATTCTTTTTTATTCTTAGACTGCATGAAAGTCAATTTATCTCAAAGGAACAATTGAATCAGAAGGAGTGAGAGGAGTTGCATCTGGTTCTAAGAAGGTTTGGACATATGAGGTCAAGGTATGAATTTTTATTTTGTAATTTCTCCTTGGTTGACTCACTTTACCTTGTTTGAGTATTAAGCCTAGAAAATTGTTGTTCAAAATTATGGATGTTCCCTTTTGGTCCAAGCTCCCTAAGACAGTAGTGTGTCATCTCATAATTAGTGATTATCATTTTTTCTTTATCTTTATCCTCTCTTGTCCATGAAAACGCGATGAACTGATATCCCAAAGAATTTTTCATAAGTTGATAAGTCATCTTGGCCTTTCTAGAGTGTGAAGAAGCCTTCCATAGTTTAAAAGAGATTTTTATTGCTGAAATTTTTACATTGGCCATGATACATTGGAGATTTTTAATGATATATTGTATCCATGAGAAAACAAGACATGTCAAAGAGGATGAAGCACATGTCATTGGGTTGTGGAAACTAGCATGACAACCGGACCATGCAACAAAGGGGATATATGAATGATTTTTTTATGTGGTTGAATTGGAGGTGCGAAAAATATGTAGAATGGATGAATGGAAAATTCAAGAGACTTGTATTTTATTATTCTGGAAGAAAATGGAAACTCTCTTAGTTTGAGAGAACTTGCTTTAGGCCTTTTGATAAAAAATTTCTTCCTCACAAGTGCAGGTGATGGCTCTGAAACAAATTTTCTGATACAAGAAGTATCCTCATGCCTCAGATATCTTATATATATCACATATACTTTGCTCCTTGTCTTATCATAATATATGTGTGATAAAGATGGATTGAAATTCAACTTGTGAACCTTATTTAAGTACCATTGTATTGACCTATGTAGAAAAATTGCAATGTGAGTCAAGATATTCATAGGTTCTACCTCAACCAATCCACTAGATGAATTGATTCAAATATAATAGATTTTATTTAATAATGTTCAAATATGTCACTTCCATCATCTTCCATATCAGTTTTTTCCCATTCCATTTAAAATTTTCTTATTTTTATAAATTTTTTATCTCAAGAGCCCCCTTTGTCTTCACTCCATTTCATCTGCATAGTCCTCCCCATAGTATTCCAATTCAAGAAGATGAAATAGGTTAAAAATCTTGTGTTCCATTTATATGTAATGTATACTACTGAAGAATCTCCCAGTAGAATAAGAGAACAAGTTGAAGGACCTAAGAGAGGCTTCCATATTTCTTAAAATCATTGAGTTCTTGCAAGAATAAATCCATAAACCAATCGGGAACTTGTTATCAGCCAATTTTCACTTCGTAAAATTGTTTTAAAAAAATAATAAAAAATAAAAAATTTGAAAAGTGTTACTTTGCGTGGTTCATTGCCCTCATTACGATCGTCTCATTTTTGTGATCATTTCAGTCTTCGTTTCGTCCTTTCCGGGCAAGAACTCTTCCCACCAGGCTTTAAATCGCGTTAAAATACATTAAAATTAATTAATTAATATTTAATTAATTAATTTCTTCTTGTTTGATAAAATTGATTTTTAAATAACTTGAGAAGTATTTAATTAAGTAAATATAACTTAAAAGTTCATTCGAAAAATTTTAAATTGCCGTGGAAGTAAGCTTACGCTTCCAACTGTCGGGAAGCCAATTTGGCTTCCCAAACCCAGATTTCCCCTTTCCTGGCAATCTTCTTCAATTTTCCCGCACGTGGGATTTTCTCCACTAATTGCCAAATCATGCATTGGCTATTGGGAAAGAAACTCCCCAATTTCCCACATGGGGAAATTGAATGGGGATTGCCAACCCGCTTTGCCATTCCCATTGGCAATTATCCGTTGCTTTTCCCATTTCCCCCTGGCACTTAAGCCCACTACCCGGGAAGAGAGGAAGTTAGATTAATCCCATAACTTCCTCTGTCAAACCTGTTGGAAAAATTAATGCGAAGCTTTGCTTCTTATTTCCTCTGAAGGACATAATATTTTTTCATATCACACAATACGACATGCGCATCCAAGGAAATAATAGTTCACATAGTCAAAAGGAGCTTTCCACGTGCCAAGGAAGAGAAGAGGAATTTGTTTTAAACCTACGCATGTTTTAAAGAAGACAAAAAATTCCTTTTTCACACATTTGGGAGGAGATGCCTTGGGAGGAAGAAAGGAAAATAGTCCAAAGAAATTAAAGACAACAAAGAATAGTTTTCCATGCACAACCCAAGCAAAATTTTCCATGCGCCTAGAGGAAATAGAGCAGTTTTTTAAATAAAAAAGAAAGTGCAGGCTGCGCCTAGGAAGAATAGAAATTATATAAAGGAAAATACATGCTCCCAGTAAGGGGAAACTTTCACACACCCAAATATTTCTCCACACACAGTTAAAGATAATCCCCAGTTTTTAAAACAAGAAAAATTCGATGCCCAGCCAAGGAAAAGCCACAACCAGCCTGATTAAGAGCACACACGCCTCAGAACAAGATCCCACTATGGGAGGAAGCCACTGAAGTGACCAAAAAAACTACATGATTTTGGGATGATAATCCTCTCACATGTAAAAGGATGATTAAAAAAAATTGGCTACTTCAGAAATGTTCTCGTGCAAATCATCTCGCGAATGAGTTTCCACACTACAAATTCAAATAGGAAATTAGCAACATGATCACACTTCTCAGGCAGGTCTTTGGCCTTCCTTCTTTGCGTCATTTCCTTCCCTGGATGTATAAATTCATTTTCATAGTTCTGGATCAAGAATTACATGTTGATTGGGCCACCATCATCAATGAAAACTTACATAAGCAGTTGATTGAATTCAAAATGATGGGACATTTCTACATGACCTCATAACTAGTGTATAACATCGTGAGAAGAAGGATCTTCAGTGGATTTGAAATATTGGCACGATGGATGACTCCAAGAATAATGTATTCCACTTCTACCCCCAACTGGAGTTCAAGGTGATTATACCTCATTTTCATCATGTCAATGACACATTCATGTTCTTCGTCATTCGGATGTTGAGCAACACCCACAAGAAAGGTTCTCGGACGTGGCAAAAAAAGGAAATTGTACAAGTGGGAGCCTAGTTCATTCAATACCATAATTTCTCTTACATATGAATCAGTGGATTCAATGGAATGCCATATAAGATCTCGAGATAAGTCAACAAAAAAAATGGGTTCTCATGGAGTTTTCACGGAAATTATTCTCCGTCAACAGTTTCCTCAGTGATAGGAATCGACCCGAAATTTTCTTCCCTATCTCAATCGCAGTCTACAAATGTTCTTTTTTCCAAGCTACGGAAAGCGTGGGGAGGGAGATGCAAATCTACACACTTCATCTATTTTCACGGAGATTCGATTTTGATATCTTCGGCCTCAAGGAGAAAACACTTGGTCAAAATTACAAACACGTATGACAAATAGAGGATCACTTAGTGGGGTGTGTAGATGAAATTCAAGTCTAACACTGAGACCATTTGAGGCTCACCTTAGATCAGATGATCCCCCTCAAAGTCAGAGATTCAACTCATGAAATTGTTGATGATGGTTCCAATGTGCTTGATTTTGCATTTGATTCATCTTCCGCATCTTCATCACTCAAGATTAATTGGTCAAATTGGGATTGTGTATTACTAGGGACATAGATCTAATGAGTTCACGAGGTAAGTATCATTTGGTTTGAAGAGGATTCAGATCATCACAGGAGGACTGTGTGTGAAGATAAAAAACCATCCATCTATAATGATAAGAGGAACAAACAAGTTAATCAATCATCTTTTCAACTCACGCCGGAAACTACAACACTTAACTACAAAGAATCACAGGAAGTGGAAAGAAAATACTCCTCCTGTCGCACCCATATCATCTAGAAGGTCTGGAAAATGACACCAAGTGGAAGAGGGGAAGGAGCACATCTCAAGAATTTCTCATTCCAGTCATCATTTGTCTTTGCATGATTTCCCTAATTCTTCAGGCCTAATCAACAACACAACACTATAATTCAGAGAATTGGTTCAAGTGCAAGCACCTGTATTCTACATCACACAATTTCTGGAGGTGGAACTCGCTAATGAAGTACCTCAAAATATAACAGCCCAACTTGTTGAAGTAGTCACAACTTCTCAACCAAAATTTGATGATCTGGTTCTTTCCCCACCTACATTTGAAGAACCACCACAAATGGAGGAAATGGCGACAAAATCTCTCTCGAAACAAGAAGATCCAATTTAAGTAACACCCGAAGGTGATCCCCTTCAACATGATGAGGATAAATTCCCAATGAACATGAGAACCATGTACAATGAGTTACTTGAAGAGGTTCCCACCTGGCTACATGATATCTTGAAGAATTGAAAGAGCGTCGTTAAGCCAATAGTGATAAAATTGGAAGCGATTGTGTCAATGTTAGAATCCATCACTCCAAAAAAGACCAAATACTATGCTAAGGTGTGTGTCAATGAATTCATAAAACACTTCGATAATATTTCAACACCACTCATTCACAATGGGGGAAAATGAGATGGATTTCCAAGACTCTAAAGTCTCATGAATTCTGCTCAGGAGATCAACACAAAAAACTAACATGGCGATGGCTCGAGATTCAATTGATATCATGCTAAAAAGACTTGAGAAATAAAAGTCTCAAAACTCTTGGCTCAAGGTTGAAAAGAATCAATTGGTGGAATATGTTCAACATTTGATAAATCCCATATCATCCACCTTCCCAGTACCTGATGTAGTGTCTGCCCCAGATGAAGATACTCTCAATTTGTCAAAGGAAATAAACACATTCGGCCATGTTACTAAAACTTAACTTTCAGATATTCTTGTTTTAGGCCAAGTAATGATCAACACCGCAGTTAAGCTTCATGAAGATGTCAGTGCGTATCTTGATCCAATTCTTTCTTTCAAATAAAATTTTGTTTCTGCTATATCAAATTTGGATGAGATATTGCCCAGTTTACAGGAAATGACAAGTATGGAATCTTCAGTTTTAGCTATTGAAGGAATTCTTGAATTTGAACATTAAGGGACATGTTTTCTTTGGTGTCTGCATCTCAAATCAAGAAAAATGCTTCTCGAGGATTCTATGATCCATTATGAAAGCATGTGCAATATATCCTTCACTTCACTCTCCTTGATTCATGAATTCATGGCTGAGATTCATTGTAACCTCGTAAATGAGCATAATCAAAGGTGTTCATCGGAACAGGTGGAAGAACAATTTTCACAATTGTTTAAGGACATGTACACTCCCGCAAACAATTTTTCGTCAGTTTCCATGGAGCGGTGCATCAAATTAAAGAACTTATTTGAGAATGCTCAATCCAAAATTGTTAATTTAAATGATATGCCAAGTAGAATTCTTGAATTACAGGTATTTTGTGAGGCTATCCTTCAACCAAGTGAACCTCCAAAAGAAGAAAATATTTTTGAAATTTTGGGAAGGTTTAGATCCTTTCAACTGGAAAAAACGGCAGATCCTAATTTCACCGGCGGTGCAGGGAGTTGATTTTCTTGGTATCTAACAAAGTGGAAGAGTCCATTTCTCATACGCTTGAGATAGGTGGACCCCATTTCAATGGATAAGGCACTGGTTATTATTGTATATTTTAAAAGGTGTTTTTTATTTGGGACACAATGGTTATTTTAAGTAATTTCTATTTTTGGGTTGTCTTTAATAAGGTTGTTGAAAAAGTCAAAGGTCACTTAAGTGCCTTATTTAATGATCATGTAAAACCCTAACTACTTTGTAACCAACTTTTGGGTTATAAAAGGAAGTGAGGGAAGTGAGGGGCTCATTTGTAAAGGGTCACTTTGAGAGAGGATAAGAAAATAATTTTGTGCAAGCTTTGTTTCAGGAAGAAACTTTGTGTTCTTTTGTGAAAAACATTTTAGAGTTAATGAAATACAAACTTTGTGTCTCATTCATTATCTCTTGTAAAATTTTATGTTCTTATGTTCATGAGATGTTAGGTGTTTGAATCTTGCATATAAATATTATCTTTGATCTTATTGTCAACATTTTTAATCATTTGTTCTAGTTCACAGTGATCAAGCTCTAATTATCTACTTTCTCATGTGTGTTCCCTTTTACACGTTCTTGTTTGGCTACCTAAAACTCCATTTTATTTTTGTTGGTTATTCATCTTTCTTCTCCATGCAATATTAGGCTTTGTTTTTACCTAACTCTTGCATGTTCTTTCAGTTCATTCCATTCCAATCCTTTCCTTCATTTTATTCCATTTCCCTCATTCATTTTTCTTTCCATTGATGTTCCAAAACACCTCCCACATACAATTTTGAATGTATATATGTAAATATAGTTTTGGTTTTCAATAAAGGTGGCCTCACCTTCATTGAGGAGGGACTTTGTTCCCACATTGTTGCATTTCATTTGCATGCATGCAAATCCATATGTGAACAGTTTTTGGTGAATCCGCTGGGGACTTAGAAGTCGTTAACTAGTGCTTGGTTAAATATTTATGACTATCCCCTCTGCACAAGCTCTAGTTCTTCAACTAAACCTTGTGCTCGATGAATATTTCCAAGGAGACATTTCTACCAACCTTCTAACAGTAGCTTGGGAAAACTGTGAAAGCTTGCAGCAATTTGTGGTTGTTGATAGAGCCATTGACAGAGAAATCTACATCGAAGACCTTAGGAGAAGAGAACCCACACTTGTGGCCAGAAGACCTCTTGGAAACATTATGATCGTTGTTCACCGATGTGGTCCTCTTCCACCAAGGTAAAACATTATATGAATATTACAGGTAACCCACCTATCTTGCAACCAAATCTTGTTTTTACAGATACTCAAGAAGACATATCATCAGATTTGAGGCAAGCTATTTGGGAAAAGTGCACAAGTAACCATCATTTTCATCTTGCCACATCAGTACTAGATAACGAAGAAGAGGAAGCCGCGAGATTTGTTAGAGTTATTCAGGCTCAAATAGCTCAAGAAAGAGAGTGAAGAGAGAAGGCTAGATCCGATCGAAACACGCTAGTGATCCCTTCACAATAAAGTTTCCAAACTGGAAGGAAAGACGTTTACGTGAGGAGAAAAAGATGAAGGTTGATTTGACCCCACTTTTGAGTTTCAAGGAAAATTTGATTTCAAGTTATCTCCTCCAAATAAGAACACACCTCATAGATCTGCAAGCCTTGCATCAAGTCTTGAAAGAGCAAGCAAGGAAGGAATCACTATCAGTCAAGCACTTATCCTTGCTCACATTGTTTTACCTTCGCATACCACCTTTTCTCAAATGGAAGACAATGTACCATGGGGAAATGCCATAGGCCCATTGGCCTTACCTGCTCGACATGAACTCACACGAGGATCAAGAAATATTCTTCCCAAGTTCAACGGAGATGGGAAGATGTCACCAGATGATCATATTTCTACCTTCTTCGCTGCATGTGCTGTTTTTTTGGTGGAATATGAAGATTTTTTTATTCGTCTCTTCATCGAAACATTGCATGATGTTGCTACATATTGGTTTCATCATATTCCCAATGGATGTATCACAAATTGGAATGATATGAAAACTAAGTTTGAAAATAGATTCAAAATGGCAGAAGATGAACATGCTCTTCTTGCCCAATTATTTCAGGTAGAGAAAGAGCCCACAGAACCTATGAGGAATTTCATGGCTAAATTCAACAAGGTGGTGAACAAAGTTTCCCCCAGGATTCATCCAAACTTTGATGGACAAAAATGTTTCTTTATTGATGCACAACAACCAGAAGTGTGCTATTAGCTGAGAAGTGCTAGGTTGGCTACTTTGGAACTTTCTCAATCTTTAGCCATAGAAATTGAAGATGAATTAATCATGGCAGGAAAATTCAAGAAAAAATCCCTCAAAGGAAAGAGTCAAGAAACTCCCAATGCTTCAGAAACTATACTCACTAAGTTAGCTAATGATGTGCTAGCTTTGAAAAATTAAGTTGCTCAAAGTAGTAAACCTACTCCTTACAAAGACATCCCGAGAGAAGGATACGTTCCTAACAAATCTAGGATTATAGGTGCTCCAACAAGGCTTTCTATTGAAGTAGATCCCGTAACTAATTCCAAATGTGATGTCATTGAAGAAAGCGATGATGAGATCGATGTTAGAGTAGGTATTTACCTTAGCTCATGTTCACCTAGGTACATTATTTACCTTTATTGTATTTATCCTCGCCCACTTATGTGTGTGGATATTTATTTTTATTTATTTAGAGATTAGGAGATATTATCTAGTTGTTAGGTATAGTTCTTTCCTTGATCTATGGTATTGACTAGTTCTTTCCTAGATCTATGGTATTGACTAGATATTTTATGTCTAATTCTCTCATAAATCTATGGACTTGACTAGTTCCTTGATGACTAGTTCTTTCCATGATTTATGGTTTGATCTACGACCTTGATCAGTTCTTAGATTGTTATTCCTTGCCTATATAAGCAAGGCCCATTCTCATTGTATTTCATTGAGTTACATAATAATATATGATATTGTTGCTCATTTGTTTGCAAAGGTTTATGTAAAGTTATTCTGGTGAATTATTTTCATCTTATTGATCATAATGTTTGATTAGCATCTGTGTTCTTAGCTTGGCATGATCTCGTTATCGTTCCTTTTATGGTATCAGAGCAGGAGATTGTTGTTGTTATCCTTCCTGGTCATATGAGGGCTTAAAACTTGTGAATCCTACTAGTAGGTGCTTAACTCCAGTGCCCTTTCTTTTTTTTTGTGTGGTGAAGGAAAGAGCATTTTATTCTTTGTTTAAGTGGACAACTAAAATAAATAGTGGAGCATAATATTGAAAAGCTTGCAACATTTGATCAGTAACTCAGTCTTGAGTGCCATTTTTTGCAAAAGTGTCTTGTTTTTTATTCTCTTTCCATTGGAAATATTTATTTTGAGAAACACACTATAATTATAAAGTGTCATATTGTAACATGGAATCATTATAAAGTTTCCAAAATCTGAGGGGGCTCTTGTTGTATTGTTTGGGGGTCTTATTGCATTGCTTTGGTTCTTGTATTTCTTTTGGTGATTTTTTGAGGATGGAATATTTATCTACTTCTGCATTAGATCATGTTGAGCCATTAACAACACATAATTACCACACATGGAAACCAATAATGGAAACAATAATTAAGCAGAAAGGTTTATGGGCTTTAACTTCTTCAAAACAACCAGTGTTCACTAGAGAATATGATAAATTTTAGTACCAGTGCAAATTTGATGAATGCATGGGTTTGATAGGAACTTAAGTAAGTGAGAATATTTTATTTCATTTGGAAAAATGTGACTCTCCTTTCAAAATATGGGATAAATTGGAGGATTTATTTGGTAAGGTGGATCATATGAGAGCCATGCAACTTGAAATTGAGATCACCTCTCTTAATCCTGAAGATTTTCCAACAATTATAGACTATCTTACCAAGTTCAAGAATTTGTTGACACAGTTGAAGGGGAGTGGAAGAGATAAGAAAGATTAAGAGTGTGTTTACTTGATTCTATCCAAGTTGAGAGGACCATTCCAAATATTTTCTTCTACCTTTTTCTCTAGCATGGATGCCTTAGGTGACACATTCAAAATGCCTAACTTAGAAACATTTTGTGAAAGACTTACTAGGGAAGAATCCAAATTGTCTCACCTTGAGTCTTCCACCTCTCAAAAGGAATTAGTTGCATCTAATCCTAAGGGCAAGGGAAAACCAAATAGTAAAACCAAATCCACACCTTCTCCATCTCAAAATGATCCTAAACCCAAAGAAAATAACTCAAAACCCAAGGAGTCTTCTAAATCCAAGAATAAGTCTATCCATTCATGCTCTTTTTGTGGGGGTAGTAATCATGAAGAAATATAGGTGTTAATAAGTGAATGCAAGCCTTAGAGGATGCAGTCAAGAAACACAAAATTTTTATCTCCAATCCACCTCCTTCTAATCAGCATGGAAAAACACTTAATGTTGTTGGGAGATCTCAGTCACCACTTGCAGATAGTTTGGGTTATAGATTCTAGTGCTTCTCATCACATGACTTCTTCCAAGGAGTCTTTTGTTTCTCTAGGTTTGAGTTTCTACTTCCAAAATTGAGGTTGGAGATTCTTCCTTTCTTTTTGTTGAGGGAAAAGGTGATATACAACTTGATGGTGGGAAATATCCAAGATGCACTATATGTTCCTAACATCACAACAAATTTTCTTTCTGTATATCAAATTTGTCATTATGGTCAAGGGAAAATAGTGACTTTTACACCACATGGGGCAGAAGTACGAACTTTTTTGGAGCCTTATTCACTGGTTGCTCAGGGTATTGTTGATCATAGTTCTAGACTATATCACTTTGAGGGTTTTGATGACACTTCTTCTATAGGGACAGGATTGGTTTCTCATGCAGATTCAGAGAGTAAGCTTTGGCATGAAATATTTGGACATCTCAATTACAGATATTTGAAGGAGTTGAGAACTCATGGTATGGTAGATGGTCTTCCTAGATTTTCTTGTCTTGAGGGAGTTTGTCATGGTTGTGCATTAGGGAAACAACACCAAGATCCTTTTCCTAAGAATTTGTCTAAGAGAGCTTCTTTCACCACTTGAGCTTGTGCATAGTGACTTGATGGATTCATTCCTACCCCATCTTTCAATGGAGCTAAGTATACACTTACATTTATTGATAATTTCTCGAGGCATACTTGGGTTTATTTTCTCAAGTACAAAAGTGATGTTTTTTCACACTTCAAATTCTTCAAGGCTTTGGTTGAGAAACAATCTTCTAGTTGCATAAAGAACCTTCATACTGATAATGGGGGGGAGTACTTCAGCAATGATTTTTCTAAATTTTTAGCAAACTCAAGGCATTATTCACCAGCATTCTATTCCTCATACTCCACAACATAATGGCTTAGCAGAAAGGAAGAATAGAACTTTGAAGGAAATGGCTAACTGTATGATGAATTCTAAAGATATTTGCCTCTTATCTACTCGGTAGAAGAAGAGTTTAATTGTGCCAAATACGTTCAGAATGACAAACCCTGCACAAAGCACTTGAGCATTTGAATGCAAAGGAAGCTTGGTCCCAACACTAAGCTAGATGTCTCATTTTTTTCAAGTCTTTGGGAAGAAATGTCTTGGGCATTTGTCCCAAAGAAGAAACGGAAAGCCTTGGATAAAAATATAAAACCATTGATCTTCTGTAGGGTATTATGAGGACATGAGAGCTTATTGAACTTCTAGGTCCTAATACTCATGACGTTCTATTTTTCGAACACATGTGTAATTTGATGAGCACTTCACACCTCATGATTTTTTATCTATCGTCCATGTCTACTTAATTATTCTTCATCTCATCTCAAGGATACTCTCTTTAAGGAGGTTCATGAGGAGGTTATGGATGCTGTTGAGGATCCTATTTCAATTGATGTTGTTATTATACCTAAGTGGACTTGTATTATAGTTTCTAAGGTAACACCTTTCATACATGATCTACCACCCACTAGGAATCATCACACACATTCTATAGGTTCTATAATTTTATGCCAGGAATTTTCTGAAGATCGACAATATTTTTCAAAGGCTCATGGGATACAAGGAGTGGGATGATGTGATGGACATTTAAGTATTCTTCTATGTTGAAGAATCATACTTGGCATTCAATATCTCTTTCTAAAGCAAGAAAGATTGTTAGGTGTAAGTGGTTATACCAAAAAAAATATGTAGTTGATTGGACCATTGATAAGTACAGGGCTCATCTTGTTAGAAACAGTTTTTCACAAGTTGAAGATATTGATTATTGTAAGATTTTTTCATCCATGGCAAAGAGGGATTATGTATGCGCTTATACTTTCTATTGTTACAGGATCACAGGGGTGGCCCATATTTACTAAATAGAAGTGAAGAGTGCCTTCTTGCATGGAGATTTACAAGAGAAAATATAGCTGGAGAAACCTAATGGATTTATTCACGATTACTATTTCTATGTTTGTAGGATCAGAATTTCTCTCTATGGTCTCAAATAAAACCCTTGGGCTTGGTTTGAGAAGATGGATTATTTTCTTCTACCTACTAGTTTTTTTCGTTGTCACTCTGATCATACAGTGTATCTCCAACATGTTAGTGAGGATATTGTGATACTTGTCTTGTATGTTTATGATTTTTTACTTACTAGAAGCTCTTAATTACCACATTGAGATTATTTAGAGGGCTCTTTCTACATAGCTTGACATGACAGAGCTTGGGTTATTGACATTACTTCCTTAGATTGCATATATTATCAAATAAATTCAGAGATTCATTTAAGTCAGCAAAAATTACACCCATGATCTTCTTTTATGCACTTTTATATGGATCATTGTATAAGCCAAATCCATATCCTTTTAAGTGTGGGGTTACTCTTACTTCCACATGTATCACACCACTTTGTGAACCTACATTATATAGGTAGTTGGTTAGAAGTCTCATGTACTTGACCCATCCACATCCTAACATTTCATTTGCAGCAGGGAATTGTATCTTTGATGTGCACATTATCCTCAGATTAGTCATTAGAAGGCTTACTGAATGGATTTTTCGCCATTTGCAGGACATTTCGGCACATTGGCCTAAACTACACTAAGGGTTATAATCAATTTTTTTGATATATAGATTTATATTATGTAGGTTCTATTAATGATAGGTTTTCCACTTCTAGCTCTCATTTTTGTCCTTAGTTCTTCTCCAGTTTCTAGTGTGTGAAAAAAGCAATAAGGCTATTTAACTATCATCTTCAGATGGAAAAGTAAATGGAAGTAGTTACAGTGATTCACAAGATTCTTTAGAGTTCAACAGTTATTGACATCTTTTTGGATTTCCATAAGATTCACCAATTTTACTTTTGTGTGATAACCAAAGTGCCATTCACATTTATTACAACCCCAGCTTAGCACCAATGGACCAAACATATTGAGATACGCATCCAGTTCATTCATGTCAGCACATTCAGGATGGAGTTATTTTCTTGGATTACATTCTGTCGCAGCAGTAAGTTGTGGACATATTTACGAAGCCTTTTGCATAACCTCACTACCATGAGTTGTCTGGATATTCTTAGATTTTCATAAGTTTGTCCTTGGGGGGATGTTCACAAGAACATTATTATTTATTCTTTTTCTTCTTTCTATTTCCTTCTAGTAGGGATTATTTCCTTCTTTGGGTTCAATATTTCTTCATGGATATATTGTAGATAAGTTACCTCATCAAGCCTACTTGTTCCAAGACTCATAATGTGGATATGTCACTTCTATTTTGGCCTCCTAGCTTCACTTTAGGAGGGGTGTTAGAGTAGGTAATTACCCTATCTCATGTTCACCCAGGTACTTTATTTACCTTTATTATATTTCTCCTCACCCCTTATGTGTGTGGATATTTTTTTAACTTTTTATAGATATTAGGGGGATATTATCTAGTTGTTAGGTATAGTACTTTCCTTGATCTATGGTATTGAATAGATTCTTGATGACTAGTTCTTTCTTAAATCTATGGTCTTGACTAGTTCTTTGATGACTAGTTATTTCCTTTATTTATGACCTGATCTACGACCTTGACCTATTTTTAGATTGTTATTTCTTTCCTATATAAGCAAGGGCCATTCACATTATATTTCATTGAGTTCCATAATAATATATGATATTTTTGCTAGTTTGTTTGCAAAGGTCTATGTAAAGGTTATCTGGAAAATTACTTTCATCTTATTGATTGTGATGTTTAATTAGCATCTGTGTTATTGGCTTGGCACGATCTGGTTATCGTTCCTTTTAATCGAAGTCGTCGAGGTTGATGAGGAAGACCCTGATTCTAAGACATCTGAACCTGAAGTTGAAGATCCTAAGGGGGAAAGTAATAATCATTTCTTTGAGTATCGTTCAGAGGAAGGAGTGGAATACGAAGAAATTATAGAAGATATGAATAGTCAATCTTTCGTCGTTTTCACACACTCTCAAAAAAAGGAGTAGGATACCACTAAGGTAGGAGATAAGGAGGTTTCCAAGGAAATTCCCAAAGAATCCAAGACGAATGAGGCTTCTAAAGAGTCCAAGGTGACTGAGGTTTCAAAGGTCAAAACTATCATAAAGAAAGGAGGGCCTTTGTTAGATCAATCGGTTGGTAAACCAACTATGAAGAAATCTCTTTCTTCCACATCAGTGTCAACCAATCCCGAGGCCAAGGTCAAAAGTGTGCCATCATCAAGTTCGAAAGAACTTATATCTGAGACTTCAAGTATGATTACTTTGCCTAAGTTTGATATCATTGATCATATCAATAAAAAAAAATTCCATGTCTCAAGCAGAGTACTTAAAGTCCAACAAGGATCAACTCAAGAAATTGGTTCAATTTATCAAAGGTGACTCTACTATTCATTCCTCCGAAGGAATTCTGAAAACTCCCAAAGACGGGAAAAATCAAAATATTGTGGTGGCCACTACACCTTCCAATGAAAAGATTGAACCTTTATTTGTGTCTTTTCTGATCAACGGATGCAAATTGAGTAATTACATTATAGACTCTGGAGCCTTGGATAATGTGATGCTGGAAAAGGTATCACATGCTCTTGTTTTGACTTCTACGAGAACATTCGGATCATGCTACTCCAGGGAAACCAAGTAAGTTCCTCTAATCGAGAAGATTAAAGACGCTCAAATGGTTTTCACCCAATTCCCTCAAAAGCGAGTTAAGGTAACCATTTTAGTTGCTGATATTCCCGCCTCGTATGGAATGTTGTTGAGCAGGAAATTTTTTAAAGATTTAGGTGGTGATATTCAAATGGACTGGTCTCACACCATGACTCCTATCAATGGAGAAATGAACAAGCTTATGTCGGAAGCTCAGGCAAAGTTCACGGTAACTAAAACTAAAGATCATCATGCACAGATCCTTTTCCAAGGCTCAAGGATGGGTAATTATATGATGACTGTAGAAATTCACACCCCTGAGATCACTTGCCAATATTCCAGTGAGATCTAGACTCTTGACTTCGATGGAAGTTGTTGCTTAACGGGCTCTGGTGCAGGAGTGTTGCTTATATCTCCAAATGGTAAAATATTTCCTTTTTCCTACAAACTTGGATTTTCAAATACTAATAAAATTGCAGAGTACGAGGCATTAATCCTTGGCCTCCAAGTTACAGAGGAGAAAGGGATCAAAAATTTGGAAGTCTTTGGAGATGCATAATTGATTGTGAAACAGGTAAGAAATCAGTTCCAAGTAAAGAATGATCGTTTGAGACACTATAGAAATAAAGTGTGGGAAGCAATAGAAGTCTTCGATGCCTTTTCCATAAAAATTTTCCCTCGTGAAAATAATGAAAAAGCAGATTCTCTAGTAGTCCTAGCTTCATTAATGATTCCTCATTCAGAATTTGATCAAGTCAAATACACCATTGAAATGGTTTTAAGGCCAAGTGCTCCTGACAATGCTGAAAATTGGCAAGTATTTAATGATGACCAACAAATTATTCCCTTCTTGGAAAAGAGAGAAAATTTTGAATAGTCGTACTTTGAAGGGAGTGATTCAGCATTTTGCAAATCAACTACCTCACCCATTCAGGAATGAATTGAGAACGAAGATCCTGGTGATGGCATCATTCAACTCAAAGGAAATGAAATTCCCTAAGGATTGGTTTCACTCAAAGAACTTCTTGACAGACATGACAGGTTTATCAAAGAGAAAGAGCAGGTAGGACCTATGAATTCTGATGACTATGAGCAAGTTAATATCGGTACCAAGGATAAACCTCGCCTAGTTAATATTGGTAAGTGTTACTCACCTGAGGAGTGCAAGAAATTCATAAGTCTACTTACCAAATATTCTGACATTTTGGCTTACTCATACGAAGACTTGAAGTCTTCCCAACCCAGGGAAATGGAGCATGCCATACCCTTGAAGCTTGGTGTAGTTCCATTTAGGCAGAAGCAAAGAAAATATAATCCCAAGATTGCAGGGACAATATTTCATGAAGTTCAAAAGATGCTAGATGCACGAATAGTGTTTCAAATTTGACATTCGACTTAGATAGCTAATATTGTACTGGTTCACAAGAAAAATGGAGAAATTAGGATTTGCATGGAATTCTGCAACCTTAATCAGGCTTCCTTCAAACATTATCGAAATTGAAAATGGGTTGTTCCCCGTATGTACATAGCTAATTAGGATTTTGGTTTGTTTGTTTCCCTGTTTTTCGGTCTCCTCTCTTATGTCGCCCCATTTTTGTGCCCCATAATTTTTTGATCATGTTCATGAATATTTTGGTCTGGGTATGTTGCTATATCCATGAAGTCCTTGTCCCCAATTAGAGCCAGCTATTATCAGCCAATTTTGACTTCGCAAAATTGTTTAAAAAATAAATAAAAAATGAAAAATTGGAAAAATTTGAAAAGTGTTACTTTGTGTGGTTCATTACCCTCGTTACAATCGTCTCATTTTTGTGATCATTTCGGTCTTCATTTCATCCTTTTCGGGCAAGAACTCTTCCCGCTAGGCGTTAAATCGCATTAAAATACATTAAAATTAATTAATTGCTTCTTGTTTGATAAAATTGATTTTTAGATAACTTGAGAAGTATTTAATTAAGTAAATATAAATTATCAGGGAAGTAAGCTTATGCTTCCAACTGCTGGGAAGCCAATTTGGCTTCCCGAACCCGGATTTCCCCTTTCCTAACAATCTTCTTCAATTTTCCTGCACGTGGGATTTTCTCCACTAATTGCCAAATCATGGATTGGCTAATGGGAAAGAAATTCCCCAATTTCCCACATGGAGAAATTGAACGGGGATTGCCAACCCATTTTCCCATTCCCATTGGCAATTTTCAGTTGCTTTTCCCATTTCCCCCTGGCACTTAAGCCCACTACCCGGGAAGAGAGGAAGTTAGATTAATCCCATAACTTCCTCTGTCAAACCCATTGGAAAAATTTGTGCGAAGCTTTTCTTCTTATTTCCTCTGAAGGACATAATATTTTTTCATATCGCACAATACGACACATGCATCCAAGGAAATAACAGTTTGCACAGTCAAAAGGAGCTTTCCACGTGCTAAGGAAGAGAAGAGGCAATTTTTTTTAAACCTACGCATGTTTTAAAGAAGACAAAAAATTCCTTTTTCACACATTTGGGAGGAGATGCCTTGGGAGGAAGAAAGGAAAATAGTCCAAAGAAATTAAAGACAATAAAGAGCAGTTTTCCACACACAGCCCAAGAAAAATTATCCATGCACCTAGAGGAAATAGAGCAGTTTTTAAATAGAAAAGAAAGTCCAGGCCACGCCTAGGAAGAATAGAAACAGTCTAAAGGAAAATACATGCACCCAGCAAGGGGAAACTTTCACACGCCCAAAGCTTTCTCCACGCACAGTTAAAGATAATCACTAGTTTTTCAAACAAGAAAAATTCCACACCTAGCCAAGAAAAACCCACGCCCACCCTGATTAAGAGCCCACGCACCTCAAAACAGGATCCTGCTGTGGGAGGAAGCCATTGAAGTGACCAAAGAAACTACATGATTTTGGGATGATAATCCTCTCACATGTCAAAGGATGATCAAATTTTTTTGGCTACTTCAGAAACATTCTCGTGTAAATCATCTCGCGAATGAGTTTCCACACTACAACTTCAAATAGGAAATTAACAACACGATCACACTTCTCAGACAGGTCTTTGGCCTTCCTTCTACATGTCATTTCCTTCCCTGGATGTATAAATTCATTTTCTTCATTCTGGATCAAGCATTACATGTTGATGTGGCCACTGTCATCAATGAAAACTTACATAAGCAATTCATTGAATTCAAAATGATGGGACATTTCTACATGACCTCCTAATTGGTGTATAACATAGTGAGAAGAAGGATATTCAATGGATTGGAAAATATTGGCACAATGGATGACTCCAAGAATAACTTATTCCAATTCTACTTCCAACTGAAGTTCAAGGTAATTTTGCCTCATTTTAATCATGTCAACGACACATTCGTGTTCTTCGTCATTCGGATGTTGAGCAACACCCACAAGAAAGGTTCTTGGAGGTGGCAAAAAAGGAAATTGTACAAGTGGGAACCTAGTTCATTCAATACCAGAATTTCTCTTACATATGAATCAGTGGATTCAACAGAATGCCATATAAGATCTCGAGATAAGTCAACAAAAAACATGGGTTCTCATGGAGTTGTCACAGAAGTTATTCTCCGTCAACAGTTTCCTCAGTGATAGGAATTGACCCGACATTTTCTTCCCTATCTCAATCGTAGTCTACAAATGTTCTTTTTTCCAAGCTACAGAAAGCGTGGGGAGGGAGATGGAAATCTACACACTTCATCTATTTTCACGGAGATTATATTTTTATATCTTCGGCCTCAAGGAGAAAACACTTGGTCAAAAGTACAAACACGTATGACAAATAGAGGATCACTTAGCGGGGTGTGCAGATGAAATTCAAGTCTGACACTGAGACCATTTGAGGCTCATCTTAGATCAGATGATCGCCCTTAAAGTCAGAGATTCAACTCATGAAATTTTTGATGATGGTTCCAACGTGCTTGATCCTGCGTTTGATTCATCTTCCACATCTTCATCACTCAAGATTAATTGGTCAAATGGGGTTTGTGTATTACTAGGGATATGGATCTAATGATTTCATGAGGTAAGTATCATTTGGTTTGAAAAGGATTCAGATCATCACAGGAGGGTTGTGCGTGAAGAGAAGCAACCATCCATCTACAATGAGAAGAGGAACAAACAAGTTAATCAATCATCTTCTCAACTCATGCTGTCGCACCCATATCATCTAGAAGGTATGGAAAATGACACCAAGTGGAGGAGGGGAAGGAGCACATCTCAAGAATTTCTCATTCCAGTCATCATTCGTCTTTGCATGATTGCCCTAATTCTTTAGGCCTAATCAACAACACAACACTATAATTTAGAGCATTGGTTCAAGCACAAGCACCTATAATCTATATCACACAATTTCTAGAGGTGGAACTCACTAATGAAGTACCTCAAAATATACCAGCCCAACTTGTTGAAGTAGTCACAACTTCTCAACCAAAAGTTAATGATCCAGTTCTTTCCCCGCCTACATTTGAAGAACCACCACAAATGGAGGAAATGGCAACAACATCTCTCTCACAAAAAGAAGATCCAATTTCAGCAACACCCGAAGGTAATCCCCTTCAGCGTAATGAAGATCAATTCCCAATGAACACAAGAACCATGTAAAATGAGGTACTTAGAGAGGTTCCCACCTGGCTAGATGATATCTTGAAGAATTGAAAGAGAGTTGTCAAGCCAATAGTGATAAACTTGGAAGGGATTGCATCAATGTTATAATTCATCAGTCCAAAAAATACCAAATCCTATGCTAAGGTGTGTGTCAACGAATTCATAAATCACTTTGATGATATTTCAACACAACTTGTTCATAATGGGGCAAAGGAGATGGATTTCCAAGACTCTGAAGTCTCACTAATTATGCTCAGGAGATCAACACAAAAAACTAACATGGCAATTTCTCGAGATTCAATTGATATCGTGCTAAAAAGACTTGAGAAATACAAGTCTCAAAACTCTCGGCTCAAGGCTGAAAAGAATCAATTGGTGGAATATGTTCAACATTTTATAAATCCCATACCATCCACCTTCCCAATACCTAATGCAGTGGCTGCCCCAGATGAAGATACTCTCAATTTGTCAAAGGAAATAAACACATTGGGCCATGTCACTAAAAGTTGGCTTTCAGAGATTCTTGTTTTAGGCGAAGGAATGATCAACACCACAGTTAAGCTTCATGAAGATGTCAGTGTGTATCTCGATCCAATTATTTCTTTCAAATAATCTTTTGTTTTTGCTATATCAAATTTGGATGAGATATTGCCCAGTGTACAAGAAATGACAAGTATGGAATCTTCAGTTTTAGCTATTGAAGGAATTCTCGAATTTGAACATCGAGGGACACATTTTATTTGGTGTCTGCATCTCAAATCAATAAAAATTATTCTTGAGGATTCTATGATCCATTATGAAAGCATGTGCAATAAAGCCTTCACTTCACTCTCCTTGATTCAGGAATTCATGGCTGAGATTCCTTATAACCTCGTAAATGAGAATAATCAAAGGTGTTGATCGGAGTAGGTGGAAGAACAATTTTCACAATTGTTTAAGGACATGTACACTCCTGCCAACAATTTCTCGACAGTTTCCATGGAGCGGTGTATCAAATTAAAGAACTTATTTGAGAATTCTCAATCCAAAATTGTTAATTTAAATGATATCCCAAGTAGAATTCTTAAATTACAGGTATTTTGTGAGGCTATCCTTCAACCAAGTGAACCTCCAGAATAAGAAAATATTTTTGAAACTTTGGGAAGGTTTAGATCCTTTCAACTGGCAAAAGCGATAGATCCTAATTTCACCGACGGTATAAGGAGTTGATTTTCTTGGTATCGAACAAAGTGGGAGAGTCCATTTCTCATACGCTTGAGATAGGCGGACCCCATTTCAATGGATAAGGCACTGGTTATTATTGTATATTTTAAAAGGTGTTGTTATTTGGGAAACAATGGTTATTTTAAGTAATTTCTATTTTTGGGTTGTCTTTAATAAGGTTGTTGAAAAATTCAAAGGTCACTTAAGTGCCTTTTTTAATGATCATGTAAAACCCTAACTACTTTGTAACCAACTTTTGGGTTATAAAAGGAAGTGAGGGGCTCATTTGTAAAGGGTCACTTTCAGAGAGGAGAAGAAAATACTTTTGTGCAAGCTTTGTTTTAGGAAGAAACTTTGTGTTCTTTTGTGAAATTTTTTTTGGAGTTAATGAAATATGAACTTTGTGTCTCATTCATTATCTCTTTTAACATTTGATGTTCTTATGTTCATTAGATGTTAGGTGTTTGAATCTTGCATGCAAATATTATCTTTGATCTTATTCTCAACATTTTTAATCAGTTGTTCTAGTTCATAGTGATCAAGCTCTGATTATCTACTTGCTCATGTGTGTTCCCTTTTACACGTTCTTGTTTGGCTAACTCAAACTCCCTTTTATTTGTGTTGGTTATTCATCTTTCCTTTCCATGCAATATTAGGCTCTATTTTTACGTAACTCTTGCATGTTCTTTCATTTCATTTTGTTCCACTCCTTTCCTTCATTCTATTCCATTTCCCTCATTCACTTTTCTTTCCATTGATGTTCCAAAACACCCCCCATATACAATTTTGAATGTATAGATGTAACTATAGTTTTGGTTTTCAATAAAGGCAACCTCACCTTCATTGAGGAGGGACTTCGTTCCCACACTATTGCATGTCATTTGCATGTGTGCAAATCCATATTCTAATAGAACTATATCCCCTTTCCTTTCTTTTCTTAGCACCTGATGTGAACTCGTGATAACTATTTGCAAATCTTGACGAGTAGTAGCTTATTACTTGAGTACCACGAGAGTTTCATTGGTGCTTTATAAAATCCTCCAATACGAATATAAGAGAAAGAAATGAATTGTTCAAAGTAATTTATATATCAGCATGTAATACCCGGTTTAGAACCTTCGATTCATATCACCCTCCATCTGTATGACTAGGTACATCAGGAAGAAATCATTCACCCTTGCGTAATACCTCTTTTTCTCCCTTTGTAGACACCAAATTATGTGATTTAGACATTATTTAGTCTCGGTTTCAGAATACTATTTAGAAGGTTCTTGAGTGAAGAAATTACTAATTAACCCCCTTCTTTTGGCCATCTTGCTTTATTTTATTTCTTCATAACCGACCTCTTGCACCCATATGCCCAGTCAGCTTCTGTTATCACACGTTATTTTAGCCTCGAATGGGGCACACAGATTAGTAGTGAGGCTCCTGTGGGTGCCTTGGTCCCACTAAGGTCATCCTAGACCTTTTTGTACTTTCCCGCCACTTTTTAGGCTCTTTCTAGCTGTTGGAGATCTTTATCTTTCTTACAGTCGGCCTTGTCGGGGTAAATTACAAAATTAGATCAAGAGAACCCTATAAATATAAAGTTATGAGGCCATAATGAAGGACCTAACATCATTTCACTACTATCACTCATATAGATTTGCATCCATCTATTATATTAGAGATCACTTGCATCCACAGAGCTCCATCATCAAGGACCAAGGCTAGGACATATGCATCACACTTCATATGGGGATGGATTCTATTTTATTCCATGCCCACATGCTATTACATTCTCTACATTTAGTTATTTCTTGCTACTTCACAAAGAGTGACTAATAGAAGAGAGCCTAGTGCACGTCATGCACACACTCACTAGAACTACATTTGGGTCTAAAAGGTAGTGTAATGCTCAATTAGTAAGACCATTATTTTCACAGATGAGGTCATTCTGACCCACTCATTTGCTTGTTTTTCTTAGGGTTTTGATACTTATTTTGGTATTTTTTAGGTCTTCACATCATCTTGGAATATCAACGACATCCAGTATGGGAAAGCAAATTTGATGCGACACATAAGGGTTTTAGACTACCTCCCAGTCCTATGACGATAAGTTTCAGAGCTTTTACATAGACTAGAGCACATGATTTACAGAACAGAGATACTGTAGTCTCCCCAGTCTCTTCCTAGGCACTTCAATCTTAGGAATCATTTAATATCCATCCTTTTCGAAGCTTCTGCATATTCGTTTCCACCTCCAGATTTTCTAGTCGCCTCTACGATAATGTCTTGTGATCATTTTTTATTCATCTAAGGTATTTCCTCTTCTCTCTTACACATTAGGGTTATCATTTACTTTAGTATAGATGTTTAGCTCATTTACATACTTCTTTAATGCATTTATTTATTTATTTTTTACATTTCTTCATAGTTTATATTAATTATCCCCATATTACATAGGTAAGCGTAGCAAGTTGGGGGGCTAAAAAAGGGTCATAAGTGGATTTTATATTCAAAATAACAACAAAATCTCAACCTGTAGGGATTATTAGCAATGCATGCACTCACAATTAGAAACATTTATAGAAATATTAATTGTAGCATCTAGAATCTAGTTTCTAAACTACTAATTTAAAAAAAAAACGGTCAAGTCTAGCTATATTAAACACTCAAAATTCAATGACTTGGTTTTTTTAAAATGATATAAGATTTTAGTTTGTTTTCCAATGATTTGGATGACCAAAAATTGATATATTGTTTTTTCCTTTCATAAAAATTTAGATGTTGATGTCTATCTTGGGATAAATATAATTTTTTATTTTTTTGAGCAATATTTTTTTATGATTTTTTCCATGAAAGTGATCTGAAAATAGAATAAAACAGAACACTTTTTGTTTTCCCACAATAACTTCATCAAATAATATCGAAATCAAATATTTATTTTTTGAGCGTGTATATAGTTTTTCCACAGTTGGTATTGTATAGGTTTTATCACATTATGACAAGTGCAACAAAATTTGTAGTCTTAAACATAGACATGAACATTCACGGGAAAAGTCTCTTAAAAACCTACTATTAGTAAAAATTTATAAAATGATATTTATCATATTCTATTCACTTTAAAATCAATATTTCTACAAAGCTAACAGTCTCCCCTATGCGATGCTAGCATTTTTGTGACATGTTTTTTATTTGTTTTTCATGGTTCAATTCCGAGGAAGAGAAAAATTAATTTTTTGTTGTTTTTGATGTAAAATTTAAGATTTGATGACCCCTTTTTGGTCCCCCAACTTGCTGCACTTACCCACATATTAGTTAATTTTAGTTAACCATTTTGGTGAACTTGTCCTTTCGAATATTTTTCCTTAGGATCCACTACAAACCCTCATGGATAAGGATGCTTCTCAATTAACTCTTCAATTTTATAGTTCTTGTTATTCATATGTTAAAACTCTAGTCTATTTCTGTGGTTATAGGCCTTACCCTTCATTTATTCATATTCAATTTTCCAATATAGATCCTAAAGTCCTAGAAGATGTTATCATTGCTTATATGCATACAATTGATCCTAACACTTTAGCACAAGTCCTATATGAGGCTACATAAGTACAAGTTACTCAAGTTGATCATATACTTACATCTCCAACTTATACTAAATTTCAAGATGCTTCTCATTCGGCCTCACCTATTAGTTTTCTATCATTACATATCAATGATCCTCTCGATGTAATCTATGCTCATACATATTTACCTGATACTATAGATCCCCAAGCTACTGACGCATCACTTTCTTCTCATCTGGATTACAAAGGACTTTCTCCTCCACCTTCATCTCCACATGATATTTTTCCTATCACTATGCATTAGTCACTCCCATCTTTCAATTGTTCTTCTCCTACTATTTCATCTCCTCTTATTCCATCATCCATGCCTATTAGTTTATCTTCTCCCATATTTTTATCTCCATTAGTCACATAATTTTCGAAGGATGTTTCTAAGGCTATTCATACCATCGCTATGGATATTCAACCTACATCATCTACTATAGATTCTTTGACACCTAATCCAAGTTTTCCTTTAACATCAGAATCTCCTCTATTATCTTTGGATATTCCTATGATCACTCACCATGGAAGGTTGCAACCTTTTAATACATTATTACCATCTTCCACTATTCCTTCATAGGATATTATCTCTCTCATGCATGTTGGAGGTCAGTTATAATCTCAGGTCCAGTCTCTTACTCTAGAAATTACGGTTTACTATGCTTTTATTGACGGTAACTCATTACATGGTAACCTTGTTCCTAAGAAGATTCCCAATTCATAATTTCCTAAATTCACTTGCTTTGATGGTATTGGTGATCCTCATGCTTATCTTCAATGTTTCCGCATCACTATGACCTCTTATTCTACTGATAGATTATTACTCAAGGCCTTTTGACATATTCTTACCCCTGATACATTGCAATGGTACACTCATCTCCCCTTTGGGTCCATCAATACTTACTATGACATTAAGGATTCTTTCCTCCGTCATTTCATCCTCAACAATGACCCTTGAGTTACTTACAACTTCCCACATACTTTACATTAGGGCTTTATCTCATTCACTACATAGCATTCTATTACATGCCCATCTCCAAATGCTACATTTAAATGGGCTCTAAAGTCTAATCCATCTATTGAGAATCATGCCACTATTTCTAGTATGTCTTCTTTGGCCATTCAAGAGCCTCATAAGTAACCACCTACTTCTTTTAGCACATCACATTCTATGTTTCTCAAAGCACAATCTACCCCTAGCTCACCTACTCGAGCATTGACTACGTGACCGCATCATTCGACTACTCTTACACATCGATATAGGCGTATTCCTTGGACAACTATTACATCTCAACATAGGCCACCACCTCAATTTATTTCACGTGGATATTATTTACCTTCACATTTTGTAGCACGTATATCTCCATCACTGACACATTTTGTGATGCCACAATATTATTCATATATTCATCCCTCGCATGCAGATAAAATTCATTCACTAGCACATCCTTTTTCTACCATACCACTACTATTAGAGCATGGATCTATGCTTTCACCACCACAGGCATCAAGTGGAGGACCCTCGTCCTTCACTATCATTGGTTATTTTACTCACTCATATGTACTTAAGGGCCATAACACTTCACCCGCCCTCCAACATTGTCTTAGGATAGTAGCATTTATCCTTATCATATTTTCCTACATTCATCTCCTCGCATTAGGCATACTCCTCATACATTCTAGCCTCTGTACTCGATGACACACTTATGTGTTTTTATTCACACTTGAATGCTAAGGGTTTACTACACATGAACCCCACACACTGCACACCACAATTATTCCTACACTACACTGTAGTACACCATACATTCTTATAGTTAGTCTTCAACATTTTTAAAATATGTGCATTTATACATCATGCATCATGTTATTCATCATTAGGCATACACCATTATCTACACGTCTTACATCATACACTAATTATCCTACATATTCACATTATTCACTTTACACTCAATGCATTTTCACACATATTCTACAAACTATACCAGTCTTCATCCTATATGATTACTACCATAGCATCATCTTACATACTACATTTTTATTCCCTCTACATACATGCCATTTTACACACCTATTCCATTTGCTTTCAAAACATCATGTATTTACATATTCTACTCATCACATGGTCATCTTTCATCCTTACACATAGTACATTGTCTTCTACGCACTCCACTCACTACCCGATGATGCACTTTAGTTCCTCGGTCCATACTCAATTGCCGAGGGTTTACAATATCAAATGGATCTTACACTCATCACACATTTACTATTCAAATTTTCATCATGCAACAATACTAGGATTGTGACATATGCTTTAGGCTAAATTGTCAACTTATTCCATCATTTTGTAGTGGTATACACCATAGGATACATCATCACTCCCTTTTTTCATTTTGTAGTGATCTACGCACTTAGGGATGAATCACCACTCATCCATTCATCTTATGGTGATATACTCTTTAGGGAAAAATCATCACTTATGCGTTCATCTTGTCATAATTTAAGCTTCAGATATAGGGTATACGCATCCATTGTTTCTAGGTCACACCTACATCACTATACATACACATTCATCACAACACATTAGACACAACACACACTTTCACCATTTCCCAAAGACACACTCTCGTTTATGGTCAATTATTGACTACTGAGTGGGAAAACTAAAATAACCTCACTGTATAAATTTCCATTCACTCAAAGAGAACTCAGACTCTTATCAATCCATTTTACATTCCATTCAATCCATCCAACAACAAACTGGATATTATGGTTATATTATACTATTGCTCACTTTTTCTTGTTGGGGATCACTTTATTACACATGCTAGTTCAATTACCTATATGTCATTCATCTATATCATTCACACCTTCACATTCACATATCTTTCTAGTTTTTATCGTAGATACAAGTCTCTTATACATAACATGGATGCTCACCTTCTACCCTTCCTACACTAGTCATTGGGAGCATTCACATTCATTTCTTTCAAGTGTTATTGTTTCAATTTTGTACTTAGAACTTTACATTACTTGGTTATATACGTTTGTGAAATGATTCTGTTTGGCTTACTGGCTACCTTTCTAACATGCTAACAGATGCTTTAAGTGCAAGGTTTTTTATGCAGGGATATTTTCTTCTATACATTTTTGTTACATTGTTTGTTATCGTTTGCTTATTATTTGTGGGCCTTTCCCTTTGTTTAGTGCACACACTTGCTTGATTTTTTGTGACCATGTATGGCCTTACATTTCTTTTGAAAACATGAGTGATGTCTCATGTTTGAAACCCACTTTCTGAGGTTTACTTGTCTTCTTATGTGTTTACATTACTGCTTTGTGTAACTCACACTTTGTTTTCCAATATGCATGCATGTTTATTCACACTTGTCTTTGGATAGCCTTATTTTTTTTGGTGTGCCTTGGTTTGTTACCAAGAAATTTCCAGGGTTACAATGTACATGTGGTTGGTCGTCATATTGTGGCCGTATTTCCTCCTATCAGTGATGTCACATGCATCCCAAAGAGAGGAGGGTAATCATTTGGGGGTTTACATACGAACACTAACGCAGTTACATTTGGTTCAGTTTAGTGCACTTTCCACCCATGGTATTGTGGTTTTATATACACCAAGTGGGTTCATACAAGTCTACAAACCCCACACTTAATGGCTTTTAAAGGACATGGTTTTCTTAGGATTTTAGGGAAGTAGTTACAGGCTTGGAGGTTATAGTGGGTGTGCCTCCCTACACTACTTCAAACAGTGGCATTGGATCACCCTAAAAAATAGGATGATACAAAGTATCTCTTCACACAAATTCAGGGAAGTAGGTTAGAGCTTTAAGGACACAAATAATTTTCTCCCTACACTTCTTCGGCATATGGCATGAGATCGCCCAAAAAATGCGCAGTACAAGATATCCTTCTACACTATCTTTCTCAACATGGATCAGGTGCACATGTTCCATTTATATTTTCCTATTTACATTTTTTTATTTTACATTTAAATGCTTTCATATAAATGTGTCTTTTACATTGTGTTTTTACACATACATACATACATACATATTTGACTACTTAATCATTTTATCCTTGCAGGTATGGCCGTATGAGAAATAAGAAGTCAAATTGGAGGAAAAAAACAAAAGCATTAACAAAAAACACTTTGCGAAAACACACACTTTACTAACCATTTAGGTACATCACACACACCACGGAAGCTACACACACGTTCCTCCTTAGGTTAACTCTCATCACTTTTTCTTTGTGCATTTTTCATCTTTATTTTCCACGCTTCGTATTTTTTTCATTTCACACTTTTTCTAGTCCTTCGATGTGCATTTCTACTACACTCTTCATGGACATCATGTATGCATCTCTATATACTTTACGTTACTGAGATTTCTTGCTCATCCAACATAAAATGGGGACAAATATAGACACAAAATTATGTACTTTAGTCATTTTTTAGTCCTGGTCTCATACTACTATTTATAAGGTTCTTGAGTGAAGAAAGTACTAACTAACCCTCAGTCTTTTGGTCATCTTGTTTTATTTTATTTCATCATTACTGACCTCTTACACCCATATGCCCAGTTAGCTTCTATCATCCCACATTATTTTAGCTTTTGACTGGGGTGCCCAAAGTAGTATTAAGGTTGCCCTTGGGTGCCCTGGTCCCGACCATGAGCACCCCGGTCCTTTTTGCACTTTTCCTGCAACTTTTTGGGCTCCTTATCAAGCATTTTGAGAACTTTATATTTCTCATGGTTGGCCTTTTTTCAGGGGTTAATTATGAAGTTAGATCAAGAGAACCATATAAATATAAAGTTTATGAGACCATAATGAAGGACCTAGCAATCATTTCACTACTATCACTCCATTTAGAGTTACATCCATCTATTGCATTGGAGATCACCTGCATCTACATAGCTCCATCATCAAGGCACAAGGCTAGGAAATATGCATCACACTTCATAGGGGGGGGGATTTTATTCTATTCCATGCACACATGCTAGTTACATTTTCTACATTTAGCTATTGCTCACTACTTCAAAAAGTGTGATTGGCACAAGAGCACTTAGGGAACGTCATGCACACACTTATGAGAATTACATTTGGGACAGAAATGTAGTGTAGCACTCAGTTAGGAAGCCCACAGTTGTGGTAGCTAAGATCAGTCTCGACCCATTCATTTGCATATTTCATTTTTTAGGGTTTTGATACTTTTTTTGGTCTTGGTCTTGCACATCATCTTGTAATATCAACGACATCTAGTACGGGGAATTGAATCTAACATGACAAAATAACAAGGGTTTCAGACCACCTCCCATCCCTATGAAGACCAGTTTCAGAGATTTTACGTAGACTAGGGTGCCAAGTTTACAAACGAGAGTTCTCTGAAGGCACCACAGTCTCTTCCGAGGTGCTTCAGTCCATGGAATCAGTCCAAATCTATCATTTTTAGAGCTTCTACACAATCACTGTCACCTCTATATTTTCAAGTCACCTCTGCGACACAGTCACGCATGAGCATCTGTTATTCAGATGAGTTCTTTCCTCTTCTCTCTTGCACATTAGCGTTAGCATTTTCTTTTGCATAGTTGTTTTAGCTCATTTACATACTTCTTCATTGCATTTATCTACTTTATTTACATATGTTCATAGCTTAGATTAACTGATCCCCATATTACATATTATTTAATTTTAGTTAATCACCCTCAAAGTGAATTAGGGGTATGTTTGATACACCAGAGCACTTTTGGAATGGTCCTTTATATAGTTAGTCCTTTCCACCTTTTCAATGTCGTGATTATATAGATGAAGAATGAGTTCATAGAACTTATTAGTGACTTCAAGGTTGATTATCTAGGAGTGAAAATTATCATTGATAATATGAATGCTAATAAATCACTTGGGTATTACAATTAACTATGATATCCATGGATGATACTACTTTTTAGAAGTTTCTTGTACATAATCCTAATGATGAATAAGAAAAAACTAAATATATATTTTGATGAATTTAAATATGAATAGAATATTTGACATATCTAAGAGACTACGGGGTTGTCTTCATCTAGTTCTGAATAGTCATTCCCTACAATAATGAATCCTTCATTTCCTATTTAGCTAATTCATCTTATTTAGTCAATATCACAATGTTCATGGGCCTCATAATACAGAGGCACCTTGTAATCCCCTCTTGGTGTCAACATAGATATGATTGAATCATCATTTGTGGTGATATATTGGATTTCAGGTTCATAGTTCTTGGTGCATGACTTAATGATCTCAAAGTCTAGAAGAACTAGAGTGAATATAGGGGTTCAATACAAAAAATTGTAATAGATCATGTCAGCTAAGACCATATGCAAATCCTTCTTCCATTCTTCACCTTATACCATTGAATTCCATGTGCTCCACATTGTTATCCCCGATGTCTGGGTATTTCGGAACACCAAAACTAAAATGAGATCATAACTAAAGTAGGGGAATTTCATCTTTGATTTTATATCCTTTTTGGTCTTAGTAATTATTGGGAATGAGTTGTTATAAGTTAAATTGGATTATGCAACAGTTTCCCACAATCTTTAAATTTCAGTCTGATTTCAGTGTCACGGGTTGTTGATTTCCTATTTTGGGAAAAATTGGAGCAATTCAACTCCAAATAGGATGTGAATCAATTTTATGTAAAGGTAATCCAAAATCAAACATACTATCCAAATTTGGTGATATTATCTCATTTTACTTAATAGGAATTTCGACAATAGGTTCTGGTCTAGATAAAAGCTTGCAAAATAGTGAAAATGGGAAAGGAGGACAAATTTCAATTTCTCATTTTGAGAGAAATTAATATTTATATTTAAGCTGGTATTTGGATCAATTAATAAATATTTGTGAGAGGGATGGATGATCGAAATTTGATAAATTTATCTCACGGGGTTTGGGAGAATGGGTCAGATCAAAATTTCAAGGACATGGAATTCTATAAGGGTTTTGGAGCTCAATGAGGTTTAATTTCATATCATGATATGTTTTCAACCTTTGATTATGTGTGATAGCTCAAAATTATTCATTTAATTAGTTTATTGAGTTCCCAAAGTTTGATATGATTCCTGAGTGTGAATTGGGTGTAATATCACTTTCAAATTTTGAGTTTTCTAGGTGCATAAAGGAAATGGTGTTGTTGGAGATAACAAGCCCAAATATCTCTTGGAAGTGTTTTTTAATTTTCTTTGATTAATGTGTATCCTTCAAGGTACCATCATGAGGTATTTTGGTCAAAATTTGAAGGTTGGTGGAGTTAGGAATCAAGAGATATGTAGAAAAAAATGTCTTGATATCTAGGGCACAAAATATTTTTTAATTTGTTTTGAAGAGGATAAATCAGATCTAAAGTAATATTTAATGTCTGAAACCTCCTTTTAAAAATTATTTTATGTTATTATGAGGAATAAACAAGTTCTTGGTGTTTTTATATGGTGGAGATGGATAAGGTAGAGTGCACATGAAAAAAGTAGAGAATTGAAAAATGGAAGATGAAGAAATGGAGGATGGGAAAGTGGAGAATGGAGGCCTTCTTTCACATCAAAATTGTACATGGGTTTCAAATATGGTTTTTAAATTACGCATAGGGGGAAATTTGAGTGGGTTTTTCACTTGCACTTACAACCATGTATGCAATTATTCATGTTTTCTCCTTAGCTTGACCTCCACCATAAAAAAACATCCCCTACAATTAGGTGAGGGCGTAATTTTGGGGTGAAATTGCACTTGAAAAGTTTTCTTGGGTGAAATGGAGGTTAAAAACCCCATTTGGAGGAAAAAATGGGTCCCACTATCATTACACATAAAGCTTTTACATGAAATTTTTGCCTTTATTTATTTTTTGTCTTAAGATATTTCCGTCCAATAGGAGGATGGTGCAAAGTTTGGGGTGAAATTGCACCTCAAAAGATGCACTTTTAGTGCAATGGGACACCCATATTGTCTAATTTATCCCAATTATATATTGTAGCATGGTTTGCATCTCCTTTTTGCAAATGTGAGTGTTACCTTCACCCTCGAGTCAATCCTCGATGAAATTGTTCTATATAATTTATGAAATTGCATGGAAATGGGCCAATAAATCCAATGAGCTTATTTAGGAATCTTTAAAATGATTTCTTCAACCAATTTTACTTGTACCTTCCATTTTTCCTAATTCAATGCGTAGGTAGGTGGAATTTCAAAAAACAAATTCCCACAAACACGAGCCAAACCAACTTGGGGGTAATGAAGGTAGTTCAATATACCCTCAATTTAGCATTTTTAGGCTTCTAAATCTACTTGGGGTGCCCAAAACCTTCCATGAAAAATCCAAGCACATATAGGTAACCTTTTTCTAGTGTTGAAAGCGTTTCCGCTTTCCATGTTCTCGTAATTTTATTACAATTTGTACATCATAAAGTATGCTCCATAATATTTAAAAATTATATTATATGATCTCCCAAAACTTTACAAGGCTCCTAAAACCTTATGTTGAAGTTGAATCTTCAAAGAAGCATGCACACTACCTTTTCTCAAAATAGTTTCTAGGAATTAAATGTTTCCCAAGACCATTTCAAATCTCCCAGAATGATTTCTAAATCATACCATCATGGAGAAGACTCTGACACCTGTCCATTAACATTAAAGAGGAATTTTGAAATGTTTTGAGGATCTTGAAACCCTTCCCAAAAGTTATTCTTTGAAGATGAGAAATTTTGGAAATTTTGACAAATTTGACTATTTTGACCAGTTGGACCTAAAGAGGAATTTTTTTGATGGGGTTGTCATATAAAATACAAGGACATTTTATATTCCAAAATTTGTCTCATACTCATTGACTTGACTTGGTTAACATGAAATTAAAATAAGGCAAGAAGGAAACTCCAGAATCTCATTTTGGGCTTAAGTAGGACAATGTCTTATCCATTGGCAATAGATTCTCAACAAGGATGCAAAATGAAAAGGGAAAAACACATACACACACAAAAACATACCAAGAAAGGAAAAACACCACAAACAAGAAAGTCTTGAATGCTCCTAGCCACATTGTGAGTCAATATTTCCATGGCTATCTTTTGATCTTGATCTCTTCTCTAGTCCTTGTCCCAGAGCAGGAGAAGGTCTCCAATTTGAAACACGGTATTTCACGTATTCTCATAAAAAATATTTCTTCCATCTATATTTGGTTATATCTGATTCTTTCTACCACTATGAATTTTTATTCATTAATAGTTTACAGGTATAATATTTTTTTATTAAAGGAGTCATAAAATTCATAGTCTTCAATGGCCTTAACTAGCTATAGAGCAGGTAGCTCAATTGAAATAGGAACTTCTTCTTCAATCTTGTAAAGAAAATAAAATGGTGAAATACATATTTATTTCTTGGGAATGATCTGGTTAGGCCACAATGCATCATACAACTTCTTGTAATAGTTCCATTGAGTTTGATCAATAATTTATAAATGATCATCGCAATGTTTTTGTTTCTGCACTTGGTCTATCCATTACCTTGGGGGAATAATCAAACAAATGGTATAGATAGATGCCATGCTCATATAAAAAATCAATGAGATCCATGGATGAAAGGTCACTTGCATTATCATTAATGATCTTGTGTGGGACACCAAAACATAATGTAACATCCACTTTTTTATGACTTAGAAACAAGGGTTTTTTTTAAACTTGACGTTCTCTTTTCTAAATTCATACAATTAAGAACACACATTCCATTGCCAATCCATCTCATAATAGAAAACCATATGCAGTTGTAATGACTCAGTGAAACACAGATCTCTCATTTCATGACTTGGTATTAAACTGATCTATCGCATTTAACTTGTTAAAGTGTATACTATGTATAATTTAGTTCTTTTACCCATTAAGATTCACTCAAGTGATCTATCTAAGAAGCCTATCTGAATATATGTTACTGATATTCATCTGAAATCCCTCATTCTTAGACTAGGTGACATAACACAACACAACCAACAGTTTGCGATACTTTGTCCAATTTTTAAAACATTTTTACCATATTTACATTCCAAGAAGGCATACTAATTGAAAGGATATGTCTTTCACCTCACTCTAATTTTTATCTAGATTGGTCTTCCTTGACTTTCTATCATCCAAACCCGAGTCAAATTTTCACACTAAATAGGGGCAGCTCATATACACTAGTGTTAAAGTCTACTTTATGACGACTAAGGATAAGTAGACATACTCAATTTACTCTTGTCAATTGGGTGTGTTTAGTTACCCTAAGTAAACATGAGTTGACCACTATGCTAGTCCATGTGTTTATCTCTATTTAGAGTAGAACTATGAACCAAATTTCCACTTATGTCAATTGAATTAATTGAAATAAGTGGGGTGTTAAAGCATAGCTGGCTACATCATAGTATCCTCATAATGATTCCCATCATAATGAGGGTACTCTTCCGCACCCTCTATATTACAACAACCTAGTAAGTTCTTTCAAAAAAACTAACATACTTAAGAAACATTAGATTATTAACCTTTAAACTATTATTTTGTTTAAATTAATTGTTAAAAAACTGCACCTAAGGGTCCACTAAGTACAATTAATCAAAAGAAAGGATTTGAATTGTACTTTTACACCAATTGAAGGTATGCAGATCATATCCGCATTTGTGCATATGAACTTTTTAATCTTAAACCATTATTTCTATTTATTAATAAGTCTTATTTCAATATCAAGTAAGTAAGATCATTAAGTTTCTTTACTATAGTTTATCAATGTAAACAATCTAGATTAAAATATTGTTAATTAGACTTAGAGGTATCACAGTATTTAAATCCATCTTACTAATTATTTTAATATTTCCAATTTCCATTTATTGTTTTCATATATAAGAGCATATGGCCAATCATCAATAATGGTTATACTTTATTATATTATAAGGATAACATACTTAGTTCTGATTTAATGATAAAATTAAGTATCCTCTTCTTCATAAATTAAAGACTATTGTCCTATTCATTAAATCAAAAAACATAAGGAGTGGATTCATAATAAGAATGCCACATTCAATTATATAGAAATTATCATTATTATCCTTTCTGAATAAGGGTCAATAAATTATAATCATCGTCATCATATCATTACCCTAAAATGAATTGAGTTGAAAAAATATATGGTTCCTTATCCAAGCATTATTCTATAACTTAGAATCCATCAAGACATGCATGTTAATATTTAATAATATTAATAAAATCTCATATTGCATGTTAATATTTAAGAATATTAATCAAATCTAATTCATTTATGACCCTAGGATAAATCAGAAATCAACAACCTTTACACAAAAATTCATTTATCAAAAGGAGAGTTCACTTCACTTCAAATTTAATAAGTATTCCATAAGTTTATAAGAAAAAATCTTTCATCATTAAAAAAATAATTTAATACATCCTCATAGTTTCTCCAAAAAGTTCATTTCAAGAGAATTTTAATACATAAAGCATCTGATTGAAGAAAATGACTTCGTTAATAAAATAAATGAAACTTTTTATAAGTCTTTCTCCTTTCACTTTTCACGAATTCCATCTGCAAAATTGTTAGCATCAGTCAGTTCACAAGAACTGAGCATGACAAGCATTATAACGTTAAAAAAAACTTTTATCTAATTGTTTCATAAAAGGAACCCTGTTATTTGTGAAAATGTTCCAAGTACTCAAAATAAGATCAATTAAATAAACCACCCAAAAATCCACAGTGTTAGAAATAGAGAAGATGTCACTAAATCTATTTAACTATCATTTTTCCATAAAAGAAGTTAAATAATCCAAAAAAACATTAAATCCATCTATGTCACAATAATGATAATCATTTAAACATGATAACATTTCAAACTGTAACCAAGTATAAGAAGAGAATTAATTAAAGTTCATGATCTGTACTCATTCTTTTCAATTTAATTCACCAAGATAAATTTCCACTAAATCACATCCAATTCCTTATCAATCAATCTAAAAGATATTTAGGAAGAATTAAGAATTAATTGACATGAATAGGATGCTACCACCATAGTTCATCTAACCAAATCCCTGTTACCATCCATAAAAGGATTTTAATAAAACAAAGATAACTCAACAAGAATTGGGTGTACTCAATGTACATTCCTATAGGAGGTTACGGTTAATGCGTAGTCACAGCACCCCTAAATGTCTGCAACTTGATGGGTTGAGACTCTCTATGTGATTGCATAACATGGAGATTTTCCCGAGTGTGGGACTTAGCAATCGGGAAAGATATCTAGATGAAGTTTGGTTCATATTCCTCTGTTCAGATGCACACATTCATATTGTAGAGGATCCACCTAAAATCTATTCTAACTTGCCAAGGAGACAGAGTTAAGAAGATGCAAGAAAATAAACCTAAACTAACAAAGGTGATGCACCAAAGCAATGTTGAACACCTAATTTTCCATTAAACACAAACCATTAAAAATGAAATACAACCACCACACAAAGATAACCAGGATTGCAATGAGAGATCAAGAAGATGCAATAACAAAAGAAAGGGTTGAAAATCATCCACAAAATTTTTATTGTTTCTCCAAATATTTAATACACTGCATTACAATAGCCAAGAGGCAAGATTGCATTTACAGTTTAGATGGGAGGTTTGAACTCCACGAATTCACTTACAGACAAGAGAAGAAGGGAGGGTGCAAAACCAAAATGTCTAACCTTTAGAAAAAATGCCCCTCCTTACAATATATATGAAGAATATGAGAGAAGGAGGGAGAGAAGAATTTGAATTCTCTCTTCAACAACCCACTTATACATTGAATTATCCTGCAACAACTATGGGTTCTACTACAAAACCCATGCCTCCATGTGTTGTTCCTTATTGGACAAGGAAGGAAGTCCATACCTCATTATTGTGGTAGGTGAGAAACCTGACACACTCAAAAATGACGAACTATATTTTTTTCATTTTTAATAACTTAGTCTCACTAAAATCCAAGCTCCTAGTCAAAATTTATGGCCATCTGAATGTCGAGGTGTCATTATACAAAAATGGTGGGTGGTTGGCTCTGTCATTTTTTGGAAATGCATGCAACCTATGAAATCTTGAAATGTTTACTTTCATATATTTAAATTTTGGATATTGAAACATTTTCATCCGCCAAATTTTCTTCAGAGTTCTAAAATTCTGAAACCTGAACCTCCGAAACCCTGAAACCCAAAATTCCGAAATCTAGAATTTTTTCCTTTTTGGAAAATTTTCACTATTCATTGCCCAAATCACCTCAAGAGTTCTGAAACCTTGAATCTCGAATCACTGAAACTTGAAAGTCCAAAATTTCAGACTTTCGGGCTTCGGAACATTTTGACTCACTGAAATCTCTAAAAAAGCTCCACCTTCAAAGTCTGAAACGCAAATTTTGGACTTTTTCCTTTCCTGAACTCTCTACAACTTACTCGGGCTTGCTTTAACTTTATTTTCCCAAATCCAAAATGCAAGCCTTCGTGACTGAAACAACCCCGTCATTTTCTCTGTGTGCAAGTTCTTGTTTGTCCAATTTTTTCTGACGGTAAAAATTGGATAAGATTTACTCTAGCCAGTGATGAAAT
Organism: Taxus chinensis; assembly: GCA_019776745.2. Taxonomy (NCBI): domain Eukaryota; kingdom Viridiplantae; phylum Streptophyta; class Pinopsida; order Cupressales; family Taxaceae; genus Taxus; species Taxus chinensis. The sequence goes on from CM034151.1 coordinate 884,722,863, forward strand.
GAATCAATACAAGATAAAAATTCAGAAACATGAAATTTGAATGATCAAGCTACAGTCAAATCTTATCAACTGAAACAAGATGGGAAAAAGAGAGTCGAAACATAAATATGCAATTTGAATGATCAAGCTATAGTAAAATGCACAAGTAACCCTTTCGTAAAACTTTAGGATAATGAAAACTAAACAGTTCCAAGGAACAAAATCACAGTGTATGGTCTTTACCTAAATATATCAATATTCAAGTTTAAAGAATAAAAATTCACTTTAAAAATGATCACAGTAACTCACATATTCCATTCACACTCTAAAAAAATTCTCAATAAGATAAATAGTTATCACATAAATGTTTCAAACCAACCAAAGATACAAGCTCAATCTCAATGAGACATTTGCAAGGATTAAACATTCAATTAAAACATGTAACAATCACCACGTAAAACATCCCTTATAAACATTGATGACCCAAATCAAAAGAATCTACAAGGTTTAAAATGAGAAGATATAAACCTAAGATATCCCACTCATGATGCTTCAAAAAGTAACATTTCTTTGAGAGAATGTTTAAGAAAAGAAATGAAAGAAAACTATTTCAAAGTATAATACAATGACCTAAAGTGACCAATACTCAATGGATTATAAATCTCACGATGACCCAAAAAGGGTAATCATGTAAAGTAAACACAACCAACAAGAGAGTGAGTGAGAGAGAGAGAGGAGAGAGATTTACCAGTCCATATTTCCAAAACATATCCACCCGTGAAGGGTAACAAACAAAAATACGTCACATAAAATGATAGAGATAAAAAATTCCATCATGAACCTTCATATTATGGACTTAAATTGCTCAAAATACCTCAATCAGAGATTACCTAGTATGGGTCAAGACTAGACTTACATAAAAAGAACAAAAAGATCAAAATATCAGTTACAAATATAAGCCAAAAACAAGTTTACCATCAAATCTGATACAGAAAATCCCATATAGGATGTATAAAATGTCCGACCCAAATAATGTTTTTCCACACCCCATTTTAAGGACAACCCTAGGTCATTACCAAAATCCTAAAAAGTCTTTCTCCATAACCATGAGAATTTATTTCACACCAAAAAATTACAAATACAATGAGATTTATCTATCAAAGATAATATAACATAGTATTCCCCTGTCAATCATTCGTAGTTTAATATGTATTGTAAAAAATGACTATTTTTTCAACAATAGAAAAACTCAAACTCATGAATAAAAACCTCATACCACTGTATCACTTATATCCACAAGAAAACATATCCATAAGAAACCCACATAAGCAAGAAGAAGTAAAAAACACACAAGAAACTATTCTCAGAGAAATTTTCATGAAGAGAAGAGTTATTTTTATGAAAACATTTAAATAAAAAGAAAGATATCTTAAAGAGATAGAGCCTATCGGTCCCTGGTAATGCTCCTGGATTCTCTTCTTTTCTTCAAAACTTCAAGCAAAGCTTACACTACAAGATTTCCAACGAAAACACCAAACAAAGATTTTCACAACTTCTCTCAATTTCATCTTATAATTTCCACAACCAATGTTTACCATCATTTCCTCCATGCAATGGCGAATTTAGACATGCAACAGAATCTAAATGAAAGATTGAAAAATGGAAATACAACATGCAGAGCCAAGAAAGCTCAAGAAATCCAAATACACAATAAAACCAAACCGTTTCTTTTTCCGTCCAACCCATTCTACTATTCCCCAGATGGTTTTTCCTCTCAGTTCGAGGCTCATTAATGTCAACAGGACTGATAGAGTCCCCCCCTAAAACTCCCGCCAATACCAACTCATTGTTAGTTACAACTTAATAGTTAAAAACTTCATTCAAACAAAATTAGTAGAGTTGATAACTCAGCACTTTCCAAGTTAACTCCATGCCTTGGCCAAAATTGGTGGCAAAATAATATTAAATTCAACATTTAAACCTTCAAAATGCCTTTGGAATGGTTTTTCACTACCATCCATAAAATTTTCCATCCAAGCCAATCTCATTTCCCCTTAGGTTAGTTGATTCCCTCAAGTTAGGTTTCCATAGTATTAGTTTATAAACCAAATATTAGAACCTTTGGATTAATTCAATTTAGCTTAGGATTAATTTGTGTTCAATGACTTAGGATTACCCCTTCTAATAATTAATCATCATAATAAATATAATCAACTTAACTGAGGTTTATGATAGGATAAAAATCAAAGGAACTTAGATTAACTAGGGTCTCAATAAATTAATCAACTTACATTACCTTTTTTGATGTATCAAAACGACGTTATTAGATCACTTAGAAGGGTGCATGCAAAAGATGTTATAGGATGCCCCTGTGATCCCAAAGCAATCCTGAGTTCAGAAATCAAACATTCTGGCTGGCTTGATCAAATGATTCAAAACATTGTAATCTCAAATACATTCCTTGGATCACTCCAATTGATCCAAGGTATGGTTATTCCTAAATTTAGCAATCAAATAGACTGAAGCACAAGTTCAATATTACAAAATAGCCAATGATTGAAGTAGACCGAATTTATTTCCTTCATCCACATGCAGAATACAATAAAAATTTATGCATAAAGAGTATATGAAATACTTCATTATAAATTTAAAATTTTTCATGGCATGATTGTATCCAATTTTAGAAGATAAACATATCATCTACAACAAACATGATTACTTAGTTCAAAAGAGTGCACCACCTTTAAACAAGAATCACCTATCAACATTTACAACTTCAATTATAGAAGTGATCAAGTATAACAACCATGGAAAAGGAATTACATACCTCCCCTCTAAAAAACATCATCTTCCTCGATGCTTAACTTAATCCACATTCTTTAAAAAAACAAAAATAATCATAGTTATAGTTCTTCTATCCAAAAAAAAATTTCAAACAGACACCAAATTTGCAAAATTCAAGTTTTTCATAAGTTATTACAGCATCAAATATTTGACCTCTGTATTAACAAAATATAGTATCTTCCCAAAACTGGAAGAAATTAAAGATAGCTTTCAAACAAAGTCTTTAATTATCTCAAAAATCATAATTTTAAATAGATGGGGAGAAGTAGTTTTCATATCCTCAAGGTTTTCCCCATGTTGCACTTTTTTCATTAAATTGGTCCCACTGGACCTTCCATTGACTGATTTCAAGATTTCATAAGTGTAACTGGTGAGTTTCCAACACTCTTATGGGTTCAACCAACGATTATTCCTAGGTCATGGACCTATAAGGAATCCTAATTTAATACATGTTAATAAATCTAAAATTTATTTATTAAGAAAATAAATATGAAAAACATCATGTATCTCATGACAAAGGTGGGAGGTAATGCTAAGTGATAATCGGACATGAATAATCACTTTAACAATCTCAAAAGGTCCCACAAAACAAGGTGATAAATTGGTTGCCTTGCTAAAGGTAATAGAGATCTTTTTAGGCTTAACGCGTAAAAATACTTTTTCACCAAGTTCCTTTTTTCTTATCAAGCCTTTTCCGATCTGCATATCTTTTCTACATGTCAACAACTTCTTTTAATCATTCACGAATTATTTTCACTTGTTGTTTCCATTTCAGTAAGCATTTTAGGTCCAATTACCTCTCTATCTTCAATGCTATCCCAACTAACTGGAGTTTTGTATTTCCTTCCATATAATTCTTTGAAAGGTGTCATTTTTTAAATAGGAATGATAAGTATTATTGTCATAAATTTTAACTAAATGAAGGTACTCGTCCCATTTTGTACTATTGATCCATACAATACATTCATAACATATCCTCCAAAACTTGACTAACTCTCTCATATTGACTATATGTTTCCAGATAGTATGTAGAACTAAAATTTACGTTTTTTTCCTAAGTTTTCATTTATTGTTTGCTAAAAATAGGATGTCATTCTAGGCTCTCTATTAGATATGATTAATTCAATTAGTCCATGTAATCTAAAAATTTTCATGCACAAATATTTTTTCTATAACAGGTGAATCGTCTTTAAGATTACCAGTAATAAAAATGTGCTACCTTAGTTAATTTTTCAACCACAACTAAAATAACATCATGCTTATTTTTAGACATAGGTAGCCCTTGAACAAAAATCCATACTTATTACTTGCCAGTTATATTGCGGTATGCTATGAGGATACAATAAACCAGTTAGGTGCATATGCTCAGCCTTAACTCACTGAAATTAAAGGTAATGTCAATCAAAATTAGTTATGTCTCTCTTCATCCCTTTCCAATGGTATTGTTTTTTTACATCAGCAAGCATTTGTGTAACACCGGGAGGTTCTACGTAAGGTGAATTATGAAATTCCATCATTAAATTTTTCCTTAACTCATTTTCTTATGGTACATACAGCTCACTTCTCCATATCTTAAAATTCCTTCATTATCAAACTAAAAAACCTTTGTATCTTTCATCATTAGGATCTGCAACAAGTGTTCTTTTTACTTGCTAAAAATACGAAATCAGAATCCATGATACTCTTTACTTCATCCTTAAATTGAGTTCTCAAAGTTACAAGTGCAGAAATATGTTTCCTATGACTTACTTCATTTGCCACTCTGTTTTCTTTACCTATTGTAACTTATGTCAAAATCATATTGTGAAAAAAAATCTAACCATCGTTCATTGTCTTGCATTCAGATTTGGTTGAGTGAAAATATACTTCAGCCCCCAGGTGGTCAATGTTTAACTCAAAATGTCTTCCTAAGAGATAATGTCTACATACTTGAAGTGCATGAACTATGACAATAAAATCTAGGTCATTAGGATCGTAGTTCAACTCATGTAAATTGAGGTTTCCTTCTCTCATAAGCTATAACATGATCATCTTGCAATAATATACCTCCTAGTCCTTCTCCAAAAGCATTTGTAACTACTTTAAAACTTCCATTTGGATCTGAAACAGTCAAAATAGGTGTCAAAAGTTAAGTTTTTCCTTTATATTTTTAAATGTTGATTCACATTTATCACTCCACATAAACTTTTATCTTTATTTTGTAACGAAGTAATCGAGGCAACATGGATTTTGAAAATTCCTCAAAAAAATTTCTATAATAACCAACAATCTATATGAATATTTTGACTTCATGTACATTTTTAGGTACATGTAATTCAGTTATGGTAAGTAATATTTGATAGATCAAATTTTATTCCATATTTACTTATGACATGTCCTATATAGTGCACTTGTGGTTTCATAAAAAGAACATTTGGACAACTGTACCATATAATTTTCTCTTTTTCAAAATTTTCAAGTAAAATTTTCATATGCTCTTGGTGCTCATCAATGATCTTATAATAGATAAGAATATCTGTCCAAGAATACAATTTCAAACTTGTCCTAATATTCTTGAAATATATTATTCGTAAGATTCATAAAATTTTTAGGTGAATTTGTCAAACAAAAAGGTAAAATCATGAATTCATAATAGTCCATACCTTGTTCTAAAAGTTGTTTTGTGAATATCTTCATCCTTACTTCTCAATTGATGATATTCAAAACAAAGATCTATCTTTTAGTATACTGATGCACCACACATTTTATCTAATAGATCATCAATTCTAGGAAGTGGATATCTAATTTTGATTGTTTATTTGTTTAACATTCTGTAATCAATACAAATCCTAAGTGTTCCATCATTATTTTTCACAAAAAATTACTGGTGCGCCCCAAGGTGAGACACTTAGTCTTATCAATACTTTAGACAACAGTTCTTGTAACTGTTTCCTTAAGTTCTACCGAATTCAATTGTAGTCATCTGATAAAAGTTCCTTGGAAATAGGTTCAGTTCCAGGGTTTTATTTCTATTAAAAATTAGAAATTATTGTTTAGACAGAAGAGCCGTGTAGTTCTTCTGAAAACACATCGCTGAAATATCTTAACAACAGATACTATTTACAAGAAATTACTACCTTATTTTGTTTTTGCAGATATTTTTATTACATATAATGTGTAGCCTTTGTTTTTGGCCTTCTTAAGCTACATAGATGATAATTTCCTAACTGAAATTTCTTGTTTTACCCCTTGAATGTTTGTTGTTTTCTGCAGATCATCAGGACATCTAATGTATTTTTTCAAAACAATCAACTTTTGCTTTATGACCAACAAGCTAGTTAACCCCAATTATAACATCATATGACCCCAAAGGAGCAACGTAAATATCAACTTCAGTTGAAAAACTTGGTAACTCTAAAACTGCTCGAAAAAACATTTACTAATAGTATGGACAAAATTATTACCATAATGTAGAGTCCAAGATTTCTCCATTATTCTTTCTTTGCTGTTTAATTTTGTAGATAGTTTAGAAGAAATAAAACATTTTTTATCACTAGTTTTAAAAATTATAGTAACATGTGTGCAAAATAATTTACTTGGTAATTCTATGGGTGTAACTTGTTTTTCATCTTGCTTGTCAACTACTGCAACATGTATCGTATGTTATTGGTTATTGTCATATTTCTTGAGAGGGAACTACTGCAGCATGCAACATTTAAACCTTCAAAATTCCTTTGGAATGGTTCCTTCGCCATCCAATAACTTTCCATTGAAGCCAACCTAATTTCCCCTTAGGTTTGTTTGTTGCCCTTAGGTTAGGTTTCTATAGTATTAGTTTATAAACCAAAGCTTAGGACCTTAGGATTAACTCAATTTAGCTTAGGATTAATTAATGTCAATGAATTAGGATTAACCCTTATAAGAATCAAACATCACAATAAATATAATGACCCTAACTGAGGTTTAGGATAGGATGAAAATCAAAGGAACATAGATTAATTGGGTCCCAATAAATTAATCAAAGAACATTACCTTTTACAATGTATTAAAATGACATTTTTATATCACTTGGAAGGGTGCATGAAAAATATGCTATAGGATGCCGCTTTAATCCCAAAGCAAGCCTGAGTTTAGAAATCAAACATTCTGACATGCTTGATCAAATGATCATAACATCGTAAAATCAAAGACATGCCTTGGATCACTAAAATTGATCCAAGATATGGTAATTCCTGCATTTTGAAATCAAATAGACTGAAGCACAAGTTCAATATTTTAAAATAGGAAATGAAAAAATTAGACTGAATTTATTTACTTCATCCACATACATAATACAATAAAAAATTTAGCATAAAGAGTATATGAAATAATTCATTATAAATTTAGAATTGTCATGACATGATTGTATCCAATTTTAGAAGATAAACATATCATCTATAATAAACATGATTACTTAGTTCAAAATAGTACACTTTATTTAAACAAGAATCACCTATCAATGATTTCAACTTCAATTACAAAAGTGATCAAGGATAACAACCATGAAAAAATAATTACACATAATATGATGCTTTCTTTGACAAAGTTACATACCCTTTCATTGTTAGCATGATTAAATGGGATGATCTCCACCCACTCAATGAAATAGTTTGTAGAAGTGAGCACATATATTTAGTCAATGCTAGAAGATGGATTGAGTGTGCCCATGAATTCTAGACCCCACTACTGGAATGGATCTTCGATAACCAAAGGTATTAGATTCAGTGCTTCTAATTTGGGTTTTTAAACAAATTCTTGACATTGTTGAAAATTATACACCCACTTTTGAGAATCCTGAAAAAGAGTAGTTCAATAGTACCTACATCTTAATATCTTGTGAGAAGTGACCAAGGATTAAAAGTGTCTACCACAAGATTTTTCATGATATACCTTAAGAATATTTTCATGTTTCTCTTTTTCGACACACCAGAGTAAACATCTATCTAAGAATCTCTTGTATAATGGGTGGTTCCAAATGACAAATCATGATGACCTTAGCATGAGTTTTCTCTTTTGTTTCTTATTGAGGTGAGGTGGAAAATCAGTGTATGTTAAGAAATAATCATTTTCAGCATACCACTCAAAATTAGTAGTTATAAATAGGATAATGGGAAATTGTTAATCTGATATTTTTTCCTTTATTTATTCCTCCGCTTCTCCTCTTGAATTAGAATTGTTTTCAGAAAGGATTTGGCATACAATTTTCCCTCTCATGAGATTTGTTAGGTGGATGTCAAGGTCACACTCTTGGACTTTGATGACCTAGTTGCCTCTCTTAGATAAAAAGTCTTGCTGAGTGAGGATTTATTTCATCCGAGTATTAGGCAAAAATATTATTGTATGTGATTTCATAATGTATAACCTGAAATTATTAATAGGTTTTATCACTGTGAAGGAATGTTTCTCCATAACTGGGTATTTAAAATCATGATTCTTCAATGGGAAACTCATTAAACATACAAGAGATTCAACTTCTTCTTCACCCATTTGAACTACAATAAAAGATACATTGTGTTAATAGGCATAAAAATAGATTATGAAATCTTTGTCAAAGTTTGGACATACGAGTGTACGAGCATGAGTAATGGCTTCTTTGATGTTCTTAAATGTGATCTTTCCTTATTTAATACAACCAAATATCCCTTTATGTTTCATCATGTTGGTAATACGTTTGGTTAGCTTTGTGAAGATGGGAAAAAATGGTGGAGTAAGTTCACTTTACCAATAAAGGAATGTACTTCATGCTTACTTGTAGGTAAATACAACTTTTGGATGACTTCCACCTACTAAGGGTCAATCTTAGTTCACACTTTGTTTACAATGTGCCCTAAGATATTTCCTTCCATGACTCCAAATAATAACTGCTTAGGATTCAAATAGATCCCATGCATTTTACATTTGATGAGAACTTTCTCAAGATGTATATTATCACCTTGAGTTTTTGAAAATACTATGATATTATTGAGGTATATAAACATTCATTTTTTCTTTATATAGGTCAAAGACAGACCTATAGCTCTTTGAACGGTATTCCCTACATTGATAAGACTAAATGGAATAAAGTTTTATGTGAATATGTGCCATTAAGTAATGAACACAGTCTTGTGTTGGTATTTTTTGCTGCCTCAATTTGGTTATATCTAGAAAAACCATCGAGCATGGAAATCATTTCTAAACCTGTGAAAGATTGTAGAATTTGATCGATGTTGGGCAATGGGTAGTTATCTTTCAGGGAGGCCTAATTTAGATTTTAGAATTCGACACAGATCCCTATTTTACCGCTCTTCTTCCTGATTGGAACAATTTTATCTACCCAAGTAGAGTGGTGAATGGGGAAAATGATATGAGTGTTCAACATTTTGAGTACCTCCTCTTCGATAGTATTGGCTATCATGGGGTTATATTGTCTTTATTTTTTATAAATAGCTCCACTCCTTGCTTGAGGGGAATCGAATGTTGCATTTATTCATGCCTAAATGATTTTATCTCTTTGTATGAATAGGCCAATACATCTTGAACTACCTCTTGAGGAGTGAGACAAAGTCTCTATGATCTTCTGGAGATAAACATTTACCAATGCTTACCAGTATTCATTGTTTAGTTGTCCAATATTGACCTTCTCATACTATTTAGAGCTTAGAGGATACTTCTCAACTCTCATCTTTATGAACATGTCATGTTTGTTGAAGAAGTCTTTTAGAGACACGAGGCCTTTAGGAATCTTATTTTCTTTCAACATAATGAAACCATCATCATCTACTCCTTCCATTTGATTTTTTTGTTGCTTGAAGTAGATTCCCTATTTTGGATCATCACTTCCCTCAAAATAGAGAGTACTAAAGTTATATTTCTACTCCAGGAAATAAAAATATGCTTATCATCATTAAAACCCTACCAGTTCTCAGTGTTATCCAACATACTTGGTATGAAGACAATTATTATTGAATATTTTTATTCCCCAAAAGTTGAATGAGGAATGTAAAAATATGCAAAGAAAACTAAATAATCCTCCTTATTTTGATCATGTGGGACAATATAAATTGTGAAGGCTTCAAAACTTTCCATGCAATCCCATCCCTTGTTTCTATAACGCCGGAGTCTTACATTTTTGACCTAAAATTGATTTTTTACTTATTTTACAATGAGCTTGGCATCACCATGGCATTGAAACTTATTTATAAACATTTATTTGGTGGATTTAATTCCTAACAACATAGATTCATACTCTTTTGTGTTAATTATTTTTTAGGACTTCAACTTATAGGAAAAAGGAATGATTTTACTTGTAGGAAAAGTGAGCACTATGATTACTCCTGAACCGAAAGTGAACCAATTTTCGTCAAACTCCAGATTCCATAGTATATTTTCTCCTCTCTTCAACATGGAAGTATTTTTCTCATCTTGTTATCTAGTGAGAAGATAATTTCCCATGTCACTGTCTTGGTACAAAACTTCGGATGGGGGTTCATCATAATTCTAAAATGTATACTTAATAATCTTCCTTTTAGGAAGGATATTTTTCATATAACCTTTAACAGGGATAGTAGAGGATGACCAATAAATTTTTTATTTCACCACCCATGTCTTGACAGAAGATTTTTCTTAAAAACATTCTGTCATAATCATGGATGTCTCAAACCTGTATGCTTACCGACACTCTTTTGTCTAGGAAGACAATAACAACAACTTGGGAGTATTTGATCCGAATAAGAAGAGGAACGTTTTTGGTTTACATAGAATAAATTTGACCATATGTACCAGTTAGGGTAAGACCAAGAGCATGTGTGACCCTAGTAGGCGTGACATTATCCAAAGCACCAAAATAATTGATACAATTTTTTAGGTTGCAGCCATTAATGAGAAAGGAAAGGTAGAATGGTTCTACCTTTTTTGAGGTGGATGGAAATGCAGAAAGTAGATTTTGGGATGGAGGTGTAGGAGGAGTAGGAAGCAATCCTTTAGAGGTAGATGGGATCAAACTAGATGCAGATTGACCATTCTTAATGAGCGGACTAGTTTTTCAAACTCCACTAGATGAGTTTACAAATATTTAGATTCTGAACTTTTCACCTAGGAGTTCTTAACATGGATAATGATATAAAAAGGTGCAGTAGTGAAGGTTTCAAAAGGTAAGGCTATTTTAGATGGAGTGGAAGTGGTTTTGGGAGTTGAAGAAGAAACTGCAACTTTAGTAAATGAATATTTAGCTAAGTTAGGTTCATGAGACTTACCTCGAGATGATGAAGTCACTTTGGTTGTTGTAGAAATATGCATCTTCTTTTCAAATTCCATGGAAGGAGGTAGTGGAGATCCTTTATTTTTTATTACCATTTGTATAATTTCCATTTCATAATCTACATGGTAATTATTTTGAGCAACAAAGGAAGAGGCTTCCTTTTAGGACTGCAAGTGTGTAAATACAGCACATGAATATCTATTCATATATGTTATAGCTTTTTCATACCCTGCATTTGAGGAATACTTGCAGTAAAGAATGTGAGCATCTTTGTCTTCTTAAGTCTCGCTGACTACATTTACTAGAGTTTCCTCGAAATTAAGCTTGTGTGGGGCTAATTCTACCATTTTATTGTTCTGGAAACCTTTCCTTGGTGAATCCAAAAATGGAGCACTTTAAGTGAACTTAGTTTTGAATAAATTGGGTTATTATCCAATTTTTCGAGTAGTTGGTGAGTGGTCCTAAAATTAGAACTTTGGCCTTTATCCTTATTGGATCCTCTTATTATCTTACCATTAATTATGAGATCATATTCTACTTCAACTATGAGGCTTTTAGCATCATCTAAGTTAACCAAATGATCACTTATTAGTATGAATACAACTTCTAAAAATTATGCACTGGTGAAGAACTATAGTAGATTATCAACAGTTTGTCTGGATTTATCAGGAATGTTATTTATCAACTTGTTAAACTTAGCCATGAATTCCCTTATGAATTCATGAGGTTATTTCTTCAATTTTGGTAGTTGAGCAAGTAAAACGTGGACATCTTTGTCTTACTTGAATCTAGCTTGAAACTTATTTTTCATGTCATGTCCTGATTGGTAATGGACCTCAATGGTAGGTGATAGAACTAGTGTGTGGAAGTATCTTGTTGATATTTTATGAACAACATTATTGAGATGTATTAATTTTTAGCTCCTAATATCCCACAAGATGCAACGAAAGAAACAATATTATCATCTGGATGTTGTTTTCCATTTCCTTTGAATTTAGGAAAATTATTTCTCGAGCTTCTATGGATTTTGTTTATAGGAGTTAGGGGTAACAGGCTTATGTTTTATCAACATGGAAAAGGAACATCCATCCTTTCCTCTTCTTCCCCTTCTTCTTTTTTAGCTTCTATAGGAATAAGGTCCAAGACAAGTGTAACCAAATCTTCAAGATGTTCTACAACATGGAATTCATGATCAAATTTGGGAAAATACTCCTAGTTAACTTGTCTTGATGTGTGAATAGAGTGTATTCTAAAATATTCTTGTTTTTTCTCTTTAAATGAAAGTTAAAAAATGCCACTTACTCGATTATCTCTAGTATATCTTGTTTCCTCCATTTTTCAATATTTTTGTTTAACTTAAAATAATTTTCTTTACACAATCCTTGGATGATTTGGAACTTTTCTAATGCACTGCTAAATTTGGGAAAAAAAATTCTCTAGGTCCATAATCCTTGCAGAAATGTGGTAATTATTATTATGTATTCAATTTTTGCAAATGTGGTTCCTTAAATCTGCAATGATATCTTCTTGAGTATCTTGTAAGAGAAGAAGGTTATGTTGCAATGTTGGAGAATTCCAAATGATTGGCATTAGTTATAGACATGGCATACATCCAGAATATTTTGAGGTTTTATAGCTTTCTAATTTTTTTAATTTTTTGGATATGTAATTTTTTAGGATTTTGTGGTTATAAAAAGGGGGTGCAGAAAAAAAAATATTCCCGATGTTGGGAGTAAAAAATTGTTGGTAAAATATTTTGTCAAGAAAAAAATATGGGATTTTTTAATGCTCATAGGATTGAATCCCTTCAATTTAAGATGCGGTGTCTCCAATTTATTAAAATTTGGATTGTTTACACTATTTATAACTCTTGGTGGTGGTCAAAGAATAGTGAAAGTGCAGAGATGCCATTGTTGCAATTGGAACTATAAGTGAGAGAGGGAGAAAGATATGAAATGAAGGGGAGAAATATTGTGAGAGAGAAATTGGGAATATCTTGAGAGGGGAACTATGTCAATGGTAGTAACATAGATTCTATAACCCAATAAATTAGAGTATGTCTATTTCAATAAGAAGAAACAAGCAAATGTACACATCACTGTGCAAGTTTCTTGAAATAACAATGACAATTAACTCAAATTTTAATTAAAAAATTACATTATGTCAGAGCAAAAATACAAATATTTTCATTTTGGCAACATATTGTAGTACATTTGGCTAAGTATGAAGTTTAGAAAATGAAGGAAATAGTAAAAAGGAAGATCAGAAAAATAATTTTCTAAAGGAGAGAAAAAAAATCTAATCCCTTACAATGAAGTGAGAGTCTCAAATAATAGCCTACATCTTGTGACTCTTCATATTCTTACATGAGTGTTCACCTTTTGTTAAGAATAAGATACTTTTCCTTATTTTAAGAAAATTACATTTACAAAATTGGAAAGGAGACGAATTAAGTTGATTTTTAAAAAATTATTTTCCCAACAAAGAATATGAAAAACATTAGACTACCTTTGAGAAAAAAAATTTGTTACATATAGGAATGAAAGAGAGAGAGAGAGAGAAGAGAATAATCAATCGATAGAAAACATTTGTGAGGATGACGGTTTGATGCAACCGGCTGCAGAACTCGCACATATTCCTATGGATGTGTTGTACTTCTACACTTCCGATGACACTTATTTCTTGTGAGGAATATAAGTATTGGAGAGCATTTCCAACAAGTGATCAGCTGAGCTCTAGATTATCTTACAATTCTTGAGCCACTTAAGGATCTTCTCAGAAACATCTAAGATAGCTTCTCTAATCTGAGCCATTTTTTCCACGTGTTTTTCTCCATATGATCATGGATAAAAAAATCACCCTTTACAATGTTCACAAAGTTCTTCAAGTGATGGTAACTCTGATTGAAACTCAGAACATTTCATTCTATTCAAATGTTTTTTGCGTTATTCTTTGATTTCATGGCCTCGGTTTTGATGGTATGGATATTATTCAGTGGCTTCAACTTAAATCTCTCATTTTCCACTAGATGGTCCTTACCCAAGTGTGGGATAAATTTTTTTCTTATATCAAAAACACTTACTTTTTGACTAATGTTTCAGGATTGACAATGTTCATTTTATGAAGAGTTGGGAGTAGTTTTTTCTAGTGATTCACCTCCTTCTTGACTATGGAGAAAAATTATTCTATATTTTTAGTCGATGAGATATTAATCTTGAATATTATGACCATATCTAAAATTAGTTCACACCCCTTTTGGAGGAGGATGGAATCAATCTATAAATATTTCACTCTTCTCATTCTTCCCATCCTTCTGAATTTTTGGACCGCATGAGATTCAATTTTTCTTACTGGAAAATATGGCTCAGAAGGAGTGAGAGGAGGGGTGTCTGGGTCCAAGATGGTTTAGACAAATGAGGTAAAGGTATGAATTTTATTTTGTAATTTCTCCTTGGTTGACTCAATTTCCCTCATTTGAGCAATAAGCCCAACAACAGTCTATTCAAAGTTTTGGATGTGTCCTTCTGGTCCAAGATAATTACGAGAGTAGCATGTCATCTCATAATCAATGATTCTCATGTTTTATTCATCTTTCTCCACTCTTGTTTTGTAAAACTTGATGAAATGAGATCTTGAGGCATCTATCATTATGCCAGAAGTCATCTTGTCCTTTCTTGAGTGAGGAGAAGGATTTGAGAGTTCAAAAGAGAGTTCAATTACATGATTTTTTTCTTTGGCCATTGTATGGTTGTGATTGTTAATGATGTCTTGTAACCATGGGAAAAAAATACCTAGCAAAGAGGATGAAGCACAAGCTACTAGGATGCCCTCATGGGAAACTAGTGTGATGTCCTGACCATACAATGGAGGGAACCTATGAATTATTTTTTATGTGGTTGAATTAGAGGAAAAAAATATATGTTGGATGAATGTGTGGATATTTCAGGGGACTTAGATTTTCTTGTTATGGTACAAACCAAAAACTCTCTAGGTTCGATAACACTCACTTCAGGACTCTTGATGAATAATTTCTTCCTCACAGGTTGAAGTGAAGGCTATAGAACAACCTATCTAATAGGAGAAGTCTCCTCATGCATCGAGTCTCTCATCTCTCTCACATAACTTTTCTCAATGTCTTATCATAATATTAGTGTGATGAACATGGAGTGAAATTCATCTTATGAACCTTCATCTATGGGATAGACCAAAAAAGAGGTCATAGTAAAATTTTAAGGGATTTCAAGGTTAATCAGGTATGAGTGTAAATTATCACATATAATTTGACTCCAATCAATCACTATGCATGCCTTAGTATCCATTATAATGAATTATGAAATCTATTCATGGACGTTCTTTTCCTTAGGTTCTCCCATGAGCCTGCTAGGAGTACAACACACTCAGATATCTAATCAATGAATTCAAATTAGGAGAGATTCTTTGGTATACATGAGATATTACATGGTGTCTTCATCCAGTTCCCAATATCCATTCCCTACAAGCATGACTCCTTCCTTTCCTATTCAGCCAAGACATCTTATTTTATCAAGATACAATCTTCCTTGTACCTCATAATGCAAAGGCACCTTGATATCCCCTCTGGTGTAAACATAGTGATGATTGAACCATCATAAACAGTGATAGATTGTATTTTGAGTTTATATTTTTTTGGTGCATGCTAGAATGAACTTGTAGTCATGAAGAGCTAATTGGAATCCAATGGATCGATATAACCCACTGCAAAAGATCATGTTACATAAGACCATGCAGGTTCCTTCTTGCATTTTCCATCATCGATCATCAGATTCCATGTTCTCCATATTGATATCCTTAATGTCCAAGTACTCAAACACTAAAAATAAAACGAGCTGATAACCGGATTAGTGGAAATTCATCTCGTGTTTTATATATTCGTTATCCTAAGGAAGCGGTAGAAATTATATGGTGTAAGTGAAAGTACATTCTACAATTGTTCCCAAAAATCATTAAATTTGAGTGGATTTTAGTGTCGTAGGTTGTTGATTACATATTTTGGGAAAAATTAGATAAAATGAACTCCAAATTAGACATGAATCAATTCCTTGGAAATATAATCTAAAAACAAATAAATTATCCTAATTTTGTGTTATTCCCTTGTTGGAATAAACATTAATTTTGAAAGTGGGATTTGACCAAGAGAAAATCTTGGAAAATAGTGAAATGGGAAAGGATGCAAAATTTTAGTTGGTCATTCTGAGAGAAATTCTTATCTATTTTATTTGATCTTGGGATTTTACATATTTTTGGGATAGTAATGGATTCTCCAAATTTTGCAAAGTTCCCTCTCAAGGCTTAGGAGAATGGGTCAAATCAAATTTTCATCGACATGGCATTTTGCATGTTATTTGGAGCTGAATGAGAGTTTATTTCATATCAAGAGATGTTTTCCACACTATATCATGTGACATATCTAAAAATGATGCATTTGTGCATTTTATTAAGTGCCCAAAGTTTTATATGATTTCTTTGTGTGATTTGAGTGAAGGAAATGATTTCTAGAAAAAAAAAAAGTCCCAAACATCTCTTGGAAGGATTTTTCATTTAATTTTACTAATTCACTTCCTTTAAGGAGCCATCATGAGGGATTTCTCACCCAAATTTGAAGGCAAACGGATTTAGAAATCAAAAAATATGGGTAAAACAATATATTGACATCTAGAGCATAAAGGAGGTTTTTTGGTTATTTGAAGATGATGAACCAAATTTAAAAAAACATGAATGGATTCCAAATAATTTCTAAACTTTAATTATGTATTTATGATTAGGAACAAGGCTTATTTTTAATATGGTGGAGATGGAGAAGCGGGATTGCACAAGGAGGAGTGGAAAACTGCAAAATGGAAGATGGAGAAATGGAGGATGGAAAAGTAGAGAATGGAGACCCTATTAAACCTTGGTGCACATTTTTTGTGAAATTTCACCTCAAAAGTGTGCATGGGGTGCAAATATTGTTTAAAAGTGTGAATGGGGGGAGATTTAAGTGAGGTTTTCGCCTGCACATGCACCCATGTTTACATTTTTCATGTTTTCTCCTTAGATTTACCTACACCATTCACAAAAATCCCCTCCAATCAGGTGAGGGTCTAATTTATTGGGTGAAATTGCACCTCAAAAGTGTGCTTGGGTGCAATGTGGGTTCAAAACCGCACTTGGAGGGGAAAATGGGTGCCACCATCATGTGATATTAAGCTTCCATGTGCACTTTTTCCCTTTCATTTGTTTTCCTTATGAAATTTCTACCAATAGGAATATGGTGAATTTTTACGGGGTAATTACAACTAAAAAGTGCACTTTTAGTGCAATGGGACACCAAAAGTTTGCAAATGCACCCAATTGGAGATTGGAGCATGGTTTCCACGTCCATTTTGCACCTCAAAGTGTTTCCTTCACCCAAAAGTCAATCCTTATTGAAATTTTTCCTTATAATATATGAAATTTCATGGAAATGGTCAAATCAACCCAATGAGAATATTTAGGATTCATTAAAAATAAAACGAGCTGATAACCGGATTAGTGGAAATTCATCTCATGTTTTATATATTCGTTATCCTAAGGAAGCGGTAGAATCTATATGGTGTAAGTGAAAGTACATTCTGCAATTGTTCCCAAAAATCATTAAATTTGAGTGGATTTTAGTGTCGCAGGTTGTTGATTACATATTTTGGGAAAAATTAGATAAAATGAACTCCAAATTAGACATGAATCAATTCCTTGGAAATATAATCTAAAAACAAATAAATTATCCTAATTTTGTGCTATTCCCTTGTTGGAATAAACATTAATTTTGAAAGTGGGATTTGACCAAGAGAAAATCTTGGAAAATAGTGAAATGGGAAAGGATGCAAAATTTTAGTTGGTCATTCGGAGAGAAATTCTTATCTATTTTATTTGATCTTGGGATTTTACATATTTTTGGGACAGTAATGGATTCTCCAAATTTTGCAAAGTTCCCTCTCAAGGCTTAGGAGAATGGGTCAAATCAAATTTTCATCGACATGGCATTTTGCATGTTATTTGGAGCTGAATGAGAGTTTATTTCATATCAAGAGATGTTTTCCACACTATATCATGTGACATATCTAAAAATGATGCATTTGTGCATTTTATTAAGTGCCCAAAGTTTTATATGATTTCTTTGTGTGATTTGAGTGAAGGAAATAATTTCTAGAAAAAAAAAAGTCCCAAACATCTCTTGGAAGGAGTTTTCATTTAATTTTACTAATTCACTTCCTTTAAGGAGCCATCATGAGGGATTTCTCACCCAAATTTGAAGGCAAACGGATTTAGAAATCAAAAAATATGGGTAAAACAATATATTGACATCTAGAGCATAAAGGAGGTTTTTTGGTTATTTGAAGATGATGAACCAAATTTAAAAAAACATGAATGGATTCCAAATAATTTCTAAACTTTAATTATGTATTTATGATTAGGAACAAGGCTTATTTTTAATATGGTGGAGATGGAGAAGCGGGATTGCACAAGGAGGAGTGGAAAACTGAAAAATGGAAGATGGAGAAATGGAGGATGGAAAAGTAAAGAATGGAGACCCTATTAAACCTTGGTGCACATTTTTTGTGAAATTTCACCTCAGAAGTGTGCATGGGGTGTAAATATTGTTTAAAAGTGTGAATGGGGGGAGATTTAAGTGAGGTTTTCGCCTGCACATGCACCCATGTTTACATTTTTCATGTTTTCTCCTTAGATTTACCTACACCATTCACAAAAATCCCCTCCAATCAGGTGAGGGTGTAATTTATTTGGTGAAATTACACCTCAAAAGTGTGCTTGGGTGCAATGTGGGTTCAAAACCGCACTTGGAGGGGAAAATGGGTCCCACCATCATGTGATATTAAGCTTCCATGTGCACTTTTTCCCTTTCATTTGTTTTCCTTATGAAATTTCTACCAATAGGAATATGGTGAATTTTTACGGGGTAATTACAACTAAAAAGTGCACTTTTAGTGCAATGGGACACCAAAAGTTTACAAATGCACCCAATTGGAGATTGGAGCATGGTTTCCATGTCCATTTTGCACCTCAAAGTGTTTCCTTCACCCAAAAGTCAATCCTTATTGAAATTTTTCCTTATAATATATGAAATTTCATGGAAATGGTCAAATCAACCCAATGAGAATATTTAGGATTCATTAAAAATAAAACGAGCTGATAACCGGATTAGTGGAAATTCATCTCGTGTTTTATATATTCGTTATCCTAAGGAAGCGGTAGAAATTATATGGTGTAAGTGAAAGTACATTCTGCAATTGTTCCCAAAAATCATTAAATTTGAGTGGATTTTAGTGTCGCAGGTTGTTGATTACATATTTTGGGAAAAATTAGATAAAATGAACTCCGAATTAGACATGAATCAATTCCTTGGAAATATAATCTAAAAACAAATAAATTATCCTAATTTTGTGTTATTCCCTTGTTGGAATAAACATTAATTTTGAAAGTGGGATTTGACCAAGAGAAAATCTTGGAAAATAGTGAAATGGGAAAGGATGCAAAATTTTAGTTGGTCATTCTGAGAGAAATTCTTATCTATTTTATTTGATCTTGGGATTTTACATATTTTTGGGATAGTAATGGATTCTCCAAATTTTGCAAAGTTCCCTCTCAAGGCTTAGGAGAATGGGTCAAATCAAATTTTCATCGACATGGCATTTTGCATGTTATTTGGAGCTGAATGAGAGTTTATTTCATATCAAGAGATGTTTTCCACACTATATCATGTGACATATCTAAAAATGATGCATTTGTGCATTTTATTAAGTGCCCAAAGTTTTATATGATTTCTTTGTGTGATTTGAGTGAAGGAAATGATTTCTAGAAAAAAAAAAGTCCCAAATATCTCTTGGAATGATTTTTCATTTAATTTTACTAATTCATTTCCTTTAAGGAGCCATCATGAGGGATTTCTCACCCAAATTTGAAGGCGAACGGATTTAGAAATCAAGAAATATGGGTAAAACAATATATTGACATCTAGAGCATAAAGGAGGTTTTTTCGTTGTTTGAAGATGATGAACCAAATTTAAAAAAACATGAATGGATTCCAAATAATTTCTAAACTTTAATTATGTATTTATGATTAGGAACAAGGCTTATTTTTAATATGGTGGAGATGGAGAAGCGGGATTGCACAAGGAGGAGTGGAAAACTGCAAAATGGAAGATGGAGAAATGGAGGATGGAAAAGTAGAGAATGGAGACCCTATTAAACCTTGGTGCACATTTTTTGTGAAATTTCACCTCAAAAGTGTGCATGGGGTGTAAATATTGTTTAAAAGTGTGAATGGGGGGAGATTTAAGTGGGGTTTTCACCTGCACATGCACCCATGTTTACATTTTTCATGTTTTCTCCTTAGATTTACCTACACCATTCACAAAAATCCCCTCCAATCAGGTGAGGGTGTAATTTATTGGGTGAAATTGCACCTCAAAAGTGTGCTTGGGTGCAATGTGGGTTCGAAAACCGCACTTGGAGGGGAAAATGGGTCCCACCATCATGTGATATTAAGCTTCCATGTGCACTTTTTCCTTTCATTTGTTTTCCTTATGAAATTTCTACCAATAGGAATATGGTGAATTTTTACGGGGTAATTACAACTAAAAAGTGCACTTTTAGTGCAATGGGACACCAAAAGTTTGCAAATGCACCCAATTGGAGATTGGAGCATGGTTTCCACGTCCATTTTGCACCTCAAAGTGTTTCCTTCACCCAAAAGTCAATCCGTATTGAAATTTTGCCTTATAATATATGAAATTTCATGGAAATGGTAAAATCAACCCAATGAGAATATTTAGGATTCATTAAAATTGGTTATCAACCAATTTTAATTATACCTTCCTTTTTTCCTAAATCGGTGACTAGGTGAGCCAAATTACAAAAATTTGATTCCTATGAATACAAGGGAAAATAACTTCGGATTCATGAAGAGAATTGAGTATACTATAACTTGAAAATTTTTTGGTCTCAAAAATCAACTCAGGGTGTGTGAAACCTTCCACGTAAAATATATGCACAAACAGGGAACCTTTATTTACTACCAAAAGGGTTTCTTTTTTCCATGTTCACAGAATTTCATCGAACTTCGTCCATTACAAATTAGGCTCCATAATATTTCCAATGCCTGGGGTATAAGCTTCCAACACTTCAGGAGGCTCCAAAAACCTTCCATTGAAATTGAATCTTCAAAGAAGCATACACACTCTCTTTTCTCAGATAGTTCCTAGGAAGAAATATTTCCCAGGACCACTTCAAAGCTTCAAAAATGCTTGATAAATCATAACATCATGGATAATATTTTGATATTTTTCTATTGACTATAATAAAGACTTCTAAAATGCTCTGAGGTTGTTGAAACCCTTCCAAGAAGTTGATCATTGAAGATGATAAATTTTGAAATTTTTCTAATTTTGACAAATTTTACAATTTTGACTAGTTCGACTAGAAAGGGGAAAAAATTTCAATAGGGTTTTCATATTAAAAGTAGTGACATTTTATACGTCAACAAGACCATACCGTTGCAAACGGTTATAATCCCAATTATCTTACTTAATACACATAGTAGAAAAGAGAAATCATGACCCCTATACTCTTCCCATGTGTTGTATAAATGGGTAGAAACTGAATACAATTGATTACCTACTAAAATTTGAGTCGAGAAAGGAGACCCATTCCCCCAATGTGTCAAAAATTATAACTGAAACAAAATATCATGGAGAAAGAGAAATAAATACTTCATGCCTCCTAAATTTGTGCCAAAATTAGTTAATATGAGTATAAAACCTTATGAAAATGTTGTAACAATGATGAAAAAATAAATTATATTTTCAAAACTAGATAAAATTGCCCCTACATAAAATTATATAATAGGGTTAGACTCATCCGTATGGTCCTCACCAGGTTGTATGGTCTTTAACCTCTATATATTTTTCCATGTTGCTTTATCGAAGTCTGATTTTGAGATATTTTATACCCCTACATATGCCTATGCCAAGAAATATTCTTTTACCTATTGTAAATGTATAATAGAACCCTGGATGTTTTCCCTTCTTTTGAGTAAAGTATGATAAATATTTTGAACATAGGAATAAAAAGAAAACATGTATATCTATGTCTGAGATGTTAATCATCTATAAATAACCTCTAAAAGCTAATGTGGTGGCCACAAAGAAAAAACAATTCCTGTAAAAAGGGGATGTGTATGGAACAAACCATGGTCCAAAATAATATGAACATAAACAAGATGCATGATAAAAAGAATAGTGGTAATGCAACAAACCAGTTGTAATAAGGATAGGAAAATATGTATTGGTAGAAGATAAGTTCTTATAACAAGTGAAAACATGTTAGGAAATGTCAGACAAAAGGAAAATAATGTTTACAAACATGGGACATCCATGGTATCAAAATATTATCAAGTCCCATGAGCCTCTTAACAAGAGATACACAACCATGCATAACATATAATGCTGCAAACATGGGATACCCATTGTATCACAAGATAACCAAGGCCCTTATGCATAAATCAGAGTAGAAAATAAACATACATAGACATACACAACTAGAGAACATGTATGAAAATAAAGTGTCTAAATGTGACAATGAAGAGCATATGATATAAAAATAGATAGCAATAAATATAAGAACTATATTAAAGACATATGTTATTACTATTAGTTTGAAAGATAGAAAATAAACAATATAGATATGTAACCAAACATAATAGGGAAAGAGATTAACTAAAAATGGAAATATAGCACTCGAATCTAGTATGAAAAAGTAGATTCTTGAGAGGTTAGAATTTTGGGAAAAGGGAAAGATAACACCTTTCATCATGCAATTCTCTATGTGTGTCCTACATCATAATCAATATACCACATGAACTCATGTAGGTAAATAATAAATTCTATATATGAAACTAAAAGATTAAAAAATATGTATAAGGTAAAGGGGTAAATAATTTATGCTATAAATTAATGTCCTCATTTATTATTTTTGTAATTATTTGATTTATTTTGTGTTTTAGGCCCTCTATGATGGCATAGATGAAAAGGTATTTTCCAAAAAAAAGGAAAGGTGATCGAAGAAGGCACCCATGGATGGGAATAAATAGAGATTATATAACTAAATAATGCAGAACATGATTACCACAAGGTGTTTGTGTGTGTGTGTGTGTGTGTGTGTGTGTGTGTGTGTGTGTGTGTGTGTGTGTGTGTGTGTGTGTGTGTGTGTGTGTGTGTGTGTGTGTGTGTGTGTGTGTGTGTGTGTGTTCCAAGTGAGGTTCGGGTGTAGAACCATTTCCTAAACAATAAATGTTAAACCTATACATCTGAGTGCATCATTGTAAAATGAAATAGGAATAGTAGGAAATATATCCCAAGAGAATATTATGAGGAGGTGAATAAACTATCGAATATGATGAAGGATCAAGCCTAAAATGTGTCATATAATGTGACTCAAGTGCAAGTGGAAATATAAAGGTGTATGAGGAGGAACAAGATATAGTAGAGCACTAGATAGAGGGTGGTGTATGATACCTACGTGGTAGACTAAAAATCGTGAGAACCCCTAGAAGAAATGTGAGAAACTTTGGAATAATATGGGAAGATAGAGTATATGTGTAAATTTCTGTGATTATTCACCACTAGAGACAATGTGCGTGAAAGAAGGTTTGGGATAATACCTAGGGGAATGAGAACTTTGTGGTGTAATAGGTGTAGCTAAAGGCCTATTAATAGACCTAGAATTGTGTGAATCCACGTGTATAAGTAAAATATGAGTTGGAGGACTACTACTATGGGAATTGGTAGATAAAATGAGATGCATGTCTATGGATACATTAGAAGTTGTAGAAGGATGAAATATGCTAGGACATAACTTTCAAAAAAGGAATACCTTGAATAGTGACAACCTATTGATGAAAAATAAAATTCATTCATTGATTAACAATATTTATGGGACAACCCTAAAAGCATGTACCTAAGGTAAACCTAAATACAATACTCTAGTAGGCATATATTTAGCAAATGAGAATAAATTTTGTGTAGTAATGGATCTAACTATGATTGATAGAGTAATGTGTTAAAATGTGGATCAGAATCAATTGCAAGAATCTCAAAGGGAATTCCAAGAGACTAATGGAATTTTTATTCAAAAAAGTTTCTATGCAATACATGGTAATCCAAAAACCTTGAATAGGAATCTAATGAATAGAGACTGAAATAGATAATGTTTAAGAGATAAGTGAGTTACATATATCAGAATCATCAAAATAAATGATTGTTGTAGAGGATGGTGTGTGATAATAGTGTCAATTATATCAACAAGTTGAAGATCATAAGAATAAAGTGGTGGGACTGCATTATGGGTGTTATTGAATTCCTACGTAGATGTCTCATTAGTATTCTTAAGAAGAGGATCATTGAATATTTTCAACTTAGAAATGGTATTGTTAGGATTATAATATTCCACAGGCTCACTCCCTTCTATTGTGTTATAATTAATAATATTATGAATCTTGTGTCATAACTTAAGACATATATCCATAATTTTACCAATACATCTATGTTGAGTGGGTGAAATGAATAAGTACTAGCCACATGCAGAGGTTTAGAGCTACACATAAGAGGTGTGTGAAGGGGATCATGCATACCAGATGGAACAACACAGAGAGGTTTGTGCATGGGCAGATAGAATAACGGACTTAGCCAATTTTCAAAAGGCATGGATAAAAATAGAAAAGAAAAGTTGTAATTACCACCCAAGAAAAGATCTAGAAAAATATAAAAGCATGAAGACCTAGAGGTCAAGCAAGGGAAAATAAAAAACATGAAAAGAAGGATAAAGCAAACACATGAATCAAGATAATAATAGGAAATTAAAGTAAGTATTATAATTAGGATAATCTATTATTATCATCCTTTGTAGAAATCATGCAAACTATTTTGTGAGCATTCCTATTATTAGGAGAGTGCATGGGCAGTGAAGGGAAAGTACCCACCACTATATATATATTATGTATGTCTTTGTGAAAAAGGAGGGTAGAAGTTGTGTGTGTACAAGAAGAGTTATGTCAACACAGATTTAGGGTTTGGTATTTTTGCACATCGACCTGTGTACCATTGTAATTTCTGGTATATGTATTCAGCTTTGTAATGCAATGAATAATGGTTTATAATGTATACTTGTTTCTATAGTTTAAATGATAGTTTATATATATGAAGATGGTGTCTTGATAGTGCAATTGATCTTAGTTCTAGTTTTAAATTAATTAAGTATCTTCCTTATTATGTGTTTCCAATTGCCATGTTTATGATGGTTACTATGTATGATTAAATGTTTGTATCATGACTAAAATGGGAATGCATGCTAACATATTGATAGGAAAATAAAAAGAGGGACGTGGTGGCTACACACACCTTCGAGTGAGCATCCAGTTATATCTGGATGAAGTTCCAGTATGCATAGCTAATGAGTGGTGAAAAAAAGGGATTACATTTTGGTTTTGTTTCTAGGACCTCTTTTCAATTTGACTACCAAGATGTTGCATGCAAATGACATATCAATTATCTTTTGGACACTATTTACTGTTGGGTAGAAGACGACCAGGAATTATTTTCCAAAAGATATAACACTGGATCTTATTTTAATGTGCAAAAGTGGGTGGAGGATAACTTGTATGACTACTTATATGAGACGTTATTCAGATTTTTGCCAGTAGAGTTGTACTAGTGGTTAGCATCTTACACATCAAATAGAATTTTCATCCCAAGAACAAGATTTTGGACGTAGGAAAATTATCAAACTCTTTTTTATTTGAGTAATTCATGGACAGTATATTTGGATCATTGTTTCAAAGGTCTACCTTGTAACTATACCTTAGAGTATGTGATATAAACACATTCTTTCTCTGAGGAAGTAGATTTAAAATTCTTTAGCAAGCCTCAAGGATCCTACTTACGTGTGATACCCTTACCTATCAATATATTTATGATAGAATTGGGATTGGAAAGATTACCTACGACTAGATAAATTCCAACCGCACACATGGGTAGGAGCAGGTGTGGATAAGGATAGCCAGTATAATGAAGGAAGGAAGGTAGAGAGTAAAGAGACATAGATCAATTATAATGAAGTGCAATTGAGGGAAGTTGACATAGAATTGTTCATCAAGAATAATGATGGATCACGAAGGTTTTTGAGACCCTTGTAGAGGACAAGGATCCATAGTATCACCTCCTCCTGACTTTGGGAAAGTGGAGTACAGAACCCAAAAAATTATGATGAGATCATGTTGAAAGAGAGAGTGAGAACCGGAGACATGCATATGACCTACCCTCGCTACCTATCCCTTGTGCAAGGTGTTCCAGGTCCAATGGTAATTGTTAAAGGGACACTGTAGTGAAGGTAATAAGGTAGTATCCCCATGTGGAAAAGGAGATATACATAGATATAATTTCTTCTTAACTCAAAAAGTACAATGGACTACGAACATGAACATGGTAGTGCAACAGGTGCTAATGTCCTAGAGTACTTTTGGAGGAGTTTTCTTATAGGTTTGTCATCAGTAAAGACTTTTAATGTGGAGAATGTTGGAATAAATCCTATAGGTTCTTCTACAACACAGATAGTGGAATCCAAAATAGTACCACAACTAGGAAACATTGGATATCATCCATATGACCACAGGATGTGGCAAGTGGTGCGGGAGGCTCAAGAGGTTTAGGTCAACCACTACATGGAGGAAATCCTAGTGGAGGTTTAGGGTATGGGTTTGGTCTTAAACCAAGTCAAGGTCTACTACCAATTCTAAATCAGCCTTAGTAAACACCACCTCCAAAACCAAAACAATATACACCGCGAGTTTTATTTGATATGTCTCTTCACTTGCCAGAGTATAAAGGTGTGGAGTGTTGAGTTCTGGAGCTCAATTACTTCATTTTAGCATGAAATTGGAACTTTCTAGAAAACACAATAACCGACATCGGTTAAGGGCAGACGACATCGGTAAGGGAAGACCAACATTGGTCAAGGGCAAGTAGGAACCGAAAAGGGTTAGATGTAATGGCATCGGTTACCTGTGTGACAAAGTTTTAATTAACTCTCAGGAATTATATCTATTTTTAGCAGTAAAATAGATTTATTAATTGTAATTGCATGGCTAAGTGACCTAAGTCTATAAACAACTATATAAGCACAAAATCTAGGGTTTAGAAAGTATGATCAACAAGAATTAGAAAGAACTTGAAAAAGGTTGGTGAGAGAGAATTCTTGGTGGTAGAGCAAAATCTTGAAGGAAGAAATTACTAAACATCTGAGAGGTGTGGAAGATTGTAAATCTTCATTGTATATCTTGTCAAAGCTTTGGATAATAGATTGGCTTGTTTCTTGGTGGACGTAGCCCACACTAGGTGAACCACATTAAATCTAGTGTTGATTTATGTCTCTTGTTTTGTATATTTCTTCTGGTAGAATATCCTCTTTTATTTTCATGTATGGTTAGATCTAATATATTATCTGTACAACCGGTGAGTTAACCCCAACAACTGGTATCAGAGCTTTGTTTGATGGTTTTTTGTGTTGACAGATTTACTCACAGAGGGTTTTCTGATTGAGTGGGAGCTACAACAATGGCAGAAGATAATAAATACAAGGTAGAGAAATTTGATGGCTGAAATTATCAATTATGGAAGATGTAGATTGAGGATTATCTATATCAAAGATATTTGTACTTACCGTTGGATGAGAAGTCTAGACCTACGAAGATGACTGATGAAGAATGGAAGATTCTTGACAGAAATGCTTTGGGATCTATAAGATTGAGCCTGACAGCATCTGTGGCTTCCAATATTACAGAAGTGGCTTCTACGGTAGACTTAATGAAATCTCTTGCTAATTTATATGAAAAACCTAGTGTTTCAAATAAAGTTTATTTGATGAAGAAACTATTTATTTCTAAGATGCATGAAGGTGAATCTGCCTCTAGTCATTTGAATGATTTCCGATCTATTGTAAATCAGTTAAAATCGGTTGTTATACCATTTAATGAGGAAGTAAAAGAACTTTTATTCTTATGTTATTTTCCTGATAGTTGGGATAACTTGGTAATGGTTATTAGTAATACAACATCTGCTAATAATATTTTGAAGTTTGATGATGTGGTTAGAATAATCTTGAATGAAGAAATTTGTAGGAAGAGTATAGAGGAAACATCATTTGGAAATTCTTTGAATGTAGAAAGCAGGGGTAGGAAGAAGGAGAGATCTAAGAATAAGAGTAATGGGAAATCAAAGTCAAGGGATAGCAGATCTAAATCTAAAAGTAAGGGAGTTACTTGTTGGAAATGTGAAAAGAAAAGACATGCAAAGAAATATTTTTGGTCAAAGGATAAAGAGAATCAAAAACCAGGAAAAGGTAAAGAGGTGAATATTGTTGCATCATACGTAATGCAAGATGCTATTATTATTTATTTGGACAATAGAATTGAATCATGGGTTTTAGATTCAGGAGCTTTTTTCCATGTAACCCCTAATAAGGGTTA
This sequence comes from Taxus chinensis, assembly GCA_019776745.2. Lineage (NCBI taxonomy): Eukaryota > Viridiplantae > Streptophyta > Pinopsida > Cupressales > Taxaceae > Taxus > Taxus chinensis. The sequence continues at coordinate 884,751,530 of CM034151.1, forward strand.
TTTCAAAAATTATGTCCAGGGTAATTTTTGTCATGTTTATTTGGGTGATGATGAACTTTGCAGTATTACTAGTAAAGGAGAAGTTCACCTAAAATTGTAGAATGGAAATACATGGGTATTGAAAGATGTGAGGCATGTGCCAAGCCTCAGGAGGAATCTTATTTTTGTAGGGAAACTATGTGAATCTGGTTACATGGTTACTTTTACAGGAGACTCTTGAAAAAGTCACCAAGGGTGATTTTGTTGTGACAAGAGGTAAGAAGGTAGGAACATTATATTTATCAACCTGTATTATTGATTCTTTTTCTGCATTATCTACTTCAGATTCAGATGTATGGATGTGGCATAATCGGCTGGGTCATATGAGTCAAAAAGGAATGTAGATCTTAAAGGCTAAGGGTAAGTTATCAGATTTGAAAGGTTTAGATCTTGATTTCTGTGAGCATTATATCTTTGGAAAGAAAAAGAGAGTGATATTTCTCAAAGTTGGTGCAACTAAGAAGGAGAAGAAATTGGATCTTATACACTCAGATGTGTGGGGACCAGCTCATTTAGCTTCTCATGGAGGATCCCAGTATTATGTTAATTTCATTGATGATGCTACGAGAAAGGTATGGGTTTATTGTATTAAAATGTAAATCTGATGTTTTTGAGACTTTTAAAATATGGAAAGCCCTTGTTGAGAATGAATCAAATTCTAAGTTAAAGTGCCTTAGATCTGAAAATGGTGGTAAATATTGTAGTAAGGATTTCAATGATTATTGTTTATTGAATGGGATACATAGAGAAATAATGGTTCCAAGAACACCACAAGAGAATGGTGTTACAAAAATAATGAACAGAACAATCATGGAATGTGCTAGAAGTATGAGGATACATTTTGGATTTCCCTTACAATTTTGGGCAGAAGTAGTTGATACAACAGTTTATTTGATTAACCATGGCCCTTCAAGTTCACTAGATGGAGGAATACTAGAGGAAGCTATGGACCAGAAAAGAGGTAGATATTTCTTTTCTTAAATTTTTTGGTTCAGAAGATTATGTGCATGTTGATAAGGAAAATAGGAAAAATTTAGATGCAAAATCCAAGAGATGCACTTTCATTGGTTATGGATCTGGTGATTTTGGTTTCTATTTTTGGGATTTAGAGAATTCTAAAATTATTAGGAGTCGTGATGTTGAATGGAATGAAAATAGAATGTACAGAGTTCAAATTTTAGTACCCAAGGATGAGAAAATTGAGAAGTTTATTGATGAAATGAGCTCTTGGGTTTTAAAGAAACACCTACAAAAATACACAGTAACTGTGGTTTTAAAAAAACATCGGTCAAATGAACGATGGTTACAGAGGATCAGAACCACATCGGTTATAGAAACCAGTTAGAGGTGATTGGCATGGTCACTATCAGAAGTGGATACTAATGTTCAAGAGGCCCAGATTGAGCCTCGGTACCCCAAACTCCTGTGAGAAGGTCACAAAGAGTGAACTTCCAAAAAGATTTACCCCTTCTCTATTTTATTTATTGTTGACTGTTGAACAGAGAGAAGAAGTAATAGATAAGACTCGCGTTCGGTGGGAGCATGGCATGGATGTGGAGATGGACTCCTTGGAACATAACCAGATTTGGGATTTGGTTAAGTTTCTAGAGGTAAGAGGACATTGCAGAATAAGGGGGTGTATAGGATTAAGGAAGAAGAGGGTGGACGGTACAAGGTAAGGCTTGTAGTAAAGGGATTTACACAGAAAGAGGTATTGACTTTGTGAAATATTTTCTCTTGTTGTTAGATGACTTCTATTCATACATAGGAGAAGATTTCATTTAGAGCAACTAGTGAAGATGGCTTTCCTTCATGGTGATTTGATTAAGAGATTTATATACAACTTGGGTCGAAGTTAAGGGTAAGGATAAATTAGTGTGTTTGAAAAAGAGCCTATATGGGCTCAAGCAAGATTCAAGGAAATGGTACATGAGGTTTGATAGCTTTTTGCATGAGCATGGTTACAATCTGAGTGTTTATTTCAAGAAGCTTCAAAATGGGAGCTATATTATTTTGTTATTATGTGGATGATATACTTATTGCAGGATCTAGTATGCAGGATATTGGTGAGATTAAGAGAAATCTAGCTCACACATTTCTATGAAGGATTTACAAGCTGTAAAAAGAATCCTTGGCCAAATACATAGAGACGAAAAATAAGAAATTGTATGTCTCAGGAGGATTATATCTACAAGGTGTTATAAAGGTTCAACACAGAATGTAAAACCTGTTAGCACACCTATGGCTGGAGCAAATTGGAAAAGATCAGTGTCCTTCATCACATGAGGAGGCAAATACATGACATGAGTCATATGATTCAATAATTTTCTCATGTTATGGTCTGTACCAGACCAGACATTACACATGAAGTGGGAGGAGTAGATATATGGCTAATCCAGGTAAAGAGAATTGGAAAGCAGTCCAATGGGTATTTTAAAGGGATCTAGCATGTAGTTAGATGGATGATATTTGTTGGCTATAGGATATGGCTGATCTGGATGGTAGGAGGAGCACTACTGGATATATTTTCACTCGATAGTTAGCTAGATTTCAAGATTGAGAATTGTCTACTACAGAGGTAGAGTAGTTACAGCTTAGAGGCTAGCAAGGAGATGATATGGATGAGTAGGTTCACGAAGAGTTGGGAAAGGAGAAAAGTGATTGTCATTTAGTGAGCAGTGCAATTCATTTGGGAACTTGTTTCATTCAAGAAGAAACATATTCAATTGAGGTATCATTTCATATGGCAAGTATTGGAGGATGGACAGTTGAATCTAGAAAAGATTCATACGAGAAAAAACCGTATGGATATTCTAACGAAGCCATTAGAAAAGGAGAAGTTAGAGCTACACTCCAATTTTATGGTCTTCGAGTTTGAGACTTGAAGAGGAAGAAACAAACAAGGAAATCCAAGAATGATGTTGTATAGGTATGGTGCAGTAATTAAACCTAAGTGGGAGATTGTTGATCGAGCTCAATTACTTCATTTTAGCATGTAATTGAAACACTAGTAGTAAAACATCGGTTAAGGGCAGACCGGATGGTCACGTAGGTCAGGAACCGGCAGTTAGGTTACCAGTTACCTGTGTGATGAAGTTTTAATTAACTCTTCAGGAATTATATCTATTTTTAGGAGTAAAATAGATTTATTAATTGTAATTTCATGGCTAAGTGACCTAAGTCTATAAATGACTATATAAGCATAAAAGCTATGGTTAAGAAAGTATGATCAACAAGAATTAGAAAGAACTTGAAAAAGGTTGGTGAGAGAGAATTATTGGTGGTAGAGCAAAATCTTGAAGGAATAAAGTACTAAACATATGAGAGGTGTGGAAGATTGTAAGTCTTCATTGTATATCTTGTCAAAGATTTGGATAATATATTGGCTTGTTTCTTGGTGGATGTAGCCCACACTGGGTGAACCACATTAAATCTGGTGTTGATTTTTGTCTCTTGTTTTGTATATTTCTTCTGGTAGAATATCCACTTTTATTTGCATTTATGCTTAGATCTGATATATTGTCTGTACAACCGATGAGTTAACCCCAACATGGAGGATGTTGTTCAACATGTGCACAAGTGTGAACTGGTATGGATAGAAAAGGGTATTACATCCCTGGATAGAAAGGCAAGTCAATTTTCTATGACACTTAAACGGTGTTTTCATAGTTGGTATAGAAAGTATGATCCACATCAGACTGCGGTGGATTATGATGCTTTGCGTACTTTGTTTTTGGCTGAGTTAAAAACTCCAAAGTTTGAATACGAGATTATTAGTGTGCTCAAGGAAATCAATTAGGTTTTATCTGAAAGTGTGAGAGAGTATGCTACATGCTTCAAAAATCTCTTTTCCAAGTTATCATATGGCATACATCCAATTCAACATGCATAGTAGTTCGTTGGAGGTTTATTGACTCCATTTCAAAGGGCCCTATCTCATAATACATGTGAGTATTTTCACAAGGCATTGTAAGTATCTTTGTGCACTAAAGTGGTAGGGAGTACATATACTTGAGTGAGCCTTTTAATTGAGGCATATATAACAACTATGGCTAAGTCATTGGAGAATCTCTCTACTAATTTGGCACATGAAACACGTAGCGGTATATGGTGTAGTGACTATGAATTTGAAGGTACATATAAAGGATAGTTTTTCGTGTAGGACTATATGCACACTATTATAGTCTTGTAAAAAAAATTAAAAAATAATCATGTACAAAATTTCCCTCTCTTGTAGTGTGTGACAATGAAGAATTTATCCATGTAATTTAATAATTGTGATACACACACTCATGATATGAATGATTACGATTTGATATCTAAAATTCATGAGGCATGCAAGACTGGATTACAACATACCATGGTGGCAAACATCTCTCATGTGCACGAATCCCATCCCACTGAAGGGCACAGTGGTGAAGGTGGATTTTGAGTTAGATATATAAGAAAAGGTCTTGGTGGTAGAGGTATATTTACAAATGAGACTTATTGCACTTGTGGATCCCCATATCATTAGCAATATGAATATACCCATAATATATTGTGTGCATATTTTAGAAAACAACATAAGGTTGAGGAGTGCCCTGACCTTTATGAGGACATGTGTAAGAACACAAATAATGAAAAAGGTGTGGGAATGATCAAGGTACAATGTGTGAAGAATGAAAAGTGGGCACCAAAGAAGATGTTTGATCCTAAATCACCGCCTTTATTGGTCACTCCTCGTGCCAAAGAAAAATACACATGTGAGCCCTTTAAAGCCAAACCACTCATCAGTAGAGAAGATGTTATACATATCAAGTAACTAGATTCTTCTCATCAAAATGAGGTCTACCAAGAGACTATGGGAGTCATTAGATATCTATAAGGATAGTTTTAGTGCTTAAAGGATCAAATGTGTGAGTGAGAGTGGGTGAAGAACATTGACCTACATTGTAAAGATGTAAATGATCTTAAGGAGGTGTGTAAGATGTCGAGGTAGAACAATAGAATATCACTACTAGAATAATGGTTGTATGATAAGGTACCACGCATGGTATTTGAGTGTGAGCGATAGATACTGTAGGTGAATTTACTACCACGTGACCATGAGTATGAAAAATAAATCACATTATATGTAGTGATTGATAGTTTTCTAGTGATTAATAGTTTTCTAGTGATTAATATTCTGATTGACACAAGAGATGAGGTGAATGTTTTAACTTTGGATGCAAGAAATCATATGGGGAGACCACCATTGTAGATATCTTCCAATGTGTTATATATGGTGAACAAGATAAGGGATATGCATATTGGTGTTTTCAAGAATCCTTCAATTACCATTAAAGGATCCAAGTTTAATGGATATTTTGAAGTATTGGAGATGACTAAGGAACACAACTTTCTAGAGTTACTTAGACGTCCTTGGTGTTATGTAAATAATGTTGAATTATGCTTCAACAAGAGATAAACTAGTTTTGAGAACAAGGATGAGTGTGTGGTCATACCCTTAGATGATGTGAATGATGCACCTTACATTTAGCTAGTAAGTGAAAAATAGATGAATAGGATTTACACAGCCACAATGTGTGATACCGAGAACATGGATCCATCTAAGGCATACTTCAGTGGGAAGATGCACATTTAGTTAGTGACACCACCAGTATTTCTTATGATAATTAGTCCCATGGAACATAAGAGATGGTCAAGCATGAGATGAAGAGGAGAGTAACCATAATAATCAAGATGCACATCATCAAGCATTTGGGAAAAACTTTTTTACTTAGGTATACTGGAGAAGAAAATATAGAATATTTCTTTCATGCCATGGAGAACCAATGGTTGAATGAAGGTGATAGAAGGAATATTCCGGTTTACATATTGCATGGAATAACATCGCGTTGGTGGGAAATGCATAAATATAACTTGTTGGGATGGAAAAAAGTGAGAATCAACTTTTCAGAAAAGTTTACTCAAAACAATATGCCTAAAATTATACATGAGTATGATGGGAATAATCATGTTTTGGTACACGTTAAGAATTATGAGAGACAATGGGGGCAAGCTTGGGAAAATTTATCACCATGCCTATGGGTTTCTACTCCACTCTATGAGAATGTGCATGAGCATGGTATGTGCATGCCTAATTCAAGAAAGGAAATCTAATTTGGTGAGATATGACTAAAGGTATGGCTCACAATTTTAATTTATTTTCCAATAAATCTCCAGTACACGATGCTTTACAGATTATGAAATACATTACACTAGGTGATAACACGAAACAAGAGGATCTCATCCTTTAGTTACTTGGAGAATCTGATTCTGAGGTGCACATGGATACGTTGAAGACAGACGAGATATAATTGAGCCATGCTTGGAAAGAGAAATAAAAAGGAAAGCTACTATACATCTGATTAATGATGAAGAGGTGGATAATTTGGATATTAGTGATACAGAAGGTGCATGGGAAGTAATGGAAATTGCAGATGAAAAGGCATGTGTGTACCATATACCCATGAACACTAAGAAGGTTAACATTGGTATTAAGGATGTTTCTAAGGAAGCCATCATTCGAGACTGCTAGTGAGAACAAGAGGTATCTAAAATCATTGAGCTCTTACACGAATCTTAAGACTTGTTCCCAGGGGAATATCATGATTTGAAAGGAATACACACTTCATTGGGTGATATGATGATTAAGATGAAAGAAGGCACATGCCCCATTCGGAAGAGACCTTGCATGATGAACCCAAACCTGTCCATGAAGGTTAAAGAAGAAATAGATAAGATACTTAAGTCTTGAATTATTAAACCAATTAAGGAATATTAATGGGTTAGTGCCATGGTAATCAATATCAACAAGGATGGGTGCATCAAGTTCTATGTAGATTACAAGGAACTGAATGCCTCTTGTGTTATAGATCATTTTCCTACATCATTCATAGAATAAATCCTTAAGGGATTTACAGGGCATGAAATCTACTCCTTCACTGATTGTGTACTCAAGATATCATCAGGTTCATATTGTGCATGAGGATCAGGAAAATACCACCTTCATCACTAAATGGGGAAGTTTTGCATATACTCTTATGCCATTTGGATTAAAGAATGTGTCTGCAGTATTCTCACGCATAGTTTTGTATAGATTATCTTCATTCACAATTTCTTGCAGGTTTATCTAGATTATTGGACTATCTATGGGTTGGTTAATGATCGTTGTGATAATCTAAGGCTCATTTTTGAGAGATGCAGGTAGTTAAGAATCTCTCTTAACATTAATAATTATATCCTTGGTACATCATTTGGCACTTTTCTTGGGCACATCATTTGTAAGGATGGGTTATTGGTAGACCCAGCTAAGATAGTGGTGATATTGGGACTGGAAGAACCTACCAACCAAAGTGAAGTGCACAGTTTATTGGGGGCATACTATTTATTATAGAAAATTCATCAAAGGATATGTGAAGATTATTGCACCCCTGGAAGAATTTCTCAAGGAAAAAGGTAAACTTTATCGAGGTGATACGCAACAACAAGCATTTGAGACCTTGAAGGAAAATATTGACTACTACCCCTATCTTGTGCTTTCCTTCTTGGAATAAAATATTTCATGTACATGTTGATGCCTCTGCTATGCAGATTGGCTCAGCCTTGTCATAACCAAGTGAGGGTAATGTGGATCATCCTATATGATTTTCAAGTAGGAAGTTGACACAATCAAACCATAATTATACTACAACAGAGTGCAAGGAATTGTTGATTATCTACGCGCTTCACAAGTTTTGACAGTACTTATTGGCCACTCTATTCAATGTTTATATAGATCTTATGGCATTAAAGTACTTAATAAACAAGCATGTTTTGTAACGATGCATCTTTCAATGGATACTTCACTTTCAATAATTTGATTTTATTGTGGTCATTAAGCCAAGAAAAAGAAATGTGTGAACTGGTCATCTATCAAGGATTAATTCTGGAGAATAGGCACAAATTATTGAAGACACTATGCCTGATGCACATTTTTTTTAGGTTAAATCACGTGCCCACTAATCTTGAAGACGTTGTAGTATTCTTGCGCACTAGATTTTTACGGGAAGGGCTGATTGTTTTTAAAATAAGCAGTTTACTATTCGAGTCGCACCTTATCAACTCATTGGAGGAGACTTGTATAAAATGTGTTGCAACGAGTTCTTGCGCAAGTGTGTTCTTGATCATAAACACAAAGTAATTATGGAGGAATTAAATGGAGATTTTGTAGGAGAACATTATGCAGGAGATGCGACTGTGCGTAAGATTGTTCTAGTTGGTTTATGGTGTGAGACATTATACAAGGATACAAAGGATTTTTTTAAAGCATGTAATCATTGTTAGTGTTTTAGCAAGCCTGGAAGTAGAGATGAAGTTTCCTTATGACCCATAGCAAGTGTGAAACCTTTTGAGAAATGGGATTTCAACTTTCTGGGACCTATTGCACCACCTAGGTGAAGGACTGGGTGTGTGCTACATAATCAAATGCATATACTATCTAACAAGGTGGGAAGAGGTTATGCCTACAAAGGATTGTACAACAACTATAGCAACAAGGTTCCTTTGGGATAACATCATTAACATGTATGGTTTTCCATTAAGCTTTACCAATGATAGAGGAGCCCATTTCTTGAATGAGACAATAGAAATTTTACAAGTAGAGTTTATGGTGGCACATCATAAAACTACCCTTTATCACCCTTAAGTTAATGGCATTGGAGAAGTGTTCAACAAGATGTTGGGACAAACTCTTATGAATATTTTTGATCTTGGAAGGAAGGATTGGGATGATAAGGTATTATTTATTCTTTAGGAATATTGAAAAACCTATAAAATTTTGAAAAAGGCTACACCTTTTCATTTGGTGTTTTGTGCAAAGGCAATACTTCATGTGGAATTGTTATTATCATCCCTATGTATTGCACGCATAGGTGGCTTTTCATATGAAAATGTTTTCGAAGAGTGCATTGAGAAATTTATGTAATTATATGAGTTGCACATCATTGCACTTTAGAGCCAGAAGAATTTGAAGGCGCGATAGAAAGCTTGACAATATATGCACATTAATAGAAAGTATTTTATATTTTGGAAGATGGTCCTTCTTTATGAATCCAATTTTTTGTGCCACTTAGGGAAGTTAAAATTCCATTGGCTCAAACCCTTTGTAGTGACCAAGATACATAAATCAGGCCCATGTTAATCATAGGCATTGTATGACACCATGTTTCATAGTTACTTCAATGGTTGTAAGATGAAGCCGTACTATAAATAATCTTTTTGTGTGTTTGTAATAAGGTAGTATTACCACTTAAATTAGATTTCCTTTCATGTTTTTTTGTTTTTTTGTTGCAATAAGTGAGTTCACACACAAGAGTTGATTAATATTTATTGAGATGATGTGTAGAGGACTGCACATAATTTTAGTGTGGGGTGGAAGTAGGTACATACGTTAGAGTAGATACAAAGTTATGCATGACATCGATGAAATGACAGGTGTTGGATGAAAAAGAACTGAGGAAGCATGAAGGAGAAAGAAGTTGAAATAGGTTTCCTGGTATGATGGTGCAAAGGATTTGTTCAGGAGGAAATCCATGCAAATAAGAGGTGGTGTAGTATAATGTAAGGAAGACAACAACATGATATACTACTGGGAATATGGTGTAGGGGAAGAAGGTAGTGTGCACATGGATGTCTGCAGTCTTGGGAAGTAGTAAGTGTGCAAGAAGGTTATGAATACCATGAGTGTAAAAGAAAGGAATCGAAGAAAGTAAAAGGTGCCTTAAAAGGAAAAATGTTTGTTAAAATGGAAAAATTACTTTTAGACTTAAAAGTGGAAAAAGTGTTTTACAAGACAATAAGCAAGTCAGTGGATTTTTTTAAGTATTAAAAAGCTATAAAAAGGGGGAAATCAAGGTATTTTTTACTTTTTATTTGAAGTGAATTGAGAAATAGAAATACAAAGTGTGGTAGAGTGAATTGAGAAGAGGGGAAACTGAAGCAACATGTAGAAGACTTTAGTGTGGAGCTCCTTGTGGTTTTAGTGAAAAGTGGAAGCAAATGAGGAGTAGGGTTTGTGGGATTTGGAAATCGATCAGTTAGGGTTTTTAGGGCTCAATTTTTATGACTTTAGGGTTTAACACTTGAAACCAGGGGTTGTGGAAATATAACACCTAGGGAACATGTTCCAATGAAGGAATAAGAACAAGAAATGACACCTAAGAAGGAAACTTTGACATCACCAAAGGGAAATTTCAAGGGCTGAACTATGAATAATGAAGTTGAAGACCCACCATAAGAATTATATTTGTAAATTTATCATCCCCCTGAAGTAATTGTTGCAAAAGTATGCGCCTCAAATCTTGTAAAGTTCAAAATTTATGATTTTAACCATAGGAAACCATGGAATGAGGACATGTTATACAAGGACACATTATGAAAGTTTCTAACCAAGAATGAAGAGGATCAATTGCTAATAAAAGACTTGGTTGTTAGGAAATAAGGGATAAATCCCACATAAAATCATAATAGTAGAAAATTATATGCAAAACAATGTCACAGATCTGAAATAAAACTGTAGAATATAAAATAACACAACACAAAGACGATATTTAACATGGTTCACACAATTTGGACTACGTCCACCAAGAATCACTAGCTCAAAATTTATTACAAGATATATCTCTCTCAATATAATACCTAGATCATTTTCGAGTTATGTTTAACAAACACTGCTAAATTCACACTTGAACTCACACACATCTGCAATGTTACATTAATCCTACCAGATGCAGAAAATCACATAAATAAGCAATGGCTTAAGCATTTTTACAATATTGTGTGTACAAAAATCTTGGGCCAAAATTTCCCCATAATCCTATGGGTCAAAAATCCCACCCATATGAGAAGAGCACATTTCTCGAGGTACTAAGCACATTTTTTTGGCCAAAACATTTTGGTGTCAGGTACTGCCAGCCCTAATACTTGGCAATAAAATTTTGGATATTGTTCAGTACTTTTAGTGTAAAGTTTTCAACACTTCCACACATTAAAATAGGCTCCATAACATAACATCAGTGAGGAAGATTCTTGATAAGATAGGTGGTCTTGTAGTTATTCGAGTTTTCGTACTTTGGAAGACTTACATGCCTCTTCCAATGGTTGATGTTTAGGGTACATGAAAACTACTTTTACTTCACATGTCAGATAATGAGGATTGTGATCCAATTGATTGGATGCATTACAAGGTTTAAAGAGACTAGATAATACTTAGACCTAGATTTGTGTGATGAAAATAAGATTGATGAGCTGGTGATCAAAGTTGCAGTATGAAAGGGGGGCTATGGAAATGACTATGGAAAAAATTATAGACCCCATGACTAGAGTAGCGGCCATAAGGGTAAGTTAAAACCTCGGTGCCTTGGAAAGATGGGGAGAGGCGAATAGAAAATTCCTCTACATCACGCAAAAAATGGTGGATAAAACACAATATAACATTGTGTAGTTCATCGCTGATGGAATCATTGAGGAGGTAAAGGCACAGAATGAGGAAGTATCCAAGCTAACATGGGGCTCAATTCTGTTACTAATTCTATTATGGGAAGGTGGGTGTCCTAGATGGTCCAAAAGAAGACATGTGGTTCCACCCTGGAAAAACCCTAATCCCTCATAGTTCAATTTATAGATTTTACATGCAAAGTTACGTTTAAAAAATCAATAAAATGAATGCTTTGTACAAAATGGATATAACATTATCTATGGGGTATTTGAGAATGAATGACGCATTCCTAGGGAGTTTACTAAAGAGGTTAGGGGATCAGGAAAATTTTGCAGTAATGTAACACGTTTCACCTTGTGAGGTTTATTATGGCTAATGGAGAGGATGGGGGCCATGTTGGAAACTTCTATTTGTACTCATAAAAAATTATTTCAAGTGTGCATTGAAAAAAATTGAGGCAAAAAAGGATGGATTTGGATGAATACAAGGTGAGAATCATATTGGCATACTTTTTGCACCACTTTGGGATATAATTCCAGGCCTGCATACTTGGAAACCAAAGAGTCAGACACTTTGGACTTAAACCATATGTTGAATATCAAAATCAAAGGGATGATATGCAGGGTTCTTTATGGATTAAGATAAAGGGTGGAGTGGAGGGTAGAAGTGTCTGAAACTTACTTACCATAACTAAAGAATCACATAATGGATATCCCTAAGAGAAGCCATCCCCAGCTGAAAAAGAAGAAGAAGAAGAATGTGTTCTACTAGGTCAAGGGGCAGATAAATGAAATGCAATACAAGAGGAGGAAACATACTGAAGGTGTAGGACCTTCTAAAAAAAACAAGGTGATTCTACTCAGGACTAAGAAGGGGTGCATAGGTATCCAAATAGTTTCTAATGATGAATAATTGTAAGAGAAGGTGACAGAGGGAATTGAGGAATGAGGAGTCCACGCAGGAGGAGATAGAAAAAGAGCCACCAATAAATGTGGAGCCTATCCCAGAGAGGGTATAAAGGAGTGAACAACATAGTATCCCACGTGATGAGTAACCTAAAGGTATTAAAGGGAGACAAAAAAGATACATATGTTATTAGGACATCAAAGGAGAAAACTAGTACATGGCCATTTACACTAAGGAACCGTGGACCAATTTACAACAGTAGCTAAGGTAATGAAGACATCCCAAATCACTACATATGGGTTTTGTTAATGATCCTACGAAGGTGTTAAGGGAAATATTCCAAAGCATGGTTAGTATGAAGAAGATTTTTGGATGGGAAAAAATTGGAAAAAACAAGGAGGGATCTCACTAATAATGAAGATTATATCATGGAGTATGCATATTCATGTAGAAGAGATAGATTTTGAGATCAGCAACAATTCATACACCACACTAGAGCTGAAGAAGGAGCCGGGGAATTAATATAATCATATGGACCCCATGTATCTAACTAATGATCAGGAATGTAATTCCCTAAGCATACTAGTTGTTGAGGTCACATATAGAAATATGGATAAGGGGGGCTACCATGAGGCTCATGGTAGAAGATAAAAATAATTAAGAGCGTGAAGTAGAAAGATTGAATAATGACATCAAGGGGGAATATAATCACACCAACGAGGCCTATGACATGGCATGACATTCAGTCAAGTAGATTACAGGCACATGCCCCACCTTTAGTGAGCCACATTTGAGCTAACTACAATAATGAAATAGAATATCTCGAGGACTTAGTTGGAATGATAGGTTCTAAATGTAAAGAGTGGTGTGGGGCCATAAGCTGAATACTTGGCAAAGGAAAAGGAAAGGATTGAAGCAGTGGTAGAAGGCCAATATATTTGAGCTTGAGGTAGTATTCATGCAAGTCAGATATGCCAACAAAAAGGAATATGTTTCACCATTTTTCTTTACGTTTTGAATGTGATGAAATAGATAGGGTAATGGGCTAGGAGGAATACCTATTGTGATGGTTGATTGGAGGTTGTGTGTGCATTCTGACTTCCTTGATCCAATGCTGACTATGAGAGATTCCTTTTGGCTAGGAGGAATTACCTGAAATAACAAACAAGACCACAAAAGAGGATTAAATAATATATGTCAGTGAACTACCTAGTGTATGCTAGATCCATGAACTGTGATACTTCCTAGAAGGCCATCAATCCACTATTTATAAATCAATATAAAATAACTTAAACATGTAAATAAAATTAATCTAGTGCTAGCATTCTAAATTGGGTGCCTCATATTACTATCAGTGTTGATCTGATTAAATATTAAAATTCTATACAGGTAAAGGTTTTGGGTTTGGGTTATGGATAGCATAGGTGGTCTGCAGGTCATAGACAGATTCTTGGTAAGGTAATGGATAAGATTTTGGGTTTTTTTTGGGTGAGGGTAATTAGGTTGCTAGTCTGGGAAAGTATTATCAGACACAAATACTAACGTCAATCGGGTATGACCGATGTCGGTTGTGAGGATACCGATGATGGTTTTTGGTTAACCGGCGTCGGTAAGATCAGGCTAATGGAAACTCAATGAATCATGGCTTTAGGAGTTTTTTCTGAGATCAAACAGATATTGTGAGGGGAATAGTTAGGTCTGCGGAGGTGTTGATGGTGCTCAGAGGTGTTTAGGGATCAGATATGGGTTTTTTAAATGAGTGTGTGTGGGGGGAATGGTTGGATTCATAGAAAGGTAAAAGGGTGAGAAGAAAGATGTAAATAGATAGTGAAATAAAAAAAAGATGAAGAAACTTGTAGCTTGAATAAGCATGCAATAATGAAGCTAGTGAAACCCACTTACTGGTGCATGTAGGCTTGATAGTTGGGTGATGGTGATAGTTGATCTATGAAATGGTATTCAGTGTCATGGCAATGCTTCCCAGAATGCTATCGTGACCACAAAATACCTTCAATTCCATCCTGGTGTTGGATATGGCTATCTGGATGTGTGAAAGAGCTCTGACTCACCCTTGCATGTAGATCCTCTCATTTGCTCCCAAAATTCAAGAATGTGGCCAACCTCTCCAAAAATTTTACCAAAGTGAATAAATGGTAACCAATGACGGCTTCAGGTTGACTGTCGTCGGTTTCAGGATGACCGACATCGGTTAAGGTGGGATTCCCTAGTTTTACTAAAAAAGATAGATCTTGCAATATTTTGGGCCAGGTCTGTCCATCTATCACGGATGAAAATGGAAGTTATCTTTTAATGAGTGGGAATGTGGTTAGAGGAATAATAGGCATTTATTTTTAGGGTTTAACTAAGTCTTAGTTAGTTATGGTGAGTAGATAGATACTAAAAAAAGGTTTATAATGAAGGTGTTTAGGTGAGGTGGTGGGGTGAGGTGTCTAGGTGAGGTGGAAATTGGTTTAGTTAAGATAATTAACTAATGAATAAAGTGAGGATGAGTATTAATTTAATTAAAGTGATTAAATTAATATTAATGTGTGATGTATGGGTCATAGTTAGGCAAAAAGTGTTTAAGTTAGATGTTTGAAAGGAGACCAAGGAGAGTGTGACCCAATTTTTGGTGTCTACATTTTTCCCCTTTTTTGTTGAGTAGCTTGTATTGGTAAACGAATCTAAAAAAAAAAGTGATTTGCCCCCATGTGTGGGTGATGGGTGATCCCCCCTCAAACCGAGCAATGATGAGGTGTAAGATGAAATCGGTGGAACGGTTTGATAAAGGTTTTTGGTGGGCAAGATAGGTGTGGAAAGGTTTGTGTTTTGAGGGGAAAATGTGATGGTCAACTCGGGTAATGCGTAATAGGTCATGGTCAAAATTGGGGTCATGGGTAATGGTAATCAAATATGCACACACATGTATAGAATGTAACAAGGGTACCAGGTTAAAGAGCTTGCAAACTCTACATCATCCAAGGTCGATAGGTTTATCCAAACAAAGGTGAAGTGATTCAGGTATCCAAAGTATAGGATATGGTCCTAAGAAACACAACGTAGGTTAGTTGCAGGAATGTTTTAGTTATGCTCTGGTACACAAAAGGTGTTTGGTCGGGATAAATGAAACGGAAATAGGCATGGTATGGTTATTAGGCTAAAATAACATAGATAACAGTGGCACAAGGTATAGCGAGTACATAAGGTCAATGGTCACACCACGTAGGTCATAGTTTAGGAAAATAGATCATGGCAAGGGTAAGGCCAAGGTATAGGTAAAATAACAACTCCTAAAATGCAGTAAAGGAAATGTAAGGGTAGGTTGAAGGTCATGGCATAGGTAAGGTCAAGGTATATGTAAAATAACAAACTCCTAAGATGCAGCAAAGGAAATTTAAGGGTAGGTTGAGCTTGTAGGTAGGTGGTCATGAGTGTAGGTAAGGGAAAAAGGCACCCGACAATGGGGGAGTGATGGTCAAAAATGGGTAAAATGAGGTAAAAATGATAATGGTAGGTAACCGATGTCGGTTGCAGGATGATCAAATTTGGTATAGTAGGGAACAAATTGACCAACGTCGATCAAGTCGAATTAGGGCTAAAAAAGGAAAATTCCACTTTTTACAAAATCATTTGTCATTTTCCATTTATAGAAAAAGTCCAAAGAGAATGTGAGAGCCACAAAAAGGACAAGGTGAGACTGAGAGAGATGAGCGAGTATATTTTGTAATGGGTGATTGGTGTGTGGTTGACGGGTCCCATGAGATTGGGTCGGTGTATTTTATTAGTTAGAGGTGAAGAGGTGATTTGGGTCATGGTGGAGGCAGGAGAAGGTTCGGTTGGGCCACCAATACAGCGACCGGACATACCACCGTGTCATCGGCAGACGAGATGAGGTAGGATCTAATCTCGAGTTTACCTTTATGGATTGAAATAAATTATAGAAATCGGGGTGAGTAAAAAATAGTTTTTGGGTAGGAATTAAATTGTCATTTGGAAATAAAATGAATGAAATGGGTGGGGTGGTAAGGTCTCAAGTAAGTGAAATGAGAGTTAGGATGAGGGGTAGGCGAAGGATTGGGTAGGGTAAGGTAGGTTATTAGGTTATGTTTTGGTCAATGCTTGAGAAAATAATGGAGAGTTTCAGATTTGGGTGGCACAACAAATACTGTCGTCGGTCAAGGGTTGGCTGACGTCTAATCATTCCTAGCTGGCATCAGTCGTTGCAGTGGGGTGAGTGATGTCGGTCAAAGGGTAACCAATATCAGTCAATAATGACATATGTCGGTCAACCGTGACCAATCTCGGTCAGGTGGAAAAGGAAATGGGTCCATAAGAGAGATAGGGTGGTATGAAAAGGTAGGCCATGAAGGGTAAGGGCAGGTCTATGGACAATAGGTAGGGTAAAAAGGTATATAGGCTGAGAGGTTTGATAGGTGCAAGAACTAATATAGGGAAAAAGGGGTAATCTTGAGAATTTGGGTTGTGGATGGGATATTGGGTACATGGTTTTGTGAGAGGTGTGGGTTGAGGTTTTAATAAGTTTGTGGTTTTTTGGATGTAGGCTGGTGACCAAATGCGTATGCATGATAAGGTACCACCGCTACTAATAGGGGGTACAAAGGAGTGTGACTACGGTTGGAGTGGGTGTCACGTGACAGGGGCGGGGGTTGATTGGGATCTGGCACTATAGGTGTATATCTTGAGATCATAGTTTGATGGTTGTACTCATCAATAGATGGGATTCCATGACCAACACCTTTCATTTGTTGATGCATGAGATCACGGTCACCCTAGAGGATGTTTACAGGATCCTACGCTTGCTGATAGTGGGGACGCAGGTGTATTCGATCACCTCAGAAGGCATCAAAGGATCCCATATTGGATGTATTTGGAGAGGTGATGGTAGAGTAGAGGTATGATAACGCCAACTTGAGCTATGGATAGATGTATGTAGCCCATTGAGAGGAGATGAGACTAGTGTTGCTGATTATGGAGGTGCCGTGTGTTATTTTACATTACCTAATTTAGAGGTTGAGGAGATTCCCATAGGCAAAACATGGGGGTCCTCCAGGACATGATGGAGGAGAGGATGTGTTTTGCATGGGCACCAGCCTTTCTGGTGCAGTTGTACAAAGAGTTTTGGGCCTACAGGTGATTACGAGAGGTTTAGGTTATGTTGTACCTTCCTTCTTCATTGTTGGGCATACGAGCACATCGTATGCAAGTACCCAGTGGAACCTACCCCGACTGGATGCATTTGAGGTGGGGTTGATCAGAGTATGTTACTGGCGATGGGTACCCACTAGGGGAGGGAAAAAGACAGCCAAGTGCTACACATAATGTAGCATACTACAGGCATATGCTGGAGGGTTTATCTGGTGTAGACATTATCTGGAGGTCGTATATCGGTTATCTGTCACATAGGAGGATGGAAGATGAGTTGGAGGGGACTCAACAAATTGAGATGGATATAGGGGTCGTCATTTCGGTGAGCACGAGATGATCCCTATTGATAGGTTCAGATGGTAGTTGTGGCTTGCCCCAAGATGTTCCACCTCCATTTCCACAGTATAGGAGGGATGATGTGGAGATACCTATGTCTCCACCATGACCTATAGTACTGACCAAGAAGGAGGAGCATCCCGTCGACCATTCAGATTGATGATGTAGGCTATACAGATGCATACAAATAGTGGTGGGCAACCCAGCTATGAGAAACACCACTCAGGTCAGGTCAGCCAAATGTGGCCACCCTCACAGTTCATAGGAATACACTGCAGGGGACAGGTGGCCGCCCTACAGGGCTAGATTATAGGTTTACAGGGGGTAGTTGGTAGGGTCACAAGAATAGGTCTCCACATTACAAGCATAGGTGGTTGTCCTTCAGGCCCAGATTGCAGCATAGGGATAGGAACCTACATATGTTCAGGTACAAAGGTCCCACGGTATAGGTACAGGGTTAGAGGCCGATAGCACCACCGTAGATAGTACCCATGGCTAGATTCAAGGATGCCCTAGGTGAGGTGAGATTTTATCAAGATTATCCTATGGTCACAGGGATAGATTTCCCCTACCTATGTAGAGTATAGAGCATAGTAGGCCTCGAGTGAGACGACCAGGTCTCACACTAATAATGTGGAGAGTACAGGGGTTCGGTGAGACTCGAGACAAGGTCAAGATGAGGCCACCATTGCATGGAAGGGAAGCTTCGGGTGAGGCACTAGCAAAGGTCAAGCTGAGGCCCATGGAGGGCAGTGAGATAATAGCAATATGCCACACAGGATGGTAGGAGGTGGAGGAGGAGACACGTGAGACAAGAATGGAGGATATCCAATGGGGGGGATGCCTGATAGTTATGCATACTTCCATTTTTTTGTGTATTTTTTGGTATATACCGGCCTGTGTGCCAAAAATATTGAAGTTTGTATATGAGAGTTTTGATATTTTTGATCATATATTGGCCTGCATGCCGAAGATGGTGAGGATGTATCTGAAGCGATTTGATATATTTTTATTTATTTGTATTTGTGTGCATATGTATGAATACAAATACTGACTCATTTATATAGATGATGATATGGATAGTATGGAGAGTGTACATGTTTTAATTTCTAGTATTATGTGTGTATATGATGGAAAACTAGGTTAATTAGGCATGATTGAGTCAAATTCGTGTAGGCATGGTTGAGTTAGGTTAGTTAGGCGTGTTGGAGTCATGTAGTCAGGCATGATAGAGTTAGGTCATAGGCATGATGGAATCAGGTTATAGGCATGATGGATTCAGGTTACAGGCATGATGGAATCAAATCATAGGCATGATGGAGTCAGGTTATAGGCATGATGGAGATAAATGATGATGTATATGTATGTTATGGTTTAAGTTTCCCAATATTTTCTATAGTGGAAATGTGAAGATGATAAATGAGACGATGTGATGATGGGGTAAAAAATGTTCATCAATTGTTGCTTGTTTGGTTTAAATTTCCAATTTTTGATATAAAAATGGAAATGAAACTAAGGTAGGATGTCAATAGGGAAATAAAGGGGGAAAATAGGTTAGGGTGAAGAGTGGCCGAGCTAACCTTCAAGGGCCCCATGCCCTCGAAGTGCTGCCTATATAGCCCTGACAATAAGGGGCCTCAGGAAGATGTAGTTCTCCTATAATTTAGGGAATAATATGAGGAATGGGTTGGTAGATCTTATGCAAGATTGAATTCAGGTCATAGGAATGGTGCAGTTTAGGTCATATGCATGGTTGACTCTAGGTCATAGGCTTTGTTAACGTGAGGTTATAGGCATGGTTGAATGTAGGTCATAGGAATTGTGAACTCATTTTAAATATAGGTATCGATGATCTAATCCTTGTATAGGATGATCAATAAGTAATGAAGAGAGTAAATAGTAAGAGGTGGCAAAAGATTCACTGGATTGATAATAACCCTAATGATTCTACCATTTACCCATATGGTATTCTGAACATAAGACCCTAAAGGCCTTGCATAATGGACTATTCTAAGGGTGAATAAATTCACATGATCACGAAATGTTTGCAGTTGTGGAAAGTCCCTTGAATAGAGAGGAAATTAGGATGAAAAAGGACAATGAGGTGAAAGTGGATGGTTGAGTGTAACCTAGTATATGACTGCATATTTACTTGGCAAGAGACCCAATATCAAAATAGGCAAGTCCATGACAAAAAATTTAATCTTTTTCTTTTTTTTCTTTTAATTTTGTTTTTGTTATGATAAAATGATCGATGTGGGAAGTCTATGTGGGATGAGCATATTATCTCCTTGAGGTCTTCGTGAAGCTGATCGATGCAGGAAGCTTCTGGATATTTTTATTGTATTTTTGCAATAACTTTATATAGCCATCCTTCAAGGGAGCAGTCTATTTATAGTGGAGAAAATAGAGTGAAGAGATGTCCCTTTTTGAGGGATTCATATTTTGTTTGAATTTTGGCTCAAGGAGTTGAATCCCTTTTTGTTTTTTGATGTTTAAAGTCATGGACAATATATAGGAAGATTTGGTTCTTGTTTAGAAGACAAGACCATATGCACATTGAGGTTAATTATGAAAGAGATGGTTTTTAAGTGATGAATTACCATGGGATTCCATCTTTAAAATGACAAAAAGTATCCATGAGAATCATGTTATGAGTAGAGCCATGGTACTCATATTGAAGATGATGTTGAAAGGTGATGGGTAATCACATGTTTCTTATTTAGTCATGGATCCTCAAAAATAGGTAATATAGAAGGTGAACAACACTCAAGGGGACGAGTGATCAAATAGACAGAAGGTGATATAGGACTTGGATTTCAACAATAAAATGGTGGAAGATACAAGGCATTGAGGGGACCAGGTTTGGGTTTACCTTCGAGTGAAGACAAAAGATAAGCACTTGATCCATAGGCATGGGTAAAAAATATAGGGTCCAAGCCAATTAGGAGCAAATTTTCTTCCCATTTACTTTTTTCTTCTTTGGTTACATGTTGATTTTACTTTAGGATGAGGTCACCAACCTGAAAGGTTCATTTGTGGACATGTTTATCATAGGTACCTTTAATACATTTTTAGTAGATTTGGAGATGGTCAAGAGCATTAATACGATGTTTCATCTAATAACTCAAGTTGCGCCAACAGTACTAGCGAAAGTCATCGTCGTTGAGCATGTCTTGTAGTGAGATGCAGAAAGATGGAATCTGGACTTTGAGAGGTAAGACAACCTCAGTACCATAGACTGGAGAAAAAGGTGTGGCAAAATTTGAACTATGAATACTAGTGTGCATTAAGCCCATAAGGTGAAAGGAATGTGTGAATTCCAATCCTTGCTAGTATCATCGACTACTTTCATAAGAATTTTTTTTCAAGGTTTTATTGGTTGATTATGCTTGGTAATTGGTTTTTTGGGTAATAAGGTGATGAGAAACTAAGTTGGATACAAAAAGCGTCACATAGCTCACGTATGGTTTTGTTTTTGAATTGCTTTCCTTTATCAGTGATGAGACGATGCGGAACACCAAAGCGAAAAATGATGTGATGGTTGATGAATTTACATATTTTATCAACTTTTATAGAAATGAGGGCGATGGGCTTATACCCATTTAGTGTAATATTCAGTAGCAGTTATAATCCATTGGTGGCATTGTGAAGAATGGGGATTGATCTCACTGATAAGATCCAAGCCCAATTGAGAGAAAGGCCAAAGGTCTCGTGTGACCTGCAAGGCATGACTAGGTGTGTGATGAAGATTAGCATGCTGCTGGAACTTCACACAATGTTTGACATAGTAACAACAATCATAGTTTAGGGTTGGCCAATAATATTCAAGGTGAAGAATGTTGTTTTGTGATAGAAAAACGAACTAAAGTGACCTCCCAAAAATTCCATTATGGACTTCCTTGATGGTTTAGGGAATTTCAGAACTTGTAAGGCATCGTAAGAGAATATTGTCGAAGCCACACTTATAAAGGAGACCACCCATGATGACACAATGAGAGACACTTTTAAGAAAGGCACGTTTTCCATTATGAGTGAGATCGGTGGGTAGAATGGAAAGGGAAAGATAGTCTACAAATTGCTTATACCAAAGGGTCATGTGATTCAGGGTGCAACGGTTCCGACGGAGTATACCTCATTAGGTAAATAAGAGGTTGATTGTAGCCTTTGTATTGTAACAAATATTTTAGAGTCAGTGGGCGAAGCAGGGTATCTGAGAAGCTAAGTAGGCCATGGTATCCACAAACTTATTGGTAGAATGTGGGGTGGTTTGAAGTTTTTAACGGTCAAAGGTGGTCAAAAGTATGTCTACATTATGTTTATACTTGTGAATTTATCTCATTACGACACTGGGTATATACCATTGAATTTTTTTATGACCAGGCTGGGAATTGCCAAATATAATGATTGACTTAACATCTAAGGCATAAGCATCCTTGAGACCTAATATGAGTGCTTCATATTCAGAAATATTGTTTGTACAATCAAAATCTAATTTTAAATACAGAGGCATAGGTTCACCATCAAGAGGGATGAGGATAACACCAGCCCTCAGCTCCACGTTGACACTTAGAGCCATCGAAGAAGAGTGTCATTTGGTAAGTGGGTTTGTCTAAGGAGAGGGTAGTTATGTATTCGTCTGGGAAATCAAAGTTAGAGGGCTGATTTCTGGAAAGAGGTGCATCTGCTAGTTTGTCAATGATAGCTTGGCCCTTAATAGAATTTTGATGAATGAATTCAAGGTTGATGTGGGTAAGAAGAATAAGCCAACATGCGACATTGATGTTGATAGGTTTGGCATACATATAGTGTAAGGGGTCAGTATTGGTAACAACAAAGGTTTTGTGGTTGAGTAGGTAATGGCAGAGCTTAGTGCCAATGAAAACTAATGCTTAGCATATTTTTTTGGCATGTTTGTATCTAGTTTCGTAGTCCAGAAGGGTACGGATTATGTAATAAATCATTTACTCTCTGTGTTTCTTGTCGTGATGAGCGAGCATGGCACCTAAAGAATGGTCAGTGGTGGAAATATATAGATAAAAGGTTTGGTCATCCTTAGGAGGAATGAGCACTAGTGGTTGAAGAAGGTATTTTTGTAAGGCTTCAAAGGATTTATGACATTCATCATCCCATTTAACTGAAACGTCCTTCTTGAGAAGATGATGAAATGGTTGACAACGGTCAGAAAGCTGTGAGATAAAATGACGAATGGATTGCAACTTACCTTGTAGGATTCAAATTTAATGGAGATTAGTAGTTAGAGGCATTTCTAGAATAGCATTTACTTTAGTAGGATCAACTTCTATGCCACGTAAAGAAATGATAAAACCAAGGTGTTTTCCTGAAAGTACCATAAAGATGCACTTCTTTGGTTGAAGGCGAACACAATACTTGATGAGGCGGTCAAAGATGACCTTAAGGATGGTCAGGTGTTCAGCTCAATGTTTGGATTTGGTAAGAATATCATCTATGTAATCTTCTAGTATGCAATGCATGATGTCATGGAATATGTAATTCATGGGTCGTTGTTATGTAGCGTCGACATTTTTAAGGCCAAAAGGCATGAATCGATAGCAGAAGGTCCCCTAAGGGGTGATGAAGGAAGTATTTTATTGATCTTCTGGAGAAAGTAATATTTGATTGTAACTTGAGAAACCTTCCATGCGTGATAGCATTTCATGGCCAATGGTGAGATCAACTAGTTGCTCAACACTTGGTAGGGGAAAATCATATTTGGGACAAGCTAGGTTGAGCTCACGGAAGTCCATGCAAATGTGGAGTCCCCCTGTCGCCTTTTTGACAGGAACATTAGAAATCCATTGGGGATAATCAATGGGTAAGATGAAGGAAACTGAGAGAAGGCACTGAAGATCTTCTTTGACTAGAAGAGAAATATGAGGATGCATTTTATGCAGCTTTTGTTTGATGTGTTTTGCATCAGGAATGGTTACGATATTGTGGACCATGATTTTTGTGTCAATACCAGGCATATCGGCATAGGACTAGGAAAAAGCGTTGCTATGGTCCCAAAGGAAAGAGGAAAAATTTTCCTTCTTGGTAGCATCTAAATATTGGCCTATCTTTAGAATGTGTGGTTCATCCTAAGTGTTAATGTTGATTTCAATGGTCGATTCATTCAACATGGTTTGCGTCTGAAAAGGTAACAACCGGTGAATATAAGAATCTTCCGCACCAAGGTAGGTGTGGTTTGAGTCATCGTCCTGACATTGAATGATGTTAATAGAAGGTGTATCATCATCAATCATGTCAGGATATAGGAAGGGGAGAGAAGAGGGAGTCTCCCCATCATGTTGATAGGTTAGATGTCCTAGGGAAATTATGTTTACAAAAAAATAAAATTAGGAGGAATAGACTCAGGATCTATGGACTCCGTGGGTGAAGATGGTGACATTGGTGAATGAGGAAAAGAAGGTTTGTTTTCCTCAATGAGGTTGACGTGATCCTTCTTGGGAGGTGGTACATCAAAGCCAATGCCACTACGGTCATTGTGTTTACAGGTGGTAAAGGGGATGACAGTATGGTGGCCCTATTCATAAAAACTGATGCCAAATACATTCCATGCACAATGGTGGAGGAAAGTGTGAGAAAAGTGGTGATTAGTAAGGGATTGTAGGTCAGATGAAAATGGTCATGTTTGGGATGGAGGTTTGAGTGAATAAGTGGCAATATCAAGTCCCCCATATGTTATATTAGTGCGAAGGTGGGAAGGACCAAAAGGAAAAACCTTGCCTACGCAGTAGTCATAACTAGGGTGCTAACGCAAGTTCCCATACTCTTGCGGGGTGAGGAATGTGTCAATATTGTATAAGCGGTACTCTCTTAGAGTGAGGCATTGAAAAATTCCTTCTAAGGGATCAGTAGTTGATATGTGGGTAGCAGGTATAGATGACTCGCTAGATGATTGGGAAGCAGATGAGTTAGCTGTAGAGGCTGTGGTGGTAGTAGGAATAGTAGGGTAAGATGTGGGATAGGAAGTGGTAGACTTGGTGGATGGGCTTGTGGGTGAAGGTGAAGTGGGTGTAGTGATAGATGGCTTGACTGGTTCAAGTACATCGTTGGGTTGGTACAACATGTTATAGGTCTTGAATGGTGATGGGTTGGTGTGGATGGTGTAATTATGTCCTTCATGATCAAATTTTACATAACGGTCTAAATTTGAAGGGACACAACCCATGACGCAAATCTAGGGTCTTCTGAGCAAGATGTTATATTGGAACTCCCCCTCTAAGATGTAGAATTATTCTAGGATAATGTCAGGGCCTACGCGAACACGAAGGATAATAGTTCCAAGGGTGGCGGTGATGGCATCGTTAAAGGAGCGTAGCATAACTGGGTTATTATGCATATAGTTAGAAGGAATACGCATTTGATTGTTTGCATGGGAGGAGATGATGTTAATGCTAGCACAACCATCAATCATGACACATCGTACACATATGTTATTGATATAAATAGAAATGAATAGGTCAGGATCGAGGTCATCTAACTTGAGAGGTACAATCTCCTCATCAAAAAATCTGAGGGCGGCGATGTGAGGAGGTGTCGTGGGGGTAGAAGGAAGAGCTGATCTTATTAGTGAGGCCATATGGTGAGGGGTGATAATCAAGGCCACTGGTGTGGGGTCATTGGGTAAAACTTCAATGGATTGTAAAACCTTGATAAGGGCTTATTTGTTGGATTTAGAAGTCTAGATGAGACCATACAAAGACATCATTATAGGAGAGTGATGTAATTTTTTTATCATTGCACGATGGGTGACCCCATCAAAGATAGGGTATGTACATCTACAGATATTGATTTTGGGAGAAGATGTAGATGGTATATTGGCTATAGGGTTGGTTGATGGGATAATTTTCTTTTCTTTTCCTTTGTCTTTCTGAGTGCGGGTAACAACGTGAACCATGTTAATCTAAGGGGAGGTGGATGGAGAGGGTGTGTCATGAAAAGTATAATGGCATGAGGGGTAAAATCCCAGCGATGGATAAGAGCCTTGTGAAATGATTAGGGTGCATTGACATTTGGATGGTGGTTTGGCCAACTCTCTAAAATAGATCATGTTGGTCTCAATTTTCAAAGGAGGGAAAATTGGTTGTGGGGGTGGAGATATTGATCACTAAATGAGTAAAGGATGATCATGTATGGTGACAAGTGATGGTGGAGCATGATCCTCATCAAGAAGTTTGTCATCATTGAAATTTTGTTCAAGATGACAAATTTGAAGAAGAACGGTCTTTAGAGCCTTACAATTTTGAACATCATGTCCTGGCACACGATGATAGGCACAAATCTTTGTTTCATCAAACCCTTTTGGTTTGGGTTTGAGAGGATCCTAAGGTCAAAGCAGTGGTAATGTGATGACCGAGGTCTCCAAGAGATTAGTTAAAA
This sequence comes from Taxus chinensis, assembly GCA_019776745.2. Taxonomy (NCBI): domain Eukaryota; kingdom Viridiplantae; phylum Streptophyta; class Pinopsida; order Cupressales; family Taxaceae; genus Taxus; species Taxus chinensis. The sequence continues at coordinate 884,777,883 of CM034151.1, forward strand.
TGTTGGCATAGGACCCCACTAATGGATTGTAATGGGAGGTGAGTGTGGGTTTGGGTATAGGTGTGGCTGATTATGAAGGAAGAGGCTTTACAGGAGGAGGAATGGGTTGGTCCACTAGTTTGGTATGTGGATTGGTCTTAGGTCTTGTTGGCATCTGATTAGGTAAAGGTGGGGTAGAAGAGTTGGTGATGCAAGGTTTGGTTAGTTTGAATACTTTAGTGGAGGGTAGCGGATTCTTAGCTTTGAGGTGCACCTTCTTCAGTAAAAATGACACGGGAGTATGGGATGAAGAAGGGAAAAAAGAGGGTGGAAGAGGATGGGTTACCCATGGGGGAAACTGTGTTGCGGTGGTGGTGGTTGGTAGAGGTGGGGTAGGTGGTATTAGTTGGAGTTGTATACACAAGGTTGAGGTTATAGTAAATGGTGGAGGTATACATGGTAAGAAGTGCACGAGTGAGGGTGAGGGAGCCTGGTTTTTGGGAGAATGAGGTATAACAAAGGCTCATGATGCAGTATTAGGTTGTTTATATTTTGACTGGATTCAAGTGTGAGATTGTTTGGTCAAGGTTGATGGGTGAGGTCCTAGGATGGACAGAAAGGGGGAGGGTGACAAGTGTGTAGTATGTGAGACCGATTTATACATCCTAAAAGGTTGGGTTCTCTTTTTAGGTGGGAGGATAATGCTACTACAGAATTTGGAAGATGTAGCTAATTCCAATTTGACAGGTGGGTGTGTAAGGCTTGATGTCAGAATAACACACAAAGTAGTGATGGGTCTGGATACAGGTGGAGAGATATGTGTGGGTGGCTTTTTAAGTTGATGAATAATTTTAGTGATGGGTAGAAGTTTGGATGGAAGTAGGGATGATGAAGAGAAATTCATTTCAATTGGCATGGTCAGTGTAGTTTTGGTTGCCGAAAATACCTTTGGGTAGATCGTGGAAGTATGTTCAAGAAATATTTGCATTTTGGTCGAGACGGGGAGCCGAAGATGTCCCCAGAGCATGGAACGATCAATGTAATCTGAATGATTGACCAATCGTGAAAATGGGATTACTGAAGAAGATGATGGAGTGGGTTGGGTAGCCTGTAAAATATGTCTATGAGATAGGGAATTGGTTGGCATCAGATTCTGTAGGTAGGAGATACGAGATCATGTCAATAGGGTCTTAGGACGCTTGGGGAGAACTATCCCTGACTAGTAGTGACATGTCTAAAGAATCTCCCATGGGTAGGAGAAATAATAGGTCAAGTTAGGTAGGATTCTCTCTCGATGAAGGAAAATATGATGAGAATTCTCTTGTGGATGGGAAAATAACAAATGTGGATGGTGCAGAAGGTTGGGAAGCAGACGATGACACGACATTGGCAGAAAGTGTGGGTTCCTCCATGAGAGCAAGGGGAGATGAGGGGGACTCCTATATGGGTGGAGGATTAGAAGAGGTATGCTCCTCTATGGGTGGAGGAGCTCGTGCCAAGATTTCCTCAATAGATGAATTAGGTAGGTTTTGAGGAATAATTGGTATGGTATCAAAGATTGAATGAACCTCACAGACGTTGCTGTCATTGGATGAAGGTTTGCTATTTTGATCAGATGATGGTTTATGATTAGGGAATGGCTTTTTGAATATGTGAAAATTCTGATTTGTTCATGTGTTCGGGTTATCTACAATAAAGTCTCCATTTTCTATCATCTCTTGAACAATGTTTTTGAAATTTATGCAGTTACCATCACTATGTCCTTTAATTGGATGGTAAATACAATACTCATTCTCTTTATACCAGGTGGGCATAGGACAAGTGGGGTAAAAACCTGTATGAGGTTTTATGGGAGGAAGTATAATGGCTCCAGCTTTAAGAAATTTTTCCAAGACCGAAGAATAGGGATCTCTGATCGAAGTGTACTTCTGCTACTCTCGCCAGAGCTGAAAAGCCTGAACAGGTGAAAGATTGGAAGAAGGTTGAGCCTGATTAGAAGGATGATATGGACCCACCTTGAGGACTACCATGATGGCTGATCTTTTGGGATTTGAATAGTTATTTTGGGGTTTTGAAGATGACTAAGAATCATTGGATTTTAATGGGGTGTTCTTATTCCGTAATTGGATTTTCTTTTCTTCAATGGCATGAATTTGTAGTTTTCAGGAAATGGTGAATGCTTCATCAAAGGTTAGGAAGGTTTGGACTCACAGAGTTGGTGAGATGTTTCTGAAACAAGCTCTAGTGAACAACTCAATAAGTTCAGTCTGAGGTAGTTGGAACGTCAATTGGTTAATAAGAACTCACCAGCGGGTAACGAAATCTGTGATAGATTTATGTTCATACTTCTAGATTGAATAGAGATCATTCATAGTGACTCTCTTGGTAACATTAATTGAAAAATGACCTAGGAAAGCTTGGGCTACTTAATTAAAGGAATAAATGGAATGTCGAGGCAGTCCATTATACTAATCTAATGTTGGTCCTATCAGGAACATAGGGAAATTTTGTAGGAGTAAAGCTTCATCTTGGGCGATTAGGTAACACCCATGTTTGAACGACCACAAGTGTTGTTGTGTGTCTTCTTTACTATTGAACTGATTGAATTTAGGAATTTCCCAATGCATTGGGTAAGGATGAATGGGAATAGATGGATGGATACACAAATTACAGATCTCGTCATATGTCAAATAATTACGGGAGCCAGAAACAGATGCTTCTAAGGTCTACATTTTCTCCATCATCATTTTAATGAGGTCATTAGTAGGTTGGGATGAATGGGTTCCCTTGCAAAAAAATGGGGTTGATGCAGAAGGTATGAGGTAGGTGGTATGCTGGTATATGGTGGCATTGAATATGAGAATTGTGCAAGAGGAATAGATGTGGGTGGCACATAGACAGCATAAGTCATAGGTGAGGTCGGTAGTTGTTAGTAGTATGTGTAAGAAGGAGGGGTAGTCAAAATGACTCTATTGGTAATTAGGGGTAAGGATTACGGAATAGAAAGGACAAGGTTTTGGAAAGGGGTGTAAGTTTTTGACACCAGAGGTGGTTTTGATGCAATGGGTATATGCGAAATGATGGGTGCAGATGAATTTTTACTCATAACAAATGTCAGAGGGACAATTGATGTCGCAGGTGTGATCGATGACATACAATTTGTAGTTATATCGGTTGTGGGATTTAGCCGAGACACCACAGGTGATTAAGTGGATGACAGTAGCTTCGAACTGGTGTTAGCTGATGCAGAAGTGGGGGCTAGAGTAGGAGGGATAAATACAGACATGTCATATATTAATTGTCCTGAGGAATCCTAGGTGGAAGAATGAGCAAGGTAGTACTAGAGGGCAGCACGATTCTGGTCAAGGAGTTTCAAAAACTCCTCATCACTGGTAGCTATGGGGATAAGCTAATTCAAATCCATAGACGAAAAAATGGATGGCGGTGATGGACTAGGTGGGAGTGGCTGACGGATAGAGTGAAATATGAGGGTGTTAGTTTTGGATGTGAGTGAACACCATGTAAATCAACGTAAATCAGGTGAACTATACTCTATAAATGACATAAGGGACAACAGAGATACGACAAAATAAATTTTGAGAGGAAAATGGATAAATATTTTGATTAAAAACAAGATAGGGTGACCGATGCTGGTTACAAGAACTGATGTCAGTTAAGGTGTGACCAGTGTCGATCACAAGATGACCGATGATGGTTACTGTGAAGAATAAAAATTTCAGCAAAAAAAAGTAGAAATTGGTGACTATTAGACAGGGAGACTATATTGGAGGACTATGATCATAATACAGAGAGTATAGTGACACACATAAACCTTTAGATAGAAAATAAGGTGAGATGAGTGTTCTTTGGATAAACTAATCCAACAAACAAGGAACCGATGTTGGTTTAGTAAACTAATGTCGGTTAGATGTAAACCAATGACAGTCTTGGGACCGATGCTGGTTACTGTGAAATTTAAACAATGGAGAAAAATGAGGTTTTGTGAATATATATTGTATGAAGAATCAACCTAGAAGCCTGAGTATGGTAGAATGATGCCCTGACATACTCAGAGAAAGTTATAATAATCCAACTATGATGGTAGAGTGTGAAAGGGAAAAGAAAGATGAAGAAAACATATCCTCTCACCTCAAAACGCAATTCAATCACAAATCTATGAAAAGTGAATTTTATATTTTTTGTAGCTTATGCTATTTATGACTCACACGTGAATTCAAAACAGAGTTTTTGGTTGGGAAGGCATCCTATGGAAAAGGAAATCTAGAGGGTGAGGTTTTAGGTTATGTTATGGAGGCGGCGGTCCTTCCTCTGATGGGGTAATGGAAAGAGATAACCAGCTAGGAATTACATTTCAATCCTCTGATCATGTGATCGTTGATAGGCATTCTCAGGTAAGATGTCATTTAAGAAGGTTTGTATATTCAAATTTTTGTGTAGTTTGGCAAGAGAAAGAGAGAGAAGAAAGTTCTTTCTACGGTTCAAATGTGTTAACCATCAACTAGGGATGACTTCCAACATATAGGTTTCCCTCATTTTTAATGTGAGTTATAATGCACAAAATCATAATGCAATGCATGTGTTTTAATACCAAAATCAAAATATGATATTCGATGTATCAAATGAAGACCAGGAAGAGGGATGCTTTTTCACTAATGCAATGCTAGAAGGAAGAAGTGGTTCATTTTAAGCCCCAAATAACAAATTTCATTTAGACAATTAGAAGAAAGGAATATTACTAGGGACAAGATTAAATGTGTAATTTTTGAAATGAAAGAAACACACAAAAACATTTTCCCTAATTGAAGAAAATGCAATGAACCCAAGAGAGGGTCCCACCGAGGATGCCAAAATGTTTCACCATTTTCTTTACTTTTTGAATGTGACGAAACAGATAGGGTAATGGGCTAGGTGGTATACCTTTTGAGATGGTTGATTGGAGGTTTGCGCGTTTTGAATTCTTGATCCAATGCTGACTGCGAGAGCTTCCTTTTAGTTAGGAGGAACTACCTAAAATACAAAAAAATACCACAAAAGAGGATTAAATAATATATGTCAGTGGACTGCCTAGTATATACTAGATCCAGGAAGTGTGATACTTCCTAGAAGGTCGTCAATCCACTGTTTATAAATCAATATAAAATAACTTAAACATGTAAATAAAATAATCTAGTGCTAGCGTTTGGATTCGGGTGCCTCAGATTACTATCAGCGTTGATCTAATTAAATACTAAAATTTTATGAAGGTAAAGGTTTTGGGTTGGGTTGCGGGTAGCACAGGTGGTCTGCATGTCATACACAGAGTCTTGGTAAGGTTGGATAAGATTTAGGGTTGTTTTGGGTGAGGTAATTAGGTTGTTGGTCTGGGACAGTATTATCAGACATAGAGACCAACATCGGTTGGGTATGACCAATGTTGGTTGCGAGGAGACCGATGATGGTTTTGGTTAACTAGCATCGATAGGATCAAGCTGATGGAAACTCAATGAATCATGGCTTTGGGAGTTTTTCTGAGATCAAACAGAGATTGTGAGGGAATATTTAGGTCTGCGAAGGTGTTTATGGTACTCAGAGGTGTTTAGGGATCAAGTATGGGTTTTTAAATGATTGTGGGTGGGGGAATGGTTGGATTCACAGAAATTTAAAGGGTGGGATGAAATATGTAAATAGATACCGAATAAATAGAGATGAAGAAACTTATAGTTTTAATAAACATGCAATAATGAAGATAGTAAAACCCACTTACTGGTGCATGAAAGCTTGATAGCTGGGTGATGGTGATAGTTGATCTATGAAATGGTAGTTAGTGTCGTGGAAATGCTTCCTAGAATGCTACCGTGAGCACAAATACCTTCAAATCCATACTAGTATTGGCTATGGCTATCTGGATGTGTGAAAGCGCTCTGATTCACCCTTGCATTCAGATCTCCCATTTTCTCCCAAAATTTGAGAATGTGGCCAACCTCTCCAACAAGGTTACCAAAGTGAATAAATGGTAACCGAGTGGCGGGTTCTGGGTTGACCGACGTTGGTTTAGGGATGGCTGGCATCAGTTAAGGTGGGATTCCCTAGGTTTACTAAAAATGGTAGATCTCCCATCCTTTAGATCAGGTTTTTTCCTTTATCCCTGAATCAGAATGGATGTTACATTTTTATGAGCGGGAAGGTGGTTAGAGGAATAATAGGCCTTGATTTTTAGGTTTGGACCAAGTCTTATTCATTTATGGAAACATGTTATGAATAGGTATATGGTGAGGTGTCTAGGTGAGGTTTATATTCATTTAATTAAATTATTTAAATTAATAATGGGTGTGAGGATGGGTGTTACTTTAATTATAAATAATTAAATTAATGTTAATGTAGGGTATGAGGGTCATGGTTAGGTGAATGTGTTTAAGTTGGTTCTTCGAAAGGGGACGACGGGGAGTGTGACCTAATTTTTGTGTCTAAAAACATTCTCCCTTTGTGTGTACCCCATCTATGCATCCACCTTGTCTTCTGCACCTTTTGTGCTCTCTCCACGCATGTCCCCTGACTTGCCCTCCAAATTGGCTAAATTCGCCGCATATTTCTTTTGCATTTTCCCTCGAATATCTTACATTCAATTTTTCACATTGTGTGCTTTCCTCTTCACTTGATCCATGAGCCCCTTATCTCTTATCATTATGTGCTCTTATATTTAATTCCCACACCCTGCTTGCAAACATGTCTCCTATAGTTATGCATCTATTTCTTCCATGTACGTTACCTACGCGCACTTATCCTTTGCTTTCCTCTTTTGTGCCTCTTACTCTAATGCATGCTTTGGGAATTTTTCCACTTCGAGTCATTGTGCCACATCATTACCTATCCGAATTGAGTGTGTAACACACATCCTATTAGAGCACGCCACGTGTCTTGTGTGTCTAGGCTGCACAGTACATCTTTGAATCATCATAACTTCTGTTAGAGAGATCGGATTTCAACACTCTTAGTCTTGATTGAAATATATTGGCATGGGATACACTCTAATTCATTAAAATTAAGATTATTGTGGGATTTTGGTAGGTGAGAAATGGGGAAGAAACACTTTCCAGTCATTAATGCATAGGTCTAATCGACTCAACCACCAAATTTTATTTAAATCTTGCCTCCTTCCTTCTTTTATAAGAAAAATAAACATGGGGAGGAGCATCTGATAGGATTTTAAGGTGGATTTGTAGTCATTTTAATGCTTAATGTTGGTGGTTTAATTTCAAATCTGATTTTCCCTTTTCTTTTTCTTATTCATCTCTCCTTCTTCTATAAATTACAAATCAAGGCTCATTGTAAAAGGTTAGACCCCTTTAATTTGCTAAGATCTCTGATCCTTAGCATGTTTAAGTTGCAGGCCTTTATATTTGGCTCTTGCATGTGGATATTGGCCTCATCAACCATTGTAATAGACTATGAATTTTCTGGAAGCAATAGAATCTTTGTTTTTGTGGTTATTCTCTGCCTTAGCTCGTTTTTAATTGCTTTTCCTTGCCTTTTTTTTCATTGTTTTTTTTTGTTGTTCTTTCTCACGTCCCTTGCAAGTTCCTCTTCTGATTTGTGCCCCATGAAAATAAGTGTATGATTTTTTTTAGGTTGTGATACACATTTTTATCCTTTCTGTGTGTATTTTCCTTCATTTTTCAAGTCATAAACCTAATTGTGTTCACCCCCTTCTTTTTGGTGTTATCACCTCTTTTAGTTTATTTTTCTCCTTTTCCATGCATCTCCTCCTAACCATGGTCCCTTAAAATTTTATAATAGTGATAAATAGATACATTTCCCTTCCTAGGAGTAGTTTTAGTAGTATAAATAGGTAGATGAACCGACATTCCCCCAAGGTCTATCTCAAGTGTGCAAGGTCCCATAACCTAGATATAATCACATGTTGACTCAAGAGCCCCATTTCATCCTGATCTAGGATAGGTATAATTTTGAGCTCTAACAGGGACCTCAGCAAAGGTCAACATACTCTTTTCTTGGAGTGGTGCTTTACCTATGATATTCACCATTTTTATATAAAATCGATTGAAGGATTGCTAATGATGCAGGAGAGCATCATTGTAGATAGGAAATTTTTGCTTGCTTAGGCTAAGTATTTGTGTTTGGATTCCATTTAGTGCTTTATGAGAGGGTAAATATTCCATTTAGACCTTTTTTGTTTGCAATAAGTTGATTTTGTGAGGTTTTCCCTCCAAAATCACTAGTTTAAATTTTCAAATGTGTTTTGTTTGTATTATAAAGCCAAAATAGTTGTAATGAGTTCATTCAAGGGATGTAAATGAGTCTTATAACATGCTCTCATCCTTAAGATATGAGACTACATGACCTAACTAAGGCTTAAACGTTCTTTAGTTAGAAAATGAATGTTTGGGGTTAATAGGTGATAACCCTAACTAATTTTTAAAACTTTATTTCTTATAAGATGTATTCTAATCACTACAAGAGAAGGTTTTTGTGGAAAATCAATAAGGTTCTTGGAATTTTTGGTAACTCAATTATAGAGCCTTAAGGCTCATGAATCATGTAGCTTCAATGTTTTATTCAATAAAATGGCTTCATCTATTATAGGTATTGTGAAATTCTTGACAGTGCCAATGTATATACTTTGTTCATTTATGCTAACTATGATATAAAATGATTAAATTGTGGGTGAAATTATTATTGAAGTAAGAGGTATTGGCATGTAGTAATGTGCAAGGTGTGATATCTTCAGGAGTACTTAATTAAGGAAGAAATGATATAACAATGTTGCATCTGGGAAATCATCATCATCACAAGATGAACCTAAACCCTCATAGGTTCAAGAGAGTACATCTGCATTAACATGCTTCTTTCCTGACCTATCTATAATATCAAATTTAAATTCTTGTAGAAAAATTATCCATATTGCTATCCTCCCTGATGGGTTAGGCTTATTTACAATATATTTTAGAGCCTGATGATCTGTTACAACTATAAATTTCTGCCATAGCAAGTAATTTCTAAACTTATTTACAGCAAAAATGATAGCTAGAGCCTCTTTTTTAGTTACAATATAATTTACCTCAGTACTGCTCATTTGTCTCTTCCCAAAGTAAACTGGATGATCATTCCCATTTTCATTCTTTTGGCTCAGATTACTTTCTAGTGCTGCATCTGAGGCATCAGTATACACAATGAATGGCTTGCTCTAATCTAGATTCTTTAAAACAGGTGAATACACCAATGCTTCCTTTAGTTGTTCAAAAGCTTCATGTGCCTTATTTCCTGGTTCATAAGTAACATCCTTCTTCAAGAACTGGGTTAGTGGTTGTGCAATCTTTGAGAAATTCTTAATGAACCTTCTATAGTAACCCACATGGCCTAAAAATGATCTCAACTTACTTCTAGTCATAGGAAATGGTAACTCTTTGATTTTTGAAACTTTATCGGGATCAGTATAAATACCATCTCTGGATACAACATGCCCTAACAAAATGCCTTTAGAATATCTAAAGACACAATTTGTAGGGTTTAGTGACGCTTGTGCTTCATCTAACCTTTGAAATGTTGTCTCCATCTGGTACAAGTGGTCCATCTTGCTCCCATAGATGTAAAAATGATCTAGAAATACTCTGATGAAGTTTCCAATGTAGGGTTCAAACACCCTATTCATCAAGCGCTAGAATATTGCTAGAGCATTACAAAACCCAAAAGGTATAACTCTATAAGAAAACGTTCCCCAAGGAGTGGTGAATGTGGTCTTCAGGTGATCTTTCTCTGCTATACGAACTTGGTTGTATCCATTATCCCCATCAGCAAAACTATAGCACTCCTGGCCAGCTACTTCGTCCAAGATCTGATCTGACAATGTAAGAGGGTAATGATCCTTATTTGTTGCCTTGTTGAGCTTCCTATAATAAAAAAAAATACGTATTTTTCCCATCTTTATTATTGAGATCACAATGGGAAAAACCCATTCTGAATTCTTGACAACAAATATGAATCCTGCATCAAGCAACTTATCTATTTCTTCTTTTACAGTCTCTGAAAAATTAGGATTCATTCTATATGGCATTTTCTTTATGGGCTTAGCACCATCTACCAGCTCAATAGAATGTTCTACCCAATTTACTTGACGGAGTTCCTTGTAATCAAAAGTGAATAGGTGTATGTACCTTCGAAAGAGCTGGAGGTAGGATTCCTTCTCACTCTCCATCATAGCATCGCCAATCTTTATTTGTTGGAGACGATCATCAATTTCTTCTTTAGATAATTTTATGGGTTCATGAGTCAGTGTGACTGGAAGGATATCCGTGACTGAAACATCAACCTCACTTTTTTCATCTTTTGTGTCCACTTCACTGGTACTAGAGTAATCAGAGAATGTCCAATCATCAGTTTCATCACTTGAATCCACAAGTTCTACCCTATGATGCCGAGGGATCACGTTTATCTTCACCCTCTCTCTACCACATCCAAGTGTCATGAATCCTTCATTCCAGTAGTTTCTTGCATGAACTCTCCTTAGCCATGGCCTTCCCAACAACATTAGGTATGCAACAGTGCCATTTTTCATCACCTGAAAGTCTACCACACATACAACACCCATAACAGATATTGCCACATTTGAAACAACACCTAATTTAGTTTTTCCTTTATTTAATGACCTTAACATAAGTGTTGAGGAGCGATCAATTTTTAAACCCAACATATTCATTACATACTCAGTCATTACATTAACTACAGCAACTCCATCAACTAAGACATCATGAATTGAAATACCATTACATAATACCTCAGCTTGTGGAGTGTAGGGATCTGCCTCTGCCTCCAAAATAGGTACCTTAACCTCCTTACTTCATCGATCATTGAGTCCACTTCATAGCTCCCTCCTCTTCTCAGAAGACATAGCCAGAAGTTGACCATATATAATATTTACAGGCCTTTTGGACAGATCTTCTAAGATGGAGTATAGTCCTTGTCCATGTGAAATTAGAAAATCTTGCACACCCAACTTTCTTCTCCTATGTTTCTTACTAGTTTCTCCTTTCATCTTCTTAGTATCATTTCCATCTTGGTTATCTTTTTCTTTCTTTCTTTTTATTACAAACACATCTGTTTCATTATTTATGCTCCTATCTATTACATCAAAAGAATTCACAGGTGCTTTTCCTTTATCATTATCTCTTGTACCAGATGTAGAAGCTCTATCTGGACAATTATACTTATAATGACCGTTTTTATGACAACCATAACATATAACTTCAGTTATATTTCTTTCTGGACCTCTATCTCCTCCCTGAGAACTAAATTCCTTTCCTTGAAGAAGATTAATAGTTAACTGACCCATCTTCTTGAGCAGATCTTCATACTCAGTAGATGTACTAGGGAAAATATTTGTGCTCATCAAGAGTGGTTGTGGATTCTGGACCAAAGGTGTTGGTGTAGGCTCTATCTTAACAGCAATTTCTTTAGGCTCCTCTTCCATGCTTTCTTCTTTCTTTCTTGCAATCTCCTTTACTTGTTCAATGGTAGCTGGGTGGTCGTACTTAACTCGTTGTCTAATCTCTAGCTTCATCCCAAGAATGAAGTGCTTACAGAGGAGATTATCCACACCATTCATCAACCCATACATTAATCCTTCCTTCCGGATCTGGGCATCAAGCTTCCTCCTTAGCTCTAGAACACGAGCATGATAATCCCTTATCTTCTCCTTCTCTCATTGGGATAGCTTTGTGATATCAATCATGAGATCTGCATATTTCTGTTGTTCACCAAATTCTTCAAGAAAACTTTCAGTTAATAAATCCCATGAATTTTTCACATTATCACCTAGTGTTTCAAACCACCTAAGGGCTGAACCATCCAAAAAGGTAGAAAAAAATTCAATCCATTGTTCCCTTCTTATGAGACCATTACAAATGCAAGATCGTTTAAACTCTTGAATGAAAGAGGAAGCATCTTCATTAGATTGGGTTGAAAAAATAGGAATCTTCCCCATTTTTAAAAGTAACCACAGTGAAATACCAACCCACAACTATAATCAACAAGACTTATGTGCAAAAATAATTGGACTCACTACAATAGAAAGTGACTTTACACCTTTCTACAGTAAAATAGGAATGACCATGGTAAACTATCATAAAACTTGACTTACTATGGTAAAAACTGACTTTACTGTGATAAACACTATTTACAGTAAAAAGTGAAGTTACTGTGGTAAATACTATTCATGGTAAAAAGTGAAGTTACTATGGTAAATACTGTTCACAATAAAAACAAGGTTACCCTCCAAATGATTTCTGACTAAGTGGGAATATTTCTTGAGAAAATCCACTAACAAGGAATGGTCCCTGCAATTGAACCAAAATGTCATCACCAATCCGGCACTATGATAATTATCCACCGGGAACTCCTTGTGCTATGATTATTTACTAATGCACAACTTTTAGTTTGGTGTATGTAATCTGGAAATACAACAACAAACATAACACAAGAATACCATAGACTATGATACGAAGGAATGATGAAAAATCTGAAATATACATGTAAATTATAATATCAACATGAAATTGTTACAATCTCACCCGTGAGGTTCTTCAAGTGTTATTAACTTCACTTGCCTTCCAATAATAACTATGGGAGAAACTTCACAATTACACCTCTTAATGGCTTCTTTAACACACATACTCATACAATATTTCTCACTACTTCCTTCTATTCTAAATGAGGGAAGGTGACCTCTTTATTTATAAGAATTCAGGCTTATCCACCCTATCTCTAAGATAGGATAGGAAATCTCTTCCGACCAATCATATTCCATGCCTAAACTCTTGCCTTTACATGTAAGCTTATCCTCTAAGATAAGATAAACCTTATCATCTCACATGGGTTCCACCTTTTTAGTCTTTTCCACAAATAAAATACACAAAATATTTATGACATCACTCTTTGTCCTTATTACAAATATAATATTTCTAATTTCTAATCATGTAGACCCTTCTTCTCTACTTACCCCAACTTTGACATTTTATCATTACCGGACCACTTACGACAAATATTTACTTTTTACCACAACATTACTATTATACTTTGACTATTACCATACTCTACTTTATTGGTAGCACTATACTGATGGCGCCATTATCTTCTATCAGACGCCACTACTAATCATACTTAACAACATCCTATTCCTAACACATACATAATAAAATAGAAATTACGGAGGAAAATTTTAATGTCGACATGCACAAATGTCATGGCAGAATTATCAGTTCAAAACGATTTGATAAAGGCCATTAGGGGTACATTTGAGCTCCAGATCAAAGATTTATAGCTCTTGGTTTTAAAATGTATGGATAGGTTAGAGGAAGTAAGTTTTGGATTGAGTGTGATCATGAAGGAGCTAAAGGGGAGAGTGGATGAAGTAGCATATGACCAAATACCAGGCATTATAGGGGAGATGCTCGGTAAGGCCACATAGGAGCTTGAAAGTTGAAAAACAATCGAAGATACTTTAAACATAGAGTTTATAGAGCTCCTCTAGTAACCTGAAGCTTGATGTAGCTGGTGTACAAGTTATAAGTCATTCTTTGTATTCATGGTATTTTTGGCCTTATTCTTTATTCTTTGAATATTCTTAAATTCATTTATTTATTGGAGTGATAAGTTTGGTGACACATTTCCAAGGATGGGAAATGAATTTAGTGTGGGGTAATTTTGAGTGGGTGAAATGGCTAATTAGTAGCCACACATGGAGGTTTGGAGATGCGTGTAATAAGTGCGTGAAGGGGTGTGCACGTACAAGATGGAACACCAAAAAATGTTCATGCATGGGTAGACATAATTAGGGACTTAACGATAGTTTGAAGGCGTGGATAAAAATAGAAAAACATATTTAGAGTGTCACCCAAGCAAAGATCTAGAAATAGATAAAATAACGAAGACTTGGTGGCCAAGAAAGGGTGAAGAACATGTATAAAAATAAGGATAAAGTAAACACATGAATCAAGATAATAATAGGATTAAATCAAGTCTTATAATTAGGATTACCTATTGTTAGCACCGTTTTTGGAAATCATGCAAGCTATTTTTTTTCATGCCTATTATTAGGAGAGTGCGTGGGCAGTGAAGGGAAATTCTCCACCCCTATATATATATATATGAAGTATGTTTTTATTAAAAAAGGAGGGTAGAATTTTTGTCTGTTGCTGACATAGATCTAGGGTTTGGTATTTCTGCACATGGATCTGCATACCATTTTAATGACTAGCATATGTATTCATATTTTTAATTCAATTAATTATGGTTTATAATGGATACATGTGGCTAGTTAATGATAGTTGATATGACTCAAGATGGTACCTTGATAGTACAATTGATCTTAGTTTTGGTTTTACATTAATTAACTACTTTCCTTATTATATGTGTTTGCAATATCCATTTTTATGGTGGTTATTATGTATGATTTAATTTTTTTATCATAACTAACATGTGAAAGCATGCTAACATCTTGATAATCACAAAAAGGAGGGACTTGGTTGCTACGTGCTCTTTGGGTAAGCATCCAGTTCTATCTAGATGAAGTGCCTGTGTGCATAGCTAATGAGTGAGAAAATAAAAGGACTACAAACTATGATAATCATAAGAAGTATTTTCATTGAAGCTATTACTTTGAGAATTTCTTGTGTCAACCTCAAATAGTGGAGGGAGAAACATTAGATTACACTCAAGTAATTTCTTTAAGACCATGCGTAGAGGAAAATGTCACCATGTAAATTGGCATATTGTAAGTTGTAAATTGAGATTAGTATGTTAAGAAACAAATTTAAAAGTGTATTTATAATTAACCTTAGGATAATTATATGTTCCTTTGAAATTAGATTTTTGTTGAAACTTTACATTGGGTAGATTAGGGTATTAAGAAACATATTTAAGTTTCTTCACGTGTTATAGCTTAGCTTCATGCTCTTTAAGTATATGACATAGATGGTCAAAATATTGAAAATTTTCAATCATGATTGATTCTTGCAATGGAGGGAACAAAATTTGAGAAAAAATACATTGTAATTCACTGTCAACTAGGATGTTTCTCATCTTGGTAAGGATTACTCTATAATGCAACACAAAATCATTTATATAATCATCATATCATTATTCACATTTAGGAATTTTTTTCATATGCTATTTTATCCTCAATGTTGATTGAAATATGTACCAAGAATTAATTCTCCAATGTAGTAAAAGAGCGCAGAGAATGTGTGGGGATATCATAAAATAATTACAAAGAAAATTCCTTAAGGATCGTAGGGAATAAATTAGTAAGCCATATATCATGCGATGCATACTCAAAGAAATAAAAATGGAATGATCTAATATCATCTTGTGTATCTCCCTTTTCCATCATAGATAGGTAGATTAGGTACAAAAAATCAATAAGAAAAGTATATGAAATAACTTCATATGTGATTCAATTATGCAATAACTTAGAAGATTAAATAACATTAGAATTATGAGAGAACTTATTGAAATTGTAAGATTTGCGATTGTAGAGAGTGAACAAGGGACTCAAGATCTTGCGTACTATATGAATATTCATTTGATCCATTATGTTGATAGATATAAGATGTAGTAGAAAAAGTGGTTGCATGAATACGCATAGAGACATTTTTCATAGGGATGTTAGGTGTGCCCAAGGAGGTAGGTATAGTAGATGAGATAATATCTATCTATAAAATATGTTCCATAGATTTTTTTATCATGATTAAACTTGGAATCAAGTATAATATTGATAATAGGCTCAATATGATGTGGATTAGCAAAAGATTCCACACAAAAAATGAGATAAGAGATTCACTTGGTTTTTATCTACATTGGTGTCCTCATTATGGTAATAATCATATGCGTGTTCACTATGGGTCTCAATGTTATCCAAAATAACATCATGTGTTGGAAGATCAAGAAGAGAACTATAAGTAGGAATGGAAAAATCCATTGCACTACAATGCTTGCAAGTGGGAGGTGAACGATCAAAATGTTGAGTAGATTGGTCACAAATGCAAGCACTATGCTGATAGGGAATAAAAGGAAATAATATAGAAACTGAAAAGTGATTAAAAATGAAATAAAACATCAATTGATACTTATGAAAATACACCCTAGGGTTACTAGGGTTAGGGCTATGATGTTTGATTAGAGGTTGGGTTCACCATATGATTTCACTTTTCTGTGAATCCCTATTTAATTTCTTTTTAAGATTTAAGTTTGTTTCTACTTAACATTCATAAAAAGGATGAAAAATTGCAATAGATAAATATTATGATTTAATTAACATGTAACATTAACTAGACAAATCAAAATAAATCTTTTAAATAATACTATTGAGCTAGAAACTATTAAAAAGAAAGAGGAGAATTGTACTCGGTTGATTCTATGTGGATTTGGGGGATTTTGGGTTATCTGAATGTAGAAACAGGCTAATATGTGAAAGGAAAGCTTTCATTATAGAAACTCACACATGATATTACACCTGTTCAAACCTATAAAACTATTTCTAATGTGTTGGTAAGGTTCTAACCATTCTGTATGGTCTTGACCTACTTATAATTTGGTTTTGTAATTACTTCAGTTCTTATCCTGCCACGAAAAGAGTGTCATGGCACATGTCAGTCTTCTTCTCAAGCCCTAGAACCCTTGTAGTACAAGGAGTTATTGCATAACAATTTTACGTGGGTTATGGGAACCCCTGCATACTGCCAATATCACCACTACTTTGAATAGGGATCATACTACACATTGTTCTCCTAGAATGTGATATCTAATGTTGTGCAATCATAACTTGACACTTGTGATTTGACAATGTTTCAACTTGAGTTCCAAACTTGCTCAAATACTTGGGAAAGGTAACTTTTATTTCTTGTAGATAAAATATGGGACTCCTAAACCTAGAAGGATACTTTAGATGTATAGATAGTACTTCCTTAATGGATTTACATGAGTTATTTCACATTTTAGGAAGCTTGGAGTGGATTTTATACTTGATATTACATGACGTGTTCTTGAAGTGCCAAGCTACCAAATGAGGTATGATCCCCTCTCTTATATATTCTTCTAAAGGTAAAAATGTCATGAACGGCCAACCAAGGGGGAATATTATTCCATATGAAGATGATACAATTGAAATTTTGAGTGCACATTATGTCAGTGAAAAACCATATAATATGGTAAACTCCTATATTTGTAAAAAACTAACTGAAAATGGAAGTTTTGACCAAGAGGGAGCAAGCCCATTTTGAATTTATGGGTTAGAGGTGTGGAGACATAAAAAAAGGTAACTAAATAGCTATCAGGGTGTGCTAAGAAAGAGTGGGGAGATTGTATTTGTACATGTATGTGTGCAATGTAAAAATCAACAATGTGAAAGGATATATTGCCAAATTTTAGTGTCTATGATTCATACACATTGCTATATTCTCCAACCCATGATCAATCTCACATAATTCAATCAACTATTTTTAATTAAAGAAACTATAATAATTAACATACCTATCATACCAAATTCTACACAACTCAAGCACATCCATATAATATTTTCTACATGCAACATTATTAAAAATTAAAAATGCATAATAAAAATAAACCATATTTTTTCAATCCATATAGTTTTATATTTATATATATCATACATTGTTTCAAAAATTTGATTACAATGATGGTCACACCATTTTTCAAATATATATATAATTCATCATTATCATTGTCATCCTCATTCAAAACACCACCGCAATCTCAAGAACTTGTCACCTCCCTAGTATCTTTATGACCATGTGTAGATGATTATAATTTTTCCTTTTAAAACCACTCCTATATATTATTTATTTCTACCATATCCTTAACATGTTATTCCTACATTCTCCTCAACCTTGATACCAAGTTCTATTCAATATTTATCCCATATGAAGGTTGGGGTCTCCATTCCACATATATGTGACTCTCATCCAACTCTCTCTATAGTATAATGCAGGTGGGATATTTGAAGGAGATAAGATAAAAATTAATATCTTAACTCACACTTGACATCAACTATATGTTTTATCATTCCACCAGCTACAAGACTATTTAGGATGTTCCAATTTAATATCCTCATGGTAACATCTACAATTGTAATACAATCCAATTCACTTATGCACACATGACAACATGTTTGCAAATTAAAAACTCCATGATCAATAATTTATTAATTTATACTATTAATCAATTACTAGCTACTATACACAAAATCATAATATGATTCTTTTAGGAAATGTTCATGGATACAACACCATATGCAAGGTGTTCTCCCTCACCTACACCATCCCCTCCAACATATTGGGGAATATTTTATTAATATCCTCCTTTTATTGATCCTCCAATTTCTAGAGCGTGGATGATGATAGAAAAATACCCATCATATCTTCATCCACAATTAAGTATAGGTTTTTTTATATCATGCATCATCCATGGTACCCATGGGCACCATTATGTCCCCATCATCTAGATATCTGGGAATAATGTAAATTTTATTTAATCCACACTATCTCCCATCCATCAAAGTTGCAATTGTACTCCATCCACATTATATACTAATGAAAGCTATTATATCATGTGCCCATACTTTTAAATCTTTTCTACTCTAGGAATTTAATCCTTTATCCAAATAGTTTTCCACACTTTATATATCTCTATGAAGTATTATTCCAATTCTAATAAGTACTTATACAGTCTCCATATGATTGAACTTGGTTTCATCTACTTTAATAAATCCTAGTATGATATACTGTATAGGCCTCACATCTTTGGTATCCCCCAACATGCTACAGATATTTCAAGATGTACCTAATTTTCCTTGGGTCCTCTGACTGGACACATTATAGGAATATTATCATACACTCATTTATGTAATAAGGTCACTACTACCATGTCACATTTATGTCTCTCTAAGGTTAAACTATATACATTTATATATAATTATAGCATACACCAGACACATACATACAAAATGCCACCATCCCCTATAGAATGGTATGTGTGACACATCCTACATGAAGTTGATAGACCACTATCATCCACTAAAAAAACATATGCCACCACTAATTCAATAAATACCCACCTACATGGAGTCTTATATACCACAATAGAACCAAAGCATGTATCCATCTCTATAAGTTCATCTATCTCCAACCAAAATATTTATGCCAAGCTCATACAATATGGAACATTTGGATAAAATCACGAATGTAGGTTACATTTTATGAAAAACTATATCAAGGATCAAATAAAAATCTATCAACAAATTAATATTTAAAAATATTGAATAGATTAGAATTTTTTTTACGAAAAATAGTAACTATATAAATATGTATTATTTCACCTATAAAAAATTTATCTTTTGATATTTATAATTCAACCTTAACTTTTGTATAGTAAATATATAAATAATAATAGAATATATTAATTAACAAATTATAAATAAATAAAATATGTATAAAAAATTCAATAAAAAAATCATTAGGCACTAAAATTCCTAGTGAAGAATAAATTTGGAAAGCTAACGGGTATAATAATAATATTTTCAAAAATTAATGTTGTGTGTAACATTTGACAAAATAATTCACAATAAATTTATAATCTATACATAAATTAATATTTTGATTTATTTTATTACGTAAATGGGTAAGGGTTTTGAAAGGCCATTATAACCTTATACAAGAAACAAATTATAAAAATGTGGATAAGTACATGGAAATGGGGGGCAAAAAGTGGACCCAAATATGTTTTTTGGCCATTTTGACCATAACGCGCTCATGTTATGGCTTGGTCATGTTATAACATGGCAGAGAAAATATAGGGTCGTGTTATAATGCAAGCGTATTATGGCTTGGTAAATCAGAGGCATAACATGCTTGTGTTATAACACGAGCGCATTCCTTTTTGTTATTTTGCATATGTGCTTATCAGAGGGATATATTTACTAAAATAAATGGTTAAAGAATAAGTTTTTTATTTATCTTTATACTTTATTGTTTCTTTATAAATATTAATAAAAGGAAAAGTTATACTTTAAATTTATTTTCATAAATATAATAAGTTAGGGTCACTCTGCACCTTATAGAACTACTCTCATAAATGCATCTATCACGGTTTAGAAGATAGTTTTTCAAATTATAATCTGGTCATTACATAGGTATATGTCAAGATTTCAGCATTCATCCTTCAAGATTTTAGGGTTTAAATTATACGATCGATATTTGTTTTGTGAAAGGGTATAATATTTTTTTAGGTTTTGGGGAATTTTGGATTAGTTATTGACATTTGTAGGAGTGTTAAATGGAAATGGGGGGCCAAAACCCTGAACCCTAAACCCTAAACACTAAACCCTAAATCCTAAACCATAAACCCTAATCCCTAAACCCTGAGCCCTAAACTGTAAAACATAAACCGTAAACCCTCAACCATAAGCTCTAAACTCTCAACCATAAACCCTAAACCCTTAACTCTAAACCCTAAGCCCTAAACCTTGAGCCTTAAGCCTTGAGCCCTAAACCCTAAACCTTATTTTTACTACCCTGAACTCTAAACCCTAAAATTTGAACTCTAAAAATTGATCCCTAAACCCTTAGCCCTAAACCATTATCCCTAAATCCTAAACCTTTAGCCCTGAACAATATTCCTAAATCTTCCTAAATTTCCTCCAACACTTCCAAGATTCTCTGACATCACCTCTAGATTCCTAATCTATTTCTTGAACTCTTCTAGAGGTTTTGTTATTAGCTCAAAATGGCATTTTAGGGTTTAGGGCTTAAGGCTCAGGTTTTAGGGTTTCGGGTTTAGGGTTTTAGGGTTTATGGTTTAGGGTTTAGGGCTCACGGTTTAGGGTTTAGGCTTAGGGTTTAGGGTTTAGGAAACCTAAATATTTTTTGAAATCCCTCTAGTATACAATAACGATTACAAATTTAAAATTTCTCTTGATCTTCTAGACTATAAGGATCAGAAAACATCTTATATTTCCAGTAAGTCTCATGAGTGAGTTCATCTTTTGGAATATTAGTATTATGACCATATTTCCTAGTATTGTTCCTAGACCCATTATTGAGTCTTCTTGTACAAATACCTTGTTTCTGAGAGGTGGGAAAAGTAACTAAATGGTTATGGAAACTAACTTGTTCCTTGAAATGTATATTACACATCTCTGCTAAACCTGTTTTTCCTCACATATACTTTCTTTCTTGAATGTCAATTTATTCACACTCTAAAATGAATTTCACATTTCTCATATTTCCATGTATGGTATTATGCAAGCCAGGATGACCCATTGGTTTTTGGAAAAAATAACCACATGCTCATATTCACATTCATGATTCACTTTCATACATGTTCATATTCACAAGAACCTCTTTTTCCTTGAAAGTGCCTAGTTTGTCTCACTAACTCGATGAGGATTATACATAATCTATAAAATTCACATTTCTCATG
Source organism: Taxus chinensis (assembly GCA_019776745.2). Taxonomy (NCBI): domain Eukaryota; kingdom Viridiplantae; phylum Streptophyta; class Pinopsida; order Cupressales; family Taxaceae; genus Taxus; species Taxus chinensis. The sequence goes on from CM034151.1 coordinate 884,799,366, forward strand.
ACAGATATGGTCATTGCCACATAGATGTTCAACATTGGAGTCCAAACTATAGAAATGATCCTTGAATTTTATTGAAGAGAAAGAATTCAAAGGATATCAACAACGCTTTAGGTAATTATTTGGGATCATCGCAATTTTCAAAGGAAAGAAGCTATATAATTAAATTTGGACATATATCAATTGTTTGAATCATAATGTTGTTGCATCTGGAGAAACCTAATAAATCTTCTCAAATTTCCATCTTACACAATCACTGGACATATCAAGATATGTTCTTTGAATGAAACCTTCATTTTTGACATCTTATTATTGAAAGAATTATTCAAAAGAGTATAAAAAATGACCAAATGTTTTTGGTATCCTAATCTATTAGACGCAGAAGTACCACTAGACATGTTATTCTTAATTTATAATAAACTTGGAGCTCCAATTATTTCACAAGCTATAGAAAAAAGGGGATAGATGTCTTGGGTAACATTTCTTTATACCGAATTTTTCTTAGATATATGGTATTTCCCTCCTTCAAAATATCAACAAATGGAAGGAATCAAATTGTGATGACTCTCTTCGAATGTTTTACATATGAAGCAGATGAAACATTTTTATTTGAATATTCTCTTTCAATAATAATAAGAATGGGTAAGAAAAAGAACATTACAATGATTGAATGGGTAAGCCTAAACCTTAAGCCCTAAACCCTAACCCCTAAACCATGTTCCCTAAACCTTAAACGCTAATCTGTAGTCCATAAACCCTAAACCCTAAAAACCCAACCCTAAACGTTAAACCATGAGACCTAAACCCTAATCCCTAAACCATAAACCCTGAGCCCTAAACCTTGAGCCCTAATCCCTGAGCCCTAAACCATGAACCCTAAAACCTAAACTCTAAAACATGAACCCTAAACCCTAAACCCTGACAATAAACCATAAACCTTAAACCCTAAAGACTCTTCTCACTTTCCTTTAACAAAAATTCACTTACATTGCACAAGAGCATGGTTCACTAGTCACTTCTTGGTTTGTCTACTCTGTAAACTCTTCATGTAAGCTAAAAGCATCCTTAAACACCCTTCTCAATCTCAAGGAGGTATGACAAGTTTTGTTAACATATATCCACTTATATGGTGTTCCCTAGGTGAGGTATTTGTGACTATGGGAGGTTTTAAGGAGTTTCCTCCACCGTACAACAATAATAATTTTATTCTCATGAATAAACCTGACAGTGATTTGGCAATATAAAAAACGTGCTTATCATAATAATTGAAAATAAATACAACTAATAAAAATTAATCATCAATAAGTAAATGGGTGGCACGATAATCAATTTCTACCACGTGCCACCTCTAAATTGAAAAATTCAATTTGTTTAAATTCACTTCAAGAAAGGTTGGGTGAAATGAACTCGCCATGTTCTTCACACTTTCAGATGTCTAGAATTTCAAATCTTCCCAATTTGGTAAATATGGAGAACTTGGAAAGCCAAATTACATTTATAAAGATAAGCTTGAAGTGAAGGAATACATTTCATAAGTAATTCCAGTCAAATTTAATTTATTTTTCCTTTTAATAATTGCTAAAACTACCCTTGTTATTGCATCTTGATAAAAAAACATTCCCAGGAGCTGAGGGACATTTAAAATTATCACACAAGCATGGGGAGTTATCTTCCACAATTCTAGAAAGGCTACCTATGATGCCATGAGAAAAACAAAACAAGGGCACAACCCTACATTCCACCAACCAAATTCCACTGGCACTGCCACTGCCATTGACATTGCCAACAATATAAATGGGAATAATTCTTTAAGTGTGGATTCCTTTCCCAAAACTTCAATAGTTGATGACCATGACCAGATCCTGAACCATAAACAAAAACAGGACCAGAAACACAACCTAGACTAGTAATTTGAGAGGATTTAGGAGGTTAAATTTTATTTTCCGAGATGCATTTCTCTAATGTTTGATAATGTTTCTCTAGATGCAACAACATTGTGATTCAGAAACTTGATGATTCTTGAATGTCTCAATCCTACCACAAAACCCAATAGTCCTTAATCCATAGATATATGGAGACACCGTTACATGGCTACTATTTATAACTGATAGAGATATTTTTAGAATTCGTGTTATGACCTATAAATTTTTATACATTTCCATTTGTTTGGAAATGACATCATACCCTGTCACTGAGAAATGTATGAATATCCCTAGATTTTTAGGCGTAATTCTTGATCGAGTTCAGTGAGTTTATCATAGACCAGGAACTTATCAAGGAATGGAAGAGTCCCTAAGTTGTAGGCCAGTATGAACATCCCATTCAGAAGTAAATCATGAAAGATTGAATATGAGCATTTGGTTATTTTTTCTATGCTTCTTAATGGGCCATTCCCCTGGCTTGCATAATACCATATCATGGAAATATGAGAAGATGTGAATTTTTATTTCTAGGCAGTGTGACTAGGAAATATGGACCTATTCAAGAGCGCAAGTAATCATGTAAGTCAAAAGCCATATTAGTCTGGTAGAGACTGTAGTAATAATTACCCATTGCAAGGCACCAAGGTAGATGCCATCTTTTATTTTATTTTTTTCATCTGTCCCACCTCTCACTAAATAAGGTAGTTGATACAAGATCTCCCCTCAATGATGGATGATAGGCACTGATACTAGGAAACTATGGTCCTCGATAGTTGACCCTCATCGAACCAAAATAATAGAACTGACTCATGACGTCTGGTATTGAAATGCATGAGGTTTGATGATCCTTTGTACTTTTGTCAAAGAAGATCATGTTGTAAAGACATATTTTCACTTTGTAATCAGACTAGTGTGCGTGTACATAGAGGTATTTTAAACAATATTCTAAGTTTCCTGGAGAGACCCTAAACCCTAAACCCTAATCCCTAAACCCTGAGCCATAAATCCATTAGCTCTAAACCCTAAACCCTAGGCTCTAAACCCCAAATCTATGAACCATAAATCCCTAAATCCTTGAGCCCTTAACCCTAAATATTCCTAAATCCTCCCAACCTTAAACTCCAACACTTCCAATACTTAACCCTAAACCATGGGCCCTATACTAATAAGACCCTGATAACATTCATTTGTAATGAATTACCCCTAGAGCCCTTGCATTTCCCTAATCCATAAACTATTAACAGATGAAAGGCATCAAATTATGAGGACTCTCTTTGAATGCTCTTCCTACAAAGCACAGTGAACCCTTTTAAGCCCTGAATACCCTCTTTAAGCACCTAATAAGCCTTAAGCCCTAAACCTCTAAATCCTCAGACCATCAACCCTGAACCTTGAACCCTAAACCCTAAACACTAAACCATAAACCATCTAAGAGAGTTCACCATGACCCCTATGCCGTAAACCTTGATCCCTAAGCATCTAGATCCTAAACCCTGATGCCTCAAAACCTAGACACTAAACCCTAAACCCTAAATCCTAAGTATTGGACCCTAAAGCCTAAAGCGTAAGACCCTTAAACCTAAACCCTAAACCCTAAACCATAAAACTTAGACCATTAGGGTTAAGGGTTTATGGCTTAGGGTTTAGGGACAAAAACCCCAAACCCTAAATTACAAGGGATCATGAGCCCTAAACCCTAAAAGGTAATATGGTAATTTGTAAATTGTAAACCTTCAACCCTAAACCCTCCACCCTAAATTCTATGGTTTAAACCCTAAACCCCAAACCATAAGGGTTAAGGGTTTAAGGTTCGAGGCTCAGATCCTTAGAGTTTAGGGCTCAAGCCATGAGCCCTAGACCCTTAAGGGTATTAGGGTTTACGGCTCCTAAACCCTAAGGGTTTAGGACCTTAAGATTTAGGGTTTAGGGTCCCTGAACCCTAGGGTTTAAAGGGTTTAAACCATAAACCATAAACCCTAAAACTTGAGGGTTTAACCATTAAACCCTAGAGCCCTAATACAATATTTGTAAATATGCTTAGGGTTCCTCAAATGCTTCCATGGTTCTAGGACATTAGGGCTCCAGGGTACTTAAGGCACATGATTCTTGAACTCTCTTAGAGGTTAGGTTTGATTGGCTTAGGGTTTAGGCTTTTAAGGCCTCTGGATGAAGTTTAGGGTCTTCCATTAAGTCACACTAAAATGGATTAATCATCATATCCAATCATATTTACACATTGAGGGTTCCAGGTGGTAAAAAATATCTTGGTTAATAGGATTTAGGGTTTAGGGTTTCCAGGATTTAGAGTGGTACTAGGGTTTACGGCTTAGGGCTTAGAGGTATATACATAGTTATGTAAACCAACTATACGATAGATGCACTCCCTAAACTTGTAAAGTATGGTGATTATATGATTTGACCATATTCTAAGATAAAATTAGGTGAATCCAAATACCATGTTCAAGATGGTGAAACTTCATGTAGACTGATGGAGATTTGATAAGTTGTCACTACCTTTGATAGTTCTGAGGTTTTGTAAATTTTAATTTTAACAAATTTAACACTCCTATAAATGTCAATAATCAATCCAAAAGGCCCCGAAACCTAAACAGATGTCTATATTCTTTCAAAAAATAAATATCGATTGTATAATTTAAACCGTAAAATCCTGAAGGCTGAAGATTGAAGGCTGAATATTGAAATCCTAAAAAATACATATGTACTAACCATATTAGATTATGAAAAACCATCTTCTAAACTGTGACAGATGGAGCTGTGAGATTAGTTCCATAAGGTGCAAAGTGACCTTAAATATCTTATATTAACTAAAATAAATTTAAAATGTATAAGTTTTTCTTTTATAAAGCTTTATAATTTATAAGAAATTATGAAGTATAAAGATTAATAAAAGAAACAATCATACTTAAACCATTTATTATAGATAAATATATCCCTCCCTGATAAGCACATATGTGACATAACGAGCAAGAACGTGCTCGCGTTATAACGTGACTCGTACGTTATAACATGAGTGCGTTTCATCTTTTTTGGATTTCACATTCCTAATCCATGAGGCCTCAATTTTCTCTGTCGTGTTATCCAACACAAAAGGCTTGAATTGTATAATGCGAGTCTGATTAAATCCGGCCAAAATGGCCAAAACATGGATTTGTGTCCGCTTTTTGGCACCATGATTTCTATGCACTCACCCCTAAAACCAATCATCCAAGAAGTGACTTCATACTACGACCTGTCTAAGCTTGCTTTTACCTTGATGAAGATATAATTCTTTCTAAACCACCATGGAAATGTAGTATAAGGATTTGATCAATAATTCCTCTGTTTACAATTTAGTGCAACTTCTTTTCCTGCAAAAACTTGAGAGAATTCTTAACTTCTTTAGAAAATTGCACAATTTATGAGTTGGGCCCACTCCAAATTTACCATGACACCTAAATTGCACCTGGTGAAATCTTGGAGAACTTCATTCTACACATACCTAAAAATTAGAAAACAACTTTTTCACAAACAATCCTTATGGGGGTGCATACACATCATATTTCATTCTCTATCACTATCATACCTAGGGTTTTAGAAGGGTTAATTGAAAACATGTTCTAGCTTCATCCAATTATTGTTCATAAAAGTAGTGGGACCTCGTACATGGTCTAAGATGACTTTCTACATAAGGGATTTGAAAAACTCAATATATAGACCCTTCCAAAAATGGGGCGGGGGGGCAGGGGGGGGGGGTGATGAGATCAAGAGGTTTTTATGCAAATTTTTCACATGCAAAATAAGCATACATAAAGTGCGCACCATGTATTCTAAACCTCTTAGGATTCTACACCATTGCAAAAACGTGATACAGTGTTAAAAACTAGATATATAACCCTTCCATGAAATTTATTGATGAGATCAGAGTTCCATGCAAATTTTGAGCACATGCCAATCCAAGCATCATTAAAGTGAAATTCTATCTAGGATCGCTCATTTTAGCAAAAACGTGATCCCAATAAAAATGCATTAACTTGGCCCTCTTATCTTCAACATTAGGACATTGAAATTCGGAACACACCTCTAAATAAAAACACAAACACATATCCAATACTCACCTTTCTTAAATTAATTCATTAATTATGAATCCATTTTATTAGGGCATGATTTCTTAAGAACTAGGTTTAGGAACAAACTTAAAACTCACTTTCTATACAATATGCTCAAAGTAAAGACCTAAAACTTCACCAACATGCTACGAGAAACTTTATAAATCTCTGACATAGCTCAAATTTACATTTTTAATAATAAATCACACTTGCACACCTCATTAGGTCACCTATGGCTTGAGAATAGGTCTAGTGCAGACTTAGAAAACTAAATTTCTTGTCTTATTGATATTTTCACAGTCTCGATCACAAGGGATATAAAATTCTATAAATGTTCTATAAATGATTTTGCTGAGGAATATCCTTAAAAAAAAATAGTAATTTGAACCGTTGCTTGTTCTGCATTCATAGGGACATCCACTAGAAACAAATTTTCCAAAAGTTTCTTATCCTCAACCTACGATGGCATTACATTCTCCAAAAGATCCTTTTCCTCCATTTAATTTAAGGGGAAATTCTCTTCTAAGACCATCACCTTCGATAATGAATGTGGGGTCATTTCCATAGAACCTTCAACCATCAAGTTGTGAGGAAGGGAATCCCTCTACCACAACAACATTGCATATACTTTCCACTTCAAACTAAAAAATATTAAATGGATTATAAAAAAATTGTAATAATTATATAGGAATCAAGCAAGCATGTATTGTTTCATCTAGAAACAATTATATTACATTTCAACACTGTTAAGACCATGTTTAGTTTTATTTATTAGATATGCATAAATTAAAGGTTAATATTAATGAAATATTTATTAATAAATAAAATATTTATGGGAATGATTCATACTAGGGATGATCCAGATCAGTCAGATTCATAGTAGGGATGAATTCATCTAGACTAAGTCTTTTGATGGTTCATACTCAGTCAGAACCGGGTACCAACTACTCCCTCGAGACATCTATAGTGATTTTGATTGGAGAAAAATTTTACACAAAGAACTAACCCATAAATAAACCACTTTGTTTCCCTAGTGTCGACCAAAATTTTTCTTACCATTGATAACTTGATCAAGAGAGGCTCCACCATTCCCAATATGTGTTTCCTTTGTAGAAATGAACCTGAAACTATACATCATTATTTCCTTCGTTTTTATTATGCCTCATTTTTTTGGGAGGCCATCCTTTCAATATTTTTATTATACTAGACTTTTCTGGAAGACATACATATAGTCTTGGGTGCAATGGCAACCCCCTTTCAAGCATTGTGTTCCTAGAAAGTTATGGAGGCTTGTTTTTAATCATGCCATAAGGAAAATTTGGTAGGCCAGAAAATTTATCAATTTCCTAAACTCTAAGGATACCAGTAATAGAATGCTAAGAGAGATTACTATCGAATTTAAGAAAAATATATCCTTAATTTCATGCCTCCTAAGAAGCAAAACTTCCCCAAATAGGAGGATAAATTCATGATAAACTGGAATATTATTCTTGAGGATATCTAGGATAGAACTCCTACCATTGACCACTCCCTCATTCAATGGATTCCTCCTCTTGAGAATTGGTTCAAACTAAATTTTTATGGTGGCTCAAAAGCATGAAAAATTTTAGTGGCCAATATTCGTTATTTGGTGAATAATAGGAATTTAGGAATATGAATTTGGCAATTTTTACAACTGTGGTAGTGACCACATTTCACCCAAAAATTCTACAAATAATAATATTTTACAGGTGAATAACCGACATACCTCTTATCCCAAAGTATATTTTTTATTAAATCACCACATCATTCATGGGAAAAGATTTTAAACATTATTTGATCACCAATAAATACATGGAACCTTCTTGTTCCTTTTGTCTCATCAGCTAGATACGTGTTTCCATTCTGAAAAATCTCAAAGTGATAGGATTAGGTGGACTCCAGCTCATGGAATAATTTGTATTCGATAGAGTTTTACATCTTCCAGCCCATCTTGTAGTCAATGGGCCTGACCCCAAAACCAATCAAAGGTTGAAATGTGGGAATTCGAAGGAAATAAAAATGTAGGCAAGGCAATCCCCGCTAGCAAAAAAGATATTTTAGTCACCACGTGTCAACTTCTTATCAATCCCAACCTAAAAAACTTCAAATGGCCATAACTTCCTCCAGAGAGCTTCAAATTGTGAAAATTTGGTCTTGTTCGAACGGTCTCCTTGTGCACTTCATTTTTATTTCTTATAATCATATTTTGGTGAGGCTATGTGGGTAAAAAATAATAAAAACATTTGAGGCTCTATTCACTGATCCATCCATAATTTCCTTGAAAAAATATATTCTATTTCATCCAAGCCATGAATGTTAATTTAATATAATTTTCCAACCCATTCAATCTAGTTCTGATCATATTTGCCATGATTTCTATAAGATTTTTTGAGGGGGGGTCCTTACAATTTTCCTTACTCAAAAGGTAACCCAAGAGCTACTGATGGTGGTGGCATTATTAGATATCACATACATCATCTCATTTTTTCCTTTGCAAGCCCTGTGGGAACTCAATCCAACCAATATACTAAGGCCCTTGCTACTCTTTAGGGCCTAAGAGATGCTAAAAATTATAATATTAGTAATATCATCATCAAGGGAGACTCCTTAAATATTATCAATCATCTTAATGGTAATCACCCTCCTAGTTGGACAATTATAAAATTCATTAAAGAGGCCATCAACATTTGTAACATGTTCACAAATTTCAAATTGTTTCACACCTATAGGGAGGGAAACCAAGTGGCTGAATCCTCTACTAATTTTGGGGTTAATAGCAATCATAATTATTATTTGCATGATAATAATTAAATCCCTCAAATCTCTAATGAAATCATTTCTAAAGAAAAAGTGGCTACATGTACTAAAAACTAGTGCTCACAATTAAAGGAAACATGTGATACATTCCAACCATGAGTACTTCACATGCTTTTGCCATGCCCTCCCCTTGTTATTTAATCAAGACACTCCGAGATTTTATTATCTATTTGAGCATTGATGTTAGAGTAGGTATTTACCTTAGCTCATGTTCACCTAGGTACTTTATTTACCTTTATTGTATTTATCCTCACCCACTTATGTGTGTGGATATTTCTTTTATTTTATTTAGATATTAGGAGATATTATCTAGTTGTTAGGTATATTTCTTTCCTTGATCTATGGTATTGACTAGTTCTTTCCTAGATCTATGGTATTGACTAGATCCTTGATGTCTAGTTCTCTCATAAATCTATGGACTTGACTAGTTCTTTGATGACTAGTTCTTTCCATGATTTATGGCTTGATCTACGACCTTGAGTGGTTCTTAGATTGTTATTCCTTGCCTATTTAAGCAAGGCCCATTCTCAATGTATTGCATTGATTTCCATAATAATATATGATATTGTTGCTCATTTGTTTGTAAAGGTTTTATGTAAAGCTATTCTGGCGAATTGCTTTCATCTTATTGATCGTGGTGTTTGATTAGCATCTGTGTTCTTAGCTTGGTATGATCTGGTTATCGTTCCTTTCATGGTATCAGAGCAGGAGATTGTTGTTGACATCCGTCTGTAAGTTTTATTTTGCAAATAAATAATTTGTGTATTCATATATTTGGGCCAATTGTGGAGTCAGTCGTTTTTTGTGGTTTCTTTATTTTTACAGAGAAGCACACATGTGCAGCTTGGGGTTTGAGCCAAGGGAAAAAAATGTGATTTTATTTATTCACGTTTGTTGGATTTCTCAAGATCTGTACTAAGTTTTTATCAGTTTCAGTGTATCTATCTCAGTTTGTGTGTAAGAAGATTTTTGGGTCTTTCCTTTTTTGGCAGGGGTCCACGGATGTTATGCACATTTTTATTATTTCGGGAAAAGCCACAGGTTGCTATTTTTGGCAATAAAGGTCACTGTCTACACAATCCAGAAATAGTAACTTTTACCAGAAGCGGCACACCCATTAAAATACTTAGCCCTTGGTCATATGAGGGCTTAAATCTTGTGATTCCTACTAGTAGGTGATTAACTTCAGCCCCCTTTAATTTTTTTTGTGTGGTGAAGGCAACAACAATTTATTTTGCTTCAGTGGCAACTAAAATAAATAACAGAGTATAATATTAAAAAGCTTGTATCTTTTGATCGGTAACTTGGTTTTAAGTGCCATTTTTTGCAAAAATGATTGTTTTTTTGTGCTATTTCCATTATATTTATTTATTTTAATACTTTCACTATAATTATAAAGTTCCAAATATGGAGGAGTGTTGTAATCAATTGTGGATGCAATTTCGGTTGAGCCCGATGTCCTAAACTTTTGGGAGTTGCAGTTTTTACGTATCATGGATTTTGAGAATGATATGCTTTTCCCTGAAGTATGTGGACTTCAAGAGGATATTGTAAAATTTGTGGAAGAAAATAGATCGCTCAAGAAGCAAAATTATCTTCTACAATCACTCATTCACGATAAGGATACAATAATACACTTCCTGTAGAATAAACTTGATAGCCTACATCATCACCATCATATTGTGGACAGCCATATCCATGCTCCTAGTCCACTTGCAACTATTGCTCCTAAACCCACTGAGATTGATCTGTCATTCTTTGAGTCAATTTCTACTCTTGATGCTCATACACCTATGAAGCTTGTTACTGCATGCTCTTCCACATCTATGCCTATTACAGTACCACATGTTGTGTATCCTACTTCTACTCAGCTGCATGGATTTTTTGAGAAGCATACCACTGCATTCAGTTCTCACATGCTTCATTCTATGGGTCTCACTAGCAGAGTCATTGGCAGACATTCATAGGGTATTGTTTCCTCTATTCCACATGTTAAGTGGAATTATCATCATGACATTGGTTTTCGAGCAGATACTTCATTGGGATCCCACATTGATAGAGCTCATTTTTTTGTTCGCTCGACTCTTTCTAAGGATCATGAGTAACACATGAGTTCTGCACCTTCACGCAGGCTTGAGAAACTTGAGATTTCAGTTGTCAGCCATGATCAACCTGGCACACATTCTAATGTTCTTTTGCATGCACCCATTGTGCATTTTACAACAAGTCATATACAGGAATCTTCTTCATCCATCCATGTTGATTTGAGATGGATACATGATCACTCATGGTAGTGAAATAGGCATTCATTAAGAGGAATCTACAGGTGTGGCTCCTCCACCATTCAGCCTCTTGCTCCATTTTTTATACCTTCTGGATTTTGATGCTCTTTGTTTTGAGTATTTTTCTTTAGCAGGTATAGTGTATCTCTCTTGTTTGTTGAGAGATTTTGTATCTGTATTTTCGACACTTTTGGCATGTTGACAATATCTCTTATGGGGAATTTATTCTGGTGCATTCCATTGTTAGTTTGTAAGTGTTCGAGTAGTTGTTTTGACAACTCATACAAATTTGTAGCGCCACTCCACCCATTCAGCAGTATGGGAGGGTGTGGTGCTGATCTTACTTCTTCAGGTTTTGTGTCCTTGCCTTGTTACCTTGGCTTTTCTTGGATCATGACACTCTGGATTTTGTGTCCTTGACTTGTTGCTTTAGTTATTGTTCTTGGATCGTGGAACACCTATTTGCAGCACTTTATCGAATTATGTTTGGTGTTTTTTTTGCACTTTCAACATCACTCCATTGACAGTCTCCTTGTATGGAGCTATTCTGATGGAGCCTAGTGTCAGTTGTTTTTTAGTTTTGTGATCGAGCAGTGGATTCAGAGCACAGTGCACACCAAATTTCTTCAACATTGTATGATTTTTTTGATCCGAGCTTCTTGGGATTCCTTGGAGTGGGTTTTTATTCTCTTTACTTTGTTGTTACTGGTTTTGGGTACCTTGTGGTGTCCCTCTTTCCCAGTTATTGTACATGAGTACCACATTAGGCCTAGTTATCGAGACTCATATTGTGGACATGCCACTTCTATTTTGGCCCCGAGCTTCACTTGAAGGGGGGTGTTAGAGTAGGTATTTACCTTAGCTCATGTTCACCTAAGTACTTTATTTACCTTTATTGTATTTATCCTCACCCACTTATGTGTGTGGATATTACATTTATTTTATTTAGATATTAGGAGATATTATCTAGTTGTTAGGTATAGTTTTTTCCTTGATCTATGGTATTGACTAGATCCTTGATGTCTAGTTCTCTCATAAATCTATGGACTTGACTAGTTCTTTGATGACTAGTTCTTTCCATGATTTATGGCTTGATCTACGACCTTGAGTGGTTCTTAGATTGTTATTCCTTACCTATTTAAGCAAGGCCCATTCTCAATGTATTGCATTGAGTTTCATAATAATATATGATATTGCTTCTCATTTGTTTACAAAGGTTTTATGTAAAGCTATTCTGACGAATTGCTTTCATCTTATTGATCGTGGTGTTTGATTAGTATCTATGTTCTTGGCTTGGTATGATCTGGTTATCGTTCCTTTCAATCAAGACACTATGAATCATTCATACTACCATCAAAAGACTATAGATGCTCTGTTATTGGAATTTTTTCTCTCTTATACAAACATGGGTGGAGCTCTATGCATAGTCATGCCGGTTTGGGATCCGACATGGAAACAAAATGAAGAATTCTAGAAGGTGTTAAATGTTGAGGGATTTACTACCTTTATCAAGTGGATCAAGGGCCATGGTAAGAATATTTCAGTGAAAAAAGGTAAGGAATTTTTTATCACTGACAATATGATTTATTTTTTTACTGGGTTATTTAGAATTTACCCCTGAATGTGTAACATTGAGTGATGATGTTCCACGAAACCATTGACTAGTTCAAGGAAGTATCCTCCTTTCCTAAAATTCTTATGAAATCCATGTGCATTTATGAATGCATGTATGTTTGGAAGGAATGAGCCTTTGTGATCTCTTTGATACTCATAGCTTTGCTAAAAAAAACGATCAATTTCAGATTGCAAATTGTCTTTTACGTTTACCCACATTGTTGATTTCTTGCTTCGCATTTCACCATTTCCCCAAGCATGAATTTTGATTGGATTACTTGAATATTCCAAGTGTATCTATTTTTCATGTACATGCTTATTGAAAACGTTTTCATGAGAGGATTTGAATTCATCCTTTTATTCTATTTCATTATGATACATTTGGGAATCACATGAAGAATCAAACTTAACTTCATACGTATCTTGCATAACCATAACATGAGCTAAGATATAAAGACTGAGTTAAGGAGATTTCATTTCTTATGTAACTTTCAATATTTCATGCACGAAATATTTCATCAAAAGTGCCACAAACTCATCTTCTCATTCATTCAGAGAATCTTCATCTTGATATTCAAGGAAGCAATTTGTAGATGTTGATTTGTTATCCCAAATTTCATTGTATTTCATTTCTTCTTCATCAGTGGAGGCCTCATATTCAAATGACTAAAAGAATTTTGTTTCATTTTTTTTTAATCATAGAGATAATTTTCATCTTCAAATGGAAAAGATAAAACTTCATGTTCATCATTGCACCTATCAACCATTTTCCTGTGAGAGATATGTAATTTTTTATATTGATTTGTCTCATCATGAATTTTTCTAATCAAATGAGAGGTCAGAATTAGATTCATACATGTCTTGAAATTCTAGGGCTTGCATCAGAATTTCAAGGTTAGGTTGAGGATGTTCTGTTCCATGTGTAACTCTCATAATTTCTTGCACATATTCTTCTTTCAAATATTTTAAGGGGTCATTACAATTTGGATTCTCTTATTCATGCATGACATGATTAAGAGAATCTTCACTTTTGAATGGGAATGAGAAAACCTCTTTTTCATGAACAAATTCATTCACTAATTTTTCAATTTGGTACTCATCAAGAACCATTTCATCTTCCTCGTGGAATGCATCAACTTTTAATTTGGTGTTTTCCTCTTTCAAATCAATATTTATCTACACTCCTTCATACTCAATACCCCATCGAAAAGGAATTCTTGATCATATCAATATTGGAATTTCCTCATCCTCTTTATATGTTATGAGATAATTCATATTCCCGTTATCTTGGTACAATATGTTAGCTCTTGGATTTCCTTACATTTTCACCATATATCTCATATTGTTTTATGGAAGAAAATTTTTCATATCTCCCTTAATTGGAATGGTTGCAGAAGAACAATTCATCTGGATTTTTCCTCCCAAATCTTGGTAGAAGCTTCTACTTAGCAACATTCTAAATGATGTCAAAATGTATGGTACCAAGATAGTCATTAAAATCTTCTTTCTCATAAATTCGGAGAGAGCCACCTATGCATCCTTGATCTTCCCCACAAGTGGGAATTCCTTTGACTCCATCGAGTAACAAGATCCACTGGCCTGTGTCAAGGTAAGTCTTATAGAAATTTCAACCTTTATGGGCATTAAATTATCAGAAGCATCTGAATCTATTATATAATTATTCAATCGGTATGCTCTAATGAGAAGGGAAAGATAGAAATGATCAATCTTATCATTCCTTGATGCACTCATGGCAAACATGTTCTGTGATGGAGGAGCAAGTGGAGTGGGTAATATTCCTTTAGAACTAGGATTCACAATATTGGGATTTGAACCACTACCTTTGATATGATGGAAAAAAATTTCAAATTATTTAGGGTGAGTGCACAAATACTTAGACTCAAAAATCTGCAGTTTGGACTTCTTCATATGTTATATGATATCAAAAGGGTTGTATGAAGCTGAGGTAATATGGGAATATTCTTGATGATAAAAATTTTATTTTACAGGAAAACTAGAAGATCTTGAAGGAATAGATTTTTTAGAAGCATAATTAGAATTAGAAGGAGCATTGGAAAACTTACTTGGAATAGTGGATGACCTTTTACTTGCCACGAGATCTGGTTTCTCTGTTGCAAACGCCATGGAGGGTAGAAGTGGATATCCTAGACTGATAATATTTTTGTGAAATCACCACATGAGGATATTGTTTCTTCTTCTTTTAGGGATTAGCAGAGGAGGAAGATCCTTTTTGGGATTAAGAGTGCATGAATAATGCACACGAGAAATTGAGTGCATCTTCATCATCATCTTCTTCACCTCCTGTATATTCAAAGAATCTAATTTGTACATCATGCTCCGCTTCTTCGATTTCTAGGACAACATTTTCCTCATTTTCATGTTCAAGTCCTTCATCTTCTTAAGTTCTTCAAATTGAATTGACACATGGATCCTCCAAGGAAAAACTTCAAGATGCTCCTGTAATATGATAGTTGTTATGATTTTGAGGGGATGTTCGTTGGGAAACCTCACTTTTTAACATTGTCAATTCACTTTCCAATTTCAGCAAAAAAATAATTGTTTCTCTCTTCTTTTGGATTCTAGACCTTATCCTTCATTGAAGGATTCCTTGATCTTTAATGAAAAGGTGAGGTCATCTTCCACTTTAATTGTAATTTCTTAAGCATGGTATAAATCTCTTTGTTGAAATCTTCATAGAAAGAAAATCACTTCTAGCATCTAGGCATTCGTGAAGATCCTTTTCAAATTATCAACAGTAGGAAGACCAAGGATGGGACTCTTGTTGACCAATTTGTTTAACTTTTACCAGAAATATCTCATAGATTCTTCAGGTTAGTTATTCATTTGTGTTAATTGAGTAAGGAGGGCATGAGCATCTTCCACCAGTTTGAATCTAGCTTCAAATTTAGTTTTCATTTGAGCCCATCCTGTAATCGAACCTCTTGGTAAATGATAAAACCAATCAACATCACCATCTTGAAGTTATTTAATGAAGAGGAAAACATATATATCTTCATGATAAACTCCCAATACACCACATGTTGATATTAAACGTGGTGATATCTTCATTCGGATGTTGTTTCCCATTACCTCTAAACTTGGGGAAAAAAATTCCGAATCTCGAAGGATTTCATGGAGTGGTGGAGGAAAATCCAATGGGCGAGTGTTCTATCACCAAGGGAGAGGTACTTGTGTTGCCATTTCAAGTTCGCCTTCTTCTTCTTGTTCTGAAAATTTTTCCTCTAGTTATTCTTTTTCTTCTTGGCTTGAGAATTCAATGTTCAACAGTGGTTAAAAGATGAGAGAATCAAAATGGTTTGCGAGGAGTGTGTCAGTAGGAGTTTTGATAGGATTTTCAAGAGTATCATTTGATGAATTGGATGGAGATGAAGCTTGAGAAAATAAATATGGATTATCTCTTATTTTTTCTTGCTAATTTTGTAAAGCCTCAAAAGTGGGATCCACAATTCCTCTCAATTCATTCAACCTAACTTATATCTTCTTTCAACCATATTTTTGCAAGTTTGGATTCAATTCAGGGCATAATTTTACTCACTCTTTTTGTGGTATTTTGGACTTTCAAAATTATGATTTGTTTTTTTGTTGGATATTTTTTTGTTTAATTTTTTGGAATCAATATTGGGTGTAAATATGCTAAATCTTCCCCATGGTGGCTGCCAAAAAATGTTGGAGAAATAATTTTTCACAACGGAAAATTATGGGATTTCACCAACACCTTGGGACTAGGTCCATCTAATTGAATTGGGAAGCCACATTTATTTAACGCAAGGAAACACATGTAATATAAAATAATTTATGGGGGTGGCCCATAGAATAGGGATCACACATGAATACTTCCCTAAACCCATGGCAACTGTTTGTATGGAATACAAGGGAGGAGAATTTCTTAGAGAGAGAGATAGGAGAGGTAAATAAGAGGGGTATTTTAATAAAAAAAATAACATAGCCAATTTTATTGCATTGAAATAAGAGTATTTCACTTGCATCAATCAGAAGAGACCATTCACATCGAAAGGGGAGCAATGAACAAGAACTAAAAAATTTTTATTGCATCATGTTGCACAATTTACAAAGCTCTTGGAGTATAACATTAAGATGTATAAAAAATTTAAATAGACAAGAGAATAGAGGAAATGAAGGAACTTTTACCTAGAAATAAAATGGGAGATAATAAACAAGAATTAACCATCCTCTTCCAATGAGGAGGTCATCTCCTTTTATAGATTTACAATTCAACTCTTCCTCTACCTCCCACACGAATTTTCATGTTCCTATCCAACTTCTAACTTTTCATTATCATAGTAAAAAAAAAACCAATAACCCCTCTTATAATTTGAGGAATTACTGTTATATCTTGCAAATATTTCATTTTCACTTAATGAATAGGATAAAACACCATGATCATGTACAATGAGGAATTAGAAGGAGTAGAGAAGAGGAGAAAGAATGAGAGGGGAGAGGAAGGAATGCTCCCAAAGCATGTATGAATATTCCTCCATCCTCAATGTAGATCATCTCCAATGGTTTTGAAGATGACATTTTGATCCATGATATCTTTCTGTGATGCAGTGATGTTCTATCAATGAAGATTGATTCTTTGAAAATTTTCTTTTGCGAGACCTCACTAGAATGATGCACCTTTGTACCATATTTGAATTTCATTGAAAGGAAAGGTGATGAAAATTTGATAATTTCATACACTAAAGGATGATTTACCTCACTCTAAAAAAACTTAAAACCTTTTAAACAATGCAATGTCTCCCAAAATGCCAAGTTCTTGATGCAACCTGAGACCATTGTCTGCACAATTCAACTTGATGATCTAAGGCCTTGGGGAAATGGAGGCGTTCATGAAATGAGGTGATGATTAATTTGATCATGCGATGATTTAATTTGATATATTTCATAAAACATGATTCAAGACTTTGGTCAACCCATTTGGTGAAGTGAGAAACACACCGAGATCAGAATGCTCCACTGTGAGAACAAATTGGGAACTTCTCTTCTCCTGATTGAGACACAATGCCATTATCCTTTATAAAAATGACTTTTACCTCCATGAAGGTTGAAATTAGTGAGGAATTGAGGATAAACAACCATGGCCATTTTTTATCATTTTCTGGTCACTTAATATTTTTAGTAAGTTCTTCCTCTATGACTAGTTTTGGCAATTTCACCGAATTGTCACTTTTGAGCACTTTTCCTCCTAGGTAATTAACTTAGTGTCTTTAATATATTATTTCTTTAGGGAATACTACCCTTAGTAAGTTTCTTCAACTAGGAATTACTAAAAATAGGCATTGGGAAAGGGGTATCAGATAAGAATGAAAAAAGGTATCCAAAAATTCTACAACTCATCGAGATGGTTTGCTCTAATTTTCAGGGGTTTCTCTCTTACAAATCTTCACGGAAAAAAATTGAACTTGAAATTTTTTGTTTTATTAATTTGATAGGGAATAGTGTAGAAAATTAAAAGTCCTCTATAACTCTAAGCCTACCTATTTTCATGGTGCAAGAAAGTTATCATTGGAAAGCTAATTTTTTAGGACCTGATGCTCCAATTGTTAGCTCATTTCACTCATTACAACTCTAGATATCTGAGGGGAAATTTTTCCATCGATGAATTTTCAGATCATTATAAGAAATAGATTAGGGAATTAATGAGGTCATGTAAACATTCATTTTAAAGGCATTCATGTAGGGAAGCTTCAATTCGAATCTCATGGAAAATGGAGCAAGTGTTTGTGAGATATGAGAAAAAGTATCATTTTAACATGAGGGGTATTTATTCTTCATGGAAACATCACCTTCAGAAATGGAGGGAAATAAATATTTGAAAATGGGATCCAAACTAGATTAGTATGATTTAAATATTCAAACATCAACTCAGGTTAGGAAACTCACCTCTTGACCCACCTTTGACGCCTCCTTAACCCGAGTTGAGGGTGAGTTAGATGTTATAAATGGGTCCAAGAGACTCTCATGTCCCTTAAAAGATTGAGTAAGCGGTCATGAGGTGAAAAGGTGAAGCATCATGGTGAAAATTTTCTATGGGAGTATCCAACATGAATAGGGTGATAAGATTGATGAGTGGAGTGAGTGGATAACAACATCTAAGAAGCAAGTAAGAGCTATTAAGTGATGAGAGAGAGAGAGAGAGGGTGATTCCATGGTTGTAGTCTTTATTTAAAAATAGGGTGCTATGCATGTTGGAACCTCATTCAATGAGATATTAATTCTCACTTGAAACACATGCAGCTACCAGGTCCCTCCTTTGTTATGTCTACCAAAATATTAGCATGAATAATCACCATGCTATTTGACTAAGTAATGAATCAAGTATCTTTAAGCATTGCATAAAATCACTTGGAAGCACATTTAACAAGGAAACATAACATCTCAAACAATAATTAATATTAATTGTCATAACAGATATCCTTGCTCAGATACATCAATGATCTTGATCCGAGCACAATTATCTAATAACCTCCAAAAAAAACCACATAACAAGAAGTTGATACATAATATGTAAACACATAATCATGTGTACAGATATACTAGTGCACCACAAGACGAATACATAACACATTGACCATTCACATGAACATGAAAACTGTCACTGTGTATCTAACAAGGACTTACGTCATGTATATATGCGGGTGGGGACTTGAGCTTCACCACCCATGCACTTCCTAATAATAGGTGTGTTCTAAATATCCATGCATACTAACATGCATGCTTTAAAACAACTTTTTTGATAATCGATTGTCTAATAATATCCCACTTTAATCCTATTAATATATAAATGTATGCATGTGTTGTCTCCAAAAATATCCTTTGCTTGCTCACCAGTAGCCTCCTTTTATCCTTTTTTCATGGTGAACACTCCAAGTCTATTTATAGCCTATTCTTGAAAAAATGGATAAGCCCTCAATCTACCTGTATGCACAGTCTTGTGTGTTGCCTTTCTTGACCTTTATGCGCACCCTACCCCATGCTACTTTTTCTCCCATGCACACATGTGCATTCCTGCTTGTTCTGATACTTAGTCATTTTGTCATGCAAAAATTACCCCACACTAGGTATGTTGTCTTTCCTCGGTAACACTAAGTAATTACACTAAAAAAAGAATAGTAGAACACTCTTTTTGCACCAAATAATGAAGAATAAAGAATAAAAACTTGCACCAAAGAATAAAATAATCAATCTACCTTAGGGGGAAGGAGAACTAGAAATTCCTTAACCAATATCTTCTCCAATTCCTTACCTATATCAATAAATGCCAGGGACCTCTGTAGGAGACAATTCTTCAATCTTCCCCTTCATTTGTTTAATCAAAACTTTATCTACTTGGCTGCATCGTCCAGCGCATCCATCTTGCATGTAATCTGTGGGAAGAGTTCCTTCAGTCTATCCTTGAGAGATGTTTTCAACATGTTTATTATTTCCCTCTTCTGCTCTACCTCAACCAATACCTTTTCCTGTTCCACCCTATTATTCTTGTTCTTGGCCTAGAAATCCTTCAATTTAGCTTTATCTCTAACACAAAGAAAACCCAAAACATGATCAAAGTCTTGTGAGTTATCATACACAAAATCTAACACTCGCACAACTCCCTTAGCCTCCACTTCCAACACATCATACTACACAAGGTGTTCTTCAATCTATTCCATGTCTCTCTACTTTTGCTATACCAGTAATTCATCCACATATTATATTGTGAGAACCATTTCCTCATGTGTAAGCATGTGCACCAAGTCCTCTAAACAGTGAATTATCATCTCATACGAAAGTTGAACTTGATCAATAAGATATGGGAACATAGTGTAATAGCATCTGCGATGTGATCTGTCTTCTTATATGTTGTGTGCATCCATCCCTTTTCTTCTCTCATCTCTTTCTTTAGTTGCACGATGATCTTACCTTTCTGCATGATCTCTTTATCCCTCTCTCTTATTTCCTTATCCTTATTTTCTATCTCCTTGTGCATATTTCTGATGCAACAGTCCTTATATAAAATTATCAACCCTATGTCTGTCGATAGTTTGTTAAGTGTGTTATGGTATTTTTCATCTGTTAGCATCTATGCATCAAATATCGGATAAGCCTCTCTTGGTGTAGAATTAATTTGGGTCTCAATTATCGATTTCACGCTAACCTTGAACTCCATATCTTCCACGTGTGATTGAAATTCCAAGGAGAACATATTCCTTGTGCGCGGAAAGGCTTATTATTTTTTTAAAAATGACCAACATAAGATATCTTTTGTGGCCAATATGCTCTGATATCATGCACAAAATACTTTATTAGGATCATCACCATATTTCATCATAGGGCTCTGGGGTGTGCGCCTTAGCTTCTTGTTCTTCCCAAGGACAAGGGGGTTCTCTACACCACCCGATTATTCTTCACCAATGTTCTTTTATTATTCCTCCTCATGCTCCAATTCATGTTCAACAATGTGCTCCATAATGTGATCTACTTCATGCTAAATAGTGTTCTTGACTTCTAGCATAATATCGTGATGAGCTCCATGCTCTTTTATAGGCTCCTACCTCTCCTTCAAAATCTATATGCTTTGCACCTCATATCCTCCTAAATTTATTTCCATCACCTTGATCTCCTCATGATGCAAATCTCGCTCCTCCATATCTGAATCCTCAATTTCATGCACCAAGGTTTCCTTATGTAACACTTCCTCTCCCTCATTTCTCATGGCCTTTTCTTCATCACTCTTAATCTCCTTTGTGTCTTTGC
Source organism: Taxus chinensis (assembly GCA_019776745.2). Lineage (NCBI taxonomy): Eukaryota > Viridiplantae > Streptophyta > Pinopsida > Cupressales > Taxaceae > Taxus > Taxus chinensis. The sequence continues at coordinate 884,820,924 of CM034151.1, forward strand.
TAGGCACTACCTTTGACTTCTTCACTCGAGACATCTTATTGAGTTGCTTCTTCAAGCTCATACTTGGTTTATAATTACTGCATGTGGGTGTCTTCTTCATAGTTTCACTCTTAACAAGAGGTGTATCCTTGCTTTGTTCTTCCTCCTCACTGGTAGGGGGATTATCCTCGCATATTTGTTTTTGTCCCATAGTCTTCTTCCTGATGGGCTATTATGGGATTTTCAAGTCATCATCCACATACTTTCAATCAACACTTATTGGCTTCAGAGAGATATAAATCTTTGTGGCCTCCAGATTAGAAATCAACAATGTAATCGATTTAGACATATTGATATCATAGTCTCCTCATACACAATTTTCTTGGGATAGAAATATCTCTTGCATAATGTATAGTACTCAAAGTCCACCTTATCTATGCCAAACCTTAGTTTATGTCCATTTGAAAACATGTTCACTTCTATTTGAAAATATCGCATGGTGAATAAAAACGTAAGTTTACACCAAGGGATTTTTTACGCATCCTTTAAACAAAAATGGCTAATGTATAAGTACTAATAGAAACAAATTTTTCCTTCTCTTCCATATTCATAGGTAATTAACTTCGAATACACCATTCTAACCTAAATTTCTCGCACATCCTTCTATACCATATATTCTCCCTAACATAATATGCATTATTGATATCATCGCAAGTGCAATTAGAGAATCTCATTACAGGAGATGTGTTTTCTTTGGGGAAATCCCATATTTTATTGTTCGGCCCATTTAGCACCCCAAGTTTTGAGAACACAATTAGTAGTAGGATGTTTCCAAATATGATCTTGTCCCTAGCATGCACTTCCCCAATCATCTCCTATGCGATGAATCCAACAAGGTTATATGTTGTGCCTTTAGATATCTTCTTCACGACATGGAGCAATCACTTATTCACCTGACACTAGCTTTCTTGTCTGTTCAAATTTATAAGAAAACACAAGGCCATTATTATAATGGGAGCATCCAACTTAAATATATTCATTGTGAACCATCCCCATTGACACTTCACTTTTACAATGGTCTTCTTCACTTAAACGTCATCTTCAAATTCAACTAGAAGCTCTATCTTTGTGCTATGAAGGCCGGTAAATTTGTCAATTAGTGGTGTGGTAATGCGCATCCTCCTTCTAGTGAAATAGAAGAAGTATTCATGGATGCATGACATCATCCTTTGATATAGCCTCTCAGGTTTTCAAAAGTAGGGGATTTCATATAGCTAAATAACTTCTATCTTCTGTAAGATGTGACATCCCTTGTCGTCGTAGATAGATTTATCATCCACCGTCCTCTTCTTTTTCCTCTGTATCAAATCTAATTCTATCTTGCATGCATTTTATTTTGAAAAATGGTTGTAAACACTAACCATAATCTTATGTACATGGGAAACCCAATCTTTCCCCATAACACTCCATCAGGGTACTACATTTTAGAATGTCACTCTTCTTGCACATCTTCGACCACCAAGAGATTCTCCTTGACCTTGCCTTTACATTTTTCTTTTGGTGAAATGGTTTTTACCTTCATAGATGCCATGTTGTGCACAAATAACAAATTCAGAAATAATACACTTCTATGCCTTAGGTGCCATTTAATTTCTTACCCTATTCCCTTTCCTGAATTGTGTGACTGAATCCTTCATACCCTAACCAGAAACCCTATAAACCCTTATCCTACTGCAAACAAGCTTCCATGCCACCCCAAGCCTCAAAATTCCTTTGAAAGGATATATTTTAATATACCATGTCCTTACTTCGATATGGTTCAGTCAATTCTCTAGGTTTGCACGCAAGTTTACAAGAAATTACATGAATTCGCTCTTGCAAATGCACAAATTATTCACAAGGTAAGGTAAAAGTTAATTTACCCTAATGCTCCTTTTATAGATTTTCAAATTTTTACTACATTACATGCTCACCACCAAAAACTTTAAAACATATTTAAATCCAATTTTTCATGCCTTTTCCACTGCTTTCTTTCACGTGCTACAGCCGTAACTTTCTAGCGCGCTTACTACTTTGTAGGCTACAGACCTCCTCGTACATGCCTCCCTTTTCTACTACACATATTTCCTCTGCACTTTATACCAAGTACTCCACCCTCCTATTGAATACCTCACATTAAATTGCACGATCCATTTTCCATTCATGGTCTTCATCTTGAACAAATTCCTTATTATAACCAACCTTATCATTTCCTGTGATACCATTTTCCTCTTTTCCATGTGTGTACCCCACAACCAACATACCATACTTCTACCATTGTGTTCACATATTCTTCCAATTCAAAGCATCAACAAGGTCTCTTTTTTGCACATTTGTACTTGGTTCAACCCACACTAAAAGTATGTGTGGTCCTCTATGCATGAACTCAAATGTAGTAATCAACTTCTTACACACAAATGTGCTTATTAAAACTAAACAAAGAATCAAAACAAAATGAAATAAATAACTATAAAGAAAAACATGAAAGGGAAACCTAATCTAAATAGTAATACTACCTTATTACAAAAACCAAAAAAAAAATATTCATAGTAGGGCTTCATCTTTCTCCCATTGAAGTAACTAGAAAACATAGTGCCATCCAATGCCTGCAATTGATATGTACTTGAGTCAAATATCTTGGTTACTAGAAAATTTCCCAACTAATGCACTTTATGTTTCCCTGGATGGTGCACAAACTTGGATTCATAGAGAAGGATAATCTTGCCCACTACAAATGTCATGTTCTTAATGTTCCTATCATGTCAAGCCTTTTGCCTTACATTCTCATTATTTTGGATCAAACACGCAATTTTGTGCCTCTCATCCAATTGCATTAGTTTGTCAATGAGATCTTTGAAATCCTATTTATCATCCAATATACATGTGTGCGCAACACGCAGGGATGAAAACTTGAATTCAACTGGTAGCATTTTCTATGTGTCAAACACCAATTGGAATGGTGTGGCCTTATTCAATATTTTATAAGTGGTCCTTTAAGCCCAAAGTACAACTGAAACTTTATCATCCAAATTCTTTCTTCCAAAATTATAATTTTTTTCAATGTTTGTCCCAAGGTCTTGTTGAAAGCTTCTGCAGTACCATTATTTTGAGGGTGATAAGGGGTAGTTTTATGGTGTACTACCATAAACTATTCCAATAAAATTTTGATTGTCTTATTTAAAAAATGAGTTCCTCTATCACTTTTCAAGCTTAATGGACAACCATACCTACTAATTATATCCTCTCATAGAAACCTTGCTACTATAGTTGTAGTATAATCCTTTGTAGGCACAACCACTACCCACCTTGTCAGATAATATGTGTAATTAATAATGTATCACACTCCAGGTTTACGCGCGGGTGATGCTATAGGTCCTATGAAGTCAATATCCCACTTCTCGAAGGGTTCTGTGATTGCAATAGGTATAAGTGGCATCTCATCTCTATGTCAAATATTTCCAAGGTGTTGAAAATGATCACATGCTTTGACATGATCCTTGGTATCTATGTACAATGTTTCCCACCTAAGGCCAACTATAAGGATCTTGTGCGCAGTTGCATCACCTGCATAATGTCCTCCTATTATACCGCCACAAGCATTTTCCATAATAGATTCACACTCATGTTCAAGTACAAAATGGTGCAATACCTCATCTCTACCCATTTTGTACAAATATCCACCAATCAACTGATAATGTGTCGCACGTATAGCGAACCGATTTTTTTTCTTGTATATTTTTCCCCTTTGACGTCAATCGAATGCATAAAAAAAACCTATATATTCCAAATCCAAGGGTGCGCAGTTCAACCTAAAAAACTATTCATCAAGAATAGTATCTTCAATGCTCTGCACGTCCTCATCTAAATTTATCCTTCATAGATGATCAGGTCCTGAATTGCTCTTTCCTGGTTTGAGCACAATTGTGAAATAAAATTGCTGAAACAGAAGTATCCACCTGTAAATTCTCCCTTGTAAAACTATCTTGTTGACTAATTATTTCACTGCCATATAATCTGTATAGAAAATAAATTGGGTAGCCATCAAGTTCTATCTCAATTTATACAACACGTAGATCATAGACAATACTTCACTCTCTTATTTTTCTTATAATTTTGCTCCACTGGTGTCAAATTCCTGCTTGTAAAGAAAATATGATGATCTACAATACCATTTCTTGGTTGCACTAATACTGTGCCAATTTCCATGCCACATACATCAACATGTATATGAAATTGGTTGTATAAAGGAAAGGAAAAAATTGGTGCATTGGTAAGCCACTCCTTCAATGTTTCAAACAACTATTATTGCATGTCACCCCAATAAAATTTCCCTTTAGCTTTGAGAAACTCTTCCAAGGGCATGGAAATATTTGCATATCCCTTGAAAAAATTTCTATAATAGCCAGTATGGCCAGAAAATCCACACACTTCACTTTTATTTGTAGGTTCCTCTAAACCTAAAATTACATCTACCTTCACGCAATCCACTAATAATCCTTCCTTACAAATGATGTGCCTAAGAAAATTGCCTAAGGGGGTAACAAAAATGCACTTCTTAATATTGAGAGAAATACTTAATTATCTCCACCTCTAAAATATGAGCCTCATATTTTCATAGTGATCTTTGAATAACCCATACATAGTCCAATAATCAAGCTAAAACTACAAGAACTTGTGAATAAAACCGTGAAAGGAATGCACAACAATGCGCAACAATACCATCGGTGCATTCTTTAATCTAAAATGCATAACTATATATGCAAAGATTCCCCACTCAGTAGTGAAAGTGGTATTTTCCTAGTATTTTGGCGTAATGCACACCTGATGATAGCCTAAGAAACCATCTGTAAAAGAATACATCTCACGCCCAATAACTCCTTCAAGGATTTTTTCTATGAATGGAGTGGGAAAAAAATCTATAACAAATGTAGCAATGAGTTCTCCATAGTTTACATAGATCCCGATACTCTCATCCTTCTTGATACTAATAACCATAATACTAATCCACTCCAAATCTTCAATAGTCTCAATAATTCAAGACTTGAGCATCTTATCAATTTCTACTTTCACTTTGACTCACAAATTTAGGTTTATCCTATAAGGCCTCTTCCGAATGAGTCATGTGCCTTCTTTCAACTTTATCTTTGTCTCACCAAAATAAGGATGTATACACTTCAATTCATGATAAAATCTTAGAAAGATATCCTAAAATTCATACAAAATCTCTATGATTTGTGCCACCTATTATTCTGAATAATAATCCCAAATGATTTCTTCCTTAGGTTCATTTTTAGTTATAATATTAACCTTATTTGTTATCTTAGGAGTATGGTATGTGTGTTCCTTCTCATCTATGGAATAATTCACCTTGTGTGCACATTCAGTATGGCTAAAATATATGTTATCTAACTCTCCATCATGGATCATATATACTAGCTTTCCTTTTTATGTTTCCTTCTAGGAACAATCTATCTGTACCTCTTCTTTCTCCTCAGGATCAAGGCACACCCTAGAATTAGGTTCACCCAATAGCTCTAGCATCAGATATTCTGACTTTGCAATATCCCCCAATTTCATGTGCTTCATGGAATGGAGGCTTAGTAAAAACGTTATGAAAAGTTTGAACCATACCTGTAGTCATCTCTTGTCAGTTTGTAGTTTCCTTTTTTAGCTCATTATGGACATACCAGGTGCCCGTGTATCCTCGCAGTGTGGAGTAGAGCTTATGTACCCATAGGGATGGAAGTAAAGCCTCCTAACCTTGCGCCCATATTCTCTCACAATTATAGATGTGTATCGAAGCCAAAGTATTCCCTTGAAATTCATAGATGTGTGTAGGTACATTACTCTGAGTAAAACATGTGGAAAAGGTGATTCTCACTTCTCACCATTCTAAAAGGCTATCTCTATGTGTAGCCCACTAGTTCTTGTCCGAGACAAGGTATAGACCAACATGTTTCTTCTATCTCCATCATTTGGTGAATGAATCTCCATGGCATGCAAGAATGTATTGGGCTTCCCTTCACCATTATATCTTAATACCTGAGCCAAGCCTAAATGCCTCATCATGTGTGACTTGATCATCATTGTGAATTTCCCTTTAACTTGGCACTCAACCATCTCATACGTGCAATGAACCCAATTAGTGTAACTTACAGACAACATGTCTTCCCAATGAAGTACACCTTCCTTTGATGGGTTTAAATGATATGAATCACACACCGTTTTTACATAAATTCAATTAAGCTCTTCTTCATTCAAGCGCTCAAGAAAAGGATTTGCCTTATTATCATGCTGAGGTATGATCAAAAACTCATTTTTGTTCTTAAAAAATTATGTATCTCTTGTTAAAGCACAAATAAAAATTGTTCGCGTAACATTGGGGTTGTCCAAGGAATGATGGAAAGTCGTCTTCTTCAGCAAGCTCCAATACCTCAAAGTCTCTAGTAAACTTTGCTTCCTGAATAGTAATAGAAGAATCCTTCAACACCCTAATAGGCATAACCCTTGTCTTGTTTGTCATATACAACACATTTGAAGATGGCTATAATGTAGGTATCCCCATCTGATTCCATGTATCCAGAGTGAGCACATTTACCTCAACGTTTGTATCAATAAGAATGTTTCTTACCAACCATCCATTAATGACTGCATATAAAGTGAATTATTTGTAAAATTTATGATTATATGGGGGCAAGTTTGTTTAAAGTATCTACCTCTTGTGATCAACTCCTGTGTGTGGTACCTTTTAATGTATCCATTCCCATAATAGTGGAATGATACTCTCCCGGCACACCTCTTTTAGGTCATCCACATCCCTCTACAGGATCTCAATTTTCTTCACATGGTATCTCTCATGCAGTTGTTATTTTAGACAATGTATTTCACCTTGCATATCCCTAATGACTCCCATAGTCTCTTTGTAGCATGGATACTTAGATTTCAGAGGCTTGCATACATGTGCAGCCTTAACACATGTAGTAACCAATATTATCTATAACTCAGGATCATGAATATTGATTTATTCAAGACACACATTTATTCGTTCACTCAACCACTTCAAAAACTTCAAGAACAACTACACACATTCTCTACAATATGAGGATATTTAACAATGCCCAAATTTTCTTTAAGTGCAACTTTTGGATTAGTTCACCTAATTTTCTTCACCACTCACCATGCTCTATGTTCTTTACCTCATACCCTACATTTCACATTTCTCACAACACCATTCATTCTTACCCCTTTCATAAAAGAATTGAGTCTTGGTCTTGGCTTACCTAGTTCATCATTTCCTTGAAGTCTTTTGACTGGTTCTTCTTTCTTATCATATAATTTAGAGTCATGTATCTTCCCCATTGTTCTCAAGAAATGTTTATAAACTTCTACAATCCCTAGAAAACCTTATATCAATCAATAAAACTTTCCTCAAGCAATCAAAACCTCAAAAATTTCCTTTGTTTTCTAAATTACCTATTAGAAACCTCTTAGACAAGGTGTTCTGATCCATTAATGGTTAACGTGATTTTGAAGCAATTTGAACAAAATAATAAATTTATTAATACCCTTTCATGAACCTTGAGGTGTATGTAAAATATGGGAGTTCAAATCTTTGTACAATTCTTTACAAATCACTCATTCACTTCTAGCATTTAGACCCTCACTAGGTCTACTGTAACAAACTCTCAGGTATATATTTGTTCATTTGATGTTCCAAAGAAATGGATAAGAATTTTTGAGCACCCATTAGGGATTTATTAATATATTCCACGTTTTAGGTAGTGTTTCCAAATATAAACTTGAGTTACTTCACAAAATTCCCTTTGCAACTAGGCTTTCCCACTGTGAACAGTGTCCTAGAAGGGACTGTCGAGAAAATAGGAAATGACATCCAACGGAAGTCTGAATTTCATCTTGATTCATCTTAGTAATTATTTCAAGATTATTTCTACTAGTTTTTAGAACAAGAATATATTTCAATAGGTTTTTTCCTTCATGTTTTCCTTTAAAACCCTAATGGTGATTATGTGAACCCTAGAGGCTTCTCCTTCTTATAAAATGAAGGTTTCTTGCTATCAAGATTCAAATTAACACATCTTCATGAGTCCTAAATTAACAATATCCATGACAATGATTTGTAATGATCCTATCCAACACACACCTATGTTCTAACAAGGTATACAATATGAGAATCTATGTATTAGATACTCAAAATGAGAGTAAGTGTACATGCAATCCAATATCAAGGGTTCTACTACAATGAGACATATTTCTTATTTCTTCCTCAAAACATAAAAATTATCTCAAGGACCTCAGTCCTTTTTTTCATTACACTCACAGTCAACATTGTTCATTACCAACATGCACACACATTTTACCATACACAGTCAATGAATTCTTCCAAACCAAAGACAAATATTTATTCTTTCAACCAAGTAAGAGTACCTATGTAAGTATCAAGCCTCAAAATAAAATTTGTAATCAAAGTCATAGTTTTCAAGAGACCAAATAATTAGTGCAAGAGAACATTAACACTATCACAATTTGCAAATTACCTCTCAAACCCAAGAAATCAAAACATACATTACTCTAAACTCATCAGATGAAGGAAAACATAGTATGAAGAAAATTCAAATTTCCTAAGTTTTTCATGAACCCTGAATGAATCTTATGACTGTTTAAGACCTCTTAGACACTTGCATGGATTAGAATTATGACAAGAAGGAAGAAATTTATACTTTATGCTTTACGTAATGATACCCCTACATCACATCTTCTTAGGCATCCACTAATCATCATTCATGCATTTTACCTTGATCATCCCTATGCCCTTGGCTTTCTTTTTATTTTTACTCATGTACTCATATAGGTTCAGACAATCTACTAGCTTGTGTTGCTTCCCAAACCATAAAAATCACACTGATAATGATTAGGGTACCTGCACTCATAACAAGTTCCTATAGAAAACCTGCCTCTACTACCACTGTAACCTCAACCTCGATATCCCCCTTAGAAACTTCCATTCCGGTTATCCCTATTTCCATTCCCTTCATTATGTTTTCCTTATTTTTCCTTATATCCACTCGCCATAATAGTATGGTGTACTCATGTCTCAAATGGATTCGTGGATATGATTAATAAGTCTATAATCAGTAGTGTCGTGGGTCTAAGTATGGGAAATCTTACAATATATGGACATGTTGATCTGAATCACACATTGCAAGAGAGTAAAATCTCATACATCATGGTATTTTTGGAAGATTGCACACTGTAGTAATAATGTGGAAAATGATTTGTGTGGGAAATTATCCTTAGTATGTCCCTCAACCTCACGATCAATGCACCATATACCGTTGTGTGTCTCATGTATTGAGTTGGGAGAGATTCTCTAATTAATTCACCATGGATGTGATCTGTGACTCTAAGAATGGGCTCACTCTAGTATCGACACTACTAATTACCTCAGTACACATAGTTGCTTCCAATTCCTCGCGTGGATAGGTATATGTCTTATGAGATAGACCTCTACAAAACAGAATCAATAATCATCCAAGAAACCACTATGAATGATGAATTTCATGAATTTCATAAGACAATTTGGAAAATAACATCTTAAAATGAGTGTCATACTCTCTCACTCCTTAAGAAAAACCCTACTTGATATCTTTAAGTGCGTTGATGCTTTGCTGCTCAAACTACAAAATTTGAAACTTAGCTAAAAACATAGTGCACAAAGCATTGTAATGCATTATAGTATGATGTGAGTCATACTTCCTATACCAGTTATGCATGCCCCCTTAAAGCATAATAGAAAATTGAATTTTCTTCCTATCTAAGGTTGTGACCCCCTTAGCGCCCATAGTAATTCACACTTATCCACATGCTGTGTTACATCTTCAGTACCTATATACTCTAGTAAGAGAAGATAAATCTCATAGTAAAATTAAGGTGTTTGATAAGGTTTATGTGGTGGTTATTGTGGTTAATGTGGTGGTTATTGTGGTCCTTGTCCTCCAAATTCAGAACAAAAACCTCCTCCTCCATGTGGTGGCTGACTTGATTCTCACCACAACCCCCTTGATGCGGACTGAATTCCATTCAATGAAATCCCCTATTTCCTAGTTGTAGTTCTAAATTGGATACCCACTATCTACACAGTCGTAACACCCAACAAATTTCTTCTAATAGTTTGTGCTCTAATACCCTATCTTGATGATGCTCCTAGAAACAATCCTACAATAGAACTCCCCAAACACCAGTAGCTAATTTTTTTGCCATGGTCACGCTGCTTACTTGATTACCTTCTAAATCCAACGCAATATTATATCTACATGTCTCTTCTTTCTTACCTACACTAGCCTGCTTCTCAATAACTACCTCTGGGTCTCGAAAACCATGTGCAATGGCTAGGTGGCTAGGTGGGATCAGATGTGTTCCAGTGATCCTCATTCTTTCCTCTCATATGATCTCCTCTAAATCCAAAGGGTATTCTCTACTACACTTTCCCAACGTCACGAGGAACTGAAGTTGTGGCTCCTCATCTTCCACGAGACATTGAAAACCTTCACAAGCCATTATTCCCCTTAACTCCAATGACGTTGAAATATCCCACGTGGATTCCATGTCCCTCTCTTGTGCTTCATTAAACTTAAGCCATATTTCCTCTATCTGTTTTTATGCCTCCAGGTCTGCCATCCTTCTCCACACTTGATCCTTCCCCTGTACATGATGTGGGTTTAGCTAGCCATAGGGAGGATCTCTAAATCCATTTATCTAGTAAAAATCTTGATCACTAAGGGTATAACATGCAAGTAAGATCCTATGGGCTCATGCAAGAACCAAAATAAAACCTCCTCTAGACACAAATATGTAGAAATAATGTACTCCAATGTATAATTATGCAACACTCTATCCCACTAGTGATCTACAACTCTAGTCTAATCCACATCTACATAAAAAAAAATTCTAATAATCCTCCTTTATCCAAAGTTTTGGCCTAGGACCCCAATGCTTCTTTGATGTGTATACTGCAAAGAATATTATGAACATCTCTTAGAGATCATGATAAATATTATCTTCCACCTAATGATGTGAATTGAAATCAAGTCCAGTGTTATACCTCTATGGAAACTTGTCTTGATTGTCCTATACCCAAATTTCAATGCTCTCTAAAGTTAATCGATACCCCATATGTTCACAAAATCCTGGTAGACAATTCAAAAAAGAGGTCCTGAAAATGGAACCAAAATGTACTCTTTATCTTCCACTAGGGAGCTATATATGTTGACACCTCATTCAGTGAGATCTGAATGCTCACCTAAAGAATGTGTAACTACAAGGTCCTTCCTTTGCTATGTCTACCAGAATGTTAGTGTGAATAATCACCATGATATTTGACTAAGCAATGAATCTAGTATCTTTAACCATTATTTAAACTCACTTGGAAACACATGTAATAAGAAAAAATAACATCTCAAATAATAATGAAGATTAATTTTAATAACACATCTCCATGCTTAGATACATCAATGATCATAATCCACCCACAATTATCCCTTAACCTCCAAAAAAAACTACATAACAAGAAGGTGATACATAATATGTGAATATAGATTCATATGTATAGATATACCAGTGCAACACAATAGTAACACATAACACATTGACCATTCACATAAACATGATAACTATCATTTTGTCTCTAATAAGGACTTACATCAAATATATATAGGGGTGGGGACTTGCCATTCACTGCCCATGCACTTCTTAATAATATCCATGCTGAAAATACTCATGCGTACTAACATGTATGTTTTACAAAACCCTTTTCTAATAATATATTTTCTGATAATATCCCACTTTAATCCTAGTAATAGATAAATCCATGCATGTGCTTTCTCAAAAAATATCCTTTACTTGCTCTCCAAGGTATTCTCCTTTTATCCTTTTCTTGGTGAGCACTCCAAGTCTATTTATATCCTATTCTTGAAAAATGGCTAAGTATTCAATCTTCATGTATGCGCAGTCCCACATGCCTCCTTTCTTGACGTCTATGCACACACCCCCCCCCCCCCCCCCCCCCCCCCCGCCCCGTACATTACATCTCCATTCATGTGTGCATGCGTTCCTACCAGTTGTGATACTTAGTAATTTTCTCATCCTAATAATGGCAGGAAACATTTTTTCACCTAAATAATTTTTTCACTAGGTGTAATGGTGCAATAAGTGTGCACCATTCTTCCATGGGTGAGGGATGTCATGGAGAGGGATCAAATTGGAGGTGTGAGCTAAAAACAAATACTTAGCACATGAGGTTTTCACTTAAGTTACGAAAAAGAGCTATTATCTCTTGTAGGTGCCCTTTTTTTCACCTCATAATATTTGTTACCAAGTGAAAATGTGTAGCAAGGCCTTCCATGGTCACCATGGGTCATGCTAATCAAGGAAATCAGGGAAAGATAACCTGTGAGTGCATAACACTCACTTAACCATAAAAAACACTTCTTAAGTGACGAAATCTTAAAAACATTCTCACATCACTTTGGTTGCACATTTTTTTTACCTCATGCACCTTTTCACAAAGTGTAAAGATGAAAAATGGAATCACATGTGCAAAAATGCACCATAGACACTTTTGGAAACTCTACCTTCACCAATAGTTGCAAAAAAATAGACATCAGAGAGTGATTCTTTGCCTCCGTAGCTTTCCTGAGAGTTACCTAGCAAAACCTTATATCATTGCAACTTCAAAATTTATGATGACATAATTCCCACAATTTTTAGGGGCCAATTCTACCTAAAATTTGAAAGTTAACCTCCTTTTTTATTATGTTGAAGCGTGTGCGCAGGTGAAAGGGACTGACACAAAAAAAAGTATGATGATGAAAATGAAAACCAAGACATTGTGAGTGAATAAGGAATTACATAGGTAACATTGGGATTTTAATCATACCTCAAATCTCCATATAACTCCTAGAATGCTGATTTGAATCCCCACTAGGATCACAGATCTTCATCTGTGATGTCAGGCCAATATCTCAAACTCCGTAGAGTAGAATCTCACGAAACCTTTTGTAATGTGAATTAAGAATTATTATATTTTTAATCAATAATTTTTTACTTCAGAAAATATCTCAAGGCTCTTGAAACATCCAGAACAAGCTGACTAGCTTTTTTACTACTTTCATTTCTCTGCATCATGTTATACATAGCCTAGAGTTGCATAACTTGTCCCTAAACTTTTATTTCCTCATAGAATTTTTCTAAAATACACATTTTTATCTCATATCTCTATCACATACTTCTTGAATGTGTTTTATCTTTTTGGTTCATCCTCGGCATGTGCTTACCAGGTGTAAAAACCGTTAAAATAGGCCTTTTTGGGCCTCCGAGAACAATTCCTTCAAAGTGGATCAAAATGAATCCATGAATTTATCCTCACCAAATTACTTACACATGAAACACACTTTTAAAATCCATTTATCACATCCCTCTCCTCCATGATGGGGTTTACATAGTGAACAATTGGTTGAAGGGCATGTTTACATTACTTGTTTCAAGGATTTTTGAGTGTGGGCTTAGTTATCATGGAATTTTTTTTCAATTTTTCATGCTATAATTTTAGCATGACAACACACCCTTATATTTTAATGTATTATATATTAATATAAAACTACATTTATGGAATTAAAAAATTGTTTGTAAAAATATGTAGCGATTTTAAAGATCAAAATTTGAATTGTCTTATAGGTGTTTTGGAAGTCTAGTTTTAATGAATATTGTAAAAGGATCATGAAAAATGAGGTCAATTAAGTATTTATAATAACATGACTCTAAACCACACTTGAGTTAGCCTTATCAAAGTTGAATTAGTAGTTATAACCCTAAATAACTTTATATCCTTCAATAGCACAAGTGAGTACTTGAATAGGGGGTGTCTGTGAATTCTAGGAAGTGTTTGTGAAGGAGTAACTCTGTATCATATCCCAATGGCTAATGAAGCTTTTGTAAAAAACATTTTTTGTATCAAAAAAGATCTTCTTTGAAGGGAAAACTATGTATGAAAGGTTTACAATATTCTTGTGATACAATGCTTAATAAATTAAGAATAAATTCCTTTCGAAAATGTTGTGTGAATGTTTATACATGTGCATGAGGTTGGTACAGTCCATATAAAGACCTGAGATAAGATTGATGAGATGAGAATGAAAAGGAATACACTCTTAAGAAACTTTGTGAAACTATATGAGGCATGTTTGTTGTTGAGTAAGTGAATGATAGGAAGACCTTGTTTAGTGTTTGGGAAAGTTCCTCATTTTTGACATATAGCTCTTGTTTTCACCGCCACTAAGGAGATTCAAACAGGAAGTGTTCATTTGATGAAAATATAAATTTTTACATCACCATTAGGAAAAGTGTTCAAATGGAATATTTATGGTTATTGTTAACTTTAAATCTACCTTGAAAATCCAATGTTAAAATTGATCAAAACAAACAGTTTTTGAAATATTTCATATGGAAGTGTTTGACAAGACTTTAATTCTCTTAATTCTGAAAGTCAGAAACTTTTGGGGGCTTTCAAATTTTGTAGATTCTCCCTCTTCGGAGATTAAATGGTAAATAATTGAAATTTTGATTTCAGAAGTTCTAAAATTTGAAAAAACCTAAAAGTCCTAAAATTTTAGACATTCGGACTTTTGGAATTCAGGGATTTCCTTTGATTTGATTTCAATTTTCTAACTTCGAGTTCTGAAGTCCAAAAGTTTGAAGTTCCAAAATTTTAGAACTTCAGAATTTCACGTTTCAGAATCCCAGGTTGTGCTTTTAGGAGAAATCTTCTTCGAGAGTTTCGAAGTCCGAAACTCTGAAGTTCTGAAATTTCAGAACTTTGAGAATTTTGGGTTTCAGAACTTTCCTAGCCATTTTTATTAATATTTCTCTTTTGGACTTCCGAAGTCCAAAAGTACTAAAATTATGAAATTTTGGAGTCTCTATGGACTTTCAAGTTTTGGACATTTTCCATCACCTTTTCACGATTTTCAGCTCTTAATTTCCGAAGTCCAAAAATCTAAAGTTTCAAAATTTCAAAACTTTAGACTTTTGGGGTTTGAGACTTTCAGGACCTTCTTTGTGCATTTAATTCTCCACCAACCTTCATACGTGTCAACTTTTGAGCATTAATTTTAGGGTTTTTCTATTTAAACTCATGATTCTTACCTGTCATTTTCACCTGACATTTTTCTCTGACTGATCTATTTTTTACTATAACTTTGTACTTTCACGACATCATTTTCAAGGTATTTTATTTAGGTTATTGATTTTTGGTTGAATATATTCTTGGTTTATTTTATCCTTGTTCATTTTATTTTTGTTCTTCCTTTGTCTATTTTGGAGATGAAAACCCCTCATTTCCCACCATGTGTTCTTTTGAAGGTGTTTCTGACCTCAACATTTGCAACATCCAATTTTTTACAGGCATCCAACACAACATTTCATCATAATTCTCAAGATCCTACCTGAAGCATTTGATTTTATTTCCGTTCCTTCGGTGAATTTTGTATTTTCAGAGCTTCTCACTGGTTTCAGAGTTCGGGGGTGTCTATGGTTTTAGAACTTTTCGGAGGTTTTCAGGTTTTGACACTTTTATCTTTTCAAAATTTTTTATTTCAGGGATTCAGACTTCTTCTATTTTAGAAGTTTTCATTTTGGTGTTTGAATATTTTCATAGTTTCAGGACATCTGTCCATTTTAGGTTTTTCGGATTTCAAAACTAAAGTCTTTTCGAGCTTTCAGATTTCGGTATTTTTACACTGTTCCACTATTTGTTACAGATTTTTGAAGGTCATTCAGAGTTCTGAAAATCCAAAACTTAATGTCAACTTTTGGATCAAGAGGCAAAGAAAAGATGACGTATACATTCCTTAGAGTTTCTCCTCACTCTTATTTAGTCCTCAAACTTGGGGAATATATGAGACACACTGATCTTGGGTAGATTGTATTTTGTAGACTTCTGGGAAAGGGTGACAGGCCGCCAAACAAAAAAATCATCGATACAAGCTATATAAAAAAATAGACTTGTTCTTGCTACTGATGGTTTTCCCACATCCATGCATTGCCCTTAGTTTGTCTTAGTTGCAGCAACTCACTTTGATGAAGATTCCAGGTCAATAAAAGATGTTGATGGAAAGGTTGTAATTCGTTTGGACCCTGATTTCTTTGAAGATTTACTCCAAACTCCCAGACATCAAAGACTACATGCAATAATTTCACTAGAATTGGCAATGGGGCATTGGGATAAAGATAATCCGAATTATGCACAAAATTAATTGTTGAAGAGCTATCTAGCTAAGAGTGTCACCAAATTTCCCAAGACCATGTATCGATCATAAGTTCATCTAAGAAGTTCAATGACATTATTTTGTTACTAAGTAGAGTTTTGGGCCATTGCCTCTACAAAGTAATTTCAGGATTGAATGTTCTTGTATATTGCTACTATCAATAACAATAAGGAATTCATAAGATGGGGAAGAGTATATCAGCAGCTACATCTGCTATTCAGTTAACCTTGGTTTTGTCCTCAAAGAATTTCTACATGACCTCATTTTTGGTCTATTCTGACAACCGTTGTGGGAGATTTCAGTGGGTTAAACACTAAGGGTATCCGAAGTCCTTCACAAATATATTATTTTTATCCTTAAATTACACTAGTTGAGGGAAGTAAACACTTCTACAGAATTAATGATGCCTTCTTTGTTGTCATTTTTTATCGTTTTGATAAAGATTTATACAATTGAAGTATTTCCGATGAAGCCTTGAAATAAGTACAGCGAGTGGGGAGCTATTTTCGTAAAGTTTCCTACATTTACATACATTCAGATTCCTTGGTTTTTTAGGTGCTCCTAGTAAGTTTCCAAGATACCCCACTGATAAGTGGGTTTTGCTAGAAATGATTTGGATAATTGTTGGACTATCATAAGATTCAGAATAAACGACATAAGGCTGCAATCCAATTTCCTCATTTCAATTGGGAGATACACTTTTGAAAATATTTAATAAGGTGAATAATATAGATGTAGAGATCTCAAAAGTAACCTTGCAAACCTTCCATCCCCTAGACCAGTTTCAACTACTAGGGAAACATTTAGTGAAACAGGTATATCAAGTTCTCATGTGCTCCTAGTTGGAAGATATTTGGATTCATTGTCAGGATGAATTCATCATCTGAAAAAGAGATCATGAGAGACTAACTCTAGATTAGGTTCGACAGATTGGTATCCCATAGATTCCAAACAAAATGGAAGATGAGGAGGAAGTTTTTGATGCAGCATACAAAAACAATAATGTTGCCAATCAACCATTGTCCATGGATTGATTGGTATGTACAAGAATGTTGTCAATATGCAAGGAGAGGGTGGGGCCCATTTTCCAAAGAACTTATAATTTGTTGGTTAACTAGGGAATCTCACCTAAAGGGTTAGATCAAACCTACAAGTATAGAATCACCAACCTACCATGAGTCTACCATTACACCTACAAAAGGAAAAAGGTCCATCCAAAGGGCCCATACAGCTCCCTAAGAAGATTTCATTGGTGGTTGGAAACTCCTCTCTCTCTAAGGATCCTACTTCGAAGGCTATGAATCCAGTAATACTAATGTCATAAATAGTTGAAGTTACTAATTCTCCAAGTGTCATCACAACATATTTTATTTCCTTTTTCCCTTCCAGTTGTAATTTCCTTCATCATTTCCTTCCACTTATACAATCATTTCTTCTTTCCTATCTCCTTCTATGGCACATGTATTCTCATTTATTCTAGTTCTCTTCAGTAGGGAAGACGATTGGGATCGCCCATTTCTCACTTCACTCCCTATAACACTTTAATTTAATCCCATCTCATATATCTATTCCCATTATATCCACTCCTATGGCTGTCCTCACATCCACTCCATCCATTATTGCCACATCCATTTCATTTCCTACTAATGTTACCACTTCTCTTGTATTGTGTAATTCTTTAGGTACCAAATCAGTTGTTCGACATGCCATTAACATCTGTTATCCCAGAATGGTAGTGTCGCTAAAATTTAAAGAAGAAAAAAGAAATTACCTCTAGTGGATGTTATAGATCTGAGTGTGTTGGAACCTAATCCAAATAGACTAGACCAAGTGGACAAAGATTGTCTCTATCTTATCAATTGAATCAATCTGGGGAGAGGATCGTAGAAGTTGTCTACTCCCTTTGAAGGAAAAACCCAAGGAAATAACTATAGTAGTTGACTACCGAATTTCTATATTTTCACTACAAAAATCAATACATGAACGGAGCATACACAAGATGTGCAGACTACTCTTCAAAAATCTGTTAGAAAATATATGACAAGAATAAGGCTTCTAATTATGAGTTGAAACTAAAGGTTGAGCATTTCACTACATTGTTAAGAAAGGTAACAAAACCTACTCCATCTACTGAGGTTTCAACCACCACCGTCTCTGACGGTTTCTCTTCCACTCTAGATGATATTTCCTATCATGATATTGAGAAGATATGACAAAAGGGAAGATCAGGTAAATTGATAGATGGATCGAAAATACTTCAAGAAGATCCAATCATTTGATAAAAGAATGTAGTTTAAATATACAATGATTTGCATATTGAAAGAGCCTCTATTCATAGAATGGATGAAGCCTTTTCCGTAAAGATAATAATAACTTGAAGTTTGAATTTGAACAACATGGAGTGAGATCAGAGAAGAATATCTAGGTTTTCTTCTTTAGGATGATGCATAATAGATTATGTTTCAGAGTTGTTTTAATATCAAAAGGCTATGAAATTTTGGTCCCAGGTATTGCAAGATTTAATTAAGAAATTGGACGATAAGCATGTGGAAATCATGGATGTCTCTAAACAACATATCAGAATAGTTTGATAAAATTAATTGCAATTTCTTCAATGATAACATTGATACTCTTCCAGAGGATCGGATCAAACTAAATTTCAAGGATTTGGTAAAAAGGGATGATGCGGTTACTAGAAATTTTAACAGGGACTCCAGTGACAGATTGGTTTTGTGCCAAAATTTCACTAGTCTACTGAAGAAGGTAGTAAGTAAACTCAAAGTAATTCCAGCCAAAGTAGCAAGAGAGATCGAGATGGAATATGTGGTTAATCACTATGTGTGTGGACCCGAGGATGGATAAATTCAAGGGAATTATTAAGCTAGTTCATCGAATACAAGCATCGGATGGCTGCTTGGGAGAAGGATCAAGATAAAAACTGAGGAAGGAGAAGGTGTTGTAGAGCCAAGCCAAAGCTAAGCGGCCATGGAAGGACAATTACTAAGTTCTCGATTGGTCTGAAGTTACAGGTTTGATCTGAGTCAAACCTATTCAACAAACTTGGCTTATTTTTTTTAGGAGCATGTTCCCTAGAACTTAATGACATTTCTATTTTTAGTAATTTGGTTGGTTAAGTCCCAGTTGTAATGGATCAACCTAAGGAACCTATAAATAGTTAAGTGCATGAAGTTTTTGTAGATGAGGGAGATCATTTTTTTGAGAAATTACTCTTCAATATTGGAAGATTACTTTGAATATTTTAAAACCTTTCAATTACATTGAGAGTGATATTATTTTCCATGAAGAATCTGATTTATTTATTTTATTGGTTGATTATTGTATGCTTTGCGGATGCGTAATTCCTTAGTGTAAGTGGTTGACTTGCACATTCATTTCAAAATATCTTATTTCATTATATGGTAAAGTGATGTAATGGTTTTGAGTATCAATTATGGAGAGATTGTTTTCCTTCTGTTATTAAATATCCATACTATCGATTAAATTCCATAAGTGAAATATATGTTAGACATGTGTATATTTTATATCATTGTGGTGGTTGATTGTGTTTTAAATTGAAATTGATTTATCTGCTATGTATACTTGGGGTCTTACAAAGAGATGCTTATTGTTTCAGATGTGGTTTGTTATTTACCATGTCCAAATGGTATTAGGTGAATTATATTGTGATGCTTGTTTGATCCTTTCCGAGTTACCCTTTTTTGGCGTAAAGATCATCTAATCATCTGGTCTTACTCTTGGTGTATCATCACATATTTCTTTATTTTTTTATTTCTAACCCCGAACCTCGTAAAGTGAGTAGATTAGAATTCTCAAAAAAAAATAGCCTTACACATAGATCTTAAATCGGGTGAAACCAAGTTTCACAGGAATTCGGCCTTCTCCAGAGGTTCATCCCAAGGCAACAATGTCCCACACCTCGAGGATGTTCCCATGATGTACGTGATCTTTCAATAGTTCAACGGGTGCATAATCCATGTGAAAACAATTATAATACATGTTTCTATATATTTAATTTGTTTTACTCACTGAGAGTTTCTTGAAGGTTCAAAAATAGGTCTTCGGGCCTTAGTTACTCTAATATGTAAACTAGCCCAAGTGGATACATAATCACTTAAAAAATGTTTTTGAAGACCCAAATATGAACTATAAAACTTATAAGCTATTATCTACTATATAGAAACTTACAAAACCTAAATCTGATAACAAGATCTCATTTAAGTATATTTTTAGGATCCAATTGCAAGAGTTTTGTAATTTACACTTCATTTAACTAAGCCAAGATGCCTCTAAATCAGATGTGGAAAAATTTATTTCCGGTGGAGAAAGGAAAAGGTATATATGTTGTGTAAGTATATATGCAATGATTAATAGGTTTGTGGCGGTAGCTTATATTTTAAAAACCCATAGGAATTAAAATAAGTGTGATTCTGAAGGGGTTTCGCAACGTCGTGTGGTTTCCTCCTATAACCAACTTTCCAAGTTGCTTCCAAAATCTGATTCATAGAACATCATATAAATGTTTTAATGGGTTTTAATTATTACACATTTATCTTTATACAATGTCTAATGATTTTTAACAATGAAATTTAAGCTAAAGGTTTGGAGATGCTTCTTGCACATCGATTTCAGAGAGGTTTTATAATGTTTAAAATGTTTTTTTACAATATAGAGATGGAATTTTCTAATGTTTATCTTTCCTATTTGAATACCCAATATGTAATTACATGGATAACCCTATTTTATGTTTATTGTAAACAAGTTCAAGGTCAATTTATTTTTCACACCACCCATAATGTGTTATTTGTTAATATATTATAACCAATATAAGAACTATTTATTAGGGGACATGCAACATGGTTTAATATTAAAAACCATTTTTCTCCTGCTTTATATTAACATTGAGATTTATCCTACAAAAAAAAGGTACACATATGAGATCATAAATAGAGGAAGGGGAGAAAACCATGCAAGTATTCTAATGTTCTACCCACTGAGTTATAGACCCATTTTTGAATACCATGTTTCCAATAACCTTCCACATCATGAAATTTCTCTCACACATTTCCTTGAACAGTTTCAGAGCCTCCTCAACACTTCATTTTTTCTAAAGTCTCCCAATCATCATATTCCAACTTCAACTAAATTTATATAATGAATTTTGTCTTGAAATAGTTCACATGTATTCCATAAGTTTGTATCCATGTTACATACTATGATATAGGGATCAATTTAGGGGAAACATCCCTAATGAAAAATGTAATTGCAATCTTATATGTACTTTGAAATTAAACAAGTGCAATTTTTCCTTCAAAAAAGAGCTCTACTTTACCAAAATAAAAATACACTATTCTTACAAATAACATTTTTATTAGAACCATCGTAATTATATTACTATAAAAAGAGGATATATTAAAAGGGGTGGCTATAAGGAAAACAAACAATGATTAAAAAATGCACTAGAAAGAGAACAAAAAATGATAAAAATGTCACATTACAAACAACTAGGATTAAGTAGTAGTACTAATCAGAAGAGGAGGATTACCATGGGGTGAAAAAATTCCAGTGGTAGACAACTCATCATTTGGAAAGTCCTGAAAGAACCATTCATCCAGAGGGTAATAAGTAGCTTGTGGTCACATAACTCCGCACCCATGAGGTAGGGATCTTGGGACACATGCACCCTATAAAAGAGAGGTCCATCATGATAGCATAATATTCATGGGAGTATCCACATTCTTGCACTACAGCGGTTGAGAGTTCCATCCCCCATGTTGCTAAGGTGGTAGAGTGTCGAAATATCCATGGCTAGAGAATCGAAACTAGTGTGTAGATATGGCATTATTGGACTTATAGTGTAAGGGGTAATCCTACAGTGTGTAGGTAGATCCTAAAAATGTTGAAACTCTAGGTTCATTTTCTTGGTTTGTGCCTAAATCTGCAAGTAAAAAACATGGAGAACATAAATTATATAATTACAATCAAACTGAAGGGTATAAGATCATGATTAAATATAAATGCATTTCTAGATTTCCATAGTTTAAATTAAAGTGGTAATTATACAAAAAATGTTGGGGTGTGGAACCTATTTATAGTCTTATTGAATCAGTGTTGAAGTGTTGGAGCTCGAACGGTTAAGTTTGGAGACTTCAGGAGCATTCTGCAGTTGTTTGTTGTGACGTGGTTGTGCATTCATTATGTCGTTGCTGTGTCATTGCTGTTAACATGACACTAACATCAGGACTGCTTTTTCCAGCCGTGGGAAATTGAAAGATAACGACTTTCAAACTTATAGGGTTAGCTTTAGGTATTCTTAGAAGGATTGTAATCCTATAAATATAGGTGTTAGGGTATCTTAAAGATATCTTGAGTGTTCAAGAGGTCTTGAGTCTTAATGATCAAGAGGTGATCAAGAGCGATCAAGGTTATGTAATTGGATATCAATTGTGGTTTAGATGTGGTTTAACATCTTTCGAATTCTGTTGTGAGTTCATAACTCGGAGAAGACTGTAAGGGTTGTTTTACTCTTGTTGATAATAAAATAGGAGCAAGTTCTTAGTGGATGTAGCCCACATTAGGTGAACCATGTTAAATCTTGTCTTGTCTTCTTTTGTGCATTATTTGTTTATACTGTTATATTTCTACAAGTATACTTCTTCTATATAGTTTCCTACTGCTATGATTTGAGGAATTGTTTCCGCATATTTGATCTCTAATTCCTAACAATTAGTATCAGAGCTTTGGTGGATTTTTCCTGAAGTTGTAAATCACAGGGAAAGTTTAGCTTGAGTGGGAGCTATGGCAGATAAGGGAAGATCGAGGGTTGAGAAGTTCGATGGGTAGAACTTTGGTTTGTGGAAGATGCAAATGGAGGATTACTTATATTAGAAGGACCTCCATGTTACTTTGGCTAGAAAATCAAAGAAACCTACAGCCATGTCGGATGAGGATTGGGAGTTGCTAGATAGAAAGGAACTCGGGGCAATTCGTTTATGCCTTGCATCTTTGGTTACTTTCAACATATCGTAGGAGAAGACCACGGAAGGTCTCATGAGTGCGTTGGGGAATTTATATGAAAAACCCTCTACCTCTAATAAAATATTTTTGATGAAAAAGTTATTTAATATGAAGATGTCTGAGAATGGTTCTGTTGTTGATCATTTGAATGAATTTAATACAGTTGTGAATATGTTAAACTCAATAAAAATTGACTTTGATGATGAGGTTGGGGCTTTGTTGATTTTTTTCTCCTTGTCAGATAGTTGGGATGACTTGGTTATGGCTGTAAGTAATTCAATCTCTAATAACTCAAAGTTAAAGTTTGAGGATGTAATAGGTGTGACCCTAAGCAAGGAAATGCGAAGGAAGAGTATCGAAGATTCTTCTACTTCTAGAAATGATTTGACAGTGGAGAGCAGAGGGAGATAAAAGAACAAAGGGAAAGGTAACTATGGGAAGTTGAATGATCGCGGAAGGTCAAAGTCCAAGAGTAAGTTAGAATGTTGGCACTGTGGGAAGGTTAGTCATGCTAAGAAAGATTTTTGGGCTCTTCGGGATAAGAAGAACAAGAAGGAGGAAACTAAAGAGGTAAATGTGGCAGTAGGTGATGTTTGTCAAGATGCCTTAATTATTTCTTTAGATAATATTGTTGAATCTTGGGTTTTAGTTTCAGGGGCTTCTTTCCATGCCACCCCACATAGACATTACTTTACTGATTTTGTTCAATGTGATTTTGGACATGTATATCTTGGTGATGATGAACCATGCAACATAGTAGGGAAAGGTTGTGTTTGGGTGAAAATGCAGAATGGGAACACATGGCTACTTAAGGAGATCAGGCATGTGCCTAAGTTGAGGTGGAACTTGATTTCAGTGGGACAGCTAGGTAGTGATGTTTATACGGTTAGTTTTAAAACTGATTCTTGGAAGGTTACCAAGGGAGCTCTTATGGTTGTAAGAGGTAAGAAAAATGGTACTTTGTATTTAACTAGTGGTGTTGATTATTGCAATTTAGTTGATGTAGATGGAGATGAAACTTTATGGCACTAGAGACTTGGTCATATGAGTCATAAAGGAATGAAAATTATAAAGGATAGGTTTCTTGGATTAAAGGAGTTATATTTGGACTTCTATGAGGACTGTGTTTATGGGAAATAGAAGTAGGTGAGATTCCGCAAGGTTAGACCTACCAGGAAGAAGGGTAAGTTAGAGTTAGTGCATATAGATGTATGGGGGTCAGCTAAGGTAAACTCTATTGGTGGTTCATGTTATTACGTCACTTTCATTGATGATGCAACTAGAAAATTTTGGGTATATTGCATTAGAAATAAATATGATGTGTTTGAAACTTTCAAAAGATAGAAAGCCTTGGTTGAGAATGAAACAGGTCTCAAGCTGAAATGTCTCACGTTAGATAATGGAGGGTAATATTGCAGCAATGAATCTCTTGATTACTATTCGGTAAATGGGATCCACAGGCAAAGAACGGTTCCAAATACTCCACAGGAAAATGGAGTGTCAGAGAGAATGAACAGGACCATCATGGAGTGTGCTAGGTGCATGAGGTTACATGCAAGGTTGCCACTCATGTTTTGGGTGGAAGTGGTAAGCACAACTATTTATCTGATTAACAGAGGACCCTTTATGGCCTTGGATGGAGGTATACCTGAGGAGGCTTGGTCTGGTAAGAAAATTGATTACTCATTTCTTAGAGTATTTAGATGTGAGGTATTTGTTCACATTGATAAAGATGATAGGACCAAGTTAGAGGCTAAGTCTGAGAAATGCACTTTTGTTGGATATGGTGAAGATGATTTTGGTTTCTGTGTTTGAAGTCTTAAAGACAAGAAAATATTTCGGTCTAGAGATATTGTCTTTAATGAAAAAATCATACATAAAGATCAGTTGCAGGAACAGAAAGAGGAATCAAAGAAAGAATACACAGTGTTACAGGACATTACAGACAGTAAGGTGTCCAAGGGGCCAGTTCAAGTACAGCATGTTCCGGTACAGCCAGTTCAGGTACCTACTCATCAAGAACCCCAAACTCGTAAGGTGAGAAGGTCTTCTAGGGTAAGAAGGGAACCTGCACGATTTACTCCATATTTGAATTATTTATTACTCATTGACAGTGGAGAGCCAGAGTTATTTGAGGAAGCAGTGCAGGTGGATGCTAGGATGAAGTGGGAGCAGGCCATGGATGAAGAACATAGATCTCTTATGGAAAACCAGACTTGGAATCTGGTGGAGCTACCTGAGGGAAAGAGAGCATTGTATAAAAAGTGAATGTATAGAATCAAAGAGGAAGATGGAGGTAGGAAATGATACAAGGCCCGGTTGATGGTCAAAATATTTTCACAGAAGAAAGGTATAGACGTTGATGAAATTTTTTCTTCGGTTGTTAAAATGACTTCTTTAGGACTGTTCTTGGTTTAGTTGCAGTAGAAGACCTACACTTAGAACAGTTGGATGTGAAGACTGTATTCCTTCATGGTGAGTTAGAGGAGGAGTTGTACATACAGCAGCCACAGGGTTATGAGGTCAAAGGAAAGGAGAGGTTAGTGTGCAAATTGTAGAAGAGTTTGTATGGCCTAAAACAAGCTCCACGGCAGTGGTACATGAAGTTTGACAGTTTTATGCAGGAGAAGGGTTACTCCAGGTGTCACTCAGACCATTGCATGTACATCAAGAATTTTCTTGATGGTATTTATATTATTCTGTGCCTATATGTAGATGATATGCTTGTCGCAGGGAAGAACATGCAGGAAATAAAGGTACTCAAGAAGCAGCTAGGTGAATCCTTTGCTATGAAGGATTTGGGGGCAGTAAAAAAAAATCCTTGGTATGAGAATAACTTGGAACATGAAGGAGAGGAAGCTGGTATTATCTCAAGAAGAGTACATAAAGAATGTCTTGGAGAGGTTTAGTATGCAGGATGCTAAACTGGTTGGTACTCCTTTGGCAGGTCACTTTAAATTATCAAAGGAACAAAGTCCCAAGACTAAGGAGGATAGAATCTAGATGTCCAACGTACCGTACTCATTAGCAGTTGGTAGCTTGACGTATGCTATTGTATGCAGTAGGGCTGACATTTCCCATGTAGTGGGAGTAGTGAGCAGGTTTATGAGTGATCCAGGTAGAGAGCACTGTCAGGTAGTAAAGTGGATCCTTTGGTATTTGAGAGGGACCATGGGGGTAGTATTGTGTTTTGGTGGATCAGACACTACATTACGTGGATATGTAGATTCAGATATGGCAGGAGATTTGGACTATAGGAGGAGCATGATAGGTTATGTATTTACGGTTGGTGATATGGTAGTGAGTTGGATTTCACAGTTACAAAAGGTTGTGGCTTTGTCAACCACATAGGCCAAGTATGTTACTGCCATAGAGGAAAACAAAGAGATGATTTGGCTACAATAGTTTCTTGATGAGTTAGTTCATAAGGAGGAAGTTGGGAGACTACATAGTGATAGTTAGAGTGCTATTCATTTGGTGAAGAACTCCGCTTTCCACTCTAGGACGAAGCACATTTAGCTGAGATATCATTTCATCAGGATAACTTTGGAAGAAGATAAGTTGAAGCTAGAAAAGATTCATACCAGTCAGAATCCTATGGATATGATGACCAAGGAAGTAACAAGGGAGAAGTTGAAGTTGTGTTCAACTTTTATTGGCCTTCATGGTTGATAATGAAGGGTTAAGAACTTTGCTCAATGGAAACAGTCTCCAAGTGGGAGATTGTTGGGCTGTGGAGCCTATTTTTAGTCTTCTTGAATCAGTGTTGAAGTGTTGGAGATTGAATGGTTAAGTTTGGAGACTTCAGAAGCATTTTGCAGTCATTTGCTGTGACGTGGTTGTGCAGTCACTGTGCCATTGCTTCGTCGTTGTTGTTAACATGCTGTTAACATTGGGACTATTTTTTCCAACCGTGGGAAGTTGAAAGATCATGACTTTCAAAATTCTAGGGTCGACTTTAGGGCTTCTTAGGAGGATTGTAATCCTATAAATAGAGGTGTTAGGGTATCTTACAGATATCTTGAGTGTTCAAGAGGTCTTGAGTCTTAATGATCAAGAGGTGATCAAGAGTGACCAAGGTTATGCAATTGGGTGTCTGTTGTGGTTTAGCATCTTTGGAATTCTGTTGTGAGTTCATAACTGAGAGAAGACTATAAGAGTTGTTTTACTCTTGTTAATAATAAAATTTGAGAAAATTCTTGGTGGACATAGCCCACATTGAGTGAACCACATTAAATCTTGTCTTTTCTTCATTTGTGCATTATTTGTTTATGTTGTTATATTTCTGCAAGTTTACTTTTGCTATATAGTTTCCTACTGCTGTGGTTTGAGGAATTGTTTCTGCATATTTGTTCTCTAAGATCTCATTTAAGAAGTATATTTTTAGGATCCAATTGCTAGAGTTTTGCAATGTACACTTCATTTATCTAAGCCAAGATGGCTCTAAATCATATGTGGAAAAATTTATTTCCGGTGGAGAAAGGAAAAGGTATATATGTTGTGTAATTATATATGCAATGATGAATAGGTTTGTGGTGGTAGCTTATATTTTAAAAACCCATAGGAATTAAAATAAGTGTGATTCTGAAGGTGTTTCGCAAGGTCATGTGGTTTCCTCCTACAACCAACTCTCGAAGTTGCTTCCAAAATCTAATTCATAGAACATAATATAATTTTTTTAATGGGTTTTAATTATTACACATTTATCTTTATACAATATCTAATGATTTTTAACAATGAAAATTTAAGCTAAAGGTTTGGATATGCCTCTTGCACATCGATTTCAAAGAGGTTTTATAATGTTTAAAATGTTTTTTACAATATAGAGATGGAATTTTCTAATGTTTATCTTTCCTATTTGAATACCCAATATGTAATTACATGGATAACCCTATTTTATGTTTATTGTAAACAAGTTAAAGGTCAATTTATTTTTCACACCACCCATAATGTGTTATTTGTTAATATATTATAACCAATATAAGAACTATTTATTAGGGGACATGCAACATGGTTTAATATTAAAAACCAATTTTCTCCTGCTTTATATTAACATTGATATTTATCCTACAAGAAATAAGGTACACATATGAGATCATAAATAGAGGAAGGGGAGAAAACCATGCAAGTATTCTAATGCTCTACCACTGAGTTGTAGACCCATTTTTGAATACCATGTTTCCAATAACCTTCCATGTCATGAAATTTCTCTCACACATTTCCTTGAACAGTTTTAGAGCCTCCTCAATGCTTCATTTTTTCTAAAGTCTCCAATCATCATATTCCAACTTCAACTAAATTTATATAATGAATTTTGTCTTGAAATAGTTCATGTGTATTCCATAAGTTTGTATCCATGTTACATACTATGATATAGGGATCAATTTAGGGGAAACATCCCTAATGAAAAATGTAATTGCAATCTTATATGTACTTTGAAATTAAACAAGTGCAATTTTTCCTTCAAAAAGAGCTCTACTTTACCAAAAGAAAAATACACTATTCTTACAAATAACATTTTTATTAGAACCATCGTAATTATATTACTATAAAAAGAGGATATATTAAAAGGGGTGGCTAGAAGGAAAACAAACAATGATAAAAAAAATGCACTAGAAAGAGAACAAAAAATGATAAAAATGTCACATTAAAAACAACTAGCATTAAGTAGTAGTACTAATCAGAGGAGGAGGATTACCATGAGGTGAGAAAATGCCATTGGTAGACAACTCATCATTTGGAAAGTCCTGAAAGAACCATCCATCCAGAGGGTACTAAGTAGCTTATGGTCACATAACTCCGCACCGATGAGGTAGGGATCTTGGGACACATGCGCCCTATAAAAGAGAGGTCCATCATGATAGCATACTATTCATGGGAGTATCCACATTCTTGCACCACAGCGGTGAGAGTTCCATCCCCCATGTTGCTGAGGTGGTAGAGTGTCAAAATATCCATGGCTAGAGAATTGGATTAGTGTGTAGATATGGCAGTATTAGACACATAGTGTAAAGGGTAATCCTATAGTGTGTAGGTAGATCCATAAGATGTTGAAACTCTAGGTTCATTTTCTTAGCTTGTTCCTAAATCTGCAAGTAAAAAAAATGGAGAACATAAATTATATCATTATAATCAAACTGAAGGGATATAATATCATGATTAAATATAAATGCATTTCTAGATTTCCATAGTTTAAATAAAGTGGTAATTCTACAAAAAATCCATAAGAATGCAATGTAGGAAGGCCAAAAAAAAGAATCACCAAATAGAGTCATTCTCCAATTGAGATGGTCATCGTTATAAGGCTTTAACAAAGAGTGAATCTATATCTACGAACCTTGATCATGAGATTAAAAAACTATAAAATAAGGTTAAAATTTTTATCACTACATCAAGTTAGGCATTAGGGGTTGGCCACACGAAGATATTTGGGTTTTTCACGAAGAAAAAGGCATTGATCTTGAGTTAAACATGGGATTACCAAGAAGGATTGTTGTAAAAAATAAAATTCGAGGGGATGAGTTGAGGTTACATCTATAATTCTTGTTGAGAGTGGAAAAAAAGGAACTCCTTAGCTAGTGGAGAAA
Organism: Taxus chinensis; assembly: GCA_019776745.2. Taxonomy (NCBI): domain Eukaryota; kingdom Viridiplantae; phylum Streptophyta; class Pinopsida; order Cupressales; family Taxaceae; genus Taxus; species Taxus chinensis. Next base: position 884,850,901 of record CM034151.1, read on the forward strand.
TCTATGCATGTAATTTTTAAAATAATGTCCAAGTTCAACCACCAGGCCTTCCACCAATGAATAGGAGGTTGTGTACAATATGGAAAAAATTATGCAAATTAAATATAATTACACACTAAAAAACACCAAATATAATAATCTTCAAATTAAATTCCTTTGGGATATTTTATTATTGAAAGATATTACATATATAGGAGAGAGTGATCCTTAAATAGAGGAGTCAAACATCATCCTTAACTACCAATATAATCCCACCATATCTCCATTAATATCTCAATACCATTATTCTCTCTCACACTCTCAAAAAAATATATATGAGATTATATCTCAAAACAATATTAATTTATCCTAATATTATCAGTTGTTGTGAAAAATCATTATTTTGAAACACTAAATCAATTTAAATAATACTTTTACTAATGTTCACACTAGAACATAGTAATTCCTAAAAATCACGCCCTTAGTGTGAACATGGGTAAAGCTTCATCTTGTACATGTTCATGTTTCAGTATGGTTTTACAATTTTTTTTACAACCAAACAAAAGTATGGTTTTAAAATTTGATTTAGCATTAACCACAAGAAGGTTTTAGAGGACAACTAGTAACCCTATAAATAAGGTTTTGAAGGACAACCAACAACCCTTACAGAAAAAGGTCTTACATGGTTAACTAGTAACCACTACATATCAACATACTTTTTATCTCACATAAAACTCATACAATGGGGATTGCATAGGAATATCAATCTTACATCATGAACATGTATTATTCTACATAATAAAAAAACTCACAAGAAAATAACCACACTACTGAAAAATAAATAAGCCACTAATTCATCTGTGGTCCCATCGATGGTGAATAACGAGAGGTCACTGATTAAAACCCTTAAACCATTTCCTATGTCCTCCAAAGAAAGGCTTCTAACTCATATTTATTTGTCTTTGAGGATATATATATATATATATATATATATATATATATATATATATTCATGTTCCATCAAGTATCAATGTTTTTATGGTCAACCATTTTTAGGTTCATTATCTCAATAATATATTGCTTCAATATTTTTTTGAATTTTGTTGTTTTGACATTACATTAATTAGATGTCATTTTGTACCTAAAATACATCCATTTTACAATTTATTTGGTTCTTTTACAATGATACTTTGATGACACTAGACACAAAAAAATGAAAACAATTTCTTTGTGAACTTGACCCAATCTTTCATAAAACTATAATGACTGACTCTTGTGACGATAAAAAATGTTAATGACTTAGGCGATATTTTATTTTCAGTAATGAATTGATCGCAAATCTACTGAATTATACAAGACTAAACAAATCTTATTGGAACAACTTGAAACAAAATACTTACACATATATTAATAAACAACCTAACAAATAAAAAACTATCTAAAAACATTGACTAGACAATATAAAATTCAAGCTAATAAACCTTGACTCATTAAATTTGCACTTGGGGAGAATGGCGGTGTTGTCATGTTCAAGGTCAAATGTGAAGTAGAAATATGAAACAAATCCGAGTAGTTTTTCATGTTTTCTCTTAAACCGTGATGTGGGTTTGGCTAATATTTTAAAAGTAAGAGAATACAACACATATCTTCAAACCCAATACATATTTCAAAATTTAGAATCTGGGTTTTTGTCAAATGATCAATTTATCAGCCCTTCTTTTTACAAAAAAACATTTTCACTCAAATTACACAGACATTTAGGCACACCTATAGGATGAATCTGAAGATGACATAAACTTAAATTTTGTGAGTATTTTTAATTTTATTTTAATTAAAAAATGAGACATTAATCTGATGTCATACACGTAAACCACATTCTTTTTATTACGAGGTGTCTACTGAAAATTTTCTCACAAGATTCTTTCAACCATCTTCTTATTTTCTACTACACTTGCACAAGGAAACTTGCTCTGATACCTATGTAAAATATGGAAATGTTTATGCTAATAAATATACTTACACATTAAGAAAACACTGAATATAATAATATTACTAATGTTCACACTAGAAAATAGTAATTTCCTAATAGGTTGTAGCCCCAACTTATAGAGCATAAAATATGGAAGAAGCTCCTACACTTTGTGCATAAAATTGAGATAAAAAATGTTAAGGGAATTAGAAATTCAAATAATGGATCCAATCACTAGAGTGAACCAAGATATGAATGGTGTTGATGTCCTTATTTAGAAAGTGAACAACTTTAATTTCATGGGTTTACCAAAAACGAATGTAATTTCCAATCATAATAGCAGACCACGAGATATTGTGGTCATTAAAGGACAATATAGTCTTGAACCCTGCACCAACCCATGAAAGGTAGGGTTTGAAAGCCTCAAATTCCCACCATAATCTTCTAGCCACGAAATTACTATCAATTTGAATAAGATCTTGAGTAATCATTATAGTGTGGAGACCTATATTCTTCCATCCCTTCTTACTATCGGGAGAACCTACTAAAATATAGTGATGTAGGAGAATTATCCATGCTTCCTAACTTTAACGACATGGTGTTAGGTTTTGGATTTGCACTTGGAATGAAACCACAGTCAGGGGAAAAGTAAGTACCTCCTCTTTAATGGGAGAGGTTCCCTTATTGAAAACAGGGGAAAAACCTATGTACAAATATACAATCTTTCATTCAATGGTGGTTTCCTGATATCTTGAAATGTGTTTTATTCCTGGAAAGTTATCAATACATGAGGATAGAAGACATTGAAGAGAGGATGGAGGTAGAAGAAGATAATACTTTCAGGGAAAAGAGATGGTAGAGAATACCCTTATATGTATTGAGCAAATGAGATATAGAGTAGAACCATTCACGTTTATAACAGGAACAATCTACAGACTCAAACTTATTGAGATTGTATAAACTAGAACACAAAGTTTCTAAGCATGTAAGGATTAAATGATTCACAGACCAGAGCGAAAAGGAAAGAGAAAGCAGAGGAAAAAGGGGAAAACCTTTGTATTGGTTTTTTCCAATTAGAAATTACAGTTCCAAAATATCAAAATTCCAACCCATAGAATGGATTTGAAATACCATGATATAGCTCACTAGAGACGGTTACAACTTCCTTGAGAAAGCAAGAAAAAGTTACAACTTATTCCAATTATTTGCACCCTCTCGAATTCTTGATTTTTTCAAAGAAACGTTAATGGCAGAAAAACTAGTTTTTTAAATATATAGCCATTACATTATTTCACCAGTTAAAACATGGGCCATTCAATTTGCTTCTACAACTTTAAATTTTGGCTGCCCATGTGCAAGGAATTGATTAGAGCGGGCCTGCAGATGCCTTTTGCATTTTTTACCTTTGAAGTTGTGTCAAGGTGACACATGGAGAGCTCCGCCGGTTCCTTTATACTTTGCTGATTCGGGTGTATTTCCTGGTTGACTTATGTTGACCCCTAGACACATGGAGGGTTGGCATTCATTCGAGTTTCCATTTTGGAAATGCCTCCTAAAATTTCACCGAGCTAACATGTGTCTCCTTCCGCAGGTCTTGTACTTTTCAACGGACAACTCTATCTCCCCATTGACTTTAACCATGTTGCGAGCTAGTGCTACTTGGAGACTGACCCTTTGATTTCACTTCTGAAATTGTGTCGTTAAGGCACATGGAGACTTCTGCCAACCCGCCCATACTTAGTCAATCTTAACAATCAACTCTCTCTCTTTTTGGACCTGGGACACGTGGAGGATTGACACAAGTTTGAGAACTACCCCTGGATTTGACTCTTGAAGCTGCACCAGTGAGGCACATGGCTCTATCTACTGAACCTTCCATACTTAGCCAATTTGAGATTTTTTTACCTTCATTTTGAACTTGGGACACGCGGAAAGCCTGTGCTTATTTGAGGACTGTAACTTAGATGTTGCCCCCAGATTTACGTTGTTTGGACACATGGATGCTTCTACTGACACTTGAAACATGGCCAAACCACATCCAATTAGATATTCCCATGTACTACCCGTGGATTCTAGGGTAAAAATTAATGGGGAAGATACACCTATCATTCCTTACTGCGGGAAGAAAAATAAAAATAAGGAAAGAAAATTCACCATTATGTCTGACTTTCAAATTGTTCTCCATGAATGGGAAAACTGCAAACAATGTTAGGCTCGACATGATCTAGTACTCTAAGGAACAGACTCAAAATTTCGAAACTTGACTTCAAAAGAGGGGAATTTTGAGGACGACAACAGCTGGCTCTTTCTGGGGATAACTTGGCTTGGAACAAAGACACAAGGCAAGATCAAGAACTACAGATAAATCTAGGAAAGAGAACCAGTGCCTTATCCATTAGACAAAGGATTCAAAAGAAAAACCAATACAAGGCAACACACAGAATGTGGGAAAAGAAACAAAACAAACCAAAAAGGGAAGAACAGAAACGAAACACAAAGGAATGACCCAAAACCAAAACACTATACAAAATATAAAGAAGGACCACCTAATCACCTAGGACTTGAACAACTTCAAATACTGCCCACTATAAGGAAGTTGTAGAGGAGAACCATCCATGTAATATAGATAAAAAGAGTTCTCTTTAGAAAAAATTCTGATTCTAAAAGGACCAAGCCAAAAGAATCAAACTTACCATGACTTCCTCGTGGCTCATGTCTTTTGTCCCAAACAAACACAATGTCTCCAACTTGGAAAGCTCTGGGTTTGGATTTCTTGTTAAATAAAGCCTTCATTTTCAACTGATGAGCTGCTACACTATCAACCACTTGCAATCTGTCCTCATTAAGCTTCTGAAGGTATAAAATTCTCTTGTCCAAAGAGCTACTGAAAATTGAATCTTCAATGGTTTTCATCAAATGCAAGGATGGAAATTCCACCGTGACGAAAGTTGAGCTTCCACACCATACACCACTTGGAAAGGAGACATTCCAATTGGTCTCTTGGGTGTAATTCTATCAACCCAAATTACATCATATAGCTTCTTATGCCAATTCCTCTAAGAATCATTTACAAGATTTCTAACTATGTTGACCAAGTTCTTGTTTGTTGATTTTACCTATCCATTCCCTTGAGGGTAGTAATCTGAAGAATGAGAAAATGAGATCACATACCCATAGCAGAAGTCCATCATCTCAACAGAAGAAAATTTGGAAGCATTGTCAGTCGCAATTGGATTTGGGGTCCGAAACCTGATCAATATGTTCTCCTTAATGAGGATGCAAACTACCTCAGAAGTAGTGCTCTTGACTGGGATGGCTTCCACCCACTTGGTGAAGTAATCTGTGGTAGTCAACACATGGGTATGTAAAGTACTAGAAGGTGGGTTAAGAGTTCTAATGAAATCCAATCCTCATTTTTGAAAGGGCTCATCAATCACTACTGAATTTAGTGGCAAAGCAACCAACTTAGGTCTTCCAAAAAATGCTTGGCATGCTTCACATTTACCAACCCATTTTGATGCATATTTTAATAGAGTGGGCCAATAATAACTAGCACGAAGTATTTTATGAGCTATTACAATGGAGGAGAAATGACCCCCACAAGCCAGGTCATGAAAAGTAGAGAAAATCTTCATTTATTGCTCCTTGTCTACACACTTCAAAAACCTTCCATCTATGCCTCATTTGAACTAAGCATTCTCCCATAGCACATATTGTGCAGACCTCAGTTTGATGGCTCTCTTATCTTTGGCACTCAAGTGAGATGGACACTCTCCATAGGTCAGAAAGTGAGCAATGTCAGTATATCATACATCTAATGAGTTGAGGAATAGAAACATAGAGACATCAACTCCATCTTTGGACAATTCCTTGGCAGCTGCTTCAACAATGAGTTCACACAGGCTCTTACCCTTAACCAAATTTTTTGGAATGATGTCAAGATCACACTATTACACTTTTGCTACCCAATTACCTCTCTTAGTTCCAAATTCTTGCTAAGTAAGAATGAATTTGATTGTTGTATCAGGTACCAGCACCACTGAATGAGAATTTAGGATGTAAAACCTAATCTGCTTGATAGCTTTGACAACTGAAAAAGTATGTTTCTCCATCATGGTGTACTTCAGCTCATGATTTTTTAAGAAATAACTCATGAATGCAATTGAGATCTCATGATCTTCAGAATTTTTCTAGGCTAACACAACATCTAGGGTATTTTCAGTGGCATAACAATAGATAATGAAATCTATGCTAAAGTCAGGGCATGCCAAGATTGGAGTCTTTACAATAGCCTTTTTAATGTCCTCAAATGATTTCTTCCCTTCAGAGGACCAACCAAAAGTTTCCTTCCCTTGCATCATACGAGCAATGCTCATAGTAAGTTTTGTAAAATCAGGGATGTATCTCTTTAGGAAATTGATCTTACCAAAGAAAGAATGGATACCTTTCATACTTGATGGAAGAGGAATTTGTCTGGATGGCCTGAACTCTCTCCAGATCAATCTTGATCCCTTCCTTTGAAACAATATGTCCCAACATCTTTCCTTCTATGACACAAAACATAGACTTCTTAGGGTTTAAATAAATTCCATGCTCTCTACACTTCTGCAATATTGTTTAAAGGTGTTGGAAGTGATTTTTTCTTGCTTTAGAAAACACTATCAATTCATCCAAATACACAACAATGCATTTCCCTTTCAAACTTCCAAAATCCAAGTCCATGGCCCTCTGGAAAGTAGCACCAACATTGATGAGACTTAATGGAATCCTCCTGTATGCAAAGGTGACCCAAGGAGTTGTAAAGGTAGTCTTATGTTGATCTGCAGTATTCACCTCTACTTGATTGTACCCCTAGAATCCATCTAACATATATAGCATCTTTGATCCTGTAACAACTTGCAATACTTGGTCCATCATGGGGAGAGGGTAATTATCCTTCAAAGAACCCTGATTTAGATTTTTGAAGTCCACACAGATCCGGATCTCACCATTCTTCTTCCTGACATGAACTATATTAGAAATCCACATTGAATGGTGGTTGGGGGAAGATGATCCTAGCCTTCAGAAGCTTTTGTATTTCTTGGAAAATTTTATCATCTATATTTGGATTATATTTCCTTTGATTTTGTTTAAAGGGTTTGATCCTAGGATTAAGAGGAATGAAATGTTGCATTTCTTTAGGTTGAAAATCCTTAAGATCATCATAAGAGTAAGCCAGAACATCAACATACCTCTTCAATAAATTCACCACCTTCTTTTTCTCTTCTTGAGTGAATCATTTTCCAATGTTGACCATTTTGGGATCATTAAGACTCCTAATATTCACTTTCTCAGTCTCAGTATATTGTCGGGCTCCTTGGGAAACTTTAGACATCATATATCTATCATGTTTATCAAAAAGATCCTCCAAACTCACCAGCACTTTAGGAATTTTTTTGCCTTTCATTTTGATGCATCCATCTTGATTCATCTCTTCTTTGACAACATATTCATTTGATGACACACACTCTCTAGGAATTTTTTCACTTCCGTCAAAGTACATGTGATCAAAGTTGTCTCTAAGCTCCAAGAAAGAAAGAAAATGTTGCTCATCATTGAAAACTTGCCAATTATTTGCATTGTTAGGCACACTAGGTCTATGGATCAGATCAATGGTGAATTTCTCCTGAGGGAAATTGGGGTGAGGAATCAACAAGGACCTCGAAAAAACTAGAGAGTCAGCCCTAGTGTTCCTTTCCCTTCACATAACTTCAATGGAAAAAACATCAAGGAATTCAATGGAATCCCAAAACAAATTCCTATAGTGTTTCAACCTTCTGCTCTTTACCTTATAAAGGTCTCTAACTTTTTTTATAATTATCTCGACATCTCCATGAGAAAGAAGGTTCTTCACTCCCATTTCCTTCACCATGCTCAACCCATGAATAAGGGCCTTATACTCAGCAGTATTGTTGGTATTTTCAAACTGAAATTTGAAAGAGAAAGGATGAACCTCACCCCAAGGAGAAATAAGCACTACACCAACTCTAGAACCAGCTGAATAACAACTTCCATCAAAATCCAAATTCCACACACCATTAGGATCAAGCAACACTTCCTTTGGAAAACTTGTCTCCTCTTGTGACATGATCATGTAGTTCCCATGCCCAATGTATTCATACATTATTTATGCTTTAGGATCATCTGTCTTTTGCACAACATACTCTGCTTGTTTCTCAGGCAAAAACTTCTTCATCTTCCCATTGACAAGGATCAAGGCATGTGACCAATCCATTTGGATTTCACCTCCAACATCTTTGCAAAAGTTCCTACTTAGCAACATGCCATAGGAAGAAGGGATATCAACAACCAAGATGGTAGCCAAGACCTTCTTCTTTGGTAAAGTAACAAAAGCTACTTGTGCATCCTTGAATATCCCAACCAAAGACACTTCTCTACTTTCCATGGAATAACAAGAGCCATAAGTGCGGGTTAGGGTTGGAACCAAAGCATGAGCCACTTTTGTAGGCATTAAATTATCAAATGCACCAGAATCAATGACACAATTGCTAAGCTTGTGGCCAACTATGAGGAGAGTCAAAAATAAGGGTTTGATCTTCTCATTGGGTGAAGTGACTACAACCACAAGGTTGGGTTGAGGTGAAGAAGAAGGAGTGGGAAAAATGATTTTAGAAGAATGGGCTTGGGTTTTATATTTAGAATTTACAAAGATAACCATTTTGGTAAAGGCTGTAGGATGGGTTTGATAGAACTCTGCCCCATAAATTTGAATCTTGGTCTTTTTAAGATGGTCTATAATATCAAAAGATCCAGATGTGGATGGAGAATCACTATTAGGAGTAGTAAGAGCTTTTGATTTATCAGCTTTATCATTTGTTGGACAAGAATTCTCAGAAGCAAAATTAGAGGAAGAAGGACCAGTAGAGCTTACCTTTTGGGTGGAAGTATTAGGAATAGGATCTCCTCTTCTTGCAATCACTAGGATGGTGATGGGGTACTCCTTGGATATTTTTACAGGTTGCACCACTTTTTCCTTTTTGTTGGTTTGCTCCTGAGTCATAACAACATATGATTCACTGTTCATCTCATCCACTACAACATCATAGTCATCTTGATCATCCACACCCTCAATGGGGAGGAAATGAACTTGAGAACCACCAGGATCCTCTAGTTCTTCATCAGATTCCTCTTCTTGTTCATCATAGAGTCCATTTTCTTCCTCATCATCAGGCTCAAGAACCTCACAAGTAGCATTAACAAGCACCTTGAGGGGTGGACCTTCAATATCCAACCTAGTTTGAGAAGAGGGCAAGTGGTTCTTAGGTTAAAAGTTCTTCCTTGGAACATCTTGATATGGAGCATGTTGACCCAATTGATTTTTTATGGTAATGAGGTCATTAGCTAGCTTTTTGCACCAACAAATCTACATTACCTCCAGGAAAAAAAAAAGAAGAAGATACTTTGGATTTGAAATATTCCCTTTTCAGCTTTCCAGATATGATCAATTCATCTCCCACATTGATAGCCAATCTCTGATCAACATCCAAAGTTGCAAGATTTTTTCTCCTCATGACATAGCTTACTTCCGAAAATTGATCATTCAAGAAGAAACACTTCTCAATCTAATTAATAGGTCTAGTATCTAGTGGAATCTTGTTAACCAACTTGTTGAACTTGGCCACAAATTCTCTCATAGGTTCATATGGCTCCTTTTTTATTTGAGAAATATGAGATAGCAAAGCATGCACATCCAAAGCATGCCAACCCACCGAAGGTAGGGTTTGATAGCCTCAAATTCCCACCATAATCTTCTAGCAATGAAATTACTGTCAATTTGAGTAAGATATGCAGTAATCATTATAGTATGGAGACCTATATTATTCCATCCCTTCTTACCATTGGGAGAACCTACTAAAATATAGTGATGTAGGAGAATTATCCATGCTTCCTAACTTTAAACGACATGGTGTTAGGTTTCATATTTTCACTTTGAATGAAACCACAGTCAGGGGACAAGTAAGTACCATCCTCTTTAATGGGAGAGGTTCCCTTATTGAAAGAAGGGGAAAAACCTATGTATAAATAAACAATCTTTCATTCAATGGTAGCTTCCCAATATCTTCGAATGTGTTTTATGCCTGGAAAGTTATCAATACATGAGGATAGAAGACATTGAAGAGAGGAGGGAGGTAGAAGAAGACGATACTTTCAGGGAAAAGAGATGGTAGAGAAAACCTTTATATGTATTGAGAAAATGAGATATAGAGTTGAACCATTCAAGGTTATAACGAGCACAATCTACAAACTCAAAGTTCATGAGATTGTATAAACTAGAAAAAAAAGTTTCTAAGCATGCAAGGATTAAATGATTCATAGATCAGAGAAAAAAGGAAAGAGAAAGATGAGGAAAAAGGGGAAAACCTTTGTATTGATTTCTTCCAATTAGAAAATACAATTCTAGAATATCAAAATTCCAACCCATACAATGTATTTGAAAGCCCATGATATAGCTCCCTAGACACGGTTACAAATTCCTCAAGTAAGCAAGAAACAGTTACAACTTATTCCAATCATTTGCACCCTCTCGAATTCTTGAATTACAAAGAAACGTTAATGGCAAAAAAACTAGTTTTTAAAATATACGACCATTACATTATTTCACCAGTTAAAACATGGGTCATTTGATTTGCTTCTACAAATTTAAATTTGGGCCACCCACATGGAAGGAATTGATTGGAACGGGCCTGCGGACGCCTTTTTACATTTTTTGCCTTTGAAGCTACACCAGGATGACACGTGGAGAGCTCCACAGGGTCATTTATACTTTGCTAATTCGAGTCTATTTCATGCTTGACTTATGCTAATCCCTAGACATGTGGAGGGTTGGCGATCATTTGAGTTTCCATTTTGGAATCACCTCCTAAAATTGCATTGAGATGATGCGTGTCTCCTTCCGCTGGTCTTGGAATTTTCAATGGCCAACTTTATCTCCCCATTGAATTTAACCACGTTGCAAGTTGGGGCTACTTAGAGACCCCGACCCCTTTGATTTCACTTCCAAAATTGCACCGTTAGGGCACATGGATACTTCCACCAATCCACCCATAATTAGTCAAATTTAACAATTGGCTCTCTCTCTTTTTGGACCTGGGACACGTGGAGGACTGGCAAAAGTTTGAGAACCATCCCCCACTTTAACTATTGAAGTTGCACCGATGAGGCACGTGGAGCCGTCCGCTAAACCTTCCATAGTTTATTTGAGCTTATTTTACCTTCATTTTGAACCTAGGACATGCAGAAATCCTATGCTTATTTGAGGACTGTTCCTTGGACCCTGCCCCTAGAGTTGCGCCATTTCAATGCATGGAGGCTTCTGCTAACACTTGAAACATGGCAAAACCGCATCCAATCATAGATTCCCACGTACTACCTGTGGATTCTAGGGAAAAAAATAATGGGGAAGATACACCTGTCATTCCCGAATATGGGAAGAAAAATAAAAAGAAGGAAAGAAAATTCACCAATACGCCTGACTTTCAAAATTTTTCTCTATGAATGGGAAAAGTACAAACAATGTCAGGCTTGATGTGATCCAATACTCTAAGGAACAAACTCAAAATTTCAAAACTTGACTTCAAAAGAGGGGAATTTTCAGGACAACAACACATGGAAAAATCCATTTTCTGCCTAGGGAAAGACCTTTTAAAGAAAGATTAATAAATCCTATGTTAATTTTCTCTAAAGGGTTACAATACACCTCATAGGCCACATGGTGAAATACCTTAGTGTGCTTTGTATTGGCCCATAATAAATTATGAAACAACATGGCCAAATAGTTATAGGAGTCGTTAGAAGGTTCCAAACATGAAGAGTGGTATACATGCATGACAACAAGAATCTTAGTGAAAACCTGAAATTTATCGTCCAAGGAAAGAGGTCTGGTTATTAAATAAGAAATATTTTTTCCACGTGAGAAATAACATATTGTTAGAGAATAGAAGTGGTGTAATAAAAATTCAAGTTAATGCCTAGAAACTTAAACACTTCTCCATGTTACAGTAATTTCCAAGAGTACTTCATGATATAATTTTCCATGGGGAGAATAATTTTCATATAAAATATGGTTTTATTCCTTTCTAGAGAAAAGCCAGAGGCCAGGAAAAGATGCCTAGGTAGTCAAGCACTTTTGTAATGGATCTTTCATTTTGTGAAAGCATAAGAAAGGATTCATCTATAAATACCCATTTAAAATATGAGAAGAATGGTTGGGAAGATAAATTATATGGACCAACCTAATTGTGGCACGGTGTGTAAGTAGATAAACAAAGGCCTTAGAAATAAGCATAAAAAGGGCCAAAATAAGAGGTAAACCTTAGTGAATCGAGCGATAAATTCCATAGTTGGGGGATTTCTTCTCATTCATAGTAAGATAAGTGGAAGCATAAAAAAAGAGAGTTTTCATAACCCATAAGAAAAGGTCGCAAAATACAAGAGCCTTCAAAATGGATAAATTGGAAGACTAATCTATGTGACCATAAACCTTTTCAAAGTACATATTGAGAAAAATAGATATTCGGAAAAGAGGCCCCAAGCCCATTCCATGCCTTCTTAAACTATAGTGATATTATCTATGATATACTTAACTTTGATCAAGTCGGTTTTATCAGGTACAAAAATGACTGAAATAAGGTTGTGGAGCTGAAGTTTTAGAGATACACGAAGAATTTTCTTTGAAAAATTAAGCAAGGTAATCAACCTCTAGTTGGTAATGAGCTTGAGGTCATACATCATAGGTACAAATTTAATGTTTCCTTTGTTAATAATTTATCCCAAATAACTATTGGCTAATGCATATTTGTAGACTTGAAGCATATCCATGCCAACAAAGTTCCATGTAGCCTTATATAACTCACAAGGGAAACAAAAAATATTTGGGGCATTCTCATCTACCATGCAATGTATGGTAGAATGCGTCTCATCGAGAGTGAGGGGATAATCAAACTATATTATAGTTACCTATGAAATATTTATTATAACAACATCTAATCATTTCTTAAGGGAAACCTGATGGTCATGCTACAATCTTGTGCTTGAAAAAAAAAATGATAATGTTCTACAAAGGTAGTGGTGATGCCAGGAAAGCTAGTGAGACAAGTTTGAGTAGTGGAGATACATATGATCTACTCTGTGGTTTTTTTGGGTATGAACGGACTTAAACATTCCTTAGTAACCAAATAAAAAACCTTGAGCCAATCCAATATAGCATGAATTTGGTCACCTTGGGAACTAGGTGTCAATAAGCTTGAGATTGTATCATAGAATAGCTACATCAGATTGCATCTAAATATTGAATGGGTCATTTTCAAGGCATGTTGAGACTCCTTGAAATTCAATTTGGAGAGAAAATTAAAATTGGTTAAAAAATTACACTAGCTACTTCCCAAAGTTTTGCAGGAGCTTGGTGGTTCATTGAATGGGATATTTCTACCACCTAATCTAACCAACAGTGTATGATAGCTGAGATGCAAAATCCTAGATTTGGGGAATGATGACTATGGATCTTGCATGTAGCAAGAGTGATGTGTTCACGTAGAATGTATTACATAACATTTTGATTGGAGTTCCTCCATAAATGATCTCAAATGTGATGGAATAGAGGGCTGAGAATATGCACTCATGATGGATAGTTATGAAGGTGTCACCCATGATATTGAATGAGAACATGTGATGTTGAGAAAGAAGGGTGAAATAAAGCCTATTAAAAATGATGTCTTTTCCAACTCAAAATTTGGACCATGTGAACTAAAACTTAAGAGTAAAATTCTTCTGATGAAGAAGCACGTCCACTAAGCTTTGATTTTTTTTAAATAAACAAATTTTCTCATTCTGTAATGTACCAATGTACAGGTAAACCACCTTATTTAACTTTGAAATTCTCAATAATATTGATATCTCCACAACTTAGCTAAAAAATAATGGTGGATTGCCAACAAGTCATCTCCATAAATTGTTTGTTTCAGGACCATCATTAGAGGCATATTTATTAACAATACCAAAAGCATCACCTTTGGAATTTAATAGGACCTTGTTAGATATGTGCCTAAAAATTTAAAATTTGGATCCATTTACGGTGTAGTTTGTGCCTCACTTCCCAAAGGGGGGGTGTGAGGGGGCTTCCCCCCACTCATATCGCAGGGGGGGGTCCTAAAGAAAAAATTAAGGAGTCAATCTCTTGTTTTTAGAAAGATGAATTCAACAAAATTCTATCTTTAGGAATGAAAATATTAATGGAATTTTCCCACTCTATTATTAGGAGGAATCCTAACTATACTTCACCAATTAGGTGTGTGTGTGTGTGTGTGTGTGTGTGTGTGTCTATATATATATATATATATATATATATATATATTTGTCGAGATCTAAATTTTCTCATAATGAGTTCCCATGTAATATGTTCATCTTAAATTGAGAAAATATTTATCTCTTACACCGTGGATGTTTCCCTAAGAACTTAGCTAGGGTTTTACCATGTCAATATGGTGATTGTCTCTTGCATATTTGGTATTTTCTATATTTCATTTATCTCGATCTCTGTAAACTAGTATTTTATTATTCAATTTTTTACGTATTCATTACTGCAAAAGACTTTGGTTTCCTAATAAGTAACATTAGAACATCATTTTGATGGGTGTCATTATTTCCTTCATTTAATCAACTTCTTATTGATGTCATATTCAAACCAGGGGTGTCTCTAAAGATATATACAACCAGAATAATCCTATCGATCTAGTAGTTGACTATAGTTATTTTTGTATTTTTTGGGGGATATTTTCAATGTCTTAAGGAATTCTTGGTAAAAACCCTTATTTAAATCATACTATGAATTTTTTTCTGAAAGTAAACACACTAAAAGCTTTGCTGAAAGGAAACACACTTTGCAGAATGGAAATAAAAACACTTGCTTTTGGAAATAAACACAAAACTTAGAGTGCTTAAAAATGGTTGCAAGAAGAATAAGAATCTATCTAGACACCTGTAGGAATGAGTATACAACAGAGTTTAACTAGAAGAATTAAAAGCGATATAGAATTAACAGATCTAAACTATTTGCTTAGGAAATATAAATACCAAATAGATGAATATATTGGTCCTTGGGGCATTGGGCCCTTGCTCCTCCTTGAACTAGGATTTAACAAGTTAGAATTGTCCCAAACAAGAATGGCTATTTATTGATAAAACATTCGATATTACAAAACATACTTGATCTACGTACTTCAATCTATATTGCTTATTCTAGATGTATATCTATCTTCTCTATATTTATCTACTACAGGTATACTTATATATACATTTATAATCATAGTTGTCTCTATGATTCTGATGAAATTGAATCGTGCCCAGAATAGCTACTGACTCGGATTGTGGTTGATCAGATAACTGTAAGATAACTATCCCTAGATCTGTGATCGGAAATCTTCTCATCCTTTCCTAATTGAAAGGTTCGTTGATGCTAAATCCCCATATGTGGTTAGAATAGATAAAATTCCGTCAGTTCCGAAACTTTAGAGAAGTTCTAGAACCATAGGAAATCGTTAAATATCAAAACCATGAGAGTTACAAAGCTATACTCAGGAGTTATAGAACTAAGTCTGAAAATTCTGGAACTAAATACTGAAGTTTCGGAGCTAAGTCTGAAAGTTATAGAACTAGGTGATGAAGCTTGTGAATGTGTAATGGAGTTCCAGAACTAGCTTGGAAGTTCCAGAAACTAAGCCGTAATGGAACAGATGCTACCAAAACATGTTGAACGCTACATACTTCATTTCTTCAACTGATTGGACCCGCTTTATTACAAAATTGAATTTGCAACACACTCCATCAGGAATTTCAGAGCTTTTAAAAGTTAGAATCAAAATCAATCAAAAGATGGACAATTACATCCTAACTCATATCAGATCAAATAAAATTCACAAAATGCAATCAAACTTAATAAAAAGGAGAGTAAGATGAGATCATTTATTGTACATTTAACGGGCATATTCTGGCCTCATCATTTTCCCCGTACATACTTGTTTGTAAGTCCCTTTACAAACTTTATTCTTCAAAATTGGGGTTATGTATTCTGCATTCTATTTGATTGCTCATATTTAATGGCTGAAACTTGATATCCCAATGCTTAAACTTAGAGGTGCTATACCCTTCTCCTGCTTCTATTTTCCTCTTCCACTCTTCAAATTGAGTAGGATCTTGAGGTTCTCTATTTTTCCAAGGAGACATGGGGGTGAGAAGTAGAGGGGGCCTTGTTCGCATTCCCATCCATATGTGCCCATAGGTCTCATTGATCAGAGGAAATATTGTTCATAAATATTTTGCTCTTTCTAAACTCCAGATCAAATTTGTAGGGGATATTACTTCCCTTCTTCTCAAGGAAACCGTAATAAGTTCCCACATTTTCAAGAATCCCTCATAAATATATTCAAACTTCTCCTCATCATACAAGGTAAAGGTATCAAAACTTTTTTTAGGATGGAAAAATAATGTATCTTGAATCATTCATCAAAGGAATGATTTTTAAAATGTATGAAGAAGGCAGAAGGTTTACCATAGTGAGCCCTCATGTAGAGACTAGTTGAGCTAGATTTCATATAAAAATTAAAATCCGTTTCCTTCCATGCAATTTGATTTTGTAGAAAAGAGACAAATGCATTGAGCTGAATTTCCCCCACATACAAATTGATCATAAATCATGTGTTTGTTTCTAGCATCAGATTCCAAAGATAGAATTCACACAGAAGATTTTTTTTCTCAGGACTGGCTAAAGAATAAGTTGTCATGAACTAAGATTCATCTTTTAGTTCATGTGGAATTCCACATGCAGTCCTTGATAGCTACAGGACTAGGTTCTTCCAAATAAACACTATATGTAGGAGAGGGTTTCCTACAGGCAAGTAATTTTTCACTCATAAAGTAGACCATCTGTATTTTTGTAAGACATTTATATTTGTCTCCTTCTTCCTTATAAAACTTTTCCTCCCACTCTTGTCTTGCTTTATTTTATTTTTCCATCTTGGTCTTCAAATCTTCATTGGATGTTTTAGCTTCTTTGAGTTCCTTGCAAGTTTCATTCCATAGTTTTTTGAGCGGAAAATAAGTTAACTCGGTCTGTGAAGAGACCGTGGACACAACATTCTATTTTCTAGAAGTTTGGCATTCTTCCTCTTTCTCTATCAGTTGTTTTTTAATTACTGATAATTCCTCAGTCCTAACTAAAAGTTGAGTTGTTAGCTCTCTAATGAGCATTTCCCTCTATTCTAATTTGAGTTTGAGGAAATCCAATTCCTCATCCTTTTCCCTGAAAATCAGCTCAGCTCTAGACAAGAATAGAGCCTATTTAACCTGATGTTTTTATTCTTCCTCTAAAATTTCTTGGGGAGTTGAGAATTCTTTTTCTATCAAAGGAAATTTACCTTTTCATCTCTAGGATGCCAACTCTTCTTCTTCATGTGATAATGCTGATGGTTCAGCCAATTCTTGAAAATCCTGCTCCTCAAGTCTCTCATCTCCTTTGTCCATCTCAGCTTGGCTTGGTTCAGGAGGAGTCATGGCCATGCTGCCAATAATACCAATAGCTTCTTTTTCCACCTTTTCCTGTTCACTCATTCCCTCTGAGATTTCCCTTGACCTCTTATGAATTTTCCTTCTTTGGGGAATTTCAACATGCCCAATGGTGGATTTCCTCCTAGAGCTTCTTCTTAATTTTGTTTCTTTCTCTTACACGGGTGAACTATCACCATCAGAGATAGATATTAGCTCCCCAGTAGCTGCTACAGAAGAAGGAATTTCCTTGAATGGCATAAAAGGTTCTGTTGTTTTGATCTTTCTCACATATCTTATTTTTTTGGTATATTCTCTCTTCCCACTTCCTTCTGTTCTTCTGCAGGGGCATCAATTTCCAAATTAGTTGAAGGAGAAAATGGAGTTGGTATTGTGCTCCTGATAATATCAAGGTTTTTCTTAAACTTTCCAAGAAACTTTTCCCAAATTTCTTCTCCATTTTTCTTTGACAGAAAAATGGAGTTGGTATACCAAATGAACTAACCCATGATGCCTAATTGTTCCAACACCCCAAGAATACCTCTGGGCTATGGTCTAGATAGAATAAAAAGGAAACCCTAGAAGGTTTACTATGTATTCTGGTTTTGTGGTTCCATATCTCAGATATATGAGCATCTTCAGGACTTCTTCTCCTAAGGACCCAAATTGACCATCACAGGTTAAATACTTCACTATCCAAAATGCTACCCTATCAAAGGGTTTGGGAAAACTAGCCCTTAAGACCAATTTTATGATTTTCTTTGTGTTGTAAATGTATTGGGGTTCAGTTTCCCCTTCTTGTAGTAGGGTTTCAACTAGTTCTTTCAAGGTCCCTTTGGCCAAATGTGGGACATGCACAATTGGCACCCTAGACACATTACTTGTTGTATCCATAGAAAAATGAATAAACATATTTATAACCTTTGTCTTGGATTGCTCTAGGTTTATGACAAATTCTCTTACTAATTTTTCGTTATACTTTGAAATTTTTTTCATGAACTCTAGCCATCCTACCTGCTCAAAGATAGATGTAACTTCTTCATCCACAAGTAGCTGGGAATCATCCTCTGGTTCTGATTTATTTTTAATCCCCATATCAACTCAAATTTGATTTTTTTTATTCTATGAAAATCAGCTACATGGCTTCTTGCTTAGCTATGGGAATTGGTGATTTTAACTGTGTAACCTTTTTTCTTAGCTGCGGAACCTATGTTCTTAGTTGTGGAACACAAACCTAATTCGTTGCTTCTCCCTAAAAATGTATTTGCAACTATTTCATTTTGTTTATTTTTCAATAATGATTACTCATGATAACTATGCCACCACTTATTCCATCCAAATCATCTTCATGATTACTCACTTTTAATCATAATGTACAAATAGATGACTCATTATACCAACTTTTAAATTAATTCTAATCACACATGCAAACTTTTAATCTAACTTTAAATAAGTTAAAAGATATAATTACCGTCCTTGATGGTGTAATCCTTTTGTTATGATGACTCATCATTCCTACAAGTGGAACAAAAAATGGTTAGAAAAGACAACTAGAATTCAAAAGAATTCCCTTTTATTTGATTTAGCCATTTGAGGAGATCAACCGCCATTGCTGGTTTTCAATTGACCTCTGAGAAAAAAAATAATTATTTTTTATTTTTTTATTTTATTTTATTTTTATTTTTGGGGGAAGAGAACATCATTTACTGGTTTTCACTTTTTTCCCTTTTATTCTGGATCTATCATCTGGTTATTTGATCATTTTGGAAGAACTGGGTTCTTCCATATGATCAAATTCTTTGTCTACTTTAATCTTCCTCAAGAATTCATCCTTAGTAGGAGGCTTCTTATAGAGTTTTAGCCTATGTCAATTGACCAAGAGTGTTCTTCTACTGCCATCAATGGGAAGTAACTGAATAGAACCATTTTTGAATATCTGCTCAATCTGATAGGGTCCCAACCATCTAGTTCTCAATTTTCCCTTGAATTGTTGGTACTTAGAATCAAATAGCAATTCCCAATCTTCTTCTTTCAATTTCCTTTTCTTGATATGTGTGTCATGCCATTACTTTCTTTGATCTTGAATTATCTCTGTTTGTGAAAGTGCTTCCATCCTCAATTCATCCAATTCATTGAGTTGAAGGATTCTTTCCTTTTGAACTCCATCCAACTCAATACCCACCTTAACTGTTGTCCTCAATGTTTGTAGTTCAAACTCAATGGGAAACAAGGGCTTTTTCCCATAGACTAACTCATATGGTGAAAACCCTGTTGTATTTTTCCAAGTTGTATTATAAGCCCATATAGCTTCATGTAGTCTCTTTACCCAATATTTTCTCCCAGCTTCAACTATTTTGGTAAGGATGTTTTCCAATTCTCTATTTTTTACTTCATCTTGTGCATTTGATTGTGGGTGATAAGGAGATGACTTCCTATGATTGATTTGGTGATAAATTGTGAAAGCTTGGATCATATTAGACATAAATTGTGGTTCGTGATCTAAAAATATGCTACTTGGTGCTCCAAACTTTACTATAATTTTATGCCAAAGGAAATCAAAAACTGCTTCTTCAGTGGTATTTGTCAATGCCTGCACTTCTATCCATTTTGTCACATAGTCAGTACACACAAGAATATATTACTTTCCTTGTGAAGGAGGAATAAAGGGACCAACAAAATCCAATCTCCATCTCTCAAATGGTTCAATCACTACTTGAGGTTAAAGAGGAATTTCATTAGTGTAAGTTGGTTGTCACATCCTTTGACAAGGATCACACCGCTTGATATATCTCTTCACATCCTTGTATAGAGATGACCAATAACAACTAGTGCCAAGTATCTTATGAGTTCTTCTTTTCACTGAATAGTGTCCTTCACTTGGTTCATCATGACATACTCAGAGGATGTCAAAGATTTCATCTTCTCTTCCACACCTACGTAAAACCAAATTAGGACCACATTTAAATATCATTCCATTTAACCATTTGAATTGTTCACTAGTTTTGATTAACTTCTTTATTTTTTTCTTAGTGAAATAAGGAGGAAACTTCCCTGTTGCAAGATAATTTTCCATATCAACAAGCCATGGTGTAACTACTAAAATAGAAAATAGTTGTTCATCTGGAAAGTTATCCTTGAGTTGATCTTCCTCCCCTGTGGTGGTTAGTCTTGACAAAAAATCAGCTTCCACATTAGAATTACCTAGATTGTCCACAATAGTAATATCAAATTCTTGTAAAATTAATAACCATCTAATTATTCTTCCTCCAACCACTAGTTTTTTCATTAAATATTTAATTGCTGAATGATCTGTGTGTATAAATATTTTTTACCTTGTAATGTAATGTCTAAATTTATCGATTGCATAAATCACAAAAAGAAATTCCTTTTCAATGCTGGTGTAATTATTTTCATTGGGAGTAAGATTTTTACTGAGATAATAAATAGCATACATTTTTCCTTCTTCATCTTTTTGTCCCAAAACCACATGAATGGAATTATTTAAGGCATCTGTTTGGATATGAAATGACTTTTCCCAAGTAGGTCCTCTCAATATTGGGGAAGTGATTAATTTTTCTTTAATTTCTTCAAAATTATGCTGACACATTTCATCCCTAAGAAATTTGCATTCCTTGGTTAGAAAATTAAACATGGGGGCAGAAATTTCACTGAAATCTTTGATAACGCACCTATAGTACCCAGCATGTCCTAAAAATGACTTGATATCTGTGGGGGTGTGAGGAATAGGTAAGTATGAAATGATCCTAATTTTGTTTTGATCAACCTGAATTCATCTCTTTGAAATATGGTGTCCTAATACAATCCCCTCATCAACCATCATTAAAAAAAAATTATGACTGCGAGACAAATTGTGTTTTTCACATCTTGTTAACACTTTGTCCATATTTCTCAAAGCATCATCAAATTTATCTCCATGTACAGTGAAGTCATCCATATTACACAATCATTTGTTAGATCAGCAAAGATTGTAAGTACAACTCTCTGGAAAGTTGCAGGAGCATTGCATAAGCCAAATGGTAACACCCTATAGGAAAAGGTACCCCATGGACATGTAAATATATATTTTTCCTGATCTTTAGCAGCAACTCTGATTTGATTGTATCCACTTAAGCCATCCAAGAAGGAAAAGTACTATTTACCTGAAAGGTTGTTGAGGACTTGATCTATGAATGGTAAGGAAAAATAATCTCTCAATGTGGTTTTGTTCAGTTCCCTATAGTCAACACATATTCTCCATTTTCCATTCTTTTTAGGAACAATTACGAGAGGAGATACCCACTGACTATCTGAGATAGGGTAGATAAAATCTACTTGTAATAGTTTTTCAATTTCTTGTTTGACTATATCCCTTAAGGCTACGTTAATACTTCTTTGAGGTTTCCTAACTGGTTTAACATTTTCAGTATAGATGTGATGAGTGCATATACTTGGGTGAATTCCCTTCATGTGTTTTTAATCCCAAGAAAAATCTTTAGTATGATTTTTTAGAACATCAAACAATTCAGCTTCTTCATCATCCTTCAACCAGTTGTTAATGTTCAAAATTTTACCTAGTTAAATCTCAACATGCTTGGTTCCGATGTGTGATGAACTGATTTGTTGAAAGGGTTCCAATTAAAGTATTTAGTGGACATGCATGTGGTAACAACATACGATATGTAGCAACATCTCCAAAAGTTCCTTAAGAAAAAATAATGGAAACAGGATAGTAACGAGAATTATGATACTTATCTCTTTGTAGGTCAAACTCTTCGTCACTGCTAATTTCCAAAAATTCTTCACCATTCCCTGATGTATTTGAAACTGAAGCTACTGATTCTTCCTCTCCCCACAAGAATTATCATTCCTCTGGAGAAAAATTATTTTCAATCACATAGAACTGTTGTTGCCATGATTCTGGAACTAAATTTGATGGTTCTGAAACTAAATGTTATGGTTCTGGAACAAAGTTCGCATGTTCTAGAACTATTTCTTATTTATTCAAGGATAGCTGGTGCTCATTTAATGGTGGATTAATCATATCTTCTACTTCTCTTACGTGATCCTACAATGTAATCATAGCCAATGAAGACAAATGTTTCTTATTAGTATAAGGAGAATCAACCCACAATTTTTCTTGATTGTCAATAAAAGTTCGTGCAGAAGGATATAAGGAAATTTTCTTAGATTTCTTACCATTCGAGAAAGTCATATCACCTAACTTACAATCAATTAAGGAAGCAACTGTAGCTAACCATGGTCTACCCAAAATAATGGGATAACCCAATGTTTTACCTTTTGGCTACAGTAGAAGGAATTCAACTGGATATTCCCATGACTCCACCATAACTACCACGTCTTCAATAATCCCTTCTAGTTTTGCTACAGACTAGTTTGCCATCTGCAATATGGTATTAGTAGGTTGTATAGTTGTTAATGGTAATGTTTTCAAAGTGTCCACTATCATTACATTTATAGCCTCTCCCAAATCTACCAAAATGTTATGTATATCATTAATCCCTATAGAGACAGAAATAACAGGACTTCAAGGATCTCCGTATTTGGGAAGTAAATTTTTTCCTACTAATAAATCAGCAAGCTTCCCATCTACTTTGATAGCCTTGGGGTATTGTTTCTTCCTTCCAGGATTTTTCAAACATAACATTTTGATAAATTTGTTCAATTCTGGAATGTCTTTAATTACTTGTAACAGTGGTAATTCAATATTCAATTTATTTAGTTCCCGTACCAATTCAGACTCCTTGGTTTCTATAGCTTCTTTAAATCTCTCTGAAAATGGAGTCTCAGTAGTGTCGTTATCTGGCTCCTATTGTTTTATTTTCTTTTTATATCCTATTTTGGAACAAAAGTACTAGGGGTTTCATTTTCTTCTATCATTTAAGTGATTATAATAGGTGGACTGCTAATTACTTTTTCAGATCTAGTTTGAATATCCTTACAATCCATGTCATTTAGATCAACTAATTTTTCTAGTTCTGTTCCATAAACAAGATTTTTTTTGTTTGTTTCTTGGGTTTGCTACTGGATGTGATGGTCATTTACATTTGGACTATATTCTCAATTTGTGAATTCTGTGGAGGGGATCCCATGATGGCCTGTTGATTCTAATTTGGATATGTTTTTCCTTGAGCATAATTACTAGGGTTCCATCTAGGTTGTTACCAAGTATAAGGACTTCCTTGACCAGCCCATGGATTTTGATGTCCCTAAGAATAACAAGCTTGAATTTCCCAATCATGAGGGGTTCCATGTTGGTTGAGGTACCTAAGGTGGTTTTTCCCAAATTTTTGGTACTATTTGAGCAACCCATGGAAGCATCCAGGGATTAGGAACTAATCTTGGCATAAACCTCCCTTGGTGACATTGTCTCTGAACAAAATTCAATTCTTCTATTTTGGATGATGTACTGGTTTGTTTAAGTTGATTCTTTATGACAGGGAGTAGAGAACAATCATTAGTATCATGGTATTTAGATTCACAGATAAGACATACTTCCATTTTATCTAAAGGGCATTCTCTTATTGCATGCTTCTTCCTGCATCTAGGACAATACATAGCCAATGGTTCAGTTTTGGCATTTTCTTTAGCTTGTAATCCATCCATATTAGAGGTTTATTGAACTAAAATGTTTGTTTTAAATTTTTCTAACTCATCAATTAGTTTGTTCATATCTAGATTCATACTTTTCACCGATTTTCCTTTTCTAGGTCCACCCCTTGTTCTGGAATAGATTCCACAAATGTCCTTAATTTCATTCATCCTTAATTGATCAATGTCTCCACCTCTTATAAAGTTAAGGGATTCCCTAGATTCGTCATCCAAAACCTTAAGGAAAATGGTTTTACTTAACTCCTCTTGAAGTAAAAATCCACATCTTTTGCTTACAAAGAGGACTCTATCTAAATACTCTTCTTTATTTTCATCCTCCTCTTGCTTGATTTTGAAGAATTCTTCCTTCCTATTTCTCCCTCTACAATAATCCTGGTATTTTTCTAGGAAGGCAGTTTCCATTTGAGCTCAAGTGGTAATAGAGTTAGATGTTAATCCCATGAACCACCTCATTGTTGCATCCTTCAGAGTGGATGGAAACAACTTGAGTTTTTGATTATCCATTTTGTAGTCATAGGTTTGACATAGTACCTTGAACTTAAAAAGAAATTGGTCAGGGTCTTCAGATGACATCCCTCTAAATGTGGGTAAATGTGCAGGTGAGATATTTTTCATTGGTGTATCATCATCATCCAAGTGGATTGGATAAGTAAATGTCCTATCAAGTTCTCTTTCAGCTTCTCATGCCATTTTCAAAATATTTTCTGAATTTTTCTCCCAATCACTATGGTTTGTGGTATGCCTTGGGGAAGGTGAAAAATCAAGAGTAGGAGATTGACTAATCAATTGATAATGAAAACTTACCCTAAATGGATCTTGATAAATAATCCTTCTCCTAAAATTTCTACTTCCATCAAGTGATTGATCTAAGAATTCCAAAGGTGGTAATTCTGTTTCTTGTATAATAGGGGATGGTGGTGCATCCAATTCTTGATCAACTTCCTTATTTGGACTAGAGGATGTAATGAATTCTTGTGAAGATGTTTTTGGGAGGAATCTACCCTTTGAGTCTCTTGGTCTACTCATAAATTTTATGATATAGTAGGGAAGATCCTTCAACTACTAGATGTATGATTGTTTCTCTTGTTAACACCTAATTAGAAAATTCCGACAAGTGTGTCCCTGGCAACGACGCCAAAAATGATGGGTGTCATTATTCCCTTCATTTAATCAACTTCCTGTTGATATCATATTCAAACTAGGGATGTGTCTAAAGCTATATGCAACAAGAATAATCCTATCGATCTAGTAGTTGACTGTAGTTATTTTTGTATTTTCTGGGTGCTCTTTTCAATGTCTTAAGGACTTATTGGTAAAAGCCTTATCTAAATCATACTATGAAAACTTTACTGAAAGGAAACACACTTTAAAAAATGGAAATAAACACACTTGCTTCTGGAAATAAATACACACTAGTTTGGAAATAAAACAAACAACTTAGAGTGCTTAAAAAATGGTTGCAAGAGGAATAAGAATCTATCTAGACACCTACAAGAATGAGTATAAAATAGAGTGTAACTAGAAGAATTAAAAGTGATACAGAATTAACAGATCTAAACTATTTGCTTAGGAAATATAAATAAATACACTGGTCCTTAGAGGAGTGGACCCTTGATCCTCCTTGAATTACGATTTGATAACTTAGAATTCTCTCAAACAGGAATGGCTATTTATTGATAATGCATTCAATATTACAAAACATACTGTATTTGTGTACTTTGATCTGTATTATTTATTTTATATGTATATCTATCTTCTCTGTATTTATCTACTGTAGGTTTGCTTATATATACATTTGCAATCATAGTTGTCTCTACAATTCTGATGAAATTGAATTGTGCCTAGAATAGATGTTGACTTGGATTGTGGTTGATTGGATAGCTATAAGATAACTATCTTGGATCTGTGATTGGAAATATTCTCATCCTTTCCTGATTGAAAGGGTTGTTGATGCTAAATCACCGTATGTGGTTAGAATAGATACACTTCCATCGATTTCGAAACTTTAGAGAAGTTCTAGGACCATAGGAAATCATTAAAGATCAAAACCATGAGAGTTTTAGAGCTATACTCAGGAGTTTCAGAACGAAGTCTAAAAATTCTGGAACTAAATACTAGAGTTTTGGAACTAAGTCCAAAAGTTCTAGAAGTAGGTGATGAATCCTGTGAATTTGTAATGGAGTTCCGGAACTAGTTTGGAAGTTTCGAAACAAAGGCTTATTGGAACAGATGCTACTGAAAACATGTTGAACACTACATACTTCATTTCTTTAACCAATTGGACTTGCTTTATTACAAAATTGAATTTCCAACACACTTCATCAAGAATTTTAGAGCTTTTAAACTTTAGAATCACAATCAATCAAAAGATGGATAATTACATCTTAACTCATATAAGATCAAATAAAAGTCACAAAATGTAATCAAACTTAATAAAAAGGAGAGTAATATGAGATCATTTATTGTACATTTAACGAGAATATTCTAGCCTCGTCATATTTTCCATATTTTCAATAATTATTACGTATTTGGTGTTGTTATTACATAAAATCAAGAAAGTGTCGAGTGCAACATTTGAGGTGGAGAAGTTAAATGGAAAGAAGAAATTTGAAATTTGGAAACTTAAAGCATGTGATGTACTAGTGCAACAGAGGCTGCAAAAATACCTGGATGGAAAGGTAATGAAACTTGTAGGGATAGATGATGATGACTGGGAAAAGCTAGATATGAAAGATCTTAGTTCAATATGGTTATGTTTTACAGATGAGGTTCTCTTTGATATAGTTTTAGAAAAGAAAAGAACAAGCTTATGGACCGGATTAGAAAGTCTTTACATGAAAAAATTTGTAATAAATTGTATTTACTTGAAAAGGAACTGTATATATTGTGGATGAAATAAGGTATGGAAATTTTTGATCATTTAAATATTTTCAATACTTTTTTTATGTTAGTTGACTAGTATTTATGTGAAAGTGGAGGATGAAGACATGAAAATCATCTTGTTATGTACTTTACCAGATTCTTGGGATCATATAGTAACTTCTATTAGTTTTAGTTCTCCTGATGACCTTAACTATGATTCTATTGTGGGAGCATTGTTGGCTAAGGAAATGAAAAGAAAATATATTAGAGAGATATCTACACCTAGAACCATGTTTGTTAGAGGAAAATCTAAAGAAAGAGGTCAAAGATCAAGGGGTACCTCTAGATGTATGTCATAAGGTGGGAAGAGTAAGGTAAGATGCTGAAATTATAGAAAAGAAAGGAATCTTAAGAAGGATTGTTGGAAGAATAGAAAGAATTGGAAAATAAGGAAGACATAACCAAGGAAGAAAATCAAGTAGAAACAAATGAAGGTATAAATGATGAAGTTTTATCTATTTGTAATGTTTCCTCTTATCATCATGAATGGTTGTTGGATTCTAGTGGTATAGATCACATGTGTCCACATAGAGGTTGGTTTTCTTCTTATCAACTCCTTGACATTAATTATGTTCTTTTGAGAAATAAATTTTCTTGTAAAACTAAAGGGATTGGTAGCATCAAGATAAAAAATGTTTGATGGTATAGTAAGGACTCTAACAAAAGTAAGACATGTACCAGAACTACCAAAAAAATTGATTTCCTTAAGTGAATTAGAGTTTATTCGTTATAAGTTGATAGGTCATGATGGAGCTCTAAAGATTTCTAAAGGTTCCTTAGTTGTAATGAAGGCTCTAAAGGTAGGGAATCATTACATATTATAAGGGACTACATATATCATTCAAATAGTTGTGGTATGTAAAAATGATAAAAGATTCTACTCATTTATGAAATCTATGTTTAGGGAACATGAGTGAGAAAGGATTAAAGGTTCTGAAATATTGTAAGTTACTCCTTTTTTTTAATTTTTTATACTTCAATTTTTGCAAGCATTGTGTTTTTGGGAAACAATGTAGACATAAGTTTAAAGCTAGAATTCAAGTAAGTAAAATAATTCTTGATTATAGTCATTCTGATCTTTGGGGTCCAACACCTTTACTTTCATATGGTGTAACATTGTATTTGTTTACCTTTAAGATGATTACTCCAAGAAAGTATGGTTCTACTTATTTAAAATAAAATGTGATGTTTTCAGTACATTTAAGCAATTTAGAGCTTTAGTTTAAAAGTGCACTAGAAGGTTTATAAAATGTTTAAGAATAGATAGTGGAGGAAATTTCACATCCTTGGAGATTAAGAACTATTGCAAGGAATTTGGGATTAAAAGGCATAAAAATATCAGCTATACTCTATAACAAAATGTGTTTGTTGAATGCATGAATAAGACTCTTTTAGAGAGAGCAAGGAGCATGCTGATCAATGGAAATTTAGCTCAACGTTTATGGGAAGAAGTTTGTGCAATTTTTTATCTAATAAATTATTCACCATAATTTTCAATAGACTGCAAGATTCATGAAGAGGTATGGACAGATAATCCATGTGATTATTCAAAATTCATAATTTTTAGCTGTAATGCTTATGTTATCATTAATAAAAATTAGTGTTCAAAGTTAGACCTAGGATCGAAGAACTACATATTTTTTAGGTATGGTATGGTGAAGTTGATGGTGTTAAGGAATACAGAGTGTGGGATCCAACTACCTAGAAAATCATCATTAGTAGAGATGTAGGATTCGAGAAGTCTCCTCTCCTAAAATCAGATGATAAAATCAAAGAAAAATAAGAACCTAAACACAAACATGTGAAGGTTGAAATTAAAACATCTTCAGATACTAAAAAGGAAGAAAAATAATCATTTACAAATGTTGAAGATTCACACGAGCTTGAGGAAACACATGAGCATTTGGTATGGAGGTCATAACAACATAAGGAAACACCTCAACAACCAGTTTTGAAATCTACACGTGTTAGGAATCCTCCTAGTAAGTACAGTCCCAATATTTAGATTTCTTTGATTTCAAATGATGGGAAACCAAATTTTTATCAGGAAGAATAGAAGATTTGGATAGTGAAAAATGGAAAAGGAAACTGCAAGAGGAGATGGATGCCTTGGAAAAGAACAAGTCAGGGGACCTAGTAGATCTTCCAAAAGGTACAAAACTTGTTGGCTGTAAATGGGTTTACAAACAAAAGATAGGCGTAAATGAAAAATTTGAAATTTTCAGGGCTACACTGGTAGAAAAAACGATTTTCACATAAATAAGGTATTCATTATCTTGAAATATTTTCTCCCATTGTTATACATCTTTCAATTCGGGCAGTATTAACACTAGTTATTTTACTTGATTTGGAGTTGGAGCAATTAGATTTTAAAAAACCATTCTTACATGGAGATTCAGAAGATGATATATATATATATATATATATATATATATATATATATATATATATGTGTGTGTGTGTGTGTGTGTGTGTGTGTGGAAAAACCTGAAGGATTTGTACAAAATAGAAAAACAGATTTATTTGCAAGATCAAAAAATCAATGTATGGCCTAATAAAAACACCCAGGCAATGGTATAAGAAGTTTGATGTTTTCATTATGAGCCATGATTTTCTAAGGAGTGAGTATGACCATTGTGTTTATTTATATTTTTTGGACAATGTCTTATTCATTATATTAGTATTGTATGTTTATTATATTCTTGTTACAAGAAAAAAAAAATAGAAATAAAGAATTTAAAGTCTCATTTGGCTAGGATATTTGATATTAAAGATCTAGGAGCTATAAAATAAACATTAGGCTTGGAGATACAAAGAGACAAGACAAATGGTAAGCTTTGGTTATCACAACATAGTGATGTGGAAAATATAATAACCATGTTTGGTGTATGTTTTCATGCAAATGTGTAACAGAAAAATTGACAATTATTGAGCATCAAAATGATACCACTCTATCAAAATTTTCAAGTTTTAGCTTTCCAAGACACCTTAGGTGTACCAATCCTTAGACTGGCCTTACCTAGCTAGTCCAATTACCCCCCCAGTGAATTTTAACTCAATCCCCTAGGTGAATTAGGAAATTCAATTCAATCCCCCTAGGTTATTTTAGGAGTTCTTGAAAAATTCAAATTTTGGGCAGTGTTGGGAAGGGCTACCACTATCCTTCCCAGGAATAGCACAACCCCCTAGAGCAGATTGAAGGATCCAAATCCTACATGGAGATGAATTCAGGGTCTAATAGCACCATATAATTTATTTAAAATATTCGGGAAATATTTGGAGGAGTTGGGGTGGATTCATCAAAAACAGGGTTCACAGGTCTAGGCAGTGCACATGGCCAAAAGAGTTACTAAACTTTAGGAAGTTATTCTAGGAGATTTGGATAAGTTACGAGCTAAAAAAACATTTTTGAAACGTGAATTCATATCTCTACAATATGGTGAAATAATATTCTTCACGACATCTACGTGCAATAGGTCTATATCATGTTATTGTCATCCTTGGTCAGGGAGCCAGAAAAAAAATATGATTTTTCAAGGCTTAAATGGAGGAATAAATAGATGAGACCCCCACTATTGGATTCGTAAGGCTATTTCTCAATGAAATTCATATAAAATTTTCTTTAAAAATCCATTGGGAACTGTAGATACGACCTTCACAAGTTCACTCTAAAGTTCTCATACTTCGTCATTTTTTGAAGTGGACGTGTCAGATCTAGGAGCCTAGTGCATTTTGATGTCTCTTTCATTCCTTTACAAAATATGCATAGGGGAAATTAAAATGCGGCTAATTTTTTTTGAGCCCCTAGAACACTAATATAACATCATGTTTTCCAGTTAAGCCCCTGAGAGCTAAGTTTGAGCCTTCCCTCTCCCCGCACGAATGATCGCCAAGTGTCGCAATGAGGCGTGAAATGGAAATTCATGTTCCTTTTGTCCCTTTAGCAAAGGGACATAGGGGATACAAAAATCACCAACCCACTTACGCCTTGTGGTTCCTCATGCGCCTGAAAGTCAGCTCCTAAATGTTTTTTCCTAGCCTCCCCCTCATTCTCAATTGCAAATAAATTCATTCTCCTCTATCACCACCTTTGTGATATCTGAATATTGAAGAATCCATTAATGTCCACCATGAATAACTGCAGAAAAAAGGAAGTGAATTTCCTCTTCAGTTCTCAAGGTTCCAGTGGGAAAAATCACACGAAAATTGGACGGAATGATTGTTGAAAAATCTAGTTTTGCATGAACTATTTTTCATGCCATGAAGTACCTATTTTTTAGGGATATTGACGACTTTGTTTTTTCCAGCATTATTTCCTATCACATGAAGAATAGAAATGAAAAAATTAGTGAGCTACCTCTTCACCTATCAAGGTTACAGTGGGCGAAATCACACGAAAATTAGATAGATCATTGAAAAATCTAGTTTTGCGTAAAATAGTTTTCACGCCATGAAGTCCCTTTTTTTGGCATATAGAGGGCTACTTTTTTATCAATATTATACTTCTGCCAATGAAAATATCATTTTCCCACTTGTTCAGATGAATATATTACCCAAAATTCGGAGCATGGAACCCTAGAATAAAACCAGAATTTCAAGACTTGTTTTGTCGCAATTCGACACCCATAGTGCACTTACTAAAAATAGCATGTGTCCATGGTGAGGCTTAATAAAAATATAAAGTGGATAAAAATTTAAATGCATCATTGAGAAAGGTGGATTTAAATGTTCCAAGGGGTTCGAAAGCATAGGGATCAATTCGGTAGAGCCTTTTTAGACTCGATTCAGTAAAAGTGGGTTTTTGGGCCTAAATAAGCATACACCGTGAAGGACTATGTAAGATTCAATAAATGATTATGTGATCTTCTTAAATATTGAAGATCCCAAAAATATACCTATGGGAGGTATTTTTCATGTTGTAAATGGCGGAATAAATAAGACATCGTGAAACATCATACACATCCTTAGGTAACTTGTTCTTCCGAAACACAAATGGCGATCCCAAGAAAAGGGGGAATTTTAAGGATTTTCATTCATAAATGAACCTACAAACCATCACCATTCAATTAATTTAGTGTTTTTCAGTCAATATCATATAGCATTTCACCCATTAACTCATCTGGGAGCCTGAGTTATCACCATTACAAGTTGGCTTAAGGAACGCGTTCAACACTTAGCCAAATTTTCAAGAGGACACGTGTCAGCTCTAAGAGCCTGGCGCATTTTGATGTCCCTTTCATCCCTTAAGTTAAGGGAAATAGGGGACCTAGCCCCTATGTAAAATTCTCCTAGCCCTTATGTAAAATTCTCCCAGCCCTATTTTTTCCTCTGGTCACCCATGAAACCCTCTCCATTATCAAATCAGCCCCTAGGAACTTGCCAGAGCTTATCCCCTCAGTCGTTCAGATCATTCCAAGTGTTGATACCTAGCGCGATGTGTAATTTTATGTCCCTTTCATCCCTTAATGCTTAAGGGATATCAGGGACACAAAAATGTGCCCAACCCCAACTTCAAAATTTGAGAATATTTGAACTCCTTTGTTCCGTGAAACTCACTCCCAGAAGAAATTTAAAAAGAACTCCCAATCTACCATTTTTACACTCTGAACTAGCTTTTCCATGGCCACAAAATACATCATGCCATGAAAAAAAGAAAATTTCATAGGAATAAAAACTTGAAAGATCAAATAACAGAAGAAGGAAATGAAGAAGTCCATTCAAAAACCTTGTAGTCATGAATCGAAGAAACCAACGTATCTTGCAAACCAGTGCACGAATCAAAGAACCATTTAATATTATTTTCATCATTATTGAAGGTCATAAAAACCTCTCATATAGACCTTTCATTTGTAGTAAAGAGTGTTCACAATGAAGAAATATCTTTCTAGGCACAACGAGAACAAAAATTAAATTTCTTGTCAAACTGGAAATCAGTTTGAAGAGAAAATTCACCAGTGGAATGAGAAAAAAAAACACCCATCTAAAATATGTTTTTCATTACAAATGGAGGATTAAAAAAAACCTACAATTTTAAATATCCATTAATGGTTTCCATGTCCGTAGCTGCAGCAAGGTGAAAAATTTAAAATTTTAAAATCTCACAAACTATTGATCGGGTAAGCTTGAGATTTTAGAGGGGTGGTATGTTAAAGATCCATTCATAGTTTCTCTAGTATGTTCATTGGTACCTAGAACCCGTACATAAAAGTATATCATTTTGTAGGACATATGTTAGTAGAATACAACACTATTGTAAAGGGTCATCACGGGAGGTAGTTTCCATCCCTGATTTCTTTGAAGTGGATCTCCATGAGTAACTCCCATAGTCACCATAGGGATAACTAAATATTGTTTGTAAACACTCAGTTCATGGTGTGCATAGGTCATTAAAAGGAAGTTTCTCATCAACAATAAATTTTCAACAACATGACTGAATCATTCACAACAAGGAATTCAAGAGAGTTGGTATCTTCTCATCGACGCAGGACAAAGAAAAATTCAACATCTAGTCAGACTATTGAGGATTTTTTCAGGAGGCAAAGGATTTAGAGATTAAAAGTTTCATATCCTTGGAGCATTCCAATAATCAGAATCACCAGACTTCATCAATAGCAACATCCTTTCTTTTCCTTCTCTCTCTTCTTGCCCCAACTTTCTCTCTCCTCCACAACTTAATATTTTGTTGTTGTTGTTGTATGTTTTCATAATTCCTTAATTAATTAAAAATGACTTTATTTTAATTGTAATAAGTCACCATTAATTTATGAAAGGGGACTTAATGTTTTCCTAAGAATGTGAAAAGTTTCAAGCCATATGAAGGGTTAATGGGGGATAGGCGAAGAGACTTCCAAAATTCTATAAATTGTAATGAGATCCTCATTCAAATGGGTTATAATTATGAAATTCTTCTAGCTAGTTGTATTCTTGTAAGTTCATGAGAGAGATTTTGCTTGCTTGTGAGTAAAAAGAATTATCCATTTTTCTCTCTAATTTCTTCATTCCTTGACTATCTACAACTTTTTTTAAGCATCAATACAAGAAGAAGGATTTTATAAAAAGAAATGATTGAGGGATTTTTTGATACTTTTTGTTCATAATTCTAATCGGTCTTATTACTAATTACATAGTTGTTTCTTCTTAATTTTAATGCATGTGATGAAATTTCTAACTTATGTGTGTAAGAATCTGATTTTCTACTTGCAACATTAGTTCCCCTACCTCATATTCTCACTCCCTTTCCCACTCTCTTGACAAATACATCTCTAGAAAGAGATTGCTAGATTTTTTGCAGGGTCATTAAAGTGCCCCTATTACATCCTCAGCCACAATGCTAAACAAGATAAAATTCACCTTACTTGTGCATGCATATACAGAAGTTGCACCATTTAAGTAGAGGTTCTTAGATTCACAGAGTAATGGAAAGAAACTGACAAGTTTGTTCATTCAAAATGTTTTCTTGGCAACAATTTTTTGTAACCACCGTGAGGCAAATTTGCCAGCATTTGTACCCAAAATACGACCACAAGGTCTGAAAATTGAAAAAAATCAAACCTTAAAATGCAAAACAAATGATCCCTTAATTACTTCACCACCGATGCAAATCTGTAGACACAAAGTTATGAGGATTACGCAGACCAAAACACAAAGTTTTTATTAAATGCAAAACAAATGATCCATTGAATCGAGCCAGGAGAGAGAGAGAGAGATATAACAAAGGAAAATAAGAAAACAAATAAATTCTTTATTGAATTACTTCATAATTTACAACCTTCCCAGAAAACCAGAATATCCTTTTCCATGGCTAAAACCATGTTCTTATAACAATTCGTGTACATCCATATTTTTTCCCCAAGAAAATAATATTCGAAAGGAATAATGTTTGTTGCAGACCCGCTTTTGGAAAGTGACATGCAACAAACGCACTCATGAAAACTATAGGTTCAAAATTAAAATATTTCGTTAGTTCGAGCATGATTATTTTAACAAGGGGCATCTTATGATTTTCTTCTTCATGTGGTCCGGCCATTTCCACCTTTTAACCACTTTCATAGAACTCAAGTGCTTACTAGTAATTTTTCCCTTTTTTTTATCACGTATGCCTAAAAAACTTCATTTTCTGATGATTAAACATTACATCCCTTCAAACTTATCAATTTGGCTCCATAATAAACCAAAAATGAATCTCATGGAAAAACGACAAGGATACAAAGAAAAAGAATGAAGAATGATCCATTTTTTCGTTTTACAGAGATCTGGTTCATTAATGGCATCAATAAACGAGATGAGTGCTTTTGGCTATCTTTCCCCCCTTTTATCTTCAAATTTGAACCCTACACATGGCAAGAT
Organism: Taxus chinensis; assembly: GCA_019776745.2. Taxonomy (NCBI): domain Eukaryota; kingdom Viridiplantae; phylum Streptophyta; class Pinopsida; order Cupressales; family Taxaceae; genus Taxus; species Taxus chinensis. Next base: position 884,886,341 of record CM034151.1, read on the forward strand.
CCAAGAAATGATGGCCCTGGGGGAGAAAAGTACATTTCCTGACACTTGGGAGAAAAAGAGAAATTCCTCATTTTGCTACGCCCTCCTGCATCTCCGCCAAAATTCGAACACGTTGAACCATCTGAGTAGCTGTGGAAATGCAGTTAGAATTTGCCATTTAAACTCTTTTTGAAAAAAAGCTCAAATTCTCAAAAACCTCCGCTGACCTACTTTGACTTTTCAACGTGAACACATGACACACCAGGATTGGAAAAAGGGGTCACGGCCCAATTTGCATCATTTTAACCTTTTGGTGAAAAAGGCTCAAATTCTCAATTTCCCCCATAGGCCCATTGTTCTGATTTCATCCTTCAACATGTGGCATCACTTGACTGGGTACAGGAATGTGCTTCAGTTTTATACTTTATCTATTTTTGAAAAGGGGAAAAATTCCAACTTTTCCCCTGAAGGTTTGAGCCCCCACCATTTAGTTTTCAACGTAGGCCAGGTGTACCTTTCCAATTTGGTTCGAGCCCTAACTTAGAAATTTTCCCTTCGCATGAGTGTGGCCAAGGGCCATTTTATAACTTTTCACCTTTTGTGGAAACAAGGCTAAAATTCCCAAAGTCCTCCGCTGGTCCGCCAAAGCACCTGTGAACTGAAAAACAGCCACGTGTCCCTTTCTAATTCTTCAACACATGGTATCACCTGATTGGTTGTGGGGACGTTCTTCACTTTTTATCTATTTTGAAGAAGGAAAAATTCTAAATTTTCCCCCGAAATTCCATGCCTTCACGATTGACTTTTCAACATGAACACGTGTCCCTTTTTTGTTTGCTATAGATTTCAACTTGAATTTATCCTTTTGCTTGGGTGGGGCCATAGGTAATTTCAGAACTTTTTGCCCTTTTGCTACAATTCCGTAGAGAATAAAATGGATCTGTCACCCTGAACTTCCACTAAAACTGCTTCAGCCAATCAGGGACTAGTGGGGATGCAGGGAAAACTGACATTTGTTCCAAAATCACCAAAAGTGATAAGTTCAAAAAGGAACCCACCTGGCCTCATCCAATGGGAAACAAACCTGTAGCTTCACCTTTTTGAGTAATAATTTGATGGGGAAAAGAACGTAGAAAGTTATAGGAAAAGGGAAAATGCCATTTTTACTCCCGATGAAGAATTTCTTTCATTGCAAAAGGTTAAAAACAAATGATGCAAGGTCCCACGCATTCCAAATGCATAAAAGAAGAACTAGAATCATTTCCCATCAATTGAAAATAGGTAAAACTTTTTAACGGTAGCAGACTGAGGGAATTTTGATTTAAAACATCATGGGAAATGAAAATGAGCATCTAAGGAGTTTAAAACATGAATTTCTTTCATGGCAGGGCTCCAATTTTGACAAAATTAGATTGAAAAGGGTGAGGAAAATTGAGAGAACAACAACTGGCTCCTTCTGGGGATGATTTAGCAGAGGAAATAGGTAAAATCAGGAACCTTAGAGAATTCTAGGTAATCAGAACGAATCAGTGTCTTAGCCAATGGGAAATGGAGTCAAAAAGAAGAAATACCAACACAGAAGAGGAAACATAAAGGAAACTGACCAAAACAAAAACAAGGAAAGAAAAATGCTATACAAAATGTACAGAGGGAGTGCCAAAACTCCTAGGTTTTGAACAACTTCAAAAATTTCCCACTATAAGGAAGTGGGAGAGAAGAACCATCCATGTAATCCAGGTAAAAAGAGTTCTCACTAGCAAAATGGTCTGATTCTAAATGGACCAAGCCAAAGGGAATCAAATTTAACATTGTTGCCTCGAGGTTCATGCCTTTTGTCCCAAAGAAGAACACTATCTCCGACTTGAAATTTTTTGGGTCCTTCTTGTCAAACAGATCTTTTACCTTGAGTTGATGAAATGATATTCTGTTAACCACTTGCAATCTATCTTCATTCAACTTCTGGAGGTACCTAATTCTTTTTTCCAATGAATTGGTAAAGTTGGCATCCTCAATGGCCTTCATCAAATGCAAGGCTAGTAGTTCTAATTTCATTGGAAGCTAAGCTTCAACTCCATATACCACTTGAAAAGGAGACATTCCAATGGCCCTCTTAGGTGTAATCCTATATGCCTAGAAAGCATCATATAGTTTCTTATGCCAATTCCTCTAAGAGTCATTAACAAGCTTCCGAACAATGGTGACCAAGTTCTTGTTAGTTGATTCTACTTGTACATTCCCTTAGGGATAGTAATCTAAAGAGTGTCCAAGGGAAATGCCATATCCATAGCAGAAATCCATCATCTCAGCAGAAGAAAAATTTGAAGCATTGTCAGTGACAATATTGTTTGGTATCTCAAACCTTATTAAGATGTGCTCCTTTATGAAGTTGCATACTACTTCAAAAGTAGTACTTTTAACTAGAATGGCTTCCACCCACTTGGTGAAATAATCAGTGGTAGTCAAAACATGAGTATGCCCTACACTTGAAGGTGGATTGAGTGTCTCAATGAAGTCTAAACTCCATTGTTGAAAGGGTTCCTTAATCACCACTGGTTTGAGAGGTAAAGCTGCCAATTTGGGTCTTCCAAAAAAGGTTTGACATGCTTAACACTTGTCTACCCACTTTGATATATCTTTGAATAGGGTAGGCCAATAATATCCAACATAGAGGATTTTGTGGGTTGTGACAGCAAAAGAGAAATGAGCTCCACAAGCCTGGTCATGAAATGTTGAGAACAATTTCTTTTTTTCTCTTTGTTAATACATTTAAAAAACCTTCCATCTATCACTCGTTTGAACAATGAATTTTCCCACAACACATATTGCGCAGACCTTAATTTTATGGCTCTCTTATCCTTGGCACTCAAATGAGAGGGACATTCTCCATAAGTAAGAAAATGTGTAATGTCATCATACCATTCATCAATTAAGATGAGGAATAGAACAACATGGATATCGACTTCCTCCTTGGACAATTTGGAATCATTTCCTTTAGTAATGAGTTCACATAAGCCCTTTCCTAGAACTAGCTTGGTGGGTTTGATGTCAAGATCACACTCCTGAACTTTGGCTACCCAATTTCCTCTCTTGGTTCCAAATTCTTATTGTGTAAGAATAGATTTAATAGTTTCATCAGGCACAAGCACAATAGAATGAGAGTTGAGGATGTAGAAATGAAACTACTTCACAGCTTTGACCACTGCAAAATCATGTTTCTCCATCATGGTGTACTTCAGCTCATGGGCTTTCAAAATATAACTCATGAATGCTCTGGGGAGTTCATGACTTTCAGCATTCTCCTTATTTAACACAACAGCTAGAGTAATTTCAGTAGCATAGCAATAGATAAAGAAGTCTTTGTTATAATCAGGGCATACCAAGACTGGATTCTTTTCCATAGCTTTCTTGATGTATTCAAATGTAACCTTCCCTTAAGGGAACCAACCAAAATTTTTCTTCCCTTTCATCATGTGGGCTTTGTCAAAAGTAAGTTCAGTAAAATCAGGTATGAATCTTATCAAGAAGTTTATCTTGCCAAAGAAAGATTGCACACCCTTCTTACTTGTGGTGAGAGGGATCTACTGAACCATTTGGAATCTTTCTGGATCAATCTTGATTCCCTCCTTGGAGATAATGTGTCCCAATAATTTTCTCTTGGTGACACAAAAGACATATTTCTTGGGATTCAAGGAGATGCCATGCTCTCTACACTTTTGGAGGATAGTTTCAAGGTGTTGGAAATGATCATCTCTGCTTTTTGAAAACATAGTCAGATCATCAAGGTATACAACTATGCATTTTCCCTTGAGACTGCCAAAGGCTAGGTCCATTGCCCTCTAGAAGGTGGCACCAGCATTGACAAGGCCAAAAGGCATTCTCTTGTAAGAAAAGGTGCCCCAAGGAGTTGTAAAGGTAGTCTTATGCTGATCTGCAGCACTTACTTCTACTTGAGTATATCCTAAGAACCCATCAAGCATGGACAACATTTCTGAACTTGAAACAACCTACAACACTTGATCCATTATGGGGAGAGGATAATTATCCTTCAAAGAGGCTTGATTCAAATTCCTAAAATCAACACAAATCCATATGTCACCATTCTTCTTCCTGATAGGCACAATATTAGTAATCCACGTTGAATGGTGAATGGGGAAAATGATCCTAACCTTTAATAACTATTGGATCTCTTGAAAGATTTAATCAGTAATTTTAGAGTTATACTGCCTCTAATTTTTCCAGAAGGGCTTGATCCTATGATTTAGAGGAATGAAATGTTGCATCTCTTTTGGCTGAAAATCCTTGAGATCATCATAACAATATGCAAGAACATCAACATACCTTTTCAACAAATTTTTTTCCTTTTTTCTCTTCTCTTGTGTGCATCACTTTCTAATGTTTACCAGCATGGGTTCATTAATACTCCCAATGTTTATCTTTTCATAGTCATCAGACTGTTGAGCTCCTTTGGAAGTTTTGGACTTGATGTACCTATCATGTTTATCAAATAAATCTTCCAAACTTACTAGCCCTTTAGGTATCTTATTACCTTTTATTTTTATGCAGCCATCATGATCCATTTCTTCTGTGTTATCTTCTTCATTTGGAGGCACACACTCTCTAGGCAGATTCCCACTTCCTTCAAAGTATAGCTGGTCAAAATTATCTCTGAGTTTAAGGAATGAAAGCAAGTGTTGATCATCATTAAAGACTTATCAATTTTTTGCATTATCAGGCACACTAGGCCAATGAATAATCTCAATGGTGAATTTATCTTGGGAGAAATCTAGATGAGGGATTAATAGAAAATTGAGACAGCCAAGTAATCAGCCCTAGTTTTTATTTCCCTTGGCATGGCTTCAATTGAAAAGGCATCAAGGAACTCAATGGAGTCCCAAACTAGATTCCTGTAATGTTTCAACCTTCTATTCTTCACTTGAAAAATGATCTTTGACCTGTTTTACAATCAACTCTACATCTCCACAAGCAAGGAGATTCTTGATCCCCATATCTTTTACCATGCTTAATTAGTTTTATTATTTGTGTTTTTGAATTTGGATCTTGAAAGAGAAAGGGTAAATTTTCCCTTCAGGAGAAATCAATGCACCACACCAGCTCCTAGAACCAGCTGAGGAGCATCTTCCATCAAATTCTAAGATCCAAACACCAATAGGATCAAGAAACACTTCCTTAGGATGGTTAGCCTCATCTTGTGACATGATCATGTAGTTACCATGATCAATGTCCACATAAAGTGTTTGTGCCTTTGGGTCATCTATTTTTTGCATGATATATTCAATTTGTTTCTCAGGCATTAGCTTCTTCATTTTCCCATTCACTGGAATAAGAGCATGTGACTAATCCATCATGATTTCTCCTCGAGCATTTTTGCAAAAATTTCTACTCAGTAGCATGCCGTAGGAAGGGGGAATATCAACTACCAAAATGGTGGCTAAAATTTCTTCATCTAACAAAGTAGTAAAGGCTACTTGTGCATCCCTGATCCTTCCAACCAATGGAGCTTCTCCACTTTCCATTGATTAACATGAATCAAAAGTGTGGGTTATGGTTAATCCCAGGGCATGAGCTACCTTAGCAGGCATCGCATTATATGAAGCACCAGAATCAATAACACAATTGCTGAATTTGTGGAAAGCTATGAGGAGAGTGACATAAAATGGTTTGATCTTCCCATTAGATGAAGTTACTAGCCTTCCACGAGGCTTGGTTGAGATGAATGAGAAGGAGTGGGAAATAGACCTTTAGAACTAGGGGATGAAGGCTTGGATTTGGAGTTTACAAAGTCTATCATCTTAGTAAAGGCCTTAGGATGGGTTTGGTAGAATTCATCTTCTAAGATATGGACCTTAGTGTTCTTGATATGGTCAATAATGTCAAAATATCCAGAGGTAGATGGGGCATCATTGATAGGAGTAGATGAAACTTTTGACTTATCAACTTTATCATTTGAAGGGTAAGAAGTTTCAGGAGCAGAAATAGAGGAGGAAGGAACAACATTGGATGAACCTACCTTGGATGTGGAAGAAGTTGGAATAGGAGCTCCTCTCCTTGCAATCAATGGAATGACCATAGGAGGATCCTTAGATATTTTAGTAGGTTGCACCACTTTCTCCTTCTTGAAATTGGCTTGTTCAGGAGTCATGACAACATATGATTCACTGTTCATCTTTGCAACTCTTTCTTCATAATCATCCTCTTCATGTATACCTTCAGTGGTGAGAAAATGGACATGAGATCCACTCAACTCTTCTAATTACATTTCATCAGCTTCCTCTTCATGTTCTTCACATATTTCATCTTCCTCCTCATCATCAAGCTCCAATCACTTCACATGTTTCATTGACTGGAACTTTAACAGGTGGACCTTCAATTTATAGTGTGGTCTGATTAGAGGGCAACCGATTATTGGGAATGAAATTTCTTCCTAGGAACATCCTGATAAGGAGCATGCTAGTCGAACTACTTCTTGAGATAAATAAGATCATTAACAAGTTTCTATACCAAATGATCTGCATTATCTATAGGAGAATATGTGGAAGAAGGAGATGCTTTGGATTTGGATGAATCTCTTCTTATCTTGCTAGACATAATTAGATCATCTTCAACACTGACAAAAAATATCTGATCAAAATCCAAAGTGGCAAGATTGGATCTCCTAGGTTCATAGCTCACTTCAAGCAGTTGGGCATTAAGGAAGAAACATTTCTAAATCTGATCAATGGGGAGTGTCTTTTGTGGGATCCTGTTAACCAGCATGTTGAATTTGGCCACAAATTCCCTCATGGGCTCATGTGACTCTTTCTTGATTTGAGAAATCTAGGCCAAGAGGGCATGTACATCCTCAACAGGTTTGAAATGCTTCTCAAACTGGGTCATCACGGTGTTCTAATTGGTGATGGATCCAAGTTCAGGGAGATGATAGAACCAATCAGCAGCATTATCTTGCAATGTCTCCACAAAAATTCTAACAGAGATATCCTCATGTTCAATGATCTGTAAAATCTTCACTTTGGAATTTTAATCAATGTTGTTTACTTTCTATTATAAAATAATAGAGATAGCTAGTGAATGAATTATTATTGTGCTTAGAATCAACAATTGTAGTAAAGGAAAGAATATAAGCTCATAACACCAATAATTTTATCCTGGAAAACCTCCAATGGAGGAAAAACCAGTTAGGAAGGGCAATTGCTCTTTCTTCCCACTTCTATTGGCCAATTCAAATCAACAAGTAAAAAAATTACAATAAGTATGAAAGTGAAGTAGATAATATCTTAACACTTCCTTTCAATTGCTTGTTTTCTCTATCTCAACACTCCTCTCTTCTACAACAATACAATTTCCAGCACTAAAACTTCTTGCTCACTTGCTTCGATGATCTTCTACACTTATAAAATCATGTATTTATAGCCTTTCTCATGTCCTCCCATGCACCAGAGAATGGGAAAGGTCATGAATGAGAAGAGAAATGAAAATCCTTCCAAATTCAGAGGTTATTTGTTTCAAATTTTGTTTTATATCTGTAATGGCCAGGACCGCCACCCTATACAGACCGGCGGTCCCAGGACTGCCGCCCTACCTGGGCGGTGGTTCTGTAACCATCGCCCTGTACTGGGTGGTGGTTATAGAACCACCACCCTATGTAGACTAGCGGTCGCAGGAACACCGCCCTATCTGGGTGGTGGTTCTATAACCGTCACCCTATACCAGGCGGTGGTCTTGTTACTTATAAGATAGAACCTCTGTTTATTCTTTTCCTTCTTTATGCTAACTATTTTTGATGAAGTAGAGTTATTTTGGATCCCTATGGATCACACCTCCCATGCTTAGGAGGATTTTGGTCCCACAAAAGCTTAGTGGGGGAGTAGATGAGGAAATAATTCCCTCGCTTGCTCCTTTGAGTACCACCGAGACTGCCTTGGTGTCTTTCCTTTCATTTTGATCTGCTGAGACTCTTGGGGACCTATTCTAGTCTCTTTGACCTTCTGCTGTAACACTAACATCCTCCTCCAATTCACCTCGTGACTCCAAGATGCAATCCTCAATGGAAGGTAGCAACTGCACTTTCTTCATCTTCATCTAGTATCGATGGCTCATATAGGTGCAAGTTTTCACATTTTACTATAGAGTACATCCTCATGAATACTGGAAAATCAAGTCGATAAGAATTTTCTCCAACATACTCTAATATGGTGAAGGGTCCATTTCATAGTGGCTTGAGCTTCCGTGCTTGACCTTGTAGTATCTCCTTGCTCAAGTAAAGCCAAACTTTATCTCCAACATGAAGCTTGTGTTCCCTCCTATGTTGATCATGCCTAGCGTTGTACTTGGACTTGAGATTTCTCTAGTTGTTCTTTGAATTTGAGATGGATTTTCTGGATCCTCTTAGTGAATTTTTTATCCCTAGTCACCTCTGTTTCTCATGTCTCTCTTTTCATCCTATTGTCTAAATTCTATGTGCAGTGGATTTGTAGGTACATATCCCAAGCATGATTCAAATGGTGACTTCATAGTGGATGTGTGTACTGCCCAGTTATAGGAATGTTGAATGTAGGCTAAGGACTCATCCCAAGTCCTTAGGTATTTTTTTTTATACCCTCTGATTAATTGTACCAAATTCCTATTTACCACCTCTGTTTTTCCATCTGTTTATGGATGGAAAGTTGTGTTCCTCTGTAACCTGGTATCCATCTTGTCCCACAAAGTAGTCCAAAACTTCCCCAAGAACTTGGAATCCTTGTCATAGATAATAGACTTTGGCAAACCAAAATGCATCAATACATTAGCAAAGAAAATATCTGCCACCTCATGTGCTTTTACTGTCTTTTTACATGCCATAAGAATACACATTTTACTGAATCCATAAAAAAAAACATAGAGATAGTCATGGACATGTTTATACATAGGTAATCCTCCTACAAAATCCATAGAAATGTCCTCCCACGAATGATTAGGTACTGGTAAAGGCATATACAAACCTTCCTTCCTAGTTTTAGGCTTGCTAGTACAACAAAGTTTACATCCACAAATAAATTTTGATTAATCTTCTTGCATATTGGGCCAATATACATACCTCTGCAAGTGGGAAAGGGTCTTACCAACACCAAAATCTCTCGCTACTTTCAAGGTATGTGCTTCCCTCATCAATAGAAGTCTTTCTTATTTAGGCACGCAAAGTTTCCTCCATCGGTAGAGCAACCCATCCTTGAGATAACAATCTTCAATCCCCGTCTTTTCAGCCCCTTGGGACTACAACTTCTGAAATGTTACCCCAAAGTCTTTGTCTTGGGCATATGCCTCACCGTAAGCTTCCTTCATGAAGGGCTCAATCTGAGAGATAGTGGCTAAACAGGAGAAATTTTCCTCTGTGTGTAGCGTAGAAAACATGTATTCCACAAAAATTGTACTACCCTTATTTTATTTGATCACTAGGTGGAACTGATAAAGAAACCACATCCATTTGTAGTGCCTTGCCTGTTGTAATTTAGACTATGATTGCAAATATTGCAGAGGTTTGTGGTCAATGTGCACAATAGTTTCTTTACCCAAAAAATAATGTTTCCATTTTTTAGTTTCCTGAACTAGTTCATACATTTCTGTATCATATACTGAATATCCTTTAACTGCTGAAGTGAAGGTTTCAGAATGATAACATACGGGTTTACCTCCTTAGAGCAACACTGCGCCCATAGCGTAATCACTGGCATCTGTCTCTCCTTCAAAAGGTTGTTGCAAACTAGGAAGAGAAAGTACTGGAGCATGAATAATATTGTATTTCAATAACTCAAAGGATTTTTCTTGTTCCTTACCCCAGTCAAAACCCTTACTCTTTGCGGCCACTGTGTGTAAAGGTGTTGCAATTTCCAAGAAACCCAAAATGAATTTCAGCATATATTGTATTGATACCACAAAACTTCTAGTCTTTGTGGCTCTTGTTGGTGTTGGCCAATTTTTGATGGCTTCCACCTTCTTTGGATCCACTCATATCTCTCCTCCTCTAACCACGTGCCCAAGATAGCCAAGTGACTATTTGGAAAATTCACATTTCTTCATATTACAAAGAAGTTGTTTCTCCTTGAGAACTTGCAAGACTTGCTGCAAATGCGTTAGATGTTCTTCCCATGTGGCACTAAAAATCAAGGTATCATCTAGATATACAATGACACATGGATCTATAAAATCCCACAATACATCATTCATCAATCTCATAAATGTAGAGGGTGCATTGCATAATCCACAAGGAAGTATTAACCATTCATATAAACCCTGTTTTGTTTTGAAAATAGTCTTCCATATATCCTCCTCCTTCATCCTAACTTGGTGATAACCTGACTTGAGATCCAACTTCATGAAAAATTTGGCATGCTGAAGTTGGTCTAAGAGATCATCTATGTGGAAAAGTGGATATCTGTTCTTTATGGTGATCTTATTCAAAGCGTAGTAGTTGATGCACATTCTCCAAGAACCATCCTTCTTTGGCACCATCACAATAGGCAAACCACACGGTGAGGTGCTTGGGCGTATCAACCCTTGGTCTATTAGTTCCTGGAGTTGTTTCTTTACTTCAGTAATCTCAAGCAAGGATTGCCTATACAACCCGATGTTTGGTAGAGGTGACTCTGGCAATAGCTGAATCTCATGCTTTACTTCTCGTTTTGGTGGTAATCAACTAGGAGCCTGAAATACTTCCTAAAAAGATTGAATAATACTATCCAAATCTTGTTTTCCTTGGTTAGAAATCTTTGAAACTTCTACCCCATCTTTTTTATCCTTTAACAAAAGTAAACAAAAATGATTATGATTTTCCTGAATAAGTCATTTTTCTTGGTTAGCACTTACCATAGTAACTCGTGTCTTACGCTGGTGTGCCCGGATGTTGTAGCTGATCCCATCCTTGACCCATCTATATCAGTTTTCCCTTCTCATAAATATATCATTCCTAACATACAAGTAAGGACTCCCAAATATAACATCAAAAGCATCAAGTGGAATAACGTCAACTTCAAAAAATCTATATATTTGGAATTTATCCCAAAATTGACGTGACATCTTCTTATTACCCTAATTTCAACACCCTTCTTCACCCAACAGAAAGGATAAGGGTGAGGATGCTCATAAGTCTCAAGACCCAGATTCCTTACAACTACCTCAGAAATCAAGTTAGATTGAGAACCGATATCAACCAAAGCATTTACCTTAGTTCTCTTGATTTGGATTTTGATCTGGAATATTCTACTGTATCTCCTCTTTGCTATCCATGTTGGTGTTCGTGCATTCGAGCCTTTTGTCTACATTAGAGTCATCTTTGATTTCCACCTCCCCTTCTATCTTTATAGCTATCATGGACTTCTTGGAGTCCTTGGTTTGGTTCTTCGGATGTAACTCCAGATGTAACTTCCAACATGTAGCATCAGTATGACCATTGATATCACAATTCTTGCAAAAATTCTTGGGATCTTTACAAGTATTTAAAGTAGTGGCAGCTTGTTTACCTTTTCCTTTCCACTTACTCTTGTTACTTGTTCTCCCATAATCCTTTTTCTGCTGATTTTTTGACTACTTTACCCTCGGCTCTGCTTCTCCTTGCTTTTTCTCATCATCTATGTAGTATTCCTGTACACATGCTTCATTGAGATCCTTGGGCTTTGTGGAGATGACTTTTCTTCGAAGGTGAGTGTGAAGTCCTCCCAAGTACTTGGTCAGAATATCCTCATCCTCCAAATCCATGTTTAGCAACATGGCTTGCCTCCGAAACTCTGTAGTATAGTCATGCACACTTTGAACACTTCCTTGTGTAAAAAACTTCCATTTAATCATTTGGTCAGTTTTATGGCCAATAAGATAGAAGTTAGCTGTAAGTAATTCCTTAAATTCTTGCTAAGACTTCACAATAGGATGCTTCTTCTTTTCACAAGTAGTTAGACGAGTTTCCCACAAAACTAGACCATGTCCCTCCATTTTGAGACATGCAAAGGTGATCCTTTGTGCCTCAGTGACATTATGGATGCTAAAATAGACTTCTAACTGTTTTAACCATTTATCAAGTAACTCTGCATCTACTTATCCTTCAAAGCTTTTGATTTTGACTTTAGTCTCAAATTTAAAAGGAGCATGTTTAGATTTTACATTTTCTCTTGTGTTAGTAGTCTCTTCTTCATGCTCTTCTCCATAATCTTCCTCATGGTGGCCCTTGCCTATACCAAACTTTTCGGCTAAGCCTTGAACCACTGATTCCATGGAGTCTTGCTTGATAGAAGCTATCTTCTACAAATCTGAAAGTTCCTCTTTCCTTCTAAACATCCTATCCATCATGGTCTCCAACATCTTGATTCTACAGACCAAGTTCTCTTCCTCCATTTCTCCCTGAATTCTCTGTTTCCACTTCTTTGTAGAAATCTCTAGATCACAAGGTAAGTTTTCTTCACCTTTAGATCTTGTCACTGTCATACAAATTAAAGAACGAAATACCATAGTCCTAGATACTTGTTAGCTCTGATACCAAAATGATCTGTAAACTCTTCACTTTGGAATTATTCACAAAAATAACAATTAATCGGTGTTGTTTACTTTCTATTAGAAAATAACATAAATATCTAGTGAATGAATTATTATTGTGCTTACAATCAACAATTGTAGTAAAGGAAAGAATATAAGCTCATAACACCAACAATTTTATCCGGGAAAATCTCCAATGGAGGAAAAACCAGTCGGGAAGGGAAATTTCTCTTTCTTCCCACTTCTATTAGCCAATTTAAATCAACAAAATCAGAATTTACAATAAGTATGAAAGGGAAGTAGATAATATCTCAACACTTCCTTTCAATTACTTTCTTTCTCTGTCTCAACACTCCTCTCTTCTACAACAATACAATTTCCAGCACTAAGACTTCTTTCTCACTTGCTTCGATGATATTCTACACTTATACAATCATGTATTTATAGCCTTTCTCATGTCCTCCCATGCACTGGAGAATGGGAAAGGTCATGAAGGAGAAGATAAACGAACATCCTTTCAAATTCAGAGGTTGTTCGTTTCAAAAACAAATTCTCTTCGTAATGGCCAGGACCACCACCATATGCAGACTGGCAATCCCAAGACCGCTGCCCTATCTGAGCAGTGGTTCTGTACCCACCACCTTGCACCAGGTAGCGGTCTTGTTACTTACAAGATAAAACCTCCATTTATTGTTTTTCTTCTTTGTGCTAACTATTTTTGATGAAGTAGAGTTATTTCGGATCCCTATGGATCATTCAACTCCGAGAACACCACAAGAAACAATGAAGGCTGTAATATGTTCATTTGGATGAACCTTCCCATCACCTCTAAATTTAGGGAAATTATTTCTATTACCTTTAGGAAATTCATGAAATGGTTGGGGAAGAGCAAAAGGCCCAACCCTTTGGCCCCAAGGCAGAGGAGCTACCATCCTTGGAATTTTTTTTTGGAGAGGCACTGAAACACCAATGAGAATCAAATCATGCAAATAAGGAGTGATTTGATCTTGAGGGATGTCACTCCCAAAATTTCTATCTCTAGGAAAAGGAGCGCTTGTAGACCTTGCTTCCCTAAGGGTTCTTCTACCCCGAGTGTATCTTGGAGTCGCCAGATCAAAGATGATCAAGAAATTGTTATTCAAAAACTAGAATCCATTTGCAATGAATTCCCCAGCAAAGTCACCAAAATTTTTGGGTTTCAGAATGGAACATGGGTTGAAACCATAGTCAGGGGACAACAAGTCCCTCCTCTTTAATGAGAGAGGTTCCCTTATTGAAAGTAGAAAAAAAATGTATAGATATACAACTCTCAATGTTTGGACCCTGATATTCTGGAATGTTTTCATACTTACAAGATTATCAATTAGAAGGAATGGAAGAATATAGAGATGGGGGAAGGAAGAAAACAACAATTCTTTTGGGAAATATAGATAGCATAGTATCTCCCTACTCACATTGAACCAAGAAAATATAGAAAAGGAACAATTACTTCACTACCAATGCAAATTTGCAGACACAAAGTTCTGAGGATTCCACAGACCAGAACACAATTTTTGTTGAATGAAAAATAAATGATCCATTGAATTGAGCCAGGAGAGAGAGATATAATGGAGGAAAATAAGAAAACAAAGAACTTCTGTATTGAATTACTTCAGAATTTACAACCTTCCCAGAAAATTAGAATCTCCTTTTCCATGGCCAAGACCATGTTCTTATAACAATTCATGTACATCCATACTTTGTCCCCAAGAAAAGAATATCCAAAAGAAATAATGTTTGTTGTAGATCTACTTTTGGAAAGTGACATAAAACAAACACACTCATGAAAACTAGAGGTTCAAAAGGTGAATATTTCGCTAGTTCAATCATGATTATTTTAACAGGGGGCATCTCATGATTTTCTTCTTCATGTGGTTCTACAATTTCCACTGTTTAACCACTTTCATGGCATTCAAGTGCTTACTAGTAAGTTTTCTCCCTTTTTTTATCATGTATGCTTGTTAAACTCCATTTTATGATGATTAAACTTTACATCCCTTCAAACTTATCAATATGGCTCCATAATAAACGAAAAATGCATCTCATGGAGAAATGACAAGGATACCAAGAAAAAGAATAAAGAATGATACATTTTTGCATTTTGCAGAGCTCTAGTTTGTTAATGGCGTCAAAAACTAGATGAGTTATTTTGGCTATCTTTTCCCCCTTTTATCTTAAAATTTGGACCCTACACATGGCAATATCTAAGCAACGATGGCCCTGGGGGAGAAAACTACATTTCCTGACATTTGGGAGAAAAAGAGTGATTTATCATTTTACTACGCCCTCTTGCAGCTCCATGAAAATCCAGACATGTGGTGCCATCTAAGTAGCTGAGGAAATGCAGTTCAAATCTACCATTTAAACTCTTTTTGACAAAAAGCTCAAATTCTCAAAAACCTCCATCGGCTCACTTTGACTTTTCAACGTGAACACGTGGCACACCACGATTGGAAAAAGGGGTCACAGCCTAATTTGCAACATTTTAACCTTTTGATGAAAAAGGCTCAAATTCTCAATTTCCCCATGCAGGCCCACTGTTCTAATTTCATCCTTCATCACATGGCATCGCCTGACTAGGTGCGGGAATGCAGTTCAGTTTTATACTTTATCTATTTTTGAAAAGGGGAAATATTCCAAATTTTCCCTCGAAGGTCCGAGCCCCCACCGTTGACTTTTGAACGTAGGCCAGGTGTCTCTTTCCAATCTGATGTGGGCCCTAATTTATAAATTTTCCCTTTGCATGAGTGGGATTGCGGGCCATTTTAGAACTTTTCACCTTTTGTTAAAACAAGGCTAAAATTCCCAAAGTTCGTCGTCGGTCCGCCAAAGTGCATGTGAACTAAAAAATGACCACGTGTCCCTTTTTTATTCTTCAACACATGACATCACCTGATTGGTTGCAGGGACGTGCTTCACTTTTTATTTGTTTTGAAGAAAGAAAAATTCCAACTTTTTCCCCGAAATTCCATGGCTCCGCCATTGAATTTTCAACATGAACATGTGTCCCTTTCTAATTTGTTGCATATTTCAACTCAAATTTATCCTTTCACTTGGGCATGGCCATGGGTCATTTAAGAACTTTTCACCCTCTCATAATAATGCCTTAGAGAATAAAATGGATATGTCTGCCTGAACTTCTACCAAAATTACTCCAGCCAATCAGGGACCGGCAGGGATGCAGGGAAAAACTGACATTTGTTCCAAAATCACAAAAAGTGATAGGTTCAAAAAGGAACCTGCCCGGCCGCATCCAATGGGAAACAAACACGTAGCTCCACCTTTTCGAGCAAGAATTTGACGGGGAAAAGAACGTCGGAAGTTGCAGGAAATGAAAAAATGCCATTTTTGGTCCCGATGAAGAATTTCTTTCTCTGTAAAAGGTTAAAAACAAAATATGTAAGGTCTCATGCATTCCAAATGCATAAAAGAAGAACTAGAATCATTTCCCATCCATTGAAAATAGGTTAAACATTTTAACGGCAGCAGACTGAGGGAATTTCAATTAAAAACATCATGGGAAATGAAAATGAGCATATGAGGAGTTTAAAACACAAATTTCTTCCATGGCAGGGCTCCAATTTTCATGAAATTAGATTCGAAAGAGTGGGGGAAATTGAGAGGACAACAAGTTATTGAGCATTGATAAGAAAATCGACAAGTTTTTCCACCCAAAATGTTTTCTTGGCAACAATTTTTTGTGCCCACCATGAGGCAGAATTGGAAACATCTATACCCAAAATATGACCACAAGGTCTGAAAATTGAAAAAAAATTCAAATATTCAAAAAATAATATATTTATATTTATATATATATATCATATTTCAACACAAAATCATTTTTAAAGGTGACTCTGTGAAGGAACGAACTCCTGTCATGTTTGTTTCTCGTACCATGAATAAATTTCTAGATTGGAGTGAAGTACACGTGAGTGATAACAATGAATAAGAAGAAGAAGATCACAACTGATAAAAGAAGATCGTTGATCAGCCGTGGTTTCAGACTAGTATTTGCAAAACAGAATATTCAAAGATGGTAAACGAGACTCCTACTTCAAACAATAATTTACATCTTACAAAGGAAAAAGAAATAACCTACCACCAATGAAGAGGAAAGTAGGGAGATTTTGGAAAGGATTCAAAGGAGACATAATATAAGGTGTGAAAATTTAGAATATTCTAAATTATTTCAAGAGATGTACGAGCAACTTGAAGTGGCCCATAGTGAGGAAGAAGAGGAGGAGATTTTTCCTATAGAGGAAGATCCTGAAGATCATTCGTACCACAAAGTTTTCATCCCGGAAATTTTCTTGGATTCTGATGAAGAAAATCATGTCCTCGAGCCTTCTAATGAAGATCAAATATACATTTAAGAATATGACGAAAGATGATACGATACAAGATCTACCAAAGAATATTTTTACAATCTCGCACAACCCACTATAAAGTTGAGAACAATGTCCTTTTTCTGCCACTCTCTTGATGAATTCATTTCATATGGTGATGGAAAAATGAACATCTTGAAAAGATAATATGTGGAAAGGATTCAAAACACAATAGAAGGAAACTCTGATCACGAATCCCATCAAGAGATTTGGAGGTACACTCTAGCTTTACAAAGAAGGTATGAATATCTCAAATCATTTCATGTTGTCCAAAATGAAGAAACTCAAGAAGATCCCGATGACTGTTTGTGCTAGGAGGTTTTCATCCACGAGATATTCTTGGATGCTAATGAAAAATATCCGATCCTTGAACCTTTTGATGAGTGTCAAAGAAACATTAGGGAAGATGCTGATGAAAGAGACATGGAGGTGGAACTGCCATTCATCAACTCTTTTTGGCTCAAGAAATTGTCCCTTCGGGAATTAATAAATTCAATAGAGGATTATATTTTCCTAATGGATGATCCAATGCTTTCTGCAGAATACACCAATGATGAATAAAATAGCCAATTTGAAGTAAGCATGAATAACCCCCCTTAAAATTTTGATTTTCCAATTAATAATGAAATGGACATGGGAAAAGAAGTGAAATAAATCCACTTGACATTATGGATCGAAAATGCTGAATTCAAGATGGTCATGGAGGGTTTTCCCTCCTATTTTGATCCTTTACATGATATAGAAATGATTCATAGAGAAAGTAAGACAATCGAAGAACAAGATTCTCTTCCTAATTCAATCATGGATGATCTGATGTAAGAATCTCACTTCATTTCTGAAGCTAAGGAGAATGAACAATTTAAACACAATATCTTCTCACCCAAGGAGTGGAATGGTCATCATGGTGAGTATGGAGTCTTTCATTTTCCATATGAGAAATATGATTTGATAATGGATGATTAAGATAATGTTGACAGTTTTTCCCACATTTCTACTTCAACATGGTCCCATCAAGAAGATGATATGGATTTTGAGCTTGAAGGAGTATCATTCCCATAAAGCATGGACCTCTTCTCCTTGTTATAAGGTTTCATGAACCAAGTGTGGATGTGCTTGCAAGGAAGTGAATCTTTGGAAACATAAAGCATGGAAGAGGTGAACGAGGCTATGTCAAATGAATCATAGACACAAATGGATCATATTTTAATCCATTTCCTAAAAGCACAATATATAGAATCTTTCAATAAAAATGAAATGAACCTATAGAAATATCAGAAGAACTATTTGTGCAAGATATCTTGAACACTGCAAAATAGATTTAAGACCCTCAACTTAGCCGTGAACTCATGACTTAGGCTATGGAGATGCAAAATAAGCGTGAGTCAATTTGTGCTCCTATTTTTGATATACCAATCTTTGATGTCGATATAGAGCTAATGGGTGGGCTTGATGAATTCCCGAATGCCTTGGTTGATGAGGGGGAATGTGGAGATATTTCATTTTCTTCCACATTGTATGACGCAGGTTTTAAATGAAAAATAAATAAGGTCCTCGAATATCCTTTGGAATTCCTCAATCTAGAAGATAACATCTTTGTTGTGGGGGATGATAACATGGAAAATATTGAGCTGCTTTGCATTGAATAAATGTGTTCAGAGCATGGTGAAAATATGCAATAGTGTTGGGATTATATTCAAAACCAACTTGGTCACACCACTTCTAAGTGCTCTGTAAGTGCAGAACAAGAGTTCATGCACAAAAATACACTCAAGGGTAAAGAGTGTTGTACGCCGGAAAAGTGACAAGCGAGTGTGGGAATCTACAAGTAACTCTTCCACGTACCCTACCTCCCAAGGTCGTGCTGAGACAGCCGGTGGGGATGGAATACGTATGGTATGCAGACAAACTAGTTAGGCAATCTGATGTCTTCGACACACACTAGTGGAATTTGTGAATCTAAGGAAAAGAAGGCCCTCCTAACCTGAACTGGTGTGATAGATCAATCAGAAAGGATGACTGCTCGAAGGCTCCAATCAATATCAAGCTCTGGCATTATTCGATCTATGGGTTGTGGTATACGTGGAAAATGACCTGGGATAGTTTTGTGTATGTCTCCAGACAAGGTCATAGAGTGGATGATAGCTATAGTTGTTTTTATGGGCGGTTCTATGGCCTAGTCATCAATTCTTTAGCTTCGTTAGCCGCTATATCTAACAAGGATAATTGTGTGATGATGATAGGTGGAAGTGGAGTAGATCTGAATACGAGTGTGCGTAGGCCAGCGTCTATGTCCGATTTACTTATGGATTCGTTAGGTTGCGGGATTTTTGGATCGCAACCGTAGACTCTTGGTTGTTGCGGTCCTGCTATGGTCATGTACGAATTCAGTCCCTGATCCCTAGTATCCAATAATCATATGCTTTCTCAGCCTCTATATTCAAAATTAACAGCTGTGTGATCTTCTCAGAGTACCTCACAGGCATTCTTGCAACTTGAATTCTTAGGCTGGTATCTATGTCTGTGAGGGTGTCTCCTGCGTCTGGCTGTGGGACCAAAGGATCACAACTGAATGTTTTCTCTCTTTCAAGCCCTTCTACAGTCATGTGGATTTTTTTCTAGGGTAACCTGTAGTTTGGCTGATTTGACCAAAACGTGTACACTTGGTCGTCTTCTATGTTTAATCCCCTCAACTAAGAGCTGATCTGTTGTAAGTCTGTTGTTGTTTGAAAGACTTAGATTCTAAGATTCTGATCTATGTCAACTATTGCAGTGACGAGATTGGGTTGAGGCATGATTGGCTCGATTACGTATTCTCTGGGCTCCCTAGGTCCCGTGATTGTCATACAAAAGCAATGATGTAAATCTAACTGCAACAAAGCGAAATTTAACTACGTGAAGTATATCTATAGTATATATGATTTCTCTATTTTTGTATTTTCTGATGAACTATTTGAATGGATTTAGAAGAGAAACTAATTTAATATATCTAGAAATTGACAGCTAAGATAACAATTTAAAACAAACAAGATAACTGAGTATAGCTACTTGTCTGTGCAGTTGTAAATCTATTCTAAATAACGAAATAATTGATCTAGTCTATTTGCAAGACTCTCGATCCTACCTCAGAAGTGAGGAATGAATCATAGTCTCTCAGAAACTATCAATCCCCATAGCTTCCATGGCAATATCGAAAGTAAATTGACAAAAATAAAGTGATTAGCTACTCTATTTGATATGCTTCTAACTAGAACTTTGAAATTTAGAACCTGGATTCTGCAGAACAGTGGCAAATCCAACGGTGTGTGTAAGTTTGTCCCCTCAGTGTGATCTCTTCGTTCTTTTGTGTTCATGTGGATCCAGAAAAGCGTGTAATGCTTGCATCAACAGAAGTAGATATTGGAACAAGGGACAACTTTAGAATACAGACTGAATACAACGCGAGTAGGAGAGGGATAGCGCAAGAGTACAGAGCTTGGCTTATGTAATTCCTAGTGGGATCTATTGCGAGTCATGCAACATAAAACGTCCAGAACCTGAAACTATCTTGTTTGAGGAGAAAAACCTACAACTTTAATGGCTTCCTACTGATAAACAGACTATCTTACTCCAATGGTTTGGATGAAACATCAATAGCACCTACACAAGATGGATATGTGGCTTCTTAACAGAAAAATAATGCTAACTAAGCATGTAATGAATGAAACTACGAATTATAAGAAAAATGAAAACTAATCTATTGCAAAGAGAAGTTCAGAGGAAAATTTGAGGGGCCTGAAGTAATGACAACACTTGCACAAGATGGATATGTGGCTTTCTAACTGCAATACAATGCCAACTGAGCATGTAATGAACTAAAATATCAATCCTAAAATAAATAAAAGACTGAACTACTGAAATGAGAAGATGAGAGCAAAAATTAGAGGCCATTTTCTTGAGCACAAGCCATATATTTATAGCAATTCATTCACCCAAAGATCAAAACCAAACTAAACTCTTAAACTATAAACAAAGGCCAAACACTATTCTATGGGACCAAAAACATAAATGCAAGCTCAAGGCAGTGAAAAAAGCTGGTGAATCGTTGATTTTTACGTGAGTTCACGTCAAAAGAACGTTATGGAAAATGTGTGTAGGACCGCTACTCTGAGCAAGACAGCGGTTACAGAACCGCCGCCCTAATCAGGGCAGCGGTCATGAGACCCCCGCCCAGGTAGGGCAGCGATCATGGGACCGCCGCCCAGGCAGGGCGGTGGTTTCATAACTTAAGCATCAAAAGGGGCAAGAAAAGAGGGAAAAAGAGAAAAACGAACAACGCAGGGGCTAAGCGGGGCATGTGGGATGTTAACGCACACTTGGAGAGATTTTTTGGATCCCGAACACCTGGTGAGTAGACCTGTATCATCATTGGGGCACGTGTCACACTGTTCCGGTAGTATAGATACCTTCTAATTTTGGGTACGTACATATTTCCCCCTCAAAGAAACATTTTAGCCATGAAGAGGTGTAAAACGGTGGGTCCGAGTATGGTGGTCCCGAAATGGGAAGTTAGAAGCTATACCTGATACGTCCATGTGTGTTGAAATGACGCCATCCAAAATTCCTGCCTACCTGTAAAATGAAAAGAGGAATCAAGTGCAGATAGACACAATAGTTTGGAAAATAAATGCTAAAATAATAGGAAATGAGAATGTACCATTTGTGCGGGGATAAGAACTTACCTCCGTCGGCGCTCCAAACCTGCAAAAAAAAGCATTTTTAAAACAAGTCAGGTTTTGTATATATATATGAAAGTGGGCCCATTTTCCTATTCATTTGCGCGAGTGTTGATTTGATTGATTCTGAGCTCTGGGACCCACGGTGATGGTTTCTTGCGTGAGTAGAGTCAAAACGTCCGTGACGAGATAGTGATCATGCCTCCGCGTGCAGAACATCGACTTGCGAGATCACAGGTTAGTTTTCTTCAATTTATCCTTTTTACCCCCCTTAATTTTAAAAATGCTAAAATATTTGTCGTGGGGGGGTAATTTTTGAAAATGTTAGGTTCAAAAGGTCCATCTAGGGGGGGCGCCTACTGGGTAGGCTTTGTTTTTAGTTAAAATGGTCATTTTTTGTGTTTTTGGCTTTTTTTAGGTTTAAAAACCCACGTGGGTTTTTGCGGCCACGACTGCCATCCTGCCTAGTGGGTGGCGGTTACACGACCGCCTGCCTTATTCAGGGCGGCGGTTACACGACCGCCACCCCTTAAGGCGGTGGTTACAAAACCACCTCCCTGCTCAGGGCGGCGGATTTCACATAGAATGCCAAAAGAACATCTGTTTGAGATTGTTTTTGCATTTTTTAGCATTTCTACATGTTTTCATGATTTTTCCAGTATTACTCGGATGCTAACTTGCTCTGTTTTGTGTGTTTTTGGGTGTATGCAGGCGAGAGAGGAGTATATCCGGTGGAGCCGAGAGAGGGAGTGTGACTGGTCTCCCAGGAGTATTAGATGCCCTCTCACAGGATGAGGAGGATACACTTCAGAGGGTCGGGATATTACGCATCTCACGTGTGCCCCATGTTACACCATCCAGTCACATTCTTTGTGACTTATTCTCCTATTGGGATGCTGATCGGAACACCTTCCGATTACCAGGGGTCCACGGTGAGTGGACTATCACTTTGGAGGATGTCTATCACATTCTGGGGGTGGTCCCGATTATTGGGAGATGTCTCACCCTTGAGACAGCAGGTTCACCAGCCCAGATAGCACAATGGGCCACTTATATGGGAGATGCAGTCATCTCCACTGGGGTCGAAGAAGGGGGTTAGAGTTCGATCCATTCCTAGCTTTCCCATCCCCTTGCTTCGCCAGGCTATCATGGGGATCCTTGCCTTGAGATTGATCGGGGACAAGGGAGGAGATACATTGTTATAATGTTGGTCCCCCCATTATTGCACAGATAGAGGGACATGGCCGGATATATGCCTGGGGATTAGATATTCTTGGGACTACCTACCATGATTTATACAGGGTAGTCCGTTTACAGGGGCAGTCCTTGAGCCACCCGACCTTGGTCATGAGTTGGGTCTACGAGCACTTCATTCCTTATGGCAGGGGTGTAGAGGTGGTAGATCCCGGAGCTGTGAGGGCAGCTAGATGGACAGATATGTCAAGTGCTCCGAGCACCTCATCAGCTAGTTGCTTCCTTGACTACTGCCGACATGGAGGCCACACCGTATCAGACTATGGCAGGTATATGGGGCAAGGAGGCTCTCACTTTGATCTCCTGCTCCACCACAGGGCAGCTTATTGATAGAGTGGGGTGAGTGGAGATACACCCCTTTGGCCGAGTTCCTCAGCAGTTTGGCCTACCCTACATGGGTATGCTTCCCTCGGTAGCGCCAGTATACAGATCAGTCAGAGAGATGCCAGAGGGGGGTCCTAGAGGCCGGGGTTGGACAGTGGTTACTCCTGGCGTTCCTATTGCAGCCAGGAGGATAGTACGTGCCAGAGGGAGAGCCGGTGCGCCTCAAGCACCCTTGCTTCAGATTACCATGGGTCCCGCCCATAGTAGTGATGACCCTATTGAGATAGACTCTGAGTCTGAGGAGTTTATAGGGGGAGAGACGGAGGAGGAGACTAAGGAGGACAGCGATCCTGAGTGGCATGACACTCAGGATATCATGCAGGCAGAGAGGGCTGAGCAGAGTGTAGAGAGAGTTACTCTGGTTTCAGAGGAGCCACTCTCCCAGGGCCATGGTGGGGAGGATGAGTCCGTTGCGGGGTGCTACAATCGCCCCAGCCACCGGATCGAGCACCTCAGTCAGCGGCGGCATCTGTGGCAGGTGCCAACCTTAGAGATCCATCCTGGAGGCCTGGTGATCCGAGTAAGTTACCTTCTCCCCTTTTAATGTTTGTCTAATTTAGGATCGTTTTAGTTGCTATCTCTCCTTTTGTTTTATCTTGTATTTCTAATCTCTTGTTTTGTTTCTAATTCATCTTTGTTTCCTTTGTTTTGCAGAGACCAGCCGATGAGTGGCGAGACTTGATTCGCAGGGTATGCACTGATACCCTAATGATCCCTATGGAGAGGACCCCCGCAGAGTTGTCTATGGATGTTGGGGAGCCCTCAACAGCCAGTAGACATACCGACGTCTTTGCCCCAGTTTTGCATGTGGCCAAGATGGTATCGACTCTCCGCACAGAGCTAGCGGGGGTATAGGATAGCCGAGCACCTGATGAGGAGTCATTCTCGTGGCAGAGACTGCGGCTACCCCTCGGGATCCTGAGCCCTCTGTACACTCAGAGTGCCGGCGTAGCCGGAGTCCTAGGCATGGGTGTGCGCCTTCAGAGGGATCTCGTAGGGATTGAGAAGCCACTTGGCTCTCCTAGATTTTTTATGATATATTCTTTTGTATATCCCGGGCTCTTTGAGCGTTTTGACCATGCTTAGTGCATGATGGCATTGTACAGAAACTTTTGACCATTATATTATATATATATATTCTTTTTGGATCAGACTTTTGGAATTTATGGCTTTTTTCCTTTCCATTTTCCTCATGTAGATTATGATGTTTATGCTTATATGATTTGTAGAATGTATGCAATGGAAAACAAATGATGCAAAGTGTTTACTTTCTTTTTGTATTTCATGATGCTAATATATGATAATGTAGAGATAATGTGATTTTGAATCTTAGTTTCTTTAAGTAAATTTTTGATACTTCATATTTGTTTTGGCAAAGTGGTGAAGATAAGCCGGTATGATGAGTAGATAAACTTACCCCTACTCCTAACTCCATGCAACTAGTAAGATGCGAGGGCTCATCACCGAGAGTTGGGAAGGGTGCAAGTTATGAAATGTGCTGAAATGATAGTGATGAAAGATAGACAAAGCTTTGATGGAACCAAATTGGGAAGCTACAAGCCTACCCTACCCGAGTGACTTCATAGTTTTTAGGATGCAACTTGCTTTGCGGGTTTATCTAGACTTAGATCCGTAGATGGCCACATAGTAGACAAAATCTGGGTTTTTAGGATTTTAACTCTCTTGGAATTTTGAACATCTGATTCATTTATTTTTGACTCAAGGCTTCGAGATTTGAATTGTTTGCTTATGACCTTTTAATGTTTGTTTGTCAAGAGGACCCCCTACACTTTTTCCCCATGCTACTAGTAAGAAGCATGGGTTTATCACCATGGGCAAGGCATAGGCGAGTAAGGGCATTTTCCATCCTTTCCCAACCCTACGTCACTAGTAAGAGACGCAAGCTTATCACCGAAGGTTGGTGAGGCAAGAAAATGTGTAAATTTAAAATTTTCTGTTTGATTCTACATGTTTGACTTGTTTATCTGAGCAAAATGTCAGCATGCTCTTATTTCCAAAGAGATATACATACGGGATAGATGTGACACCATGAAGCTTCTAGAACAGACCATAGGCAAGACACCCATCCTAAGAAGAAACCAAAAGTGAGAATAAACCCGCAGATCTTGGTATGGTTACCGTTAAGACTTTGTCATATCTAAATTCATTTGATGACATGATTCCAAAATAACTTGACGATATCATGGAGATGGAGAAGTATGATTAGAGTGTTTATGCCAACAACATCAGAAGTTTGTAATGAATTTCTTTAAGAATAAATTCCTTGATCACAAAATTCGTATGAAACATGTGGACAAAATGAACCTAACTATATGAAGATGCAAATGTAAATGTAGTTATATATTATGTCGGTTGCTTACGCGTAGAATCGTTTAAGGTGCAGGGAATTGACTGTTTCACCAAATTCCTCACCTTCTAGCGTACATAAGAGGTACTCACCATTTCCGTAGTCCTTCGTGACTCAGTATTGGGCCCAACCATTTGGGCCGGAAACATTCTTCCTTCGCTAGTCTTTTTTGTCAATCTGGCTGTCTAGCCTTAGAACTAGATCACCTTCATATATGTCACGTTTGTATACTTTCTTGTTATACTGCCAGAACATCCGATCATCATAGACTCTTGTGCCGCTATTCAGCATCTAACCTAGCTTCATCTAGGATTTCTAGTTGGGAAAAGACATGCTTCTCTATAAGCGTCTTCATCCAGGATCCCTTGTAATGAAATACGGAGACTGGGTATTTCAACCTCAAGTGGGAGAACTGCCTCTGCCCCAAATACTAGTGAGAAAGGAGTCGCTCACGTTGGTTTTCTTATTGAGGTTCGGTGGGGCCCATAAGGCCGGATATAACTTCAAGTGCCAATCTCGTTTGTTTTCTTTCACCGTTTTAAGGAGAATGGATTTTAATGTTTTGTTTGTCACCTCATCTTGTCCATTGGATTGAGGAGGTATGTGGCCAAGATGGTATCAACTCTCCGCATGGAGCTAGCAGGGTATAGGACAACCGAGCGCCTGATGAGGAGTCATTCTCGTGGTGAGACTGCTGCTGCCCCTTGGGATCCTAAGCCCTCTATACACTCAGACCGCCGGCGTAGCCGGAGTCCTAGGCATGGGCGTGCACCTTTACAGGGATCTCGCAGGGATTGAGAAGCCACTTGGCTCTCCTAGATTTTTTATGATATATTCTTTTGTATATCCTGGGCTCTTTGAGCGTTTTGACCATGCTTAGTGCATGATGGCATTGTATAAAAAATTTTGACCATTTATATATATATTCTTTCTGGATCAGACGTTTGGCATTTTATGGCTTCATTTTCCTTTCCAGCTTCCTCATGTAGATTATGATGTTTAGGCTTATATGATTTGTAGAATATATGTAATGGAAAACAAATGATGCAAGTGTTTACTTTCTTTTTGTATTTCATGATGTTGATATATGATAATGTAGAGATAATGTGATTTTGAATCTTACTTTCTTTAAGCAATTTTTGATACTTCATATTTGTTTTGGCAAAGCGGTGAAGATAAGCCGATATGATGAGCAGATAAACTTGCCCCTACTCCTAACTCCACATAACTAGTAAGATGCGAGGGATCATCACCGAGAGTTGGGAAGGGCGCAAGTTATGAAATGTGCTGAAATGATAGTGATG
The DNA here is from genome assembly GCA_019776745.2 of Taxus chinensis. Lineage (NCBI taxonomy): Eukaryota > Viridiplantae > Streptophyta > Pinopsida > Cupressales > Taxaceae > Taxus > Taxus chinensis. The sequence goes on from CM034151.1 coordinate 884,913,279, forward strand.
AAAGATAGACAAAGCTTTGATGGAACCAAATTGGGAAGCTACAAGCCTACCCTACCTGAGTGACTTCATAGTTTTTGGGATGTAACTTGCTTTGCGGTTTATCTAGACTTAGATCCGTAGATGGCCACATAGTAGACAAAATGTGGGTTCTTAGGATTTAACTCTCTTGGAATTTTGAACATCTGATTCATTTATTTTTGACTCAAGGCTTCGAGATTTGAATTGTTTGCTCATGACTTTTAATGTTTGTTTATCAAGAGGACCCCCTATACTTTGCCCCATGCTACTAGTAAGAGGCATGGGTTTATCACCATGGGCAAGGCATAGGTCAGTAGGGGAATTTTCATCCTTTCCCAACCCTACGTCACTAGTAAGAGATGCAAGCTTATCACCAAAGATTGGTGAGGCAAGAAAATGTGTAAATTTAAAATTTTCTGTTTGATTTACATGTTTGACCTGTTTATCTAAGAAAAATGTCAGCATGCTCTTATTTCCAAAAGATATACATATGGGATAGATGTGACACGATGAAGCTTCTAGAATAGACCATAGACAAGACACCCATCCTAAGAAGAAACCAAAAGTGAGAATAAACCTACAGATCTTGATATGTTTACCGTTAAGACTTTGTCATATCTAAATTCGTTTGATCACATGATTCCAAAATAACTTGACGATATCATGGAGATGGAGAAGTATGATTAGAGTGTTTATGGCAATATCATCAGAAGTTTGTAATGAATTGCTTTAAGAATAAATTCCTTGATCACAAAATTCGTACGAAACATGTGGAAAAAATGAGAAGAAAGAGAGAAGGGAAAATGGAAATCCCAAAATATGTCCTTCAACCACTTGTATGAGGCATTAAATGGAGTAAAATGATTTAATATTACTTAAAAAATGCTCCCCATACTATTCCAGGTGCTGTAGCAGAGAAAGAATGATGACCATGCCTCTTAATTGCACTCCCAACTACCAAATAAAACACTGTTATGAATCCCGGCCATGTTTTATAAAAACTATCCATCAATATCTCATCAAATCTAGAATTTATTGATTTCTATGCATTGGGCTCAGAGCCACGATTACAATGGTACCAATTTTGTGTGATGTCATTGAGAAATACAAAAAGTTATGGCCTTCTGAGTGCGGGCAAACTATTTTGGGTTTGGCAGGGGTGTTTTCTGTCATTTGACGGGAAGGAGCATTAACTGATTGGAGCCGAATATGTTTATTTTAATTAGAACTATATCTGCCCTGAATACTAGTTAGAAAATAATAATTCCAGTTTTGGTGTGGCGTATTGAGGACGTCATGCTCGTTCCAGAAGGTCCAGATATAACTGTGAAAATGCGAAGCTCGTTTGTCAAAAGTTATGGCCATTTTGAAGGTTCACGGCGTTCAAACGTTGACTTTTTCTTCGTCGCTTGCAGCCTCGGCCATTTCAGCTTGAGGGTAATACAACGAAGCCGTATGATGTACTTTTTTTCCTGGCTATCTTGGATGAATTCTCCCACATCGGCTGATTCTTAAAAGGATTCCTTGTCATCTATCTGCGAGATTTTTCACCTTTGTCGCGTCCCACGCGTCCCTCGCAAATGACTTTTGTCCCAGTTGAACTTGGTGATTACAAAAATCTCTCGTACACTAGCCCGAGGCATGGCCTCTACGTCACTTGCGTAAAATATTCTGTGGCCGTGATTATCACACCCTGCGCCGTACTGTAGATGAGGGAGAAAATGTCCCTATTAAATTGATGCCCCCATGTAAAAAACTTGCCATGGATTTTTCAATTGCTTTTCGAGTCATTGTTCACGACTTTTCGAATGTCATGCGCGAATTCCTTGCACTTATGCGTACTTTTGTCCCAACTGTCCCGTGGACCGTCCTGTTCGGGAAAAAAATTGTCTAGACTTAGCCAATTTTCTTTGTATTTTGCCCCCAAACTTGGTACGCATGGCCACCTCAGTACGACTCCACACATGGTCCACTATGAGATTCGTGGAGAACCCTTCTTGGATTCTTCTGTGTCGACACATTCTTTAAAACAATTCCTATCAACACTTATTTGATAGAGCACTTGCTCAATAAAGACCTATTTTTTTCCAACTCGTGTGGGACCGCCTTCTTTCTTGCGATGTGGAGAGTTCTGAGAGAGAAGCCGATGGGGCCCCCATGATATAATTACATGATTTTGAGTGTACCTTGAATCAATCTACTTGATCAGGAGGTCTGGAATCAATATTGTATACGCATGTCGTCCAGAAATTACCTTGAGGTCCACTAGATCGCCTGGATCTAACAGGGTTATCAGCTAACCAATCCGCGATGATTTTTCCTTTAACTGGATTTCCGATTTACAAATGTTAATTCAAATTCCCCCATTAAGGTTATAAAATGTCCCAGCCTTCTTAGACAAGGACCCTTGTGCGAGGAAAGTTTGTAAATGGGTCCGTTTTTTACCATGACCCTTGTTTCATGATTCAACATATAGTGTTTTAAGCGTTTTAGTAGCAAAGACTATGGCAAGGCATTCTCGTTTCTGCCTGTGTATAACGTGTTTCGTAGTCAAGTAATATTCGAATAATGAAATAAATCATGCGCACTCTCTCTTGTCATCGTCCTCTTGGGCCAACATTCAGGCCAACGAGACATTGGTAGCTCATGAATATAAAATTAAGCGGGTCATAGCGGTCTAGCTTAGGTGGTATTAGCGTAGGTGGTGATAACAGGAAACACTTAACTGCATCAAAAGCTTCATTGTAGTCTTTGATCTAGTCTAATACTATAATCTTTCTTGAGCATATTTTTCATTGGATGGATGGCTAAGATTAAGTCTGGGATGAAATCTCTGGATTGCACCAAGTTTTCCAAGAAAATGACCTGATTCCAGATTCATTCGAAGGTGGGAACATTTCAAGGATAACCCAAATATTGGTTGGGTCATCATGTATCCCCTCGTGATGATATGATGTATCCTAGGAGCTTCCCTCCTGTTACACTAAAGACACATTTTTCTGGATTTAGCATGACTCTGTATTCTATCAAAATGTGAGAGAGAAATGATGCGGGAGTACTTCCAGATGGTCGCAACACTTCTTGGGCCTTAACCAACAAGTCATCTACGTAGGATTCCACGATTTTATGAATTAGATCATGAAATATATATGTCATAGCTCGCTGATATGTGGCACTAGTGTTTCTTGAGACCGAATGGCATTAACAAGCATAGTAATTAAGTTCCCCAAGGAGTTATAAACATGGTTTTATCTTGATCTTTGTTCAGATATTTCTGATTTGATTGTATCCCAAGAATCCATCCATGAGAGACAAAAGTTCAAATCTAGCTGTTGCATCAATAATGATATCAATGGATGGCAACGGGAAGTTGTATTTAGGACACACTTTGTTGATGTCTCAGAAATCTATGCAGATGCGTATCTTCCCATTATTTTTGAGAACAGGAATGATATTAGATACCCACTGAGAGTAATCGACTGGTTTGATGAATCCTACTTGGAGGAGTCTCATTACCTCCTCTCTTTTACCATGAGAGCTACTTTAAGTTTCATTGGTCTCGATTTTTGTTTAATTGGTTTTGCATCTGATTTAGTGACGAGGTTATGTGCACTGCAATGTGGGATGCAACTCCTGTCATTTCCTTATAATTTAATGCAAACATCCTTTTGATGTTCTTTGAGGATCTGAGTGTGTATTTCTACTTCTAATCCAGGAGTTAACAAGGATCCTAACTTCAAGATATCCTTGGTTCATCTTCCGTTCCGATGATAATATCAATTGTTTTCTTCGATCAAAGAGGCATTACCTTCTTCAAACTCAGGTGGGGCTGGAGGTAAATCTAAATCGTCTCCATTCTCTGACTGAGTATATGCTAAGTTCCTTCTTGTGGGAGAAGCTCCATCATGGGATTCCCGTAAGTAGGAAGACGAATGTGGGATTAAGGACAAATCTACTACGTGATGGGTGTGAGATGTAACGCCGCATAGGTGTTTTAGGAAATCAAGAGTGGTTGTAATCACTATTGATGTGGTCTAGGATAGTAGATTTGTTTTCATTTCCACTTAAAAGAGGTTTTTGACATTTTTTTTATCAATGGTTTGTCATGAAAGGGATATCATGAAACAGGTATCCTCTAACTTACTATTTGGAGTAAAAGCATGATGTCGATGCTGTTATTGAGAATCAGCAAGGATATTTTTTTCTCACGGGATTGCTTCGATCGATATGAAGTCAAATTCCTTGCTTAAATCTAAGTACAACTGTTTTGTAAAGCTGTAAGTGCTCGGCTTTGGTTTTCATATATCTCAGAGACTTGGTTTTCTACCAATTTTGAGTCTCCTAAGACTCTGATGTTATCAACGCTAATTCTCTTAGCTAAGATGAGGCCAAATGAGGAGGGATTCGTACTCAGCACCGCTGTTTTGTGCATTCGAAATTTAGTTTAAAAGAAAATGGTGGGAATTTTCCTCTTGGGAGAAGTAAACATTATACCTGCCCCAACTCCATAACGACATCTAGCTCCTTTGAAATGGAGTGTCCAATATTTAGTTAGGAGTATGGGATGTTGGGATATTTGCTGTGTTTGCGTATTCTACTTCCCACCATGCAAAGATCCTTTGCTGGAAGAGAACCAACACATAGGGAATATCCTATGCCTACAGAATCAAATGGTAAGAATATTGGTAGATCCTTGTTCTAGCAATTCAACGATTTTCGCGAGTAGTTCCTAATGATACCGTTTCTACAATGTTAGCCTTTATCTTTGAGGGTTGGGATTGTCTTGACTAGGACTCATAGTCTCAAGATCCATTGTATGGTACCAAACTTTCCTCTGGTTTTGCATCAGTGGGTTTATTAAGTTGGTTTGTTGGGAGTTCAAATTCCGAGTGCATGCCCTGGTCTTTTTCTTTAAGTCAGCTAGGTGTATATCAAATGGATTTGGATCACCTTTGGCTACAAACACCTTTCCTAGATGCAAGAATCTTACTTCTTGGAATGACATAGAAGGGATTGCCTTCATACGGTGTATCCGATGGTCAGCTGAGGATCATATTATAGTTAGTTTCCCGATCTATAATATAAAACTCAGTCATGATGGTTTTGGGTCCCTAAGGTGACTGGGTAGTATTATAGTCCCAATCGAAGTGGCCTTAAGGCTATCATAGCCTCTCAATGTATTTCGAGTCGTGTGGAACAATTTTTTTTCCCCATATCATAGTTTTTGAAGGAAAGAGAAGGGGACTATGTTAAACTGTTGCTCCATCATCTATCATTGCACGATTTACATAGTTGTTATAAACCCATACTTGCAAATGTAAGGCTGGATCGCCTCGGTGTGCGATCTCAGCATCTGTCAGAATTTTTTTTTATCTCAAATATGAATTCGACATCCCTATCTAGCCTACCCCGGAGGTATGAACATAAAAGTCTATATGATTTACCTGTGTTTCGGGAGGTGAGGAGTGATGTTAATTAAATGACCTAAACCTAATTCTTCTAAAAGAGCAGCCCTGTGGGAAGGAGAGTTCTTTAGTAAGTCTAAAAAATGAAATGTGTGAGAAGGTTTTTTGTTAGGTCATTAATTAAATCATAGGCACCTACGGGTTTTGCTACTATTTGTTGGAAGTTATCAGTCCCTGGACAGGTGGCTTGGACTTGGCTGAGTGAAATACTCTCGTGTCTTTTGTTATAGCTTCGATGGGTAGTTCGGCATCTAATTCTACTAAACTGACTATCTTGTGGTCTCGGCTGATCTTCCTAATTGTGGCGCAACTGATGGATTTAGTGAAGTTGAGGCTTCATGATCATTGTTTCCCTGTCGTTATGCTTTTGTTTGTCCCATTTAGAATTAGTCTATTATTATCGTGATTTGGAGAGCGGATCATTAAATATCTTGAGGGGAGCATTCTGAGGGGGAAATTTCCCCTACGAGCAGTGTTTGGTGGTGGTGACACAGGATCTGCCAAGAACATATCTATGAATAATTGTCTTTGTTCCTCTGGAAAACGTTTGCATGAATTTATTGTAGTCACAACACGTTCTAGTGTCATGACCTCGAATTTTTTGGAAACCAAAATATGAATTGGGATTGTAATTCCTGGTTTGTTGGTTTGGTGTATATTGTGGCCTAAAACTCTAATCAAAACCATTACCTATTAGGATTAAAGTTTTGCATTTGTTGTTTCTGGTTTTGATTCTGGTTTTTGATAACCAATTGAGTTTTGGGCTTAATATCCTAGTGTAGGGATTTCACCGTTGTTGTTGTTATTGTTGAGGGATGATTGAAATCCACTGTTATTGATTGTTGGGGCAAAGTTGTTGTTTCGTTGATTGTTCATTGGTGGTGAAGTATTCACAGATATTTACCTTTTCAGGCTAATCGGTTACTCCATCTGTTGTCACCCCGTGGTTTTTGTTAAGGATTTTAGGTCCTTGATTGACATTCGTGGTAGTAGGATAAGTTGTAGTGTTATGGTTGGAGGTGATTAACCTCCCGTTTGTTCCATATGTCTTATAACCACTATCTATTACCGCTTGATCTATTCAGAGAGCACTCTCAAGCACTTCATCGTAAGTCCTTAATGGGAACTTCTGGACTTCTTCCTTCTACTTCTCTGCTGAGAGAATGAAGGAATAAATCACATAGTTCCATTTGGTACATATTTGGAGCACTGGCTGAAGAATAAAGAATTGTACGCCATCTCTGGATGAAATGAGTGACAAATTCATTATGCTCCTGCTTAATGTGTAAGAACTCTCTGATTCCTATTCTTAACAGTTTTGTTCATGTCAAATGCCTTAATGAACTCTAAAACGAGTTGTTTAAATGAATGGATGGAAGCCTTAGGTATTATATAATACCAATCGAGAGAGAGATGCCTTCCAAATGTTTTGGGGAATATTTTACCAACAACCCCATCCCAAGGGAGTAGTTATCATATTGGCTATAGCGTAAAACTTGATATGTGCATTTGGATCTCCCTCACCTTTGTATTTGGGCAAGTCGGGAAGAGGTCTTGGAAGCATGATGTTTCGTATTGTGAAATCTAAGGGGCTCTTTTCAAATATTTTGAGTAGGTCCCTTATCACATATGCTTCGACCATTGATGGTGCTTGCTGGGGGGGAGTGGTGGGTGGAATGGGTTGTTGATATGGCATACCGTATGCATTGGTAGGGGCATAAGGAAACACCTGTGTTTGAGAAAACATGTCGGGAGAGGAGAGAACATATCCGCTCTGTGGTGATTTTGGAGTACATGTTTAAGTATGACGGGATATTGTCCAGGAATGGATTGTTTTGAACTAGAACCAGGAGGAACGGTGTTAGAGATGGTGGGTCTAGTTTAGCATTTGATTTGTGAAATACTGAGGAGGGCCATGCCTAAGCGCGCCTATTCTTGTGAGGAGGTATACTTGGCTAGGATGGGTGTGGGGGATTGGAACTTCCTGCCTTGCATGAATTGAGAATTTTGACTTGCTTGGGAAAGTTCTAATCCCCTAACTTTTTCTACTAGCATCAGAAATGACTTCATATGGTTGAAGTCATGATATTTTCCCTTGGTGGCATTTGTTGTATATTCTGATGTTGTATAGGTCTATGATACCCTGCTATGAACTGACCGTTGTCTTTCCAAGTTTCCTCGATGGTATTTCCTATATGTAGTGGTATAGAGGTATTTTCTTGAAAAGAGGCCTCGGGTTGTGTTTTGTAAACTCCCTATGGGTGTGGGTACATACTCCGAGAGCGGTTTGTTCACTCCTAGGATAATGTATTGACTGTTCATCATCTAAAACAAGGTATGGGTCTGATTGTTTACTAATTTGTGGTCTAAGGTAGTACTTAAGGAGATGAACCAGATTCTCTAGTGAACATCATATTATTTGAGCCTGAAGGATCTATTTGTTGTGTTTTGAGTGAGTTGATCTAACTCCTTAGTTTGAAAAGATAAGTTATATCTAATCCTTAGAGTTTTTATTGACAATTGTTTAGTTGAGTAGTTGTCACCCCATACTGAGAGTGAGGGTGATGATTGTCCCTATTCTGTTGGGCGTAAGTATGCCTCAAGACCCACGAGGGGTATGCCATACGCATCGAATCTCTGACATATTCAGGGGGGTATATGAATAACCCGTAGAAATAATGGGAAAGGACCGAAGGTGATGGTGAAAGACTGATGAGGTAGTACAAATTTGACTCCAAATCATGAAGGTAGAAAGTTCACATCGGGTTCACCAATTTTGTACGAAGGAAAAGAGTGACAAGCAATCTTGGGAATCTACAAGTAACTCTTCCTGCGTACACCTGACCTCCCGAGGGTCATGTTCCGAGACAGTCAGTAGGGATGGGATATGCATACGGGATGCATAAAAACTAGTTAGGCAATCATGATCTCTTCGATGCGCACTAGTGAAAAATTGTGAATCTAAGGCAAAGAAGGCCCTCCTAACCTGAACTGGTGTGATAGATATCGATCGGCGAGGATAAATTCTCAAAGGATCCAATCAATATCGAGCTCTGGATTGTGATTCGGTCTATAGGTTGTGGGATACGTGGAAAATGGCCTGGGATAGTTTCGTGTATGTCTCTAGATAGGGTCATAGAGTGGATGATGGATGTAGTTGTTTTTACGGGCGGTTCTCTGGCCTAGTCCAGAAATTATTTAGCTTTGTTTAGCCGCTATATCTAACAAAGGATAATTGTGTGATGGTGATAGGTGGAAAGTGGATTAGATCTGAATACTAGTGTGCGTAGGCCAGTGTCTATGTCAAATTCACTTATGGATTCGTTGGGTTGCAGGATTTTGTGGATCGCAACCGTAGACTCTTGGTTGTTGTGGTCCTACTAAGCTCATGTAAAAATTTAGTTACTGATCCCTAGTATCCAATAATCATCTGCTTTCTCAGCCTCTATATTCAAAATTAATAGCTTTATGATCTTCTCAGAGTACCTCATAGGTGTTCTTGCAACCTGAATTCTTAGGCTGGTATCTATCGTCTGTGAGAATGTCTCCTACATCTTGCTGTGGAACCAAAAGGATCACAACCTAATGTTTGCTCTCTTTCAAGCCCTTCTACAGTCATGTGGATATTTTTCTAGGGCAATCTGTAATTTGGCTGATTTGACCAAAACGTATGTACGCTTGATTGTCTTCTATGTTTTAATCCCCTCAACTAAGAGCTAATCTATTGTAAGTCTGTTGTTGTTTGGAAGACTTCGATTCTAAGATTCTGGTCTATGTCAACTATTGCTGTGATGAGATTGGGTTTGAGGCACGATTTGGATCGAATACGTATTCTCTAGGCTCCCTAGGTCCCGTGATTTTCATACAAAGGCAATAATGTAAAATCTAACTGCACACAAAGCGAATTTTAACTACGGTGAAATATATCTATAGTATATATGATTTCTCTATTTTTGTATTTTCTGATGAACTATTGGAATGGATTTAGAAGAGAAAATAATTTAATACATCTATAAATTGACAGCTAAGATAACAATTTAAAACAAACAAGATAACCGAGTATAGCTTATTTGTCTGTGTAGTTGTAAATCTATTCTAAATAACGAAATGATTGATCTAATATATTTTGCAAGACTCTCGATCCTACCTCAGAAGTGAGGAATGAATCATATTCTCTCAGAAACTATCAATCCACACAGCTTCCCTGGAAATATCGAAAGTAAAATTGACTGAAATGAAAGTGATTAGATACTCTATTTGATATGCTTCTAATTTAGAACCTTGAAAGCTAGAACCTGGATTCTACATAATAGTGGCGAATCCGATGGTGTGTGTGATTTTTTCCCCTCAGTTTGATTTCCTCATTCTTTTGTGCTCACGTGGATCCAGAAAAGTGTGTAATGCTTTGCATTAACAGAAGTAGATATTGGAACAAAGGACAAATTTAGAATACAACTAAATACAACGTGAGTAGGAGAGGGGATAGCGCAAGAGTACAGAGCTTGGCTTATGCCAATTCCTAGCGGGATCTATTGCGAGTCATGCAACATAAAACGTCCAGAACCTGAAACTATCTTCTTTGAGGAGCAAAACCTGCAACTTTAATGGCTTCCTACTGATAAACAGACTATCTTACTCCAATGGTTTGGATGAAACATCAACAACACCTACACAAGATGGATATGTGGCTTCCTAACAACAAAACAATGCTAACCAAGCATGTAATGAATGAAACTACGAATTCTATGTAAAATGAAAACTAATCTATTACAAAGAGAAGTTCAGAGGCAAATTTGAGGGGCCTGAAGTAATGACAGCACTTGCACAAGATGGATATGTGGCTTTCTCACTGCAATACAATGCCAACTTAGCATGTAATAAACTAAACTATCAATCCTAAAATAAATAAAAGACTAAACTACTGAAATGAGAAGATGAGAGAAAAAATGAGAGGCCATTTGCTTGAGCACAAGCCATCTATTTATATCAATTCATTCACCAAAAGATCCAAACCAAACTGAACTCTCAAACAATAAACAAAGGCAAAACACTATTCCAGGGGACCAAAAACATAAATGCAAGCTCAAAGCGGTGGAAAAAGCTAGTGAATCGTTGATATTTACGTGAGTTCGCGTCAAAAGAATGTTCTAGAAAACGTGTGCAGGACCATCTCCCTGAGCGGGGTGGCGGTTACAGGACCAACGTTCTGATCATGGCGGTGATCACGGGACCGCCACCCAGGCAAGGCGGCAGTTTCGTAACTAAAGCGTCAAAAGGTAAAGAAAAGAGGGGAAGAGAGAAAAACAAAGGAGACAAGGGCTAAGCGGGGCATGCGGGATGTTAATGCATGTTTAGAGAGCTCTTCCGGATCTCGAGCACCTTGCGAGGAGACCTATATCATCATTGGGGCACATGTTACGTTGTTCTGACAGTACAATACCCTCCAATTTTGGGTACGTACAACTGCCTCTATGAAGGAATTGAAGGTTACAACTATGAGACTGATATTAAGATGAGATTCGAACAATAGGATATTGAATGTAATTTCTCGGGATGACAAAGTGAGGTTATGAAACTCAAAATCAGATTTCACTCTCCATTATTCAAGCTCCGATGTTCCCTAAAAAATTTCCCATATTACAAAACTTCACTAAGATTGATAAGGGCTTCGCTCCCAATGATATGTCCTCTATTTTGGGAAGTAATCACTTTGAGTAATAGAGCAAGATGTTCAAACAAATTCATGAACGATAAGGAAATAAGTATTTCCTCACTCCTTCTGAGTACCTTGCTAATATAGGATATGATTTTAAGCTACAATCCAAGGACAAAGAATGTATCCATGCTAAGTTCAACATATCCAAACTCTAAAGTACGGAGGAATGGTGTCTCCTGATCACGAGACATTAAGAGGACTATTCAAACTGTAAAAGTTTCAAGAAGCTGACCAATTTTTCAATTGATGAAGGAAAATTCTTAGTGTAGTATGAGTACAAGAATGGAATCATGATCAATATTCTTCTTCTCAAGCCATGCAAATCCATCACAAAAGAATTGTTTGATCAAATGTCAGTTTTTGTGCTTCAAAGGTCAGACTTCAATCCACTATTTCATGATGGCATGTACTTTTCTCAAGTAATTTCTAAGTATTTGTATATTATTTTCCCACCTTTGTAGATATCCCTCCTCTTGTATATGATTTTACTTTCTTGTTTTGTGTCCTTTTATTTCCATGTGCTTTGTGTGTTTCCTTGTTATCTCTCTCTCTCTCTCTCTCTCTCTCTCTCTCTCTCTCTCTCTCTCTCTCTCTCTCTCTCTCTCTCGTAAGTTATACACAACTCGAAAGGGCCCAATGGATAAGGCACTAGTGAATGTATTTTCTACAAATATTATGGGCTTCCTCATGTCATGTCTTCATTGTGCTAAGTCCATACCATTTCCCCAAGCTAGAGCCAACTCTTGTCATGCAAATGTGCAACAGGAAAATTTGCAATTTTTTAGCATGACAATGATACCAATGTGTCAATTTTTTCAAGTTTTACCTTTCTAAGACACCCTAGGTCATCCTTAACACCATCCTTACGTAGTCAATACAATGACCCCCTAGTGGATTTTAACTCAGTCCCCTAGGTGAATTACGAAATACAATTCAATCCCCCTAGGTTATTTTATGAGTTCTTGAAAAATACAAATTTTGGGTGGTGTTGGGAAGGGCTACCACTAGCCTTCCTAGAATAGACACAACCCCCTAGAGTGGATTGGAGGAGAGAAATCCTAAATGGAGATGAATTGAGTGTTTAATATCCCCATGGAACATAATTTCAAATATTCAAGAAATATATGGAGGATTTGGGGTAGATTCATCAAAAACAAGGTTCACAGGCCTAGGCAGTGCATAGGGCCAAAAGAGTTACTGAACTTCAAGAAGTGATTCCAAGAGCTCTAGATGGATTTAGGAGCTAAACAACACATGTTTGGAAATAGAAATGAGATCTCTACAATATAATGAAATCGTATTCATCACAACATGTAGACGCAATAGGTTTATGTCCTATTTTTATCATCCTCACATCAAGGAGATAGAATAAAAATCCAATTTTTTAGTTCTTAAATGGATTAATAAAGATTTGATACCCCCACCATTGGATTCTTAAGGAAATTTTAAGTCAAATTCATATAAAATGTTTCCAAAAAATTCCATCGGGAACTTTAGATACGGCCTTCACAAGTTTGCTCTCAAGTTCTCATACTTAGTCATTTTTTGAAGTGGACATGTGTCAGCTCTAGGAGCCTGGCACATTTTGATGTCCCTTTCTTTCATTTATAAAAGGGACATAGGGGATAGAAAAATGCATCCAACCCTTTTTTAGCCCCCAGAACACTAATATGAGCTGTTGTTTTCCAGTTAAGCGCCCGATAGCTAAGTTTGAGAATTCCCTCTCCCTACACAAATGATCCCTGAGTGTTGTGATGAGGCGTGAAGTGGAAATTGATGTCCCTTTTTTCCCTTTAGTAATGGTACATAGGGACACAAAATTCCCCAAACCCACCTAAGCCTTGTGGTTCCTCATGCACCCAAAAGTCAGCTCCCAAATGTTTTTTCCTAGCCTCCCCCTCATTCTCAAATGCAAATAACTTCAATCTCCTCCATCACCACCTCTATGATATTTGAAGATTGAAGAATTATTTAATGAAAACCATGAATAAAAGTAGAGAAAAAAGGTAGAAACCTACCTCTTCACTTCTTAAGGTTCCAGTGGGTGAAATCGTCCAAAAAATTGAGGGAATGGTTGTCAAAAAAAAAAGTTTCGGATGAACTAGTTTTCGCGCCAGGAAGTTCCTATTTTTTATGGATATTAAGGATTGATTTTTCATCAGCATTCTACCTTTTGATGTGAAGAGTAGCAGAAAAAAATTCAATGAGCTACCTCTTCACTTCTCAAGTTTCCTCTTCACTTCTCAAGTTTCCAGTGGGCGAAATCACACGAAAATTGGATGGAATGATCTTTGAAAAATCTAGTTTTGCGTAAACTAGCTTTCATGCCATCAAGTCCCTATTTTTTATGGATATTAAGGGATGTGTTTTTTATTAGTATTATTCCCTTACTGATGAAAATATCATTTTCCCACTTGTTCAGATGAATATATTACCAAAAAATTGGATCTTGGAACCCTAGAATAAAACCTAGAATCTCAAGACTTGTTTTGTCGCAATCTGATACCTGCAATGCACTTACTAAAATTAACATGTGTCCATGAAAAGGAATAATAAAAATATAAATTTGATAAAAAAAGGAAATTCATCATCATAAAATAAGGATTTAAATGTTCCAATGGGTTTGAAGGCATATGGATCAATTTGGTTGGGCCTTTATGGAGTCGATTAAGTAAAAGTGGGTTTTCGGGCCTAAAAGAGCATACACCTCGAAGAAGTTCCTGAGATTAAAGAAAGGATTGTATGAGTTTCATAAATATTCAAGAGCACAAAAAAATACCTATGTGAGGTATTTTCCATACCCTAAATTTTGGAAAAAACAAGACCTCATGAAACATCATACACTTCCCTAGGAAACTCGTTCTTTTGGCGCACAACTAGTGATCCTAAGAAAAAGTGGGAATTTGAGATTATTAATTCATAATTAGGGCTCAAAACCATCACCATTCAATTCATTGAGTGTTTTAAAGTCAATATCACATAAAGTTTCACCTCCGAACTCATTCGGGAGCCTGAGTTATCAACATTACAAGTTGGCTCAAAGAACGCATTCAACACTTAGCCAAATTTTTTAGAGGACAAAGTGTTAGCTTGAGGAGCCTTGCACATTTTGATGTCCCTTTCATCACTTAATATAAGGAAAATAGGAGACAATAAAAATTCCTCCAACCTTGTTTTTCCCTATGGTCACCCATGAAACCCTCTGCATCGTCAGTTCAACCCCCAAGAGCTTGCCACAGCCTATCCCTTCAGTCATTCATATCGCACCAATTGTGGAAACTTTACATGATGTGAAATTTTATATCCCTTTCATCCCTTAATACTTAAGGGACATCAGGGCACAAAAATTTGCCCAACCCCAACTTCAAAATTTGAAAATATTCTAACTCCTTTGCAAATTTTTGTTGCTTCTCCATTGTTCCCTGTGAAACTCACTGTCGGAAGAAATTTACAGAGAGCTCCCAATCAACCATTTCTGCACTCTAAAATAGATTTTCCATGGCTAAAAAATACATCACCTGAGAAAAAACAAAATGTATAGGAATAACAGCTCGTAAGATCAAAGAACAGAAGAAAGAAACGAAGAACTCCATTTAAAAACCTCATAGTCGTGAATCAAAGAAACCAACATATCTTGCAAACCAATGCATAAATCAGAGAACTGTTTGCTGTTGTGTTCATAATTTTTGAAGGCCATAAATAACTCACCTACAGACCTCCTATTTTCAGCAAAGAGTGTTCACAACGAAAAAAATCTCATTCTGGGCACAATGAGAAAAAAAATCAAATTTCCCGTCGAACTGGCAATCGGTTTGAAGAGAAAATTCACTGGTGGAATGAGAAAGAAAAACCCACATCAAAAGTATGATTTTCTCCGTGAACAGAGGAGAAAACTACACATGTAATTTTCAAGCTCCTTTAATGGTTGTCGTGTCCATAGCTACCACGAAGTGAAAAATTTAAAATTTAAAATCTCACAAAGATTTGATAGGGTAAGCCTAAGATTTCAGAGAGGTGATATTGGGAAAAAAATCATATCAGAAAACTTCATTCTGATGTGATTTGACCACTAGAAACACACTTACTAAAAATAGCAGGTCTTCTACATGGGAGACCACTATTTCAAGTAAGCCATCATCTGAAGAAGTTTTGAAGGAGACGATGAAAAAAGAGGATGTATCACCTCAGCCCGAAATTAACACTAAAAGTAGTAAGTGGTCTCATAAGAACCTTCTAAAAGTAGAAGATTGGTTCAGAAGGTGAGAGGAATACAGTATGAGGAAGAAGTTGAAAATGTCATCAGCATGTCAAGGCTCGAAAAGCTTATTTTTACACTTAAATTAATAAGTTTCTTTATTCAAGAATAAAAAATGTTGAAGATCCATTCATAGTTTCACCAATATGTTCATCGGTACCTAGCACCTGTACGGACAAATGTATCATTCCATAGGACATATGTCAATATAATACGAAAATGTTGCAAAGGGTCATCGTGGGAGGCGGTTTCCATCCTCAACTTCTTCGAATTGGATCATGCCCAAGGTCACCCTTGGGACAACTCAACAGTGTTTCTAAAATCTTTGTTCGTGGTGTCTGTAGGTCATCAAAAGGCATTTTATCATCAGCAGAAAATTTTCCACAACATGAGTGAATCATTCGCAACCAGGAACTCAAGAGATTGGGTGTATTCTCATCGACGAAGGACAGAAAAATTCCACATCGAGTGTAAGTATTAAGGATTTGTTCAGGAGGCAAAGGATTTAGAGATTTAGAGTTTCATCGAGCATTCCAATGATCAGAATCAGTGGACTTCATCAAGAGAAAAGTACTTTCTTTTCGTTCTCTCTCTTCTCCCCCCAAATTTCTCTCTCCTCCATGTTCTAATTATTCATTGGGGTTGCAATTTTTCATAATTCCTTAATTAATTAAAAATGGATTTATTTTCAATGTGATAAGTGTGGGAAGAAAATAGATCAGAAGAAGAATGGAGAGTAAATATCTCTCAACACCTTGTGTTATTATGGAGAAATACATACAATATATATATAAGAGAATTGGTAAACATCATTCCCCTAAATAGAAGGAGGAAGATATGAAGGTGGGTGAGAGAATAATGGAATATAACACATAGGAGAGAATTGAGGGATAGAATACAAACAAACACTCCTAAAAATATAATCTATGTTACGTATGCCAACATTCCCCCCCTTATTACATTATTCTTTCAAATGTGATCTCTGAAGAGATCAAATTTAACTTCTAAATTGTAAGACATGAAGTATTTGGATAATTGGATATTCTACCAGAAGAAATATACAAAACAAGAGACATAAATCAACACTAGATTTAACGTGGTTCACCCAATGTGGGCTACGTACACCAAGAAACAAGCCAATCTATTTAAGAGCTTTGGTGAGAATATCAACTACTTGTGCTTCTGTATGACAGTACTGGAGCTGAATGTGATGGTTCAAGAAGTGCTCTTGAACTGAAATGGAAGTCAATTTCAATATGCTTTGTTTGCTCATGAAAGACTAGATTCTACACGAGCTTTAACACACTCTGATTATCACAATAGAGAATAGGTGACTATTTTTCAAGAATTCCCAGGTCATCCAAAATGTGACGTAACCATATAACTTCACACACAGCTCCTCATGCGGCGCAATATTCTACCTTTGTGGATGAGATAGAAACAACATTCTGCTTCTTGCTTATCCACGAGATGGGTCTAGATCCGAGATGAAATATGTATCCTGTAGCTGACTTCCTGTCATCAATAGATCCGGCGTGGTCTGAGTCGACGTATCCCTGTAAGAAGAATTGATCATTCTTCTTATATTCCAAACCATAATCAAATGTTCCTCGGACATATCTTAATACATGATTTGCTGCTGTCCAATGACATTGCTTTATATCCTGCATGAACCTGGAAAGATAGCTGACAACAAAGCATAGATATGGTTTGGTATATGTCAAGTAGATGAGCCCTCCAATAATTTTTTTGTAGAGTGTAGCATCTACTTGAGGTGATTCCTGGAATCTTGAAAGTTGTAAGCCCTTTTCCATGGGAGTAGATATAGATTTACAATCAGACATTCTATACTTTTCCAGGAGAGTCTTGGCGTACTTTATCTGGGAGACAAAAATGTGATGCTCCATTTCCCATATTTCCAAGCCAAGACAGTAATGTGGTAGCCCCAAATCTATCATGTTGAAGGTTCTTTTGAGATCATTCTTCACAATATCAACCTAATCTTCTAAAATGCTAGTGATCACAAGATCATCTACCTACACAACAAGAATGACAATTTATTTTCTTACCTTCTTTATATAAAAATTTAAATCTAAGGGGCTATGAGTGAACCCACGCTACAAAATGTGATCTTTGATCTTGATATACCATGCCCTTAGAGCTTATTTCATTCCATACAGTGATTTGATGAGACAACATACCTTCTTAGGATGCTCTTCATCAACAAATCCTTCAGGTTGGGTCATGTACACTTCTTCTTTCAGATCACCATTTAGGAAAGCACTCTTGACATCCATCTGTTGAAGTCTCCATCCTTTTTTTGCAGCCAGTGTGCAAACAACTCTGATGGTCTTGATATTTGCAATGGGTTCAAAGGTTTCTTCATAGTCAATTCCCTGTTTCTGAGCATATCCTTTTGCTACAAGATGTGCTTTATGTTTTTCGATGGATCTATCTGCCTTATATTTTGTCTAAAAAACCCATTTGTAGCCTATGGGTTTCTTTCCTGTAGGAAGATCAACAAGTTCCCATGTCTAATTTTTCCTAAGTGAGTCATGTTCTGTATCCATGGCTTCCTTCCACTGAGGTTGACTAAGTGCTTCATGAATATTTTCTATCTCGGAGCTATTAATCAATGAACTCATGAGTACAAATTTTACCTCATGTCCTGTTTGACTCCTTGTTTTGACTTCGGATGATGTATCTAGGAGTTGTTGCAAATGTGAGTCCTTGATGGTGCTTTGTACCCACTTTGGAAGAGAACTTGGTTGCTTTTAAGAAGAACTGTGATGTTATCATGTGGATTGATGTGGATTCACATTATCCAGTTCTCCAACGTCAAAAAATAGCTCTCCTGGCAGCATTTCTTTTCTCTGAGTAGTCTCCTCTAGATTCATCATCTGATTCAGAGACTATTCGGTGAGAGGTGGTAGGAAGTGGATATTCTGTTGATACTATTGAGTCAAAGGATGACTCATCACAAACCATGTCTTGAATCTCATATATTTTCTTTATCTTAGGATCCATGAGATGATACACCTTCGAGGTAGTGTTGTAGACAAGAAGGATACACGAGAGTGTCTTTGGCTCTACCTTATTTATCTTCTGAGTTGGGACATGCATGTATGTTGTACAACCAAATACTCACAAATGAGAAATTGATGGCTTTCTACCACTCCATACCTCTTCTGGAATTTTATTTTATATAATCTGTGTCAATACCCTGTTGAGAAGATATACAGCTGTCTATACTGGTTCAGCCCAATAGAATTCTTCTTGCTTTGCAGTTGTTAGCATGCAACGAGCCATCTCCATCACTGTGTGATTGCAATACTCAACAATGTCATTCTGATGGGACGTGTAGGGAGTAGTTAGGTGCTGCTTAATGCTTTGTTGGTTCAGGAATGCCAAGAACTTATTTTATGTGAATTCCTCCCCTCAATATGAGTGAAGTAGAAGAAGAGGTTGTCCGATATCTTTCACAACATGATGATAGAAGTTCTAGAAATGTTGAAGAGCCTCACTTTTCTTCTTTAGGAAAAACACCCACATCTTGCGGGAGTGGTCATCCACAACCAATTAAAAGTACTGGTATCCTAAAAACGAAGCAAGCAGAGGGCCATTTATATTGGTATGAACTACCTCCAAACGCTTCTTGGCATGGAAGGTGCTTGTCTGAAACGAATCACTATGTTATTTTCGTGCAAGAAAACCAGGGAAAATAGGCAAGGAACTGGAGAATCCATGGAATATTATTTTTGAACTCATCTAGTGCAATGAACTAATCAACAAGTGTCCATATCTAAAATGCCATAGAGCAATTGATTCTATTGTAGAATTAGATAAAGATACTGCAGAAGATGAAACAATATCTAAAGAAAATAACTTATCTTTAACAAATGCTCCAGCAAGAACCGTACCTTGTATGTAGATTAAGCATGATTTAATGCCATTTTGAACAAGAACTTCTACCTTAAGGTAATGATGCAACAAATGGGTAACTGACAAGAGGTTGTTAGTCAAGCTAGGAACATATAGTACCTTTGTAAGTGCACATTTTTGGTGGTCCTAGAGGAATGGTGACATTTCCTATTCCTTCTGCAACGTACTCTTTTTCATCCACTATCCGAATTCGATCTCCAGTTGGTTGTTCATGTAGTGAATCAAACAACTTCTTGTCACTTGACATATTCTTGCTTACATCGGAGTCTATCAATCAAAATTTCTTTGTGGGATGAGAATTTTGAGAGATGAGTACAAGGTTCTTACCACAATGGGCTCCTTCTGATGTCTCCTCATCAGATTCATCATCTTCTTGGGCTACACGATGTCCCTTCTTCTTTCTCCAGCGGGGACATTGTTTAGACTTTTGAAAATCTTCACGCCCTGATGTGCTTGTTTGACTTGAATACCCTTGTTTCAAGCTATTGTACGAGTAGTGAATCAATGCCATGAGTGTTTCTTCTACAAATGTGACACCATCTCTTTGACTTTTGATCTTTCTGCTATTGTTTTGGTTGCACTTGATTTGTCTTCTTCGGGGGACCCTTCCAATTCTTCTGGCCACGGTATGGCTTTGAGAATAGGGCTTTATCTTGAGACTCCTCTTGGGATGAATTGATGGCCTCTTCCTGCTGTATAAAATTCACAAGTTCTTCGAATGCCACTTTTTGTTTAAAGACATTTAGTGTCGTAACGAACTCTCATAATTGAGAAGGGGGTGCTCTTAAGGTGATCGAGAATTTTTTCGTCCACCATTTCACCGAGCGCTAATAAATTTGATTGCAGCTCAGCCATGTGATGTAAGAACTCCTCAACTTTCTCATCTGAACCCATCGAGAGGGTATGCAGCTTTGACTAAAGATGGAGGATCTTAGTCTAATTTTTGGTTTCATAAATTGTTTTCCATCTTGTACTAGGCCTCCTTTGGTTTCTCCACATTCCGAACATGTTTTTTCACATCATCACTAATACTGAGCATTATCAGCATCAAGGCTTTGGCACTAGCCATCTCATACTTCATTAATTTGTCAGGAGCAGTGGGAACGGGCATAGATCCAGTCATGATGCCCCATAATCCTTCAAACTGAAGGATTGTTTGCATCTTGGTTTTCCAGGCCGCAAAATTAGGCCCTTTAAGAAACTGAGCATCAGAGAGGAGCAAATTTGGAGCAGACCATTTTTTTTATATAAAATATATATTTTTTAAATTATTTATTTCACGAGATATTACAATAATGACTCACTGTTGTGTAGTACTAGCTCATATATGCTCTCAATACTTGTGTGCTAAGAGACGAAAATGCTTGGTGGGGAATTCTTCTTCATCTTCATAGTCGGCTTCGTACCCGATGTCTAATTACTCCCGAACTCGCTTTTCTTGGCAGTTGATGTCGAAAAGGAAATATTCAAGAATTCCTCCTCGAACTAGCTCATCGAAGGCTATATTTTCAGTGTTCCGAAGTTCATTGAGCAATGAAAAGTAGAACCCAGATCTCTTAGGATATTCTTCATGGTGTTCTCTAGCTTGCGAGTTGATGTTCCAACTTTCGCCAGTGGCGATTGTGTTATTCATGTTATCAATCAAATTATCTACACTCGACATTTGGTGTAGTGTTTGTAGTAGCTCCACGTTTCTTCTCCTCGTGTCATTCTACCTCTTCACGTAGGTAGTTTGTCTGTTCCTCCACACAACAGAAAGTGACACACTCCAAACTTAACGATATTTACATGCAGGCCTTCACGCAATTACATGATGGCCACTCCTCTACAATTCTTCCACTCAAGAGTAGCTTCTAATAGCAAGGCAAAGTGTGTGCTCAACACCAAACTCCACTCTATTTGCTCCTTCACACAGATCTCCCTCTTCTCCAGTTTTCATGCAGGTAATTAAAAATAGAACCAGAGTGGTGGATAGAAGGAGTGAAGTGGTGGTAGGGGGCATGCAATGTCATGCATGGAATATTTACAACAGCAGTAGAAGACAAACTCCAAGAGGTTATCCTTTCCATGAAAAAAAATGATAAGTGCACAGGTAGGTTTCCACGCACTTTTCCACCACATAGGACTCCATGCAGTAGTCCTCTTTAGACTGTGAATTCTTCTCTCCTTGGTCACTACAATCTCCCTTTCTTCAGGATTGAATTATTCTCTCCACACAGCTTCCTAAACTTGAAGACTTTATGCAAACACATACAAACACACAGGTTAGAGTCTTTGATGCTCTAATACCAAAATGTGGGAAGAAAATAGATCAGAAGAATAATGGAGAGTAAATAGATCTCAACACCTTGTGTTATTATGGAGAAATAGATACAATATATATAGGATAACTGGTAAACAACATTCCCCTAAATAGAAGGAGGAAGATATGAAGGTGGGTGAGAGAATAATGGAATACAACACATAGGAGAGAATCAAGGGATAAAATAGAAACAAAAACTCCTAAAAATATAATCTATGTTACGTATGCCAACATTAAGTCACCCTTAAGTTATAAAAGGGGACTTAATGTTTTCCTAATAATGTAAAAAGTTTCAAGGCATATCAAAGGTCAATGGGGAATAGGTGAAGAGACTTCTAAAATTCTATAAATTGTAATGAGCTCCTCATTCAAAGGGGTTCTAATTCTAAAATTCTTCTAGCTGGTTATATTCTTGTAATTTCATGAGACAGATTTTGCTTGCTTGTGAGTTAAAAATAGTTAGCCATTTTTTCTCTCTAATTTCTTCATTCCTTGACTATGTACAACTTTTGTTTAAGCATAAATACAAGAAAAATGTGTTTCTAGACTTTTTTGACTGAGGGATTTATTTATTATTTGTTCTCATAAATTCTAATCAATTTTTTTTGTTATTTGCAGAGTTGCATCTTCTTAATTTTAATGCATGTGATGAAACTTCTAACGGATGTGTGCAAGAATATGATTTTCTACTTGTGGAATTAGTTCCCCTACCTCATATTCTCTCTCCCTTTCTTTCTCTCTTGACAAAGTCCTATCTAGAAAGAGATTGTTAACTTTTCCGCAGGGTCAGTGGAGTGCCCTTGTTGGATCCTCAGCTACAAGGCCAACCTGTATAAAACTCACCTTACTCATGCATACATATACAAAAGTTACACCATTTAAGTAGACAGACTTAGATTCACAGAGTGTTGGCAAGAAACCCAAAAAAGTTCCACCCGACATATTTTCTCGCCAACAATATGAAAGATGTGAAACCACTTAGAATCCCTTTTTCTTTTCATTTAAAACTGTTTTCAATTTTATGTCCTAGAGAAGAAGAAGAAAAGGAGTGTGTCTTATGTACCATATGCTAGTGTATTAGGAAGTTTAATATATGTTATGGTATGCACAAGTCCTGACATTTCACATGCAGTCAAAGTTGTCATTTGATTTAAGGAAAATCCAGGTAAAGAACATTGGTTAATAGTGAAGTGGGTGTTTTTGGTGCTCAAAATAGTCTCGCCCCATTTG
Source organism: Taxus chinensis (assembly GCA_019776745.2). Lineage (NCBI taxonomy): Eukaryota > Viridiplantae > Streptophyta > Pinopsida > Cupressales > Taxaceae > Taxus > Taxus chinensis. Next base: position 884,936,207 of record CM034151.1, read on the forward strand.
TGCCTTTGAAAACTTATTGATTTACAACCTCTGTCATTCTCTCCTTCCCTGTGTTGTGCCTGGTTGACCCTTGTGGCCATTTTTAATTGGTTCCTAGGTTATAAATCTCTTAAAGATCTGTATTTTGAGTCACCCATGCTTTGTTCCTTCAAAAAATCATGTTTTCCTATTCTCTCTGTTCTCCATAGTTGGGATTTGTCTTCTTTACTATTTCTACCCTAATTACTTGAAGAAAATGAATGGATGTATCCCTGAAGAACGTATTTGAGCCCTGTAACATTTCTAAGCTTTCTGTCCTTAAAGAAATTTTCATTTTCTAGCTCGAATGATCATTTTTTTGTATTTTATGGTTTGATGGGTGTTTTCTCCCTGTAAAATTTACATCCTTACATCGACAGGGTAAGTGGCTTCTTTTGGGTGGTCAGGGGATGCCGGGTGAATGCTTTAACTTATCACTTTTTGCCTTTTTGGTGAAAAGGAAAAATTGGTCCTATGGCCCCGCTTGTATCTGATTGGTTCTTTTGGTGCTTACGTGGCTTCTTCCAATTGGATGGGGTGTGGAGGGTTTGTTTTTGAACTTGTTCTTTTATGACTACTTTGGAAAAAAATTTGAACCCGCCCCGTGGCCCTACCAGGCTCTGATTCGAGCAAATTTAAGGGCAGCGAAAAGGTCTCACTTTGACCCCGCAAGAGGACACATGGAGGCTTCTACTACTTGGCACGGACTTAGAATTTTTTTTTATGTAGTTAGAAGTAGTTTGGCGATATAAGACACGTGGTGGGCCTGCGCTCGTTCAAGGTATACAATTTTTGGGACCATCTCAAGGTATGTCATCATGACACATGGCGGTTTGAAAAGTCAGAAGGGCAGGGAAGTTGACCATCGAAGGCAACTGGATTTTTTTCCTCTTGTCCTCAAAAGGATCAAAATCTTAGAATGGCCTGCAAGCCTGATGAGGGAAATAGTCAACATTTTTCCCTGGTCAATATCAGAAGGGCAAAGCTGTGGTGGAAACTTGGAAACATTTTCCTTTTTATAAAAAGAGGATCAAATGGCAGAATTGGGTCGTGGTCCTGCTGGGGGACACCTTATGACACGTGTCAGGCTCATTTCTTGAGGACGGAGGTGCGGAGAAAAATGGATTTTTTTTCCATTTTTCCAAAAAATTGTAAAAAGTCAAGGGAAGCCCCTAGGTCTGTTCTAAAGTTTGAATCTGCCACGTGGAAGGCCCAAATTCAAAGTGAAGATCAATGGTAGCTGAGAGTTGACATCTGATTCTCCCTTCATTTCTCTGCAACACATCTGGAAGTGTGAGTTTTTCATGATTTCTTGGTTTTTTCTACACGCCAAGCAGAGAAGGAGGTTAATGTTTATATCTGAAGTTTGGTGGGAAGATCTGGAAGGTGTCTTTCACTATTAAAATAATCTAACTTTCGTGCCCGATCGGATTTTCCGTTTTTCTTCTCCCAAGCACGCAAGGAGCCATATTTGACATATTAAGGGAAAACGTGGTTGGAAAATTGAAGGAAGAGTGATCTACCTGAGCAAGGAGTTGAATGCGGGAGGCATTCAATGAAATCTACCTCCTCGAGCACCTGGAGACTTTTTGTAGATTTGATTCTGAGAACCGCGATAGAATCATGGCGAACATTGGTGCATTAAACATTTTTATCTTTTGGGGAGAAGGGGGTCTGTTGTAAATGTTATAAATGGCACAAATTTTTCATGCAAATGGTTGGGAGTTTTTGGAAATATCAAGACTAATTCTCTCCAACAGAAAAATATTAACAAAGCCCATCGATTTTGAGAAGTCATCCAGAGAAGCCTGTATATCTCTCTTTGTATCAAATTTGATTGTGTCAAAGTGGTTGCAAGTGTACAACCATTGAAAAGATTTGAGTTTGTTCTGGAAACTTTCCCTTGCTGATAAATTTGTTCAAAATCTGAGTTATTATGTAATAATCTTGAGTAAAGTGTATTTATTTCATCTTTGAATGCATACGAGTAGTTTTATTTTTCTATTACAATCTTGTACCAAAATAGGGTCTAATCACACAGGTCTCATTCCTTGTGATAGTTTAGTGGCATTTGTAATTTCATTTCTCAGAAGAGCCTTCATCTGGAAGTGGGATAAATGGTTTAAAATCATTTTTATTTCATTTTGTTGATAGAGATTCTCTATAAGCCTCTGGGTGTACCTCAGGCATGACTTGGTTTAAATCTTGGTGCTTTATTGGGTTCTCTAATTTGAGCCTTCGTGATAGAATCCCACAAGTTGAGTGAAAGAGTGCTAATCTAGGCATCTATTGAAGCACATATTCTAGTTCAGGAAACAATTTAACTTTTTGTGGCATTTTGTTGATTGAATCTTTCCATTTTGCATAAGCTCTCAAGGATCTGGTGAGTCAAGTCCTTCCTATCTCCCCTCCCACCAAAATTCATTTAACAACAATCAATCCTACCCATAGTAGCCCTATTTTTCATGTGTGTACACAAATGCATAATCTCTGTTACCAAAACATGCAGAAACAATCAGGGTCTCAAATGTCTTTAGTAACCTTTGCCTTATTGTGAAAGTATCTCCATGATCTGGAAGTGAACACTCATGAGAGTCAGATGTAGTGTGCTGATCATATTTTCCCCAAGGTCTTCTCTACAAAATTTATGCAAAAGAAGGGTACCTGTATCTCCTTTCAAATAACAGAGGTTACAAAATAGGTTCTCTTACCTTGGTTGAAAGGCACAACCTAAAATAGTTAGGATAAGATCATATCCTTTTAAGGTGCTACCCATCTCTCCAAAAAACCAAGTAACAAAGGGATAGTCAAACCTACTCCCAGGCTACAAAACGACATATATTTATGATCTTGCTGCCTCTAAGCTCCATGTTGAATCAATGTTGTTGCTTGGCTTGAAAAGGAGAACAAATTTTGGTACCAACATCAGTGGCGCCGTTGTTGGGGATCTGATTTACATTTCTGGGAACTTAGTTCAATTTAATCCACGTGCATACAGATTTGAAGCCATATCTATTAGACCCTTCAACAACACGAACATCAGTGGCGTCGTTGTTGAGGATCTGATTTACGTCATTAGGAACTTAGTTCAATTTAATCCATGTGCATACATATTTTAAGCCATATCTATTTGACCCGTCAAAAACACCAACATAAATGGTTCCGTTGCTGGGGACATTGTGATACAATTCATACTCAAACCTTGGTAAACATTTCTTGTATGCTCCAAAGTGCTAGAAATCCATTTTAAAAATCATCCTGTGTTTAAGTTTGTAAGAGGTTTCAAAGTCACAAGTGTTGTATGCAACTTCTCCAGTTTCCACAAGTTTTGCAATGGTATTTATTGATAAATTTTGGAAAATAAATATAAGATGTTTTCATTTCTAGTTTCTAGTGCTGATAGACACTTGATAGAACATTTTCAGTGCAATTGCACAACTAAGGTGAAAATCGTTAGCAGCACTCCCTGTTGATTTGATTCTGATTAGGACCAGTGTCTTAAACCTCTATCAAGTAATATTTGTTACTAATATTTGCAAAGTTGGAAGGAATAAAATATCTTTCTTTGCTAGGAAATTGTTTCCTGAGTTAGGAAAAGCAAAGTCAGAAGGAAGAAAATCTTGGAGAGTTGTGGGAGATTAGCAGACAAGAAGGGGGATCTCCATTGATGGAAGTGATCGGTCCATCATTGAATACTTCCATTCAAGTGACTCTGAATCAGGTAGCCTCGTTGTGGAATTGAATTCTCCAACTCGAGAAGGGCCTTCATTTGATTTTGAAAGATTTGCTTCACATTTTGCACCTTTCTTTTCTGAAGTTGATAGGGATTTCCAAGAAGCAAGGCCTTTAGAGGTTGTCCATTTTGAAAGCTACACTCCTATGTTCTAAGGACCCTCTACCCCTTATCAGTTTGTCACCCCTCCAAGATCACCTCCTCGAATCAATATAGCTCAGCCCCCACCCAAACCCCCATTTTTTGTAAACACCTTTCGACCTATAAATTTTGTGGGAATGGCTAGATATTCAAATGTAGTGCCTCAAGATGTAAGGAACAAAATGCCAAAGTTCCAAGGAAACAATGCCATAACTGGTGATCAGCATCTAAAGCTATTCCTCAATATGATGGAAGATTTTGAGATTGAACATGAAGATGTATACATCAAATTGTTTGTTCACACTCTAGAGGAGGATGCAAGGGACTGGTACAAATCATTTCTATGATAAATATGTTGACTCTTGGGCTGAGATGAGAAGTGCATTTAGATTACAATATGGTGATAGGACTGACCCTAGGTTTATTCTATCAGAATTTGAAAAAATCAAGAAGAATCCCAATGAGTCAGTACATGACTTCAATAAAAGGTTCAATAATACCTTGAGGAGATTTCCTATTAGGATAAGCCCATGTAATGAGTCATGTTTGATCAAATATACTGATGCATTTGATAAAAATGTTGCTTACTACTTGAGGGACAAGAACCCTACCAACTTGAGGCAAGCAAACACTATGGCCCTACAAATAGATAATAATATAAAGGCAATAGGAAGACCTCATAAGAGGGAAGGTGTGAAGTTGGTTAACCCAGAAAAAACCTCAAACAAGAAAGGTTGTTGATTTGGAAGAAGTGGTGAAAATTTTGGCAGGGGCTATCAAGGAGATCTCCTATAAGCTAGCTTGAGCTGAGAAAGGAGTTGGGTATAGATTTCACGGGGACAACACAAGAAATAGGGCCAAGACAAATTTACAAATCAAAAAAGAGATTGATGACAGAGGAAAATGACCTATTGCATTTGGGAATAGGCAACCCCAAGGTAGAGAAAATACAATGGTGCCTGATCCTTTGGCTGCTCAGAGTTATTGTTATGGAAGAAATAGAAGTCATTGATTGGTGTGACAGATGTTTCATGCCCCATGTCTCCTTTTGAAGAAGATTACCAGAGAAGAAGAAAAATGTAGCTGATGATAATGATGATGATGCCTGCATGATGGAGATCCCTATGATTTTTCCAAGGGAAGAAACTTCAATTAAGGTAATACGTGTTAGAATTGCTGTCCAATTTTTTGGATTGCATCCACCTGGATACCTCGTATTCTACCCTCTCATACTTTATAAGTAGAAACTTGTATAAGATTTTGAATTTCTCACTAATGATTTTGAATACTTGAGGGCATTAATGATTGAAAAGTATGATGGAGGAATTCCCTCACAAGAAGATAGGAAGCTATAAATGAATGTTCTATTGTGCAAATGGACATGTCTTATGCCACTATACCAGAAGTCAAAGCTGCCAACTTGGTTACAATTGCTATGGAGAGAAGAAGATGATGTACCTGATTACCAAAGAAACCCCAAAGAAATGCATCTTATGAAGTCTTGCAAGAAGATGCTTGATCTTCCCCAAGAATTTTGTGAGCTTTGTGGATTCCTCCCATGCCCAGTATGAGAGTGTTGAAAACAAAACTCCTAAGTCCATGCTACTGAATTTTCTGGGAATCTTGGTCCCCTAGTGTTGCTCTAGCCAAATTTGCTCCATATGATATAGCCCAAATAATTTGACTTCAAATCACAATGGAGGAGCCTGTCAAAGAAGATGTGTGAGCTTCTTACAAACAAACTAAAGAAGCACAAAAAGAGGTATACTTCCAGTATGATGAAAACATATCAAAACCTCTTGGCATGAGATCATATCAACGCGGAGATGGTAAACGAGTGCTTGAACTGTTTCCTTGATTATTTTCATTGTAGAATTGGAAAAGCCAAAATTCTTTTGTACAGCCGGGGGAGCTACCAGAGGTTTATTTAAGAGCTTCTTTGGTTAAATCCCAGCTGAATGTGGATCCATTTTTCACTACCCTAGTTATCAAAGACAAGTTGTTACATAACTGTATGTTTGATTCTGGATCTTCATATAATGTCATGCCTCTTTAGGTCATGAATGAATCTAGTATCAAAGTAACAATAGCATATGGGAAGTGCACTGCCATGGACCCTAGAGAGGTGCCAGTTGTGGGGTGTTTCAAAGATCTAGTAGTGCAACTTGCATCTTATCCTGGAAGGAACTTAAAGCTTGATGTAGTCATTGTTGACTACCCTGCCAAGTGGGGGATGTTGTTGTCAAGAAAGTGGGCAGCAAGTGTTGGTGGTAGTGTGTAAATGGACATGTCTTATGACATTATCCCCATTGAAGGCAACTTGGTGAAATTGTATGGAGAGAAGAAGATGATGTACCTGATTGAAGACCAAAGCAATACATCTTATGAAGTTTTGCAAGCAGATGCTGATGTTAAAAATTTTGTGAGCTTTGTGGATTTCAGAGAGTATGAGAGTGTTGAAAATAGAGCTCCTAAGTATGCTAATTTTTCTGAATTTGGTCTGTGTTTCAGCCTTAAAGAATGTCAAAGAATTTGACTCAAACACAATGGAGGAGCTTCATAGAAGATGGGTGGTTTACAAACAGAACAAAGAAGAAAAAGAGGTCTAATTCCAATTGATGAAAATATATCAGAACCTCTTGGCATGGTCATATCTAGGATGGCAGGCGCTTGAATTGTTTCCTTGATTATTTTCTTTAAATCAGGAAAAAGTCTTCTGTACAGTTTATAGTTTGTTGTTTGTTCCCTGTTTTTCCTTGTTCTAGTCCTCGGTGAATTGTTTTTGTTGGTTTCTCTATTTGTTTTTGAAGATGGCTCTATTTCTCTACCCTATAAAGATGACTCTGCTACCCAATGGATATTTTGGCACTTGGTCTACTTTTGTTCTTGTGGCACTCACAAGGAGTACCCATCCCTGAGTCCGAGCCGGTGTTGGTGCTCAAAATAGTCTCGCCCCATTTCTGCCTTTGAAAAATTATTGATTTACTACCTCTGTCATTCTCTCCTTCCCCGTGTTGTGCCTAGTTGACCCTTATGGCCATTTTGAATTGGTTCTTGGGTTGTAAATCTCTTAAGGATTTGTCCTTTGAGTCCCCCATGCTCTGTTCCTTCAAAAACTCACATTTTCTTGCTCTCTCTATTCTTAACGGTCGATATTTGTCTTCCTTACTGTTTCTACCTTAAGTACTTGAAGAAAATGAATAGATGTATCCTTGAAGAACATATTTGAGCCCTGTAACATTTCTAAGTTTTCTGTCCTTACAGAATTTTTCATTTTCTGGCTCGAATGATCACTTTTCTATATTTTACGGTTTCACGGGCATTTTCTCCCTATCAAATTTACATCCTTACATCGTCAGGGTACATGGATTATTTTGGTTGGTCAGGGGATGGCGGGAGAATGCTTTAATTTATCACTTTTTGCCTTTTTCGTGAAAAGGAAAAATTGGTCCCATGGCCCCGCTTGTATCTGATTGGTTCTTTTGGTGCTTACGTGGCTTCTTCCAATTGGATAGGGTGTGGCGGGTCTATTTTTGAACTTGTTCTTTTTTGGCTACTTTGGTAAAAAGTTTGAACCCGCCCCACCAGGCTCTGATTGGAGAAAATTTAAGGGTAGGGAAAAGGTATCACTTTGACCCCATAAGAGGACACGTGGAGGCTTCCGCTGCTTGGCCTGGACTTAGACAAATTTTTATGCAATTGGAAGTAGTTTGGCAGAACAGGACACGTGGTGGGCCCGCACTCGTTCAAGGTATAAATTTTTTGGGACCATCTCAAGGTACACCATGGTGACACATCGCAGTTTGAAAATTCAGAAGGGCGGGGAAGTGGACCATCAGAGGAAAATTGGATTTTTTTCCTCTTGTCCTCAAAAGGATCAAAATCTTAGAATGGCCCGCAAGCCCGATGAGGGAAATAGTCAACATTTTTCCCTAGTCAATATCAGAAGGGCAGAGCTGCGGGGGAAACTTGGAAAATTTTCCTTTTTCCAAAAAGAGGATCAAATGGTAGAATTGAGTCGTAGTCCCACTGGGGCCCACCTTAAGACACGTGTCAGGCTCATTTTCCGAGGACGAAGATGTGGAGAAAAATGTTATTTTTTACATTTTTCCAAAAAATTGTAAAAAGTCAAGGGAAGCCCCCGGGTCTATTCTAAAGTTTGAATCTGCCACATGGAAGACCCAAATTCAAAGTGAAGATTAGTGGTAGCTGAGAGTCAAAATCTGATTCTCCCTCCATTTCTCTACAACATGTCTAGAAGTGCGAGTTTTAATGATTTATTGGTTTTTTCTACACGTCAAGCATAGAAGGAAGTTAACTTTGATATCTGAAGTTTGGTGGGAAGATCTATAAGGTGTATTTTGATATTAAAATGGTCTGACTTTCGTGTCCGATCGGATTTTTTTTTTCTTCTCCCAAGCATACAAGGAGACAGATTTGAAAGATTAGGGGTGGAAGTGGTTGGCAAATTGAAGGAAGAGTGATCTACTAGAGCAAGGAGTTGAATGTGGGAGGCATTCGATGAAATCTAGCTCCTCGAGCACTTGAAGACTTTTTATAGATTTGATTCTGAGAATCACAAAAGAATCATGGCGAACACTGGTGCAAGTGTATAGCCATTAAAAAGCTTTGAGATTGTTTTGGAAACTTTCCCTTGCTAATAAATTTGATCAAAATTTTATTTATTATGTAATAATCTTGAGTAAAGTGTATTTATTTCATCTTTGAATGCATACGAGTAGTTTTCTTTTTCTATTGCAATCTTGTACCAAAATAGGGTCTAATCACACGGGTCTCATTCCTTGTGATAGTTTAGTGGAATTTGGAATTTCATTTCTCAGAAGAGCCTTCATCTGGAAGTGGGATAAATGATTTAAAATCACTTTTCTTTCATTTTGTTGAAAGATATTCTCTGTAAGCCTCTGGGTGTACCTCAGGCGTGACTTGGTTTAAATCTTGATCCTTTATTGGGTTCTCTAACTCGAGCCTTCGTGATAGAATCCCGCAGGTTGTGTGAAAGAGTGCTAATCTGGGCCTCCATTGAAGCACATATTCTAGTTGACGAAACAATTTAACTTTTTGTGGCATTTTGTTGATTGAATCTTTCCATTTTGCATAAGCTCTCAAGGATCTGGTGAGTCAAGTTTTTCCTGTCTCTCCTCTCACCAAAATTCATTCAACAACCAATCCTACCCATAGTACCCCTTTTTGTCATGTGTGTACACAAATGCAAAATCTCTATTACCAAAACATGGAGAAAAAATCAAGGTCTCAAATGTCTTTTGTAACCTTTGCCTTGTTGTGAAAGTATCTCCATGATCTGGAAGTGACAACTCGTGAGAGTCAGATCTGGTGTGTTGATCATATTTTCCCCAAGGTCTTCTCTACAAAATTTATGCAAAAGAAGGGTACCTATATCTCCTTTCAAATAACAGAGGTTACAAAATAAGTTCTCTTACCTTGGTTGAAAGGCACAACCTAAAATAGCTAGGATAAGATCATATCCTTTTAAGGTGCTACCCATATCTCCACAAATCCAAGTAACAAAGGGACAGTCAGACCTCCTCCCCGGCTACAAAATGATATATATTTTTTATTTGCTACCTCTAAGCTCCATGTTGCATCAGTGTTGTTGCTTGGCTTGAAAAGGAGAACAAATTTGGGTACCAACAGGTGTTTCGCTACTTGTGAGACACAAGTGATTATTACATGACCTATAATAATACCGTTGATTCTATATATGGAAATGTTGACTCAAATTTTGCAGGTGATTTAGAAAAAATAAGATCAACTTCTGGTTATGTATTTACACTTGTAGAACAACCTATCTGTTGGATGTTAAAGCTTCAAATTATTACTTTTGTTTCAACTACTGAGGTAGATTATGTAGATGCCTATCATGTTTGTCAAGAGGTAATTTGCATAAAAGGTATATTGAATGAGTTTGGAAGAGATCAATATAAGATGAAGGTATTATGTGACAATCAAAGTGCTATTTATTATTCCAAGAATCTGACTTATCACGTTAACAAAAAGCATATTACAATTTAGTATCATTTTGTTAGACATGTTATTGATGAAGGGACAATAACACTCGAAAAGGTCCACACCATAGAAAATTGTGTTGATATGTTCACAAAACCAATACTATTAAAGAAGCTAAAATGGTGTTTGGCTTCTCTTGGCTTGCAAAAACGTTGACTAGTTGTTCATGTAAGATATTAAGCGGATTTGTTGTCAAGGTGGATATTGTTAGATATGTGCCAAAAAAGTTAAAATTTGGATCCCTTTGCGGCACGGTTTGTACCTCACTTCTCAAAGGGGGTGTGGGGGCATTGTGCCCTTATTCATGTTGCAAGGGGTCCCGAAGGTAAAATTAAGGAGTCAATCCCTTGTTTCTAGAAAGATGAATTCAACCAAATTCTATTTTTAGGAAGGAAAATCCTAATGGCATTTCTCCACTCTATTTTTAGGAGGAATCCTAACTGTACTTTTCCAATTACCTGTATATATTGTTGTGGAGATCTAAAATTGGTCATAATGAGTTTGCATGTAATATGTCCATCTTGAGTTATTAAAAGCTTGATATTTTGCACTGTGGATGTTTCCCTAAGAACTCTTCCGGGGTTTACCACATAAATATGGTGTTTGTCTCATGCATATTTTGTATTTAATTTATCTCTATCTTTGTAAATTATTTTGTTATTCATGTTTCTCCGTATTCATTTTTGTAAAGTATGTGGTTTCCTAACCAACCCGAATGGTTTGATGTGACGGATCATCCCCTGACTCCATGACTAAAGTGGAAAAGATAAGGCATACGGAAATACTTACACCACCCGACCATTAGAGTAAGAAGTGTGGAAATGCTATCAATTAGAAAAAAATCACTTTAATGTTGCTTGTAGAAGGAAGTTAGATATTTTAAGTTTTGGTAAAAACAAAAAACCTAAATTCCTAATTTTAAGACATGCAGAGTGCACAAAGAATTTCTATGAGGACTCTTTGAGGCCTCTAACACTCTAGGATATGAAATTCATGAAGATATTTCGTCCATGACAAGCTCCTGTATCCATCTTGCGAGTCAAAACCATCATTTAAAGTAGAGAAACTATTGGATAAAAGAAATCACTAGTTCATCTTAAGAAAATCCTCTAATAAAATGGAACAACACTTAGACCCATTAACACCCCTTGGTGGCTCATTACAACCCTTGGGGGGGCTATGAGAACATCAAGAGTGTTGAATAGAGGTCCCATCTTCCATCATTTTGAGATGCTTGGATGTACCATGGCTCTACGAGGGTTGACAATGAATGCGTACAATTGGCATGGGTATAGTTGATACAAGAATATTGTTAGCCCGACAAGAAAGAGGCGGTGATATAGGAAGCTACACCGAATTGGTAATATTCCTTGTGATGATTTTGTATTAGTCACAATAGTCTAATTCTCGCTACTAGCCAAAATTCTAGGTATGTTCTCCTTGTCTTTGTCATCAACCCGTTTAGGCCTAGTCATGAGTGGACAATCTAATTATGTGATTAGGGGCCTGACACCATAAACAAATGTTGGGCAAATTAAAATAAACCAACTTCTAAGAAAATCTTTTAGAGCTGACTTGGATATCTAAAGCTTCTTCTAAATCCTTAATTAAGTCAGCCTCTACACACACATGCTTGTTGGGTCAAACCAATAAAAATGCTTTGGCCCAATGGGATTGACAATGTCTAGAATAAAGACCCAAATATGGACAAGCAAGTCAGATAATTCGACCCAATCCAAGATTCTGAACAACCAAAAAACTTCAAAATATTTCCCCCTTATAATATTGTTCTACACTTTTAGAATATGTTATCCCTCTTATTACTACCTATGCCCCCTTTACAACGAAAGTGTCCCCAACAAACTATTATGGCATTTACAAATTTAATTTGCTCCCAAATTAATAAAGGGGGTCCCCAAAAATATGTTTTTGGCAAATAATTTTTAATGGGAAATATAAGCTTTGCAACTTGAGGAGAGTTGACTATCAAAGTCATCCTAAACAGATCGAGAAAACATCCCTATTCACAACTGGAGGAGAGTCTAACTATCGAAGTCATCCTAAACAAGAAAAAATCTCTATTCACCTTTTAATAATTTTGATTGCTTTCTAAAGAAACTAAGACCACATGCCTGCACAGGATTCCACGAAGCATCACATGGCCTCTTAGCTTCTATGCCTTCACAAGGCTTCCCACTGATTTGACTATCAATAGAATAGCCGGTCAATAAGGAATCAGTTATTAAATTGATGCAGTAGGCTATAAATTTAACGTACAAGATGGAAACATGCACAAGCTTCATTCAAATAGTAATTCGTCATCTGCATCAATTGCTCTAATGGCTTTTCCTCTTCCTCTTCCTCTTCCTCTTCCTCTTCCTCTTACTCAAGTACTGTCTGTGTCCATGTTCATGCCCATGCTGTTCACAATCCTGGTTCTTTGTCTTCTGTACAAATTGTTTGGGGCACAGAAAAACAATATGAGTGCATCTAGACTTCCCCCCGGACCATCGGGATTGCCTATTATAGGAAATATGCGTCAGTTGGGGAAGCTCCCTCACTATTCTCTTTGTGAACTCTCTAAACAATATGGCCCTGTCATGTTCTTGAAATTAGGTTCAGTTCCTACTGTAGTTGTTTCCTCCCCTGAGATGGCCAAAGAGTTCTTACAAACTCATGATTTGGTTTTTGCTAACAGACCTGCATTAGCTGCAACCAAATACGTAGCTTATGACGAAAAGGATGTGGGATTCGCTCCTTATGGAGATTACTGGAGGCACATGAGGAAAGTCTGTGTCATGAATTTGCTGAGCGTCAGCAGAATAGAAAGCTTCAGGTCTGTAAGAGAAGAAGAGGTGTCTGTTGGGGTGTATTCCATTTGGGAAAAAAGCAAACATGGCACAGTTGCTGTAAATGTTAGCAAGAGCATAGCATCTCTCATTTCTTCTATAATCTGGCGAATTTTGGCGGGCACTAAATTTTCAGAGGATGATGATTCGTTTGGGAAGGAGTTGAACCAAATGGTGCACCAGGTCACAAGTATGATTGGAGCATTCAACATTGGAGACTTGTTTCCTTACATAGCTTGGATTGACGAATTGAGCGGTGTGAAGGGGCGGATGAAAGATGTTCACAATTTCTTTGATGCGGCTGTTGAGAAGATAATAGACGACCATATGGAAGAGAGCAGGCGCAAGGGGAATCAGGACCAGGGTAAGCATACTAAGGATTTGGTTGACGTGCTACTGGAGATGGCCGAAAATACTACTGAGATGAATATCAGTAGAGAACACATTAAGGCAATCATTTTTGTATGCTCCTATCTCTTCCCATCTAATTTACTCTTTTGCTGTTCTATTCTGTCCATTTATTTTTGATTTTATGAATGTTTTGTATTGAAGCTATAAATTCGTATTAGAAATAGAGAATTGGTGTGTTGAATACAATCAAACGCAAAACTTTATCGAACTTGTGTTTTGGCTCAGCATTTTTTGACTCTAATGAATGTTAAAATTTGGCCAATCAATCACTTTCAACCCTATTTATCACTCAGCCTAAATATAACATATATTTACAAGACTGACTGATAAATCAACCAACAAAAATAACTTACCCTCAGGTTCAATCTTGACCACCAACCTACATTACATCAGCATACTTGATTTTATAACTACCGTGTTTCTTTACTGTTTTTGGGTGCAGGATATGTTCCTCGGTTCACTGGAAACAACAATCAATACTTTAGAATGGGCGATGAGTGAGATGGTGAGAAACCCTCACGTCGCCCAAAAGTTGCAGGCAGAAATTGGATCTGTCGCAGGAAAAGACCGCATGGTCAAAGAATCTGATCTTGCTGGCATGGAATACCTTCAATGTGTGGTGAAAGAGACATTCCGATTACACCCTCCGGCGCCATTGCTGATCCCCCGTGAATCCACAGAGGCTTGCACCATTGCTGGGTATCATATACCCAACAAAACGAGGCTTATGGTTAATGTGTGGGCAATAGGAAGAGATCCAGATGTGTGGGAAGATCCCTTGACATTCAAGCCTGAAAGATTTGTGGGGAAAGACATTGATATAAAAGGCAGAGATTTCGAGGTGCTCCCTTTTGGGGCAGGAAGGAGAGGATGCCCTGGGGTTGGGCTTGCTCTGGCGAACATTGAGCTGGTGTTGGCTCAGCTGGTGCACTGCTTTGACTGGGCAGTTGAAGGCAATGGCATTCCATCTGAGCTGGATATGACTGAAAGGTTTAGGAACAGTATTCCTAGAAAGGATAACCTTTTTGCTGTTCCCACCTTGAAAGTAAAAATGAGCTTACCCAGTTGAAAAAATCCAGTATTTGTTAGTCACGGCACTCTTCCAACAGAGAAGCATATGGAAGAAACAGGCTTGTTTCATGGAATGAATTTATGCTTTCAATAAATATACCTTTGTCTAAAATTTATGAGTGTATAAGACTCGTTGCAGTCCAGTTTTCTCCTCGCATGTTTTTAAATTTTGGGTTGAGTATATCGTATTCAAATCAACCACCACTAATTTTGAGTGAAATATGAGAGGAAAAGTTAGTAGAAAATGCCATTTGAGAAAACTAGTTCTAATGTAAGGGGTGAAGTGCCGTGGTGAATAATACTATTAGCTGCATGGAGCCAATAACTCCAAGAAACTGAATATTTATATCTTGATCAACAACAACTTGTTCTTGAGCCAGAGGATATGAACCTTTGTGTTGGCAAAATATAGTGCCAAAACAACCCGTACACAGAAAAAAATACAACTAGAACAACATAAAAAACACACACACAAAATATATATATATATATATAAAATTTAATTTAAAAATCTTCATATAATTTCAGAGTTGTGGCTCTATATATTCATTGTGATCCTTCTTACACTATGCTTTGTGTTGCTCCATGTATATTTTATATTTGTCTTCCTCTGTCTCCCTTTTTTATGTTGTTGCATATATTTATATATCTCTGCTAATGTCGATGCCACACACACACACACACACACACACACACACACAACAAACCCGGGCCCAAAACCTTTACCTATTTATGTTGAATCCAGGGCGTGAAGTCTGCCGGACCCCATCACTATAGAATGTGGTGGAATCATGCCACATGTCCTACATGGATGATTTGATTGCTGCCCGTTGAATGCCTTGACTGAGGCCAGACCCGAAATCAATATTCATTGCGGTAAATTTTGTGGCTTTGACTTAAGCGGAAAAGCAAAAATGCCCACAAGAAATTGGTTCCTTCCAAACCCGCACAACACTGCTGCGCACTCTTTGCCTTTGACTCGTGAATTTAACCTTCGCCTTTGTCCAGCGGCTTCAAAACCCCTCTGTGGAGGACTAGACCTAACAATTCTACACAACAGTGCTACTGCTTCCTTTGTTTTGCGGCTTTAAAGCACTTACATGGGTTATTTAAAATAATGACAAAAATAGATATAAAATGCATATTATAAGTAATGGTTGGGAGGGAGGGAAAGCGGATTTGAATTTCTGCGCGGGCTCAAGATTACAGAACACCATTAATTTCAACACTTTGATCATCTTAGAGTATAAGAAAAATGATTTGCATCATGTGTTGTCTTCAACAACAATTTCAAACAAAATCTTAAGCAAGCATCATGGACTTGCTGTGAGATCCTATCTCCACTTTGTTGATGCCACATCACTCTTAACAAAATGATTATTGTTTAGCTTATCTGTAAACGCATTAGCAAAAAATAATAACACTAATTATGCATAGTTGCAAAATCATTGTTTGTCACTATATTGTAATGGCCCAACCAACAAAAATATCAAAGCTAAGACAAAATAAGAAGTACAATAGTATATAGATATCCTTTTAACATTCAACCTTTTGAATTATGTATAAAATCATTGCAAAATACAACTGTATAGTTTGAACACAAATTATAAAAAATTCTATCCATTCTATCTATTTGTTTGATAGAACTTGGCTATATCATTTTGTTATTATCATTTCATATAGATCATTATACAACATCCAGTTTAATCTATTAAGTAGGGTTGTCCGCTGGGTCTCTCTCGGGATCTGCATCAACAATATCATTTTTTACATATCCCATATAAAAAACTATTGGTATTGAAGTCTCAAATGAAATCCATTATTGTTATATGCCACTAATATGATATTTGATTAATGGATGCTAGGGATCAAAACTATCGACCCTTAAATTGTACCATTCTTCATGTTCTCAGATGAAAGAAATTAATTTGAGAGATATAAGAAATGTTTTATAAAATAATATAGTATGCTTTCAAGAGGCAATCAAACAATTTAGAAAAATTCACTGCTTTCGAAAGAGTAAGTATTCTCAATCAATTTTTTCATCTTCGACTTAAGTGTTTGCATAATCCTGACAACTCCTTCATGATGACCATTTAGTGTCAAACTTCGTACAAAGTAAAAGTCAATATAGACACACCTACTTTGCTAGCGTTTCTGTTTAGCGTTTATTCTTGTCATACCACGACCTTCTTGGGCATTCTGGGATACTATCTCTCTTATGTTTTTAGGCTTTCTCGCCCTTTGGGTGCCTCTATATAATGAAATCTTCCACTTTAAACCTAGTTGTTTCAACTATGGCTGGAGATAGTGGAGCTTTGAACAATGGCTCCGCCACTGAAATGCCCTTAGAAGTTTGTTCCAAAAGTTTTTCATGAGGTAATGTTTCTCCTCCTAATGTTATTTTACCTATTCCTGAGTTTAACGATGCCTTTCAATGGTTGGAACAATTTTGTCTCATTGGGTATTTTTTGAGTCGCATCCCCTCTCAAAGCATGATCAAATCTTGGGTAAACACAACTTGGGTCCCTCATGGCATCCAAATTAAGAGTGTCTAGAATATGACCAAAGAATTTTACATATTGCGCTTCACTGACCCGTCTAATGCCCCCACCATTTTGGATCGCATGGCTACTTGCTATGTTCACAACTCATTGTTGGTCCTATCCACATGGACTAAACATTTTATGGTCTCTGAATATGCAATACTCAAAGTGGTAGTTTAAGTTGAATTCCCTGGCATTCCCTTGCCTTGTGTTCACTTTTTGCATCAAATTTCCTCTTCTATTGGGCAGGTGGTTTGTATTGAACCAAAACATTTATACAACACTCGTCCACAAAAGTGTATTTGTGTCAAAATAGATTTCTCTAAAGAATTGAAACAGTTTGTGGAAATTCAGATGGGAGACTTGCGTTATTTCCAGTGTATCTTATATATACATCTACCTAATACTTGCTTCCAATACCACGCCTCTGATAAAAAGATCAATGATTTCCCTTTTTATGTCCCTCATAATCGCCCAAAATCTAAGGTGGCCCTTGAAATGACTAAACCCCCTCAGGAGGAGTGGTAGCAAACAATTGGTGGCTGGAAAAATAGAAATAAATCTTCGCAACTTAAGGCCTCTGGTTCAAATGGCCAATGTGAGCTAGCTGTTAAGGAACCTTGTAGCTTAAAGGGTAAGGAGCCAACCATTATTGCCAACTTGATAGTCCAGTTACCTAAATTCTCTAGCACGCCCAAGGTGGCCTCAGTTCTCATGGACTAGATAAATTATGTTAACAATGTCAACATTCTGTAATAATCGCCACTTCTTTTAACTAGTGATCCACATGCACATGGGGTTCACTTAGTAAAAGTATGGTATAGCACGTTCATTCGAAGGGTATTAAAGAATACCCTTAATTCTAGTGTTTACCTCTAATTATTCAATTTATAATACCCCCTCCCGTTATATTATTACAATGAAAATGCCCCCTATTTTTCCATGTACCTTACTTGCCCATTTTTCCATGACAATTTTATTTACCCCATTTTATTTCTACCATAATATATTAAATAGAAAATATATCATATTTCTCACTCATTTTTTTAATATGCATTTTCTCTCAAAAAATAGTTTGAAGCCATTCAATACCTAGTACCAATTACCTTATAAATGTTAAGCTTCAATCATTTATCAAAAGTTCTTCAAATAATTAAGATGGTGAAATAATATTTGTTGTGTTGAAAAACATACTCATTCCTACTTTTCTACCATCTTATTATTTCTTGGTTAAGAATCTCTTAATTGATATTTCTTTATTAAAAATCAGATTATAATTGAACTTTATGACCACACTCCTTAAATTGCAATTTGAAGGTATTTAGTTTTGAAAACTAGGGTTCAAATGTTTTTGTTTTATATAAAAATTAAACATCCCTTTTCTTTGGCCCACCTCTCTAAGTTACCCCCAATAAATGATTAAAAACATTAATAAATGAAACCCTTTCACCTCCTCTTGTTTACCAGTATATTGACTTTACTTTTAATAATTTTAATTACCTCAATATGAACTCACGTGCTAGGATATTTCCTAGCTAATGAACCCCTCGTGTCCACATGGCCCTTCCAAAAGGGTCCGAAGTCCTTCTCGCCTCTCCCGAGATCATATCCCAACACGTAATGTAGATTCTATGGAGGATAAATACAATATTGAGTATGTCAAGGAAAAAAAATTGATTTTATGGATTTCTTAACGCACAACACTGCTTAGTTCCTGCAAAACTAGTTTGATACATTAGATGGCTTGGAGAAAGATTGGATGGCATTTGACCACTGTTTCCCATGAATTTTCTATCTTGGAATGTGCGGGGTCTTACAAACTCCAATTACATGTATTTTTTTTTATGTTTGACATTTTTTTACAATCTAGATGTGTTATTTTGCAGAAAGTGAAAAATATAGTTTTTCAGTTACAGGTGGTTTGTAAATCCATCTGGCCTGACAGCCTGGCTTTCTACAGTAATAATAATAGGGGACGTGGGGATTTAATTTCCCTTTTGATCCCAAATGTTGACCTTTTTTAATGGATCATGGCATTGACCCCACCAATAGTACCATATGGGTCATATTTAATATTGACGGATGCCCTTTTGGCCTCATTAATATTTACGCATGTAATGATACAGCTGAAAGGGGAAATATGTGGTGGTGGATAACATGATCAATTCCCGATGCTTATTGGGTCACAAGTGGTGATTATAATATTGTTGAGTTTCCCACTAATAAGTGTGGGTTCATGCCCACGCGTTGGACCGCTGACGAGAGAGAGGCGTGGGTTTTCAAGTGCAATAAGTTCAAGTTTTTAGACCCTAATGCCTCTCGCATTCCCACTTCTGAAGCTTGTTTTACTTGGTCCAACCTTCGAGGCAGATCGAATCGAGTTCTTAAATGCCTCCATAGAGATATGATGTCAACTTAATATTTTTTTCAGTTTAAAAATATTTATTCCTTACCTGTGGAGGTCATCCCTGACTTTTTTCTTTTGGACCATTCCCCCATTTGATTTCATATCACTTGGCATGATAGGCATGCTTTTTGTCATAAATGTCAATTCTTTCTTAATAATGCTGATGTAACATGGGACCACTCTTAATCACATTAAACATGTGTGGAACCTTGCCCCTCAGCCAAGTCATTGTCAGTACTTTCATACACCTATGCATGCCAAATGGACTCAATGGTGGGAGGATGTTATGACTCGGACTAGTAGATTTGTCAGAATCTATAGCAGACAGTTGGAAAAAATTAAATTCCACTCATACTTCGCTAATATATTTTCTCCTAGCCGAGTGGTGGTGGCGCTCCAAGGAAACCCTTCTTTGAAACTTTGCAACTTTAAGTTGTAGAGCTTCGACAAAAAATTCAAATAAATGGCAATTACAATGCTCGAGGTGCTCAAATTCGTGCCCACATGCATTGGCTTAAAATTGGGTGATCGGGTTTCGAAATAATTCTTTCTTTCACTCAAATCCAAAAAAACCATCTCAACAAATATGTCCCATCAATGTTGGTGAGACTTGGGACACTGATCCCCAGCTCATGCTGCAAGCATTTGTGTGACATTATAAGATGATTTTTTAGGCTCAAAATCCCTCTACCAAATGACAAACAACTCTTGATCAATGTCTGGTTGTTGTGTCATGCAAGGTTTGTCCTTCTTAGAAGGTGTTTTGTGACCACATGCTCACCATTAATGACCTCCATGAAGTGGTCATGAAAATGGCCAATGATAAGGCACCTAGATGCAATGGCTTCCCATGCAAATTTTATAAACCCCTATGGTACTTTGTCAGCCCAAATCTTCTTCAAGTTTATCTTGAGGGTTTTCAAAACTAGTTGTTGGGGCTTTGTATTAACATAGGTAACAGTAAATTCATCTCGAAACAAGGGGATCCTGAGAAAATTACTAGTTGGAGGCCTATCACCTTGTTGAATGTCTCCTACAAAATTATTGCTAAAGCTCTGGCTATGTGGTTGCGTCATATTCTTCTCTGATCATCCACGACTGGTATATTCTAGATAACATCATTACTATTTGGGAATGTATGGAATGGGCTCACATATCCAATCAAACTACTATGTTCATTATAATTGATTTTGAGAAAGCTTATGATTGGATTGAATGGTTGTTTATTGTTTTTATGCTTCATGTTCTTGGCATCAAACCCATCTTCATTCAATCCATCCGAATGATATTTCCCAATGCCTTTTCCTAGATCACTATAAATGGCCTCAGTTATGAGTCCTTCAGATTATTTTGTTCCATTCACCAAGGGTGCCCATTAACACATGCGCTTTATGTTATAACTTCTTGCTGCTGAAGGATTTGGGTATCTTCTATCCCAAGCCAAATCCCAGGGATCGTCAAGGGAATTATGTTTCCTTCTGTGACCAATTCTCAATTGCTTAGTAGTCACTTCGCAGATGAATCTTTTCTCACTCTCGTAGAGGAAGATAACAATATCCATAATGCCATGCGTTCATTGATATCTTCTATTTAGCTTCTAGATCTTCCATTCAATGGAAACAACTCAGTGTTACAGGTAATCTTTCCTCTCTGCGTCTGTTTGGATGGACTCTTTTGAGTGGAAGATTCTTGCCCACGATGAAATGTTTAAATTTCTTGGCATTACCTTTCCCTTTCAAGAATCACCAGAAGAACTATGACAACATGTAATCTAATGAGTGGCCAAACAAATGGAGTATTGGATCAAAAAACCATTGTTCTTAGCAGGGAAATTCCAAATTTACTCCAAAGTCCTTGCAGCCACTCATGTCTACTACTCCCCATGTTGAGTTCCTTCCAAAGCTTCTATTCAAAAGCTAGAGAAACTCCTCAAATACTTTCTCTAGGCCAATGCTTTCACCGGAAAAGGCTTGCATAGAGTTTCTTGGGAGATATGCTTCCTTCCTCGTGATTCTAGAAGGTTATTCCTTATTGACATTCAACACCGAGGGTGGGAATTCTATGCAAAATGGATCATTCAAGGCATTGAAGGAAAATAAGTGTGGAAAGTGCTTATGTACCATGTAATCGAGGAGGGTTCACCCTACGTCCGCCCAATTGTGAAAGGTCTGGGGTTTGTCAATCTCCTAATTGATCTTGTTCCTATTAAAGTTTTTTGGCATTTTTTTTCTCAAAACCACATGGAAGGCATGGGAATGCATAAAATCATGGCTACAACAGAAAGACAATGGTTTCCATAATGGTATCTCCATTAACCATCAATCTATATGGCGGTCACTAGTCTTTCAGGGTCAGGATAGGTGTCTTGCAGATGTCCTTGGAATTCCTGCACTCAATCTTTTCAAATGTGAAATTCATACCATTCAATATTTATTCTACAAACACTCTCAATCCTGGTATTCTTTGCCTGACCTTAAAGCTCGGTTTCAGCTCACCACCCAGGATCACACTAGCATTACCGAAATAATCAATTCGGTTCCTGATCATATGTCGCACAAAATTTTTGTGCATTCCTCTCGCCCTTAGTGGACGAACTAGAAATGGTATGTTAATACCCCATTTTGCAAATATTCAGCGAGTAAAGGTTGTCATTGGTTGTCCCCTCATTTTACCATGGTTGAAAAACTCAACACTTGATGGGGGGTTCATTCTACTCCGTCATGCTGGAGAAGAAGATTTGACACTGTTTGGTCAGTCTATGTGGAACAAAAAATTGCACACTTTCTTTGGTGTATTCTACACCAAGGTCTTCTAGTTGGCTCTCGACTTGTTCAAATTGGGGTTTCGGCTCCCAAGTGCTCGTTTTGTGGCCACTTAGAAACTTTGTTGCACCTATTATGGGTTTTCCTGAAAGCACAACTTACTTGGAATTGGATTCATTCCTTTTTCTTTCCTCTTAGACCTCAGTGTTTTACTTAGAAGCACATTCTTTTAGGAGATAACCCCTGAATTACGGACATGTTTGCCAATATTTGGCATGTTTTCAGAGGGGAAATTTTGTTTTGGATATGGAAATAATGAAATTCTTTTTTCTTTGTTAATTATGTAGTTGTTCAACAATTTCCAGTGTATAACAAGTCTATGGTTATCTCTAATGTGCTTCTGTAGATTCAATTCTAGAATAATAAAGTTTCCCTGGAGGTGGACTACCTGCAAACTCTGCTATAGGATTGGGGGATGCCTTATGTAGTGTCACCCAAGAGCCTTTGTCGCCATCTTGGCGCTCTCTGTTGTATGGCCATGGTAGTCGTCGTAGCCATTCTCAACGACGTTATTTAATCTGGGCTCAGCACTCTCCCTACAGTCAACAACAGAGGAGCGTTACTCCACCATCTCGCCAACATGGTTGGGGTTCCCCCCCTGCTCTTCATCTCGGGTGGGGCTTGTCAGTCGCCACCGAACCGTGCTCCCTAGATGGATGGAATCTACCAGCTCCGCCCTCGCTGCCTTCGGACAAGTTTCCTTGACTTCCTCTTTCGATCTCTCCTACACTAGTGGTGGCAGAAAATGAAGAGGAGAACCTTACCGGTTGGGACATTTCAGATGTTGGCAAGGACCTTCCTGGTTCGGGCTGGCCTGATGAGCATGACCCTCCTACTTCTGTCATGTTTGTTGCAACACCTTGATTTTGTGTTTCTTGTTTTGATGTATTCCTAGGCGTTGCCTAGTGTGTTTGTCGCTTTCCTAGGCTTGGCCTAGTTTGTTTGTGGTTTTGGGGTATTCTCTCATACCACCCACTTTTTGTTGAAAGCTATTTGGTATTTTATTGAATTAGTATAATATAAGACCCCTTTTCATCAATTAATATAGACACACCTATGTTTAAAGATAGGTAAATGTAGATGCCCCAAGATAACGTTTTTAACTTAATATGTTTGTAATTTGCAGTAAATAAACTTCAAATCAATCCTATAACATAGAAAATATAAAATTTTATCTGCAAAAAAATTCTTTATCTTAAATGAAGTGATGATTGAACTATTAAACTACACACGGATATAATCTCTTAGAATCTCATATAGACAATTTTTGGTGTTCTTCACAAGCCTTAAGTACTATGTGTACCACTTCATTAAATTTTAATTGTTGACCAAAGTCTATGATCAATACATCTAATAATATACACTAAATTTTCACGCTTTAGTTTTCAGATTGAATGTCCATTTATTTAAGAAAAATCATATCTTGAATTATATGTCAGTTTTTGAGAGAATACACCAAACCTAACATGCATTTTCTCCAAATCAACTCTTTAAGAGAATCCCTCAATAATGAGAAAGAAGAGTTCTAGTCTCAAGACAAAGTGTACTCCAAACATTCCACGACTAGAATTAAGAAGAATCTTAAACAAATAAATGGATTTTGTGGTATCCATTGAAAAATTAATAAACGCGAGCATGTTAAACCTAAATGTGAGCCCTAATCAGTGCAGGCCAATGATTGTTTAACGTGTGGCGGCGGCTTGGGTAACGGAGATCTGTGCCCTCGCAACCTAACTATTTACCAGTTGAGGATGGCGGTGGTGGAATTAAATCTACGTTGGGTTTGTCTGAGTTGGGTAAATACTTCCCACGCACGAATAGTTCTTCTCCTTCCCCTTCCATGGCGTCAACT
Source organism: Taxus chinensis (assembly GCA_019776745.2). Lineage (NCBI taxonomy): Eukaryota > Viridiplantae > Streptophyta > Pinopsida > Cupressales > Taxaceae > Taxus > Taxus chinensis. The sequence continues at coordinate 884,960,102 of CM034151.1, forward strand.
ACAGATGTGGGGGCATTAGTGTTTGGAACAGGGGTAGTAAATCTTGGGATTAGAGTCGACAACAGTAGTCTAGGGTGACATGGGAAAACATTTGCTGCGTCCGTTGTTGGCCCTGTCGATGGCACCCATTTGAAGAAAAATCCCCTGAAAATTGCCAACGACACAGGGATGATTTCTCTACAAGTTTCATGATTTGGAGGAGAAATATGGCAGGCTTGGTCTAATCTGCAAGTTCAACCTTTTTTGGCCGAAGTTTTCTTACCTGCATGAACGGATCATAGAGAAATGGAGCTCCAAGATCAAGGGTAAAGATCAAACACTACCCCTGTTCCAAAGCTTATTTCATTATTTCTTTTGAATCTAATGAGGACCTGAGACCATACATAATTTGTATTAAGTTTGGGGGATAAGTACATCTCATAACTAAACCCTTCTGTCCCTTATATGATCCATTGAAAAACTCATTTTACATAATGAATATCTAGGTAAGACTCTCGGGCTTTACCCTGCAACTATGCAACAAATCTCTCCCTGAAGCCATTGGGAATAAGTTGGGGGCCTTTGAAAAAATTAATGATGCAACAACCCAACAACTACATATTACCTATGCCCGAATTTTAGTTGATTTAGACATCTCCCTGGATGTCCCCGAGAAATCTACAGATTGGAGATAGAACATGGACCCAATCACTGAACTATGAATGATTAGCTCTCCGTTTGCATAGGCACGTTGAAACTGGACATGTGATGGAGGATTGTGGGTGTTCTATTAAAAAAGGGGGCTAATCCTGCCTAGTGGAAGGATTCTCTCCCCTCGCACTTTAGCATTAATGCCTCATTTGATCCTATTCCTACTTCCACTTCTGTAATGAGCCCCTCTTATGTGGTCTCTTCTCCTATTGTGATCCCCCTCAAGTTCCTATTAATAAATCGATGACATATTCCTCGAGCCTCTTCTGAGGCTGTCAAAGAGAGGGTAATCCGCTCTTCTTCTACTAGGTCTCTTTTTTGACCTATTTCCTCTCTAGACATTCTTCTTTCATGCAATCTTGTCACTATATCTGGCCTTAAAAGGACAATTGGACGATTGTCCAGAACAAGAAAATAGTCTCTTCTAAACTACACTCAAACCGATCTCATATGACTCTCAGATCAAAATATTCAGCCTTAGGTTGACTACAGTCCTTTGGTGTTTGTGTTGGATAGGCATTGTTCTTTTACTGTTGCATAACAACTCGGTTTTGTTATATTTTTTTAGGTCTTCATCAATATATCTAGGATTGAGGCTTTTTTGTTCCTGGGTAGGGAGCAAATTAAAAAACCTTTACCCTTAATAAATAAATAAACAATAAAATTAATAGAATGAGTAGTTCAAGACCAAGAAATAGTGTTCAATTCATAATATAAGTAAACATGTGCTCCAACAATATGTTGTAGATTATCGGAGCAATATGTAATGATTGATAAATAAAACTCGGACTCTAAACCTATTGTTGTGGTAGGTAATGTAAACATCACTTATTCACCCAATTTAGATATAGAGTGAGTAGAAAAATTGTTCCATTCTTAAAGGTGGATCCATGGACACCTAATACACCTCATACACCTAATACACCTCATCATAGACAATATAAGTTAGAAGAATGTATTTTCTCCTTAGGCAGTTAAAAATTTGATCTTTCTTCTAATGTCTTATTCATATCCATAATACGTTGGTTAGTTTAATGTGAACTTTGAGAAACTAAAAGTATCACATAGTTTTTAAAATCAATCCTTTCAAGAAGTGATCTTTTATGACATTACACTATTATAGGTATGTGATTTTCTTGCATAATAATGTCTTTAGAATTTCCATTTAATTTATGAAGCAAATATAAGAAACAATACATTTATTTGAAAGTATTTTCTATTAATTTTTTTCCAATTAGCACACAAAAAATGCAAGAAATAGCCTAAATCTATTAATATGTTTGCATAATATGAATCTATGAAATGAATTGTTTCAAATTGATAAAGAGAAGTCCCAAACAATCTTAAATTATTTTAATATTTTAATATTTAAAATAATGCATCATAATTTGAAAAAATGCAATTAGGGTTAGAGATACAAATAATAATGCACACATAAATGGTTTGAAAATGTTCTCATTATGTGAAAAAAATTTGGATGGAGTGTCATTGTATACACAAACTCACACACTTTGGGTAATTATTTAGTCCTGATTACATACTACCATTCATATGATTCATAAGTAAGAAAAGCACTAACTAACCCATGTCTTTGGTCACCTTTCTTTGTCTTATGTTGCTTCTTTTCAGTCTTACACCCTTATTTTCTCAGTCTGTACTTTTATACTTCATCTTTTATCATCTTAGACACCAATTTCTAGCCAAGACTCCAATGCCAGGTGCCCTCGTCCCCTCTAGCCACCCTTGTCCTCTTTATACTTTACTCACACTTTCGGGTCCTTTCTAGCCGTTTGAGAATATTATCTTTTTGGCAGTCGTCATTTTCAAGATTAATTACAAAATTCAAGCAATGGAATCATATAAATATAAAGCTATATGATCACAATAAGGGACCAAGCACTAAGAGCTATCTATCACAACCTACAGTTGCATCCATCAAGGCATCTATGAGCTCCATTGCATCCATGTAGATCCATCACAAGGGACAAAAGCGTTAGTTTTCTGTATCACACTTCATAGGAGGGAAGTTCATTCTATTCCATGCACATATTTATTACATTCTACATCTATCTACTTGCTCACTATCCACGTGCAACTGACACAAGAGAAACCTAGGGCATAATTCAACACACACAAAACTACATTGGGTCTGAGATGTAGTGCAACGCTCAGTCGTAAGTTCACCATTGTGATAGTTGAGGACAATATGACCCCTCAATTTACATCTTTCTTGTTTAGGATTTGATGTCTATTTGAGGGTTTTGCATGTTCATACTTTATTGCAGGTTTACAGTGACCTTGATGATCTTGGTGTGACCTTAGAGTGATTAAAGGTGACAAAAGGAGAATAACTTGTGACAACTCAAAGGAGGTTTTTTGAGCATTTCCATAGACCCAGTCGCCCAGAAACAGGACTAGGGTGCCCGCGGGCACCCCTGTCCCTCTCCAGGCAACTAATTCCAGCCCGTTCCTTCTATTCTACATTTTCATGAGCTTTAGTGTGACGGTAAGTGCTTTGTACTTTTCCAGTTTACAAATCTATGCATTCTCCAGAGATCTACGAATTAGCTAAGGCTTCTTACCCTCTCCTTGCACTTAGGGTTTGGTACTTTATTGCTTAATTTACTTGAGTGTATTTGTTGCTCTTAATTTATTATTCATTTACTACAATCTTGGATTCAGATTAGACATAGTATTTCATATTTTGCATAATCATTTTGGTGAACCCATCACTCGAATCCACCTTATTTCTAGGGTTTTCTTCTTATGCCCATCACCCGTAGTGCTAGATTTGGGTCTCTTGAACATCTTGAGCTTCCCCCATCATCCCGTAGGGTCCATAAATCAATTGCTAAAGTTTGTACATTAATGGCTACAACTGAATATCCCTTCGTTATCTCTCGTAATTTTCCCCTTAATAAAATAAAGACCTCTGATAGTAAAAATTCATATGACGAGGATAATAATTTCGACCAAGAACAATTAAACAAACTTACTGATTTTTGACAAGATTTGTGTAATAATCCCACTCATATTCGACATTCTTTGATTGCTGCTTAAAATAATCATGATGCTGCTTTGTCTCCTCCTCTGGCTAAATCTTCAGCTCCCATGGCCTCTGATTTTAGTCTCCATTTCCGCTACCAAACCTCTTATAATTCCACCTAATACGCCCAATGCATAACCTGGCTCTTCTTTGAATACTCAAGATTTAACTTCCTTATATCAAGATTTACAAAAAAACATTCACCAGTTGTAGCTCGCCGCTACTCATGTATCTCCATCTCTTGACTCGACTTCACTCCTTCACACTCCTTTTTCACCCAGCATTTCCACGTATCTACTACCACCAAAAGTCAACTCCTCTAAGTTTCCAATCTTCAAATGCCATAACAACCCGCAAGAGCATCTATGATCCTTACATGTCGCATGTCTTGACTATGAAAATGATCATACTATCTTAACAAATCTCTTTCCTTGTAGTCTCCAAGATTATGCGATGCATTGGTTCTATGACATACATGTCCAATCGGTAATATATTTCATGTAACTTGTTGATGCTTTCCTCACTCACTTATCTATCAACATCATCTCTAATATTTCATATGCATAACTTGCACAACTTAATAAACAAGGATCTAATAAACATCTAGTGGATTATGTCTTATGATACAAATATTATGTAGAGTATATGAGGGATAGTGTACTAAGTGCATTCATGAACTTGAAGACCTAGTAAGGTGTAATTACATTACAACGCATAAATTTGAGAATAGAGTTCTATTTGAGACATCTCCCTTCATTTGATCACTTTTGACATAGCTCTCAAGCACACTCGAAACAAAGAGTAGGTATCCCTAGGAAAGATTAATGTATCAAGTTACAAGTGGAAGAAGATTGGGCACATTGTCAAAATCATGCAGGGTTTTTACGACCAATCGTGAAACCTTATGATAGCTAGAGTTACTATCAAAAGGGGTATATACCATATCATCTATCTTTAATGTTGTGAATTTTCACCGCTTACTTTGAGCGTACATACACAAGTAGAGAAATAGTCCTTCCGCAATATTGGACTTGGAGACAATGACTACCAAAGCAAGTCTCATCAAAGATCCTTTAAGATGTCCACTTATATGCATGTGTGGGAAATACAATGTGCAGAATTAGGAATAGAAATACATCCATTCTGAGTAAAATGGAAAGTGTAGAGAATTCTGAAGGTGCAACATGACTGAGCATAACTTCACAATCTCAATCAAGATGTGGTTGATAATGATAGAATTGACCTTCCATGGAACCTAGGCATAATCAGGGGCTCATGTTTCTTCTTACCAACATTGTATGATACATGAGCATTCGGGTTCACTAGTCCATCTTCCAAAACAATGAAAATACTTAGATTCCCTAGCTAATCATACAAAGCTTGCATAGTGCCTCCTCCTACATCAGGGCAAAAAATGACTTAGTGTGCTAAAAAATAAAGTCTATGTACAACCTTCTGCGATGATCTAATTCCTATGTAGTATACCATGATTAAGTCATGACAACATAATCTCTATGGGAAGATTGTGCACATTAGCACATCGTAAGATTGAATGCTACCCTGTGTCTTTTTGTATACACAAAATTTGATCCAGTGAGTTGTCACCTTGGAGCACGATGTTCTATTCCAGATCATCTTGCTATTGGCTAACAAAATTACCTAACAACCTGGAAGAGTTGTTTAATCCGATGAAGAATACCTATTGTTTTTTTCAAACTTCACTGTGTATTCGATCCTCTTGCATATGTGATGGTTATCTTCCTATGTGGGACAAACATTCGAAGGGTGATGCATGGACCTCTAAGATTAATCGTTCATTTGACCCTCTTAACCACGATTGTATTATATTGCTTTTGGAATATCGTTCAGAAGGAGGGTGTGAAGTGGTTGCACGGAGGTATTTCTTGTAGATGCATTGAATGGTTCGTAGACAACTAGGATGGATTTAGTTCTTAGTGAGTAACAATTGTGCCACAGTAGGACCAACTATGCCATCCTTAATTATATTTTGCATCTCATTAGTGACTAGATACAGAGATGGAAACTTGAAACCCACATAGTTAAACATGTCCTTCCTTCTGGCATGAATAACGTTATCATTAACAGCTCCATAAGGAGCTCATGTCCAATCATCCCCAAGGATTAGCTGAGCACATTCGTGACTCCCAAGGACAATGTCTAATCCACCCATGGGAATGGAACACATGATGACATCTAGACAAGTAATCTTGGCTAGTGGTAGGAAAATCTTGAAATACTCCTGTCAGGATTTACCTCATGATAATGATGAGCGGTTAAGTACCACCATTTCCTCATAATGTATGAATTCGAGGATTTAGGAGAGAGACGTATGAAAGCAAGAATATTTCAATCATTTACAACCAACTTATATGTTAATGAAGTTATGGCGTAGCTCCCTAATGTGTCAATAAGTATTGTCACTTTCTATTTTTTAAGTAAACCCACTACCTTGACAATCTTAAGGAGTGTTAATCTTGCCTAAAATAGCTTTGGCATACAAGTAGTAATGAAGTTGGGTTTCTTATAATTCCTCCTTACGTTATAACATCTAGACCTTTACATTATACTTCTTCATCCTCATGGGTCTTATTCATTGGTTACCTTCAATGATAGAACAATATCATTATTTAGTTCACGTAATGTCCTTGACTATACTATGTTATCAAAGTGGATAACATATCCATTCTAGTGACACTCAGATTAGGTGTTGAGTGATTCACATCCAATAGGATGATAGAATGAATGTGTTGTAGTGCTGTGATCTCACTATACTTGTGACATGTCTTCATGTTAATAAGGGAAGAAAATCTTTCACGAAGCTCCCTGTATGCAAAGGCAATGGACTTGAACAGGCAAATGCGTGGGATTAAGAATGTGCTATCCAGAATATTCTGGATGTAATGTCTTAACGCCCTCCAAGAAATGAGTTATTCAAATTTTCCATCCATGATTATCTCCACTCATAATAATACAGTTTTGGAATTCCATTGAATATAATCTCTAATCAGATCTTGTTTCTCACAATGATTTACTAATTGGTTGAATTAATTCTGACCTCGGACATACGTTGAGATAGTGCAAATTAAAATTCACTTGAGGAAAAAATGACTCAAGTCACATTAAGTACCTGGATGTACACATGGGTGCAATAATGAATGGTTTTGGTTGCAGAACACAAATATGCCATTACCACCTTCTATGAGACATTCTTATGTTGTTTTTCTAGTAGAGTTATATCAAAGAACTATCTCCATTTGATCGATCCTGGGCCCAGATCCTTCCCATCAGACATCCAATGTTTGGTAGCATCTTCAAGAGGAATCTCAACATTTGAGAAAGTCATGCCGGTCTGTGGTTGTCTCGTGCTGTGGATCAATGGTGGAGTAGAGTTCTAGACTAGTTAGAACCTATGAATACACTATTTCTAGGTGGGGATCCATTGCCCAGTGAAAACCTTGTCCCTGCAACCTAATATCAACATCAATCAATGGGGGCACTCGCACTCAGAAGATTGAACACAAAATGTGAGCTATGTCCATTGGCTATTAAATGTACTCAGTTGACAAATATTTTCACTTTGGAAGCCTCACAACTACGTACATGGGAAAAATCCATTACAAGTACTCCCTCAATGGGTCACTAGTAAAAAGGCGTGGTATTGGTCAGATTATACCTTGTAGACATTCCTATGTTGGATACAAACCCAGTGACTGTTCTTCATCTATGAGTAGAGAAAACGGTTATGAAAATCCAAATAAAATAGGTGAACAATGTAATTATATCATTGTGACTAACGAGGATTCACTAAGACGAACTTGCATGAACTGCTAAATGGAAGTTGAGAAAAGGTCAATGAAAAAAACTTCCATCACTTTTTTGGTACTTTAAAAAATCTAATAATAATATTGCTACCAAAGAAAAAAATAAATTTCTTGTCCTATATTAGTTAATGTATTGATTTTGTAATTAACTTTATACCCTCCCAATTTGTGTGGTTTTGTATATGATTCACACGCCATTAAACTGGTTTTATTATCATTACAGGATCCCATACCTCTTACTTTTTAGTGAACATTTGTACTATTTTATTTTGAATATTATAACTAGCATTTCATATTAAAAACTAAAAAAACATTCTCGGAAAACTTAACGGTAGATCACTTCTCCTCAATTGACAATAAAAAACTACTAGTTGGTCAAGAACAAGTTTAAACTTTGTCAATAAATTAGACTGCATATGTTATTTTCCTCAATAATCAATGATATCTCATTGATTTTAAAAATTTTGTTTTTCACGTCTAAACACAACCTTGAAACTGGCAAGGTCTTTCTCAAAATAATTTATGTTCTTGTTATCAAATTATTTATCTTGAGGGGCTCAAAAACTTGAAAATTTTCTTATATATTTTATGTGGGCTAGCTCAAATATCAAAAATGGTTTTCATATAGTTTCTTGGGATTCTTGATGAAGTTTTGTTTCCTTACCAAGGAGTTGGATGGCCTCGATTTGTTCGACATTGGGTGTCAATGAACTTCCCTGATGCAAGAGCATCCTCCCTAGTATGTAAATACAATTGTAAACATCAAATTTTGTCTTGATATTATGTTGGTAGGGTTATAAGGTCACAAGCTACCACCTAGGATAGTTTTTGTGTGTGTAGTCATTTATAATTTCAAATTCTACACTTTCCCTCCAAAACTATAAATTTGAATTTTAAAAACTATTTTGGTAAGGATTCATAGTTTTGAGGTGCCCTGTAGGAATTTTAGGAGTTTTTAAGCATGGAATAAGACCTATAAATGTCTAAGCGGTCATGATTCATTTTTAATAGGGGTCTAAGATTTTTAGTGTCTATGTGTGTTTTGAAGCAAGTCTTGGAGTCATGTTAAGTAATGATGTTGTCTTAAGGGCTATTTATAAGACCAAGGGTCTAAAAGGATCAAGATTCAGTTTTAAGGACTTGTGAATGCATATAAACCTATTTGTAAATTTATCAGTTCATTCCATTTGAATGAGAATCAATATAAGAGCTCTAAGGGAATTCGTGGAGGAATTCATGTTCATGCACTTGTATGTGACAACATTTTCCATTTTTTCTTATACTTTACATTTAATCTAAGGGAGGTTTAAAGGTAAGGAATTCATGTTATTTGATGAAGTTTGCAAGTTACAGAGGTTCATTTTTATATTGTGTGGATGTGAGTTGAGGGAAACCTATTAGTAAGTAATAACAACTTTGGAATTCTTGCGAGTGGAAGTATGTCAACAAGTAGTGGTAAATGCTTAACTCATAGGTTAGAAGCAACTAAATTTCAATGAGATGTAAGAAAAAAATTAGTAACTATTTTGATCATTCAATTTGAGACAATGCAAGGAAAATACTCCAAGAAGGTTCCAAGATTGCATATGGTTTGATCCAAAAATAACTTTTACCCCTAGGTAGCATTTTAGAATATTTCTAGATACTTTAACTTCTGATTTAAATTGATTAACAAATGGTTATGGATTCGCTTTTGGGTGTTTTGAAATCCCACTATTTTAAAGTCTCTTAAAAGATAAATTTTTCTTCTTAATTCAACATTCTATGATTAATAGAATAATTACAAAAGAGGCATGAATCTAATATTATTATTCCCCAATAATCACAAGATTTTTTTAGTGCATGTCAATCTGATTTGAATTCATCCAAGATTGATATTTTCTCATGTTTGTCTGTTGTAAATAAAGGATTTTGAAATTAAACTTAATCCAAATTTCCAAATAATTACATTTTTTCTTATTCCCTTTATTCATTTCTTATATTGAATTTAAATTGTATTATAAGAAGTAAAATGAACTCAAATAAAATCCACAAGATTAATAACGGAGTTCACCCAGTTAGTATACATCTCTGAATTAACTTAATCATGAATTGATCTTTTTAATATCAATTTAATTACAAATGTTCCCCTCAAAAATTGACAAATAGATCATAATACCTATGTTTAGAGCTTAAAACAGATTTGTAGACTTTGGTCACCTGTTAGATTTCGTCTACAAGTTCACATGTGTCTCTACAGGATCTCCAAAGTGCGGTCTCCATGAAATTATGTCATAAAAATACCTACACTAGGAAAAATATAGAACTTAATGAAGAAATAAGAACTTCATCGTCTTCATCTCGGAATTCTGAGCACTTCTCCTTTTTACACCAAAGTCTGAAACTGACCCTAGGTGCGTCAAATATAGCGTTTTCGACAAACTAGTCAATTACTCCTTATGCACAGACGTGTTAATATTATACCCTTTCGAGCCCTCGTGGATCATTGACGAGCTGGGTTGTGTGTTTCTTAGAGGTTACGGGGTTGAACCCCCCCTCCTCCAACTTTGTTGCATTGTTATTCAATTATGGGGTTTTATCTCGTATTCAACAGGGAGTAGATTGTTCGAGGGTTTAAATATAGGCAACCCACCCTCCATATTATTGGCTAGGGCCATGCCATTGACTGTAATGTTGGAAGGTTGGGACAATTATGTTCTTCCACATTAGACGTTACTGGTTGGTGCGTGGGCTGTTAGGAATGCCACGTAGGTGGCCTGTGGCTGTTGAATCGAAATGTAGATAGACGGTCTTTGTGCTATGTTTCATCATACCAAACATTTGGGCGGAGCTACGAGGCCACGTGGATAGGCCGTTGAGGTATGTTGATCCGCCAAAGTGTGATGTTGGTTGGTTCGTTGGGGATTAGTATGATACTTGGCTGAGATATATGCGAGATGGCCGAATGCAATGTTTGATCTGGACGCTAAGTATATATTGTGGAGGGTTCAGTTGATTGTGTCGGCTTGTTAGGAGTTAAGGCCAATTGGTGGGGGAATTGACCACCTCGCCGAGTTGGCTCTATAACTTGTGCAAGATGCTCCTATGGAATGCAAGTCAATACAATACAATGCACAATTCAAACCTTCATTACAATATAATAGCCTGCAATACAAAATCCCACATGCAGCAAATAAAAGCATATAGTGCCATATATTAACAATATCAATACAATGATAATCTGAAGATCAGAGGACCAAAGCACCCCTCCACAAATAGAGCGTGTCAACCTTGGATGATGGCCACTAGCCAGCAAATAGTGGGTCCCACCTATTCACAACTGAGTGTCAAAGACCAATGTCTAAAACATAAAAATTTACTCCTCATACCCACTTTGCCACATGTCAAAATATGATTCGTCCAAATAAGAAGACTTGCACATAGTCCAAAAATTTTACTTGTTGGGACAAAAATGATCCAAAAATAGACCGAAACTTTTATCTACTCAATCTTCAGACCCTTGTAGGCTTATCAAATTACTGTTTAACCACATGTTAAAATATGATTCGTCCAAACAAGAAGACTTGCACACAGTCCCAAAATTTTACTTGTTGGACAAAAATGATCCAAAAATAGACCGAAACTTTTATCTACTCGATCTTCGGACCCTTGTAGGCTTATCAAATTACCGTTTAATTTTTACCCCCGTTAAAATCAACTTAAAATAATGCATTAAGTATGACACTTTGCAAAAGGGTTGATTACGAAGTTCGTCAATTGCATACGTCTGTAGGTTCTTTCAAACCATTCCACTAGTCAAAACTTGTAAGTTACAATAGTACTTTCACAAGAAAAACCTAATGAAAACTATTAAGAACTTGCTTAGAATAATATCCAGACCTTCGAACAACAAGGGTAAAAGATATCACCCGACTTGCCCTTTCCTGGCGTATTCAGAAAGCTCTATGGCACCAGCTCCATTGTTCGGAATCCTCTGGATCTCGATCAACCTTCTAGACACTTCGTAACACCCTATGGCACTCCGGTCAAAACTCCAGGCTTCACGATATTTTAGTGTGGCGCTATGGGCCGACTAGGTAGCATTAAAACTCCTAGCCACAATAATGCCTATTTAAATAAATAGGTCTTCACAACTTTATAATAAGCCTATTAAATAGGTCTTATAAAAATAAAAGCGCTCCTCCACTTGCTGGGGGAAATATTTATCAAGCTCTTACTTTGAGCTTCCAAGTTGTGTGTGTGTCCTTTACAAAGAAATGGGTTGGATTTTATAGTGCAAATAAGACCCTAAAAGTTTATTTAAGACCTTATCGACCAATTCACCCCCCTAACAACCTCGCTTGCCGAGTTGGTTGGGTCGACCATTATTCCGCCGAGCTCCTTCGCCAACTATCTCGGCCGCTTTGTTTTAGGTCGGGCCGCTTTATATTTGGTGGGATATCCCACATTCTTCATGCTATGGAAGGGGGTCAGGTTTTTATTGGGTTTGCCGACCCATGGTGGACGTGGTTGCAGTCACACCTTATCCCCTTGTGCTTGGGCTATGTGCTGATCTCTCAGTTAGGTGGGTTCCCTTGGTTTGTGTGATCCCGTTAGTGGACTATGCTAGCCGCTCCACGTGGCGAGTTCTGCATGAGTTGTGCGGTCTTCCCCCTACCCCGTGTTGGTCGAGCTATGTACCTAGCTCCTCGCACGTTGTTTGTGGGATATAATACATATCCTAAATAGTTTTAAAATATGTGGCATTAGGCCACGGTAAATGATCAACTCAGTTAACAAAAAGGTAACTCACCGAGTTAGTGGAAATAATACCGAGTATGATAAATCAGTCAATTCTCAAAACATTGGAAATTCAAATAGTATAGTAACATGGTGAATAATATAAAATTCTACCATATAATACCATGATATTCAAAATGAAATATGGATAAGTGGTGGCAAGCCATGTGGTGGTTTGAGGACCCACCATGTCGGCAATAATACCGTAGTCCTCACGGTGGCTGGGCCCCATGCCATTAAAAAAGTTGAGCCTCTTGTTGTGACCTCCAACTTTTACGCTTATCGAAGACCGAAGATCGAAAACTAACAAACCACTCTCTTTTTCCTTTTCATCACGTGTCATAGTGCCATTGGTCCACTATTGACCTCTTGACCAGAGTTGACTTTCCCCTTGAATGAACTTTGACCAGACATAACTAGAGCTCCCAATGTTCATTTGTCACGTTCTCATAGTTGTTGGAAATATATTGAAACAATATTCTACATTGACACAATTTAGGGATGTTTAGGGAAATTTTGATATAAAAAATGATCCCCTGATCACACCTCCCCAATGAGAAAGGATTTTTGTCCCAAAAATCTTATATTGGAACATTTTTTCTAACTATCCTGAATCTGGAAACTGTGCGGCCACCTTGGAAGTGTTGCTGTGGTAGACCCTTTGGTCTCTTCCCTGAAACATTCTCACTTCAACAACTTTGTTCCAATCCTGGACCTATGGGTTATGGGACCACCACGTTTCTGCTGTGCCACTCTGATATCTGAAGAAGACCTCCACGCCTCCATTGTATGGTGATAAGTTTATGATTGAAACCTCAACGCTCCTATTGTACGGTGCTAAGCTTCCAAATATCTGAAAAAAAAGGATCTTTTTTACTCTATAATACATCTCCTGGCTCTAAGTTGATTCTGCATAACCCAAACTGGTTTGAAGGAACTCCTTGTTACTTAGAGCTATGATTGATCCGATGTTGATGATGGACAATGACTTTTCCCCTTTCAGACCTCAACGCCCCCACTGCGCGGTGATAAGTCTCTTGGAGACCTCAATGCCTCTGTTGTGTAGTGTTAAATCTCTTGCAAACCTCAACGCCTCTGTTGTGTAGTGCTAAGTCTCTTGCATACCTCAACGGCTTTACTGCACAATTTTAAGTCTGATGATCAGCTGACCATTCAAATATATGGTTGCAATGCCTTGAATTCGAGTGATGTTTCGAGCTAATATTTTGAGAGCTCCTTTTGTTGACAATCAATATGAGGGTACCATTTTGCTAGATGCAAATGATGGCTTCTTCATAGAAAAAGGTTCAAATCGGATGTCAATGCCAACGGTGATTCAACTACCATTCTATTGCATGATCACAATGCCTCTACATAGAATGAAGTTATGAGATGACTCCTGCGAACTCTACTATCTGCACAAATGGCAGATCAATCACCAAGCTTTATATGAATTAAATCATGTATCCAAGCTATAATAGGCATTCACAAATTGATTAGGAGATATGTTCCCTGTAAAAGGGTCTTTTTACAACTTCCAAATACAAGTGTAGGAAATTATATCCTAATACATCATGCAAATTAGTTGCAAAAAATGATCCTTTTTGGAGTCTTGGTACAATAAGCTTAGTTACCAATTTATAGGAAAATAAATTTCACATGATAACCTATCGCGAAAATTTCTCCTACTTGGTGGCCTTTTCACTTGATCTTCTCCACTGCATCACAATCGTAGTTTGACCTTGTTTGTCTCTTCCCTACTGGCCAAATAACTCAACAAGGACCAAAACATACTACATCTCCTGGTATTAACAATTTTACCAAAATAAGTGCCCTCTAAGGAGTCTTCCTAGTGCAAGTATATAAGAGTACAAACATTGCCCAAAATTGGGACTTTGGCTAATGTGTCATGATCAATTAGATGTATACAAAAATTGACCATACATGGGTTTTATTCATACATTCTACCTAACACAAAATTTTATGGTTTTATTACAACAAGAGCAATAAATACTGCTTAGAAAAACCAAATAAAATAGTTGAACAAGTCAACTTTATTTGCACCTTAGATTTCTTACCAAATGTAGAATCCTTAGTGTCTATCTAGGATACCTCAATAGGTGTCATGTGGATCCTTGGGCTCTTGCTCCTCTGCATATGGATCCTCATGGTTTGCTAGAATGTATGCAACCTCAGTGTTAGGATCTAGATGATCAGTAGGGACATGTAAGCTTGACTCTACACTAGGGTCTGCATGATCCCCTGGTACATATGAGTTCAAATGCTCACTATTTTTTCCTTGTGCAAGATGAAAGACATGACCTGTGGCAAACATGATCCTCCAGTTGTGCCCAATGCGAAGCTCCACTTCACTCTTGTCATCAGTCAGATAACCCTCATGAGCAGTCAGGTAGAAGTTTCCTTATATCACATCGTCCATCTCTAAAGGGATGATGTCGAGAGTGATATTGTTCAGAAACTCGTCTCCCAACAGATGAAGCTCAAGATGAAATAACTGGTAGAGACTCCATGCAGAGTACCATCTTCTATACCAATTGTCTTGGTATGGGGAAGTGGTGTCATGAGAATTCCTATTCGGTGCACCACATCGACAGTTACGTACCCTACTCTGATAGTCCAATCGAAAATAAGGGTCACTAACTATCCTCGTGAAACCAATGGAATCCACTGTCTCGAAGAACTCACATGTCGCAATATAATATCTGGACATTCCACTGGTACTCTCCATGCCAATGGTGCCACTGATTAGCCAGTGTTTGGTCTTGAAATATCCTTTCCCTTCTTCTGCATCCACTTAGGCATTCTCTCTAGGTACAAATTCCAGAATCACTTGGTTTCATGCCCTTTTCCACAATGATGAAACATGCCCGAGTTTGGTGACGGTTGCCTCTCCAAGCAGCACTTCCGAAGCTAACTAGCTTCATCCACCTTCCCAAGTGGAGCATCCAAGCTTCTTTACAACTCTGCAATGCGTTGTTGTTGCTAGCACTGACGCCCTTGAACAGTAGCCATGTGGGTTTATAACTCCATGATCGGGCGATCATGTTCTCAATGTCGAGTGATAATCACTCAAACCATAGTGCCTAATAAGGTAAGCATAACTAGAAACTGGAAGAAGATGTATAGATCCATTTCTTCAAAACTAGCTCTGATACCAAACTTGATCCGAAAATATACTGAAACTTTTATCTACTCGATCTTCAGACCCTTGTAGGCTTATCAAATTACCGTTTAATTTTTAGCCCTGTTCAAATCAACTTAAAATAATGCAATAAGTATGACACTTTGCAAAAGGGTTGATTACGTAGTTCGTCAATTGCCTACATCTCTAGGTTCTTTCGAACCATGTTCCACTAGTAAAAAATTGTAAGTTATAATAGTACTTTCACAAGAAAACCTAATGGGAACTATTAAGAACTTTCTTAGAATAATATCCAGACCTTCGGCTCGATAAGGGTGAAAGATAGCACCCAACTTCCCCTTTCCTGGCGTATTCAACATGCTCTATGGCATCCGCTCCACTTTTTGGAATCCTATGGATATCGATCGGCCTTCCAGGCACTTTGTAACACTATATGACACTCTGGTCAAAACTCCAGGCTTCATGATATTTTAGTGTGGCTCTATGGGCCAACTAGGTAGTATTAAAACTCCTAACCACAATAATGCCTATTTAAGTAAATAGGTCTTCACAACTTTATAATAAGCCTATTAAATAGGTCTTATAAAAATAAAACCGCTCCTCCGCTGGCTCAGGTAATATTCCTCAAGCTCTTGCTTTGAGCTTCCAAGTTGTGTGTGTGTGTCCTTTACAAAGAAATGGGTCGACTTTTATAGTGCAAATAAGACCCTAAAATTTTGTTTAAGACCTTATTGGCCAACTCACCCCCCAAACAAAATCGCTGGACGAGTTGGTTGGGTCAACCACTATCCCGTCGAGCTCCTTCACCAATTTTCTCGGCCACTTTATATTTGGTGGGATATCCCACATTCTCCGCGCTATGGAAGGGGGTCAGGTTTTTATTGGGTTCGCCGACCCATGGTGGACGTGGTTGCGGTAAAACATTATCCCCTTATTCTTGGGCTATGCATTTGTTCTTCCATTGAGTTACATGGGTTCCCTTTGTTTGTGTGATCCCGTTGGTAGACTATGTTGGTTGCTCCATGTGGCGATTTATGCATGAGTTGTGGGGTCTTCCTCATGCCCCATGTGTTGGTCGAGCTATGTACCTTGCTCCTTGCAATTTGTTTATTTGATATAATACATATCCCAATAGTTGTAAAATACATGGCATTGGGCCACGGTAAATGATCAACTCGGTTAATAAAAAACGTAACTTGTCGAGTTAGTGGAAATAATACTGAGTATGATAACTCAGTCAATTCTCAAAACATTGCAAATTGAAAGAGTTTAGTAACATGGTGAATAATATAAAATTCGAGCATATAATAATATGATATTCAAAATGAAATATGGCTAAGTAGTGGCAAGCCACGTGGTGGCTTGAGGATCCACCACGTCAGCAATAATACCATATTCCTCGCTGTGGTGAGGCTCCCCTCCTTTAAAAAAAGTTGAGCCTCTTGTTGTGACCTCCAACTTTTATGCCTGTCAAAGACTAGAGAACAAAAAAAAACAAACCACTCTCTTTTGCCTTTTCACCACGTGGTCATAGTGTCATTGGTCCATTATTGACCTGTTGACCAGATTTGACTTTATCCTTGAATGAACTTTGATCAGACATAACTAGAGCTCCCAATGTCCATTTTTCATGTTCTCATAGTCATTGGAAATATCTCAAAACGATATTCTGAAGTGATATAATTTAGGGATGTTTAGGGAAATTTTGATATAAAAAATGATCCCCTGATAAAAATATTTTAGTGGACCATATCTCACTCATACTATGCTCCATTTTAAGAGTTCTTTATATCGACAAAAAGATCTCAAGATGATATTTAGTGCTGAAATGGTTTATGGAGATTTAGGGATCATATGAACTCATAATATCTTGTAGATTACTCCTCCCCAATAAGACCCTTTTGGTCCCCAAAATTCAACATACCCAATTGAACTGTTAAGAGTTTTTCTGCATAGCACAAGTAGAAAAAACCTATTTTATAGCATGGTAAGTTTTTAAAAATTCCAATAATATATCAAATATGCATAAAAATTAATATAACCCATGGCCAATACTACAATCGATATGACAACTAAAATGTCATACTCATTTTTTTTGTACAATGATCCTGCCACCACTATTAAACATGCAAAATGTAACCTGCATCATAGTTTCTTAGTGCAATAATTGTGCAATACTCTTTGTAACCATGTTTGATAGTTACAAATATTAAATCCAAGATTAACAGACTTATAAAATGTTGTAAAAATTCATGCATAGTTACAAAACATTTATATAATTGTTACACATACAAACAATGCATATAGGATACATGTTCACAATTTTAACAATATATTATGAATACATGTTTCCAAAAATAAACATACAATCACCGATCATGTCCTATAGAAACAACTGTACATGGTGCTTTCATGTTTTAAAAATGACAATTTTCAAATCCGTATACAAAAGAATATCCAAGTATGATAAACCTGTCACTTGGATTTCCCCTTTACATTACTTCATCAAATATCAAATCTAAAAAATACATATGATATTTTGTCCCCCTTTTTTACAACTCAGCAGGAATCCAAAACATTTCTTTGAAATAATTTACATGCTAGTCAACTATTACAGCTATGCAAACATGCAACTAAGGAGTTGTTTTCCCACCATTTTAATCACATTCTCCTTTCTAGGTGGTTGATTCTCTTCATGGTTTACCTAAACCAACACAAAGGTCAATTTTAAAAATTTGTGGTTTTACAGTGCTCTCCCTTATTAACAAATTTCAATTTTCGTCTTGGACGCTACCGACATTTATCACTTTCATGACCTTGTTTTTTATAGCAATTAAATTTTTTCTTGAACATAGTTTCAGGAAACCTACCTAAAATTCTTTTCTCTTAGTGATGTTTAGGAGAATGATCTCTCTTAATCTTCTCCAAAAAAGATTGTCGATTCCTACATTTCGCTACACAATGGTTAGACATTCCAAAAAAATTTGTGGATACCTATACCACATCATTTTTTATACCATTTCCAAATTTTTCAAATGTAGATAGTGGATCAAGATTCTTACTTTTTTTTTTATGCTTATGGTAAACAAGAGGTGGAGGAATCTCTATAACTCTTCGTGGTGATCTCTAACTAGATCCATCTTTTGAGGATAATTCACCAGATGCTAATGGGGAAGCCTCTTTTTTGTTATATAGCTTGTCTTCTTTCAACTGTTGTGGACCCTTCTCCAAATTTCATTTTAACTTCATTATCAAATCCCAATCTTGCAAAACAAGGTCATTCTTCAACCTGTATCAGTTTATATATGCCTTGATTATCCTTACCAAGGATAATTCCATTAAAATCCCATTTTTTTGTTGACAATTTAGATCATATTCCATATTTGTGTTTTTATAATTCACTTAGAACATTACTTGAATCCAATTATGTATGGGAAGAGGAATTAGATGGTGCAATACTTATAATGTATTATTATGTCATATTGGATGTATTAGTAGTTGATGGTACCTCTTTCTTTGGTTCTCTAGATTGTAATACCATCAAGAGCTCATCATTGGATTCAAGATCTTTCTTCAATTTTTCCAATTCGTTCCTCAAGAGAAAACAACCGACATCTCAGAAAAACATTCTCATCTTGAATCTGATGATTAAATGACTCAATCTCCTTGAGCTTTTCCTTATTAGACATCTTTCCCATGGTTTTCCTGCAACACCTATACTTCCTAAAATATTGCACACTAAAAACTCAAAGATCAAGCCCAAATTCTGAAAACCAAACCGAAATCAATTTCTAGTGAAGAAAATACTAAGCTAACCCAACTATGATACCAAAACTTGATTTGGTAACGATTTTTACACCCTGGGTATTGTTTTGAACATTTTCTAGATAGTTTCAATTCTGATTTAAATTGAACAATAATTGGTTATGGATTAACTTTTGAGTGTTTTTAAACCCCAATGTTTTCAATTTTCTTGTAAAATATAAAATTTGTTTCTTAACTTACCTTTATGTGATTAATAGAATAATTACAAAAGAACCATAAATCTGATCTTATTATTCCCCAATAATCACAAGCTGATTTTTAATGCATGTAAATCTGATTTTAATTCATCAAAGATTAATTTTTCTCATTTTGGTCTATTGTGGATAAAGGATTCTCAAATTAAACTTAATCCAAATTTCTAATTAATTTCATTTTTCTTTATTTCATTATTCATTTCTGAAATAAAGTAAAATAAAATCCACAAGATTGATAATGGAGTTCAACTTGTTGTGCTACATCTCCAGATTCATTTAATCATGAATTGATCTATTTATTATAAATTCAATTATAATTCTTCCATTCAAAAATTGAGTAATATAACACAATACCTATGTATAGAGCTTAAAATAGATTTGTAGACTTTGATCACCTATCATAGTTTTTTCTACAACTTCACCTATGGCTCTACATTCTCTCCAAAGTGTGATCTCCATGAAATTGTGTTAGAAAAACACCTACACCAGGAAAAATAAAGCACTCCATGAAGAAATAAGAACATCATCTTCTTCATCTCAGAATTCTAAGCACTTCTCCTTTTTACATCAAAGTCTGAAAATGAACCTACGTGCTTCAAAAAATGGAATTTTCTAATAACTTCTCAATTCTTCCTGGTGCACAAACCTGTCAAAAGTATTTTTTAAGTAATACCCAACTAATTTAATACCCTGTCAATCCCTTGTGACTTTTTTGGCGAGCTTAGTGTTTTGTTTCCTAGAGGTTATGGGGGTCAAACCCCCCCTCCTCCACCTTCGTCGCTTTGTTATTCCATTGTGGGCCTTTATCCCACATTTGGGGGGGAGTAGATTGTTCGAGGGTTTAAATATAAGTGATGTGTCCTCCATGTTTGTGGATTCCGGTGACGCATTGTACTATTTTTCTACCATGTATAATGTTGGTGGTGTTAGCACAACTATGTTTGTGCCATGTAGA
The DNA here is from genome assembly GCA_019776745.2 of Taxus chinensis. Lineage (NCBI taxonomy): Eukaryota > Viridiplantae > Streptophyta > Pinopsida > Cupressales > Taxaceae > Taxus > Taxus chinensis. The sequence goes on from CM034151.1 coordinate 884,980,596, forward strand.
CGCTACAGGTTGGTGCGTGGGATGTTTGACATGCCTCGTAGGTGACCTGTGGCTATTAAATCACTCATATAGATAGGAGGTTTTTTATGTTATGTTTCATCCTCCCAAATGGTTGGGCCAAACTATGAGGCCACATAGATAGATTGCTGAGGTATGTTGATCTGAAAAAGTGTGGTGTTGGTCGATTCGTTGGTGATTGGTATAGACACGACTGATATATATATGAGCTGACCCAATGCTATGTTTCATCCATAAATTAAGTATATAGTGTGGAGGGTTGATTTCATTTCTCTATTTTGTTAGGAGTTAAGGCCAACCAATGGGGAATTGAACACCCTGCTGAGTTAGATCCATAGCATGGGAAAGTTTGCTCCAATATAATGTACGTCAATATAATGCACAATTCAAACTTGCATTACAACAAAATATCCTGTTATACAAAATCCTACATGCAGGAGACAAAAACATATAGTGGAATATATAAACAATATCAATACAATGATAATGTGAGAATCAGAGGCAAAGGAACCCCTCCCAAAAAAAGAGTGTGTCGAACCTAGCTGAGGCACCCCAGCCAGAAAATAATGGGGCCGACCTAGCCGTAAGAAGGAGTCAAAGACTGGTGTCTAAAACATAAATTTTTTACTATTCATACCCATTCTTCCATATGTCAAAATGTGATTCTTCCAATTCAGCAGGACATGTGCATAGTCCCCGAATTTTTCTTGTAAATTTTAGCGGACCATATCTCGCTCATATGAGCTTAGTTTTTTGAGTTTGTTATATCGACAGATATCTCTAGAGAATCTCTTCAATTCTGAAATAGTTTAGGGATATCTAGGAATTATCTGCACTCTTAATGTCCTCTAGATCATGGTGTAACTATAGTTGTAGGACATAGTGATATCATTGCATGAATAGAGTTCAGTGTTGTTATGTCTATATTTTAAAATGGAAACGTTTACTCTCCTTTTGAAATGTAATATCAAGAAATTAATATGAGATAAATTGTTATTTGGATTTATCATTCATCAAGAGTTTCATTGGATCATGTTTATGTTTCTAGATAACTCTATTTAGGCTTGTTTAGAGGATAATAGTTTATATGGACTAAGATTTTGACCCTCTGGGAGGTGTAAAGGATTAAGGAAGGTGCAATTAGTTCCTTAGGTCTCGATAAAATATTCTAGTCAAGAAATTTCTGGAGAAAACTTGAATTGGAAGCGTACAGTCATCCTTTATCAGAGTAAGGGAAATGAAAGCACCATTTTCCATTAAAGAGGAGTTGTGAAACCAAGATAGGTTTAAAGCCTTAGAGATATTTTGAAGATGAGAAACAACATCTTGGATAAATTAGAGTTTAGAGAAATTGAGTTAGAACCATGAATCAATCAAATTTTTAGTCTCAGGCTTGCATAAAGGGATAAACCCTACAACTAGGGTTTTGAAGGTGGTCAAAATGGCATATCTCATGAACGAACTGATAGAATTACATAAAATTATGAATATATCTTTGTCTTAGGGTCGCCTAAGATATTTTGAAATAAGAAAGTGATTTCATCCATTGTTTAACAATTTATGCTTACCAGTTTTATGTGACAGATGTGGAAGCCTTAAGAAAACATTTCCATTGGAAAGGAGGTGCTCTTTTTTGTAAATTTGAAATCTCGAAACTTATAGCTTAGACTAAGGATGGTAATGGGTGTTGGAAAAACCTCATGATTGGTTTTGAAGGTGATTGCATGGTAAGATAACCATGATAGAGCTCAAATATAGGACTAGAAGGACTGAATAAATATAATTGGTAAGGAAGTCAAACTTGAGGTATGTAAATTTATCTTATATCATTTGCAAAGTCATGAAACACTTCTAGGAAGATTGTGAGACAAAGAGTAAAACATATGTTAAGCCTTTAATAACTGCAAACTAACCCTAAACTAGAATAAAGATTTATAACTACTTGCAATAAGAAGGAAAATTGAATTTCTTAAAGATGCAAACTAGTGGGTGTCACTCTAAGTGAAGCCTCTATCCATCATTATTGGTATAAAAAAATCCTAAAAATACCTCCTGAAAATGCTCCGAAGGAAAGTTTGATTTCGATATATGAGAAGAAAGACTTAGATAAATGGTTCTTAGCTGAGAATAGAGTGGCAGGCATATTTGTGTCCTGAAGATAGATCCCAGTTGATCCCAATGTTTCCCATGAGTATAGGTTGAGGGACAATAGGGGAAAAAAATTCCCCACCCCTCAGCTCTTTCGCTTGAGTCTCTCATGATGACCTTCCCTCTTCCTAGACGGAGAGTGTTAAGTAACATTTTCCCACTGAATTGTGTGTAAGTTGCTAATCATGCTAGACCCATGTAGGTGCATTTTATTGTCCCATGATTGTCTATGAGATGGATACATGGATGAGACAGGTATGAGAGAGATGATGATCAAAATATTCAAGAAACCCCTCCAGTCCTCATACATGCTAGGAAACCCTACTATGTGCCCTAGCTAGGTACCACTTATAACTTAGGTGACTATAGAGAAGATGTTGACTGTCGGATAACCGTACGTAAAGCATGAAACTGGACTAATGTTCTAAGGGTTTTCCTCATTGATAGCGGGAGTTCAAAAAAGGTGGCAGACATTGTTGAAGCCATGTTAGCATCAAATATAGGACTAGAAAATTCTTCATAACACCACATCCACATTGTCTAAGATATTCCAAAATGATCATGGATTGTGAAAGTTAAATGTTGCACATCAGTATCTTCATCCAGGGAATAGAAGTCAGGTAGATATCTCTATATTGAGACGGATACACATGACTAGAACTCATTGTTTGCACTTCGTATCAAATGGATGTTCTGTCATGTGTTCAAATATTGGAATCCACCACTGGAAGTATGCTAGGAAAGTTGATGCATGAAAAAAATTAAATCAAGGTTCATCTTCACTATCCTAAGATTCCAATGGGTGAAATCACTTAAAAGTCGAATGAAACAATCCCTGAAAAATCTAGTTTCACATGAACTAGTTGGGTAAGTGCACCAAGATGGTGGACAAAAAAGGGGTCATAAGTGGACGTCATATTGCAAAAACCATAGCAAAATCTCAACTTGTAGGGATTATTAGCAATGCACGTGCACTCAAAATTAGAAAAATTTATATAAATATGAATCGTTAGTATCCGAGAATCTAGTTTCTAAAATACTAATTTTTTTTAAAAACGGACAAGTTTAGCTATATTAAACACTTAAAATTATATGACTTGGTTTTTGTTTTTGAAAAAAACTTATAAGATTGTAGTTCGTTTGCCCGCGATTTGGATGACCAAATCTTGTTATTTTTTTTTCCTTTGGTGAAAAGTTAGATGTAATTATCTATCTTGGGATGGATTTTATTTTGTATTTTTTCAAGCAATATTTTCTTTAATGATTTTTTTCTATGAAAGTGTTCTAAAAATATTTAGAAAACGGAGTGCTTTCCATTTTCCCGCCATAACTATATCAAAAAATATCGAAATCATATATATTTTTTTTAACGTGTATATAATTTCTCCACGCTTGGGATGGTATAAGTTTTATCACATTTTAATAAGCAAAACAAAAGTTGCAGTCTTAAACGTAGATATGAACATTCACAAGAAAAAATGTCTTAAAAACCTATTGTTAGTAAAAAAATTATTAAAATGATATTTATCTTATTTTATTCACTTTCAAATCAATATTTCTACGAAGCTAACAGTCTTCCTCTACGTGATGACACCATTTTTGTGAAATGTTTTTAGTTTTTTAGCATGGTCCAAGTCTATGGAAGAGCAAATTTGAAGTTTGTTGACCATTTACACTTCATAATGACCTTCCATAGCTTTGGTTGGGGCAAAACAAATATTTCCTAATCCTTAAGGGTCAGCAGATAGATTTGCGATAATACAGTTTCATAACCGCGAAATCGTGGGTTTTTAAACACAGAACTGCTGAGTCGCGATTTATAAACCACGAGAGCGTGGTTTTTATAAGCGTGATTGTGGTTCATAAATCATAGTTATACACATCCCAATGTTCTGAATTACCATGTGATTTTTACTGTTTGACTTTACTGTATGAATTATTGTGAAATTTTTTTATCATTTTCTACATGTTTTTCTTATCACCAGAAGTAAAACATCATGGGAGACAAGAAACGAAGTCAAAAAAGGAAGTCATTAAGTAAAAAAAATACCAAACAAATTAGAGGCCAAACAAATTTCAAAATGTTGAGCGAATGCGAAATCTTCGTGAATCATGAAGAGGTTCAACTTCAACCCCTACTATTGTAAGCAATGAGGAAACCAGGTAATGTTTTCTACTGTCAATGTTGAAGTTGAATTAAATACTCGTGATGAAGATGTTTTTACTGTCAATGTTGAAGAAGAATTAAATATTCGTGATGTAACAAATGTTGAAATTGAAGGAGACAATGAAAATGTGAATAAAAAAATTCATGGTTGAAACTATAAACAGGTAAAATTTGACAAAAACACCTCCTAGGATTTTACTTTAAGAAACCTAATTATTTTATTGAAATTGATGAAAACATTTTGAAACCAATGTTGTGACAAACTTTCTAAACGAACAAATCAGAAGAAAAGCCACTAAAATTTGGGATAATCATTTTAAAATTTTAAATAATTCTCAAATATGTCAGTTGTTGGTTAGTTTGATGAAATTGAATAAAATGAGACCTACATTAAATTCACCTTATGATTGACAACATCTAATATACGTGGTCAAACCTCTACAATTGTTGAAAACCTTCATGATGCATATCACACTGTTGGTGTCAAGAGACGCACTAGGGATAGTAATATTGTGCATCGTGTACTTGTTACTAGTGTTGTAAGTGAATCAATAAAAAATAACGTTTGATTATGCAAACAAGTCGAATGTTACAAGTTAATCGAAAAAACTCTAGTGAAAGCAATTGAAAGAACGTAATATTCTTCAATCACTCAATAACACCGATTTTTAGGCATTTTATGCTAGAGCAACGCATAAGGACAAATATAATATCTGATGTTATAAGAGAAACTGTTATTCAATTTTGGCAATGATAACACTAGAGTTTCACCTAATACAAGAGATGTTGTAAAACGGATAGTTGGTTCTATTAATCGCGAACCACATCCAAAGCATTTTTTAGATATGACTCAAACTCAATTTTTTCATAAGTTTGAACAAGAGCATCTAGAAATTAAAATTAGTCAACATTTTTTTGAAATGTTAAAACCATTCTATGTGAAAATCAACTACGCTCGCACCACTTGTTATTGTAGGAAACATGTTGAATTTGCTCATGCATTATGCTAAATTTTTATGTATTTGTTTCTATTTTGCATTCTGAAACTATGTTATCGGAATGTGGTGTTCAAGTTCCACCAATATCTTCCAGAGATTTCATTCCTACTGATATTTTGTAAAAAAGAAGTCAAACAATTTTTTTATAGTCAGGATTATTTAGATGGAAGTTGTAGTACATGCTGTTTCACTCGGAATGTTTCGTTCCTTTTAGAAACAGATAAGGGTTGGGGCTAGGAGGAATACCTGTAGAATGTTGAGATGATGTGCGCGTACCGTAGAGAAAGATCAGGCTGACTGTGAAGAACTCCTTTTTGTCTTGGAAGGACTACCTGCAAATAAGAACACAAGACTACAAGATTTTAATTAGACAATAAATGAGGAAACTGCCTTGGGCCCAGGAAATATAAAACTTCCCTTCGAAGGTGGTCAGTTCCCTTGCTAATATGAATTAACACAAAAGACTATAAAATATCAATTAAATTGCTTTGTTGAACTGGGTAGGGGAAAGGCTGGTTATTGGTTTATAGTCAGTATAACCGATGGCAGTTACTGATAACCGATGGCGGTTACTGATGACCGATATCGGTAGAGTCTAGGATCTGAAGGTTAGTTGTTTTGTGGGGTGGTGGTGTTATTTGGTAGTTGTGTTATTTGTAGGGCTGGTATATAGGTAATATTAGGAAATAGGGTGATGAGATCTAGATGAATGATAGTTAGATGCAATGACACGTTGGGTAGTGGATCCAAGAATGGATTTATGAGGACTTATGATTCAAAAAGTCGAAGAAATGTTATTAAAGAGTACATGCAAGAAGTAGCTTACTGATTATTCGACGAAGATGCAAGTCCAAGAGCTCTGATGGCAAAGGCAGAACTGAGGTAGGATGGTCTGGCACACAGCAGATCAAATCAGCTGAGTATCACAGGGCTCTGGTATCCAGTTGCAGTCCTGGGCTTGCTCTCCCTTGCTGCTAACTCTCCTTGTCTCTTCACTTGTCTCTGCTTAGTCAAGTAAAGATCAGGGTTTTCTCGATCGCTCCTGATGCTCTTTCTTGATTCAAAGAATCCTTTTCTCTGATCCAAAAATGAAATTTCGATCCTTTGTTTTTGGTTTGGGGAGGCCATTTACAGGGAACCGATGGCGGTTACGTAACCGACGGCGGTCGAGTAGGAACCGGCATCGGTAAGGAAAAAGTAGGCTATTTTTAGTAAAACAGCCCACCTTCCCTGCTTTTCTCCCGAGAGATTAGTTGCGGGCTTGGTCAAGTGACTAGAAGGTCGGTTTTAGGTGCGAGAAAGGGGTCCTTAGTCATGGGTGTAGGTGTAGACCAAGTTTTAGGTTTTAATTAGGTTAGTTTAGGATTAGGGCTAGGTCATGATGAGGTGGCAAAATGAGGTGGCAGGTGAGGTGATGTGGATTTATCAATTACAAGGTAATTAATAAATAATTGTGTAAGGTTTAGGTGATGAGGTTAGGTTGCGAAATGATGATGCGGGTCACAAGGGGTCGTAAGACACAAATTTGGTGTCTACATTAGCCCCTTATTGTCATGTAGCTTGTGTTGTAAAGCTGCACGGACAATAATATGAAGTGGTTTCTCCTGTTAAGGGTATAGGTAATCCCCCTCAAATCTATCACAGATTGAGAGAACGTGAAATCAGGGATAGGGTTGATAAAGGGTGAATGGTGTAGAGATGATGGTAAGATGGTGGGGTAGGTCCAAGGAAGAAGACGCACGTTGAAATGTAATAGTGCGACTAGGGTACATGATTTGACGAGCAAACCAGCAATGTCATAGGCAAAGGTCGATAGTTTATCCAAACAAGGGTGATATAATCCTGGTATCCAAGGCATAGGAAGTAGCTTCAGGGTATATAACAGGTAAGGTATAGGAACGTTTAGGCATGTTCGGCAGTACCAAATGGTTGGTTTGGTTGATATAAACGTCACGGTCTAGGTCTAGGAAAAGTTGGTCAACTGATCAAGTCAAGTACCCTAATCATGCTAAAACACGAACAGGTGAGCTTGATTGAACAAAAAACTAGTTTATGATGGGTGGATAAAATTGTACAAATTGTGATGTTGTAGCAAGGTACAAAAGCTTACGGACACTAATATCTGGTTCAAGAGGCAACAAGTTGTCCCTGTGGATTTCTAGGTCTTGGGAAATATCATGTCTCGGATGGGAATTGTGAGGCCTTGAACATCATGCCAAATTGAGGCCTCATGGGTCGGGCCAAAATGTACATGTTGCTTTCTAGGGCCCATAGGGTCAGGGCCTTAGGTCCAATTTAAATGGGTAGCACTGAGGGCCGTAGGTCAGATTTAATGTAGTTCCTGACTCCTTGTCAGGTATCCCTATGGATAGGGCAAGGCCAAACTGAGCGTGCCGATTAGTTTATGTGTTTGAGGGCCTTTAGGTATTTATTCAACTGGGTAATATAGCTTGGGCCAAATGGGTAGGGTGAGGCCTTGTGTCGGGCCAAATTCACTAGGGTGAGGCCTTGGGTCGGGCCAAATATGAATGGTGTTTCCCTTATGGGTAACGGGCTCACAATGGGTAGCAACATGCCTTCAATGGTGCCAAATCCAATAGGTGAGAATTTGATGGTCGGGCCAAATAGTAGGGTGAGGCCTCAAGAAGTAAATTGGTGAAGTCAAAAATTAAAGAGTATGGAGCGTATAGGCGATGTGGTAAATAGGCAATGTAGCGCCTGGGAAATGACACTGCAACAAAGTTGTTAATAAATAAGGACAAAACCGATATGACTTATATGACCGGTACCGGTTAGATAACCGAGTCTCGGTTCCTTAGGGCACAATTTGACCGAGTATCGGTTCAACATGTTAAAAACCTATAAAGGTCTAAAAATACGGCCGGTATTGTAATTAGAATTTGGAAAGGTCAAATCCCTAAGTTGTCTGAGGTGTAACTTATTGGTTTATTTATTGGCTGAAGTGGCACTTAGTTGAGTGGAGAATGAGGTGATTGGCGGGCCCGAAAGGAATCCAAATTGGTTGAGGACATATATTAGGAATTTAGTTAGCTTTGTTTATTTGTTTGTAGGAGCAAAAGCTGGACCATTTAACCACCCATCCCACCACGACGACGTGTCGTCAAGTACCGGTAATTTGTTCTTGCATTTGTTCATTAATTAGTGTGCATTTAGATATTAATTAAATTACAACGCTAGAATTAATGGGGTTTTGTTTAATTTGAATTTTCTTGCATTTCCTTGGTTTTAATATAAATCTAGATTAATTATCAAATGGAAGAACTAATGTGAAACATTTCCAGGGAGAGCCTAAGTTACATAGGTTAACTTCCAGGCCAATGGCGACTTACTTGGTAGGTTTTTAGTGTTTTTGGTTGGTATGTCAAGTAGAACCAATGTAAATACTTAAGTGCCCACAGGTGCCATAGCCAGGGCTCACGCTCAACCAAGACAAAGATTCAGTGACCGTTGACGGTACTCATAAACCAATATGCATCGGACACTCCATTGACTAATATTGACTAAGGCCTTAGGTGCAACTTATCTTTCAGACCACCTCGGGTCCCATGGTATCCATTCGGCGTCGGTACAGACTAATTTTTTGAATGCCCATGAGGTAAAACACTTCTGAGGAGTTAACTAGGAAAACCAACTTGGGTTGTGAGATTAAGACTTGTCCTTGGTATCATTGTTTGTCCTATATTGATAGGGACCCACCGTTGATATGAGGACAGGTTGGTGTAATGACAAACTATTAATTACTTTGCATTCCTGAGCATACTAAGTGTTGATATGTAATTTCTTGTAAAAGGATGTTCCTCGATTAGAAATCATGCTTGATATTGTATTTTCGTATGCATGATCATTTTGATCAGAATTGACTTTCTTATGCATTGATTCATCAAGTGTCTAGGTGTTTATCTGATCCCTCGGAATGAATTATAGAGTTATCCAATCTTAATCTAGCCTTGAGATCAGTGGAATTGGCTCCAAGTATTGCTTTTTTGTTCGTGATGAGATATGGAGCTAAATCCACCTATTGATACAGGTCTGCAATTCTAGAAGCATTTACCCAGCTAGTCCGGAGTCATAACTCATCCCAATCCATGTGACCCATTGCAGCATTGGTTCCTGACCAATCGAAGGCTCTGGAAGAATTCGTCTAGAGATCGTAGGACCAGGTAATAGGCATTCCAGATTTCATTACAATGAATGCATACAAAATAGGGAATGGACCTAACCTGTACAAGAGACTGAGTTTATTTTGATATAGGTCTTTATTTCTTAGCATGAGGAGAATCCACCCTTCTCTTCCTAACATTATTAATGTTTGGTGACTTAAAGACTAAACCTAATGAAGTATGTCAGGTCAGGAATTGGAAGGCTGTTATTGGGTCTCAACCTAGACCTAGGCTAAGGTGCTATGATCTAAGTTAGTATGCTATGTGTCACCCTCATGGAAGTTAGTGGGATTACTCAACTTACTCCATTTAAATTTCCTAACCTCAAAGTTACATAACCTATCTCCTCATGAAGTTCCAATACTGACTCGGGACCTATGGTAGGGACTGCGAACCAGGAAAGATAGAGGGTTATTTAATGCAAAGGATTCAAGTATGAAGGAGAGGCATTGGCGGAGGTTCTAATGAACAGCTAACATTCTAAGGAGAACAAGGGTTGTTCGCCAAAACTAAAAATGGGTCTTATCCTAAATTCTCTTTGATATCAAGAATGCAATCTAATGGCTTATCAGTGGCTAGTTGAGTTTGAAGCGGCAATTAAATTGGAGTAAATGCTATAACAATGAGCTTGGAAGTTGAGGCTCAGAACTCGCGAGAATCTTCATGCAAACTAGAAGTTTGATGGTTGTTTGATAGGCTTATCACGAAGGATCACACTCATGCCTTTTCTTCAAAAGGTGATGCTATACCCTCCAACTCTTCTAAGATAGAATATACACCAGTGGCGAAAGTATGAGGGTGGTATATAGCTAGACCAATAAATTAGCTATAGGAAGAAGTATCATGTACCTTCGCTAGGAACCAAACATTTTGTTAGGCAGCTCTAACATTGTGAGAAAGTAGTCCAAAAGGACAAAAAAACTCTTCCAGTGGAAATTTGATCTTTCGGAACTATTGAGTCAAAAATCAAGGCATGTTTGCCCTAAGATTTCAAAAGCCTTGGATAGCCTATTCAAGTAAAGGGTTTGGGATTCAAACAACTACTTTCATGTTTTGAGAAAATAGATGACACTTCAAATGGTTGGAAAGGTGATTTTTGCACTGTATCTTCCAGGAAAAATATGTCACATACAACCTTGATGCTCAAGAATTACTAGATGTATTTTCGAACTGTGAGCTTACGTTTCTTTGGTTTGATTCTGGCTTATATATATGAAACATATGAAACAGTAGGTATGGATCCTCGATAGCTCATGGATATTAGATAGAAATAAAGACTAGTCAATCCTCACATTGAGCCCTCATGAAGTATAAGCCACTGTTCTCACAATTCGATTTTTAGTCTTCGACAACATTATCTTGTCCTAATAAACATCACTAGCCTTGGTGCAATATCTTATGCCAGTAGAGTACTCGCAAATAGAGAAATTAGATTGTGTGTGGACTTTTGTTGACTCCTCAAAGTTCATATGTACTTCCTTTAATGGAGAAAATCTCCTGGTCGTAATATGTTATTCAGAAATCTTTTCATTGCTGGCTATTGATACTTGTTGGGTTTATATTTCGATTAGGGGTAGAAAGATGTGCTGATCAGTATAAGGTATCCTATACCATGTGTTACATATTCTTTATGAATGCCGGAGATGTTTTTCCCTTACTTTCTGGTTATGGGTTTATACCCGTTATCAAGTATGTAATACATATCAATAGGGTTTGTTTCACTCGGAATGTTTCGTTCCTTTTAGAAACAGATAAGGGTTGGGGCTAGGAGGAATACCTGTAGAATGTCGAGATGATGTGCGCGTACCGTAGAGAAAGATCAGGCTGACTGCGAAGAACTCCTTTTTGTCTTGGAAGGACTACCTGCAAATAAGAACACAAGACCACAAGATTTTAATTAGACAATAAATGAGGAAACTGCCTTGGGCCCAGGAAATATAAAACTTCCTTTCGAAGGTGGTCAGTTCCCCTGCTAATATGAATTAACACAAAAGACTATAAGATATCAATTAAATTGCTTTGTTGAACTGGGTAGGGGAAAGGCTGGTTATTGGTTATAGTCAGTATAACCGATGCCGGTTACTGATAACCGATGGCGGTTACTGATGACCGATATCGGTAGAGTCTAGGATCTGAAGGTTAGTTGTTTTGTGGGGTGGTGGTGTTATTTGGTAGTTGTGTTATTTGTAGGGCTGTATATAGGTAATATTAGGAAATAGGGTGATGAGAGGTAGATGAATGACAGTTAGATGCAATGACACGTTGGGTAGTGGATCCAAGAATGGATTTGTGAGGACTTATGATTCAAAAAGTCGAAGAAATGTTATTAAAGAGGACATGCAAGATGTAGCTTACTGATTATTCGCGGAGATGCAAGTCCAAGAGCTCTGATGGCAAAGGCAGAACTGAGGTAGGATGGTCTGGCACACAGCAGATCAAATCAGCTGAGTATCACAGGGCTCTGGTATCCAGTTGCAGTCCTGGGCTTGCTCTCCCTTGCTGCTAACTCTCCTTGTCTCTTCACTTGTCTCTGCTCGGTCAAGTAAAGATCCGGGTTCTCTCGATCGCTCCTGATGCTCTTTCTTGATTCAAAGAATCCTTTTCTCTGATCCAAAAATGAAATTCCGATCCTTTGTTTTTGGTTTGGGGAGGCCATTTACAGGGAACCGATGGCGGTTACGTAACCGACGGCGGTCGAGTAGGAACCGGCATCGGTAAGGAAAAAGTAGGCTATTTTTAGTAAAATAGCCCACCTTCCCTGCTTTTCTCCCGAGAGATTCAGTTGCGGGCTTGGTCAAGTGACTAGAAGGTCGGTTTTGGGTGCGAGAAAGGGGTCATTAGTTATGGGTGTAGGTGTAGACCAAGTTTTAGGTTTTAATTAGGTTAGTTTAGGATTAGGGCTAGGTCATGATGAGGTGGCAAAATGAGGTGGCAGGTGAGGTGATGGGGATTTATCAATTACAAGGTAATTAATAAATAATTGTGTAAGGTTTAGGTAATGAGGTTAGGTTGCGAAATGGGATGCGGGTCACAAGGGGTCGTAAGACACAAATTTGGTGTCTACATTAGCCCCTTATTGTCGTGTAGCTTGTTTTGTAAAGCTGCGCGGACAATAATATGAAGTGGTTTCTCCTGTTAAGGATATAGGTAATCCCCCTCAAATCTATCACAGATTGAGTGAACGGGAAATCAGGGATAGGGTTGATAAAGGGTAAATGTTGTAGAGAGGATGGTAAGGTGGTGGGGTAGGTCCAAGGAAGCAGACGCATGTTGAAATGCAATAGTACGACTAGGGTACATGATTTGACGAGCAAACCAGCAATGTATAGGCAAAGGTCGATAGTTTATCCAAACAAGGGTGATATAATCCTGGTATCCAAGGCATAGGAAGTAGCTCCAGGGTATATAACAGGTAAGGTACAGGAACGTTTAGGCATGTTCGGCAGTACCAAATGGTTGGTTTGGTTGAGATAAACGTCACGGTCTAGGTCTAGGCAAAGTTGGTCGACAGATCAAGTCAAGGACCCTAATCATGCTAAAACACGAACAGGTGAGCTCGATTGAACAAAAGGTACAGGATGGATGGATAAAATATGGTGTTGATTTTGGGTATGGTATTGAAGTGATACGGCCGTGGGTCGGGCCAAGTTGTTGGGTTGCAGCCTTGGGTCGGGCCGGATGGGTAGGGTGAGGCCTTGGGTCGGGCCAAGTTGTTAGGGCGAGGCCTTGGGTCGGGCCGGGTTTGAGGCCTTGGGTCGGGCCGAATGGGTAGGGTGAGGCCTTGGGTCGGGCCAAATGGGTAGGTTGAGGCCTTGGGTCGGGCCAAAATGTTAGGGCGAGGCCTTGGGTCGGGCCAAATGGGTAGGGTGAGGCCTTGGGTCGGGCCAAATGGGTCGGGTAGGTTGAGGCCTTGGGTCGGGCCGGTAGGGTAGGGCGAGGCCTTGGGTCGGGCTAAATGGGTAGGTTGAGGCCTTGGGTAGGTTGAGGCCTTGGGTCGGGCCAAATAGGTAGGTTGAGGCCTTGGGTCGGGCCAAATGGGTAGGTTGAGGCCTTGGGTCGGGCCGAATAGGTAGGTTGAGGCCTTGGGTCGGGCCGAATAGGTAAACAAATGGTGTTCAGCAAAGGTGGATATAGGCGATATGTGGTTAAAAAGGGGCAAATGGTAAATAAGGGCAAAAAATTGGGGGAAAGTTGGCAGAAAAACCGATGTCGATTCTACATGACCGATATCGGTTAAGGGACCGATACCGGTTCATTAGGGCAAAATGAAACCGATATCGGTTAAGGGCGAAAAACCTATAAAAAGAAAAATACGGCTTGTCATTGTCACTTTTGTTATTTGAAAACCAAATTGATTTGTCTGACGTGGAGAGTTGAGATTGGAGGTTTTATTGAGTGAGGTGGAGCTATTTTGCTGGAGGAGTGAGTTGTTTGCGGGCCCGAGTGAGGAGGAGGCAGCAGTTGATTGGCCGGGGACCCAGCAGATCAGAATTGGAGCTATGGCACAGGCAGGAGGAGCAGGAGGGGCTGGACCAGCTGGACCACCACCACCCATCCCACCACGACGACGTGTCGTCGTTCGGGTAGGTTCGGAACTCTTTATTTTGTGCATTTGAATGGTATTAAGCTAAATTGGGGGTTTGGGTAGGAATTTACATGTTTTAGGAAATAATGAGTAAATGGACGTAATTTGAAAAACGAAGAGGATAGATGGGTAAAATAGGGCAAGGCGGCTGGGTGGGTAGGTTTTTAGGGTGTTTGGGTGGGTAGATAAGTAGAAAAATGCAAAAATGTGGGTGGGGGGGCCGCGCGGGGGTTCGGCTCCGGGAAATGACAGTGACCGATGTCGGTCGCTAAGCGACCGGCATCGGTCGCAAAATTTTAGGGGCTGGGTTCTGTGTGGTTGACCGGCGTCGGTCGGTGGTTGACCGGCGTCGGTGGCAAGAGGGCCGTGGTCGGTTGTTTGGGACCGGTACCGGTCCGTAGTGTTTGTGTTGTTTTGTTTTGGGTTTGTTGGGTTTGTTTTTGCTTTGGCTTGTGTGGGTTTATTGGGGGTTTGTGTGGGTTTGTTTTGTTTTGGGGTTGGGTGGGTTTGGGTTTGGACTTTTGGGCTTCGGGTTTTGTGTTGGTGTGTTTTGGGGTTTGGGTGGGGTTTGTTTTGGGTGGGGTGGGTTTGGTTTGGGTTGGTTTGTTTTGGGACACCAAGAGTTTGGGCTTTGGGTCGGGTAGTGGTTTGGGTGGGGTGGAATTGTGGGTAGATATGGGATTTGTATGGGTGAGTTTGGTTGGGTATGAGGGGTTGGGTGGTGAAGGTAGGTTGTAGGGGGGTGGTAGAGAGTTGGGGTGTGGTCGGGGGGATAAAAGGGGGTTTAGAGGGTAAAGTAGATGATGTGATAAAGAGTAGGTCTAAGGATGTGGGTTGGTTTTGCAGGCACGTCAGCAGTTGACGATGCGGGATAGGATGCCCCCGCTGTTGGTGCGGATGCGGCCACACGTATCTGCGGCTCATTGGGCGATCATGCGCGAGGTGGGACTCGGCGGAGTCCAGCGATACAGAGCTATTGATAGAGATCACAGCCTGATGGTCGCCCTCATCGAGAGATGGGATCCGGCGACCAATGTGTTCCATCTCCCGACTGGAGAGATGACCATCACATTGGAGGATGTGTATCGCATCCTTCGACTGCCGATCGAGGGAGAGGCAGTCTTCCAGGTAGATTCGGAGACGGCGATGGACACATCCTACAGGTTTTTGGAGATGCAGCCGCGCTACTTACCTATCACAGCGCGAGTATCGGGTATGGTGACATGTACCGTGCGCACCGACACGAGACACGGCTGGCTGTGCTGATGATGATTGGGATCACCTGCTTCACCCTCCCGGACTCAGAGGGAGGCCGCTTTCCACGGGCATTGATGGGGGTGTTGCTTGAGATGGTGGAGGAGCATACTTGCTATGCGTGGGCACCAGTGTATCTGGTGCAGCTATACAGAGAGCTCTGGGGTTATCGCCGGATGCGGCGATTTGGTATTTGTTCGACTTTTTTACTTCACTGTTGGGCATATGAGCACATCATATGCATCAGACCAGTAGGGCTACCCCAGCAGCCAGGGCCACAGGTTATATACAGATACGGCTTTCAGAGGTGGTTGGGAGTCGTGGGGCAGCCACGAGCAGTGCTTGCGGGGAGAGACGTTGCCTACTACAGGACATTTATTAGAGGGCCTGACAGCGGTAGACATTGTATGGAGACCTTACAGAGGTCATCACCCTCGCGGAGGAGCCCGCTTACAGTTGCGTCTGATCCAGTACACATTCTGGATAGCAGGACGGAGGCCGGGAGAGTACGAGAGGATACCCCTAGAGAGGGTACGCAGGCAGATGGGGCTGCGACAGGACGAGCCACCTCCCTTCCCTCAGTACAGGAGGGATGATGTAGAGGCCCCACTGCCTGCACCACAGCCCTTGGATCCAGATTGGGTTGCTGAGAGGCCAGCAAATGACACAGTAGATGATGCTGGTTGTACAGGAGCATACATGGTGTGGTGGGCTGGTCAGAGAGCAGCGAGGGTAGCACAGCCCGCATAGCCAGACTTGGCAGCTGTGACGGCAGAGAGAGATCAGCTCAGGGGTCAGGTGCAGCTCTTACAGGGGCAGCTTGCTACTACACAGGCACAGATAGGGGTCTTACAGGGGCAGCTAGCCCAGGCTCAGGTACAGGCACAGGCAGCACCACCACCAGCAGCACAGCCACAGGTGTAGGTACAGGTACAGGCAGCAGTACCAGCAGCAGCACAGGTACTGGCACCACCACCAGCAGCAGGTTACAGATACCGACACCACCAGCACGGCCACAGGCACCAGCAAGCATTCCAGCACAGGCACAGGGGGCACTGGTATTAGGAGTCCAGGGGACCAGCCCCAGCTACCAGACTTCAGTGGCTCGAGATAGCTATATGGAGGCGAGAGCGGAGGCCCGATACTATCAGGATATTCTTGATGGTACCGGAGCTGAGTATCAGCCATATGCAGCTCATAGAGCAGAGACCTCTCACAGCCAGAGATCTCAGGGAGGTGCAGCCACAGCCGGCGTGTCTGTTACAGGCAGGAGGCGAGAGGCACCACAGGGACCAGCAGGGAGAGGTGCCGAGGGCGGTGGGGAGAGCTGAGGGATCCCTGCATTGTTTTTTTGTATATATTGGACATGGGCACCGGTCTGCGAACCGGTTATGTTGATAGAGGCCTGCGTGCCTACATATTACTCATTTATGGATTCATTCATTTATTGTATACCGGCCTGCGAGCCGAGTACGGGTTGTATAGTTGATACCGGCCTGCGAGCCGAGTATATTTTTGATATGAGGGACCGGCCTGCGAGCCGAGTCGAGGTTATTGATTTATTGCGGCCTGCGTGCCGGCTTTGTTGGATTATGAGATCACAGAGGCCCCGATGCAGGGCACATTGTATATTTGAAACTTGTATATATATATATATATATAGATGATGTTTTGATCCATATGCAGTGTTGTTCAAAATGTTTTTAAGTATTTCGTCAATGGTTTGTGGTATATAGAATGTATGATGAGTTTAATTGACATGTTGATATATGTGTTATATGATGAAATGTTGCATGTTTTCCTGAGACATTGTTATATATGTATCTGATGAGTTGGATGACAAATAACATGTATAGAAGATGTTTTGGTTTGTATCCGTGATTTTGTTTGTTTCCCTAATTACAGGAAAACCATGTATATCAGGCATTACCTAGTGTGGCACGGGACAAATATGGATAACAAAAGTAAAATTGGTCCAACGCACGAGATTTAACACAGCGAGGTTTGTCATTCACATATGGGGTAATGTATGTAGCACACCCTGAGGAGACAAGGTTAGCAGTGATATTAATGATAGCGGTAGGGTATTATGCGTTACCGAGGGCGGATGGGGGAAGATTTCCAAAGGCATTGATGTGTGTTATTTGGGAGATGATAGAAAGGAACGTGACTTTTGCATGGGCACCTGCATATTTGGCGGAGTTATACAGGGGTTTATGGGCTTGTAGGCGAAATCACAGGACGACGCTGGATTGTTCATACTTATTACACTGTTGGGCCTATGAGCACATTGTTTGTGTGCGACCAATAGGCCGACCCATCTAGTCAGGAGAAACCGGAGTACAAAGGTTGGGATTCAGACGATGGGTCCAGACAGAACAAGAGGCAAGATCCCAGGCCGTGACGGGTGACATTGAGTATTATAGGTAGGTATGGGAGAGGGTGACGATTGCGGATATCTGTTGGAGGCCTTACGGGAACTATATGGTAACAGAGAATATAGCTGAGGAGTTGAGGGGTGTAGAGCGATTGAGGTGGATCGCAGGGCACAGGCCAGGTGAATATGAGAGGATTCCTATAGATCGCGTGCGGCGACAATTTGGATTTGTGCAGGATATACCCCAGGCTTATAGACCCTATATGAGGATCGATGCAGAGGCAGTATTCTCACCTCCCCAGCCAACACCTCCAGAAGGGCCTGAAGAGGTAGCAGCCGATCGCAGGGTAATGGATGCAGGAACGACAGAGGCCTATAGATTATGGTGGGTAGCAGAACTGCGAGGTGTACGTGATCGTCCTGACATAGCGGTGATTACAGCAGAGAGGGATCGTCTGCAGCGTTTGGTTCAGCAGCTCCAAACGCAGGTGAATGAGACAAGAGGATTGTTAGTGGTTGCGGAGTCACGGGCGGAGAGACTAGAGGCTGGAGTCCTCCATGCGAGAGGGCGTATTCATATGTTACAGGAGAGATTGGCAGATCAGTGGGTGGTACCAATAGCCGTGGTACCTTTGAGGACAGAGAGGCCTGGCGAGAGGGGTCGACGATCACGATCATCACCTAGTTCGGGATGAGGCGTGAGGGTCTAAATAAATGTTAGCAAGGTATAAGAATAAATAAGAGTACCGACCTGCGTGTCGATGATAGAGAAGATGTATTTGTTTAACATCTAAATAAAACGAGATATGTATGTTGATTTGAGTTATAATAATAAGAATGTTTTCGTTTTGACTTTCGGTGTTTTGAAAAAGGATAAAGAGGAATGTGATTAAATAGAAATACACAAAAATATTTATATTTACCACACATGATAGGTTATGGTAGGGGATGGTCGAGCTAACCTTGGGAGACCCCATGTCTCCGAAGTGCTGCCTACATAGCCCTTTGCACAAAGCAAGGAGGGGCCTCAGACCGATGTAGTTCTCCCTTAGGATCAGGGAGAGGCGAATTCAGGCAATTTGGTACGGTTTAGGCAATTGGTTGGTTGGTAAGAATATTGATATTAATATTGGTAAGGTAAGGTTGTTGGTGTCGGTAATGAATTGGTGATGTTGTAAAAGGTATAAGGGAAGCGAAAGTTAGCCTACCCAAGTAGAAGGGAACCATGTCCTGATTAAGATCAACACACAATCCTAGATGCGAGGCAAAGCGGAAAGAGTGCTCCGTAGGTGAAAAGAGCTAAACAAACCACACAACGTAGAACGAGCTTGAAGCCCTAGGTACCGTGCATAGACGAGAAGTCCATAGGTGAAAAGAGTTGTATGATCACAATATATCGGGTGTACGTTACGTCCCTTGAGTTGAAACAAATGGTGAGGTGAGGTGGATGATATAGCTGAGGTACAGAGAACTTATTACAAAGTGAGTGTTCTGACGAAAGAGAACCTACCCTAAATAGACAAGTCCATGACCCAAAAAGTTCTTTTTGAATGAGGCTTTTATTTTACTGAATATAGACTGATCGATGCGGGAAGTCTACAAGGGATATTGATTGTGCTATTCTTGAGGTCTTCACGAAGCTGATCAATGCGAGAAGCTTCTGATAAAGGCTGACTGTGTATAGCTGTCCTTCGAGGGAGCAGTCTATTTATAGTAGCAGATATGATTTTAGTGCATAGCTGTCCTTCGGGGGAGCAGTCTATATAGAATAGCAGCAATAATTTGGCATATAGCTGTCCTTCGAGGGAACAGTCTATATATAATTTAGATAGCTAGATGTTCTTTTGGCGTGAAGCATCTAGTTTGGTAGGAAGTTTGACTCAAGAAAATCCCATAAGAATACGGCTTATTTTAATACTTTGAAGTCATGGACTAGACTAAAAAGGGGAAGGCATCGTTTAGGTGAGGTGAGAATCAAACTATGTGAGCTTGATTTTTATTATGAGGTGTAGGAAACGAAGTGCATGTGGTGGTATGTGAGCTCAAGGGACGAGCGGCAGGTAGATAAGAAGTGATATAACACTAAATTCAACAGTAGAATGGTCGAAGATGCAAGGCATTAAGGGGTTCAGGCTCAGGTTTACCATTAAGCGAAGCTAAACGATAAGTGCCTGATCCATAGGTGTGAGTGATTATATAAGGCCCAATCCAATTGGGAGCAAATTTTCCACGTTTGCTCTTTTCTAGTTTGGTGACATGTTGATTCTCTTTGAGGACAAGATCACCAACCTTAAAGGTACGCTCATGAAGTCGCTTATCATAAGCACGTTTGATGCGTTTTTGATAGATTTGAAGGTGATCAAGAGCTGTAAGACGACGTTCGTCAAGAAGCTCCAATTGGGCTAACCGCTCTTGGCGGAAATCATCGTTGGTGAGAATATCCTGAAGAGATATTCTAAGGGAGGGTATTTGTATTTCGAGAGGCAAAACAGCCTCGGTACCGTATACCAAAGAAAAAGGTGTGGCATTAGTAGAGGTACGAATGCTAGTACGATAAGCCCAAAGGGCAAAGGGAATGTGATCGTGCCAATTTCTTCCGGATTCATTGACAACTTTCATGAGGATTTTGGTTAGGGTTTTATTAGAAGATTCAGCCTGACCATTGGCCTGCGGATAGTAAGGCGATGAGAAACTAAGTTTGATACCAAAGTTGTCACAAAGGTCTTGTAACAACTTGTTTTTAAAAGATTTACCATTATCTGTTATTAGGCGATGAGGAATACCAAAACGACAGATAATGTGATGGTTAATGAATTCGACAATTTTTTCCTTTT
The DNA here is from genome assembly GCA_019776745.2 of Taxus chinensis. Classification (NCBI taxonomy): domain Eukaryota; kingdom Viridiplantae; phylum Streptophyta; class Pinopsida; order Cupressales; family Taxaceae; genus Taxus; species Taxus chinensis. Next base: position 885,001,158 of record CM034151.1, read on the forward strand.
TGATCGAAACGAGTGGAATGGCCTCCACCCATTTTGTGTAATATTCGGTGGCTGTGATTATCCATCGGTGACGTTGTGAAGAGGACGGGTGAATCTCACCAATAAGGTCTAAACCCCATTGTGAGAAAGGCCAAAGATCTCGTGCGACCTGCAGCGGATGGCTAGGAGTATGTTGAAGGTTAGCATGTTGTTGACACATAACACAACGCTTAACATATTCGTAGCAGTCGTTATTGAGAGTAGGCCAATAATAACCTAGGCGAAGGATTCGTTTAGCCACGGCAAGGCCACTAAAATGTCCACCACAAATCCCATCATGGACTTGTTGGATGGTATAGGTGACCTCCGCGCCGGTTAGACAGCGAAGGAGGATACCATCAAAGCCACGTTTATAGAGGAGTCCCCCCATGACAACATAACGAGAAACACTTTTAAGAAAAGCACGTTTACCGTTACTAGTAAGGTCAGGTGGGAGAACAGAGATTGTAAGATAGTCGTGAAATTGGTGGTACCAGGTATCCTGTGAATTAGTAGACACAGTATTTATCATACAAACTACCGGGGTTGAGTAGGATGGGGCAAAAAGTTGTTGGACCACGACGAATAATTCAGAGTCAGTTGATGAAGCTGGAATTTGCGAGGCTAAGCAAGCCATAGTATCCGCAAATTTGTTAGTGGAGCGGGGAATGGTTTGGATAGAATAGTGAGTAAATAAGGCTAGAAGTGAGTCCACGTAGTATTTGTACTTTTGAAGTTCCTCATTTTTACATTGGTAGATGCCCATAACTTGATTGACTACCAATTGAGAGTCGCCAAAAATATTGATAGATTTGATACCTAAGTGTATCGCAACTTGGAGACCCAGAACAAGGGCCTCGTATTCCGCTGTATTATTAGTGCAAGGGAAATCGAGTCGGAATGAAAGAGGCATAGGCTCAGCGTCGAGAGGAATGAGAACAACGCCGGCTCCTCCACCGCGTTGGCATTTAGATCCATCGAAGAAGAGAGTCATTTGATACGACTCTTCCTTGAGTGAAAGAGTGGCGATGAGTTCGTCGGGGAATGTAAAATTGGTAAATTGTTCCCCAGGTAAAGGGGCTTCCGCAAGTTGGTCTGCGATGGTTTGTCCTTTGATTGATTTCTGGTGGACGAACTCAAGGTCGAGGTCGGCGAGGAGCATGAGCCATCGGGCGATGCGTTGGTTTAGATGAGGTTTGGCATACATGTAATGGATGGGGTCTGTGTTGGTGATGACGAAAGTTTTGTGATTCAGAAGGTAGTGTCGGAGCTTGGTAGCCACGAATGATAGGGCTAGGCACAACTTTTCTACATGTGTATACCTAGTCTCATAATCCACCAAAGTACGACTTATATAATAAACGGCTTGTTCTCGATTTTCAGAGTCACGATGTGCAAGCATGGCCCCTACAGCGTGGTCAGTGGCGGAAAGGTAAAGGTAGAAAGGGCGGTCGTCTTGAGGTGGGATAAGCACGGGTGGCTGCAAGAGATAAGTTTTGAGAGCTTCAAAGGCTTGGTGGCACTCTTCACTCCATTGAAATTCAATGTCCTTTTTAAGGAGGTGATGGAAAGGTTGACATCGATCCGAGAGTTGGGAGATGAAACGTCGGATAGATTGTAACTTACCTTGTAAACTACGCAATTGTTTGAGATTAGTAGGTGGGGGCATTTCTATGATAGCTTTGACTTTAGATGGATCGACCTCAATGCCACGCAAAGAGACGATAAAGCCAAGAAGTTTTCCCGAAAGGACACCAAAGACACATTTCTTTGGTTGAAGACGGACAGAATATTGTAACAGGCGATCAAAAATAATGGTTAAAACATCGAGATGTTCACTGCGATGTTTAGACTTGCCAAGAAGATCGTCGACGTAATCTTCAAGGATAGTGTGCATAATGTCATGAAAAATGTAGGTCATAGCCCGCTGATAGGTCGCACCAGCATTCTTAAGGCCAAATGGCATTACACGGTAACAGAAGGTTCCCCAAGGAGTTATGAAGGCAGTTTTGTGTTGATCGGCAGGGGCAACCAAAATTTGGTTGTATCCTGAAAAGCCATCCATGAGAGAAAGCATTTCATGACCCGCAGTGAGATCAACAAGTTGATCAATACTTGGGAGGGGGAAGTCATCCTTAGGGCAAGCGAGGTTAAGATCCCGGAAATCCGTGCATATCCGAAGTCCCCCCGTCGCTTTAGTGACAGGTACGATGTTAGAAATCCATTGAGGATAGTCAATAGGCAAGATGAAGGAAACAGAAAGAAGTCGTTGAAGCTCTTCTTTGACCAAGAGGGCAATGCGTGGATGCATTTTTCTCAGTTTTTGTTTGACTGGTTTGGAATCGGGGTTTAGAGTGATGTTATGGACGGCAATGGTAGGATCAATTCCTGGCATGTCAGCGTAAGACCACGCGAAAGCTTGGTTGCGAGCACGGAGGAAAGTAGTAAAGGCGACTTGTTCTGATGCGTTAAGGGATTGTCCGATCTTCACAATGTGAGGATCCTCCTCCGTGTGGATGTTGATTTCTATAGTAGATTCGTTCAGCATGGTTTGGGTTTCAGATGGTAAGGCTCGTTGAATATAAGAATCATCCGCGCCAAGGTAAGTGAGGATGGAGTCGTCATCCTGACACTCAACAACATTAATCAAAGGTGAATCCTCTTCGATCATGTCTGGATACAGAAGGGGAAGAGAAGATGGGTCCTCATTATCGCGTTGATAAGTGAGAGGACCTATGAAGATAGCATTTATGAAAAAAAAAAGTTAGGAGGGATAGATTCAGGGTCTATAGATTCTGTGGGTGATGATGGCAAAGTGGGTGATGATGGTTTGGTAGGGGTGACGTCGTCTTCTTCCAGAATACAGCTGACACGAGGTGTCTCCTGTGTAGGTGTTTCAGGAAAACTGAGACCACTGCGATCATTGTGTTTGCGGGTAGTCACGGGAATGAGTGTATGTCGGCCTTGTTCGTAAAGACCAAAACCAAAGCCTTTCCAAGCACAGCGAGTCAAGAAGGTGAGGGCGAAACGACGATTTGTCAAGTATTGAAAATCGGATTGGAAGGGAACCACACCAAGAGGAGGTTCAGGGGTAATGGAGGATGCGTCAACACCCCCATACGTTAGGTTGGTGCGGCAATGGGGTGGTCCGTAAGAGATTACCTCCCCCACGCGACGGTCGTAGGTGGGATGTGCATGTAATTGTCCGTACTCCTGCGGGGTAGGGAAAGAACTAACGTTATATAGGCGGTACTCCCCCAGCGTAAGGCGTTGAAAAACATCTACTAAGGGGTCGGAGGTTGGGATGTTAGCTGCGGGAAGGGAAGTGGTTTTTGCGACGGTGGTTTCATCAGTTGAAGGCGTAGGCGCGGTTGAGGTGGATGGTTGAGGTACATTTGAAGAGGATGGTTGGGTTGAATGTATGGGTGTCTTGATTGGTATAAGCACATCGTTAGGGCGGTATAACATATTGCAGGTTTTAAAGGGGGGAGGATCAGCTTTTACGGTGTAGGACTTCCCCTCGTACTCAAATTTTATGCATCTATGTAATGTTGAGGGAACGCATCCCATGGCCCGGATCCAAGGACGACCCAGCAATATATTATATTGGAACTCTCCCTCAAGGACATAGAAGAGTTCGGGTAAAGTACGTGGTCCTACCCGAATGTTGAGGATCACGGTGCCTAAGGTAGAGGTAATAGCGTCATTGAATGACCGCAACATGATGGGGTTGGCACACATGTAGCTAGAAGGGATATTCATTTGTTGAAAAGCTTTTGAAGAGATGATGTTTAGGCTAGCACCCCCGTCAATCATAACACGACGTACACGAATGTCCCGGACGTAAGCTGAGATGAACAGGGCAGGGTCAGGATCTTCTGTACCAAAATCGACAATTTCATCTTCAGAGAAACTGACTGCAGCAGCTTGTGGTACAGAGACAGAAGTGGTTGGGGCGGTGGGTTGTTTGGTGAGAGAGGCAACGTGATTGGGTGTTAGAATGGAGGCAACGGGAAGGGTTTCATTAGGTAAGACCTCGATCCCCTGAAGAATTTCAACGAGAGCTTGTCGATGAGATTCAGAAGTCTGAATGAGATCATATAGTGTCATTTTTACGGGTGATTGGTGAAGCTGTTTAATCATGGCTCGATGGGCAGCTCCATTAGAGACGGGGTAAGCAGGTCCACGAATAACCACTTTGGGTGGTGGTGCAATCGGGATGCTGGACGGAGAAGGAGAGGACGCAGGTGTGCTTTCTTTCGCTTTCTCATTGTTTTTCTGCGCTCGAGTAGCAACACTAATCATATTAATCTCGTAGACCGGAGATGAAGAAGATGATTGGGATAAATCATGGTCTTCAAGAGGTGGGGTTGTAATAATGACAGATCTTGGTGAGGCGGGGACAGATGGTATAGGAGAGGGAATGGAAACTAAAGGTCTCTCCCTTCGTAAGTTGTCTTTCTTAACCTTTCTATCTGGGAGAGGTGACTGACGAAGGATGGTTTTTAAAGCTTTGCATCCCTCCACATCATGTCCTGGTGTGCGGTGATAAGCGCAGATCTTAGACTCATCATAACCTATAGGTCGAGGTTTAGACGGGTCATAAGGTCTAAGTGGGGGTAGGGAAATGGTCGCATTCTCTACTAACATAGCAAGGATTTTGGCGTAAGATCCTTTGAGTGGGTCAAAATCAGAAGAGGATGAGGGTATTGATTGCGCGGGTTTTGGTAATGTTTGGGCGTGGTTGGTTCGTATGGGTGGTGGTTTAGCCGAGGGGTGTTGATACGTGTTTTTCACTAAACGTGGTTTCTTTGGCGCAGAAGCTATATTGGATGATGAGGCCACAGATGGTGTGGTATCAGAAAACAACCACGGGGAAATAGGAGTGACCGAAAACAAATCTTTTGATGATGGAATTTGTTTAGGGTTGATAGGTGGACAGGATACGCGGAGTGACGGTGTTGCTATACCCTGGGATCTCTGTATGTGTGCAGAAGGCGTAGGTCGCTTTAAAGAAAACGCAGGAGGTATGATATATTGATGTAAGGTGGAGGGATGGGGTCCCAATATGGAAGGTAGGTGTGACGATGATGGTTTTAGTTGTGATAGAGGCATAGGTTGAGGAGATTGAGTCTGTCTCTTAATGGGGTGGACGGCTTTATTTTTAGATAAATCAAGCCGCTTAGGTGGGTGTGTTAGACTGGGTATGGGTAAGGTCCCAAGCGTAGGGGAAGATTTGGCTAAGTTAATAGAAGTGGACGGGGCATTTGGTAGAGGTGAGGGGGGTGAAGGTGAGAACATGGGCATTTTAAGCTTCTGTAAACACTTCGGGTATATGGTGGAGGTCTCAGGATCGGTCATTTGCATTTGAGTAGAATATGGCGTACTCAAACGTTCCCATAGGGCCTGTCTATCTTCTGTGGAATGACAGTCCTCACGTGTGAATGTGAACTTTTGTACGGAAGAAAGGTGGGTTGTGATTCCGGTCCACTGTGGGTGTGATACAGGGGGTAAACGAGGCACTGTATCAATAGATGTCAAGAGGTCGACCGGTTGTTGAAAAGATTTAGGTGATGAAGGACTAATAGGTAGGAGGGCATGTTCGAGAGGATCCGTCATGGTTAAAGAATTTGGTGATGTCGGTGCAAGAGATTCCTCGTCTAAGGATGTCAAAAGGAGTGGCGTACCTTCCTCTTGTGCAGCAAGAGGGGTAGAAGGGGAAATCTGGGAAATAGATAGGTTAGATAACATCCGTTCGCAATCTTGTAGGGATGTGGTATAAGAAGACTCATCGATGGGAAGAGAAGTCTGGGCAGTTAACTCCTTTATGGGTAAAGGAATGATTTCGCTTTGGTTCGATGGTGGTAAAGGAGGTTCGGGCTCCTGTGTTAGTGAAGAGGCTTGATTCAAAATTTTCTCGATAGAGGCTTTGGGCTGGGTATCAAAGACTGCATGGATCTCATGAACACTCTCCTCGGCTAAGATATCCTGGTTTGTGTTACTGTTGGAAGAGTGATTCGGGAATGGTTTGTTGAAGATTTTCAAATTTCGGTTGGCAGGGGCATTAGGATTATCGAGGGTTATATCCCCTGCGTCAACCATTTCCTGCACTATGTTTTTCAACATCTTGCAGTTTTCATGACTATGTCCTTTTACACGGTGAAAGTTACAGAAGTCATTTTCTTTGTACCAGGAAGGTATAGCGCGAGTGGAGTCAAACCCGGAGTGAGGTTTAACAGGGGGCAAGGTGATAGCTCCGGCTTTGAGCAATTTTTCCAAGATGACACCATATGTTTCTCCCAAGGGAGTGTAATTGATGGGCTCTGCTTTGTACTTATAGGTGGTTTTTGGTGGAGTATTAGACGGTGTTTGAGATTTAACCATCACCGCGTGGACAGCTCCTTTTGATTTAGAAGAAGTGGACGCGTGAGGAGTGGTGGTATTTGGTTTATTGGTAGAATCAGGAGTTCGGAAATTGGGGTTTTTGTTACGCAACCGCAATTTCTCTTCCTCTAAGGCTCGAATCTCTAGTTTTCGAGCCATAGTAAAGGCTTCATCGAATGTACGGAAAGTTTGAATTTGGAGAGTAGGAGAAATGTGCTTAGCACATGCCCGCGTGAAAAGTTCGATAAGTTCAGTCTGAGGCAAGGCATATGTAAGTTGGTTGATAAGGCCGCGCCATCGTCCGACGAAATCTGCGATAGATTCGTCTTCGAATTGTCGAATGGCATAAAGGTCGGTGATGGATACTTTCTTAGCAATGTTAATGGAGAAGTGATCCAAGAAAGATTGGGCTAGTTGGTTAAAAGAGAAGATTGAGTGCTGGGTTAAAGCACTGTACCACTCCAAGGCAGGTCCTGATAAGGACATGGGAAAGGTGCGGAGTAACAAGGCATCATCATGGGCAATCAAATAACAAGCATGTCTAAATGATCGCAAGTGTTGTTGAGGATCCTCTTTACTATTAAAACGAGTAAATTTCGGCAACTCCCATTGAGGAGGATATGAATGAAGGGGGACAGAAGGGTGAATGGGCTCCCGACAAACTTGCTCGTATGTCAAGGCGCTACGACTTCCTGAAACAGAAGCCTCCAGGTTTTGCATTTTGTCCATCATTTGTTTAATTAGATCAGTAGTTGGATGAGATGATGGTGTGGTTGTGGTAAACGGAGGCAAATTGGGCCAAGGACCACCGCTAGATCCTGGTGGGGTTAAGTGTTGATAAGGTGTGGAGGATGAATATGTTGAGGCAACCGAATAGGGATGTCCCATATAGGATGTTGAGGTCACTGGATACGTGTATGGGAATGAAAAGGTAGGCGGAGCTTGAGAAGGAAAGCTCGTGTGGATAGGTGGCAGAGAGCAAGTCATGAACGGAGCAGTCTGCAAGAGAGATGAGGTAGGGGCAGTCGGTGGTAATGATATGTGGGGTCCGAGGTTAACCAACGGAAAGCCAATCTGAGTCGTATGAACCTCTGAAGCCGTCGGATTGGGAGACGGGGCTAGAGATGCAGGAAGCAAGGCGGTATTATCAGGCGGAGTGGGAGCTAAATGAGCAGCTATACTAATAGGCATACCAACAAGGAGCTGACCATCAGGCGTACGGTCAGGGGTATGAGACAAATAGTATTGTACAGCGCTAGAATTAGCATCCAGAAACTTGGCAAAGTCCTTATCTCCCACAGGAATTTTAGGAACCTCGCTGGTATCCGTAGGATTCCCCACAGAATGTGAAGGGGGTGATTCAGGCAAAGAAACAGAGCAAGCATGTGAAACCATGGCGGCGGCTTGCTTTCGAGTGATAACAACCATGGACAGGAGTTCACAGTAGGGTTTCAATCTGTCAGGAATAGAAACAAACTCAGACTGGTAAAATTGGTAGGTTGCTGGTTTGTCAGGAATTGGAAAAGACAGTAACCGATATCGGTCTAGTAACCGATGTCGGTTATACTATAGCCGACGTCGGTCAGGTAACCGATGTCGGTGTAAGAAGTCTGGGCTAACAAGATATAAAAAGGCTGCTAATTTGATTTTTAACAACGTTTAGTATACTTGTCCAATTATTGATCACAGAAGACAGAGTATGAGAAAGAAAACAGAACTAAAAACAAGCAAGATGCACACACAAATCCAGAGATTAACCCTAGGGTTAATTTTAATTATCGTGGGCTTATGCCTTTAGACGTAGAATGATGTCAGAATCCTAAACAAGAGACTTAGGGGAAATGTCAAGTTGTTTTGGCTTATAAGGTTACCTCAATCGGGCGGAGGAATACCGCGGAAAAAAGGGGGGATGTTTGAGCTGTTGTGTTAATTGTGAAGTGATTCGGTATGTGTTGTGCAGTGAATGTAAGATTAATTTCCTGTCAATACCGTGGATATCACCCCCACGTGTACGACCTGTTACTTAATCTACGTTCACTAGAATTGAAAAACAACAAGCAGGAATGCAATGCACGTGTTTTAAACCCAAATCGAAAATTATGTTCGATGAAGCAAGAGAGATGACTTTCACTAATGCGAAACTAGGAAAGCAAGACAAATTCTTTACGAAATATATAACAAAAGCAGCAACAGCAAGTATGCTTCCTAAAATGAAAATAAGCAAGAGAAACAGAAACCCAAGATGGGTCCCACCGGGCGTGCCAAAATGTTTCACTCGGAATGTTTCGTTCCTTTTAGAAACAGATAAGGGTTGGGGCTAGGAGGAATACCTGTAGAATGTCGAGATGATGTGCGCGTACCGTAGAGAAAGATCAGGCTGACTGCGAAGAACTCCTTTTTGTCTTGGAAGGACTACCTGCAAATAAGAACACAAGACCACAAGATTTTAATTAGACAATAAATGAGGAAACTGCCTTGGGCCCAGGAAATATAAAACTTCCTTTCGAAGGTGGTCAGTTCCCTTGCTAATATGAATTAACACAAAAGACTATAAAATATCAATTAAATTGCTTTGTTGAACTGGGTAGGGGAAAGGCTGGTTATTGGTTATAGTCAGTATAACCGATGGCGGTTACTGATAACCGATGGCGGTTACTGATGACCGATATCGGTAGAGTCTAGGATCTGAAGGTTAGTTGTTTTGTGGGGTGGTGGTGTTATTTGGTAGTTGTGTTATTTGTAGGGCTGTATATAGGTAATATTAGGAAATAGGGTGATGAGATCTAGATGAATGACAGTTAGATGCAATGACACGTTGGGTAGTGGATCCAAGAATGGATTTGTGAGGACTTATGATTCAAAAAGTCGAAGAAATGTTATTAAAGAGTACATGCAAGAAGTAGCTTACTGATTATTCGCGGAGATGCAAGTCCAAGAGTTCTGATGGCAAAGGCAGAACTGAGGTAGGATGGTCTGGCACACAGCAGATCAAATCAGCTGAGTATCACAGGGCTCTGGTATCCAGTTGCAGTCCTGGGCTTGCTCTCCCTTGCTGCTAACTCTCCTTGTCTCTTCACTTGTCTCTGCTCAGTCAAGTAAAGATCAGGGTTTTCTCGATCGCTCCTGATGCTCTTTCTTGATTCAAAGAATCCTTTTCTCTGATCCAAAAATGAAATTCCGATCCTTTGTTTTTGGTTTGGGGAGGCCATTTACAGGGAACCGATGGCGGTTACGTAACCGACGGCGGTCGAGTAGGAACCGGCATCGGTAAGGAAAAAGTAGGCTATTTTTAGTAAAACAGCCCACCTTCCCTGCTTTTCTCCCGAGAGATTAGTTGCGGGCTTGGTCAAGTGACTAGAAGGTCGGTTTTAGGTGCGAGAAAGGGGTCCTTAGTCATGGGTGTAGGTGTAGACCAAGTTTTAGGTTTTAATTAGGTTAGTTTAGGATTAGGGCTAGGTCATGATGAGGTGGCAAAATGAGGTGGTAGGTGAGGTGATGGGGATTTATCAATTACAAGGTAATTAATAAATAATTGTGTAAGGTTTAGGTAATGAGGTTAGGTTGCGAAATGGGATGCGGGTCACAAGGGGTCGTAAGACACGAATTTGGTGCATATAGCATTTCTAAATTCTCCTGATAGTACAGAGAATGATCAAATTTTTTTAAGAGAGTACCACTTTTATATCAGTGATGATCATACTAATTCTACTGAATTTGTGCAAGGGTGTATCCAGTTATTTTATGGAAACTTGTCTAACAGGGACATCCACTTCAAACAACATTATATATGGTCAGATAATTACATGTATCAGTTTAAGAATGCACGAATGTTTTATTGGATGAGCAGAATGCATGTCAAGATGGGTGTGTAACATATTTGGAGTTTCATTGAGGTTGGACATGGAAAAGGAGAGCATGACGGTGCAACCTGGACATGTGTGAAAAGAGCTCTTGCAAGAGAAGAGTTGAAGTAAAAATATGGTGCTAAATTAAAAGATGCAAAGAGCATAGTGGAATGGTGTATTGACAACATGGTGTGAGGTTCTCAAGAAAATTCCACAGTTCGCAGATATTTTGGTTGATAGAGGAACAACGAATTTCTAACTACGAGGATTTTATGACACTCACTGGGTCCAGTGATATGCACTCATTTTGTAGCTTAGATGCTACTTCGTGGACCGTATGGACAAGAAATTTGACATGTTTTTGTGCATCTTGCATCGAATTTGTCACTGCTGAGTGTGATTCACAAGAATGGGTGGATGGATGGATTTGTAGGCCTCTAACTCTACTTCCTAGTTATCAACCTCCACAAGCATTACAACTTGTTTTTGCAGATGAAGTTGCAACATGCAAGTACTTTGATGAAATTTTGATTTTGGTGTGACAAGGAATTTATGGTTATTTATTTAATTTTTGTATTGAGTTATGTCCATTGAAATTTGATTATGTAATTTAAATTTGAGTTATTCAACCTTTATTTTTTTGTAGGACATGTGTTTGCAGTTATTGCAACAGAAGAAAATGAAGAAGGAAGAGACTATTTATTATGTCGTTGCATCGAGGAAAGAAATAAGTTTGAATTCTCATATTATAGATGGCGAAGATATTGAGTATCCTACAGGGTCAGTGGTAGTTAATGGAACTTGGCTTCGACGGTATCCATTAAAAAACTCCTCTGTCTTGGTGTTTGAAGACTTTGAGACACACAGAAAAATACTCTTATATTTGCATCTAATTCTAGCGACAAATATTCAACTATATAGATATCGAGGAAGGCCTAATAACAAGATTCTTTGGAAGGTTCGAGAGTCAGATTATGAAGCAATCTTGTCCACTATTCAGAGTAGATCCGATCCTGATGGTTCATTGGAATAAATTTACAAAGCTCATGTCTGGTACATATAATTTCTTTGATATATATAACTTTGTTAGTTAGATAGATTTAAGTTCATATATTTTATTTTAAATTTGTGTATTTTATATATATCTAGTATGGTTTTTGATTTGAAACTTAAATTTCTTTGACTAACACTTTTATGTTCAGGTTAGTGGTGCCAGAAAAGCTTCCACCTTCACCTGGTTAGCACTGTTAGTAGAGAATTTTAAATTCTCGAAGATAAGAGAAGCTTTCACTGTTTTACAAGAAAAGAGAAGCAATTAACAATGATTTATGTACCCATGGAGGGGGTTCTTGGCTCTGAAGGAGGTAGCCCAGAAGCACCTAGTGCTTAGAGAACCAAAATGAATCCTCCCCAAGTGTTTATAAGACCATACCTATGCATGTGCATAATCGGTTTGGTGTCACGACCCACCATTTGCAAAACATAGCGTTTGACAACCTTGCACTAGCTCAAACTACACTATTTCATGCATTTTCAAACAACAGGGCAACGAGAACACCGATCTGGGAAGGAAAAAATTGAGAGAGGATATTGTAGAGGGTCCCTATGCTGAGGTGTTAGATTAGACGAGATGTCTCTAGCTGCCACAGAGTTCGAGTAGTCACCCGTCGAAGTTGAACGATATTTTGGTCTCATGGCTCTTAAGGGACTACACCCGAACGAAGTAGCCTGGAAGCAAAAACATTGTCACACACCAAAACACCACCTCCTCTAGCATTCACCTAGCCACCCGAATGTGTCAGCACAGTTGGTTCGGTGCCATGACCCACCGTTTGCAAAATATAGTGTTTTACAACCTTACACTGGATTAAACTGCACTATTTCACTCGTTTGCAAACAATAGGGCAGCGAGAGCACCGATCTGGGAAGGAAAAAATGAGAGATAATATTGTAGAGGGTCCCTACGCTAAGGTGTCAGATCAGACGAGATGTCTCTAAGAGCCACGGAGTCCGAGTAGTCACCTGTCAAAGTTGAACGATATTTTGGTCTCAGGGCTCTTAAGGGACTACACCCGAACGAATTAGTCCGGAAGCAATAACCTTGTCGTGTATAGAAACACCATCTCCTCTAGCATTCACCTATCCACTCAGACATGTCGGTGTAGTCGGTTTGGTGCCACGACCCACCGTTTGCAAAATATAGCGTTTAACAACCTTACACTAGCTCAAACTACACTATTTCACGCATTTGCAAACAATAGGTCAGTGAGAACACCAATATGGGAAGGAAAAAAATGAAAGAGGCTATTGTAGAGGGTCCCTACACTGAGGTTTCAGGTCAGATGAGACATCTCTAGGTGCCACAGAGTCCGAGTAGTCATCCGTCGAAGTTGAACGATATTTTGGTCTCAAGGCCTTTAAGGGACTATGCCCGAACGAAGTAGCCCGGAAGCAATGACCTATCATGCACCAAAAAAACACCTCCTATAGAATTCACCTACCCACTTGGACATCTCAGCGTATTCGGTTTGGTACCACGACCCACCGTTTGCAAAATATAGCGTTTGACAACCTTACACTAACTCAAACTGCACTATTTCGCACGTTTGCAAACAATAGGGCAGTGAGAGCACCGATCTAGGAAGGAAAAAACCAAGAGAGGATATTGTAGAGGGGTCCTACACTGAGGTTTCAGATTAGACGAGACATCTCTAGGTGCCACGGAGTCCGAGTAGTCACTCGTTGAAGTTGAACGATATTTTGGTCTCAGGGCTCTTAAGGGACTACGCTCAAACGATGTAGCCCAGAAGTAATGACCTTGTCACACACTAAAACAACACCTCCTCTAGCATTCACCTGGCCACCCAGACATGTCGAGGTATTCGGTTTAGTGCCATGACCCACCGTTTGCAAAATATAGCATTTGACAACCTTACACTGGCTCAAACTGCACTATTTCGTACGTTTGCAAACAATAGGGTAGTGAGAGCACCAATATGAGAAGGAAAAAACTGAGAAAGGATATTGCAGAGGGTCTCTATACCAAGGTTTTAGATCAAACGAGACATCTCTAGGTGCCATAGAGTCTGAGTAGTCACCCGTCGAAGTTGAATGATATTTTGGTCTCAGGGCTCTTAAGGGACTACGGCCAAACGAAGTAGCCTGGAAGCAACGACCTTGTCGTGTAGAAAAAAAATGCCTCCTCTAGCATTCAACTGGCCACCTGGATGTGTTGGGTCATTCAGTTTGGTGCCATGATCCACCGTTTGCAAAATATAGCGTTTAAAAACCTTACACTGGCTCAAACTGCACTATTTCACGCATTTGCAAACAATAGGGCAGTGAGAGCATTGATCTGAGAAGGAAAAAACTAAGAGAGATTATTGTAGAGGGTCCCTATGCTGACCTATTGGATCAGATAGGACATCTCTAGGTGCCACGAAGTCTGAGTAGTCACTCGTCAAAGTTGAACGATATTTTGGTATCAGGGCTCTTAAGGGACTACGCCCGAATGAAGTAGCCCAGAAGTAATGACCTTGTCACAAACTAAAACACTGCCTCCTCTAGCATTCACCTAGCCACCCAAACATGTCAACGTAGTCAATTCAGTGCCACGACATCCCAAGGCATGACTTCTCACTCCTTGCCTTCGTTCATTTCGTAGGACTCAAAACATTCAATGTCACTTGTTTACCTTCCATCTCTCTTGTTCTCTTTAGACTTTCCTCTGTCCTCTTAGGTGCTTCATCACTTTCCTTTCTTTTCTCTCTTGAGCTATGTTGTTGTGGTGATCTCTCTCCATCCTCTATTGCCCCAACTATGTGCTTACATGCTCATTATGTTTGCATTGTAATATGGTCATGCTCTTGGCTACCTTGAAACTTTTTACATACTTTTCATCCCTTAATGGGTATCTAATACCCTAATTATCATGCATTGAAGATTCACAAGAATAAAGCATTCCCTTGTTATTCTAATAGTGGATTAAGTATTTAAATATAGTTCAAGAATACTAAATGGAGTTGAAATTAATTGAGCCATAATTGCTAGTGAAGCAAGAACTAGTGAAAAGTGGTGAGTAAAGGTAAGTCATGTTAAAGGAATGAAATGCATTTATTCATTGTTTCTAATAGTATGGTGAGAATGTGAACATATGAATGAGATTATCAACAAAATGCTAAGGCAAGTAGCTTCAAGTTTGCATAGTTGGATGGAATTTTAGAAGGAGAGTGAAGTGGCTAATCAAGTCACTTATGAAGCATGCTAAAAGAATTGAAGGAAACAAATAAGTGAGAGCCTATGAAGGAATAAGAGGGTAATAGTTTCCATGCACGAGAAACATTAAGAAGAGAAAAGAATTCTCATAATGGAGAACATAGCACGAAAGAAGAATAATGGAGGAGAAAGGAAGTGAAAAATGAAATGCTTAGAGAATAAATAGGTACTCATTCAATATGAAATGGGAAACAAGAGGAAAGTGGTGAGAAAAGGTCAAATTTCAGTTTGAGGCAAGTATGTAGTGGCTGTGATCAATAAATGAAGAAAGTGAAGGAGAGAGTGAATACTTGTTGTACATGAGGAAATACAAAGGCTTGAGGAGATATTCATGACAGGATATTCAAAGCAACAAGAGACAAGTCAAGAGAACAAAAAGTGAACAATGGAAAAATAAGAATGAGAAATAAAGAAGTCTTGAATATGTACAAGCAAATAAAAGGAAAGAGAGGATGGTAAGTCTAAGAAGAAAGAGACAAACAATGAAAATGAAAGAGAGAAGTGAATCTACTTTAAACGATAATCAAATTGAATGTTTAACTTCTTAGTTGATTGGCATATAACACCAAATTATAAAGAGATAAGGTGTGTACATCTATTGATTCCCTTAATTTCTCTAAAATAATGTAAATGCTTCCCTTAATTTCTTAACAATTATGCCATGCAATGTTGCACCATAAGTAATGTTATATTCATATAGTTCAAGATGAACTCTACCTCGCTTATTTCTATCAATGTTCGCATTAGTTGATATGCAACAGATGAGTGTTAGCTTTAAAAGAAAAAAAAGTAATTACGTATTGCCCTTCTGTAGTTCACCTAGCATGGTTTTGCTTAATGGAATAGGTTTTCTTAACAATTGTACCATGTAGTGCTCCGGGACATGGTTTTTTAATTTTAAATCAAACATACATATCTAGAAATAATAAATGGTTATGAAAACATAGATAGAAGGATATCATACATGCAATGAAATTGAATCAAACATATAGAAGTAATATCGTTATGAAAACCAACACACATGGATATATAAGAATCAAACAAAGCACATGCTCCAGACACACATCTCTAAAAATATGTAAGTTTATAACATGTGTACATCTTGAACTAAGTGTGTCATATATATAGGAACACATGCGGTCACAAAATGCTATATATATAAAATGGACTATATGAAGAAACATGTTCACTAGGACCAGATGGCCCATATATATATCTATGTACATCCAGGTGGACTATGAATCTACTCATGAAACATCTTCCCTCTCTTCGCCCTACTAGAAGTAACATGTCCATGACCTGGGGATGTAGTGGAGGGAGATGCCACTACGGATTTCATCTATGTGGTCCTAGGCGTCTCTAAGCAGGTCTACAACCTAACCTGCACATTCATAAACAAAAAGTTTTTAACACCCAAAATTTTAAAATACATTCAAAATTTCGAAACTTGTACAATTTAGTTAAAATGCATGTGTAATATTACCGCAATGTCATGATCCCTATAAATTTGTCATTGATGCATCGCAGGGACAACAGTAGACTCACGAGGGGTAAGCTACATACAAATAATTATTTTTCAAATTAAATATTTCACATACATACAAAATTTGATATTGTAGATTTAAGTAATAAGAAATAATGAACCTCCAAAATTTAACAAATTTGAAAAATTGTACCTCAGTTAGTGGATCTGCAGATGCTATGACAACATCTACAGTAGCCTCCACAGTCTGCATATATGGAGGAGTCTCTCTGACATTCATAAACTATACAAAAAACATGTACAAATCAATATTAAAAGATCTAGATGACTGCACCACATAATAGAGGTCTAAAGCATGTAATCCACGTGAACTTCCACAATTAGAAACAAAGTGTAAAGAGAAACTAACCTGCTTAAAAATCATGTGAGGCGTGCTAGTAGCCTTATTTCCTAGAGCAAATGATGACCCGTTAGGATCTTGTGTATAAAAGACAAACATATTAATATGTACAACATACACGTGAAACATTATAATAATAATTTATTGCAATCAAATGAAATTAAAAATGTAAGTTTGTACAACTTGAAACTTATGTTTGAAACACGCCTAGCTATAGTAGCTAGCATGTCAACATCGGATGTTTCCTTCACTGGCTCTTGCTATTTAAAATAAAATAAAAAATTAGTTTTTTACATGTATGTATATGACGTACAATCAAATACATATATATTAAAATCTCAAACATGAATTAAACTATTGTGTATATATATTATTTATATTTATTTGAAATTTACCTATGAAAGACCAATATCAGTGGCACCAGTTCCAAAAACATCCCCTAGCATCTCATCTATAGAAAATAAATCATGTGAACCAACAAATGATGTCTCACCTGCAGTGCATATGGAACCACATGATCCACAGTGGTGTGGTGCACTAGAACTGGCACCTCCACCAACATCACTAGATGCAATCTGGTCACTATGCTGGGTCAAAGTGTCAGTGAGCTCCCTCAATGCATGCAGTGAGTCAATTTCCACAACCTCCTTCACTGTAGGAGGGATAATTGAAGGAAGTGGGGGTTTTGGGGCATGGGGGATCCTTGGTTGACCTACGTGTGCACCAAGTCTACTCTGTGTAGAGCCACCTCCTCGACCAAAAAATTTAGAAAAGTCAAAATAATTCGGGACCTCATTAAGCATGAACTCGTAGTATAATTTCTTCAAAAGATAGAGAGGAACCTCATTGTTGTTGCATGGTGGATAATAAAAAACCATCCACCATCGGTCCCAAAAATTTTTTTTGATTCGGTCATCGTGGCACCAATGGATTGGGAATCGTTTACAAGCAGCTGCAGGGGGGCATTGGTTCTTGGGTCAGTAAATAATGCACAAATGAGGTCTTTTCAAATTTTTTTGTCTTTTACGGCCACATGGGATAATTTATCTGCATACCACTACCTACAATCACCTCTAAAGGTATTCCATCTATGTATTTGGTTGGTTGCAGAGTCGACTCTACCAATCAATATTTGCAATGTGTTGGCTAAAGTCATGCGAGATGGATTTGTGGCATGATTTTGTCTTATAGTCTGAATAAGGTTCTTAATGACAATTTTATTTTCTTGGATTCTTCCAACGATATTATTTTGTGTTCCTGCTAGTTCAGTGGCGACAGAAGGAGCCACAAGAGGCAGATCTATGTTTGGAGGAGGGTTTTGAGGAATGTTCCGAGGGTTTTGAGGAATGTTTTGATGGTTTGCACAATTTCGAGCTTGCCGACCAACTGACAAAACAAGAAAATTTTATACATAAACAAACATTTCAAAAAACCCATGAAAATGCAAAAAAAAACCTAAAATGCAAAAAACACCTAAAATGCAAAAAAAAAATTAAAATCGGGGGCTTACCTCCTTGTCTTGGTGGAATGGTTGAATCTATCATGATCCAGAAGTCTGATGAGAAATTTTTAGGTGGTATTCAAATCTCCAACAAAAAACGTCTAGTAGAAATTGCGGTTTGAAATGAAAAATGGGGAAAATGAGGACTCGCGGGACTGCTTTTTTTGTCTCAGAGTTCCGTGATTGCGGTTTTAGGTTCAATTATTGCCAAACCTGAAATTCAGGAACCATGATCATGATTTAAAACCACGATCGTGGTATCCTAATTTCAGGTTTTTATGTCCTTGGAATTGTCCACCAACTTCATGCACTTACCCCGTTACAGGAGGACAAACACCACAAACATGGTTTGTCATAATGCTATCAACTAAGTGATATTTGATGCAAAAAAAGGAAGCAAGTAAAGAGACACTTATGAGGGTTGTTCAACCTTATGTATCAAATATTACAGTTTGTTTGGATGATGTTGATGCAAGTATGAAGTAAGAATTTTTTTTTTACTTTTGTGAGAGGACAAGAAAGGTTGAGGAGAAAGAGTTTTATGAGATGAGTGAGAATAAAGAGAGAGAGCAGAAACAAGTGCAAAAGTAGAGGTATAAAGGGAATGAAAAAGAGGTAGACAAGGTATTAGAAGAGGCCTTGGAGTTGCTTTCACATCCTTGTGATGGAAAGTATGGAATAGTGCACAAAGAATCACTCAAGAAGAAGAGTGAAGATAAAATTAAGGAAGATGATATGGTGAACAAAAGTAAGATCAAATCAAAACTAGAGAAGCACACAATGAAGTGCTTAAGAAACAAAAGGAAGGAAAAGCGAATATAGAATCATTGAATCAAGATACAAGAGATGAAGAGAAGAGTGTGATGGAGACAAGCATAGTGAAGGTGATGAATGAGAAAGCTATGAAAAATTATGAGCAAGAACAAGTTATAAGGGATAAAGAAGAGGCATACAAGCCTCCAAATTTTGACTCTAACATTGTCTTGAACTGTGAATGTACAAGTGTAAATGATTTTAAAGAGGATATGAATCATTTACTAAGGAACATGAAGAAGATGGAAGATAATTTGCATAAGAAAGTGAGTATAGAAAATGACAAAGGAGGATTTGCAGATCACATTGAGGAAGAAGACAAAGAGGAGATCTAAGGAGCACAAATTTAAAGAAAGGATCAGTAAGGAAGGGAGTATGATGAAACATAAGGGCATTCAAGTCAAAAAAATAGTGAAAAATTTCATGAAAAACATGGAAACATAGTCCAAGAGGTAAGAAAATTACAAGGACATAAAGACAACAATCTAGAAGAGGGAATGTTGAGCAAAGAGATGATTAACAATCATTTTTTCCAAGATAATCTATCCTTAAATGAGTTGTACATAAGTTAGATACCTAATATGGGGGTAGAAAAATCAAGAAATGATGATTATTACAAGAAAAATATGGTATGTCAACATTTTGAAGATGAGATGGTTCAAGGAAAACAAGAGGACAAAAATTAGGGAAGTTTAGCAGTCATTCATAGTCAAGAATCAACTCATATAGAGTTTAAACAATATTAAGGTGAAGAACATCATAAATACTACTAGAAGCATCATCTCACTCAAGGACGTGAATGTTTTATAGATAAGAAAACATAACAAAAGCATGAAAGTGTTGTTAGAGACTTGGAAGGAATGGTATAGAGTAAATACCCCCCTCAAGAAGATCATCATCAAATGGAAACAAAGAAAGAAAAAGAAGAAACAAGCTTGTTCATCAGCAGTTATGGGGAAAATTCTTCTTTCCCCTGGGAGTATGATGCAAAAGCATCCTCCTGAATAAGTAAATATAATTTTAAACATTGAATTTTATTTTGATATTGTGTTGGTAGGGTTGTAAAGTCACAAGGAGTCTCCTAGGATGGTTTTGTGTGTGTATAGTCCTTTAAAAATTCAAATTCTACACTTTCCCTCCAAAACTATAACTTTTAGTTTTAAAGGCTATTTTGGCAAGGATTAAGAGTTTAGAGGTGTCTTGTAGGTCTTTTAGGATTTTCTAAGCATGTAATAATACCTCTAAATGTCTAATGGGTCTTGATTCAATGCTTCTAGGTGTCCAAGAGCCTTAGTCTGTGTGTCTTTGTTTGGAAGCATAGGTTTTGGAGTCCTATTTAAGTGATGATGTTGTCTTAAGGGATATTCATAAGACCAAGGGTATAAAAGGATCAAGATTCATTTTTAAGGACTTGTGAAGGTATATAAACCTCTTTGTAACTAAATCAGTCTCATTCCATTCGAATGAGAATAAATAGAAGGGCTCTAAGGGAGTTTTTGAAGGAATTATTGTGCATGCACTTGTATGTGACAACATTTTCCATTTGTTCTCATAATTTTCATACAATTGGAGTGAGATTGAATGGTAAGGAATTCACGTTATTTGGTGAATTTTCTACGTTAGAGAGGTTCATAATTATATTGTTTGGATGTGAGTTGAGGGAATTGTATTAGTCAGTAATAACAACTTTGGAATTCTTGCAAGTGAAATTATGTCAACAAATAGAGGTAAATGCTTAACTCTGAGGTTAGAAACAACTAAATTTGAATGAGATGTAATACCAAAATAAATAATTATTTTGATCATTAAATTCAAGATAATGCTAGGAAAACACTCGAAGAAGGTTCCAAGATTGCATATGGTGTAACCACAGTTACAGGATATAGCAATTTCATTGCATGAATATAATTATGTGTTATATGTCTTTATTTTGAAATGGAAACATTTCCTTTCCTTTTTAAATGTAATATTAAAAAATTAACATGAGATAAATTGTCATTATGATTGATTATTGATCAATAGTTTCACTAGATCATGTTTATGTTGCTAGAATAGTCTGTTTAGGCTTGTTTGGAGGGGCATAGTTGATAAGGACTAAGATTTTGACCCTCTAAGAGGTGTCAAGGATTGAGGAAGGTGTGATTAGTCCCTTAGTTCTCAAACAAATCTTGTAGTCAAGAAAGTTATAGAGAAAACTTGAATTGGAAGCCCACAGTTATCCTTTACCAGAATCAAGGAAAAGAAAACATAGCTTTTTCATTACACATAAGTTGTTAAACCACAATAGGGACGTTCAATAAGGTTTAAATCCTTAGAAAGATTCTGAAGACTGACACGAACATCTTGGATCAATTAGAGTTTAAAGGGATTGAGTTAGAGTCATGTATTAATCAAATTTGTAGCCTCAGGCTTGCACAAATGGATAAACCCTACAACTAGGGTTTTTTGAAGGTGGAAAATAACATATCTCAAGAATGAAATGATAAAAATCCCTAAAATTTGAAGACATATCTGTCTCAGGGTCACCTAAGAGATTTTGAAAGATGTAAGTGATTTCATCCATTTTTGAATAAGTTATCCTTACCATTTTAGGTGACAGATGTGGAAGCCTTAAGAAAAAAGAGCCATTGCAAAGGAAGTGCTCTTTTCCATATTTGTGAAGGCTCAAAACTTCTTGTATATAGTAAGTAGGGTAATGGGTGATGGAAAAACCTCATGATTGGTTTTGAAAGTGATTGCATCCACTGAGATAACCCTAATAAAGTTCAAATACAGGGCTAAAAGGACTAAAATAGAGCTAAATTGCAAGGAAAACAAACTTAAAGTATGAAAATTTATCTTAGATCCTTTGAAAAGTCATTAAACACTTCTAGGAAGATTGTGAGACGAAGAATAAACCTATGTGAAGCTTTGAATTGCTGAAAACTAGCCCTGATCTAGAACAAAGATTGATAACTACTTGCATTAAGAAGGAAAATTGAAGTTCTTAGAGTTGCAAACTAGTGGGTGTTAGTCTAAGTGAAACCTCTTTACATAATTTACTCTATATCATATTGATTGTTCACACCATTGAAGGCTAGGAAGCTTAGAAAATCCTTAAGTGAAATTTCATCTCAAAAGGAACTCTGCAAGGGTGTAAGACTAGGAAAAGGCTAGGATTTCAAAACTTTCTTATCATCATCGCCCCTGTGAAAGTGGTGGGCTCATTTTTCATTAAAGAAATTTAAAATTCTTGAGGAAAATCAAACCTTGGATTTTGTGGAGTAGAGATGGATTCAGATACAAACTTTCCATAAATACTCAACTAGTTTTGTGATCACTCAACATTGACTTTCAAAATGCACCCTTGGTAGAGGTGTCATGGGTTCATGCACATAAGATTTTCAGACAAGAGGTTCACACAGTGTAATATATCTTTATGCAAGATATCTTTACTAGACAATCTAAAAAATTACTTGCATGGCTGGAAGTGAAGCTCAAATTCTCTTTGACAACTTTGACGAATAATCTTTGCAGGAAATTATGGATATTATTCCAGTGGAAATGTGACACAAGATTGGGGTTCATCCTTCTCACCATTGATGGAAAGATTAAAAATGGTTCTTAGATACATGTTTCCAAACCTAATCACTAGCAAAGATTATGAACTTATACTTCCCAAGCTTCCCTTGGTGGAGACACTCAATTTCTGTTGGTTTCTTCAGTCTCTTGTGTGTTGTTGGCAACACAAATTTTCCCCTATTTGGTTTGCAATTCTAGAACCCAAACTTGCACATTTTGCTTGGTATCTTATTTATCAATGCTTACCTCTTGGCTACAAGCTCATTCACCTAGGCGACCTAGAACCTCACCGGTCATTTTGTGAGTCAATTAAAAACCTTATATAGCTTTTCTGGTTATATAAGGGTTTCATAGTTTCATATGTTTCAAGTTTGTGTTATTTTGTATATGTTTCACAGTGTCTTCAAATAGGGTTAACTCTAATGACTTGCTCACATACCACATATTTTTTAATAAATAGTTGTACTATTTATTTTTAATAATACAACCACTATTTCATATTAAATTTGTTTTAAAAAATAAATATATTGTAAACCAGCTTCAAAGTAGATCACTTCTCATCAATCAACAACAAAATACTATTAATTGGTCAACAACAAGTTTCTATTCGGTCAATACATGAGAACACATTGATTTGAGAACTTTCTTCAAAATTAAAGACAACACTACTAATTGGTCAATAACAAACTTCTACTCAGCCAATACATGAAAAGACATTGATTTAAAAACAGTAATCCTCACTAACACAAGTTTCTACTCGGTCAATACATAACAAAGCATTGATTTGAAAACTTTCATTCTTCTAAAATAAACACAATCTAGAAACTTGTAGTCTCTTCCTCATGTGGTCAAATTATTCGCAAGTACATTGCGCACGTGTTTAATCATATCTTTTGATAATTAAATTGGATGAATGGAGCTACCTGAAATCTTTGGAATATTTTATAATTTTTAGGGAGAACCACGCTCCAGCATATTACCAGATAAAATATTTTAGTATTTCATCTTCACTATCAAATATGTGAAATCTTATTATCAAAAGATTTCCTTAGATGGATGCATTGTACCTGGGAATAATTTGACCACAGAAATTATATCTATTCATAAAAATCTTGAAAATTTTCTGCTATAAAGCTTGCAGTATAATTTGATCTAATTCATACTCTGGAGTGTGATTCTTTCCACTCATTTTTGTTTTACAATTGACGTTGTATACCAAAAAATGGGAAATTCAGAATTAAGTGGAGCAATAGCAGCATCTGATAGTCCTACAAAAGCTGTAGCATTCACAATCTTACTCTTTTTGTGTCTTTTCTTTATACTCAAAAGAAAAAAATCATCAAGATTGCCCCCTGGGCCATTTGGGTGGCCTGTCATAGGAAATCTTCACCAACTAGGAAAGCTTCCCCACCGTTCTCTTCAAGAGCTTGCCAAGAAATATGGTCCCATTATGTTTATAAGACTGGGTTATTTCCCTACAGTAATTGTGTCTTCGCCAGAGATGGCGAAAGAGTTTCTAAGAACTCATGATTTGGATTTTGCTAACAGACCTGCAACTGCAGCTGGAAAATACCTGGCTTATAATTATAAGGATGTGGCGCTTGCTCCCCACGGACCTTACTGGAGACACGTTAGAAAAATATGTGTTACAGAATTGCTGAGCGCCAAAAGATTGGAGTCCTTCAGATCTGTTAGAGAGGAGGAAGTTTTTGCAGTGATGAAAGCTATTTGGAAGAAGAGCAATAAAGGAATTGTTGCTGTGGATGCTAGCAAGGCTGTAGTAGCCTTTACGTCGGCTATAATTTGGCGGATTTTGGCTGGCACTAAATTTTCTGATGATGATGTGGTTGGTAACGGGAACGAACTTAGGGAAATGGTACATGAGGTTACTGGTACTGTTGGCGCATTTAACATTGGAGATTTTATTCCTTACATAGACTGGCTGGACTTGCAAGGTATCAAGAAAAGAATGAAGAATGCTCATGAATTCTTTGACAGGGTGATGCAAAAAATAATAGACGAACATGTTAAGGTCAGACAAACAAAGAGTTCAGATGCCAAGGATATTCTTGATGTGCTTCTGGAGATGGCTGAGAGCGATGACCTCAATATTAAAGCAGATAATATTAAAGCAATTATTTTGGTATGCTCCTTTCTCCACGTCACTTACATTTTTTATTTCTTGGTCTGCTCCCATTTTTGTTTTTTTTGGGTATAAACAATTTCATTTATTTTTCTCCCATTGACGATGGATTGTTTTGATTGCAGATTTTGTTTATTGCAGGATTAGAGACAACGGCTACTGCTTTGGAATGGATTATGAGTGAGATGGTGAGAAACCCTCACATAGCCAAGAAAC
The DNA here is from genome assembly GCA_019776745.2 of Taxus chinensis. Classification (NCBI taxonomy): domain Eukaryota; kingdom Viridiplantae; phylum Streptophyta; class Pinopsida; order Cupressales; family Taxaceae; genus Taxus; species Taxus chinensis. The sequence continues at coordinate 885,025,797 of CM034151.1, forward strand.
TGCAGCAAGAAATTGAATCTGTTGTGGGCAAAGACCGTCTGGTAAGGGAATCTGATCTTGGAAGCATGGAATACTTGCAATGCGTGGTTAAAGAGACCATGAGATTATATCCTCCAGGGCCTTTATTGTTACCCCATGAATCTATGGAGGCTTGCGTTGTGGGGGCTCAGAAGTTTGTTATACCCAAGAAAACAAGGCTTATGATTAATGTTTGGGCAATAGGTAGAGATCCTGCTATATGGGAAGATCCCTTAGAATTCAAGCCTGAGAGATTCATGGGTACAGATATTGATATAAAAGGGCAAGACTTCAAGGTGCTTCCATTTGGATCGGAAAGAAGGGGATGCCCTGGTGCTTTAATGGCTATCGGGACTATAGAACTTGCTTTGGCTGAGCTGATGCATTGCTTTGATTGGAGAGTTGAAGGGAATCCATCTGAGTTGGACATGAGTGAAGCCATTGGAACCTCTCTTAACAGAGAAGAAAACCTTTTCGCCATTCCTTCGTTGAGAGCACCAAAATGTTTTTAGATCCTCCTTCCTTAACATAAAAGAGAGGTGTCATGGAGTCCTTCAATGTTCCCTACTATGATATAATGCTTATAGAAACATGCGATACAACCGAACTACTAGTGGTTTATCTAGTTATAGTTTATATTTTCATTGTGATAGAAATTATGATAGGTTTAGTTGTAGTAAGTTTATTCGTCATTTGAAATAATGTAATATAAGTAATCAATTAATATTACTTATTCTGAGTCAATAGTTTCTTAGGACATAGTTTTATTATAGTTTTGGGATAAGTGTCGCTCCTATTTTTAGTTTGTGTTGGTTGTGTAATATCTATAAATATTGCAACTATGTTATCTATTTAATAATGAATAAATATCAATCTATCTTGCATGTTAATCTTGTATATTCACCATTAAGTATACAACTTTATTATGCAAACAATTGAATGAGAGAGAGAGAGAGAGTATGCAGATTTGGGAATGTTAATTTTGGAGAGAATTGTTTTTGGGTATGGATGAGCACCAGAAGCATCACAATATAATGTTAGGAAAATAATGTTAGTGTTCCCATTATTAATATACGAGTTAAAATTGTAATGTGAATAATTATTCACTAGTAATTATGTGTTAGTTAGTAATATATTATTGTTATGTAACAATAATATATTCGTGTAATGCCCACATTTTCAACACCAAAATACCATAGTAAAATTATCAGAATAATTTTTATTTATTTTTACTTTAATTACACGCTACACAACACCACATGATATCCAAATAAAGAAACTCATCATCACATATGACACTTACATAAACATGAACCCACTCATACAATAGGATAACATACTAGGGTACACATCAATGTCTTACTCAAATGATGTAAACCAAGACAATGACCTAATTACAGTAAGAAACACAAGATAGGCATACTCCATGACATGGCCTTTTCATGGTTTACATATTTATTACATTTAGGTTTCCATTGTATGACCTTATAGTTTTCAACAGTATTAGACACATAAGGTTTAGAATTTCCTATTTTTCAAACTTCAATTACTTTATTTTGCTGTTCATTAGTCTTTAACGGAGAATGTGCGGTTGGTTCCTTTCTCCAATTCCATTAGTTATCCATAGCTCATTTGTTAAATAAATTCATTTTAAACAACTATGAATCTCCTAATATTCAATTCTTATGTTAAAGCTTTGTTTCTTGAAAATTGTTTGGTTGGCTATAATTGTCTGAAGATCAAATAACATGGGACCCTTCGTTCCTTTAAGACTAGGCTGCATGTTTTTGTTTAACATTTCACCTATTAAGGTTCCTTTAGAATTTTCCCGTTTCTCTTATAGAGATAGTGTTATATAGCTTGATTGTGATTAGGAATGTAGATACACACATGCACCTTATAATATTTGACTTAAGGATTTGTTTTAGAGAGCCATGTTTACTTGGTTTGGAAAACTACTCTCGTTTCAAGGAGAAAAATTCATAGGAAGAAAAAGGAAGTTTACTAAATCAATAGAAAACCTATCCCGAGTTCATTTCATAGCATTGTTTAATACTAGCAATACACTCTTTTAATCTTAAAGTTATTACAACCAACTATGTAGGTTAACTAATTAAATTGTATCATTCTTGATTCACAATCCATTGCTCCAATTACGAACTACTATTTTAACAATTATATTGCACATGGAAGGGTACATTAGACCTGTTTTCCCGTTATAGATATTTTTATTTGAATTAAGTGATGAATTTCACATTTCCGACTACTTTTGTTCCATCATCTTCAGGATTTACTCTCAATAGAAACAATTTAATTACATGTTTCCACCATACATTCTATTTCCTGAGTGATTTTAGGTTTAATATATTCCTATCTATGCCAAGGGTTTAACTAACTTTCACAAGTCCAACTAGAGTGCAATTTCCTTAACTTGCAAGACCTTGGCTATAGCTGAAGTTATCCCATTCCCAAGGATACACCTTAATATTTCATTAGCATCGTTGTTTGATTCATATTTATACAAACAAAGCATGTGATCATGCATCATATTTGGTTTTTCAATTTATTAAGTTGTTGTATTAGTCATGGAACTCTATTTTATTACATTCATTTTATGATTACATTTGACATTTTTGTTAGCTTTGAAATTGCTCAAAGGTGTTCCTTTTTCGTAGATGGCATTCCATCGATTAATCTTATTTACCCTTTTTAACTAACTACACTTAGGCAGTTACTTTGGCCCTGTATAACATCATTCTGGAACAAATTTATTCCTATAACACTTATATAACACTTAGGGATATAAGATTACAAGGAGTACGAATTCGCACAAGAAAACTCATTTCATTGCTCTTAGACATGCAAGTATTAAGTGTATATTGTAATAGGGATATCCCAAATAATCTTAACCATTACAAAATCCTCATAAGGACCTATTTCAATTATTGATTAAATACGCAAGTAATTTGAAACATAGTCTCCACTCACATAATTAATATCTCACAAGAGATCAATCAAAGGTACAACAACCAATTATCTTGCAAGGCTTTTCCTACCCACTCGGGTACTAAGGGAAATTACACCCAAGGGGGGGTTAACTTGTTCAAGATATGGTCAAACCTACAACACCTAGACATGATCATCTCACTCATCCCAATATGATAGGTTTCAAAACATAAATGCACCACATCATAAAATATCAAGGAAATGGTCCTTAATAAGACATCTTAGGTGTGAAGCATGAAGAGGATTAATGGGATCCGATTATTTTACTAACATGATCAATGTTTTATACATCTGAGAAAGATTCAAATGGGAGGAGGAAGTATAATATGCATTATAGCTAGTTCATTTATTTATTTTTGTTTTAGTTTTGATAAGATGAGATTCTACCTAGCATTGTGGGTGTTGAGGAAATAAACTAATAGTTAACATAGCAAAGGATTAGTTTAATATCTTTATAGCATAAGTACAACATTGAGTATGACTTCACATCTACTTAAACACTATAAAATATAACCACATTGGTATTCAGTTTTCAAAATATACCAAGATTTTTTTTTCAAACAACAATACATATAATTATTCTATGGTAATACATATATTGCAAGTTAAATATAACTTTACAATGAAAACTCATTAATTATAGCATATCACATCCAGAGAATTCCTCTTATTCAGAGTACCTGCAACCAATGTTGCGTCAGTCCTAAAATTGAGTATGGAAATCTCTTACATTCAAGCACCAAATAATGCATTCATCATTTCAAGCAATTCAAACGAATGCAGAGAAAGAGATAGATAGAGAGAGAGAGAGATCATTTCGTCACACATTCACATTCTTTTTTTTCGATTATAAAGAGAATAAAGAAGAGAAAGAAAGTTTAGAACTCATTTTCATTTCTATTCACCATATCATAACGACATACATCACGTATCCATTTTCATTTCTCTTCAAATGCATACAAATTTTTAACCCATTTACATTTTCAAACCAATCAAAATTTCATAATTATTTCCAAAGAGAGAGAAGGGAATAGAGAGAAAACATTATAATTTTTGAAACCATTTATACAAGAAATTGACCAATTTCATACTTTATAAAGTATGAGACAACATTTAAAAATGTTCCACGAGTTGTTAGTAGTTGAATGAGGCCCTTAGATGGTTGGTTGATCTAAAGTTTCAATTTTGTGAAAGCTAGTTGAAATGGTTAAAGTGCTTATACACTAGGCCTCGAACACACTCGTTTTAACTTCAAACAAAAAGTTTAATGATTTCTTATAACTCACATATATACAGATAATTCATCACATCCAATAGAAGGTGATTATGATGATCAAGGCTCAAGACACCAAGGTAAATCTAGGGGTGTTTATTGTAGCAACGTCATAAATCTTGTTGCACATTGAACAGTGGGCCCCAAAACCCATTAACAAAACCAATCTCCAAAATCATTTTATTTGAACCGAGAGTTGGTTACAATTATCCTCTTCATTGTCTAAAGGTAGGTAGAGGTTGATTTCTATTTCACCCAATCGAAGCACCAAGAGCACACCAAAACTAACTGCATTTTCTTATGACGAGAATGTCACGAGCGTGACTAAAATGTTAAATGGCTTAAAGGCTCATCATGTTAAGGTATCAAAATAAATTCCTTAGGTGTTTTAAGGGCCTTAATGATGTCCTAGGTCAACATGGCTCATAAAAGAGACTTTAATTTTTTTTTGGTAAAACTTGGATTGGCGCCCCATGCATGTGGTTTTCGAGATTCAACATTCCTATGATTTAAATATGTATTCAGACACGGTTAAATTGAATTCATAAATTCCATTTGTATCAACTATCCAACATATTTTAAAAATAAAAAATAAAATATAAGAAAAAAACAAGAAATGAAGAAGTGCGTATTTTACTACAAGAGGAAGGGAGATCATACATTTTTCACGACGCTTGCTAGAGACATCAACTAAGGAATTTTCTCCATGGTACTTGACTAGGGAAAAGCCTTTTGTTGAAAGTTTATGATTCCTTTCCACGAATCCATTTTGCGTATATCCAAAAAGCGTAGCCTTCCATGAACCCCTTTTCATATGCGCATTTGTGAGTGATACCACTACATTCCAAAACTTAGCATCACTTATAGGCATTAAAACATTTGAGTAGATGTATTTGTATTGGTATCTCAACCCTAAGTTACCTGTATAAAAATCAGCAAGTGCATTTGCCAAATGCATTTGTCTAAAATGTTCCAAGGCCTTTAAAACAACCCCATTTGAAAATATTTTGTTATCATTACTAAAGCATTTTGTCAAACAATTCACATAGCCTATATGCAGCTCCACATTTTCATACACATTAGGCCATGTCCATGCAGATGAGCCTACCTACTTTTGCATACCTATCTACCGGGGCTTTCCTAACTGCAATACCAATATGAAACCATACCCATTTCCCACTATGATTTTATGGATGCCCACCTCTTGTTGCAAAGATCTTATTCTACCCTATGTGTGGAAGGATGCTGATGGTTTGTGGAGGACATGGAAGGGAAACAAAGGGTGTCAAGTGGAAGAAGAGTGAAAGAGGCTAATCTTGGAAAGATAAACGTGGGAAAACAAGAAGGGAACTTCCAATGTCTTAACAATATAACAACCACTCAGAAATTAAAAAAAGAGTAGGAAAATATATTACAGGGGATACATTACACATGGAACAGGTGTTTAGATGTAGAAGAAGTTAAATCAAAAGAGCTAGGCCTTAGCATGAACTTCAGCTCTCCCAATCCTCAAGCTTTTCTTCATATTCTACGTATAATAAGCAACACAACAACACACGGTAGATTCCTTTCAACTGAGATAAATGAAACCATTTGAGGCACAAATACAGATCCGGTTTAGTTAGTTTGAAGATATTAAAATGAGGAGTAATCAGGATAAGACTTATCTTGAGTCGCAAGGTTGATTTTAGACCAGAAAGTGACAAATTTTTGGATGGCAGTGGGAGCTCCATTAGCATGGTTCTCATTGCTTCTATTTATTTAATTTTGAGTGTAGGCTGCACTCGCTGTCTCTATCCAATCACTACTAAATTTCAAACATTTTATCAGGTTTCACATGACTAACGCCTTGAACCTAAAATAATGTGCTTGTTTTATTATTCAAAGACTATGAGAGGTGTAAAAAGGCATTTAGGATGTGCCATTCTTCCTGATCTATTTAATATGCTAGCCAATATACCCCCCTGAAATGGCATGTTGTCAGGTAGGGCACTACAATTAGTATACATAAATGAGTAAATTGTTGAGGAAGTTGTGTTTTAGGTTGTTGAGCAACCTCCTAGTTTATAGGAAGTACGATTCCTATATATTTGTAATCATGTTTGATGAAGGATAATGAAATAAGTTTGTTGTGTTATTATCTGCAAATCTGCTATATCAATTTCATTTAGTATCATAGCAATAAAATCATGAGAATAGGTAGGGGTGATTATTCAAGTCTCTTACCCCAACATATGATAGTATTTTTAGTTATGTTCACATGAGGAGCTATGAGAAATATTGTGCAGGCGTTAGCTAGCTTATCAAATATATTCTAATTAAATGGATTCTAATCTATAACTAGAAGAATAATAGTTTGTTTTTGTGTTGATAGATTAGTTGTGTGAAACAAATATTCGGAGTCATTCCTGTAATTATTCGTGGGCTTATCACATGCATCTGCTATTTTCATCAGACGTGAAGATATCTTTAAAGGCAAATGCATTGAATCTGCGTGCTTCTTTACTATTGCCAAGATCTGGAAGTACTTTGATCGGGTCAAGTTCTATCGACCAATAATTTTGTTCCTTCTCTCGGAGTTGATTCGTCTAATTCTACCAATTACGTATCCCTCCATTGTGAGTTACAGGAATTCCTAGGACTTAATAAATCTATTAAGCTATATTTGTGAGTGTGCAAGGCGGTCTCTACGTGTACACGACTGATATTAGATTTGTTTCCTTGCCCATTTGCCATCTACAATCTGCCTGCACGTTAATCACGGTGACTATTTGGACAAGGGAAATTCAAATTAGTAATCTAAGGCGCTCAAAGATATGCTTGAAGTTGAGGGTGTGAACATGCTACTCTTAAAATGTTTTCTATATTCTGGCGGTTGCATGCGTATATCAGTCTTGACTAAGTTTTGAGTGCATTTGGAGTCATTCGAACTCAGATAAGATCTCTGCCCAAGTCCTCATCTAAATTATGTGTGTTTTTCTTGGAGTAAAGCGTACATCAAAGTGGTTGATCAAGTATTTAGAATCTGTTGGTGTATTGCTCAGCGCGTTTGAATTGCTATCCATTTACAAACACCTTCTGAGGATCTGCTACGTAAATCTCCCGTGGAATTTGAAAAATACTCATCGTCGTTCATGCAAATGAATTGTTTGCTACACGAACTCAAGCTTGTATACAAACATGTCGTTCCTGGATGCATATGCATTCTAAGCGTTGGTTCCGATTTCTACTTCTCATTCATCTCAGTCGGTTGTCTTACTCTACGTTATCCGGGCCGCGTTTGAGGTCTGTTATATCTTGCATACCAAAACCATCTAGTTTTTCCATTGTCTCCACGTTCACGCAAATAGGTACATCCACGTTCACGCAAATAGGTACATCATCTTTCGTCTGTTATTTCATATGTTAAATAATTTGGGTCTTTAATGCTGATTCTTAGAGCTTGGGAATGAATTTCAACGAGTCTTCTCCGTATGTCTTCCACTTGTGTATTCGAGTCGAATAGTTTAGAATAGTCGGGTCTTATTACGCCGAAGGTGTTCCTCCTATGGGAAAGGCCCCTGTGGACATTTCTACGACTGTCTTAATTTTGACGGTTTGACGGCTGTCTGGAAGTTTGTTCTTTTTCGCCTATTTTTAATAGTTATTTTATTCTTTTTCGCCTATTTTTAATGGTGTTTTTTATGGGTGCATGTTGAATGCAGCGGTTATTTTTAACAGTCGTTTTTTTTTTGCAGCAGCTATTTTTAACAGTCGTTTTTGTTTTTGCGGGGGCTATTTTTAACAGTTTTTTTTCTTGCAAGCGGCTATTTTTAACAGTCGTTTTTATTTTTGCGGGGGCTATTTTTAAGAGTGTTTTTTCTTGCATGCTCAATGAGAGTTTGTGTGACAGATTTTTGTGTATAAGTAGAAGAGGTGTGGGTTTGCAATTTCACAAGATTCATTACGGTGCTAAGGATTTTGGGTTTACAATTTCACAGGTATTTATTACTCTGTTCTCATCAATTTACTTTGAAACTACTTATCTACCTTGGTCACAACATCCAGAACAATGACAAGTTGCAATCTTTGAGTCTAGTAGTGAGCTTATTGATTATTTATTCCCTCACTGTGCTTGGTCTTATCTTGACCTGGACCTTTCTCATGTGGACTGCACGAGTTCTATATGTAATAAGCTAAAGCTGAAAGCTTAGGAGTTTCGTAGTCAGGTTTTTGGAATCTGAGAACCAGTATAAAAAACATGCAAATGGGTGTTTGTCTGTTTTCTATATTGATCTCTTGTCTTCCCTTGGCGTTTTAATCACCCTAAAATACTTAAATTGTTTTATTTTCCTGCACCTTTAGGCTTATGCATCCCTAAAATACTTAAATTGTTTTCTTTTCCTGCATAATGCAAAATTGAATATCTTCACCTTCGCAACCATACTTCTTTGAAAAAAATTAATATGACAACAGAGCTAAAAGAAAACCATAGTACCTACTACCACGCATTCTCATATGTACAGTAATATCTAGATCAGGACTGTCTTCATTCTAAGTGCTGCAGACACTAAATGCCCAGATCTCCACAATATTATGTCGGGTGAATGCCCAACAGATCCTCGAGCTGCACAACGTTGCAGAACACTTAACATTGTCTCTAACCCTCATAGAGTATCAGCATACCTACATCACAGATTCACAATATTTCACAAAGAAATATTGCAGAAGGAACTTGGAGCAGTAGACTTTTGGTACAGGTAATCAAATCTACTTAGTTCAAAGTTATTTCCAAACTACATAGCTAATATTTATGTTCCCTTGTCTTGCAAGTATGAATGGCAACATAGAGGCTCCGCACATGTCCATGGTTTATTGTGGCTCGATAATGTGCCCAAAGTTGACAAAATGGATTAGGAGGATACAATAGTTATTAAGGCCTCAAAACAATACTTTGATAAGTTTGTGTCTACCTGGAACCCTCGACCAACATGCAACTGCTTGGATTTTATTCCCAGGTCACTCCTAGATGACCCTTGCTTGCTAGATACAACCAAAATTCTATCCTCCTCCCCAAATTTAGACCTTAAAGAACTGATTAATCAAGTTCAGTGCCACACTAAATGTTCAAAACAGACATGCCTGCGTAGAAAGCAATCACAGCTCTAGTGTAGGTACAATGCCCCCTAGGCGGCGTAACCACTTCTTCCTTACACATTGAAAGTGATGGGAAAATTAAGTACCTCCCTTCCAGAAATGATGACAGATTGAACATCCACAATTGAACTATGATATTTATATGAAGAGCAAATGTCGATTGCCAACCGGTACTTTTCCGCCATGCTGTTCTTGAGGATATTGCAAAATATGCTTCAAAAGCCAAGCAACGCTCAGAAACATATCACCAAATGTTATCCAGATTTTCAAGAGACGCAGATGCAGATTCTCCAGCACATATCGCGATCCATAAAATGCTAACAGAAAGCATTGTCGAACATGAAATAAGCACACAAGAAACATGCCACATGTTGCAAAAAATGCCACTTGTTATGTGCAATCGTCCATTTGTATCATTAAATGTTGGAAAAAAAATTCTGAGACGTGTCGTTGAAAGTGACACTGATGCAGAACAAACATCCGCTTTCTTATATGCATATAAAGTTCATCCAACAATCATGGAACACCTACCACTTATTCAAGTTGCTCGAGGTTGGAGCTGCAACAAGAATCGTAAAGGTGATAAATGGAAAAAGCGAACGATACACGTAATTGTTCGGGTCCACCCGAGATTTGTGGATGTCCCAGCTCAGGATTCAACGTCATATGGCCTTTTCTGTTGGTCAGAAATCCTTTTATACAAGCCTTTCAGAAATATTGCGTCAGAATTTAGAGAAACCCCACATGACATCAACGGCACTTGGGACATGTTTAAGCACAACTACAAACCGTGGCATGTTTTACGCACAACTGCAGACACAGGACCTGTTACGGATGTTAGTTCTGACTCTGAGCCCGAATGCAGTATTCAACATGAACCATTGCAAGAAATGGCAGGTCTTCACACAACTTCACCCAGGAAACAACACGGGTCTAGATAGTCTTGACATGTTGGGGAAACGAGATTTTGATGTACAGCATAATTGGAACATACATGACGTTCCACATGAATTACAAATAACTAGTTCATCATTCATTGCAAGAGAGAAGGCAAACATAATTAACAACAACATACAGGCCACATCACCATCTTCCACACTTCCTTTGTCTCTAGAACAACAAACAGCTCTTGATACCATACTATACCATTCAGCAAACAAAACCCTTCTACCTCCACTAAGATTCATAATTCAAGGAACGACTGGCATAGGAAAATCATTTCTAATAAATAAAATCCATAATTTATTCACATCACCAACCACATATCCCTCACCTCTACTTGTGCTCGCCCCTACCGCTGTTTCAGCATTCAACATCTCTGCATCCACAATCCACGCAACCCTATGAATTCCAATCAAAGAACTCAAACCCCTTGAAGGTACTGCATTATCGTCTTTTCAAGAGTCACTGAAACATATAGAATATGTTCTTATTGATGAAATGAGTTTCAACAGCCCAAAGTTACTAAGCAAAATTGACAGTAGGCTCCGTGAAGCTTTCCCACACTCAAGAACATCTGAATTTGGAAATAGATCAGTCATCCTCCTTGGCGACCTCGGCCAATTACCATCGATTTAGTCCTCTTTATGCAAGTAATTCCTATGGAGCAACCCTTTGGAAGGGATTTGAGACTTCCATTACATTACAAACAATATTTCAGCAACAAGGAACAACCAATGCACAAGTTTCATTCCGGAATTTACTGCTCCACATGCGAGATTCAACCCCTCTAATTGAGGATTGGGAAATCTTAATGTCTCGCACAGACACATACCTAACTCAGCAAGAGCTCAAAATTTTTAAGGATGCACCGCATTTGTTTGCAAAAAATGATCAAGTCGACTCCCACAACCTACAAATGTTGAAGGCAATGAACGTTCCGATTGTCCAATCCATTGTTGAAAGTAACAAGCGAACTAGACCAAGAAATCCTAATGATGATCAGTTGGAACACAAAGTTCTGTTGTGCAAACAACAAAAAATCATGCTTATTGCAAATCTATGGGTTGATGCAGGCCTCGTGAATGGTGCCACAGGAACAATCATTGACATTGTCTACGACGCATTAATGCAACCACCAGCATTACCTTTATTTGTTGTTTTCAAATTCGATAGATACAATGGCCCATGTTGGGATCCCACCAACCCGTTACATATTCCCACACCCCCTATTTCGAGAGGGAATCGAAGATAATTGCCAATTAAAATGGCATGGGGATTAACTATCCACAAGTCGCAGGGACTTACTTTACACAGAGAAACCGTCGACATTGGAACCACTGAAAGGCAGGGTCCGACATTCATAGATTTCTCCAGACTTCCCTCACTTGCAAATCTGCATATTTCACCTGCTTTTTCATTCAAGAGATACTCAAAAATGGTGTACGTAACAACACTTTGAGCAAGAAGAAAGGAGGAAGCAAGATTACTATCACTCAGCCTATCGTAAAAGCTACCCTCTGCTTTGATAGCACCTCCACTACTACTATACTAAACACTTATTCTATCCAAAGCGACATTAGTGCTCAAGGGGTATCAAATGTAATCATGTTTATTCAAGTGAAAAAAGCCCACTAAAGGCTACTATTAATGATATAAAAAATGCAAATGTATACATGTCCCATTATGTGCACGTAGATCTACAATTATTATATGTTGTGAAATATGATATGAAACTTTAAATGTACAAAGCTGTAACAGAAATAAATGTACACATACAAAATTTCAATCTAATGTTTCAACTCAATTCCTACACTACAACTATCAATCACACACATTATCAACTGTACAATAAATAATTTTCCAACAAAACACCAAGCGAACAACCGATGCACAATTAACACAATAAACCTGAATAAAATACATACAACATCAACTTTAAGATAAATTAACTATTGAAAATGGTTAACAAGTTTGAAAAGTAAAAACAACCTTCACATTAAGTGGCCCATGTATATTTCTACACTTACGAAATCAATCACACCCCTAATCACCATCTACTACAAAAGTAATAATTATACCTCTAAAACAAATAACATATACCGTTCGGTGTTCACATCGCATGAAACACATGCGATTGCTAGTATTAATAAATGATTGGTAAGTCAATATGTTAGTATATACGTTCAAAGTGGTATATGGCTAAATCTATTATGTATCTATTTCTAGCAAATTTTTATCATTTGGGTGTTGAATTTCTAGCAAGTTTTTATCGTTTGGGTGTTGAAGTCAAAGTCTTAAGTTTGTTTTAAAATTTCCACCCATCCAATATATGTCTTTGTCTTTGTTATCATTACCATCATCCACCAAATTTAAGTATTCATCTAATTTTTGTCATTTATAATACAGTTGTCTATTGTCATTAAATGTCTTTTCATCAAAAGTAAGTTGTCCATGTCAAGTCCATTTTAATGTAGAGTCTTCTTGTCTAAGTCAGTGTCGTCGTCAAATGATGTCTTGTCAAAAAATCTAAAAAATAAAATTAAAAAATTACTTTACACATGCATATTCATTGGAATCTAATGTCCAATCGAGGTATGTATAATCGAGCTCCATAATCAAACATGACTGAGTTTGAAAATATTTTGTTATCATAACTAAAGCATTTTGTCAAACAATTCACATACCCTATATACACCTCCACATTTTCATACACATTAGGCCATGTCCATGTAGATGAGCCTACCTACTTTTGCATACCTATCTACTGGGGATTTCCTAACTGCAATACCAATTTGAAACCGTATTCTATGACAAAAACCCATTTCCCACTATGATTTTATGGATGCCCACGCCTTGTTGCAAAGATCTTATTCTACCCTACATGTGGAAGGATGTTGACGGTTTGTGGAGGACATGGAAGGGAAACAAAGGGTCTCACGTGGAGGAAGAGTGAAAGAGGCTAATCTTGGAAAGATAAACGTGGGAAAACAAGAAGGGAACTTCCAATGTCTTAACAATATAACAACCACTCAGAAATTAAAAAAAGAGTAGGAAAATATATTACAGGGGATACATTACACATGGAACAGGTGTTTAGATGTAGAAGAAGTTAAATCAAAAGAGCTAGGCCTTAGCATGAACTTCAGCTCTCCCAATCCTCAAGCTTTTCTTCATATTCTATGTATAATAAGCAACACAACAACACACGGTAGATTCCTTTCAACTGAGATAAATGAAACCATTTGAGGCACAAATACAGATCTGGTTTAGTTAATTTGAAGATATTAAAATGAGGAGTAATCGGGATAAGACTTATCTTCAGTCGCAAGGTTAATTTTAGACTAGAAAGTGACAAATTTTGTGGATGGCAGTGGGAGCTCCATTAGCATGGTTCTTATTGGTTTTGTTTATTTAATTTTGAGTGTAGGCTGCACTCGTTGTCTCTATGCAATCACTTCTAAATTTCAAACATTTTATCAGGTTTCACATGACTAACGCCTTGAACCTCAAATAATGTGCTTGTTTTATTATTCAGAGACTATGAGAGGTGTAAAAAGGCGTTTAGGATGTGCCATTCTTCCTGATCTATTTAATATGCCAGCCAATATACCCCCCTGCAATGGCATGTTGTCAGGTAGGGCACTACAATTAGTATACATAAATGAGTAAATTGTTGAGGAAGTTGTGTTTTAGGTTGTTGAACAACCTCCTAGTTTATAGGAAGTACGATTCCTATATATTTGTAATCATGTTTGATGAAGGATAATGAAATAAATTTGTTGTGTTTATTATCTGCAAATCCGCTATATCAATTTCATTTAGTATCATAGGGATAAAATCATGAGAATAGGTAGGGGTGATTATTCAAGTCTCTTGCCCCAACATATGATAGTGTTTTTAGTTATGTTCACGTGAGGAACTATTGGAAATATTGTGCAGGCGTTAGCTAGCTTATCAAATATATTCTAATTAAATGGATGCTAATCTATAACTAAAAGAATAATAGTTTGTTTTTGTGTTGATAGATTAGTTGTGTGAAACAAATATTCGGAGTCATTCCTGTAATTATTCGTGGGCTTATCACATGCATCTGCTATTTTCATCAGACGTGAAGATATCTTAAAAGGCAAATGCATTGAATCTGTGTGCTTCTTTACTATTGCCAAGATCTGGAAGTACTTTGATCGGGTCAAGTTCTATCGACCAATAATTTTGTTCCTTCTCTCGGAGTTGATTCGTCCAATTCTACCAATTACGTATCCCTCCAGTGTGAGTTACAGGAATTCCTGGGACTTAATAAATCTATTAAGCTATATTTGTGAGTGTGCAAGGCGTTCTCTACGTGTACATGACTGATATTAGATTTGTTTCCTTACCCATTTGCCATCTACAATCTGCCTGCAAATTAATCACGGCGACTATTTGGACAAGGGAAATTCAAATTAGTAATCTAAGGAGCTCAGAGATATGCTTGAGGGCACAGTTACCAAATACGGTCGGTTTTCACTTATTTACCTTATTTTGCGTTTTTCTCCTTTCACCGTATCAAACTCCGTAAGTTTCGGGATTTGCTAATTTAAAATTTAGAAAAATAAAAAACCCAAACCTGCCGCTATAAAAAATAATAAATTTACTAAATCTATTTTCAAAAAGCCAAAAATTGTGGCTAGAAAATTAGAAACAATAAAAAATTCTGTTTGGTGATGTTATTATATTTATAATAGTTGTTTGATATTAATTAAATGCTAAACAAAAGGTTGTAGTTTAATAATTTTTAATCTGTTATATAGTTATGCCTTTCATTATTAAAATTACCATATATTTTTTATATATTCTATTTACCATATTTTTTTCCATATTTATAGTATTTTTTTATGAGCCATTTTTTTTTCCATATTTTGTGTCCACCATTTAATACTCTTCGTATGAAAATTGCTACTATGCTTGAGGGTGTGAACATGCTACTCTTAAAATGTTTTCTATATTCTGGTGATTGCATGCGTATATCAGTGTTGACTAAGTTTTGAGTGCATTTGGAATCATTCGAACTCAGATAAGATCTCTGCCCAAGTCCTCATCTAAATTATGTGTGTTTTTCTTGGAGTAAAGCGTACATCAAAGTGGTTGATCAAGTATTTAGAATCTGTTGGTGTATTGCTCAGCGTGTTTGAATTGCTATCCATTTACAAACACCTTCTGAGGATCTGCTACGTAAATCTCCCGTGGAATTTGAAAAATACTCGTCGTCGTTCATGCAAATGAATTGTTTGCTACACGAACTCAAGCTTGTATACAAACATGGCGTTCCTGGATGCATATGCATTCTAAGCGTTGGTTCCGATTTCTACTTCTCATTCATCTCAGTCGGTTGTCTTACTCTACGTTATCCGGGCCGCGTTTGAGGTCTGTTATATCTTGCATACCAAAACCACCTATTTTTTCTATTGTCTCCACGTTCACGCAAATAGGTACATCATCTTTTGTCTAAGAATCTCATTTCATATGTTAAATAATTTGGGTCTTTAATGCTGATTCTTACAGCTTGGGAATGAATTTCAACGAGTCTTCTCCGTATGTCTTCCACTTGTGCATTCAAGTCGAATAGTTTAGAATAGTCGGGTCTTATATCAATAAATGATTGGTAAGTCGATATGTTAGTATATACGTTCAAAGTGGTATATGGCTAAATCTATTGTGTATCTATTTCTAGCAAGTTTTTATCGTATGGGTGCTGAAGTCAAAGTCTTGAGTTTGTTTTAAAATTTCCACCCATTCAATATATGTCTTTGTCTTTGTTATCATTACCATCATCCACCAAATTCAAGTATTCATCTAATTTTTGTCATTTATAATACAGTCGTCTATTGTCATTAAATGTCTCTTCATCAAAAGTAAGTTGTCCATGTCAAGTCCATTTTAATGTAGAGTCTTCTTGTCTAAGTCAGTGTCGTCGTCAAATGATGTCTTGTCAAAAACTCTAAAAAATAAAATAAAAAAATTACTTTACACATGCATATTCGTTGGAATCTAATGTCCAATCGAGGTATGTAAAATCGAGCTCCATAATCAAACACGACTAAGTTAGCAACTTTCTATCAGAGGAAAGAGGCAAATGGAGGTTGGAGGTCGATCAACAATCTCTTGCAAGTTACCAACATGTCTGCATAATGATTTGGTGACATTTTTTCAGTTGTGCACTTGGTATATGTTCATTTCAGAGTTCCTGTTTGCAATGTGTTGGATTTTGTAGTGCCCAACCCAAAAACCATTATATATATAAACAAAACTGGCAGTATTGTGTGTGGCAAAATGCAAAATCCGTATGAAATGCCTTCGTCAGTCTCCTCCTTGCCTGCACTAGTTCTTGCAGACTTTGGACAACGACATGTCCTAAAAGCCTTCTACGACCAACCATTTTCCTTGGAGAATAATACAAGCACTTTGTTTGAGGTCCAGAGGCGTGAAACAATGTGAAGCATAGGATAAATTGGTAATCCCAATATCTCCTCATTCTATTATACACAAATTGGTTTTTCTAGATCTGTATCTGTTCTGAAGCAGGTCTCCATTAGGCTTCTCATTTGAGTAGACTTTAGGAGAATGGCAGGGAAAAGAGACAAACTCAGAGACAGGATGAAATAATTGACTGAATCTTTCTTTTATTCTGAAATATTTCTTAGAATTTATTTTAAATATACGGTACGGTGCTCCATCCTTTCCACCAAAAGTTGATTCTTCTTGACGATAATGCCCTATCTCAATTTTTCCTCAAATATTTTCCAAACTTTACAACCCCAAAAATTATAAGAAATTCTTTATGGGGGTCCTCCACCTCCATTCTGCTTCGACTCTTGAAATCTTTCAGGTTGAAGATTTTTTTTGGATGACTATAACAGCTCCCGTGTTTGCAAATGGGTTGAACTCGTAGCTCTGAAAGGACTCTAAAACGTCATTCTTTACAATCTGGTAAACATGAATACAATTGGTAGCAAACGTAGGATGGAAGTCCCAAGCTCTCGTTTTTCCTGTAGTACCCATATCAGTTTAGAGCTAGTAGATTTGGCATTTCCTAAAATTCTTGCTAATGTGGAGGGTTTCCACTATCTAAAAAAATGGTTTCATGGAATGCCATGCTAGCTAGATATGCACAAAATGATTTGCAAAAAAATACATTGGAAACTCGCAAGTGAATGCATGTCACTGACCTAAAGCGAGGATGAAAAGCCCCATGTTGTTTCTTTCAACAAACGTCGAATACATGTATGGTTTTCCCCTTTTCGCTTGCATCAAATTTCACTTCATCATTTCAAGATTTTTCAAAATTAAATGTTGAATGATAGGAAAAAATATATATATATATATATATATATATATATATATATATATATATATATATATATATATATATATATATATATATATATATATATATTTCCTTGATGTGAACTCTCAAAACATCAACATCAAAAAAAAAAGAGAAAACTCTAATTTTGAAAGTTACGTGCATGGAGCACCAAACCCAAACGTACTACAAAATGAAACTCTTGCATGACCCCAGGTAACATGTAACACCTTAGGGAACCTTAACCAAGTTGTTTGAAATCATTTAACGCTCTTACAAGTCGTATTCCTAAACCCCCTTAGCTTATCAGTCAATTATGGTGACATGGTCATTTTAATAAAACACATTTAGTTTCGGCTTACGGTTGTCACTTAGCTTGAGAAAAACTGAAAATGACTAACTCCTACCCCTAGACTGCCAACAATAGGATTTTAACCCACCTTCAATTTATTGAAAACACATTCGGAAAATAATTTTGCAAGTGAGTTTTGGGGCCCACTGGTCGCTATGCGACAAGAGCTACTGACGCAATTACGATAACTAGCCCCAAAGTTTCCCTTGTAGCTAGAGCTCTGCTCGTCGTAATCAACCTCCGTTAGACATGATGAATTCTATATGTATGGGGGAATATGTAGGAATCAACAACTTTGTGAATGAACTTGAAATGAATGTGTTCGATGATAAACACTTCACAATTATAAAACATTGAATATTATAATTCAATACATTCAAGATAGATTTACATAGATGAAGAATACATTTTATAGTGTTTGATCTCCCACAAAGGTGGAGTCAAACTTCATCTTTAATCCCTCATATCTCTCTCCATGAATCTCTCTAATCTATCCCTAGGATATCTTTCTCATCCCTTTATTATCTTACACACCAAAATAGCTACGTGAGTTGTTCTCACAACTCACCCAAATACTAATACTAACTATTACAACTATATTATTAATAATATTTTAATTTATTAATAATGTCACAATATATTTGTAACATTCAGTTCCCTGTTGTTAACATTATTAATTCCCAATATACACTCCCCTAATGTTGACATTATAGAAACAACAATCACACTTCTTTCTACAGCTTCTCGCCCATGCATGCTTAGGATATGGATGGTTTTACAGAACAATCAACTACCTAAAACAAAGGAAAGTTTTACAGGAGAACCAATAACCCAAATATCATGTTGTTGCTTTCCTTTGTGTTTTCATCTTCCCACTATGTCTTTCCTTCAGGGAATCATGTAGGAACCACTACTTACTGAATACAAACTTAATAGAGGGAAAATTGAACATTGATATCATGTTCTAGTTCCCCCCCTCAATTTGAACATTTCACTTATTCAAACAAGAACTCTGAAAACATACTGCAAATCTAAAATAAAAGAAAAAACACATACACACAAACTGCCACCACAACTTCGTCTGGCCCCGTCGTTGGTGACTGACGAGAGATTGTTGATTGACCTCCAGCCTCTGTTGCCTCCATCCTCCAAATAATGCACTCTTTACTTAATACAATAAGTCTTCACCACTTTGTTGAGAATTTGTTTCCTCATTATCAGAGTGGGTAGAATTCATATCCCAATCACTTTCTTCATCTATGTTTTCAGAAATGAAGGCTTTATCCTTCAATTTACCATCAATAAAATCTTGTGCTCTTTTCTTACAATACATAATACCATGTCCAGGAGTATTACAATAGTGACAAATAAATTTTCGTGGAACTTGGGAGGTTATTTTTTGTTTAAAAGAAGGCTTGAATCTTCCTTTAGCATATGATTTATTTCTACCATACATTGCAGTTTCTTCTAGATCAATCTTCTTGGTTCTATTTTCTTCTTATATTAGAGAAAAAATTAAATCCGCTAGACTTGGATTTATTTTTCTCAAAGTGAAGAACATATTAGATTAGCTAGGAGGCATGCTATTAAGTAATACTACTTTTGCATCATCATTAAGAACATCAACTTTGATTCCAGCTAATTGATTTGAAATAGAATGAAACTTACTGATATGTTCCACCATACTTTCTCCTTCCTCCATTTTGAGTCCAAACAAGTTTTGTTTGAGTGCCACTGTTATGCTCTCTGCTTGTGACCCAAATAGTTTTCTCAATGTCATATCGATCAAATGTGATGTCTTTGTTAAATCTATGTGATACAGGTAGGCATCAGATAAACCTAGCCCAATAATCATTGTTGCTTTTCGATCCTTACTGTCCCATTTTGTTGTTTCATTTGCGTCGTGTGGTTTATTGATTTTTCCTTCCACAATATCCCATAGATCTTTGTTAATCAATAACAATTGAGTTCTAACCTGCCATGTATGGAAATATTTTCCTTCAAATTTTTCAATTCGATTCAGCATGTCCATGTTGATTTAAAGAATTGGACGTTTGATTCCACCGAAAATGCTTCCGTAAAGCAATTTTTTTTATTTTCACAACTTTTAACTTTTACACTTGACACACAATGACTCTTGATAATAAGAACCTATTTGACATTGACTACCTATTATTCACCTGAACATAATTGACAATATTGATGACAATTTACAAATTTAAAAAACAACACTTTTTAACATACTACAAAAAAATAAAACACTTGAAAACAATTTTTTTTAAAAATAATAATAAACTGGGATTACTTTTTAAATAACACTAAATAATATGAAACCCACTTAAAAACAAATGACACAATGATACTTTTTAGAATAAAAATATAAAATGACCCTATTACACCTTTTGATTAAGTGTACAAGCCTACAAAAAATAATAATTAAGGAATACCTATAAACAAATTCACAAAATATTTTAGTGATGAGTCAACTTCCTGTAATGTGGGAGACATGTGGCATGGATTTATAACCTACAAATTTGTAAATCTAAGAATTAAAAAACAACATATCGACTCACCAATACTTACAAAAATAGATTTTAAAGACCTAAAAACTAGTAAACTAGATTAATAACTTATCCTGAATGGTAGGATAAACTCAAGGCAGAGAGGTGAGTTTATCATATTGACATATAATTCCTTCAACTCATATGCAACTATTCGACACCCAGTTTGCAAGCACTTTTTTTGTTTTGGACTGCTTTCTCGACCATAGCTAGAATCTCCTTTTTGAGTCTCGTTTTACTTTTAGCCACGCATGTGACATCGTAATACTATTGCAATGCTATGTAGAATTTTAATTTGATATTTTATCGTGCATAACAGAATTTTGAAATGTATGGTGATTTTCTCTTCACCCTCTTCTCTCTCTTGAAATGACTATGATACTCGAGTGATTTGAAAACGTAAATGAATTGGGAAATGTAAATTGGTTTGAAATGAAAGTATAGTGGACATGAAGCACAAATGGATATGACATTGTGAATGAAAAATAAATTGTCTCTTAACTTTATCTCTCATCCTTTCTCTCTCTCTAGTACCGACATATTAAGTGCAATTGATTGTGAAAACATGAATGCATGAGAAATGAACTTTTTATTCTCTCTCTCTCTCTCTCTCTCTCTCTCTCTCTTCCATTTAATTGAAAATGTCAAAAGTGATGAATGTGTGGATTTATGATTGAGTGTAGGGGATTTCCATACTCAATCCTAGGAGTGACGCAATGTTGGTTGCTGGTACTAGAACAAAAAGGAGTAGTAAAAACGACACTTATGTCTTTAATAACATATTATTTGAGGGAAATGTAATTGTTCATAATATTTAAGTGATATTTTCATAAATAGAAAGTATTATTTTCATTATTCCCACGATGTATAATTATCGAATGCGCCGAGGATAAATTCGACAACCTTATATTTTTGAAGGATTTCATTTTTACATTGATACTCTCCCTTGACTTGACTGATGAAAAGCTATGAATCTTTGTTGATTTCTAGGATGTGGACACCTAAGATAATAACGGTATTTAGACCCATGATTAAGGCTTCGTATTCAACCATCTTGTTAGTAAATTCAAAGTTAAGTTTGAATGATAACCGAAGTGGAATGTTCCAAGGAGGTATGATAACAACTCTTGTTCCTCCCCGTTCTTGGAATTTAGAACCATCAAAGAAGAGGTTCATTTTAATGGGGATTAATTTTGATTCATCGATGTTGTTGATGGATTCTTTGGGGAATCATTTGTGATGTGGTTGATTATCTAGAAGGGGTGCATCATCAAGTTGATTTGCAATGGGGTGACCTTTAATAGATTTCTGAGATATGATTTCGAGGTATACTTCGGTCATGAGTATGTTAGAATTTGAGGATTCTACTAAATACGGATTTAATCAACTTACATATTACATAATGTTACAATAAATATTACATCATAACATAAGGAAATAAAAAAATATTTATAGGAAATAAATAACACATGTGACACAATATTTATAGTGGAAAACCTCAATAGGGTAAAAACCACTTTGAAAATAACCTTTTACTTTAGAAAACTTATTTTACATCTAGTAATATAACATCCTCCTTTGAAACCCTATTTACCAAGGGTAAAACCAAATCACTTGATTTGCCCACCTTTGATATATTTCCCTAATATATCATATGAGGACCTAAAGTCCTTTTTATATAAGGTGACCGGTTATGTCTCGCGACCCACCTTTTCAACCTAAAATTGTTGACACATACACCTAGGTTTATAATATTTAATATTAGAAATATAATTATTTCATGATATTAAATATTTAACCTAAAGTATATACCTAGGTTAGCATATTTAATAAAGAAATATAAATATTTCATATTATTAAATATTAACCTATATATTAGTGATGGACCCATATACATTAAGGGTTTGCCATACCACTTAATCATTATATTCTAACACTCCCCCTTAATGTTAAGTGGGATAGCATAATATATGCCAATAGATTACCTTCCCATGGTGCACTACAGGATTTACAATCCTTAAACCATAAATGTTTTAGGCTAGCATATGAGTTGAAGGAATTATAACACCTTCATGATACTCAATTTACCTTTTAATACAAAAGGATTTGGAATTTAAAAGATCATCTTAGGATCAGTGGCTAAGTATGATTTTTGAGTTTTACATGTTTTCACAAATTCTCATAAAAGGTTATTGAACCCAAGCATATAAGATTCTTTTACAACCAAGGACCTCTTTAACAATATGTTTATACTGGATGTTTACTAGTAAAATCAATAGCACTAAAGAGTTTACTAAAGACCACCTTTAAGATATTTCTACACTTCTTTCTAAAAATAAGCCGATGAGGTATACATGCCCGAAGGTCTTTTTACACTTTCATGAAGGTCTTTTTTTACACATGCCTGAAAGTCTTTTACAAAAACCAAGTTCGATTAGGAGGTGAAATTGTTATGCGCACTCCCCATCAATGGAAACTCTACAATCCAAGCTTTTCATGAAAGTGACAAAACTTTGCAGCACTCAGGGACTTTGTGAAGATGTCAGCAACCTGCTCTTCAGCCAACATGAACTTGAGATTTATCTCATCACTTTTCACCTTCTCATGGGTGAAGCATATATGTATCTCAATATTCTTCATTCTCTATTGTTGAGCTAGATTCTAAATCAATAGTAATACAATTCTGACCACCACATAGAAGAGAAATATTACCTTTAGCTTCCATGTGTATCTCTATCAACAACAGTTACAACCACATGTCTTCTTTACTTCTTCCATTGTACTTCTCTTCCTCAATAAAAGAAATGGAGACTATTGATTGTATTTCTTATTTCAACTAATGGTTCTTACACCAAAAAACTTGAACACATATCCAATATATTTTTTAACACATCAGTATGGTTAGAATCACAAAATCCATATAATATAGCATTTTTATTCTTATTATAATGCAACCCATAATTGATTATCCCTTTCAAATATCTAAAAATTCTTTTTGCAAGATTTCATTGATCTCTAAAAAAGGTTCCTGCATAAACCTTGAAGTAATTCTTACTATATAGGAAATATCTAATCTATTTATAGTTAGATAAATCAAACTATCAACTAACATCGTATATAAAATAGAATCAACATTTTTCACATGTAGATTTAGGGTCAATATTTATTCAAACTTCCATTGAAGTAGAAAATAGTTTATAATCAATCATAAGAAACTTCTTTTCAATACAATGATTGCACATTGTATTTTGAAAAATAAAAATAGAATGAAATATAGTCATACAAAGAACATGATGTGAGAGACCTAACTCATTCATTTCAAAGTACCACTTCAATTTCTCTTTAATCCTATGAATTAAATCAGAATTGTCACCAGTCATAAGTAAATCATCAACATATATACATATAATGATAATATGCGAGCCTTATTACTTAATGAATATATCATTATTACAATAATAATTAACAAAACCTAACAGTTTAAAGAAGGAAACAATTTTCACATACCAAGCTCTAAGAGCTTGTTTTAAACCATACAAGGATTTCTCAGCTTACAAACATAATTTTCTTTACCAATTTCTTCAAATCCTTTAGGTTGAAACATGTAAAGTTCTTCTTTTAAATTGTAATTCAAAAAAAAAAAAATATTATCCATTTGGTAGATTTCCCACCCAAATTAAGTGGAAATTATAAATAAGGCCTTAACAGTACTCATTTTAGCTATAGGAAATGTCTCAATATAATCAATATCAAGTTTCTAAGTGAAACCTCTAGCAAGAAGTCTAGCCTTATGTTTGTTAATACTACCATCAATATTATATTTTACTTTGTATATCCACCTAGACCTTATAATACTTCATGGCTCAGGTTCATTCAAGGTAATTAATGCATGCTACATATGATGGGTTATGGTCATTTTCTTAAGGTTAATAGGATTTAAAACTTCTAACATAGATTGAGCCCAATTTAGTTCATCATCTAGGAAGATAAGAGTTTCATAAACATCTATAGCATAAAAACATCATCATGACTATTTACTAAATCAGAATCAAAACCATCATTTAGAAGCATTTAATGAAGTAACTTCAAGAGAAGAAGACAACACATGTAAATCTTTCACTAGATTATATCTAGACATTTCATATAAGCTTCGATAATTAACATGTCCTAACCTTTCATGCCATAGTTTTGAATTATTCAAACTTTGAGATATAAAACAAGATGCTGAAGAGAAATCATCAACAGTATATAGACCATTTTTTTGAATTCTTTTAGCTATTGTACTTACATTACTATCATTGATATACTAAGTATCCTTCATACACAGATTTTAGTTGTATTCATACCTCTTTCAGAAGTTTGATATTACCAATGTGTAGAAGGTACTCATCGTTCACATTACGTAGAATCATAGAAAGAGCCTCCTATATTCATTACAAGAATATATTCATGTTATCTACAGTTTCTTGACAACTGGTGGGAGAAACCTCAAATCCTGAAAGAATCGTCTAGAGTTTCCTTGCCATAAATTATGTTTTGACTCAAATGTTGTAGTTAGTTTCATTCAAGATCTAGGTTTTGTCAAGATAGAAATAGTTAGACACCATTGTTTTCCACACCCCATTATAATATACAATGTACTACAGAGTTAGATACATATTTATCAATAATTAAAACAACACTTTTAATAGAATCAGATCTAAAGAAACTATTTGATCATAACTAATTTTGTCATTACAATGCATACTAATTAACCTCTCATGATCAAAATAATAACCCACAATATAAAGGACTCTGCATTATACCCCATATTTATATAAAAAATATTTTCGACCATATAGAAGTGAAGAATAAATCCCTAAGAATGCGCAATATAAATTTTTTGAAAAAAATAAATATAGACAAAGATTCAGCTAGCTTAAATTTGAGGTCTAAATGACCGTCAATTTAAACACAATGAAAATTTCGTGGAATCTACGAGATTAAATTTGACGTCTAAATGACCGTCATATTGTCTTATGTTTGGTCTACCGTGATGGTCATTTGACCGTCAAATTTACTGAAGCTAAAACTTGTTGTATATTTTCAAGATGTTAAATTCCAGAATTTTTTCTTCTATATAGTATTAGGGAGGTTATATTTTAATGCATTATAATAACCTATTATAATTTATAATGTAAAAAAATATACACTTTTTTTTAAAAATGTATATAGTTTATAGAATGTAAATAAAAAACAACATATGGTTCATAAAAATTATAAACTATAGTATATTATTTTTATATAAAAAAATACATAACCCTTATTAAAGGGGTTTAAAGGACATAGACTAGGTTAAAAGAATTTTGTGCAAGTAGATTTATGAGAGTATAGATTAACCTGCATATTTTACAGAGGGAACAAGTAATTTCATCCGACCAATGAAATAAAATGAAATCTTTATTCTCATGAACCTTGTCTCCTCCTTTCATTTACTCTTAATTTTACCTTGCACACATTTAAAACTATGGAAAGATTACAAAATATTTATATAATTCCTGCAAGCTAAAAACCTTTAAACTTTTTATGTGGCTATAAATACCAATATTTTAATAAATATTTACCATACTTCACATGGGAAACCAATAAACTAGCCCTTTTTTTTTAATTCTCTATTTA
This sequence comes from Taxus chinensis, assembly GCA_019776745.2. Lineage (NCBI taxonomy): Eukaryota > Viridiplantae > Streptophyta > Pinopsida > Cupressales > Taxaceae > Taxus > Taxus chinensis. The sequence goes on from CM034151.1 coordinate 885,052,085, forward strand.
TACTTGAGATTTCCACATTTATACATGAGATATTATCTCATTGTATTCTCCAATCCCACTCTTATATAAAAGAAAACTTGTAAATAGGTTTATTTATATAGTTTTTATAAACTATAAGATATAAATGAATGGGGCCGCCCCCTTACATAGATAATATAAATGGTTAAGGACACATGTTAGGTTTTATTTAATAAGCATTAAGATTTAAAAAGTAATCCCTTCATGGCCAAGCAATAAACATGGACCCCCTTACTAAAAAAAAGTAAGCACTTAGGTTTTTTTTAAACATATATAAACCAAATCTAATAAAATTTATATTTTAAGCGGTTTAAACTAACCATATATATAAAATATGATTCAAATGTAGGTTTGTTTCTTTTTTAAAAAACACTATATATGCCTAGATTTATAAGTTAAGTTTAAATATGATTTAAACTTAGGCTTAGAATATGGTATGTTGACTCTTCCCTCAATCCCATGTAATGTTAATATGGTTTAAGGTTTTTAATATATAGTTTTTTTTCAAAACTATATAAATTTTAATATGATGTTTATATAAATTATTATATAAACCTTATTCTATATTATATATATTTATTTAAAAATAATAATATAGTTTTCAAATTATATAGGATATAGTTATAGATTAACTATAAACTATAGTTTTTCAAATCGAATCCTTTTAAAGGGGACCAAAGAACACGGGTATGAATTTACCTTCCGAAATATTTAACCTGTAAACATTTGAAATCATAGAAAAAATGAAAAGTATTTCATATAGTAATAAATCCTTTCTTTTTATGTATATGATTTTCATGCAGGTAAATATTTGAAGCCCCTTTCACTTGTGCACACATCAATCTCTAAACAAACATTAATTCCGTATAATTTACAAAATGTAAATGAAAGTAAGAATCATATCATATTACATCTCCCCCAAAACAAATTAGGGATTTAAAATTAAAAAACCCTAAAAATTTTACCGAGAGTTTAATTGCAAAAATGTAATGCCAAAATAAATTGGGAAAAAATGAATGGGACCAGATACTTTTAAATACCCTTTCGGGTTGGTTGAAAAAACCCGTACAAATTAAATAAATAAAATAAAAAACATTTTATCTTAATTTATTTAATTTACCTCACTCTGTTACCATGTTAGAATTTGAGGATTCTAATAAATACAGATTTAATCAACTTACATATTACATAATGTTACAATAAATATTTAAATAAAATTACATCATAACATAAGTAAATAAAGAAATACTTACAAGAAATAAATAACATAGGTGACACAATATTTATAGTGGAAAATCTCAATAGGGTAAAAACCACTTTGAAAATAACCTTTTTACTTTAGAGAACTTATTTTACATACAGTAAGATCACATCCTCCTTTAAAACCCTATTTACCAAGGGTAAAACTAAATCACTTGATTTGCGTACCTTTGATATATTTCCCTAATATATCAAATGAAGACCTAAAGTCCTTTTTATATAAGGTGATCGGGTATGTCTCCCGACCCACATTTTCAACCTAAAATGGTTGACACATACACCTAGGTTTATAATATTTAATATTAAAAATATAATCATTTCATGATATTAAATATTTAACCTAAATTATATACCTAGGTTAGCATATTTAATAATAGAAATTTAAATATTTCATATTATTAAATATTAACCTCTATATTAGTGATGGACCCATATACATTAAGGGTTTGCTAGACCACTTAATCATTATGTTCCAACAAGATAGCTTAAAACATCAAGTTATGCGTTCATTATGATAAGGTTTAGCGTGCATGGATTTTAGTGGATTAAAGTTGGTGATGACATACTTCTTGTGATTGATGAGATAATGTCGAATTTTAGAGGTGGTGAAGTATAATACACAACGCAATTTTTTAGCCTTACTGTAGCATGTTTCATACTTGTGGAGTGTCCGACTAATGTAGCATATGGCTTGCTCATGACCCTAATTTTCATGGTGGGAAAGAATATCTTCTAGAGCATGCTTTGAAGTGGATATGTATAAATAAAATAAATCCCCTTCATGAGGTGTAGTAAGCACAGGTTGTGATAATAGATATTCTTTGATCGTTGAAGGATTTCTAACAATCAAGATCCCAATGAAATTTTATGTCTTTGCGGAGAAGATGGTGAAACGGTTGACAACTGTCAGAAAGTTGTGATTTGAAACGTTGAATTGACTATGATTTACCTTAGAGGCTACATATTTATTTAAGATTAGATGGTGGAGGAATTTCAATAATTTCTCTAACGTTCATTGGGTAAACTTCAATACCTCGGATGGATATGATAAATCCTAAAAGTTTTTTTTTTGTGAGAACCCCAAAGAAACACTTTACAGGATTAAGGCAAAGACAAAATTGGATGAGACGAGTGAAAATTGATTCAAGGACATCAAGGTGGTGTTTTCATGATTTGGACTTTCCTAATAGGTCGTCAAAATAGTATTTAACAATTTTTTGGATGAGGTCATTAAAAATTTATGTCATGGCACATTGATAAGTAGCCCCTCTATTTTTAAGGCCAAATGGCATGACACAGTAGCAGAAATTTCCCCAAAGGGTGATAAAATAAGTTTTGTGTTGATCGTTGAGGGCGATGAGGATTTGGTTATAACCTAAAAAACCATCCATAAGGGAGAGCATTTTGTGGCCAACTGTTAGGTTGACGCGCTGATCTATGTTTGGAAGAGGGAAAGCATCCTTTAGAAAGGTGAGGTTGAGATCCCTGAAGTCTGTGAAAATGCGTATTTTACTTGAAGCTTTAGTTATAAGGACGATGTTAGAGACCAATTTTAGATAGTCAATGGGTATGATGAATTTGATAGATAAAACATGTTGCAACTCTTCCTTAACAAGGAGAGCTATACAGGGATGCATTTTACATAGTTTTTTTAATTGGCTTAACATCAGGATACATGACTATTTTGTGTATGAATATGTTTGGATCGATTCCAGGCATATCGGTGTATGACCAAACGAATCCTTGGTGATTTTTTTTAAGAACAAAGTGAAATCATTTAGTTCCTATGGATATAGAGATTGACCGACCTTAACTATGTGTGGATCCTGAGGGGTGCCTAATTTAATGTTGAGGGTGTATTCGTTAAGGAGAGTTGGCGTATTAGATGGTAGGGATTTCTGAAGAAAACGGTTTTCATCTCTTATGTGGGAAAGGATATCATGGTCATCCTAACACTGGAGGATATATATGGTAGATGATTCTTCACCAACAATTTCTTGCTAGAAAAGGGGTAATTATTTAGTGTAGTGATTATATTGATAAGTGAGTGGGCCTAAAGATATAACATTGATTAAGAAAAGTTATGTGGAACAGGTACAATTTCTTCTATGTCCATAAACTATTTAGGGTTTACTATATGAAACAATTGTAGTTCCAAAATAGTTATGGATGTGGCAGGTTCAAATGTAGTGGCTTTGCACATTCCGGAGGTGAACCTTTTATAACCTAAATAACTTCTCTCATAGGCTTTAAGGAAACGCAAGACAGGTTGATCATGGGTTCCTTATTCATAGTGCCTGAGGCCAAAAGCTCTCCATGCACAACGATGAAGATACATACAGAATAATTTTGGGTTATCAAGGGATTTGAAGTTTAATGTGAAAGGTATAGTGTGGTGTGGGTTAACAACATGGGATGGAGGATTATCAAGTCCCACGTAGACAATATTTGTTTTGAGATAAGCAGGACCATAAGATATAATATCTCCTACGTTTGGGTCGTGCATGGTTTGTTTTTCAGGGAGACCATATGTTTTGGGTGAAGGGATGGAATTAAGCATTATGATATGCTATTCCCCAAGCATAAGAAATTTTACAGCCTCACTTAGAGAGGAATCATCTGATAACTTGGAATAAGGGATGGATGTGCTAGTAGATGCTTCATCAGATGAATTAGGTGTGCATTTGGGTACTAGAATGTAATTTTAGCGGTACATCATGTAACAGTCAATGAATTTATTTGGATCAACGAGCACATTGAAAGTTTGGCCCTTGTGTTCATACTTGAGACAACGATGGAGGGTGGAGGGAACACAATTCATGGTGCATATCCAAGGATGTCCTAACAAAATGTTATATTGAAACTCTCTTTCTATAATGTAGAAGAGCTTCGGTAGGGGTTTGACGCCAACTTTAAGTTGAAGTATGATAGTTCCTAATTTGGGTGCAATAGTGTTGTTGAAGGATCGTAATAATATTGTCATTTGAGTGATAATATTGTTATGTAGTTTGATTTGGTCAAAGGTGAGGGAGAATATGATATTAATAGCAGCACTGCTATCAATCATGACACTCTTGATAGAGATGTCATTGATTTGAACAGTAATGAAGATTGGAATATCGTGGTCCTCTGGTATAAGAGAGGTAATTTCAGATGGTTCAAATGATATAGCGTTGGATGCTTTAAGGGTACCTACAAACTTTGTAAAAGGGACTGGATCAGTTTTTGGTACGGTGATGGACTGAAGGGCTTCTAACATATCTTGTTTTTGAAAAGGTGATGTTTGAACTAACTTGTAGAGTGATATTCTGACAGGAGATTCCAGTGTAATGTCTTGATGATAACCTTTTAGATGGTAGCGAAAGGGGGTGTTGCTGATTGAATTGAGATTTTAGCTTTGGATGACGGTGTTTGATTGGACTCCTCTGGAGATAAAGGAATAGATACCTTAGGTTTATCAGATCAAGTTAATAATTTAGGAGGTGGGGGGATAGCGATGAAGTTTTTACTTTTCTTAGGCTCAGATGGATCTTTGTCATAGTTTTGGGAATGAGCAGTGATATGTACAACGTCGACTTAATGAGTAGTTTTTCCAAGTTTTGGTGATGACGATGTTGATGTTATTGTTGTGTTTTCTTGAGAAGGAAGGAAAAGCGGACTACTAATTTCCTAAAATTTTAAGTGAAAAGCCCTACAATACTCTATGGAATGGACACGTGTTATGTGGCAATCAAAAAAAAAAAAAATTCATACCAAGTAGATTTCCATCCATGATGATTAGATTACTTAGGAGGTGGTAATGTAATAAGTGACTGTTGAAGGAGGTCATCTAGGATGGTGTCATAATGCCCCTTAAGTGTAGACGTAAATGGGGACAAGGTCACATCTATAATTCTCTCAAGAGGAGGTAAGATAGATTTGTTAGTCACAAATTTTTTATTTGTTCATCGTGGAGGCTTTATAGACGTTGCAGACAGTGGTGGATGAAGAGCCTGTATGAGTGGTCATTTGCGTGGATAGTTAGATTGTGTGACGGGTAAAGGACAAGGATTGTGTATGGGTGGTTGTTGCTGAGGATAACTGGACTGCGCAATAAGTGAAGGCAAAGGACCCTATATGGGTGGTCACTGATGATGATAGTTGGACTATGTAAAAGGCGTAGGATATGAAGTTAATGTAGGGGTTTGGTAAGGGGAGTTTTTATCCTAAAATAATAGGGTGATCAACAAGTATAAGGGAGCAAGGTTCGTGCAAAGGAATTTGATCTAGAATAATATATTGAGGGATTTTGAAGACCTGAATAATACCTTGTTTATGAGGTCCTTTTATGGTCTTGGATGAGTTGGGTGTGGTTGATGAGGATGTAACAAAAGGGTCAGATTTCCCTGAGATGGAGGGTGTTTTACTTTATTTTTCAAATGTGACTTTGGGTGGAGTTTCGGGAGGTTCAGAGAATACAGGTACGGATTCAGTAACGACATTATATGATGATGTAGGAATAGTTTTAGTAATATTCTCAATAGGTGCAGATTCATCATTTTTAGTTTTAGGCTCATTAGATGTTGGTGTTGACTCTGCAAGTTTTGATTCGGTTGGCAATGAGGTATATTTAGGGATCAATTCGATTTTTTTTATCGTATTGATGGTGTGGACAACGTTTGTTTGTGGTTGGTCTTTAGATGAAGGATGGTTGGGATAAGGTTGCTTAAATATGTAGAGATTTTTATTTGGGGGTGTGTTTGGATTGTCTAAGTGAAGTTCACCCTTGTCAATCAGATCTTGAAGTACGTTAGGGAATGTGTGACACCTTTTGATTTCATGTCGATTAATCCTATGGTATTTTTAATAGTCATTATCACGATACCAAATGGGTTTTAACATTTTGATGGGTCAAATAGGTGGGAGATATATCATGTTGGAGGCATGCAATTTGTAAAAAACTGCATTGTAAGTCTCTCCTATAGGCGTATAGCTATGTTGTTGACTGTGGCACTTGGCAACAAATTTTTCCTTGGGGGAATATTTAACTATGATGACATTAGTGGATTTCTTAGACTTACTAGTTTTGGTTGGTGACTTAGATGGGAACTCAAATTTTGGTTTATTAGGACAGAGTTTAACCCAACCATTTTCTAAGGCTCAGAATTCCAATTTATGCACCATGGTGAAAGCCTCATCAAAAGTTTGAAATGATTGGATTTACAATGTCGATGAAATATGTTTAACGTATGCATGGTTGAAGACTTTGATTCATTCTATTTGTGGTAATGAAAAGGATAGTTGATTAACTACACTTCTCCAGTGGGTGACGAAATCATAAATAGATTCGTCTTTGAATTTCTTGATGGCATATAGATAATTGATAGTGAATTTGCGCGTGTTATGTTTATAGCAAAGTGTTCTAAGAAGAGTTGAGAAAGTTTTGTAAAGGAAAAGAAGGAATGTTGCGGAATTTTATCGTACCAATCTATGGTAGTACCAGAAATATACATGGGGAATGTCCTCAGGATAAGGTCTTAGTCGTGAGCTATTAGATAGTAGGTGTGGTGGAAGGCACAGATGCAATGTTGAGGATATTCCTTGATGTAATATTTGATGTACTTTGGAAGTTCCCAGTGAGATGGATAGGCTTTATATGGAACTTAAGGGTGAATAGGCTCATTGCAAATCTGGTCATAAGAGATCACATTCTTTGATGAAGATGAAGTGGCTTTAAGAATATATAATCAGTTTGGGAGGGCTTGGAGGAGATCAGGTTGAGTTTGTTGTTGTGAGGATGAGCCAGGATTAAATAAAGACTGGCTAGGTTGTGAGTATGTCTAATATTGAGAGGACTGCCTTACTGGTAGGGGATGTTTTCTTGGGGAACATTTTGTTGAAGAACACTTTGCTGATAAGGGGCATTCTGTTGCGAGATATGGTATTGTGGAATGTTATGTTGAGGTATGTATTTTTGAGGGATGTTTTGATGATAAGGGATGTTCTATTGTGGGATGTTTTATGATATGGGAAACCTTGTTGGGAGGCTATAGGCTATGATTTTTGTATGTACTTGTATTGTAATGGAATTGATGTATGAGTGAGTGGTTGTGAATATCTAAGTGAGTGTTGGAAGGAAAAAATAAAGGCGGTAAAGGACGATTCCTATTGTGGAATGCTTTGTTGTGGGATATTGTATTGTGGGATGTTTTATAGATGTGTATAATGTGGAATAGAGATTAGTGGTTGATATAGTTACGATATGTATTGTGAAACAGGGATAGTTCTAGCAATGTCACTGGTATTGAACAGTATTGTGGTTATAGGGATGGATATGGTGATGTTTTAAATGAGACTAGTAACCTTTTGGGAGAGTATAAAAGTAGAAAATGCCACGAAACTTGGTGGAGGTGTTTGTATCTGTGAGGAGGATGGCAGAGTGGATGAGGAAGTGGTAGTATTTCTTAAGGGAGGTGTGGATCCTGTAGAAGGGCTTGGTTAAGATGTAGATTGTTGGGTAGCTTTGTTTTGTGATGAAATCATGTGAAGGTCATAAATAGGGATCAAAGAGACATCCAATATCTAAGGTTGACTGATGGAATATTTTTCATTCACTGTTTCAAATGTATTTCTAGGGATAGAAGGTATTTTGGGTTGACTAATGTTTGGTGTTTCATATTGATTTGTTGAAGTGTATGGGTACATTTGTTGGATGATCAAGTACCGACTTTGATCAATGAGATGTGTAATGGCAGATGAAGGATTGTAAGTGTATTGAATGTGTTGGGGTGTATATGGTTGCATATAAAAATTTCTAGTTACCAGATAAGCATTGCGATCAATAGGATTTTAATCTAACATATCTTCAAATACAAGGTCTCCTCTATTATAGAAAGGAGGTTTAGATGCTTCTGGTTGAGGACTAGAAGAAAAGGGGTGTTTTGTTTCTTGTAGTCCAAACACATGACAGATTTTACCATGATATTGATGTGGGGAATGAAATATGTGTTGTCCCATTTCATCATTACAGTTGGCCCCTAATTCATTCCCAGTCGTTTGGGTATTAGAAAAGGGATTGAATGTAAATGTTTGATACTATGGGATTTGTTGTTACGTTGGTGTAGAAAGTGTTGCAGGAAATTATCTACTATAAAATGGCACATGTTAGTGAAATTTAGGTGGTGGAGTGGACATGTTTTCAGAAGTTTGGTTATGAGCTTGTTGTGTGGTAAGTAACATGGAAAAAAACCAAACAAACACCTAGAAAACACAAAATAACTAACAAGGTTAATTTATGAACAATAAGAAAAAGCAACAAAAATTATTGTTTTATATTTATTTTGATTGATTATAAAAAAGTGAATTGCGTAAGATGGTTAAAGAGGGTCCTAGGAAATGGTCATCTATGGTTGGTTTCCATATTTTATAACGGCGGAGTCCTGGATATACCTGAAGGTACGTGAGGCCCAACTCTATACTACTGCCAGTTCAGGCATGTATATTGGGGCCGACCCCCTCACTTCACGGTCCCGCTGTGATAAGGGAGTCAGGTGTTGAGGCTGTATATACCGAAAAATAGGAGATTATACTCGGAAAGAACACCGAGTCAGATTCCCTGTTGGGTGATTGAATCCTAATAGGTTTCACTTGGGTTGGAATTATTTGAATGTGATTTTGATTTTGAAGTGATTTGGATGTGTGTGGGGGAGTTCAAGTGAATGCAAAAAAATTTCCTCCTAATTAGACTATGTGGATCAAGAAGGATGCATATGTTTATTTTAAGATTTGAAACGAAGTGTTGATTTCGATGAAGACAGCCAAACAAAAATGCAAACCTTGAAAGAAAATGGAAGGTTTTAGAACTTACCATGAGAGTGATCCTTTTTATTATTTTAGATTTTTTTAGCAAATTTCCATAGCGATAAATTAGTAAATTTAGTAAACAAGCCTCTCAAAAATAGTATCCTATAACCAGATTAGAGAAAACTGATAATAGAAAGTAAGAAGTTGAAAGAAAACTGTGAGATTATAAGAAAACATAGAGATAAAATGCATGTGATTGGCCCAAATGCAGACGATTAGGCTAATCATAGGAGATTATTACATAGTGAAAATAATTAGTAAAATGAAACAAAAGAACAAGGAACAAAGGTCCCATCAGGTGTGCGATAATGTTGATGACAATTTCACCTTCACAATTTGGTTAGTTGTTTCAAGGAGGTAAAACTGAATCAACCTCGATTATTACGGGGTTTCCAAGGTACCCGCGGATGATTGTGTTGGATGTTGATTGTTACACTCCATGAATAATGAATTAAGATCCTTTCATATGACTGCATCTACAATCACAAACACTACACAAGATGGATTTAATAAAATGGGTAGATGGGTTACCTGAAAAAGGCCAGTTCCAAGAAGCCAAAAAACTTCCTTACGTGGATGTCAACCACAATTTTAGAAACACTTATGTTTATTCATGACAATGGGATACAATATAAGATATATAAAAATGTGATAAAATGGTTATCACTTATGTATTCTATTACATATATCAGCTGATAATAATGATATGGAAAAGAAAAAAGTCTAGAATCCGAAATCGGAATGTAGGTCAGTATCTAAATTATCATAAAAGTTAGAGCCTAATGAACAGGCTAGGTCATCATCCTTAGTGAAGTATGATTCATGTTATTTGATGTAATCATCGACGAAGAAGTCAAAAATTTCCCGCCAACCCGAATTTTGCCCTAAAATTGCCATTTTTTCCCTAAAACTTCAGAGGGGCATATCTTTCGATCCCAAGCTTGGATTTTCACATTCTTTATATCATTGGAAAGATGGTGAAATTATCCACATGATGGACTATTGAATTTTGAATTTTGATGGATATTTATAGGAGAAAATGTGGAAACATCTCTGGCATGCAAAAAACATAGCAAACATCCCCAACCACCAAAATTAATGAAGTATGGGCCTCTTTCTTGCTCTGCAGAGCAATGTACTTTGGTGTATGGTTTTTTCCATGAATCCCATCACTTTGTAGGTGAAATTGAAGGGATTTGTTAGTGGTTGGAGTTCCAAATCAATTTACCCGTGTTTTCTCCTCTCTTCCATTCTACTCGATGGTTAAAAGCCACATTTGGCTCATTTGTAACGATTTGTTCATCATTCTTCTCTGAATCTCCCTTATTTTCTTCCCCAAGGTCAAAAATAGAGTTTAAACCTCCTCCCCTACTCTGTAATGGCAATTTTTTCCTCTTACCAAAAAAATGATGTTTTGTGCAAACTTTTGGAGCAACAAAAACGTGTTTTGTGATGCATGTATCCATCCTTGCTCCTTTTTTTTCTTTTTTTCTTCTTTCCTCTCTTCATTGTAGGTATTTGTGCATGTTTGGATGTTCATTGCAGGTCTTAGAGCTATGTTCATGGAATTTTGGAACATTTTTTGTGTGAAATCCATCCTTGGTTTTGTGATGCACTTGTCCATCCTTTCCATTGCTCACCTTTTCTTGTTCCATGGTAGTTTTGATAGATGTTTAGCATTTTCCTTCTCTGGTGTATGATCGTTTTAGCGTAGGCTCTGTTTTTCCCTATTTTCTCTCTCCCTGTCTCCTTGGCGTAGTTAGATTAGGATTAGATTAGCTTGCCTCCACTAGAATAGCTTGTGGCAGGTAGTTTAAGAAGAGGAACCACCCATCTCTGGAGAGCTTTCCCCATTTGCAAAGGCCCCACACTTTGGGAAAGCTCAATGTTGTGCATTCACACCAAATGACATTTCCTTACAAAAGTATATCCATAACTCATTTGGGGGTGCTGTGAATTTGCACTAATAGTTTTGGCACACCTGGTGGGACCTTAGAGGTCTTCCAATTTATTTTTTACAAGTTGGTGTGTTCCTATTAAAGATTCATCCTTTGGAGGCATATTCAAAAGCACATCTGGAGACTCCATCTGGTAAATAACCCATCTCAAAAGTTGCAGACCCTCTTTCCATTCATTTTCCATTAATTTCTATTGATTCTTCTTTCCATCCCTTTCACTCTTTTCCATTCCATGAAGTTGTGCAATCATGACTTCATTTCCCTCATGGAATTCACATTTACAACAGCAGTGTCATTCAAATCCACCTCCAACATGTTTCTCAAATCCTCCAGATCAGCATTTTGATCATATTCAAAACCGGTATGCATACCCATATGAGCAATGCCAAAATTAGTTTGGTTATGAAGCATATCAAGCACAAGAGTATGCATATGATGAGGGCAGTCAAGAAGGAAATGCAGATCTGTTGGAGAAAATCCAAAAAATGGAGATTGGCATGGTGCAATCTAGGGCTCAAGCACAAATGAAAGCATTTGGAATCGGTTGTGGAGCACCTTGTCCATGGGTGGGACCTTTTCCAAGGAATTATAGCCCTCAAGAGAAGCTTGACTTCATGATTGCAACGCTGCCATTACTTACAAAATGGACTAAGGGAATAAAGTTGTATGATAGGAGTATTCAGCAACCTTGTCAACGGGTAAGCACACCATCTCATACTCTTTCTTTTCCTCTTTCTCAATCTGTATCATTTCAAAAATGTCAAGCTTCAAGTTTCCCATCTGCTGTCCCAAAATTTGATTTAACTATCTCCATCCCCTAGTCTTCCACCTCATCTCAATTCTTCTGTCATTCTCCCTTCCAAACAGTCATCCCCTCCACAAGAGCTAAAAGAAATACCTCCCATTCCAAGGAAACAAGAAGTTTCATCTCCTCCACCACCAAAAATAATTGCAAAATCAATTGATTTACAACCCACCCCTCCTCTTGCATTCCCAAATCCATGTTGGGAGAATGAAAATCAGAAAATCATTCATGAAGGAATAACAAGAACAAGATCCAAAAAATGATGAAAAGATTAAAATTTTGTTGAATTTGGCTCTTAAATTCAGGATTACAAAAATCCCCTTGACGGTGAAACCAATAGAAGGAGGTTAGAGTTGAATAACAAGTGGTGGCCAAGGCTGATTTTGTTGTAGCAAAAGAAGAGCAAAAATAAGAAGCAGATCAGCAATCATTTTTCTCTAGAATGCAGTGTCTATTTTGGCACTCTACTTTAAGGAAATACTGCACACCTAATTCAAGTTGCACAATCCGTCATGGAAAGAAGCTCTGAAGAAGATCTTGTAATCCCAACTTGTTCTTTAGAGCAACAAATTCAAGAGTTTTATTTGACAAACTTCATGCTAGAGGAAGAATTTAATCAAGAGCAAGATTTTCTTCAAGCAGCAGACGAAAGAGAAGCTACTCCAAATCCAAAAGAAGAGGAGCACATTCCATCTGTGGCGGAGAAAAGTGCAGATCCAAAAGCTTTGAGCACGAAGCAGGCTATAGAAGAACCTCCAGTTATTCTTTCTACTTCATCTCTCTCAAGTTCTAGTGTTGAAGAAGAGTTTAATCTCTCGAACTCAATGTTGGAGGATGAAAGAAACCATGGTGATCAAGTTGCAGATCAAGAGAACATCATGGGAGAGGTTGAACATTTGCACCAGGACAGCAATGAGGTAGTTTACCTATCTGATTTGGAGGACTGTTTTGATGGAGAGGAACCGGTTGAAATCACGTCATTTTATCCTTCATCGCCCACATTCCAAACACAAGAACCTGCTACCATGAAGGAGATCATTCATTTGCAACAGCCTATATTTTATAACATCCTTTTGGAGCCAAGATTAGAAGATATTAATCTTCCATGTTCTTCATTGGAGGAAGAAGGAAAACATCAGAAGAACTTCATCACTTCTCCCACATCATCCATCCAAGAAGGTCTACAAGAGGACTCCATTTTTGGAGTTTAAAATCATAGCAATGGGCATATGAAATGGATCAGACCTTGCCCAATAAGTTATTTTGCTTCATTAGAGCCAAAGGATAAGTCACAACCAGTCATGCTTGCTTCTAAGCATGAGGATGAGCATCTAAGCACCAAGGATCAACTGCAATACCTCTACAATCCAAATGCAAAGCAACTAACAGAGGTATCTAACTTGTTTTCAGTTGACACCTTGCTGATTTGGGTAGAATACCAGCTTCTTGTTAATTTTCCACTCATCTTAACAGCCATGATCAGCTCCAAATCAATTGCATGGCTTCCCTTTTTGAATAAAGGAAGCTATTTTACACAACCAATTGTTGGGTTTGTTTAGCTCACCTTTCCTTCCAGTTAGAGTAGAGTAGGTAGGTTTTCTTTTAGTAGAAGAAGTGATTGTGCACACTCTGCATATCCCACTTGGGGTATGTATGATTTCCAATTTTTTACATAGTTTATTGTAGTGTTGGTTTTGCTCTTGCACAGTCCATTTCAGTGGCATTTTGGTGAAGATCAGCTCCAAGTTTTAGTGGGTTTCCAAGTGGCTCAAAGGTCATAGGGTTTCATAGTTCAGATCAGAATTGGTTATCAAGCTTGACTCCATGCCAAATGGATACTTCAAAGGCAGTTGATCACTTCATCTAGTAGGCAGATGACCCCTCTAAGTCGCCAAAAGTGTTATCCAAAATAAGCCCATGCTTATTTTTGGCTAACTCCTCCTCCTTTTCCTTTGCTGGTACTTAAATGAATTTTTGGCATGCTTTAGGGACTCAAAATTTTCTAGAAATTGCCCCATCAGATAGAGAATTTTCTCACCTTTTCAGAAAGGTAAAATTTTCCTCCTAACTCCATATATTTTGAAATTTATGACTCGGATGGAGTTTTTTGGGGAAATTTTCCCTTGACATGGCCTCATCCAATGAGAAGATGCCACGTGGCGGTAGAGGTCGGGCCAGCATAGGTAAGTTGAAAAAATTGACCAAGAAGGTTGGTGGAGGCACAAAGGGAAAATTTCGGCCCGCATAGACCCGTGGAGGGGAAGGAAGTGTGTTGGAGGAGGCAGGGAGAAATTTGGGCACTTAGCCCTTTTGGGGCGAAAGTAAAAAAATCCAAAATAGGCCCACAGGCCCGCGGAGAAAGATGGAGAAAAGATTAGCAGGCCCGCTAAGCAATGTGAAAGCGACACATGTCCAGTCAGTGGTAGGTGTCAAAGGTGTAGAAGGTTTTGGAAAAAAATTGCAAAAATTGTAAAAGGCACAAAGGAAAATGTTGTAGCACATCCCCGCAGAAGTGACCAGGTGCCGACACGTGGCAGTGGAGCACGGGGAAATCTTGGGAATTTTGCCCAATGTGAAATCAAAGGGAAAAAGGTGATGTTGGAGCCCGCATTTCCATCAGTGAATGGGGAAGCGCCATGTGACAGAGGAGTGGGCAGGGCCCATGGAGAAGTTTTGGGAAATTTTCCCAAATTCAAAAAAGAGGAAAATTTTCAGGTTTCGGCCCGCCAGCCCAAATTTTGCCCTAAAAATGCCCTTTTTTCCCTAAATCTTCAGAGGTGCATATCTTTCGATCCTCGAGCCCGGATTTTCATATTATTTATATCATTGGAAAGATGGTGAAATTATCCACATGATGGACTATTCAATTTTGAATTTTGATGGAGATTTGTAGGAGAAAAATGGGTAAAACGTCTCTAGCATGTAAAAAACTTAGAAAATGCCCCCAACCACTAAAATTAATGAAGTATGGGCCTCTTTCTTGCTCTACAGAGCAATGTAATTTGGTGTATGGGTTTTTTCATGAAGCCGATCAATTTGTCAGGTGAAATTGAAGGGATTTGTCAGTGGTTGGAGTTCCAAATCAATTTACCCACGTTTTCTCCTTTCTTCCATTCTACTCGATGGTTAAAAGCTAGTTTTGGTTCATTTGTAACGAGTTGTTCATTATTATTCTCTACCTCTCCCTTTTTTTCCTCCCCAGGATAAAAAATGGAGTTTGAACCTCCTCCCCTGCTTTGTAATGGCAATTTTTTCCTCTTACCAGTAAAATGATGTTTTGTGCAAACTTCTAGAGGAACAAAAACGTGTTTTGTGATGCATCTGTCCATCCTTGCTCATTTTTTTGACTTGTTTTCTTCTTGCCTCTCTTCATTACATGCTATTTGTGCATGTTTTAATGTTCATTGCAGGTTTTGGAGTTGTGTTCATGTAGTTTTGGAACATTTTTTGTGTGAAATCCATCCTTGGTTTTGTGATGCAGTTGTCCATCTTTTCCATTTCTCACCTCTTCTTGTTCCATGGCTTTTTTGATAGATGTTCAGCATTTTCCTTCTCTGGTGTATCACCATTTTAGTGTAGGCTCTATTTTTCCCTCTATTCTCTCTCTCTATGTCTCCTTGGCATAGTTAGATTAGGATTAGATTAGCTTGCCTGCACTGGAATAACTTGTGGTGGGTAGTTTAAGAAGAGGAACCAACCTTCTTTGGAGAGCTTTCCCCATTTGCAAAGGTCCCACACTTTGGGAAAGATCAATGTTGTGCATTCACGCCAAATGACATTGCCTTAGAGAAAGCATATCCATAACTCATTTGGGGGTGCTGTGAATTTGCACTAACATCAAACTAGTGAGTTAGGATGAGTTAGGTTGTAGAGGTGGATATGCGAATAATTTATTAATAAATTAATTAATTAGCCATGAAAAAGGGGGGGGGTTAGAAAATGTGGGTTCTTTTGATTAATTAATGGGATGTAGGGATAATTTCCTAGGTTTAGGGGGTTTCGTTAAAATTATGAAATAATGAGCTTAATTGAATTGATTAAATAGACGAATTAGGTCATGAAATGGTGCGAGGATGCGGACGGGTGTATTCAATTGACTATTTTTGCTCGAACAGGGTGTGTATATTTTTTTGTCTAAATTCATGTGACTCGATAGAGTAATCACTTGGAAGAAACCCTATAGAATGTAAATAGATATTTAATAAGTAAAATGTGGGAGGGTAAAAAGGATAAGTATAAAATCTCTCTCTATAGTAAAAGGGTTCTCATGGGTAGAGGAACATGATTTGGTGATATTTTTCTCATGTTGATAAGTTATATTCTATTATATTTATTTTATCTTTTTTCTTTCGATCTAGAAATAGAACATATGGATGTTAAGACAATATTTTGCATGGTGACCTTGAAGAAATATACATAAAGAATCTAGAAATATTTATGGTCAAAGGAAAGGAATATTTGGTGTGTATACCACATAAGTCACTATATGGGTTGAAATAATCGGTAATTATATGGAACTACAAATATGAGAGGTATTTATTGAGACTTGTAATTGGAAGAAAAAACTTGATCCATGTGTGTATTTTATTGTGTATAGATGATATGATGTTAATGGTAAAAATAAGAAAATGATCAATTAGGATAAGTCACTTTTCTAATCTGAATTCGATATTAAGAATCTAGGTGTTGCAAAATTTATTTTTTGGCATGGAAATTAAAAGAGATAATGGAAATAGGAAAGTGTGTGGAGATGATATTGTAGAGGTTTAAAATGTAGGATGGTAAACCTACCAACTTATTCCCTTTTGTATTGGGAGAAAATATTTGTTGAATAAGGTCTTAAAAATAAATAAGAAATTGAAGACGTGTTTTTGGTGTCATATACTTGTGCAGTTGGTTGTTTGGTGTTGATAAACTAAAATTGACTAGCTAGTGGTAGTAAAAGATAGTTAATTTAATCTAGGAGAACATATAAGTGCAGAAAATAAATGTACTAAGATAACATATAAATGTACTAAATAATAGAACTAGTATTAATAGAAACCCTAATGTGCAAGAAGGGAAAGGGAAGAACTCATCTAATAATAGATGACTATCAAACAATGTTGTAGAGGTCACTGGAAAAATCCAAATCATGAACGACTATGTAGGGATGTCAAAAAGGATGGAGCTTGAGGATCTAGATGGACTGGAGCGCCAGGAGGAGGTCTGGGGGCACTTGCGGGAACCCTCTTATGTAATCTAGGCACCTTGGTCTATGTAAAATCTCATAATATCATCTTCACAGGGCGGGAAGGTAATCTACAATGTTTTTTACCTGTCATATTAATTCCGTTGTACTGTTCTGAGTGTCTCCAATTAATCAAGATGGAAGAAAGACCTGCAATACCTGAAAAAAAACATCAAACCCTAAAAAAAAGGAATGTATATGAAGGGGTCAGACTGTCCATAGATGCCATAATGGTGGACTTACTAATTGAGAATTGCTTACAGATGACTGTCGAACAGTGTCACAAAGCTGAAAGGAAAAATCATAAGCACAAACGACTGTGTAGGGATGCCGAAAAGGATAGATTTTGAGGATCTAGTTGGAATGGAGTTCCTGGAGGAGGTCTAGAGCCCATACGAGTGCCCTAGTCTACAATCTGGGCACCTTGGTC
Source organism: Taxus chinensis (assembly GCA_019776745.2). Classification (NCBI taxonomy): domain Eukaryota; kingdom Viridiplantae; phylum Streptophyta; class Pinopsida; order Cupressales; family Taxaceae; genus Taxus; species Taxus chinensis. The sequence goes on from CM034151.1 coordinate 885,069,628, forward strand.
TTGCATAAAATCTTGGAATCTAGTATTCACAAGGCTGGAAGGTAATCTGATAATGTTTGATACCCATCGCATTAATTCTACTATAATGTGCCAAGTGTCACCAATAAATCAAGATGGAAGAAAGACCTATAAGACCCCGAAATAATCATTAAACCCTAAAAAATAGAATGCATATGAAGGGGTCAGACTCTCCTCAGCTTCCACAATGGTGGAATTACTAACTGAGGGTTGCACTACATCTCATACCTAATGTAATTCTATTTGCAAGTATGTGTGAACATGCCCTAGGTTGCTCTTGTGCCAGTTTCACTTTGTGAAGTAGCGAGCAATAACTATGTGTATAAAAACTAATAAAATATGTGCATGGAATAGAATAGAATCCCTCGCACTATGAATTGTGATGCAGATGTCCTAGCCTTTTGCCTTGATGATGGAGATATGTACATGTAATTGATCTCCAATGTAATAGATGGATGTAACTCTAGATGGAGTGATAGTAGTAAGTGATGTTAGGTCCCTCATTATGGTCTAATAACTTTATATTTATAGGGTTCTCTTGGTCTAATTTTGTAACCCTTTAAAAGGTTGACCATAAGAAAAATAAAGATTCCAAATAGCTAGAAAGAGGGTGGGAAAGCTATAAAATGATCGGGGCACCGAAAGTGGGGCCAGAGCGCCGACAGGTGCCCCGGTACGAATTTGGGCACACCAACTAAGGCTAAAATAACATGAGATGATAGAATTTGACTGGGCATAATGGTGCAAGAGGTTCATAAGGATGAAATAAAATAAATAAAGTGTCCAAAAGGACAGGGGTTAATTATTACTATTTTCCCTCAAGAAACTTGTACATAGTATTTGATATTGGTATAAATAAATGTATAAAGTGCATGATTTTAAACTAGATGTTTCCCCCACTTTATGTTGGTGAGTAGAAAGCTTAGTAACATAAAGTAGATAGAGATGCATACCCGATACCAATGTAGAATGATGAAGAAGTCGTGTTGAAAAAATAGCAAAAGCGTGGAATGATAAAAAGATGGAGGAGCATGGAAACTAAAGATGAAAAATGCGCAAAAAAAATGTGATGAGAGTGAACCTAGGGCAGAATGCATGTGTGTGTATGGTATGTAGTACCTCCATGGCTAGTAAAGCATGTGTGCTATTGTGGAGTGTTGGTGTTGCTTGGTATTATTATTGCTTGTTATTTCCCCCATTTGACTGCTTGTTTCTCATACGGCTCGGACCTGCAAGGAGAAAAAGATCAAGTAGTCAAATATGTATGTATGTAAGTGTAAAATTGTTATGTAAAAGACACATGTGTATGTAAATTTAAAATACATAAATGTAAATGGAAAATGTAAATGTAAATGAAAATGGAACATGTGCACCTGATCCATGTCGTGAAAGAGAGTGTAGAAGGATATCCTGTATTATGAGTTTTTCGGGCGATGTCATGCCACCCTAGAAAAAACCATGTAGGGAGGAAATGATCTATGTCCTCTAAGCTCTAACTGATTCCTTAAATGTGTGTGAAGAGATCTATATACAATCATGGTTTTTTGGGTGATCTGATGCCACTAGACGAAGTAGTGTAGAGAGGCATACTCAATGTAACCTCCAAACCTGTAACTGCTTCCCAGAATGCTAAGGACACCATGTCCTATAAAATCCACTGTATATGGGGTTCAAAAAAAATTGGTCTAAACCCACTCAGTGTATGTAACCCACAATACCAAGGGTGGAAAGTGCACTGAGCATAACCAGTGTAAATACGTTGTGCTAGTATGTTAAACCCCCAAATGATGCCCCCCTCTTTGGGGGAAATGCGACATCATTGATAGGACAATGTGGCACCTAAAAGAAAGGCCAACTGCATGTATGTTGTAACACTAAAAAGTGCTTAGTAGAAACCAAGGCACACACAAACAATAAGGCTAGCCAAAAACAAGTGTAAACATGCATGCATGTAGAAAATAGTGTATAAGCTACACAAACAATGTGTAAGCTACCAAACAAAGTAATGTAAGGAATGTAAGAATACAAGTAATCCACAAAAAGTGGGACTGAAAACATGGTACATCACTCATGATGTCACAAGACATGCAAGGCCATCATGGCTGTAAACAATAGACAAGTGTGCACACCAGACATAGGGCAAGGCCCGCAAACAATAGAAAACAATGACATACAATAGTAGACAATGAAATCAAACAAGTATGGAAACAAAAATCCTTTCATAAAAAATGTTGTACATGAAGCACCCGTTAGCATGTTATAAAGATAGCTAGTAGGTCAAAAGTGTGTATAAGCAAGTAATGTAAAGTGCTAAGTACAAAATGAAACAATAGCACCTAGATAATATGAATGTGTGGATGCCCCCGACGTAACGAAGTGTAGGAAGGATAGAAGGAAAGAATCCATGCTACATGTAAGAGATTTGTATCTGTGATCATCACTAGAAAAAGGCGTTAATGTGCATGTTTCAATGGTATAGATAAATGACATACAAGTAATCAAACTAACATGTGTAATAAAGTGATCATGAATCAACAAAAGTAAGAAAGAGTATAAGAAACCATAATATGTAACATGATGTGAATGGATGAAATGAAATTGCAAAATGGGGTGATAGGATCTTCATACCCCTTGAGTGGATGGAAATGTATGCAATGAGGTTCATTTTTTTCCCACTCAACAGTAAACAATCAACCGTAAACGATAGTGTGTCATCGGGAAATGGTCAAGTATTGTGTGTTGTGTCTAACAAGTTGTTATGAATGTATTAGTGTAGTGATGAGATGCGACCTAGTGACGATGTGTGTGCATGAACTCTATAGCACAAAGTGACATATCAGTGATAAGAAGAATGTATGAGTGATGATTTATCCCTAAGCGTATATCAACTACAAAATGAAAGGAGGGTGTAGTGACATAGCCTAAGGTGTAGCTCACTAGAAAATGATAGGTTAGGTAACAATTTAGCCTAAAACATATGTCACTATGAGATGAATAATATAGAGTGGTGATGTAACCTAAGGTGTATACCACTAAAAAATGATAAAATAGGTGATGATTTAGCCTAAACGGTATCTCACTAGCCTATGAATGTCACATGGTGAAAGGTCAAATAGAAAATGTGTGATGAGTGTAAGTTCCATTTAATTTATAAACGCTTGGCAGTCGAGTATGGACTGAGGAACTAAAATGTGCCATCGGGTAGTGAGTGCAATGCATAAATGATAATGTAGTATATTTAACAAAAAATTTGACCATATGATAGGTGGAATATATACATGTGGCAATGCAAGATGAATATAATGTGTAAAAACGTAAGGTGAATAGAATGGATGACTATACGTGATGTATAGTAATACAATGTACAATATAGCATGCAAGAAATGTAGTGTGGTTAAGAATGTATAGGATGTAGAATACAATTCTAGATGTGTAGAATGTGTAATGTGTAATGCATAAGATGATATGTAATGTATATAAATAGAATATTAATGTAATGCTAAACTCATATATGATGAATACTAGTAGAATATGTAGAATATGTGTGAAAATATGAGGTGTGTAGTATGTATGGTATGTACACAAATGAATAATGTGGTGTGTAGGATACGTAGTGTAGGATGTAAGATGGGTAGAAAATAATGTATGAAACTATAATGATGTTTGGGGTGTAAAGACACAAATGACCAAATGTTGTAGAGTGTATAATGTGTAATGTGTGATGAATTACAATGTGTAATGCCTATAGTGCAGTGTGTGGGGTCCATGTGTAGCAATCCCTAAATAGTCAAGTGTGAACCATATCAACAGAGTGTTTCATTGGGTAGCGATGTAATAATGTATGATGAACATTCCTAATATGAATGTATAAGAATGTAAAAGATGATGATGATGACTATGATAAGACGAGATGGGGGGAAAATTCAAGTGTCATGTTTCCCAAGTATGTGTGAAAGCTAAGAAGGTGATGTAGTATGCGTTATCCCAAATTCCCCCATGGAAAATTTTGTCAAGACAACCCTGCACATAGAGAAAATATGAAGGGAAAACATTTCGGACCTACAAGATCGCATTCTAGAATGAGACAAAGGAAAAATTCAAAGTTTGAGCCCAAGTCAAACCAAGGCGGGGAGTCAGAGGAAAAGGTGAAAAATTTCCTTTTGAAAAAATGGCACAAAGCAAAAGATTGGAGTGAACCTCCCTAGCCAACAAAAGGGTGCCACGTGTCCAAGTAGAGTAGCGGGGCCGCAGGAGTTTTCTAGATTTTTTGATTCTCACGAAAAAAGGGGAAAAGATAAATTCTAAACCCTCAGGCCTGATTTTTGTTCCAATCTGGCTGCCACATGTGCCATATCAAAAGGGGGCCCATTTTTCAATTTATTTTCCCTCCCTCCTGTACGGACCCAATACAAACTTCAAAGGGGCATATCTTTCGACTCAAGGCTCGAAATATTACAAATTTGACACCATTGGAAAGATCTTGGCCTCGATCTGCTCCATCGTTGCCCCTTCCTTCAAGGTTCCAAACCGAGGATTGATACAGTAAAGAAAGATTTAGGGGAATATTTTATCAGAAGCATTAATAGCAATGGTTGAGTTTTGACCTTATTTTCCCATTTCTCTCTCTCCATTTTTTCTCTTTGATCAAATCTATAAATACAGGGGCGGGATTCATTGTAAAGGTTGTTGTTCATTCTTCTTCTCTACCTCCCCTCTTCTTTTCTTCCCCAGGGTCGAAAATGGAGTTTGAATCTCCTCCCCTACTCTATAAATGGTGTTTTTTTCCTCTTGCTCGTGTATGATGCTCTGTGCAAATTTCTAAAGCAATAAAACTCATATTTGTGATGAATTTTTCCATCCTTCTCTCTTTTTCATTGCATACTCTTGTGTCTCATCATTCTAGAGTATTCTGTGCATGTTTTGGACATTTCATTTGCAGATCTGGGAGCTGTGTTCATGGGGATTGAAAATGGAGTTCTGTGTGAATCTGAAATTTGGTCTGTGATGTTGTTTTCCATCCTCTCCATTGCTCACCTCACCTCTCTTTGTTTCCATGGCCGTTTTGATAGATGATCAACATTTCCCTTTTCTTGGTGCTATCACCTCGTTAGTGTAGGATTTCCCTCATTATGCAATTTCTCTCTCCTTGGTCCCTTCGAATTGTTAGGATAGGTGTAGTTAGATGTCATTTCTGCATTAGGAGTAGTTTAGCATTAGGATCAGGAAGAAGAATCCAACTTTCTCTGGAGGGCCATCTCAAGTCCGCAAGTCCCACAGCTTGAGAGATGGTCGCATATTATGCAAACCACACCAAATTACCCTGCCTTAGAAAAGTAAATCCATAACTCATTTGGGGGTGTTGTAATATCACACTAATAGTTTTGACACATCCGGTGGGATAGGTCTGAAGCACCTTACCACTTCACTTCATCAGGTTTGATGTGCTCTTGGTGAAGATTTCAGCCTTTGGAGGCACTTTCAAGCACATCTGGCAACTCCATCTAGTCAACAACCCATCCTCTGAGTTGCAGACCTTCTTCCCATCCATTTCCGCTCATCATTTCTTCCATCTCTTTCATTATTTTCCATTCCATGAGGTTGTGCAATCATGACTTCATTCCCTTCATTAAACTCACACTTACAACAATACAGTCCACCTCCAATGTATTTCCTAACTCCTCCAGATCAACATTATGATTAGATCTAGGACCATTATGCTTACCCATATGAGCAGTTTCAAAACTAGTTTGACTATGAAGCTTATCAAGGACAAGGGGATGCATATGATGGTGATAGTTATGCATGGGATGCTGGTCTACTGGAGAAGATTCAAAAAATGGAGGTTGGCATGGTTCAGTCAAAGGACATAGCACAAATGAAGGCATTTCAGATTGGTTTCAAGGCACCCTGTCCATGGGAAGGCCCTTTTCCAGGACATTACATCCCTCAAGAGAAGCTTGACTTCATGGTTGAAGTGTTGCATCATCTTACACAGTGGGCTAAGGAGATCGGGGCTTATGAGAAAAGTGTGAGACAACCTTGTCAATGGGTAAGTACACCACCTCATAGTTTTTCTTTTCCTCATTCTCAGCCAATATCATTTCAGCAGTATCAAGTTCCAAGCTTCCCATCTTCTTCCCCAAATGTTAATTCCTCTTCTCCATCTACTATTCTTCCATCCCACCTCAATTTCTCTACCCTTTTCCCTTCCAAATCCAATTCCCCCCTACAAGATCCAAAAGAAATTCCTTCCCCTCTGCCACAAACAAGGAAACAACTAGTGGAGACCCCACCCACCACTACTCTTGCCTTTCTAAGTCCAAGTTGGGAAGACACTCCAAAAACCAGCCAAGGAGAACATCAAACAGAGGAACCCAACAGAGAAGAAATGATAGAAAATCTGAAGAGTTGGGCTTCTAAATTTGAGTTTTCAAAGGTTCCCTTATTGGTTAAGCCTATGGAGGAGGCTGAGGTCAAGCTGCAACTGTTGGAAGCTCTAGCTACAGCACAAGCAGGGAAATAAGGAGCTACTCCTAATCCAAAAGAAGAGGAGTACATTCCGGCTATGGAGGAGGACCATACAGTTTCAGAGGATCCAAGTGCAGATCAGGCCATATAAGAACCTTCAGTTCTTCCTCCCACTTCATCCCCTTCAAGATATGATGTTGAGGAAGATTTTGAGATTTCAAAATTGATGTTTGAGGATGAAGGTAGCCATGGTGATCAAGTTACAGATCAGGAAAGCACCATGGAGGAGGTAGAGCACATGTAATAGGACAACAAGGAGGCATACTTCCTGTTAGACTTGGAAGATTACTTTAATGAAGAGGAGCCTGAGGAGATAACATAATTTTTTCTTCCATATTCAACATCCCAAGCACATGATCCTACTGCCATGGAGGAAAACATTTAGGAACAACATCCTGCACTTCATAATAGCCCTCTGGGACCAAGGTTGGAAGATCTTGATCTTCCATGTTCTTCAAAGGAGGAGGAAGAGAAAAGGCAGTAGGATAAAATCATCTCTCTCACACCATCCACCCAACAAGCTCCACAAGTAGAATCCATTTTTGGAGTTGATTTTTAGAGAAATGGGCACATCCAAAGGATCATACCATGCCCAATCAGGTACTTGGCTTCATTGGAGCCAAAGGAGAAACAAAAACAAGTCATTCCTACTTCATGGCATGAGGATGAATACCAAAGCACCAAGGGTCATCATCAATACCTCCAGGAGTTGAATGCAAGTTATATTGAGGAGGTATTTTCCATTAATGCTAATACCTTGATGATTTGGGTGGAGGACTGGCTTATTTTTAGTTTTTCACTCATCCAACCAGCCATGTTCAGTGCCAAATCAGTTGCATGGCTGCCATTTTTGAGGAAGGGAAGCTATTTCTCCCTACTAGTTGTAGGATTTGTTTGAGCTCCATTTTCTCTTGGTTAGAGTAGTTTAGGTAGGTTTTTTTTCAGCAGAAGAAGTGCTTTTACACACTCTGCATGCTCCATTTGGAGCATGTATGATTTTTAGTTTGTACCTAGTTTTTGGTGTTGTTGTTTTTGATCTTGCATAGTGCATTCAGTTGGCTTTTGGTGAAGTCCAACTTCAAGTTTCAGTGGGTTTCCAAGAGGCTCAGAGGTTGGAGTTTCAGAGTTCAGATCAATTTCATGTTCATCAGGAAGACTCCATGCCCAATGGATGCCCCAAGGCCACTAGTATCTTCTTCTAGCAGACAAATGTCCATGTGAGTTGCCAAATTGTTATCCCAAATTCCCCCCCAGAAAATTTGGTCAAGAAAACCCCACACATAGAGAAAATATGAAGGCAAAATGTTTCGGACCTACGAGCTCGCATTCCAGAACAAGGCAAAGGAAAAAGTCAAAGTTTGAGCTCAAGTCAAACCAAAGAAAGGAGTCGGAGGAAAAGGTGAAAATTTTCCTTTTGACAAAATGGCACAAAGGAAAATATTGAAGCGCACCTCCCCAACCAACAAAAGGGTGCCACATGTCTAAGCAGAGTAGCGGGGCTGTGGGAGTTTTATGGATTTTTTGATTCTCATGGAAAAAGGGGAAAAGATAAATTCTAAACCTGCATGCCCGATTTTTGTTCTAATCTAGCTGCCACGTGTCCCATATCAAAAGGGGGCCCATTTTTCAAGTTTTTTTCTTACCCTCTTGTATGAACCCGGTACAAACTTCAAAGGGACATATATTTTCACTCAGGGCTCAAAATATTGTGAATCTGACACCATTAGAAAGATCTCGGCCTCAATCTACTCCGTTGTTTCCCCTTCCTTCAAGGTGCCGAACCGAGGATTGATGTAGTAAAGACATATTTGAGGGCATATTTTATTAGAAGCATTAACAATAGTGGTTGAGTTCCGACCTATTTTTCCTGCTTATCTCTCTCCCTTTCTTCTCTCTCATCAAATCTATAAATACAAGGGCAAGATTCATTGTAAAGGTTTTTCATTCTTCTTCTCTTCCTCCCCTCTTCTTTTCTTCCCCAGGGTTGAAAATAGAGTTTGAATCTCCTCCCCTGCTCTGTAAATGTATTTTTTTTCCTCTTGCTCATGTATGATGCTCTGTGCAAATTTTTGAAGCAATAAAACTCGTTTTTATTGCATACTCTTGCCTCTCATCATTCTGGAGTATTTTGTGCATGTTTTGGATGTTTCATTTGTAGATCTAAGATCTGTGTTCATGGGGATTGAAAATGGAGTTCTATGTCAATCTTACATTTGGTCTATGATGCTGCTTTCCATCCCCTCCATTTCTCACCTCACCTCTCTTTGTTTCTATGGGTGTTTTGATAGATGATCAACATTTCCCTTTTCTTGGTGCTATCACCTCGTTAGTGTAGGATTTCCCTCTTTATGCACTTTCTCTCTCCTTGGTCCCTTGGAATTGTTAGGATAGGTGTAGTTAGATGTCATTTTTGCATTAGGATTAGTTTAGCATTAGGATCAGGAAGAAGTAGCCGAATTTCTCCGGAGGGCCATCTCAAGTCCGCAAGTCCCAAAGCTTGAGAGATGGTCCCATGTTATGTAATCACACCAAATGACCCTACCTTAGAAAAGCATATCCATAACTCATTTAGGGGTGCTATGATTTTGTACTAACAGTACCATGTAAGAATGAAAAATAAATAATGAGGGATATTTCTATGATGCTAATGTGACGGGGGGAGGATGTGTGAGCTACTATGCCCCCCAAGTGTATGTAAGAAGATCATGTCAATTCATTAAGAAAATTTTAATCCTCTAGGTCATGATTGGATGGATAAGTATTAGTAACCTAATAAGAAACAATGTCTATTTAATCACGTAGTGAACCATTGAGACGTAAGTTGTACATGCCCATAGAATATTCCTCACTAGTAAATGGAGGAAAATGGAAACTGTGGGCATAAAAATGAGTAATATTCTTTGCATAACCTAGGAAAGAGCTATTGTAAATGAAAACATGACAAAAGGGCATAGGAAATGAAATGTCTTTATGATTAGGAACTATTGTGCCTCCAATATAAGTAAGATAAGATTCTCCTAGTGTGAGTGGTGAAGATAGATGGTTATATGTGAGAAATATCATGAGATAAATATGCAAAGACCATGGGCGGAAGTGATAATGACATACCCATAATTAAGAGGAGAGGCATATGGTATAGGGTGGAGGTCCTTGAAAGTAAGGTCTAAGTGAGCCAAGCCCTCATGTGTACATATAGTGACATCACATGTAGGGTCGAATGGAATGTGTTCCCAGTATGAATCATTCATGAAGAGTGTGAAAGTGAATGATGGGCATACTAAGGTAGGTTGTGCATGAGAAGGTAGATGTGATAAAGCGACATCCATAGGTTGTACAAACCCCTGATAAGGAATAATAGTAGTAGTAGTAACAACTGACATAGAAGAAACTACATCTATCACATAAATGGTATTGTCAAGTGGTGGTAGGTGGGGTGGTTCTTCGATATTTTGGGGTTCATATCTGATGTTTGTGCATGGAATAGGAAGGCTAGTATTAGGAGCGTGATTACAATACTAGAAGGGATTGTGGTCATGAAATATGGTATACTCCATGTTCTCATGTAAGAATTTGACATAATGATGTACAGTGGAGGAGACCGTTTGCATGGCATGAAGCCATGGCATAGTAAGGAGACATTTGTAGGAGATTGGGAAGTCAACGAACATGAATACTATGTGGATAGTCTTTAGACCACCATTGATGGGAAATGTAATGTGACCAAGACATGGATGAACAGAAACATCATAAGCATGAAGTGAGATACTATATGAGATAACATCACAAGTGGAAAGACCTAAAACTTCATGGAATGACAAAGGACACAAGTTAAGCTCAGATCCATTATTAATGAGAGTGCGCTTAACAATGACATTATGAATGCGAGATATGATATGCAAATGTGGGTAATTTTCAAAAGTGTAAACATCATCAACGATGTTAGATATGAAAAATAGGTGTGGATAAAATTCATCTGCAAATGCTTTATAAACTGAATCAGGATGCATGTCGACACGAATATGGGTAGTAGTAAGAAAATGGCGTAGTCTATGTAATAAGTCAATATTTTAAAGCAAGTAATCATTGATTCAAATATTCATGATGACTCAACCGTAGGAATGAAGAAGGTGGAAGTCTGAATGAATGATTCATGTTCACCAAAATTGACTAAATAGTGGTAGTAAAAGATAGTTAATCTAATCTAGGACATATAAGTGCAAAAAATAAATGTACTAAGACAACATGTAAATGTAATAAATAATAGAACTAGTAGAAATAAAAACCCAAGTGTGCAAGAAAGGAAAGGAAAGAACTCAGGTGATAACAAATGACTTCCAGAAAGTGTCACAGATCTGAATGGAAAAATCAGAAGCATGAATGACTATGCAGGGATGCTGAAAAGGATGGAGTTTAAGGATCTAGTTGGACTGAAGCGCCTGGATGAGGTCTAGGGCACCTGCGGGTGCCGTGGTTTGCAATTTGGGTGCCTTGGTCTGCGCAAAATCTTGGAATCTAGTATTTAAAGGGATGGAAGGTAATTTGGAATGTTCACTATGTGTCACATAAATTATTTTGTATTGTGCCAAGTGTTGCCAAAAAATCACGATGGAGGAAAGACGTGTAAGACCCCAAAACAATCATCAAACCCTAAAAAATGCATATGAATGATTCAGACTGTCCTCAAGTGCCAAACTAGTGGACTTACTAACTGAGTGTTGCACTATATCTTAGGCCCAATGTAGTTCTATGTGCAAGTGTATATGAACATGCCCTAGGTTGATCTTGTGCCAGTCACACTTTGTGAAGTAGCGAGCAATAACTGTGTAAAAAATATAATAGAATGTGTGTATGGAATAGAATAGAATCCCTCCCACTATGAAGTGTGATGTAGATGTCCTATCTTTGTGCCTTGATGATGGAGCTATGAGGATGCAACTCTAAATGGAGTGATAGTAGTAAGTGATGCTAGGTCCCTCATTATGGTCTCATAACTTTATATTTATAGGGTTCTCTTGGTCTAATTTTGTAATTAACCCCAAAAAGTACGACCACAATAAAAATAAATATTCTAAATGGCTAGAAAGAGAAAAATAAGACGAAGGAAATCTCTAGAAGGATCGGGGTGCCCATGGTGGGACTAAGGCACCGACAGGTGCCCTAGCCAAGGCTAAAATAATGCGAGATGACAGAATCTGACTAGGCATAAGGGTGCAAGAGGTTTATAATGAAGAAAAAAAATAAAATAAAGTGGTCAAAGGAAGGGGGCTAATTATTATTTTTTTCCCTCAAGAACCTTCTAAATAGTAGTATGAGACCAGGATAAATAAATGTCTAAAGTGCATGATTTTGTGACTACAGGTGTTTACAATGGTCTATACCAAACTTGATATTTATCATTAAGTAGGAGCATTTATAAGATTCATGAAAATTCCTAGAGAGGTACATTAGAATGTGGAGAAGAGTAAATTATTGTATCTACATGGGACATCTGATTACAAAATATGTTATCAAGCTAATCCTTGTGAATAAAAGACACTAAACCTATAGGAATTTACTGAATCAAACTATGGTGGAGTTCTAGATAAGTTTAGATATACAAGTGGGTATGATTTTAACTTGGTTGTATGTTGTATGATTAATCATCTAGTAAGTGTTGCGATATCCACCATAGACATTGAATACATGGAAACAACTCGTGCAAGCAAGGACAAAATTTAGATTTAAAGTCTTATTTCCACTATTGTGTTTAATCAAAATGTTATAATGATTGATTATGATAGTCAAATGTGAATTTTGTTTAGAAAATAACCCCAAGTATCATTATAGAGCAAAACACATTGTTGTCAATCCGTTTTGTAATAGAAATGGTAGAGGAAAAGAAGATACTACTGGAGAAGGCAGACAAAAAAGATAATGTTGTTGATTCTTTGAAAAAATTTGGAAGCACTGATAAGTTTTTTGGGCACAAAAATTCAATAGATTTGATAAACCTAAGATACTGACTATATGGCCTTGAAATCCCCTATGAAAATTATTCAAAATGTGGGAGAATGTTCGAAATTTGTTGTACATTTTCCATGAGTTACACTCTTCTTCACTATAAAACCCAACATGTCTTGTGGATTCCAAGGCATCGCTTTGATTGGGGGCTTGGGGGAAGGGGGCATGGTGGGGGGTGGGGGTGGGGGGGATACCCCCTTAATCAATGGTTGGCCCCAATGAATTTTTTCGGGGTTATCTTTATAGGATTTCGGGCTTATATAGGTGTTATTAACCAACGTTATTATGGGTGGTTAGATAACTCATGCTTCTGGGGAACCATTATGAGTTATATTCTTGGCCCATGGTTTTGGTACCCAATTATTTTGTAATACCATTGTGATGGTTACCTATTGATGTATATACATATAATTTTTCATGAAATAGGATAGAGAAAACCTAAGAAGTACATTATTGTATTATAAAATGGTTGAGTTAATACAATAAGGAGATAAGTTACTACGTCAAGGATTTTCCTAAAAGGGTTTCCCACGATATATCTTGTGTGTTGTGTTATTTTTTGTGTTTCATTTCGTTATTTTATATTTATCTCAAATATTTTGTAAAGTATTACTTCTATCATATTTATTTATCAAATAAAATTCACTTGAGTTAATATGCACATGTGCCCTTTGTCTTATCTTATTAACTTGTCACGTATTTAATATCCCTTTGAGTAGAAACTAGGTTTTTATTTGATTTTTTTTTCTATAAACTTATAAGACTTGCAATCAAGAGATGTCAAACAATTAGTGATTTGTTTAATTTCTATTTTTATTTTTTAAATCTAGTATTTTCCATGCAGCACTTTCATGGCATGAACTAGTTTTGCATATCATTGAAAATGTTTTGATCCATACAGTTTATTTTTTACAACATTAATTGTTTATTTCTGAAGCACACAATACTAAAAACCCCAACTGAATCGCAAGACAAGACCTTAACAATTCATTGGTTTCCTTACATTCACAAATCATTTCCATTTTAAGTTAATGTTGAGAAGAAACATGTTTACTAAGTTATAGGTGTCACAATTCGTAGTGAAGAAAAAAAATCTCCAATCTAATGAAGCACAATTGTATTCATGTATAAGATGAAAAGCTATGAAAATGAGGTTAGAAAACCTCAAGGCTTAACTAACTCAACTATGAACCATAAGATAAGAGATAAACAAGAGCTAATCCTATACATGCATCATAAATTTGACAAAAACATAAAAACCTAGCATATATACTACTCTTTGCTCTTTTGAAAGCTATAAAACATGAACCTAAGAAAATCCTAGCAATAAAATATGTCGTTTGGTATAAAATATAAAGCTTTCAAGAATGAGATCTCACCATTAATAAATACAAGTCCATATGGTTCTCCTCATTTACTCAAGCTTGGATAATGGATGGTCTATTTAGATATTAGCTTAGTTAAAATGGAGGAAATGCTCAAGATGTGTGTTGAGTTGTTTGGTCTCAAAACAAGGTCATAGTGTCTTCAGATGTCTAGGTGTTGTCAGGTTGAAAGGGAGGGCTTAGCCTTATATTTATAGTTTTCTCTTTGGAATAATTTGAACTATGGGTGCATGTGGGACTAAAGGTAAGAAAAAAAACTTTATGATTAGGAGTGGTAAACATGCTTTAGACTACTTAATCTAGGTTTAGGCTAGTTAAACCTGATTAGGAAGTGATTAGAGACTCATTGAGAGTTGAGGGGTGTCTGATTAACCAAATGTGATTGATAGATAGCCTAGGAAGCCTATCAAAGTGACCTAGAGGGAAATAGGAATATGTTTATCTAATAAAAGGGGGTTTATTAACCAAATGTGTTGAATATAGGAGGAATACGACCAAGAATGTGTCATAAATGGGCATTCAAGAATGGAGTGAAGAGTAGCTAATTGATGAATTTTCATCAATCGAATGAATCAGAAGAGAATCTATGCATGAGAAAACTTTAGGTATCTACATTTTCCCCTTGTTGGGTGCCGTAAATGACTTCACTTCAAAGATAGTAGATGTGGGAGAAAATTTAGTTGAATGAAGGATTCCCCCTCAAGTATCGATGGGGTGATGAAAGAGGTCGACCGATGGTCAAAAAGATGAAGCAAATAGATAGAAGATGAAGGAAAAAAAGGGAATACATAATAAAATGAGGATGAGGAAGGGGGAATTAGTTAACATCCATCTAGTGCCTTGTAAACAACTTATTTTTCATCATATTGCTAATGATCTTCATTATCGGTCCTTATTAAAAAAGAATGAAAAAAGTGTAGTATGACATGAAAATACATATACGAATAAATGTCCATTGCTAAAAACAACAACTCCATGAAACATAGAAAATTTAATGTAATCTGAGAATATAAAAGATGCCTAACTCCATGCAACATACAGAATGTAATGCAATATGATAAATTAAACAAGCTAACCTAACATAGAAACACAATGTAATGTTTTTTTATCAAGCTTTAGTTTCGACCTATGAGATTTAATGAAAAGGGTTGACGATTGTGCCCCAAGAAAGGATACATGCAAGGAGAATAATGGAGGACACTTAGGTCCTATGAAAAGCAATCATGCACTATGAAATAGTACCAAGTAACTCGTTGTGCCCCAGAGTATAGACATAGTAATAAAACTAGTTTCATTAATGGAGGTAGATCTAGATGATCCACAAGTCACGCATATGAATAGGTGAGAACCAAAGAGTGATGTTTTGTAGGATGGTATTATATTTTCAGAAGTTTTCTGAAACATATTTTAATATTTTTAATTTTCTAACATATTTGAATTATTTGATTTTTCTAACATATTTTAATGTTTTTCTTTTGAAATATTTTTGAAGCTATGTACAAGAAGAAAAATAAGTGTGGATGACCCCAGTGATAGATGGGATGTATAAGGGCATAATTCCACGCGCATGCACAAGAAAGTGAAGATACGAAATTTTCCCTGCATTAGGTGGGAGTATTCAAAGGAAAAATCTGCACAAGAAAAAGGGGGAGCAAGGCCAATATGGATAGGTTCAATCATGATGATGAATGTAAACCAATGATGTGTTAGGAAGGAAGAAGGATGCTCCTAGCATAAGCTAGCCAAGAAACACATGATAAAAAGGAAGTAGAATATTGTTAAATGTGAAAGGGGAAAATGGTGTCTACAAACATGGAAAAAAATGTAATCTTATACACATGGATGTTCTGAACGAAGTAGAAGAATGATGTGAATGATATGAATATAGCTTAGAAGCCTCGCGATGAAGAAGCGATAAGCCAAAGGCATAAATCATGAGACAAGATATAGGCTAAAGCAAGAGTTTGAATAAGGTCAAAAAAATGACACTTGCTAACATATTAATCATGTTCGCTCATCAAGATTCAGTGCGTGCACATAGAAATTAATTACCTCTTGAAGGGAGTATTCGATAGATAGTAACTGAAGACACGCTAGCCAATGTGTAGGAATTATTGATTTTGAAAGTGGATTTGTGAATGGAGGGTAGAAGGAGAGTTGTACATTGCTTCGCTGCTAGCCAGACGTCCATATCCCAGATGGAGATGTATTTTATTCTCGTCACAAAATTTCTCTACTACCATTCAAGTGTCCATAGGCCTAGTAGAGATTATTAGAAATACCCCAAGAGAGAGTTATAAATCAATTTTATTTTTCTTTGTAGCTTTTATATTTTGATTTTTGACTGATTTTGATTATTATGTTTCCTAAAAAACTTATTTTAGCTCTCTTGTTTGAAAATGGGTTAAGAACCACTGATGACTTGATGAAAATATGTGGAAGTGATTGTGATGAAAACATTGGCTAGGGTCAACAAATACATCCAAAATTTCTTCACAACAAGTTTATATGTTGAGTGTGATAGGATCTTTAAGAGGTCAGTCATTCTTTAATTTACCTAGGTGATGAAATACCTAGGTCAAAAAAACACCATAGAGATAAATGTCACAAAATGCGTGTGAAAAAACTGACCAAAATATCATCGAAGGGATGAAAATGGTGGATTCCTTACACAGGAATGGAAATAAAGGGAAGAAATAACATCCATGCATATGCAATACCTGATTGCAATGTTTGATCTTTGTTCCTTTTATTTTTTTATATGTTTTCTCAATTTTTTATATTTTTAAAATTGTTTTGATTTTTTTTTATATATGTTTTTGGAAATTTGGGACTAAAAAATTCACTCTATGTAATAAGATACAAAAATAATGTTTGCAATTTATTTAATAAGGGATATTAATTTTGTTTGCTTATTAAGGAGTCATATTATCTCTGATCTCGATGATCATGGTGAGCTCATACTCAACAAATGACTAAGATTTATCCTGAAACATGGATTTCACATGCAGGAGCTTGAGTTCCCTATCTAGAGGTTTATGCAATTTGCACCATACCTGATGGGTACATTGGTGTGAATTCTTAAATTACATCTAATTTCTAACTTTATGATCATTGGAATTGTTTGGAGATTTTGAGCTCATGGAATGTGTGACCTGAGCTTGATGAAGATTTCACTTGGGTTTCTTATAAGAGATGACGTGACATGTCTGATCCTGAGAAGTGGTATGCGAAATTTGAATTTTATGAGTGATGATAGGAAAGGCATGGATTTTGGTGGGCTTGCCCCAATCATTGGTAGAAGGATGATGTGATGGACGAAAAGGATATGGTACAAGAATTGAAGAGGATGGGCTACCAAGAGGTGATCCACATATATAAGAGGAAAGGCTACTAGGATGTGGCCCCAAGATTGAATAACAAGGGCTACCTAGAGATGAACTAAAAATAGAAGAAAAAGGAGGGTTGCAAGGGCACGGCCTAAGTATAAAATATGAACGGCTACCCGAAGGTTTCCTATAAATAGAAGAGGATGAAGAGATAGTAGGACATGACCGAATAATAGAAGATAAAGGACTACTTGGATGTGTCCCATCGATAGAAGAAGATGAAGGGCTACTAGGATGTGGAATAAGAATAAGAGATACAGGACTACCTGGAGAAGTGTCCCATCGATAGAATAATATGAAGGGATACCAAGTGGTGACTCAAGGTGAGATTGTGATTGAGGAATTTTGATATGCAATGAGGAATGTGAATATGGATGAATAAGAAGAGGATCAAGTTTAATGGTCTTAGGATCTTACTCTATTTTTCCAGAAAAAAGGAATCAATTTCTTCTTCCCAATATGCAAGTGTATCAAAGTAAAGATTGAATCCTTGATTGTAACCTTCTAGAGGAATAAATTCATGTACCCTTATTAATTCTCGAATCATTTATTCATCTTGAACTAAATTTATCGGTAAGGGTTTTTCTTTGACCATAGGAGGTTGATTAGAAGAAAGGGATACAACTAATGTGGAAGATATTGAAGATTAATTATGATGTAGATGAAAGGAAAGGTTTGACCTTATTGTATCCATAAATGAATTGGATAATGTATTGAAAATATATATTAGCACATCGTTTCTTCTGAATGGTTTGACGTGGACAAAAACCTCGATCTTTAGAAGATGGATGATTATATAATAAGGAATGATAAAAATGATTCTAAGGTGAGAGAAGAATTGGATTCTGATTAGTAGAAGAAGCTGAATCAGAAGACGAAGTAGACTTTGATTGAGATGTCTTGTGAGTAGAAGAAGATGGCATGGGCTTACCCATATGATAATATAGTGTCGGTAGCCAAAGAGAATCACGCATCCAATCAGTGGATTGCGATGTAGGGGTCGACTTAGATGATTAACTAGAAGGACTTTGAGTCACATGAATCTTCAACAGATGAAGAATTCATTGAGGTGGTGGATAAAGGGGGTTCTGCAAAGGAAGGGAGGACCACAACATAGGAGTTTCTTGATAGGAATCTGAATAGTAGTTTGGATCTGAATTAGAAGAAGAGTGGGGGGAATCTAAATAATAATTTAAATCAAAAGTTCCCATACCATACCACTGACTATGGGATGAAGGTGGGGAACGGGGTAACCAAGTAGTTTTACCACAAGGAGCCAACCGAGGTTTAGTCATGTTGGGCATTTCATGAGGTGAATGCCTAAACCTAGGTTCCATATTTTTGTAAGTGTGAGGAACCATGTGATATTCAGTCATTTAGGTACAAATTCCTAGACCTAGATAGTGTGATGGAACTCCTTCAAAGGGAAGGAAGTGACATGTCAATTTCGGGGAGGCATAATGACACCCAACTAGAAATTTTGAAAATATGGGGATGTGCCTACAAAGTTTTTGTCAAATGTGATTAAATATACCACAAACCTAAGTATAGCATGTGATAATCATGCAAGTTTTGGAAAACCAATCAGCCAATATGAAACCATGCCCTATGATAATGCTTCAAAGATAGGTGTAACTGTAAATAGTGACAACACAATATCACTACATAGGTCAATTTTAATAATAAAAATACCTATGTACTAAGAAAATGTTGACTCGATATCCCAAAAATTTATACTAAAACTAGTTTTAGATACGAAAAAATTCCAAGTTTTTGACAATGGAAGTTACAAGTGCAAGCAACATAACAACACTATTTCAACACGTTAACCAATCTTTGAAAAAGTGAGATATTAGTATCAAAATGATGTTATTGTGATGTGATAAATCTAATATCAACTTTCTCAAAAATTTAAATTAATGTTGGGATCAAAACTAAGCCTAAGTATATCAAGAATTTATCACCCACGCGAGCAGTGTAATGATATAATATGGAGACTAAATATTAATTTTAACAAATGGAAAGAAGACATAAGTATATAAATTGTATGGCTATAATACGGGAAGTATAACAACTCGAAAGGGAATCAGTGATGAGAAAATCCTCTGTACAAATGAGATGTCATGATGTGGGTATGAAGACAAAGCTATCAAGATGTGAAAAAGTAGCAACACACTTTAAACGTTTACCATTATGTATCAAGCAAGGATGAATGTAAATGGGTGAAAAATTGGTCGACATGATCAATTGATACCACACGTATGATGCTCCTCTTTTGATCAAAAATATAAATGAGAGAGAAAAGGATTAGATCAAATGGTGGTGAAAGAAACTTGGTGTCACTTTGGCATAGTTTCACCTCGTCCTAAGACGAATAAAAACTAAGCTAAAGTAGTGCTTCGTAAATCCTGTGATGAGTGATGATATACTCAAACTATGATGGAATCGTCCCTTTATTTGATCAACAAGGTTTTGAATCCAAAAAATTTATCACTTTGAGAAAGGTAGATATGACATGATGGTTTGAGATGGAAAATTGGGCTCTAAGAAAATATGGCTTCCCTAAGTGGTTCTCTCATCTAGGTGTCACAAGTTTATCTATTGCGAACTTGATTTTCCAAGAAAGTCATGATAACTAATCTTGGTTTATCTTGGCTTTAATTTACCCCCTTCAAATATGATGAGAAATGAATGCATTCATGCATATTCTCATTGGGGTCGCGATACGTATAACTTTGACTCTAACTCACAAAAGGAAAATATAGTCAAGTGGGTGTGTGGAGCACTTCCTATTTCATCCATGAGGTTACTCGGAGGTGGACTACTTTAGGGTTCCTAGAACCACCCCCATTGTTGTAGCTTAAGGCGTTATGCCAAAGGGGTTACGTTCTAGTTGAGCAGATAGGGATGTACGCTTTTATGAACCTGCAAATAAAATGTGTTTAATGTGGTGTATTTTTTATTTTTTAAGGATTAGTTAGGTTTTGCACACCATTGGCAACCTACATAAAACACGTTAGTATTGTTTAGCATGTGATTCTTCAACACATGATTTAGGTCCTACACATCGAGATTATTAATTTTCCAATAACATCATATAAAGGGGATAAGATATTGCTTTTGATCCCATATCATCCTAGGATGTAAGGAAATATCATACACAACAAAATATATCACTCAAACTTTGCAAGAAATGGAAAATACTTAAGAAATTCACAAAAAATGAGTTCCTTTTAGCCAACTTTGAAGTTATTTCCCATTTAAAAACTTAATTAAATTGTTTGGAAAGCATGTGAAGAAGGTTGTGAACATGTTTTTGATTCTTAAGATCACCTAGAAGGCACAAAGGAAGAGCATACATGTTTCAAACCCTCACAAATAAAGATGGTAACACTTTAACTAAGTTAGTATGAAAAATATGATAGAAAATAAACCTATAAACTACTGTTAGAACAACTGCATAAAATATTAGAAAACTAAGAAAATCATAAAATTCTAGGAGTCTATTTTTAGTAGGTTTTCACCAGTTCTTAGTAATTTGCATTTTTGCAGGTCTCCGGAGAATTTTTAGAGTTCTGAAAAAACCAACGAGCTAGGAGATATGACCCAAACTAGGAGAAATAAAAATAATAGGAATAAATCTGGATCAAATAGAGACACCTGCTCACCCTTTTTGATGTGTGTGAAATGGATTTTGGCATGTGCGCTCCCTTTAGGATAAGTGTACAGGTTCGTGGGAATGACATAAAGTTATTTATGCCTATGCATCCAGAGTGATGCATGCATGGGATTTTTAGCATGTACATGCCATAGAATATCTGTATGTGGCTTGGGTAAAAATGTCAAATAACACAGAGGATGGACTTATAGGTATGCATGCAAGAATGGTGTGTATGTGGGCTTTTTGATGTATGCATGCAGGTTTGGACAAGTACGTGGCTCTGGTTCAATCAACAAGGTTAAGGACACTTTTTGCATATGGGTAAGCATAATGTGTACCCACCTTTTTTGATGTGTGCATGTGGTACTTTAAATAGGTACATGACCTTTTTCATGCATGTATGTGCCCCTCTCTGATGCTTATGTGTGGCCCTAAAAAATCACAAAAAATCACGAGATCTAGAATTTTAGAAATGCAAATAGGTTTGATTTCTACCCTTTAAATAAATTTTCAACCTAAACCCACTAACTTTGCATGAAAAAAGGACATTTAACCCACCCAAATATAGAAAACGAATCAAATCTAAGATTTTTAACCCTAAAAAGTATGAAGAAAGGTTAGAAATTTAAAGAAATCTTGAAATTTTTCTAAAAATATCATGGAAAAGGTCTCACTGGGCGTGTCAAATGTGTTCATGTATAAGTTGAAAATCTATGAAAATGAGGTTAGAAAACCTAAAGATTAACTAACTCAACTATGAACCATAAGAGAAGAGATAAACAAGAGCTACTCCTATACATGCATCATAACTTTGACAAAAACATCAAAACCTAGCATATATACTAATCTCTACTCTTTTGAAAGTTATAAAACATGAACCTAAGAAGATCCTAGCAATCAAATATGATGTTTGGTATGAAATCTCAAGCTTTCAAGAATGAGAGCTCACCATTAATGGCTGGAAGGTCATATGGTTCTCCTCATTTACTCAAGCTTGGATAATGGATGGTCTACTTTGGCTATTAGCTTAGTTTTAATGGATGAAATACTCAAGATGTGGGTTGAGTTTTTTGGTCTCAAAATAAGGTCATAGTGTCTTAAGATGTCTAGGTGTTTCCAAGTTGAAAGGGAGGGCTTAGCCTTGTATTATAGTTTTATCTTTGGAAGAATTTGAACTTTGGTGTATGTGGGACTAAAGGTAAGCAAAAATCACTTTATGATTAGGAGTGGTAAACATGCATCGGACTAGTTAAGCTAGGTTTAACCTAGTTAAACTTGATTAGTAAGTGATTAGAGATTCATTGAGATTAGAGGGGAGTCTAATTAACCAGATGTGATTGATAGATAGCCTAAGAAGCCTATAGAAGTGATCCAGAGGGAAATATGAAGATGTTTAGCTAATAAAAGGGGGTTTATTAACCATATGGGTTGAGTATAGGAGGAATATGACCAAGAAGGTTTTGTAAATGGGCATCCAAGAATGGAGTGAAGAGTAGCTAATTAATGAAGTTTCATCAATCAAATGAATAATAAGAGACTCTAGGCATGAGAAAACTTCAGGTGTCTACAACAACTTTCAATTTTTCAATTTTCATGTGGAGCTAGCATTCCCTCTTCATATTTATAACTACTTCCACTAATCATTACACACATTTTTATATTATAATTCCAAAAAAAAAATTATGATAATCTAAAGACACCCCTAATCCAATATATATTTACTATATTTTTATATGTAAAATCAATAAATTAAAATCTTTATAATGTTTTACACATGTTATGTATATTATATAGGTAAAAACATCTCTCTCAATAAAATTTGTAATCCACCATTAAATCAGTCTTGTTAAATCATAAATTAACCTTCATCTTATCATCTTGTGAGGTGAGCTTTTGGTTCCACTAATATTCTATAATGGACCAAAATTTTCCACTTTAATTTCATTTAAGAAAGAGTACACCACTTCTCTTCTCTCAATGGATGGGACAGAAACCCAAATTTTTTAATAGTCTCATGAATATGAACATGAGTTGAAACTTTCATTTTCCTCTCTTTAAGAAAATTTCCTTCTTGACATTTTTATCCTTCTAACAAACAAGAGAGCTAAAGTCATAAAATAATATTTAACTAGCAACTGAATGCAAGAAATGTTGAAAAGGATGCAAGTGGAATGTTTTTATGGATTTTCTCTATGATATAAAAGGTGATATGAAACGTTGAAATTAGTATTAATATCAAAAACCATTTATCATTTTATACAGAGACTTATAATGTATTCATTAAATTTTATCTTTCATTTCCTACAATTCAATTATGTCCTACAATTTCAAAGTACAAAGTTAGTATGGATGTGCTTCTACATTCTAGAATTTTGAAAACTGACAAAGGATATTATAAAGATAGTAGTAAATCACATCAACAAGCATGACCAAATCCTCAATGAACCTTGTTTGGTTGTTCACTTATATTAAGTGTGATTTGTGCTTGAAGGCATTAAATCATCAAGATTAAATAAAATTACAAATATGTTTTTTGGTTTTGAAATTTATTTCATATAATTTGTGATACGTGTTTTATTGTAATTTTTTTGGGGTAAATATTGTGTTGGTTACTCTTTTGGAAAGATAAATATTTTTGATGGTCCTATAAATTCAACACAATTAGTATGGGTGTGATTATAGATTCTCAATCATGGGTCAACAAAGAGCTTGTCACAACAATTTTTAAATTGGATTTTACAATAATTGTTCAATTTTTCTACTTAACATGGAAAACATGAGGAAAGATTTCCTTATGAGCATATGAATTAGAACAAATCTTCCTAAAAATATTTTTACCAGTGATAATTTCATAGGAGAATGAAATAAAAAATTTCAGGTTGTGTGTGTGTGTGTGTGTGTATGTATGTATGTATGTATGCATGCATGCATGTATACATGCATGTATGTATGTATGTATGTATGTATGTATGTATGTATGTATGTATGTATGTATGTATGTATGTATGTATGTATGTATGTATGTATGTATGTATGTATGTATTTATGTATGTATGTATCTTTGATTTTATGAATTCAACATCGTGGTTAGAATCTCCTAACTACTGGATTGTTTTGTAAGAAATTGAAAACAAATCTTGATGCATTATTTATCACTATAGGTTTAACATGAGATACCTTGGTATAGGACCAAACTATGTTTATAAATTACTTCACGTAGCATCACCAATAATCTCTAGAAGAATTTTTTCATTGAAATAACGGAAGTGATTTTCTTCTCTCACAATAATTTGTCATTGCAAAAATCTTGGAGATAAACTCGGTTGTAGTATGAAAGTCGACACATACTCTGAAGGTTGTTGAAAAATCCAAATATCATCTCTGTAAATTATATTTTTTACATATCCAATAACCATGGCATTCCATGAGATTTAAATCTCTTTAATTAATTTTTTCAAGCAATCGACATGCCTTATATGCTTCAAAATTTGCATGCATGTCTACATCTAACGTGTATATAAAAAATATGCTTCCAATATGCTTTGGTGGATGTCCATGTTTTTCTCTAAAGCTCCCATTTTGACAATGGCTAATAGGATGATGGTAAAGGTTGTGGAGTCTATCTTTACATCTGCCAATTGCATTTTCCTAAAATATTCCAAGGCATTTTCAACAAACTGATTTTTTCCATATCTTGTAGTCATTGTAATCAATGAAACCATATTTATTTTAGGAATTTTTTCAAATAGTTCACATGTATTGTGCACATGCTTCCACATTTTGTATACATACCTACCCAGGTTCTTGGAACAAAAGCATCTAATAGGATTCCAATCTTCATAACGTTTAGTTAAATTTCTATACTATTCTCAAAGTACCTATTTTGCCATAAGATTAGAGTAATATCAAAAAGGTGAAATGATTTGATTGTACACCTGATTCTTGTATATGGTGAAATCAATGTTTTTCGAGGATGTCCTTGAATATTGTTAGTAGTGAATATGATATTTAGTAAGACAATTCCATTTAATTTTTTTAGTATGAGTATGATATTTAGTAAGACAATGTCACATATTTAAAGAAAACAATGCTAATTATGCGACAACCAAATTAAACATCTATAAAAAAGAATGTGTTTGGTCTAGCTGGTAAAGAACTGTATGTACCCTTATGATATAAGTAGTTATTCAAATGTTTGAAGGTGTCTACAACAACAATGGGGTGGCAACTTACAAGGTGCGGAACATTAACCCTTGAGATAATCCTCTAGGAAAAGGATGACTCCTTAAAAGATTTAGATTAAGAATTAATCTAATCTTGTTAAGAAAAACAGTGTTTTCATGGTAACTGGTAATTAATAATTTAATGTGTGGTAATATTGTTATGTAAATGAGTTATTTTAACAACTCATATATATTAGGAGTTTTGTAGTGTACATAAGAATAGATAATTAAGAGCTATAGTAGTTTGTGAGTTACATCAACTCATGTAATTGGCATGAGTTGTAAGAGAATTTGTGTCTCTCATATTATTTTGGAGAGGAAAATGCTATATATTTATAATGGTTCAAATGAAATATTATGATGTGTGTGTTTATAATACAACTCTTTGGTTTGACTCTATTACTTGATTTGCAAGTTATTAATCATATGTACGCATTCTCTAATACTAATCATTTGGTATCAAAGAAGGTCATCTAATGGGTAAAATCTAAGAAATTTTTGATGGATTGAGACTCCTTAATGATGTTTTTAAATGGAATAATACTCAGAGAGAAAGGAATTGGCGGCATAAGTGTAATTTTACAGAGGAGTAAGGGGATCATGAGGAGATAACCATCGAATAAAACCATAGAAAAATACAACATATATTAGCACCATTAATATGCATGGATCTACGCTCATGAGTGATGCTCAAACACCCATCTCAATACCCTACATAGATTTATACGTACAAGGTATTATCATTTTTATGAAAATATCCTCAAATTTCTTATCCTTATTGTAGGTAAAAATAGAGCATTGTAGAGGTGTTAATTGAAGTGTGAGTTTGGGAGATTTTGTTGAGTATATATCCAAACATATCTGGGTATTATATTGAGAGCAAGAGGTTACTTGTCATAAAATATGAGAAAGTGGTTCTTGGTGAATGTATCCCAAATCAGGTGAACCATGTTTAGTCTGTGTTGTGTTCTTTTATTTTTTTTCACTTTAATTTTAAATTTGTAATATTTTTTTGCTTATTATTTTCTACTATTGTGATTCTGTGTGGGATTGATCCTCATATTTTATCCCTTATTTCCTAACAATTGGTATCAAAGCCAGGATTGGTTTGCTGAAGTGTTGAATCACAGGGAAATTTTTATCTTGAGTGCGATTTATGGTAGATGATGGAAAATCAAAGGTTGATAAATTCAACAAGTAGAATTTATTCTTTGGAAGATGAAGATAGAATATTAGCTTTATAAGAAGGATATTTATGTTCTGTTGACTAGAAAATCATAGAAAACCTCAAGTATGGTGGGTGCGGATTGGTATTTGTTAGATAGGAAGGAACTTGGGACAATCCAGATTTGTTTTTCATATTCGGTACTATTTAATGTTTCAAAGGAAAAGACTACAAGGAACTTATGGATGCATTAGGGAAGTTGTATGAAAAACTCTTTGCCTCTAATAAGATATTTCTAATGAAAAATTTGTTTAATATGAAGATGTCTGAGAATGGTTCGGTAAAAGATCATTTGAATGATTTTAATATGGTAGCGAATATTATAGATTTGGTTACAATATAATTTTTTAAATAAGTTAGGGCTTTACGAATTTTTTTTCCTTACCTGAGAGTTGGAATAGCCTGGTAATGGCGGTAAGTAAGTCGGTTCTAGCTAATTCAAAGATGAAGTTTGAGGATGTTGTACGAGTGATTATAAGCGAGGAAATGTGAATAAAAATACCTAGGGAATATTCTACTTTAGGGAATGCTTTGACAGTGGAAACTAGAGGGACACAAAAGAATAGAGGAAGTTGTGGAAAACCAAAACATTGGCAAAGGTCAAAATCCAAAAAAAAATGGTATGCTGGAACTGTGGAAAGCCTGGGCATACAAAGAAGGATTGTTGGGATCTTCAATATAGGAAGAAAAAAAGGAGGTGAATGTGGCAATATGTAATGTGTGTCAGGATTCTTTAATTCTCTCTTTGGACAATATTGTTGAATCTTGGGTTTTAGATTCAAGGACTTCTTTCCATGCTACTCCACATAGGCATTATTTTGTTTTTAATGTTCAAGGGGATTTTGGGCATGTTTATCTTGGGGATGATGAGCCTTGCAACATAGTTGGAAAATTTTGTGTTCAAGTTTAAATGCATAATGGGAACACATGGCTATTGAAATATGTTAGATATGTTCCTACATAGACAAAACACTTGGTATTAGCGGGGTAGTTAAGAAATCATAGTTGTATTGTGACATTTACAGTGGACTCTTGGAAGGTTATCAAGGTGTTCTTATGATGGTAAGAGTTAATAAGGTTGGAATCTTTTATTTAACCATTGGCAGCACTAACGCTTGTAATATTGTGGCTTCAGATGTAGATACAACATTGTGGCACTATAGGCTCAGTCATATGAGCCATAAGGGTCTGTAGATCATAAAAGAAGAATTTTCCTGAATATATAGAAACAATTTTGGATTTCTGTGAGAACTACGTATATGGAAAACATAAATGGGTAATTTTTCTCAAAGTTATACCTACAAAGAAAGAGAGTAAGTTAGAGATGGTACACTCTGATGTGTAGGGTTCGGCTCAGGTATCATCTCTTAGGGGTTCAAATTATTATGTTACTTTTATGACGATGCAAAAAGGAAAGTTTGAGTATATTACATTAGAAATAAATATGATGTGAGTTCAAGTTTGAATTCGGGAGAGTTTGTTGAGTATGGATCAAAACAAATCTAGGTATTGTATTGAGGGAAAGAGGTGGCTTGTAATAAAATCTAATGAATTGAATTCTTGGTGGAAGTATCCCAAATTGGGTGAATTGTGTTCAATATTTTCTTTGTGTTGTGTTCTTTTATTTTTCCACACTTTTATTTCATGTGCGATATTTTTCTGCATATTAGTTTGAATTAATATTGCGATTCTGTGCATAATTGTTCAACATATTTTATCCCTTATTACCTAACAACAATGATATTGATTTGTTATGATAAATTACATTTTTTTTTGTGTTCCTGAATGATATGTTGTTCTCTAAACCGTGAGTGTTTTTGTTTTCTTGTGCATCTTAGTTATTGGCTAATGAATATATCTATGTCATTGATATTTTTTGGCTATTTGGAAACCCTCAGTGTTCTTAAATTTAAATATGGGACTCGATTTTTGATCATAATCAACATTTGGTGAACTCACCTTATCATGTATCGAGTTTGGATAAAACCTCATCTCTTATATCGACCCACTACTCAAGTGTTGGGATTTTATCATATATTAGTCCACTCTTGGATTGATCCTCTCTCAAACCTACTGACCTACTTGGCCCCCCTCCTTTTTGAATTTATTTGCATGGGATCAGTATGATTTGGTGGTGCTTTGGAGGTGGCTTGGAATTTGGGTCTATCCATCTAGGCCTAATTTTACTGTATTCAATCATTTTAACTCACAACTTCACTCAGGTTTACTTATTAATTAGTGGTGGTAGAACGGTGGTAGAACAATGGCTCAATGACAGTTGAGTCATGGCTTGGTGACATAGTTACCCTAGTTTTTCTGCTTGGTGGTGGATTTTCCTTGGATTGGCGGGACTGGGTGGCTCGAATTTACTCATACTTCATACATCTTGATCACATCCATTAACTTGACCTTGTTTTTGCCTTCATCCGCTCTCATCCTGGCCACATAAAAAACCTACACAACTCACTTTAGTTTTAAAGATTAGTTGATTACAGTTAAAACCCTAATTTGAATGATTTTTTATTTTTGTTCTCCAACTCGAAAGAGAATATAAAATCTATATTATTCAAATTGGTTTATATGGTCCTTGTTTTGTGTATTGGTGAAAAGGATTGGATGTTGTTTGTATGGTTGTAGGTTAGAGAACCTTGCATGGTTTTTTTTTTCCAGCACAACCAAGCTCTCTCACTCTCCTAGCTCATACGATATGTCGATCTCCATCCAACCTCATCTCATTGAGCTCTCCTCATAATAAGGTCTGTACCTTCAACCTTTTATAAATGATATTTTTATTTAAAAGGAGGGACTGTTATAATTTTAACAAGGTGGGGCCATTTTATTGTAAAACAGATAATTTTATTTAGAGAGCACATTATTTTGGGAATTTTTTTATGAATAAGAGGGAAAATATTGTAACAAAACTGTGTAGTATAAGTAGTTTAGGGGGTTCAATTTATGGCAAAAAATTATTTTTTTGGCCCATTTCTACTGTCATTTAAAAGGGTAAATTATGTTTGGCCCCTTGACCCCACTGGGAGCTTCTGCCCCTAGAACCCCATTTTCAGGTCCGTTGTATAGTATATTCCTAGTGCTTTGTTGTTATTGAGTGTTAAAGATGGAAGGATGAGGCCCGGTTTGATAGGTGGTCAAACCCCCTCACAAAAAAACATTTTTCTTCTTTCTTTCTCACGTAGTATTAATGCTTATTTTAGTAAATCTAGACATATTCCAGTGAATCTGGACTCTAGTATTACAACTTTTGGAGTAAATCTATCACATTTTTTTCCTATATTGGATTCCATTTCTATTTATACTAAATTCCATTATTACTATTATTTGATTCCATTAGTAACAATATTGGATTCCAATATTGTCATCATTCGACTTACACAAGTTCCAATTTCAGTATTATTGGATTCTAATTTCACTATTATTGGATTCCAATATCACTATTATTGGATCTCATCATCTCTATTATTGGATTCAAATTTCACTATTATTTTATTCCAAATTTTTTGTTCTTATATTTTCAGATTGGGAGTATGTAAGGTTAGCGGACATTAGTTATTATAAGGCATGATTTTGTTGGATTTATAAAAATAAAAAACTAACAATAACTTCTTGCAAAAGCAAGTTCAAATTGCAAGCATCGCAATTTAAAAATGTGATGGTAGTACTTTCCTTGCACTTTTAAAGTGAAAAACCCTCAATGTAAGGTTAGTGGATGCTAACTATTATAAGTAATGAGCCCATTATATTAAAATAAAAAAAAAAACTATCAACTAATTCCTATAATAACAAGTTCAAACTACCAACCTTGCACTTTCAAATTATGAGACTAACATGGTCAAATTGAGAGCCTCACACTTTCAAAGTCTAAGCCTCACACTTTCCCAAGTGCGAGACTCGCACTTTAAAAGTTTGAGGCTCACACTTTCAAATTTTGAGGAGTCGAACTTTCAATGTTGGAATCATTATGTGCATCCTTGATATTGACATTGACCTCAAATGCTAATGGTGTTATTTTAATTTCTAGTGGAAATTAAAATAAAATTACGTTCTCACCCAAAAATATATCTTATTTGTTATGAATCTCCTAAACTATGACATTTTTTTATATTATAATAGTGAAATTATTGAACCAAAATATGGAACTTGTGTCAGTTGGTATTTTTGTTTTTGGGGGTAATTATATTTTGGTAGAAATAATGGTGTGCTTTCGTATCTCATTCACAGGATTGTAACAACTCAAGTCTTTTTTTGTTAGATTATACACGAAATTAAGTTTACTATTTATTATTATTATAAATTATATCTTAGATTTATCATTAAAAGAAAACAGTGTCATTAGGAGTTATGTATATCACAAATTCAATTACTGTGAAAGATAATAGAATTTATGCTTGTAAATTGTTTCATTCTTCATATAAACGATGATTCACTTATTTCCATGAGAAATAAAATGAAATAATCATTAAAAAAATGCAAGAAAAATTCTTGTGAGAAACGCAATCAAATGCCCTTGGAGATACATTGAACCAATATTTTATTGTTTACATCAATCAAAAGACACATTGTGCCACACTTGTATTCTTTGTGAGTGAAGAAATGCCACATCCTTTTCCCCAGTGTTTGTCACTATGAATGATATAGATTTTCATCTATAATATCCTTGATGGGATACCACTTAACAATGCACAAAAAATATTGAAACTTGCAGCCAAATAAAATACTAATTTTACCATATTTTTACAATTGGGACAGCAAATTAAAGAAACTTAATATTTGCCAAAATGTCCACCCGAAATACTTGAAAATTTAAATAGAGCTTGATATTATTATAAATGACATAAGGAAACTATTTCTGGACTTTTATAGAGATTAAACTACTACCAAAAAAAGCACAGTGTGCCATAGATAGCGAGAAAACTACAGAGGATCGAAACTCTCCAAATACTCGGAGCAGAAATTAAGGGTCTTTGGAAATAACAATGAAAGATATAGGAAATAGTAATTCCACCTTTAGATCTAGGAATGGCCAAATGGAAAACCCTCCAAATAAAGTCTGCACCTTTAGATCTAGAACGACTGACTAGAAAAACCCCCAAATAGAGGCTACAAGTCACCTCGCTTGGAATGGGGTCAGAAGAATGATTGAAGGAACCTTCAACATGCTACCGTGCACACAACCCAAATGGATGTCGTGAGTCTGATCTGGAGCCCCTTTTCTTATCTTCCCTAAATTCCCCTCAAGACCCTAGAGATCTGCAAGTTTCCACGCTTGGAAGTGGGGTCGGTAAATGATGAAGGTACCTTCAATGAGTTGTCACGCCCTGCCCAAATGACTTCTGTGAATCTGATCAGGGAGCCCACTGATTATCTTCCTCAAATTCCCCAAAAATCCTCAAAACCATTCCTCTGTACCCTCTGGAAGTATCTCTATAGCACAGCCCAGGAAGCGGCTCCAAAATGAAAGACTAGGGTAGATCTCTCACTACCGAAGAATGCTTTGCTAGCTAGGGACAGGTCTCTCACCACCGAAGCTAGGGTCCCTTTGGGATTTGACTCCACAAGCTGTAGAAATGTGATAGTAGTAGCTGCATGAGAAAGGGGTTGATAAAATGTATATGTAAAAGTTCCTTTCCTTTCTCCCCCAACTCCTTACATACTTCCTCGAGGCAAAAGAGCCCCAACTGACCCTATACGCATTTTATTCTATGGAGGGGCCGCTAAAATAAAGTGACTTAAGTTACTTCTCCCCTTTAAGTTTCCATGGTCCAAAAGTGACCCTCAATGCCAAATTAGACCATTAGACCCACGTGGCCCCTTCCCAATAGCTCCCAACATCCACAACCTTCAGGATATGACCATGGCTTGGACTCGACCTGGCCCTTAGGCCTTTGGTGTAGGAAAAGGGGACATTACAGTCCTCCTTTCTTAAGAAATGCTTGACCCAAAGCATTATCATGTTCTGCTACAGTAGCTGAATACCACGTTGTAAGTTTCTCCCCCTCACCCTACCATCCACCAAGGATCTGTGTAATCCGAGGTAACCAAGAAACCCCATGCCATCATCATGACCTCCATATGGTACTGAGAGAAATGTTTTCCGTGAAGTAGAATGATACCCAAACCGAATCTCCACTGTTACCCACACTGAAATTTCCAAACGGTCCAATCCCTACCAATACAAGGTTGTCATCATGGAATCACTCACGGCCTCTCCAATCAACTCCTGGGTATGAAAGTTCCCTCTAAATCCTGTAGAGTCCTTTGAAACAACTTGTGAAATAACATGTTTACATATAAATGGTACTAACTCTCCCACCTAACCTACCCTCATGTGAGAGCACAGCTCCTCATACTATATCTCAATGTGCCCCATGGAGGAAAAGTCCCTAGACTCCAGTAGACAGTCAGCTGACAATATCAGCTCCACATAGTCTACCTCTTGTGCTGAATGTGAACCTACTGAATCACCATGAGTTAATTTCATATCTCCACTACCTAACACGTGGGTGAAGTGCTCACTGAGCATAGAAGCAACAAAAATCATAGGATTTTTATCCCATGTCGATTCAAAAAATGATGAACCCGTAAGCTCTGACTTGTCATAGTGATAAACCGCGTATGCCTATATAAATTTTAGGATATCCTCCCTCAACCTAAGCCATATGAACCTTAATGACATGAGCCTATAGGTCTCATCGAAGCTCAAGTTCCCAGTAACGGATGAATAATGCACATGTCACAATATCTCCGTCCTCAACCATGAGTCTAACACAAGGCTCCGTTTTCCTTGAGAGAAAATCATCTCATCCTCCAATCTGTAGCTGTCCTCCTATATGTGGCCATCCAGAATCTCACAAGTGTGTTGGTTCTTGGAGTACTCAACAAGTAAATGAGATATCCAGTCTACCGAAACTTCAGATGACCAACATGATGATAAGCTCGGATGATCTGAACTTGTAATCCCAATTTCAGTAACACTCACATGTGCAACATTGCTAGCCACACATACATCCATCATACTCCACATCGATCCAAAATAATAATAATCCTCACCATGTAAATTTTTCCTCTCCATCCCCTCAACTGTAACCATCCTTGGTGCTCCTGCAGATACTCCCCTCAAAATCACATACCTACCCTCAGACTTAAACTTTAGCTCTATCGTCTGAAAGTTAGTCTAAAGCTCACCAAGAGAGTGAAGCCACTATGCTCCCTATTTTATGTTGTTCACTCCCATTCAACAATGTGGAAATCATTGGTAACTGTATAGTTACCCATCATGATGCTCACTTGTGGAACCCGCCGTGTGCACCTCAAAGACTCTCAATTGGCTACAACCCCATTGAGGCCCTCAAAATCCTCTGTCTGTAGTCCTCGCCTCTCAACCAATGAGGCATCAATATACTTGTGGGTTTCCCCGCTATTGATGAGTACCCCAACATGCTGACCCTACATAACTCCTCTAATCCTAAATGCCGTGTACATCAGAGGGCTATGCAATGTGGCTATAATCTCCTGAGGAAAATTCTTCTCCTAATGCCCCACATCTACACTATCCAACGTAACCCCATCTCCATCATCCATTTCATGAGTCTCTAACTCCTCACCTCTGTCCCCCTTGCTCTCCTTGAAGACATCAATGAATTGAGCCTTCCCTCTACCTCTGTAATCATGTCCTAGGATCTAAGGTATGTGGCAATCGAAACATAGCTTCTTCTGCCTCAACTCATCTTTGTGTTCTTGGGAAATGATTGGATTTTTAACCACCTCTTGCCTCAGTGGAGGCTCCCTCTGCTAACATTCATCTGATCCAAATGGAGGCTCCCTTTGCTAAACATGAGGTGGAGCCCTCAGATTTGGAGTGGATAACTCCAAGTCCCGAGCTTTCCTAGCATCCTTGTGTAAAGAAGAAGGTTCAAATGCCTTCATAAATCCAGTGAAAGCATTATTCAAAACTCTTATGAACAGTGCAATCAACCTCCTCTCCATGACATTAGGTACCATGACTGGTAATCTCGTAAAATCTATGATGTACTGATCTAAGGGACCGGTTTGTCTCAAATGAGTCCACTCCCTGAAATACCTTTCAGGGTCCCTCCTATCAAATCTGTTCACCAGCCTCTGTGTGGACTTTACATGAGTCATAAGGTATATGTGTCCCTGTGTAATCAGCCCATGATGCCACCAATCATGAGTGTCTCCCTCAAGATTTGATCTTGCAAACTTAATTGTATCTTCCTCATGCATAAGATTCGAGTCAGAGTATGTCTTCAACTTCTGGACCCAAGAGGGTGTAGTACACTTCTTAGAACCGTCGAAGTGTGGAATGGAGATCTATCTCAATCTCCTCTGTAACTCGAGTACCTATTTCTACTGATCTCTCTTGGGTCTACTGCCAACCTTCATTTTACAATATTCCTGGAATGGCATGTTGTTACAAATGCCTTCACTCGAGGTCTAGTACATAACCCAACAAGACTCCCCATCCAACATATCTACGGGCTGTTATGCCTGGTTAACTTCCGGATCCTTCAAGAAAAATGGTTTGTGAAGCCCCAAAGGTCTGGTAGAAGAATGGGGAAGCCACTGCCCTGAATGTCCACTCTCACCTCTTTTCCCCTGTTGTCTCATATTGTTATTTTCTACTCTCGTTATGACTGTTGTTATACACAGTCTAGCAGGTTGAAGATGATTAAAAAATATTCTCCTACCCCTTTTTGCAATCAGAAAACCGATGCTAGAACCTTCAAAGGTACTCTCCCTTCTTGCACCAGAGTCTCCAAAGAAGAAATCATGCTTGCCAACACTTGTAATCCCAAAAGACACATTTGAATTCCGTCTTTGGCTTATGAAATCAGTCACAAAGTTTTCAATATCAGAATTGATAGTTTTGGATAACTGCCACATATTACCAGGATCCCATAGCTTATAATGCCGTTGAGCCCTTGTATCATGTAAGGTCTTCCATATTTGTTTCTCTTGTATCTCCTCATAAAGAATATTATCAAAAGGTTCACCTTCTATTGCTGCTTTAGAAACCTCCAAAACAGCCCCATCCCTATTGTGATTCATGATTTTAGATGGAGAATAAGTGGAACAAGAATCAACACCTTTCACAATTTTATGCTCATTACTGCTTGGTAAATCCATCACATATGATAATGAATTATTCTTTGGAGGATTGATAGGTACCTTTTGGATTGAAATATATTTTTTAGTTTTACAACCAACCAGCCATGTTTGTTCATACCTTTCGACGTCATCAGTGTCCTCCAGGTGTTCAAGATAGGCATGTGTTGAGATGCCCCCAACATTGTTTCCTGAGTGTCTTTCAAGGCCATCAATGTCCTCCGTGTGTTCAAGATAGACATATGTTGAGCTGCCCCCAACATTGTTTCCTGAGTGCCTGTTGAAAGTATCTGAAAGCTATTCAAGAGTTACTGGTTTTGAAATTACAGCAGGCTGTAATTTTACACCAGTGTCCATGTGAGGCTCCTCCTCATGTGTCAGCTGCTCCATAGAGTCTTCTTTCGGGGGTGTAGTATTTCTTGCATCAATTTCCCTCATCATTTCCTTGAACTCTTGTATGTGTTGTCTTGCTTGAGTCACTGTCAACCTAGCAGCTCCAGCTCTACTATTCCCTTCCTCACACTTTTAAAGAGTTTCCATTACATAATTTCTCTAACAAGAAAAGTTTCACTAATACAATTATTTTTCTCAATGGAAATCATACCCTTTTGTCTAGAGGCTTCTTCTACACACGAGTTCTTTTTTTATTCAGATACCGGCATATGATGATCTTGCTTGGGCTTGCTACCAATCTTCACTATGGAATAATTTGGAAATGGCATATTATCTCTGAAACCCTTACTCAAAGATTGATATTTCCTCCAACAAGAATCCTCATCAAACACCTCTATTGGCTGCCCTTTATCACTGTTCTCACCATGTTCCTTATTATCCCTAGATTTGTTTTGATTCACATTCTGAGTGAGCTGGCTCAAATAAAGGTTAGTGGCTTCATGTTGTTTCACCATGTTGGTGAACATTTCCTTCATAAAACTCCCTTTGAGATATTTCCAAACTGCCATATTTAACCAACACAAGCTAGAGGAACAAGTGCTCTGATTCCACTGTAATATCCTTGATGGGATACCACTTAAAAATGCACAAAAAATATTGAAACTTGTAGCCAAATAAAATATTGATTTTACCAGATTTTTACATTTGGGACAGCAAACTAAAGAAACTTAATATTTGCCAAACTTTCCACCCGAAATACTTGAAAATTTAAATAGAGCTTGATATTATTATAAAGGACATAAGGAAACTATTTCTGGACTTTTATAGAGATTAAACTGCTGATATAAAAAGCACAAAATGCCCTACACAGTGGAAAAACTACAGAGGCTCGTAACTCTCCAAATACAGGAGCAGAAATTAAGGGTCTTTGGAAATAACAATGAAAGATATAGGAAATAGTAATTCCACCTTCAGATCTAGGAATGGCTGACTGGAAAACCCTCCAAATAAAGGATGCACCTTCAGATCTGGAATGACCGACTGGAAAAACCCCGAAATAGAGGCTACAATTCACCTCGCTTGGAGGTGCCTTCAATGTGCTGCCACGCCCAACCCAAATGGCTGTCGTGTGAAGCCCCTTTACTTATCTTCCCCAAATGCCCCCAAGACACTCGAGATTTACAATTCGCCACGCTTGGAAGAGGGGTCGGTAAATGATGGAGGCACCTTCAAAGAGCTGTCACACCTTGCCTAAATGGTTTCCGTGAATCTGATCTAGGATCCCATTGATTATCTTACTCAAATGCCCCGAAAATCCTCAAAACCCTTCCTTTATACCCTCTAGACGTATCTCTGTAGCACATCCTAGAAAATAGATCCAAAATGAAATACTAGAGTAGATATCTCACTACTGAAGAATGCCCTGCTAGATACATACGGGTCTCTCACCACCGAAGCTAGGGTCCCTGTGGGATTTGACTCCACAAGTTTTAGAAACATGATAGTAGTGGCTACACAAGAAAGGGGTCAATAAAATGTATATGCACAAGTGCCTTTCCTTTCTCCCCCAACTCCTTATATAATTCCCCAAGGAAAAAGAGCCCCAACCGACCCTATACGCATTTCATTCTATGGAGAGACCGATAAAATAAAGAGACCTTTAAGTTTCCATGGTCCAAAAGTGACCCTCAACGCCAAATTATACCATTAGACCCACGTGGCCCCATCCCAATAGCTCCCAATGTCCACAGCCCCCAAGATATGACCACAGCTTGGACTTGACCTGGCCCTTAGGCCTTTGGCATAGGAAAATGGGACATTACACTTTGGCGTAGGAAAAGGAGACATTAAATCATCACACCCTTAATTGTGGAATAATGCTCTTCTCCAAAAAATTTCCTCAAGTCCCCCTCTTGTAGCCCATTCTCTTAGCCTTGTATAAGTTGAGTAGATTTTCCTAGGTTGATTTAATGGATATCTAACTACCACACCCTTTTTGTTCTTGAAGAATTTGATTGGAATATCATTTTAAAAAAATCTAAAATCCAAATCAATGAACTGTACTTACACAATCTAAATCAATGATGCATGTTTCAGAGAACAGATTGAAAATAGAAATCTTTTGTACGGTCAAACCAAATGTATATATGTTGCTTCATGTCTGATTTCTCTCCATTGAACACATTGGTTTGGAGAATAAATGATTTCCCATGCCTAAGAACTCAAAGTCTATCCCATCATGTTCTGGGTTCTTTAATGATAGATGTAGCTCACTATAAAAAAACTGATGTGTCGTCATATTTATTTTCCTATTGAAGTGCACAAACAAATGCATTGCCTTTTATTGGAATCCAATACCTACACCACCATCAACCAATGACATCAACAACCACATAAAACAATAATCTTTGTGTCAAAATCTCACTGAAACATATGTCAGGTTTCCTTAATACCATTTTAACCCCTAAAAATTAATCTATTATTCCCAAGTTTTCGATACACTGAGATAAGTTGAAATAGCTATCAAAAATATTGATAAGAAAAATAATAATACAACAATCTACTCATGCGCCTAAACCAAAACTTTAACCTAAAACAGAGAAGCTAAAATACATTGTGAGGCATCTGAGAGGAGGATGTCAATACAATAATCTACTTATGAACCTAATTCGAAACATCAACCTAAAACGGATCTAAGAGGAGGATGACAACATCTCTTAACATGTAGGACATGAAAATATTAGACCAGAATGAGATACAACCAAATAACAGGAATCAGAGACGCAGTTAATATAAATAAATAAGGGAAAAACTAAATCAATTGACATAAAAGAGAAAAAAAAATTAAATGTCTAATACATTTACGAGTTGAACAGATTCCAAACTAAGATAATTTTCCAAACGAATATAAAATAGGGAATATATAATCATTGATATTTATTAAATATAATTTATTTATTAATTAATAATAATAATAATAATAACAATAACATTTAACTTATCATTAGATTAGACTATATTTATTAGCAATTAAATTAAATTAAAATTTTGTTTTTATATTATTAATTTTATTTGTAATATTATAATGGGAGACATAATTTAGACTACTCAAAAGGCAAAGGAAGAATATAATAATAAATAAATAAAATACTTCGAGAGGAATTCTTTCCGAAAAGGTGAAAATTAACAACATGCAATAATTAAAAAGCTCATAATAATTCATGAGAATAATTTTATCCTCGAATTATTAGTTTCATAATGTGTCTCCCACTTTTTGAAGGGTAGAAGCCATTTACCCACATTATACCTATTCATTTACCTTTTGGATTCTAAGCAAATAAATAAAGAATTATCTTACAACAAACCATTAAAGAAATTTTTTGTCTAAAAGGTAGAGTAATATTTGCATTTATGTAGCATTACAACATAAAATCACATTGAATTGACTATTTTACACTGTACTATTAATTTTGTAGAGTCTCCTCTAACATAAGAGTATGATATGCTTAAATGTTGTACAACCCACCTATGTATAAATCACCTTAAATTTATAAGTGACTCATATAACATTAGTATTTGTCTTAGTTTTTAATGTAAAATAAGATTTAAAATATTGTTTGATAAAAATGGAGTCTTCTCAATAGTTATAATTATTGGATTAGAACCATTGGTGTTGAATGCTCTACAATTCTGGTGCAAAACTAAAGTCAGCGCTTCTAGGTTTTCCCCCATCCAATTGTCATATCACAGCCTTTGCAGGCACTGCGGGAATTAATTGCTATAGTTTCTCCTAGGGTTTTTTTTTCCTCTAGGAATCTCCTTTAAAATGACATCGTCGTCTTCAAACCTGATTGTCTCAACCACAGTAGGAGATAGTGGAGTGATAAATGGCACCGCCGGTAAAACGTGCCAAGAAATTCATCCTGAAGGTTTTTCACGAGGTAATCTCTCTCCTCCGGATGTTGTTTTTCCCATTCCTGAATTTAATTATGCATGTCAATGGTTAGAGTAGTTTTACCTCATTAGGTATTTTTTGGGTCGAAACCGCTCTGAAAGCATGCTTAAATCCTTTCCCAACACAGTTTAGACCCCTCATGGGGTCTGCCTGGATGGTGTCCAAAACATGACCAAGGGTTTCTTTCTTTTTCGTTTCTCTGACCTAGCTAAGGTGACCAACATCTTGGCCAAGCAAGCCACTTGCTATGTCCGCAACTCGCTGCTTGTATTAACACCCTGACATAAGGACTTTTTGGTATCTGATTATACCGCCCTTAAAGTGCCAATGTGGATTGAATTTCCTGGTCTCCCTCTGCCATGCATTCATTTCCTGTCGTAAATTTTTGATTCATTTGGGCATGTTGTCTGCCTGGAATATGATAAGTTTTTACCATGCTCATCCTCAGAAGCAAGTTTTTCATTGAGATTGATCTTTCACAGGACCTCAAGTAATTTGTGGATATTCAAATGGGTGATAAACGCTACTCCCAACGGGTCATGTATATAAATCTTCCCAATACTTGCTTTCATTTTCAAGCATCTCATCACAAGATAAGAGAGTGTCCACTTAATGTCCCCCATAACCACCCTATTGCAAAAGCAGCACCTGAACCATTCAAACCCCAATAGGAGGAAGGTTGGAAAGTGGCTAGAGACTAGAAAAATAAGAATAAATCCCAGCAATCCAAATCCTCTGGCTCCCATGGCCATCTTGAACCAGTTGTTAAGGAACATTATCATGAAGTTCTGGCCAAGGATCCTATGAATCTTGCTAAGGAACTAACTACTGTTGCTAATGAGCCAGTTGTTGTAACCATCTCAGCTACCCTGCTGCCAAAGTAATCCAGCACGCCCCTTGCGGTGTCGGTTCCCATGGACCAGTCAAATTCTATTTCTCACGTCCCCATTTCACATTCAATTCCTCTGTTACTTCCAAGCAACTCAAGGGCATTCCAAATGACCTCGAAGTCCACCTCGCATCTCTCGAGACCATAGCCTAGCATGCAGTGTGGAATTCACTGAAGCAGAATACAACATTGAGTATGTCAAACAAAAAAAAATTGTTTTACAGGATTTTTTACAGCATAATGCTGATCGTTTCCTGCATAATCAGTATGATGCACTTGAGGGCTTAGAGGATGGGGATATGGATCTTGACCAATGTTTCCCATGAATTTTTTATCATGGAATGTTAGGGGTCTCACAGAATCCTATCGTAAGTATGTAGTGCGTGAAAATCAACAATAATGTGCAAATATGGATTTTTTGTTTGTGTAGGAAGTTAAAATTACAGGTTTTTAGTTGTAGATGGTTTGTAAATCCATCTGTCCTGACATCTTCACTTTCTATAGAAATCATGAAGCAGGGTGTGAGGGATTAATTTTCACTTTTTTCCTCTAAATTGCGGCCTTTATTAATATTGACCATGGAATCAACCCCCACCAACCGTGTCATATGGGTCCTCTTTAATATTGAGGGCCGGCCTTTTGGGCTCATTAATATTTACACCTCTAATGATGCAGCCGAAAGGACCAATTTGTGGCTGGTGGATAACCAACTCCATTCTTGATGCATACTGGGTTATAAGTGGAGACTTTAATATGGTTGAAAACCCAAATGATAAATGTGTCCACCTGCCTATGAGGTGGACACCTGTTGAAAGGGAAGTGTGGTACTCCATGCGAAATAAAATTAGATTCTTTCATCCTAACACATCTCTCTTTCCCATGTCTGCAACTTGGTACACGTGGTCCAATATCTATGGAGGGAAAGATCACGTATCCTCAAAAGGCTTGATGGCACCATGTTGTCAGCTCAAAACTTGTTGGATTTTGACAGCATTTATTCCATGCCAGTGGAGGTTATTCCTGACTTTGTCCTTTCGGACCACTCCCCTATACAATTTTCATATCTGTTGGCATGATGCGTGCCCATTTTGTCATAAAGGCCAATTCTTTCTTAATACTGCCTTAATGCAACATGGCCTCACAGTCAATCATATCAAGCGGATTTGGAATTTAATTCCATGACCTAGTCACTGTCAAGTGATTTCATCCACCTATGCAAGCCAACTGGCTACTTTGGTGGGAAGATGCGCTGATGCGGACTACCAAATTTCTTAGAATCTATGGCTGCCAGCTGGCCAAAATTTGGCACTGTTCATACACCGCTAACACCTCAGCTCTCCTTCTAGGAGACGGTGGTGCTTCATGGAGATCCCTTCTCTAACGCTCATGCAACTACAATTTACAACTCTCCGGCATCAAATCCAAATTTACGGACAATTATAATGCCAAAGGTGCTAAGATCTGAGATCAAATGCATTGGCTCAAAGTTGGAGATCGGGGTCTCAAAAGAATTTTTTTCTCTCTCTTCGAGCCAAAAAGCTTTCTCAACAGATCTAAGCTATCATTGATGCCAAATCTCTAATCACTGATCCTGCATCTTATGTTGCAAGAATTTGTGCAGCATTACAAGTTCATTTTCCAAGCCCAGCCACCCTCCGATGCTCGTCGGGCTCTTGACTAGTGTTTAGGGGTTGTGCCCTGCAAACTTTCAGAGGTTTAGAAGGTGCTCTGTAAAAGAATGCTCACTATTGAGTACCTCCATGAAGCTACTATGAAAATGGCTAATGATAAAGTGCCCAGATGTGATGGATTCCCCTATGAATTCTATAAAACTCTCTGGGATTCCGTCAGGAAAGACCTTTTGCAGGTCTATCTTGAAGGGTTTCACAACCAATCCCCTAAGGCCTGAAATTAACAAGTGGAAACATCAAATTAATTCCTAAGTAAGGAGATCCTAAGTAAATCACTTGTTGGCAACCGATCACTCTATTGAACATCTCCTACAAAATCATTTCCAAATCCTTAGCTCTATGATTACGCAATTTGCTACCTGCTATTATTTAGCCAGAGAAAACATGATTCATACAGGGACGCATCATTTTGGATAATATCATCGTAGTTTGGGAAGGCATGGAATGGGCCCAAAAATCTCACCAGGACACTATGTTTATCAATATTGACTTTGAGAAATCCTATGATTGAATTGAATAGCCTTTCATCCTCTCCATGCTTCAGGCCCTTGCCTTTGGCCCCATCTTTATTCAATCTGTCAATATGCTTTTTTTAGATGCCTCTGCTCAAATATCTATCAATGGCCTTAGCTTGGAGACCTTTGGGATATTCCAGTCTATTAGATAGGGTTTGTCCTCTATCCCCTGCACTTTATGTGCTGATGGATGAAGGTTTTGGTTATCTATTATCCCATGCCAAAAATCAAGGTCTTGTTCGTGGGATTTTGCTGCCTGCTGAGCCCACCTCACAACTCCTTAATGGGAATTTTTTGGATGATTCATTCCTTACGCTTATCAAGGATGAAAGTAACATTCGAAATGTCATGCAATACTTAGATACTTGTTATCCAAAATTCACCCCTCAAGGTAATTTTGATAACATGCATCAAATTCTTTAGCCCCAAGCAATTATATTGAGTCCGGGCAAAAATTCATGTTTCTAGGGTCCCCTCAGATTTTTTCTAACTCCCCTATCCAAGAAGAAGAGAGCAAGTTCTGAGGAAATGTGAAAAAATTGCAAAAACAAGCTCGGGCCAGAAAAAATCATGAAAAATGGCTAAGTCCTAGTCCTTGCAATATTCGGGACATGAGGGACATCTGGATGCGAACCGGCCGAAAGGCCGCCAGGTGGTCCGCGCAACATTTGGGACATTTGGGACAAAGGGACGCGTGGGATGCGGAAATCCGAACTGGCCGAAAAATGAGAAAATTGACTAACTGTTGAAACAGGCAGTCTAGGACATCCGAGCAATTAGTACGCGAAGCACGCGAACCGGCCGAACCGGGCGAATCGAGAAAATTTGTCCCAGACGGTCCGCAAGCAAATGGGACACCTGGGCCACGAGGACGCGAACCGGACGGTTCGGCCGAAACAGGAAATTTCAGCACTGTGACAAGTGGGACAAAGGGACGCGCGGGACGTGGATAGCCGAAAGAGTCGAAAGCCAATTAGATCACGCCACGTGTCACCGGCAAAAAAGGGACATGGAAGCCCATTTCGGGTGGTTCGGAAGAATTTGTCCCGCGCAGCACTGGGACATTTGGGACAAAGGGACGCGTGGGACGCGAAAAGCCGAAGCGGCCGAGGGTAGAGAAGAAAAGTCAACGTTTGGCTCGTGGAACTTCAAACGGCCATAACTTTTGACTCCGAGCTCCGATTTTCACAAAATTGGACTTTCTGGAACGAGCACGACGTCCTCTACGCCACAAAAACTGGATTTATTATTTTTAATGAGGGTAGATATATTTAAATAAATAAAACGTGTTCGGCTCCCGTCAGTT
Source organism: Taxus chinensis (assembly GCA_019776745.2). Classification (NCBI taxonomy): domain Eukaryota; kingdom Viridiplantae; phylum Streptophyta; class Pinopsida; order Cupressales; family Taxaceae; genus Taxus; species Taxus chinensis. Next base: position 885,113,947 of record CM034151.1, read on the forward strand.
AATGCTCATTCCCGTCAAATGACAGAAAACGCCTGCCAAACCCAAAATAGCTGCCCGCACTCAGAAGGCCATAACTTTTGCATTTCTCAACGAAATCACACAAAGTCGGGTACCGTTGGAATCATGGTTATGAGCCCGATGCATAGCAATAAAGAAATTCCATATTTGATCAGAAATTGGTTGATATTTTTAAGAAAACGTGGCTGGTTCAGAACAGTGATTTATTTGGTAGCTGGGAGTGCAATTAAGAGGCATGGTCATCATTATTTCTCTGCTGCAGCACATGGGACAGTATGGGGATCCTTTTTCAAGTAATATACAATCATTTCACTCAATTTAATGCCTCTTACAGGTGGTTGAAGGACAGATTTCGGGATCTCCATTTTCCCTTCTCTTCTCCTTCTCATTTTTTCTATAAATTGGAGTGTTGGGCTCATTGTAAAGGGGAGAGTTTTTGGGTAGCAAATTTATGCAAAAATTGCTTTGTGAAGCCAGTGTGTTGCAGGCCCTTGTAGTGGACTCCTTGCATGGTGATCCAGGCCCTTATCTTGTAATAGATTGAACTATGCATATCATGAAGCAATAAAATACCAGTTTGTGGATGTATCTTCCTCTGCTGTGTTTTCTTGCATTCTTCTTGCCCCTTTGATCTTTCTATAAGAATATTGTGTATTTTTATTATGTTCTTGCAGCGATTCATTATCATTGTGTATGCTTGGAATATTGTTGTGAATGCATTTTGCTAGATTATGGTGAACTGCCATCACCTCTTCTAGTGTGCACTTTACCTCTGTATTTCACACATTTGGAGACTACTCTCACATCCTCCTTTTCTGGTGTATCACCACTTTAGTGTAGGATTTCATTTTATGCATTCTCTCTCTCTGGTCCCTTGGAAAGTTAGATTAGAACAGTTATCTTATCCTACATTAGAGTAGATTGTGGCAGGTAGTTTAGGAGCAAGAACCAGCTTTCTCTGGAGGTCTATCTCAAGTAGCATGTCCCACAACTTGGAGATAGTACCCATGTTATCCAATCACACCGTGAGTTCAAGTATATCTCCAGGGGTGCTGTGATTCGGCGATAACAATACTTTCTTCCTGGCTTCTGGTTCCTCCATTCAATGGCGTGAAACTCAATGCTAAAGGCAATCCTTCCTTCCTGCGCTAGACTGGCTTGCCACATATGATTGGAAAATTATTCAACATGGTGATATATTCAAATTCCTTGGTATCCCTTTTACTTTTCAAGCCTCCTCGGGTGATCTATGGCATTATGTAATTCAACAGGTGGCGTCAAAAACTGGAATACTGGCTCACTAGGACCCTTGTCTCTAGCTAACAAATTCCAAATGTGTTCCAAAGTCCTTGCAGCCACCCATGTTTTCTATTCTTCTTGTTGGGTGCCCTTCCAAAGCATCCATCCAAAAGCTGGAAAAAATGCTCAAAGATTTCTTATGGGCTAATGCTTCTACTGGAAAAGGTTTTCATCGTGTCACTTGGGATATATGTTGTTTACCTCGTACGATTCTTGAGGCCTTGGGATTCTCCACATCCAGCGCCAAGGGAAAGTCTCTCTGTGCCAAGTGGATTATTCGTAGCATCACTAGCTAGGAAGATTGGAAAGTTCTCATATGACATGACATCTCAGAAGGCTCTCCTTATGGTCACCCTGCATAGAAAGGTCTAGGGTTTTTCAATCTGCTCATCACTCCTGTGCATATCAAAGTTGTGGGCACCTTCGTGCTTAAAAGTGTCTATAAAGCCTCGGAATGTGTCAAACCCTAGATTTTATAGAAAGAGGATTGCTTTCACGATGGGCTATCTCTCAACCAAAAATATCTCTAGTGGTCACCAATTTTTCAATGCCAAGATCAGTGCCTTGTAGAGGTCCCGGGAATCTCTATGCTCAAATTATTCAAATGTTGAATTCATACCATCGAGGATTTTTTTCTGGCAAAAACAAATAATCATGGTTTTGCTTGGCTAGAGTTTAAAAATTTGTTTTAGCTCTCCAACAAGGATCATTATACTTTTAATATTGTGATCAATTATGTTCCTGATCACATGCTTTATAAAATTTTTGTGCATTCTTCTCGCCCTTGGTGGAACACACTGAGAAGTGGTTTACTGATACTTCTTTCTATAACTATAAATCTAGCAAAGGCTATCAGTGGATCTCTCCCCATTAGCCTATGGTGGAAAAACTCAGCACTCATTGGGGGAATTAATACCACCCCTTCTAGCTGGGGCAGACGGTTTGAGACTATTTGGACTATATGTTGTTGAGCCTAAAATAGCTCATTTTCTGTGGTGTATTCTTCACCAAGGCGTTCCTATTAGGGCTCGTCTTGTTCAAATTGGGATTCTGGATCCCAAACTGCCCCTTCTATGGGCATTTGAAAATAATTATTCATGTTTTCTTGTTATGTCTCAAAGCTCAAATTTCCTGGAGCTGGATCGATTCATTTTTCTTTCCTTCCTAGCCCCACTATTTCACTTGGCAACATATCCTCTTAGGAGACAATCCCAAACTTTTGCCTATGTTTACCCAAAATTTGGCATGTTTTTATAGGGGATATTTTATTTTAGATATGGAAAGAAAAGGAATGCTTTTTTCTTTGCTAATTATGTAGTTGATCATTCCTTGATTTATAATAAATCTATGGTGATATCCAATGTGCTTCTACAGATTCATGTTCAAGTGAATAAGGTGGCACTAGAGATGGACCACCTCTAGACTTTTATTACGGCATTGGGGGGGAATCCACGTGCAATGTTTCCAGGTTTCCTCCCCTCTCCCACCGGGGAACTCCTTGCCCTTCTGCTCATGGTGGCCGACACAGCAAGTCCCAGTGTTGGGGTGTTCAGTCGCTCTCATCGCTCTCCTTGACTAAGCCATCGACACAGCCACTCACCTGGGCACCACCATAGTCATGGCTCGCTACCACAATCCTTGGCTCGCCAACAGGGCTAGGGATCACCACCTTGGTAACTTGGGTGGGGTTATCTACCCTGATCATCATCTCACCAGCAAGGTTGGTGTTCTCCCTCTGACACTTCACAACAAGCCGCCTGGCATCCGCTACCACCCCTGCCTGCTACTGGAAAATTTCCCCAACTCATCTTAGCCATTCCTACGTGTGGGGAAGTGGATCCTAAAGAAGAGTGTGTTGATGGCTGGGAGGTTCCTGAAACTAGCAAGGATCTACCTGGTTCAGGGTGGCCGGATGGTCAGGATCCGCCAACCTCAGGCATGTTTTCTGTTGTTGCCTGATTTTGTCTTTGTTTTTAGCCAAGATTGATTTTCTGTTGTTTCTCCCTAGGATTGGCCTAGTTTGACTTATGATTTCCTAGGCTCAGCCTAGTTTTTTTACGGTTTTGGGGTGTGCTCTCATACCACCCACTTTTTTTTTGAAAGCTATCTTGTATCCTATTGCATTAATATAATATAAGATATATTTCATAAAAAAATAATTATTAGATTAAGTGAAATACATGTCGTCTTATATCATAATGTTATATTTGAAACTTCACATGTTACACATCATCGTAGATAAGACCATGCTCTAAACTATTTCTACTAATTGCTTGTGTGATATCTCAATATAGCTCCAACTCCTTTGAAAAAAAATACACATGTGATATTGAATAGCAAAAATATTGTTAACACAAGATATTAGAAAAGTGTTATGTGTTATCATGCACAAAACACATGTGAGTCTAATGTGGACTATGTTGAATTCACCTAATTCTAAGCCAATTGATGAAACCTTGTGTTATCAATATGATGCTCCTTTAGATCCATAAAACTCGATTATGAACTCTAAAAAGATAACATAACCATTGATGAAGTCTTTTAGAAATTTTGAAACCACTTAATATTGGCATTACTTGTGTATATCAATAGATAACATAGAACACTTATGAAACTTTTACACAATAAAAAACTAATTAAAAAACATAACATAAATATTTACTACCTTAATGTCCACGTAGTTAGAAATGAAACATTATAATCAACACTTGTGCGACATAAGATTCCTACATACCATACAACTAGAATATGAGGCAAACCAACACTTACATGAAATACACAAAATACAAAAGTCCTATAACATTTACATAGAATAATAACAAAGATCTATGCAACCAAGACTTGCACATAGCTACACTATCATATTTTTGGGTGATGCAAGACTATAATTAGCACAAATGCTCTTGCATCATAGACCCATTCACATTGTATTATTATTTAAATTTTAATAATAAAATTACAAATATTATTGGTTATTAATATTTGTTTAGTCAATAATCTCTTCCTATTTCATTAGAATCACATATTATGTAGGTATATACATAACGCATAAAAATGTTTTAAATTTTCTTAATGCATAATATTTTGTTAGTATATGATATTTATTTTCTTTGCATTTTTTATTTACTTGGAGCTTTCCTATACTTGTGGGATATGTCTTCTTATGTGTACCAGTTATGTTGAGTTATCTTGCCATCTGTGTTGAGTTAGCTTACCAGTTGTGTTGAGTTAGCTTACTAGTTTTTTGGAGTCAACTCTACTCCAAATATCAATTGGTGAGAGTTATTACCAGTGATCTAGGTGGTAGTTGCACATTCACCTCCTATATCTACATCACTTGCATCATTCTATCTCATGGAGCATTTGAGTTGATTTGGAGAAATTCTTGCCTTGTGATTTCTTGATCACATTGCATCTTATTGTTAGTTATTTCAATTTCTACAATTACCCGTACAATTTTTTTTCATCAGAGATCTAGAAACTCTAATATCATATCAGAGCGATTCTAGTGAAATGTTTGTCATTATTGAAGTGTTTACAGTTTTTGAATACTTTGTTTGTGAAAATAATAGTTCTTGTGTAAATAGATTTGAATCCATCTTTGTTAAGTATGGTTTTGAATTTTGGTGTTTGCATATTGATAAATTGAAGGTTTACAAATTACGGGGTTCCAAAATCACGAAATTTACGAGTTTTTTTGTGGGGACTTTTCTAGGTGTTTTGCAGATAAAGTAGCTATTTGTGTCTAACTCTGGTGGAACTACTACATTTAGTAGACTATTTGGGGGAGATTATTTTCATCGATCTCGACCCAGATCACTTCCTAGCTCAGGTCTACTCAGCTCATCTCTTGGGTCTTGAAGTAGATCGGTTGGTTCATATTGGAGGTGGCTCGCTTTTGACGTACGTTTCTTATGACAAATCTATGGAATCAAATCGATCTCAAAGGTTATGACTTTTTGCTTCACCATTCAACTCGACCTACGCCTCTCCATCTCTGCGCAAATTTGCCTTGTCTAAACTCGACCTGCAAATATTGCACCACTACTCGTTCATCCTTTGGCTCATGTTGAGATTAGATGACAACCATTCCTCTTCTGGTGGATCAAGATCCTATTATTTAGCTTACTGTTATAACAAGACATATTTAGTTAGAATATGGATAGGAACGCATTTATGAATTCAGTTTTGTGTGAATGCTATAAATCTGTGTATGCCCATTGAGGCTACAAAAAAAAAATAGAGTTGTAAGAGGAAGAGTTGTGCTGATTGTAATATCCAGATTTGAACAATAAGAGAATCGATACCGTTGCTCTGTGGATGTTTCTCTCTTGGGGGTTTTACCATGTAAATCTGTGTTTATGGTTTGTGTCTTTTTTGGCTATTTAATTTCATTTACTCGCTTTATATTTTGTTGTGCTTAATCTTTTCATGGCTATATAAGTTTCCAACAAGTGGTATTAGAGCAAGGTTGGAGGGAGGCCACGAGGGGTGAGTTTGAAGGGAAAATTCATTCATTGCGTTGAAGCATGATGGCAAAGACATAGAGTGCTAAATTCAAGATCGAGAAATTTGACGGTAGCAATAACTTCGAGTTATGGAAGGTCAAGATGCGGGATATACTATGTGTGTAGGGAGTTGTGAAGGCGCTCACAGGAAAGGCAAAGAAACCCGCGAGTATGGATGATGATGATTGGGACGAGATGGAAAATCATGCTCTCAGTGCTATTCACCTATGCTTGGCCGATGATGTATTATTCAACATCGTGTCTGAGACAATAGCAGCAGGACTCTAGACAAAATTGGAAAGCTTGTATATGACTAAATCCTTGATGAATAGAATCCTCCTGAAGCGTCAACTATATACCTTGCGTATGAAGGAAGGTATGACAATTTCGGAACATTTAAATAATTTTAATACTCTTATTTGTAAATTGGATAGCACAGGTGACAAAATTTTGAATGAAGTTAAGACGGTAACATTATTAAGTTCTCTGCCTGAATCTTGGGATCATTTTGTAACCTCTATTAGTTTTAGTTCTAAAGGGCTCATTAGCTTTGATGTTGTTGTTGGAGCTATGATATCTGAGGAAACTCGAAAGAGATCTTCTCTGGAAACTTTGACAACAGAAGTTATGATATCCAGAGGTAGAACTATTGAGAGGGGACAACATTTGAAGGGCCCAGCTAGATCCAAGTTGAAGGGAAAAAAGAGAAAGTTGAAGTGTTGGTTCTGTAACAAATTAGGACACCTCAAGAAAGATTGCTGGAAACGTAAAGAGGCATCTAAGGAGGAGGACTCTACAAAGGAGGCTAACATAGTCGAGAAGGACTCATGTATGGTTGATGAGGTATTATCTACGTCTATTTTCTCACAGTACCATTATGACTGGTTAATTGATTCTGGGGCATCCCATCACATGTGTCTGCATAGGAATTGGTATTCTACGTATCAATCTATTGATGATGAGGTAGTTTACATGGGTAATGATGTTACATGTAAAACTATTGGGATAGGGAGTATCAAAATTAAAATGTATGATGGGATTGTTAGAACACTGACAGATGTGAGACATGTGCCTGACTTGAGAAAGAATCTGATATCTTTGGGAGTTCTGGATTCTAGTGGACATAAGGGTTTAGTTCAAGGTGGAGTTTTGAAGATATCAAAAGGTATCTTGATAGTCATGAAAGATAACAAAGTCAGGAACCTGTATAAACTTGAAGGAAGGACATAAATTGATTAAGCAGGAGTCGCATCAGAGGATGCAGGTGAATCCACTCACTTATGGCATCAACGACTGGGTCATATCAGCAAGAAAGGAATTAAGGTACTTGCTGATCATAAACTTATTCCTAGTTTAAAAACTATAGATTTAAAGTTCTGTGAGCAATGTGTTTATGGGAAATAAGCTAGACAAAAGTTTAAACCTAGAAAACATACAAGTAAAGGTATCCTAGACTATATTCATTCAGACCTATGGGGTCTAGCTCTGAAACTCTCATATGGAGGATCATCATATTTTGTTAGTTTTATAGACGATTACCTAAGGAAAGTTTGGATCTATTTGTTAAAGAGGAAAGCTGATGTATTTAACACTTTTAAACAGTTTAGAGATTTGGTTGAAAAGAGCACAGGTAAATCCATTAAATGTATTAGAACAGATAATGGAGGGGAATTTAATTCTAAGGAGTTTGAGAATTATTGCAAGAATGAAGGGATCAACAGGCATAAAACCACTATGTACACTTCGCAGTAGAATGGCATTGTTGAACGCATGAATAGGACTCTTCTCGAGAGAGCAAGGAGCATGCTCAATAATGCAAAGTTACAGTAGGAATTGTGGGGAGAAGCTTTTCTTACAGCTTGTTACCTGGTTAATTGATCACCATCGACAGCAATTGAATGCGAGATTCCACAAGAGGTATGGATAGGTCAACCATATAATTATTCTAGTCTTAGAGTTTTTGGTTGTGATGCCTATGCACTTATTCCGAAGAGTCAGCGATCCAAGTTAGATCCTAAGTCACATAAATTAGTCTTTTTTGGACATGGTGATGGTGTGAAGGGGTATAGATTATAGAATCCTACTGCCCATAAGATCATCATAAATAGAGATGTTATATTTGATGAAATTTCACTCATGAAATTGGATGGAAAGAATGTTATGAAACAAGTTAATGTACCATAGTCACAGCAAATTCAATTTGATATACATTCATCCATGGGTGAAAATCATGAAGATGTCTATGAGTAGGATATTCATGAGGAAATCACTCAGGAGGATGAGCAGCTTGAAACACCTCAGGAAATTGAGGAAATACCACAACAATCTCTACAAAGGTCTACACGGATCAAATCAGTTCCAAGCAGGTATGATGATTTTTTTACTTATGTTTCTTTAATTTCTAATGAAGGAGAACCAAGTTTTTATAAAGAAGCAATAGAGGTTTCAGATAGTGACAAATGGAAACCTGCCATGAAAGAGGAAAGTTATGCTTTGATTAAAAACAAAACATGGGATCTAGTGGAACTTCCTAAGAATAGGAAATCAGTTGGTTGTAAGTGGGTATACAAGTTGAAGAAAGGTGCTGATGATACTTTTTCAAAGTACAAGGCAAGGCTGGTTACAAAAGGGTTTTCTCAAGAAGCAGGTATTGACTTTCATGAGATTTTTTCCTCAGTTGTAAAAATTGTTTCTATTTGTATAGTGTTAGCACTAGTTACATTGCTTAATATGGAATTGGAGCAACTAGATGTTAAAAATGCATTTCTACATGGAGATTTAGATGAGGAAATTTACATGGAACAACTGAAAGGGTTCGTTCAAAATCGTAACAAGAGGTTTGTCTGAAAACTCAAGAAATCATTGTATGGTTTGAAGAATTCTTCAAGACAATGATACAAGAAGTTTGATTCCTTCATGGTGAGCCAGAATTATACCAGAAGTGAATATGATCATTGTGTTTACTTTAAAAAATTGGATAATGGCATGTTCATTATATTAGTGTTGTATGTTGATGATATGCTTATAGCAAGCAAAAGCATGGTTGAAATCAATGGGTTAAAGGCTCAGTTGGCTAGGACATTCGATATGAAGGATCTAGGAGCAACAAGACAGATCTTGGGCATGGAGATACAAAGAGACAAGACGAAAGGCAAGTTGTGGTTATCACAAGAGAAGTATGTGGAGAAAATACTTCAGAGATTCGATATGGATAAAGTGAAACCAGTGAATATCCCTTTAGCTTCATATTTTAAACTTTCTTTAGGTTTGTGTCCTAGTAATGATGAAGAAAAGGAGTATATGTCTCGTGTACTGTATGCTAATGCAGTAGAAAGTTTGATGTATGCGATGGTTAGTACTAGACCAGATATTTCACATGCAGTTGGTGTTGTTAGTAGATACATGAAAAATCTAGGTAAAGAACATTGGGCAGCAGTGAAATGGGTGATTCGGTATCTTAGAGGCACAAGCAGTTATTGTATCACTTTTGATGGTTGCAGTGATAAGGTTTGCAGTTATGTTGATTCTAATTTTGCAGGTGATTTGGACAAAAGAAGATCTACTTCAGGTTATGTCTTTACTCTTGCAGGTGGTCCTATTAGTTGGATGTCAAAGCTTCAAAGCATTGTTTCTTTATCCACTACTGAGGCAGAGTATGTATCTACTTCACATGCTTGCAAAGTGGTAGTATGATTAAAAGGTTTATTGGGTGAGTTAGGACAGTTTCAGAAAAGTGTGAAAATTTTCTGTGATAGTCAAAGTGCAATTTATTTGGCTAAGAATCCAGCTTACCATAGTAAGTCGAAACATATTCCACTTAAATATCATTATGTAATACATGTTGTTGATGAAGGACAGGTGATTCTTGATAAGTTCCACACTCAAAAGAATTGTGCAAACATGTTCATGAAACCGGTTATATTAGAGAAGCTGAGGTGGTGCTTGGCTTCTCTTGGCTTGCAAAAAAGGTGATGAGCAATGAGCAAGGTATCAGGTTAATTGTTATCAAGGTGGATATTGTTGAGATTAGATGACAACCATTCCTCTTCTGGTGGATCAAGATCCTATTATTCAGCTTGTTGTTATAACAAGACAGCTTTAGTTATAATATGGATAGGAATGCATTTATGAATTCAGTTTTATGTGAATGCTATAAATCCGTGTATGCCCATTGAGGCTACACACAAAAAAAATAGAGTTGTAAGAGGAGAGCTGTGCTGATTGTAATTTCCAGATTTGAACAATAAAAGAATTGATACCATTGCTCCGTGGATGTTTCCCTCTTGGGGGTTTTACCACGTAAATTTTTGTTTATGGTTTGTGTCTTTTTTGGCTATTTAATTTTGTTTACTCACTTTATATTTTGTTGTGTTTAATCTTTTCGTGGCTATATAAGTTTCCAACAGCTCACTCAACTATCCCTACACAACTTGACTCGGTCATATATTTGTAGACTATGCTCATGGTCTATTTCAGGTTAACATATTTTTTTTAGCCCAGACTCCTTGTTCAACCATGCAGTATCCTTGAGTTCGGCCATTAGATAATTTGCACCTCATCTCCTTGAAACTCGTCTAATGTGGTGGTCGATGACTAACTCCTCCTTTGGCGGCTCAATGCTTTGACCTCAACTTAGGATTTAATTGGATCTATTAAGGTGTCTCCTCTTGTCCCTTGGTTTGATGTTGGCTCAGCACTTAGATCTACCTCTACATGACTCCACTCTAGCTCTTCAACTTGGCCTTATTCTTGTTTCAAGTCTTTGAGGATATTTTAGAAGGCCCTTACATTCATTTACAGGCCTATATTAGTGCTCACACCCCATTTACAGGCATGAGAATATGTTTTTTACACATCCATTGCATTATTTTTGGTCCCTGAAACATTACATCAGGCCCTACAAAAAATGTGCAGGCTCTGAGCATGAGTTTAGAAGGCATTTAGATGAATTTCGGGCTTCTGAGAAGAATCATGGCTCTCAAAATAATTTGCAGTCCCTGTACAACATGATTACAGGATGAGGAAGATGTTTTCCAAGTTACACCATGCCATCTACAGTATGAAAGTTGTGTTAGAAAGCCCTGCACAAGTCTGAGGCTATCTTGACCACCTCAAATGAACCTGCACACTCCTCCAAATCTTTGAAAAACCTGTTAGAATGTTTTCCTTCTCCATGGTTCTTCCATGAACCTAGAAAGCATAAGGATTTATGTGGTTCTCAACCATAAAACATCCCAATGCTCTTCTCTCCCTGGTGAACCCCACTTCACCAAGATGGATATTGTTTTCAATCTCCAATTTGAATTTTAATTATTTAAAATTTTTGCATTTTATGTTATTTTGAAGACAAGCCGATTTGGAGAAATTGTATTAAGGAAGAATTAAGTGTTTTTTGAAACTTGTATCTTTGTTGGTTGAAGATGAAGGTTGAGGCCCGGGTTGGCAGGAGACAAAATCTTCCTCACATACAAAACCAATTTCTTCTAAATTTTGTCTCAGTTCCAACGATTATTCACATGACCCCATTTCCCCTCATTCTCGACATTTTTTTAATTAGTTTGCAAAATTTTATTTAAATAAGTCATTATTTACAAGAAATTGTATTGGATATAAATTTTGATGATTTGTTCATATTTGAGCACTATTTAGGTCAAAAGTACATATTTTCTTGTGCTCTACATGATAGATTCATTTATTTTTATAAATGTGCTACTTTACATAGTGCCACATTTTGGGGGGTTCTTGCAAAACTCTCTAGGGACTTATACTTTTTGCACTATGTTATAAAGTGTCATCTGGGTTTTTTGGGGGGATTTTTCTACATTATGAGGTATCATCATTATGTTTTTATGCTCAAATCTAGAAATATTTTTCTTGGAAGTCACGAATTATCAACCATTTCACTATGCACAGTTTAATGCCCTACCTCCATGGTCTTGTTCCTTAGCCTGATGAGCCTCTACATTAGAATGAGTGGTTTAACCACAATGATGAGGTTTATGGCCTTCTTGGTATTACTATTTCTAGGGATATGGTGCATTTCTTTGAGCACACTGAGTTCCCTTTCACTTCCTAGACCATTTTTCAACAACTGCATGATGACCTTGTTTCACCATCTAAGAGCGGCGCTTCCCTATACCGCTCTAGTTCCTCCATATATTCTCCCCCTTCTCATATCATTGTCATGGTTGAGTATTCTTATGCACTTGTTACTACTCATGAGTCCTATATTGACTATTCACCATATGATCTTACTATTGAGCACACTCTCCCTATTGTTTCCTCCACAGAGCTCATTGTAATTTATGTTTTGTGCTTCCATTCACTCTTCATAGTAGTGTTATATTGGAGAACCTATTAGAGCTTGAATAATTGCACCTCTTTTCTTTGATTAATTCCTTTAATTTTCACATGTCCAATCATTCCACTTTAAAAATATGTTGAGAGGAAAATTCATGACTCGGACCATGTGGGATCCTATATCTATTTTTGTAAAGCCCCCTTTTTTAAAGTTGAGGGTCGTAAAGGTTATATAAAATTTCCGTAAAATTGGCAAAGGGATTAAGGAAAATATTTGGGAACCATTAAATGGGCAGCCCCTGTGCAGAAGATGAGAAGAATGTCCACATGTTTCCTCAGCGCACTTTTAAAAAGGAATAACAAATCGAGACTCCCCCAAATGGTGAGCATTCACCATGTGGCTTATGTGCGGCAAAGCAATTCCAGCAAGTTGAAAATTCAAAGAAAAGGGTAAGATGTAGATGTTTCCACGTGTCACCTAGGCACAATTTGAAGAAATGAAAGGTCCATGCAGAAGGAAGAAAATCTCCACGAGGTAATATTTGGAGCCACACACCTCATAAGTGTTGCGAACTAACAAGACAATGCAAGGAGAATTGCAAATCACCATGAGATGAATCATCTAGTCTAGATAAAATTGTAGCAGGTTTAAGATGATGCAATACCTCAAAAGGTTGAGGAAACGCTGCATAATCACAAACCATTGAAAACACAGTACTAGTTTCTTTTCATCGTTGGTGTCAGTACTAAGCTAAGGAGCCTGAAATATGAAAACAGAAAAGAATTGCATATCAGAAGGTGGAGATATAAACATGACATCATTTGAAATTTGTCTTACATATAATTCAAAAATAGGCGTTCTATAGGGGCCCCAGTCCATGGTAAAAAGGTCTATTTACATAACTAAAAACAAAATCATAAGAGACAGACATACTGCTCAGAGACCTCTCACTCCCTTGCAAGCTTTCCCTTCTAGCGGAGGAAGTTTTGTTCAGAAGCTTGTTCTTCCTGAGTGCAAATTCATCAGAGCCCTATGTTGTCTAGATAAATATGATAGACCCTGCTGAATCACGCGACATCCCCATATCCATTAATGAATCAAGATTCATTCAGGGTTCATGCATGATCTTCTCTAGCTCAATCTTCTTCTGGTAGGAAGACACCCAGTCTAGAAGATCAAGGCCTCCTATGAAGAATGTTGTCCTTCCCCTTCCCTTTGTGAAGGGTAGGCATTATTGAGAATAGACTGAGGGGTGAACAGATGGAGTGGTTGGAAGACCAAGAACTACGTCACGAGGGACAAAAGGAGCAAGAAAATTTGAGCAAGATTCAGTCTTTCCATCTCCTTGAAAGGAGTGCAGGTGCTCTCTTGGAGAAGGGATTGGCTGAGGACCTGAGAGGCCATGTCCTGATGAAGGAGCATAGCACCCTGAGTGAGTGGACAACTGAACTACAAACCTACCCCTGTTATCCCAAGCAAGAGGAGATTGTTTCTCTTGAATGACAAATAGATAAGGAAAAATCCTCTTCTCTGTCTGAGATAATGATTACGGGCTAAGAGCTTGATTTTCCCTTTAACTTTCCTGAAGATGGTGCTAGCATTGAACTTGCTTGTGATGGTTCAGGTCTCGTCTACCCCTTCTCTAGAAAGGCAATCCTCTGCTCCAATCCATCCACCTTGTGAGAAATGGTAGGCATAGTGTCAATGGTATATTTGTCGTATAACACATAAGATTCCTTGGGAATCTCATTTAATACAAATTCTTCATCACATAGGAATGGACATGGGAAGTCAGTTTTCCTAGAAACTTGGGGCCTCCTTTCAATCCAGAATTTCTTCAAGTTTTCAGGAGTCTTTAGATGTTCCCATTGGAAGAGATGAAAATACATTAATTGGAAGGATGCAAAGATAGGACTAATCCTAATAATCCTTATGATAAGTGAGAGACGGACTTGCTGATAAGTCAAGGGCCCTCTTGTTTCTTCTACACATTCTATTTCAAATAGGGCCCTAAAAAAATCTTCGTCGGGACCACACAGGTTGAAGATTTGATTCAAAGTGTTCTAATGAAATTTCCTTCAAAGTATTTTCCACGGGTACTCTTGCCATGTCGTTGATACAAGGCAATAAAAACTTTCCTCGCTTATAGGATAAGAAAAGTAATACATCTTGGTGATGGGATAAAACTAGGTTTATAGTGGAATTAGCACATATTGATTGAATTGAAAGAAATCATTTTCACCTGATGAGGGAAGATCCTACTCAGTTCACATGAGGAAAATTTAGAGGTTGAAGTGAATCCGAAATAAGCATGGTTGATGAATTAACTAGATTTGACATGAAGCACGTGGGATAGTTGGACCAAGTAGATGTGAGAAGGAATGCATAGTACCCAAGGTGTATTTTCAGATAGTAGATGAAAAATTCATCTATCAACTCAGGTCACCTCAAAGTTCTCAAAGCATATCAAAAGCAACTATCCAATCACTAGATTGAGGAAATCATGAATACATTACTCACAAGCAATGACATGGTAATCTAGTCATATATGATAAGAGTAAAATGAAGGAGGCACATACTCTTCACACCTGGCAATAGCCAAATAAAGTATTCTCATAAAAAGTGTCATCGATACACCTAGAATTTTGGGAAAGCAAGAATATACTTGTGAAATATCCATGTTTTTGGGGGGAAATAAAAAGGAGAATGGGAATTGAATTTTATAAAGGCGAATAGAACACTCTCGCATAGCGGGTTAAGATTTAAATTAAGAAGAGAAAAGAGAGAAGAGATTGAAACAAGCCATTTTTCCAAAAGACTTTTTTGAGAAACTTGTTAATTTCTAGAGCTTTCAAAATAAATCATGTCAAGATGGTTACAAGTGTACATCCATTGATAAACATTGATACTGTAAATGAAACATTCTCTTTCTGATGAATTTTATGAGCCCTGAGTTAATTATGTTAATCGTTAGCATTGTTGTGTCTATTTTCAATTTGAATATATCTTTCAAATAGTTATTCATGTTCTTGTCATAATATTATGTTATGAATTCCTCTGAATCACACAAGATCTTTTCCTTGTGGTAGTATTGTGTCATTTGCAATTGTGATATGAGAAGAGTTTCAATTTCATTGTAAAATAAACAATTTAAATTCACCTTACTTCCATTTTATTGATATAGATTTGTTTGTTAGCTTATGAGTGTATCTTAGGCATGATGAACCAAGGATATTTGATGTTTAGTTGAGTCTTTAATGTGATATTTTATGTTAAATCCTCAAAGAATGTGTGAAACTGTGCATCTTTGGGCTTCCATGGGTGCACACCTTCTTGTTGAAGGTTCATTGTTAATTTTTTGAAGTGTTGGTATCATCTTGCTTGGTAGAATTTTCAACATTTGTTAAAAGTTCCCAAGAATCTGGTATAATTAACTTTATCCTCCTTAATTTCCCAACAAAATCCATCTATAAATGATAAATTATACAAGGCATACCCCTGCTTGCACTTTTTGTCCATAAATGCTAGGGAGCTTTTGTTGAAATTACCCATCCCTTACTCAAAACATGCAGGAGAAATCAAGTTTTATTGTTTTTTTTAGTAACGTGAACCTTCTTTAGGAGATATCTTCATTCTCTAGTGTGAGAACTCGTGAGGGTTAGATTATGTTGCATTGACCATGTCTTCTCAAGGTTTTCTTTCAAAATCGTAGAAGGAAAGTCAAATACTGTCAATCCATTACAAATGTAGGTTACAAAATGGGCCCTCTCACCCTGGTTGAAGGCACAACCTAAAGTAGGAGGGCAGGTCATACCCTTAGCATGGTGCTATCCAATTTCTCCAAGCTTGAGTGACAAAGAGTCAATTAAATCTACCCCTGGCTACAAAATAACTCATAATCCTGATCTATCTGTCTCTAAGAATTCTTTCTCTACCTGTTTATGTTGCTTGAGTTTTAAAAGGGGGAACCAATTTGGGTACTAAAATAACATTCCTCTGAGAGAGATGTAACCATTTCCTATCACACTCCATTACATCTTGATTTATCATTTGATGACACTCCACAGAAACTGGTTGTTACATTTGACAACAAGGTTGCTTCATCTTGAACCTTCGACAGACTCTTTGTAGCAGTCTTCTCCTCCTACTTCATGTTGTGATGCTAATACATTCTTGTTAGACATTTATTTTATTGAGAAACCGCCATTAGCGGAGAGTATATTCCTGACATGATTTGTTTATTTGCATATTCTACTTGTGTTTCATTACAGGAATATTCCTTCGATTGAGCCATCACACATTCTGGAGGACCCATTCATCTCTCGTTTTGGGAGTAATTTCCTTGAGACATTTTTCACTTCCACTATTTTAGAGATGTTTCATGATCCACCTCTTCATGTGGATCCCTTTGTGAGGCTTATTGGCCCAACACCCATTTTATTTCTCTGTCATGTATACTACTGTGGCATTACCATTATCTTTTGTGCACATGTTTTCCATACCTATGCCACCTTTCAGTTATATAGTAGATGTAGAGATCAAATTAATGTAGGATTCTTCTTCCTTTGTGGAGTGGGCCAACATTCAGTGCCCTTTTTTGTCCTGTCCTCAAGGCAGGAAAATTATTCGGTGCAAGCGGAATTTCTTCAGTTTTTTATGCGGATGACCAAGTCATCGACACTCTTCTTAGAGGGCCTTCTTGTCCTCATTTGTTTCTCTCTCTAATTTGGGGGATAATCATTATACATGTGTACCTCATTACGCTGAGTTACTCAGACCCATTATTACTTCTTCTTCTTCTCCAATTGTCTTAAGTGAGTTTCTTGTCTCTCTTTTGGGGGGAGATTTTTCCCCACTGGTTTTTCTCCTTTTCTCCACTTTATGAGATATTTTCATTGTATGTGGGTACCTCATTAGAAATTATTTCTGGGACCCACTTTACTTGTTCACTTCCCACCTAAGTTGTGCTTATGGGGGGTGTTAGTGTAGGATATTTATTTTCCTTATATTTTTTATTTACTTGGAGATTTCCTACACTCATCGGATATGTTTTCTTAAGTGTACCAGTTATGTTGATTTATCTTACCAATTGTGTTGAGTTAGCTCACTAGTTGTGTGGAATCAACTCTACTCCCAGTATCAGTTAGTGAGAGTTATTCACAACTGATCTAGGTGGTATTTGCACATTCACCTCCTATATGTACATCACTTGCATCATTCTATCATATGGAGCATATGAAGCATTTGAGTGGATTTGGAGCCATTATTTCCTTGTGATTTTTTGATCATATTGCATCTTATTGTTAGTTATTTCAATTTCTGTGATTTCTCGTGAATTTGCTTATCATCAAAGATCCAAAGAATATAATTTATTTTTTAAACTAAAAAAAAAGATCAAAATTTTCTTAATATAAAATAAAGTTAAAAAATATTATTTATAAAATATGGTTAGTTCAATACACATGACCTCAAATTTTAGGGGAAAGATATCATAAACACTAGATATTAAATATATAATTATAACTATTTAATAAAAGAAAATAAACACATAAAAAATACATAGGATCATTATGCACAAATAGCATCACTGAGTGGATGAGGGGGAATATTTTAAGGGGGATTAAATTATCCATTAGTAGCTCAGTTGGAGCCTCTTAACCATACTACACTTGAGTATATATAAAATTAGACTAAAAAAACCACTCATTCAACCTAGAAAGAAATCTCATTTTGATCAAGTTAAAAAATGTGGGACAAGGCCTGCCATAAGGGCATAAGGTGTCACTACTATAATATTTACTTTGAGAGGTGATGAGACTAGCCACTCCATTAATAGGAATGAGGGATAGATAAATATTGTGATTTAGCACTTATGTTTCTTTCAATACACCACTAAAAAATAATTACACGTGGAGACCATGAAAAAGACAACTCATTAAACACGTTATGTTCCCTAATAATAAAATATAACTTATCAATACTAAAACTCTTTACTAAAAATTAATAATTATATTTAATTTAATATTATTTTAAATTTTTTAAATTTTATTTATATTTAAATATGTATCTTTTCTTGACTAAATATTTATTGACTAATCATTTTTTATTGATATATTATATTATACGGAAAAAAATATTTCATGCCAAAAAATCTTAGTAAGATGCAACCTTCCCTGAGTTTACTCCTCTTCTATTACTTACACCAACTGGAGTTGCAATATTTAATATCAGTGCATGAACAATCCATTCACAACTTCAAATTCCAATAAAGGATTTTACAAAATTAGAAGGAACGAAACTTATAAATTTTCAAGAAGAGATGTGCCACATACAATACATTCTAATTGATGAAATGAGCTTCATTGGATAAAATATGCTACAAAACATAGACTCCTGACTTTGTCAAGAATTTCCTAAAAATGCAAATATGAGTTTTGAAGGAATATCTATGATTTTTGGTCAGAGATTTGGGAGAGTTTTCATCTGTTTGTGATAGACCACCATATGATAGCAACAGGCGTACAAAACTATTGTGGGAAGAATTTTAAAAGAGTTATTACTTTTGGATAAGATATTTCGACATGAAGGAGAAAGTGAGGATCACACAAAGATTTCATCAACTTCTGATAAATATATAAGATGTAAATCAAACAATTGATGATTATAAGTTATTGATAACAAGAACCATTGATAAGCTAGATAACACCAATAATGAAGAATTCGACAATAGCATTCATTTGTTTTCCATAAAAGATAATGTCAATAACCACAAAAAAAATAATGTATTTTCTTAAAATGACCTATTATAGGTAGCATTGCAACCAACCGTAGGCAATGCCAACACTCCAGTAGAAGGTCAAAATGTTGGAAATGATGTGTCTCAACCTTGCTATTTGATTTTTTTCATTTAACATTTTCCTACATTTGTTTTACATTGTTGGTGCTTTTGAAAATAAGGTGTCAAAAGATGCCCATATGATAGTATATCATGGAAGGGTTATTTTTAGTGATTTATGACATTTTTATGACATCTTTGAGGGTCAGAAATCAGGGAGAATATTGTGAACGTGGGAGCCTAATTTTAGACTGAAATCTTTCCCTTTAATGCAATTCACCTCATGAGAAGTTTTGCACATGGTTTTTTTAAACCACAGAAGGTTTCTTGTATAACCAGAGGCCTATAAATCAAAATTTTGAGCAATATTTTGTGTCGTGAGTTTTGCAAGTATTGTTATGTTGGAATGTGTTGGTGAGAAAAATTTGTCGAGTGGAAAAACTTGTGGATTTATTTCCAACGCTCTGGGAATCTAAGTCCCTCTACTTAACCGGTGCAGTTTCCATATGTGCATGCACATGAAAAGGTGGATTTCTATGGTGGCCTTTCGACAGGGGATCCAACAGGGGCACTCTACTGACCCTGCGGAAAAGCTAGAAATCTCTTGCTAGTGAGGAATTTGTATAAAGTGTGGGAGAGGGGAGTGAGAGAAGAGGTAGGAGAACTAATGCTACAGGTAAAAAATCAGATTCCTACACACACACTAGTTAGAAACTTCAACACATACATTTATGGGAAGAAAAAAATCTGCGAATAGCAACAAGACCAAATAGAATTCATTGATCACCAAGTATTAAGAAACCCCTTAGTCAAAGAAAGCTAGAAACTCCTTCTTCTTGTATTGATTTCTCAAATCAAAGTTGTACATAATGTGAGAATGGAAGAAATTGAGAAGTGGAGGAAAGTAGAAGAAAATTGGCTATCTCCTTTTCTTTCTCTAGGTACAATGCACTCTTAAGCTTACAAGATCAATCGCCAACCCTTTGAAATGGGAATGGCATTACAATTTATTGAGCAGAATATGACTCTTCATTTACCCCCCAATGCCTTTTCATATGTCCTCGCACAACTTAAAACTTTTCAACTTCGTAGGAAACTTTTAAGTCCCTTTTTATAACACAAAGGTGACTTATTACATTAGGAACATTAGAACATGTGAAAAAGTGCAACAACAACGCAAAAATATAACATTGAAGAGAGAGAGTGTCATATGAGGAGCGAAGAGAGAGAGAAAGAAAAGGAAGAAGAAGAAGAATTATGCCGAAGGATGAGTTGCTATAGTGGACTTGGCTCCATTCTTTGACTGTTTTCCACTTCGTGATCCTGAGAAGGCTTCTAACCCATCCACTTTGGCTTCATATCTCCCTTAGGTAAAATCAACTTACTATTTTTAGTAATTGTGAAAAAGTAAGTCCTCGATCTTCAACTGGATGCTGCGGCTTAGTTTTCCTCTTTCTCCGTACGTTCCTCATTCCTTCTGGATCAATATTCTATTTTTAGTAGGTGCTCAAGGGCCCACTTAATATTTTTAGTAAGTGCTAAAAATGCCCATTCTAGTGAATTCTCAGCTGTAGTGCACCTCCAATGTTTTCGTCTCCTTCGCAAGTTCTTCTATCGGTGACTTTCCCAGAATAGCAGTTCCTATGTAGTAGACCTACTATTTTTAGAAAATTGGCCTCTAGGAGTCGAATTGATGTGGAATGAAGTGTTTTGATATGGGGTTTTTCCCAATATCAGCCCTCTTAAATTTCGGGCCCACCCGCTTAATAATCCAGGAGATTTTAAAGTTTTAATTTTCAGACCTGGCAATGCTTCTGGGTGTGACAACCATTAATGGACCTCAAAATTGCAGGTTTAGTTTTCTCCTCCATTTGTGAAGAAAATTATATTTTTGATGTGGGTTTTTTCTTTTGGTGATTCATGTGAGATCTTATTTCAATCCGATAACCGGTTTGACGGGAAATCCCACTTTTTTCTTCGTTGAAACGGAAAGGAGATTTATTCGTTGTGGATGATCTGTAACACGAAGGGAGTTTGAATGTTTATTTTTGATGGTATTGGGAAGAGTAATGAAAAGAAATAAATGGTTCATTGTTTCATGCATCAGATTGTAATATTTCTTCAGATCTTCGTTTTTAGGCTATGGAGATTTTCACTGTTTTCTTCCTCTTGTTCTTCGTTTCTCCATCTCATTTTGATGAAAAAAACTTCTGATACCTACACATCACTATGGGGAATGTGTTTCAGTTCTTGGGTTGAGTATTTCTAAGAATTTTCAATGGCGGAGTGATGGTAGAATGTTGCAGAGGAAGTATGGAGGAATGAAGTGCACATATAACTGTTAGAAGTTAGAAGTGAGAAAAAGCGACACTTGGAGACAAATTCAAAAGATATGCACAAGTAGGGTTTGGGAAAAATTTTCCATAGTTGATTTCCATAACCTCAGGGACATGAGGGATGTCAATTTCCATGGTGGTCAAGAGGATGACATGTGGTATTTGATCCAACGATAGGGAATGAAGGAGGAAAAAGCTAGTTTAAAGCACTGGGAGTTGAAAGGCGGTCACATGGGTGTCCAGAAGACTCCCAATGGGAGATGGGTGAATTTTTCAAGGTATGATGTCCCCCAACTTAGTTGCATAAGGGAAATCAAATTCCATGGTGGTTCTGGAGCTGACACGTGGCGCCCGATCCAACGACAGGGAATGAATGCTCCAAATAAACACCTAGGGCCTGAACTGCGGTCACATGAGTGTCTAGAAAACTCCCAATGGGGGATGGGAACATTTTTCAAGGTTTGATATCCCCAACATTAGGTTCATAAGGGACATAAAATTCCATGGTGGTCTTGGAGCTGACACGTGGCACCTGATCCAACGACAGGGAATAAATGCTCCAAATAAGCACTTGAGGGCTGAACTGTCAAGTCGGGAGGTCATATGAGGGTCCCAGAGGTCACATGAGGGATGAGAAAATTTTTGAAGGTATGATGTACCTGACCTTAGGGACTTCTAGGACATGAAATCCCACCAGGCTCCTGGTGTTGACACGTGTCCTCTCGAAAAAATCACTAAGTCCTAAACTGCCTTTGAGAGGGTAACTTGGAACGAAGATAACTTGAGCTCCCGGTGGAATTTATTAGTGAAATTTTATATTATCATGACTGTAAATGGAATTTTTAATCCAATGGTGGGGGTCTCATGTATTTATTCGACCATCTAATCCCTGAAAAATCAGATTTTGTATTTAGGACTCCATTTGTGCCTGAGAAAAACTTCCTGCCAATCATATGCACCAAGGTGTTGTGAAAACTATTATTTCATCACCATGTAGGTCTTAGAATCCTCTTTTTGATGATGTTTTTTTTACTTCCAACTCCATTCGAAGCTCTCGAAATCTTCTTCTGAAGCCTAGCAGTTGTTTGAGGCCTATGTACTGCCTAGGCTTGTGAACCCTGTTTTTTACTCAGACTGCTCCAAGTCTTGCAGAACTTCCCTAGACCTTCCAAAATCATTTCCATGATGTTTTAAGGTATTTAATTCACCTCCATGTTTATTTTTACCCTTTCTTTCTACTCCAAGGGGTTGATCCAGTCCTGGGAAGGCTAGTGACAACCCTTCCCAATACTGCCAGAAGATAGTATCTTTTCAGAACTCCCTAAAATCACCTAGGGGGAATGAATAGACTTACCTAAATCACCTAGTGGGATGAGATAACATTATTTAGGAGGTCACTTGGACTGATTGGAAAGACTCGAGGTGTCTTGGAACGATTGGACTTGAAAAAATCAACACTGGGGTATCGTTGTCGTGCTTGGAAATTGTCAATTTCCCTGTTGCACATTTGCACGACAATAGCTGGCTCTAGCTTGGGGACATGACATGGACTGAGCATAGTGAATACATGACATGGGAATCTAGAATATCAATTTTAGACCATATAGTTCGTTGACCAGTGCCTTATCCATTAGGCCCTGCGGCATTATGTACAACTTCTAGAAAGGAAGATTAGAAGAAGGAAACACACACACACACAAAACGATAGAAAGGAAACACTAGACACAAAACAGGAAGGGGAACACACATGATAGAAAGGGAAATACACCTAGCAATCACCTATGGTAGAAGGCAGGGGACAACCCACTTTCACTGAAGTACTTTTCATTTCTGAAAAGTTATCCCTTAAGAGGTAACACCGAATGATAATGTTCTGCAAAGCCGTTTATGGGTTCCAAAAAGTAGCCTCCCCTCCTCATTTTCTTATGAAATCCAGGTGCTTTCACATTTATCTGTGTACTTGGTAGGAGTGATTCCATATGAGAATCATGATGCTTAGGTCCTTTCTTGTAAACTCCATTGTTTTCATGCTCTTTAAAATTGGTTTCATCATGCCATTTCCTTCCATGATTATCCATATAGCTGATTCTCCATCGAGCATCTCATCATTACCCCAATGATGATTTTCACTCCGATTCCTTGAACGTTCTGAGTTACTTTATTTCCCAGGTTTATGCTCATCAATATCTCTTCCATGAGAAACCTCAGATTTATCCTTCTCCTTTACTCCTGTGAGGTGCTTGAGTACTAACAGAAGGATTGGACACGGCCTCATACTTTTCTTGTATGTTCATGGCACGAGTGAATAAATCAAGAATCATCTTGAGGTCTTCTGTAACTTCTACTGCATCCAATACTTTTTGCACATAGTTATGCCTTGTCATTTCCTACAACTCTTTTTTGTATGCCTTTGAGAAATCTTTATTTTGCATCTCAAGGCAACTATCTAGAGGAATTACCTCATTATCTTGGGAATCACTGCATTCCATCAATCCTTCATCAAGAGGAGTTTCGGATTCAAAGGAATCAAAACTTCTCGCTTTAACTTCTTCATCATGGAAAGATTCTTTCTCTTTAAATGGGAAATAAAATACCTCAATTTCATCATTATATCCACCAACCATTAGCTCAAGAGTGGCATCATATTTTTCATCTTTCCTTATCTTGATATGGCCAACTTTCACATTGGTTAAGGCTTCTAAATCAGCTTCACGCTTATCTTGTAGATTTGTGGCTTACATCAAGAGATTGAGAGTGAGATCAGGATATTCAGTTTCTTTTGCAACCTTCAAGATATCTTGTACAGATAGTTCTTCTAAAATTTCCATAGGCTCATTTTTATCTTCATTGGAGGAATATTCTTCTTGAGCCTCTAGGAGATGGTTAAAAATCTGATCCATACGAGCCCATGATTCATTTGAAAAATTCTCGTTCACCTCTTCTATGATTTATGTTGCCAAAGATTCACTTTCTTTCAAACACGGGCATACTTGATTCATGACACCTACTAATAAGGAGAGGATGTCCAAGCTTTGTGGGAAGGGAACTCCTTCAAGCTCAAAATTTGTATCATCTTCTTCTGGGTAAGAAGCAAAGAACCATGTTGTGGAAGCAATATGAGAATAATTTTCAACTACATCTTGATTATCCATTATTGAATCTTCTTGCTTAGGTGAAATATGAAAGGCTATGTTTTCACCGTGACAATGATTCTTCTCCCTGAGTGAGTAGAGGTTGTGTTTAAATTGTTCGTTCTCATTGGATTTGAAAAGAGAATGGGCTTCTTCCATTTGATCATCCATGATTACATCGGGAAGATATTTTGATTCTTTGACTTCCTTTATTTCTTCATGCAACATTTGTACATCACTTGAAGAATCAAAATAGGAAGGAGGATTATCTATGACCATCTTGAATTCATCATTTTCAGACCATAATGTCAATTGAATTTCTTGCACTTCTTCACATCTCTCCATTTCATCATCAATTGAAAGATCAAAAATTGAAAAGATATCATCCATGTTTACTTTGAATTGGTTATCTTCTTAATCATTTTTGGAGTCTTCAGAGAGCATTGGATCATCCATTATATAGCAAGGATATTCCTTTATTGAATATATTATTCCCCCCATGGTTTGTGACTCGAGCCAAATGGAATTGTTGAATGGTGATTCTATCCTCGTCTCTACTACTTCTTCCTCCATGATGTTGCTTTGGATTTCATCGGAAGGTTCCATGATAAGATCTTCTTCACGAGCATCCAAGAATATTTTGGGAATGAAAGCCTCATAATATGGGAAGAAATATGGGTCTTCTTCCATAGGGTGTGTCTCGTCTTCTTCCTCCATTTGATGCAGAGCTTCAAGATTTTCATATCTTCTCTATAGAGCTAAAGCATACCTCCAAATTTCATCAAAGACTTCGGGGTCAGAATTTCATTTTATTATGCCCTCAAGTATTTACACATATTCTCTTTTCAACGTGTTCACTTCTTCATCACCATATGTAATGAATTTGTCTAGAGAATGGTGGAAGAAGGACATTGTTCTCAATTTTGTAGTGAGTTGTGTGAGACTGCAAAAAAAATCTTCAATGGATCTTGCACCATCCTGTCTTTTGAAATCTTCTTGAATGCTGATTTTATCTTCATCAGAAAGCTCGAGGATAGTATTTTCTTCAGTGGAATTCAAGAACCTTTCGGGTATGAAAACCCTATGGTACAAATGGTCTTCACGATCTTCATCTATAGGAAAACTCTCCTCTTCTTCTTTCTCACTATGGGCTTCTTCGATTTGCTCATTCATCTCTTGTAAGAATTGGCATATTCTCGAGCTTCATACCTTATCTTATGTCTCCTTTGAATCCATTCTTATTCATCGATGACAGGTTCTTTCTTTTTTCCTTTATTAACACTAGTCCGGAACCATGGCTGATCAATGATATTATTTCTGGGAAGACGTCCTTCTTCTTCTCCTTCACTGTCACTCATTAGTACTTCACTCTAATCTGGAAATTTCTTCATGATGTGGAAATGAACGTGACAGGGTTTGTTCCTTGATAGAGTCACCTAAAAAAATGATTTTCCTTTGAAATCTATTTCTTTTTAATTTTCAGACCTTGTGGTCGTATATTGGGTGCAGATGTGGCTAAATCTGCCCCATGGTGGGCACCAAAAAAATATTGGCGAGAAAATTTATTGGGTGGAAAAACTTTTGGATTTATTTCCAACACTCTGGGAATCTAAGGTCCCTCTACTTAACCGGTGCAGCTGACGTATGTGCATGCACATGAAAAAGGTGGATTTCTATGGTGGCCTTTTGACTAGGTATCCAAAAGGGGCACTCCACTGACACTGTGGCAAAGATACCGATCTATTTCTAAGGAAGACTATGTCTAAAGAGTGGAAAAGGGAGTGAGAAAAGAGGTGGGATAACTAATGCTACAGGTAGAAAATCATATTCCTGCACGCACTAGTTAGAAACTTTAACACATGCATTTATGGGAAGAAACAACTCTATGAATAGCAACAAGGCCAAATATAATTCTCTGATCACCAAGTATCAAGAATACCCCTTAGTCAAAGAAATCTAGAAACTCCTTCTTCTTGTATTGATTTCTCAAATCAAAGTTGTACATAATTTGAGAATGGAAGAAATTGAGAAGTGGATGAAAATAGAAGAAAATGGCTATCTCCTTTGCTTTCTCTAGGTATAATGCACTCTTGAGTTTACAAGATCAATCGCCAACCCTTTGAAATGGGAATGGTGTTACAATTTATAGAGTAGAATATGACTCTTCATTTACCCCCCAATGCCTTTTCATATGTCCTTGTACAACTTAAAACTTTTCAACTTCCTAGGAAACTTTTAAGTCCCTTTTTATAACATAAAGGTGAATTATTACATTAGGAACATTAGGACATGTGAAAAAGTGCAACCCCAACACAAAAATATAACATTGAAGAGAGAGTGTGTCATATGAGGAGTGAAGAGAGAGAGAGAGAGAGAGAGAGAGAGAGAGAGAACAGGAAGAAGAAGAAGAAGAAGAAGAATTATGCCGAAGGATGAGTTACTACATTGAACTTGGCTCCATTCTCTGACTGTTCTCCACTTCGTGATCCTAATAAGGCCTCTAACTAGTCCACTTTGGCTTCATATCTCCCTTAGGTAAAATCAACTTACTATTTTTACTAAGTGTGAAAAAGCAAGTCCCTAATCTTCAACTGGATGTTGTGGCTTAGTTTTCCTCTTTCTCCCTGTGTTCCTCGTTCCTTCTAGATCAAATTTATATTTTTAGAATTTTCTCGAGGGCCCATTTACTATTTTTAGTAAGTGCTAAAAATGTCCGTTCTAGTGAATTCTCAACTATAGTGCACCTCCAATGTCTTCATCTCCTTCGTAGGTTCCTATGTAATAGACTTGCTATTTCAAGAAAGTTGGCCTCTAGGAGTTAGATTGATGTGGAACGAAAGTTTTTTTATATGGGTTTTTTTCCCAATATCATCCCTCTAAAATTTCAGGCCCACCCGCTTAATAATCCAAGAGATTTTAAAGTTTTAATTTTTAGACCTGAGAGTGCTTCTGGGTATGGCAGCCATTAATAGACCTCAAAATTGTAGGTTTGGTTTTCTACTCCATTTGTGAAGAAAATTATATTTTTTATGTGGGTTTTTTCTTCTGGTGCTTCACGTGTGATCTTACTTCAATCTGACAACTGGTTTGATGGGAAATCCCACTTCTTTCTTTGTTGTGGATGCTTTGTCGCAAGAGGGGGGAGTTTGAACTTTTATTTTTGATGGTCTTGGGTAGAGGAATGAAAATCAACAAATGGTTCGTTGTTTCATGCACTGGCTTGCAATATTTCTTCAGATCTTCATTTGTAGGCTATGGAGATTTTCATTATTTTCTTCCTCTTGTTCTTCATTTCTCCTTCTCGTTTTGATGAAAAATCCTTCTGAGACCTGCACATCACTATCAGGAATGTGTTTTAGTTCTTGGGTTGAGAAGTTTTGAGCATTTGCAACGGAAGAGTGATGGTATAATGTTGCAGAGGAAGTATGGAGGAATGAAGTGCACATATAACTGTTAGAAGTTAGATGCGGGAAAAAGTAGTGCACTTGGAAAAAATTCAAAATATATGCACAATTAGGGTTTGGGTGCATTTTTCCATGCTTTATTTCCCTAACCTTAGGGATGTGAGGGACATCAAATTCCACAGTGGTCAAGATGATGACATGTGGTGTTTGATCTAACGACAGGGAAATGAAGGAGGAAAAAGTTGCTTTAAAGCACTAGGAGTTGAAAGGCGGTCACATGGGTGTCTAGAATAATCCCTATGGGTTTTGGGTGCATTTTTCAAGGTCTGATGTCCCCTATCTTAGGTGCATAAGGGACATCAAATTCCACAGTGGGTCTTGGAGGTGACATGTGGCACCCCGATCTAACGACAGGGAATGAATTCTCCAAACAAGCACCTGGAGGCTGAACTATACGGTCACGTGAGCATCCAAAAGACTCCCTGTGGGGATGGGTAACATTTTTCAAGGGTTTTATGTCCCCCACCTCAGGTGCATAAGGGAAATTGAGTTCCATGGTGGTCTTAGACCTGACACGTGGCACTCGATCCGATGGTAGGAGATGAATGCTCCAAAAAAGCACCTGGGGGCTAAACTGTCAAGTCGAGAGGTCATATGAGGGTCCCAGAGGTCCCATGGGGGTTGGGTAAATTTTTCAAGTTCTTATGTTCTTGACCTCGGGGACTTCAGGGACATGAAATCCCACGAGGCTCCTGGTGTTGACATGTGTCCTCTCAAAAAAATGACTAAGTCCTAAACTGCCTTTAAGAGGGTAACTTGAAATGAAGATAGCTTGAGCTCCCGGTGGAATTTATTGGTAAAAACGTTATATGATCCTGACTGTAAATGGAATTTTTAATCCAATGCTGGTGGTCTAATTTCTTTATTTGACCATCTGATCCATGAAAATTAGAATTCGTATCTAGGACTCCACTTGTGTCTAAGAAAAACTACCTGCCAATCATATGCACCAAGGTGTTGTGAAAAATATTATTTCACCATAATGTAGGTATTAGAATCCTATTTCATAATATTTTTTTTTACTTCCAAATCCATTCGGAGCTCTCAAAATCTTCTTCTGAAGCCTAGCAACTGTTTTAAGCCTGTGTACTGCCTAGGCTTATGAACCCTGTTTTTTACTTAAACTGATCCAAGTCTTGCAGAACTTCCCCAGACCTTCCAAAATAATTTCCATGATGTTCCAAGGTATTCCATTCACCTCCATGTTGAATTTTTTCCCTTCCGTTCCGCTCCATGGTGGTTGATCCGGTCCTGGGAAGACCAGTGATAACCCTTCTCAATACTACCAGAAGATAGTATCTTTTCATAAATCCCTAAAATCAACTAAGGAGAATGAATAGAGTTGTCTAAATCCCCTAGGGGTATGAGATAACATTATATAGGAGGTCATTTGGACTGACTGGATAAACCACGGGGTGTCTTGGAATGATGGGACTTGAAAATTTTAACACTAGGGTATTGTTGTTGTGCTTGGAAATTATCAATTTACCTGTTGCACATTTACACGGCAACAGAATGCATCCTGAATTCTTCCATAATTGTTTACTGGTAATACTCCCTACAATAAAATTTCTCTGCAAGTGTATGTAATCTTGTTTTTGGGATTTGAAATACATTGAGTGGGATTTTATTGTGTGGGGGTTTTTCATCCGAAAGGGTTTTCCCCACGAATATCTAGTGTTTTTTGCTAATTATTTATTTTCTTGTTGTGAATGTGTTGTTGGAATTTTTATAACTGTTTGATTAACTTTTAAAAGTTTTGCATAATATCTATCCTCAAGATTGGTGTAGGAATTTGTTCCGCTACTCTAATTTCCTTACAAGTGGTATCAGATCCTGATCACCTTTGGTTTCTATGTGTGGGTTGTTGGGTTTTTTTGTGCTAATAAAGGGTTGAGTGGGAGCTTGTACAGAGGATACTTTGTGATCTTGTTATAGATATTTTTCAAATGGTGAGAACATCTAGGAGGAATGAGATAGAGAATCTTTCTGGCACGAAATTTTAAATTTGGGAAGCTAAAGATGGAAGATTTGTTGATTGATCAGAATCTATGGGATGCAATGGATGAAAAATTCTCGAGACCTATGAATCCAGATTTGGCTAAAAAATATATGATATAATGGATAGAAAAGCTAAAGGTCTCATTAGAATATGTCTTGTAGATTAAATTTTGATAAATGTTCATGAAGAAACCACTTCAAAGAAGATTTGGAATATTTTGGGGTGACATATACAAAGTTAAATCTCTAGTAAATAAGATTTTCTTGAGGAAGAAGTTGTATTCCTTGTGAATGGAAGAAGGTGGAAAAAATTATGAGAATCTAGAAACATTTAATATGTTGGTGACCCAGTTGACCTTAGTAGTTGTTAACATGGACAATTAATAATAGGTGCCAAAATTTGTTATGTTTGTTGCCAGACTCATGGGATAACCTAGTCATGGCCATTGGGAGCCCTTCAGTCACTATGAAGATGGAGGATGTTGTTGGTTCTCTACTCTCCAAACATATGAGAAGGAAGGTCTCTCTAAATTCTAAAGAGGATTTGAGTGTTTCGAGGAAGACCAAAATAACGAGGAAAAGATGAGAAGAAGCGTGGTCATTCTAAGAATATAGGGAGATCAAAATCTCCTTATAGGTCCAATGTGATATGTTGGAACTATGGAAAATCTAGACACTTGCTACAGGAATGTAAAGAAGAAAGAAGAAGAAGAAGAATCAATATTCTTATTCTGAGTCAAAAAATGAAGATGGAGATTCCTTTAATGCAGGTGATAATGCATGGTTGATAGACTCAGGTGCATCTTTCCACATGACTCCAAACAAAAAACTAGGTTTAGTGAGTATGAAAACTATGATAGGGGTAAGGTGTATTTGGGTGATAATTCTTTCTTTTATATTGTTGGTCATGGTAGTATTCATGTGAATTTTTTTGATGGTAGAGTTAGAATATTTAATGGTTTTCTTGCATATCCCAGGGACTAGCAAGAAAATTATTATATGTTAGCAAGCTAATAGATATGGGTGTGCATGTATAGTTTTTTAAATAAGGTGTGAAAGTGGTGAGAGGTGTTATGGTTATAGCAAGAGGAAGAAGATTAGGTACATTATACCAGCTTGATGCATGCATGGTTGAGTGTAATAACACTTCTAATAAAAACTAAGGCTAGAAACTACTTTCGCTAAAAAAGGAGAGAGTTTCCTCTTCTACGGATGGTCATGGATTCTAGGTACTCTTGACACTAAAATTTTCCTCTGTAATTTCTATTTCATTAATGTAGTGTATTAGGAATAGGATGTTGCTAAGTGTAATTAGTACTAGTGTCTGATAGAAGATAACGGTGTTGCCAGTACGATGCCACCAATAATGTATAGTACGGTAATAGTCAAAAGTACAATAGGAATGTTGTGGTAAAAAGGTAAATATTTGTCGTAAGTGGTCCGGTAATGTTAAAATGTCAAAGTTGGGGTAAGTAGAGAAGTAGGGTCTACATGATTAGGAATTAGAAATATTATATTGGTAATAAGGACAAGGAGTGAGGTCATAAATATTTTGTGTATTTTATTTGTAAAAATTCTAAAAATGTGGAACCCATGTGAAATGATAAGGTTATCTTATCTTAAAAGATAAGCTTACATGTACAGATAAGAGTTAAGGTATGGAATATGATTCGTCAGAGTGGATTTCTTATCCTATCTTAGAGATAAGATGGATAAGCCTGGAAGTTCTATAAATAAAGAGGCCAGCCCCCTCATTTAGCATAGAAGGAAGTAGTGAGAAATATTGTATGAGTAAGTGTGTAAAGGAAGCCATCATTTTGAAGGTGTGTTAAAGAAGCCATTAAGAGGTGTAATTGTGAAGTTTCTCCCATAGTATTGGTGGAAGGCAAGTGAAGTCAGTAACACTTGAAGTACCTCATGGGTGAGATTGTAACAATTTCATGTTAATATTATAATTTACTCTGATATTTTATATTTATCATCATTCCTTCTTATCATAGTCTATGGTATTCTTGTGTTATGTTTGTTGTTGTGTTTCAGATTACATCCACCAAACTAAAAGCTGTGCATTAGTTAATAATCATAGCACGAGGAGTTCCTGGTGAAGAATTATCATAGTGTCGGATTGGTGATGACATTTTGGTTCCGTTGCTGGGACCATTCCTCGTTGGTGGATTTTCTGGAGAGATATTCCCACTTAGTCAAAAATCATTTGGAGGGTAACCTTGTTTTTACTGTGCATAGTAGTTACCATGGTAAAGTCACTTTTTGCCGTGAATAGTATTTACCACAGTAAAGTCACTTTTTACCGTGAATAGTATTTACCACAGTAACTTCACTTTTTACTGTGAATAGTGTTTACCACAGTAAAGTCAGTTTTTACCGCAGTAAGTCAAGTTTTACCATAGTTTACCGTGGTCATTTCTATTTTCTATTATAGTGATTCCAATTATTTGTGCACATAAGTCTTGTTGATTGTACTTGTGGGTTGGTATTTCACTGTGGTTACTTTTGGAAATGGGGAAGATTCCTATTTTTTCATCCCAATCTAATGAAGATGCTTCCTCTTTCATTCAAGAGTTTAAATGATCTTGTATTTGTAATGGTCTTATAAGAAGGGAACAATGGACTGAATTTTTTCCTACCTTTTTGGATGGTTCAGCCCTTAGGTGGTTTGAAACACTAGGTGATAATGTGAAAAACTCATGGGATTTATTAACTGAAAGTTTTCTTGAAGAATTTGGTGAACAACAGAAATATGTAGATCTCATGATCGATATCCCAAAAGCTATCCCAAGGAGAGAAGGAGAAGATAAGGGATTATCATGCTCATGTTCTAGAGCTAAGGAGGAAGCTCGATGCCCAGATCCAGAAGGAAGGATTAGCGGATGGGTTGATGAATGGCGTGGATAATCTCCTCTGTAAGCACTTCATTCTTGGGATGAAGCTAGAGATCAGACAACGAGTGAAGTATGACTACCCAGCTACCATTGAACAAGCAAAGGAGATTGCAAGAAGGCAAGAAGAAAGCATGGAAGAGGAGCCCAAAGAAATTGTTGCTAAAGTAGAGCCTACACCAGCACCTTTGGTTCAGAATCCACAACCACTCTCGGTGAGCACAAATCTTTCTCCTAGTACATCTACTGAGTATGAAGATCTGCTCAAGAAGATGGGTCAGTTAACTATTAATCTTCTTCAAGGAAAATAATTTAGTTCTCAGGGAGGAGATAGAGGTCCAAAAAGAAATATTTCTGAAGTTGTATGTTATGGTTATTATAAAAAGGGTCATTATAAGTATAATTTTCCAAATAGAGCTTCTACATCTGGTACAAGAGATAATGATAAAGGAAAAGCACCTGTGAATTCTTTTGATGTAGTAGATAAGAGCATAAATAATGAAGTAGATGTGTTTGTAACAAAAAATAAAGAAAGAAAAAGATAATCAAGATGGAAATGATCCTAAGAAGATGAAAGGAGAAACTAGTAAGAAACATAGGAGAAGAAAGTTGGGTGTCCAGGATTTTCTGATTTCACAGGGACAAGGACCATACTCCATCTTAGAAGATCTATCCAAAAGGCCTGCAAATATTACATATGGTCAACTCTTGGCTATGTCTTCTGAGAAGAGGCGGGAGTTGTGAAGTGGACTCAATGCTCAATGAAGGAAGGAGGTTGAGGTCCCTGTTTTGGAGGCAGAGGCGGATCCCTATGCTCCACAAGCTGAGGTATTATGTAATGGTATTTCAATTCATGATGTCTTAGTTGATGGAGGTGCTGCACTTAATGTAATGACCGAGTCTGTAATGAATATGTTGGGTTTAAAAATTGATCGCCCCTCAACACTTATGTTAAGGTCATTAAATAAGGGAAAAACTAAACTATAAGGTGTAGTTTCAAATGTGGCAATATTTGTTATGGGTGTGGTATGTGTGGTAGACTTTCAGGTGATGAAAAATGGTACTGTTGCGTACCCAATGTTGTTGGGAAGGCCATGGCTAAGGAGAGTTCATGCAAGAAACTACTGGAATGAAGGCTTCATGACACTTGGATGTGGTAGAGAGAGGGTGAAGATAAACGTGATCCCTCGGCATCATAAGGCAGAACCTGTGGATTCAAGTGATGAAACTGATGATTGGACATCCTCTGATTACTCTAGTACTAGTGAAGTGGACACAGAAGATGAAGAAAGTGAGGTTGATGTTTCAGTCATGGATATCCTTGTAGTCACACTGACTCATGAACCCATAAAATTATCTGAAGAAGAAATTGATGATTGTCTCCAACAAATAAAGATTGGTGATGTTGTGATGGAGAGTGAGAAGGAATGCTACCTCCAGCTCTTTCAAAGGTACATACACCTATTCACTTTTGATTACAAGGAACTCCATCAAGTAAGTTGGGTAGAACATTCTATTGAGCTGGTAGATGGTGCTAAGCCCATAAAGCAAATGCCATATAGAATGAATCCTAATTTTTCCAAGACTGTAAAAGAAGAAATAGATAAGTTGCTTGATGCAGGATTCATATTTGCTGTGGAGAATTCAGAATGGGTTTCTCCCATTGTGATCTCAATAAAAAAGAATGGGAAGCTACACATTTGTGTTGATTATAGGAAGCTCAATAAGGCAACAAAGAAGGATCATTACCCTCTTCCATTCTCAGATCAGATCTTGGACGAAGTAGTTGGCCTAGGAGTGTTATAGTTTTGTTGATGGATATAGCGGATACAACCAAGTTCGTATAGTAGAGAAAGATCAGCTAAAGACCACGTTCACCACTCCTTGGGGAACTGTTTGCTTATAGAGTTATGCCTTTTGGGTTGTGTAATGCTCCAGAAACATTCTAACGTTTGATGAATAGGGTGTTTGAACCCTACATTGGGAACTTCATCAGAGTATTTCTGGATGATTTTTACATCTATGGGAGCAAGATGGACCACCTGCACCGAGATGGAGACAACATTTCAAAGGTTAGATGAAGCACAAGCCTCACTAAACCCTACAAAGTGTGTCTTTGGATGTTCTAAAGGTGTTTTGTTAGGGCATGTTATATCCAGAGATGGTATTGGTACTGATCCTGATAAAGTTTCAAAAATCAAAGAGTTACCATTTCCTATGAATAGAAGTAAGTTGAGATCATTTTTAGGCCATGTGGGTTACTATAGAAGGTTCATCAAGAATTTCTCAAAGATTGCACAGCCACTAACCCAGTTCTTGAAGAAGAATGTTACTTATGAACCAGGAAATAAGGTGCATGAAGCTTTTGAACAACTGAAGGAAGCCCTGGTGTCTTCACCTATTCTAAAGAATCCAGATTGGAGCAAGCCATTCATTGTGTACAATTGATGCCTTAGATGCAGCACTAGGAAGTACTCTGAGCCAAAAGGATGAAAATGGGAATGAACATCTAGTTTACTTTGGGAGTAGACAAATGAGTAGTGCTGAGGTAAATTATACTATAACTAAAAAAGAGGCTCTAGCTATCATTTTTGTTGTAAAGAAGTTTAGGAATTACTTGCTAGGGAAAAAATTTATAGTTGTAACAGATCATCAGCTCTAAAATATATTGTAAATAAGCCTAACCCATCAGGGAGGATAGCAAGATGGATAATTTTGCTACAAGAATTTGAATTTGATATTATAGATAGGCCAGGAAAGAAGCATGTCAATGCAGATGCACTCTCTCGAGCCTATGATGGTTTAGGTTCATCTTGTGATGACGATGATTTCCCAGATGCAGCATTGTTATCCCTTGACACAATCCCTAGTGAATACATAGATATTTAGAATTATCTGAATGAATTCAAGTTTCTTGATGGTGCCAATGCAAAGACTAAGAGGAAGATTACTCAAGCCAGTCGTCCATATTCTATTCTGTATGGAGTATTATTTCGAATAGGACGTGATGGACAAGTATAAGAGGGCAGTTGGACGTGATCAAGGGAAGGAGTTGATAGAAGAATTCCACAATGGTACATGTGGAGGGAACTTCTTTGGACAACTTACAACAAGAAGGATCTTGGATGCAGGTTATCACTGGCCCACTCTTTTTAGAGATTGTTATAATTATTGTAAGACATGTGATATTTTTCAAACACATGGTAACTGTAAGACTTCATCAGCTCCATTATGCCCTATTCTTCCACTTGGTCC
This sequence comes from Taxus chinensis, assembly GCA_019776745.2. NCBI lineage: Eukaryota > Viridiplantae > Streptophyta > Pinopsida > Cupressales > Taxaceae > Taxus > Taxus chinensis. The sequence continues at coordinate 885,149,992 of CM034151.1, forward strand.
CTTTGAAAAGTGGGGAATAGACATTGTAGGTCCACTTCTAACTACCCCACGCCAAAATAAGTATATTGTAGTTGCCACAGATTATTTAACCAAGTGGGTTGAAGCTAGGCCATTGAAAACAACTTCCATGGATGAAGTGGCAAGGTTCATATATGAACGCATTGTCACCATATTTGGTTGTCCATTAGAAATTGTAACAGATCAAGGAAGCCACTTCATTAATGAGGTGGTAGAAGCCCTAGTCAATAAGTTTTCTATTAAGCACATGTAGAAGGCAACAACATACAAGCCAAGCACAAATGGATAGGTGGAACGAACAAATTTTGTGTTGTGTCAAATTCTAGCAAAAGATGCAGCCTTACAGGTACATAAGTGGGATAAAAGGATTCATGCAACATTGTGGGCATATAGGGCAACATCAAAGTCAGCAACAGGATACTCCCCATTTCAGTTGGCTTATGGCATTGATCTGGTTCTTCCTATTGAGTTTGATATTCCCACTGTGAGAGTTATGAAAAATGAAAGGATGGATGAAAGTGATTCAGTAAAAGAAAGGTTGGTACATCTTCATTTGCTAGAGGAAATGAGGGAAATAGTGAAGGATACAAGCTATAAGAAGAAAATGAAGCAGAAGGAATACTTTGATCAAAAGATCCGTTGGTCTCCATTTCATGTGAATGACTTGGTTCTAGTATATGATTCCAGATACAAAAAAAGAAGACAGAAAATTTCTTCCAAAATGGATGGGGCCCTACAAAATAGCAGTTGTGCATGAAAATGGTACGTACCGACTGGAGGAATTGGATGGCACTCCCATTACGAAATGGGTCAACCATGACAAGTTGAATATTTTCCAAGCACCAGAATAGTCTACTCTGAGGACAGATGTAGAAGCTAGGAAGGGGGAAGATGTCGACACTAAAAATTTTCCTCCGTAATTTCTATTTCATTAATGTATGTATTAGGAATAGGATGTTGTTAAGTGTAATTAGTAGTAGTGTCTGATAGAAGATAACGGTACTGCCAGTACGATGCCGCCAATAATGTATAGTACGGTAATAGTCAAAAGTACAATAGGAATGTTGTGGTAAAAAGTAAATATTTGTCGTAAGTGGTCCGGTAATGTTAAAATGTCAAAGTTGGGGTAAATAGAGAAGTAGGGTCTACATGATTAGGAATTAGAAATATTATATTGGTAATAAGGACAAGGAGTGAGGTCATAAATATTTTGTGTATTTTATTTGTAAAAAGTCTAAAAATGTGGAACCCATGTGAAATGATAAGGTTTATCTTATCTTAAAAGATAAGCTTACATGTACAGATAAGAGTTAAGGTATGGAATATGATTCGTCAGAGTGGATTTCTTATCCTATCTTAGAGATAAGATGGATAAGCCTAGAAGTTCTATAAATAAAGAGGCCACCCCCCTCATTTAGCATAGAAGGAAGTAGTGAGAAATATTGTATGAGTAAGTGTGTAAAGGAAGCCATCATTTTGAAGGTGTGTTAAAGAAGCCATTAAGAGGTGTAATTGTGAAGTTTCTCCCATAGTATTGGTGGAAGGCAAGTGAATTCAGTAACACTTGAAGTACCTCATGGGTGAGATTGTAACAATTTCATGTTAATATTATAATTTACTCTGATATTTTAGATTTATCATCATTCCTTCTTATCATAGTCTATGGTATTCTTGTGTTATGTTTGTTGTTGTGTTTCCAAATTACATCCACCAAACTAAAAGTTATGCATTAGTTAATAATCATAGTACGAGGAGTTCCCAGTGAAGAATTATCATTGTGCCGGATTGGTGATGATAGTACCCAAGGGTGATGTCTACCAAAATCAAAATTTCCTCTAGAGAAGACCATGTTATGGCACCAAAGGCTTGGCCACATTGGAGAGAAGGATTTAAAATCCTTAGAAAGTAAGAACCTTGTTGAGGTGTTGAATGATTGCAGTTTGGATTTTTATTTATGTGAGCATTCTATTTATGGGAAAATAGAACCGCGTTAAGTTTTACTTGTCTACTCATAAGTCTTCATGCATCTTGGATCTGATTTATTCAGATGTATTTGGGGCCTGTTAAGGTTACTTCTATTGCCAAATCAATTTCTTATGTTACTTTCATTGATGATTTTAATATGATAACTTGGGTATATTTTTTAAAGAGTAAATCTGAAGTTTTCAATCATTTTAAGGATTTCAAGGCTATGGTTGAAACTCAGAATGGAAAGAAAATTAAATGTTTGAGAACTAGCAATGGGGCGTGAGTATTGTTCTACATAATTTGACAGATTTTGTACAGATTGTGGGATTAAAAAACAGAAAGACAGCTATGTATTATCCGCAACAGCAAGAATGAATAGAACATTGATGGAGAAGGCGAGGAGCATGTTGAGTGGAGCTGGCCTAGAAAAAATTATTTTGGGCTAAAGTTGTTGCCACTACTTTTTATTTGATTAATAGATCTCCTACATCATTGTTTGTTGATAAAACGCCAATGGATGCGTGGTTGGGGAAAATCCTTAACTTGAGTTTTTTATCATGAGGCATATGTACATGTGCCTAAGGAGAAGAGAATAAAGTTGGATTCTAAGGTTCTCAAATCTATTTTCATCCACTACAACTATGGTGTAAAAGGATACATGTTTTGGGACCCTGTTGCACAAAAGTTAATTCATTCCAGAAGTTTTATTTTTAGAGAGACTAAATATTCCCCTGTTAATTTTCAGCCAGAATAGCATAAATAAATTGAACAGAAAAAAGGATGTGGTTCAACTTCCTTCTATGCCTAAGAAAGTTGAATCGAGACCCCAAAATACAAAAGAATTTGAGGAGAGCTCATCAATCTATAAATCTTTGGAAGTGGAAGAATCTCCACCTCATCTTATTCGAAGGTCTACAATGCAAAGGCATTCACCTAAAAGGTATGGGTATTCACCTGATGATTGGAAGTGTATTTTTTTTTTTAGTACTGACATTGATGAATTGATGTTTGTATAAGAGGATTTGGGTATGAATGATGCAAAGTCTTGGAAAATAGTGATGGATGAAGAGATGAAATATCTTAATAGGAATGATACATGGGACCTTGTGTCATTTCCTGAAAATCGGAAACCTATTGGATGTAAGTGGGATTTTAAGAAAAAGATTGGTTCAAATGGAAATGTTGAAAAGTATAAGGCACGACTGGTTGTGAAGGGTTACTCTTAGGTTGAGGGTATTGATTATGGTGAGATATTTTCTCGTGTTGTGAAAATGACATCCATTCAGTTTTTATTATCTATTTCAAGATCTTATGAATTAGAGGTTGAACACGTGGATGTGAAAACTACTTTCCTTCATGGTGATTTGGAGGAAGAAATCTATATGATACAATGGGAGCACTACGTGGTGAAAGGTAAAAGAAAGTTGGTTTGTAAGTTAAAGAAATCCATGTGTGGCCTTAAACAAAGTCCTAAGATGTGGTACTAGAAGTTTGATACATATGTGTTAAGTTTGGGATTTGTGCATCCTAAATATGATCACTATGTTTATTTTAACTCTGATGGTTATTGTTTCCTGGTAATTGCTTTATATGTTGATGAGATGTTGTTTATTGGGAAAGGAAAAGGTTTTATTTTTAGAATTGAAATCTCAGCTTTCTACAAAATTTGAAATGAAAGATCTTGTTGCATCAAAACACATACCTGGTATGGAGATCAAAAGAGATCATGAGAACATAAAGCTATGGCTTGACTAGAGTAAGTATGTTTGCTCTATTTTGCCAAGGTTCAGCATGTAAGATTTTCAACCACTTTTTGTTCTTGTTACATTTGGAATGAAGCTCTTTATTTCACAATGTCCTCCATCCCCATTAGAGATGGAAGACATGAGAAGAGTGTCTTACTAGAGTGCATTTGGAATCTTAATGTGTGTTATGGTCTATACAAGACCAGACATTTCCCAAGCAATGGGAGTTATTTCCTATTTTATATCTAATCCTAGAAGAGTACATTGGGATGCAATTAAGAGGGTCTTCAGATATTTGTGGGATACAACAGATTACTCCATATGATTTCATGACACATGAGATCAACATTCCCTAGGGATTCATGGTTTTGTGGATTCAGATTGGGCTAGTGATTTCGATAGTAGAAGGTCCCCTCCCATGCATATGTGTTTATTTTTAACTGTTGTACAATCAGTTAGATGAACAAGCGACAATCTATGGTCACTTTTTCCAGTATTGAGGCAGAGTGATACACCCTAGAATCTATTTTGAATAACCCAGGTGCGCTAGCACATCACCTAACCTGAGCTGAGCACCTCACCCAAAGCGCACAAGGGATACCAGGAACCTCTTTAGAGTTACTTGTGCAGGATGTTAGTGTGATGGTCATAAAAAATATTCAAATCCATAATTAAACATAAACATTCCAAAGTGCATAGTCCAGATCTAGATATTAGAGAATCATGAATTAAACAATAACTATAATAATATTAACCATACATGAACTAGATTCTATTATGTTTAACACCATTATCCAGCCAATATTATCCATTGCATTAAACATTGTAAAACACAAAATATTATTACACTATAAAGTATCACTCTGAGTCATGCACGCATCAGATCCAACAACATAACTTTACAATAATCCACCTCTCTCTAAACTACACAGTTCAATACATATTTATAGGGGGAATTTTCCCTTCACCACCCTAACCCTTTGTACTTATCAAAATAAGTCACATGCTAATAATATCCATGCGCCTTTATAATAGCATGCATACATGTAGGTGTTCTAATAATAGATGTCCTATAGTTCACTGGAAGAATAAATATTATTATTAGTTTAAACAATGCATGACATTTATCATCCGCTCATTCCCAAAATACTATTGCGTGTAGCAAAAGTCTTCATCCCTATGTGTGTTGCACACACTATCTCCAAAATAGCCCTTATCCATAAAAATGGCTAAGTCTTGAGCCAAAGTGTTCTGGCATGCATTTCCTTCTTGATCCTTCCGCACCTTAAAATACGCCTTGTTCCTGCGTGCACATCCTTTGTGTGTCTACTCCTTAGAGAAACATTTTTTCTGCTCAACATTACCCCACAATAAAGTACATTGTCATCCCAGAAATGGGAATTCTTTCTGATGTTCCCAAACAACAAATTATAAGTATTGAAAGAATTAAAGAATCATTGTATAAAAGAATGAAGTTTTACTCTGCAAAATTCTCTTCTTCAACTAGGAGGATCAACTCTTGATATTCAGTTTTAAATTCAGCCTCCAATGTCTTCCATTCACTTAGTGATTTCCTTGTCTTCTCTGGAATATATGTGGCTATGACATCTAGTTCATCCTGAGTGATCTTTTCTTTCTCATTTTGTAGTACCCAAACAACATTCCTGACATCATTCCTTCTAGGAGATCCATCTTCTCTGTAATTTTCTTCCCAATATCATCAATCCTTTATTTGTGTGGATCTTGGGTTGTTGTGAGGGCCTCATGCTTTTGTTTCACCAGTGCCAATATTTTTGTGTGCCCTAAAGTCTCATCTTTCATCACTGTCAAAACTTCATTATCTTAAACTAGAGTTTTGGTGCTTTTTATTGCCTTTGGTGATGCACACAAATTGAGACCTTGGTCTACTTTCTTCAGTTCATCCTTTAGTTTGGATAAATGCCTCGTAAGTTGAAATTTTTCTAAGCATAGAGGCCCGTGCTCTCTCTTTTTCAACATCTTTTGGTGTGGCATTTGAATTGGCCTTTCCTCTAACACCAAATCAACCAAAGTGTACACATAATGCATAGTAGCAGGAAAATTTTTAGGTACCTTAGGTTCTATATGTGGCCTTTCTTTGAGGATGTGATCACCAATATCCTCTTCCATGCTAACGAAGGCCTCATTATTTGTACATTCTTATTCCTTCTCTGCCTTTAAACTCGATATATCTCCAGTTTTATCTTTTTTATCCTCCATCAGCGCTCAAATGGTGGCGACCTTATCAACATTTATCCATGCCACCTCAAAAAATACCTTGAACAAGGCATTTCTGACCTGATCATCAGACATTAGAGTAGGTTTTATTATCATGTACCTAATTTGGGGTGCCTTCTTCACTCTTCACGAGACACAAGATTCTTCACATACATCAAATTCTGGTTCGTCCATATGATTCTACATGGACAAGGATGATTTATTCTTTGTGCACGTAGTGGCCATATCCAGATCTATCAGTTCCTAACCATATAACTCATTAAGGCCCACAATACTCTAAAACTAGGCGTGAATTATTTTTCTTGTATCCTCAGCATAACCCATACTAGGGAAAACATAATCTTCACTTGTTCTTTCTCTTTTTGTTCTTGGACCCTTATGAACTTGGGTGCCAAGGTTTGGAGTTGGTCCTTCTCCTACCCGAGTTTTAACGGGAAAACTAGGATGCTCTTTCACATTTTCTTCTGCTTCCTTCACCCCTTCCTCTTCATCTTTCATTTCTTTGTCTCAGGGTTCCTCCACATCTTCTAGTTGAACCGGGGTACCAAGCGTGTTCTCTTCAGACTCCTCCACCTCCTCGTTAAGCTTCATCTTTCTTCTTCTCTTTTTATTTGGTGCTTCTTTCTGGGGGAGATTTGAGGTGATCTTCGTAAAGGTTGTGATGTTCGTATGCCTTATATCCTAGTTCTTATGAACACCTTCTTAAATTGAAACTCCTCATGGATTGCATCTACATCCAATTCTTTATCTCCTTGCACCTATGGAAGAGTATTTGTGCACTCACTTTCCACTTTGTCTATGGGCTTCCTCCAGCCTCTATGGTCCAATCCTCTACTATCCTTTTATTCTTATTCTTCATTTATTTCTATGGTCGAGGTAGGGTTTTGGGCTGCCACATTCTCAATTGTGTGTTTTCCCTTAGGCGGCCTTGGAAGAAGAAATTCATTCTCCACATACTTGTTATTTTCCTACCTAGGCTTAACCTGGAGATAGATGAGTGTGGCTCCACTTTCCCCAATAGACAAACTTACCAGCTTCATACTCATAACATTTGAAATAAGCCTCTCGATGTAGGCACACTGACCTAGATTAACATAATTTTTTCTAAAAGTATGGTAGTCACAGTCTACCTTGTTTGCATTGTAACTCAATCGGCGTGCATCAAAAAACTTATGTGCTACTACCTGAAATTAACATGTTGTGAAGGCATATGTCAGTTTTTACTAGGGACTCCACGTTTAATCCTTCATTGTGAACCACACGATGCAAAAGTGTTGATACACCACGAACCACACTACCTTGCCCACTACTGAGGGTAACTCCTTTGGAATGTGCCAGTCCTCCTCAAATGTCATGCATAGTCGATCATACCATCGTTCTGCCCTTTGTTTGAATAGTCCACTCATTGTTCCTTCACACAAATACTTCTCAAATCTCTCTGTGAGGGACTTCTTTTCCACAGGGTATTCCCAAATTTTGTTTTTTGGCCCATTGGGCACTCTAATTTCTACAAACACAAGAGATAATAGGATAGTGCCAAAACTTATCTTTTCACCTATGTGTGCTTCCTCAATAATTGTTTCTACTATGTAGCATGCTATATTGTAAACTTCTCCTTGTGACATCTTAGCCACATGGTCTTTACCTACGACCATCTATCTTGATCATTTAGTTTAGTGAGAAAATACGCAACTTCCTGTAGCACCGAGAACTTCCTTAATTTGTAGATGTCCATTCCTCGCAGACCCTTGGAGTATCCCAACTCCTTTCTTGAGGCTATAACAGCTGCCTTATCAGTTAGATCACTAATAACCTCTTCCCCTGTGCCCTTCAATCATTGTATTGTGGTAATCAAAGGCGTGGTGATCCTTACCCATCGTCCAATTAAATATTATAAAAAGTCCTATAGGACTCTGCTCAAAATCCATTGGTATAAACTTTATGGTTTTCCAAAATATGGGAGTTCATACAGTTGATACACCCCTACCTTCTTGAGCAACTTCTCCCTAACATTTTCATATATTGGCATGCCATCAACCATGCTCTTATTGGTCTTATTATTCAACAATGCGTCCAACTCCCATTTTTTGTCAATGGTAATCACTTACCTTACATCTGCAGATAAGTGAATCCCAATCTTGCCCGATGATCACTCCTTCTAGATACTTCATCTCTGAAAAATTTCTCTTAAGAGAAACTTTGACCTCGACTTCCACCTTCTTCTTCCCCTTCGTAATTATTGCAGGTGCCTTCCTCAGTGCCATTATAAAAATCTCACCTTTTGTCTTCTGTTGAGTAAGATTTTGTGCCCTAGCTCAAAACAACGATCCATAACTCCTTCTCAATGCTTCTGCTTCGCTCAAACCCTTCTCCAATGGGGATCTAAGCCACTTTTGTGCATAAAGCTATTATCCACGTCTAGTTTCACAACTCTCCGCACCTTAACATGTTTCACTTGGCTCAGTCGTACTAGCTCACTCGAATACTTGTGATCGTAAAGGTGAAAAAATTAACCCGCATCATTTCCTTATATAGATCTTTGAAATGTTATTACATTTATTGCTCCTTTACCTACCACCAATCCTCTCATTAATTGACCATTTTCCCAACTTCCGCATAGTACACCTATGCACCCCAGCTATAACCTTCTAAAAAGCCTTCCTACCTTCTGGCTATAGCCCTCCTTCTATGCACTTCCATGTGCTAAAGTAGCTCGCCACTTTTCCTTTCTCTAGTTGTGTCTACGGCTATAACTTACCTCGTGTTATATTGTTCATTCATTTATTTCTAGCTATGGTCTTCTCTAGGAGCAATCTTCTTTCTAGCATCTCATTTCCATACTTGAATGGCATCTATAACATTTTGTTCTTATGTGTACCCATTATTTAATAACAAATAACAACCACCCCACACCAATGGTATGTGTAGTCCTGTGTGCATAAAAATACTTCATATTGTAATTAGCTTTCAGCACGCCAAGGCACTTATTACACAAAACACCAAACTAAATTGACAAAGCATAGCAATGAAGAAGGAAATACATTAAAAGAAATACAGAAAGGGAAATCTATACTAAATGGCAATACTTCTTTATTACAAACACCAAGAAGACTTATTTATAGTAGGGCTTCATCCTACTCTCGTTGAAGTAACCGGGTAACCATGTCCCATCAAGCGCCTCTAATTGACAAGCGTTTGATTCAAGTATGTGAGGCTCAACATATGGTCCCAACTAATGTACCTTAATTTTTCCTAGATGGCGCAGAAACTTGGAATGATAAAGAAGTACCATATGTCCAACCTCAACCTTCTTGTGCCTAATGTGTTGGTCATGTCATGCCTTCTGCCTAGCCTTTTCCTGCTTCTGACTCCAACATGCTAGGGCATTCCTCTCATGCAGCTATATTAACTTGTCAATTATCTCTTATAATTCTTTCTCATTAGCTAGACCTCTCGCACGCATAATACACATAGAAGGTAACATGAATTCCATGGGAAGAACCGCTTCTGCACCAAACACCAACTAAAAGGGTGTGGCCTTATTCAACCTTTTTTAGGTTGTTCAATATTCCTAAATTACAACAAAAACTTTATCATCCCAATCTTTCCTTCTAACATCAATTTTTTTGTTAAAGTCTGGCTCAATATCTTTTTGAAAGCCTCAACAATCCCATTTTCTTGAGGGTGATAAGGCATAGTCTTGTGGTGCATGACCATAAATTCATCCAATAATATCCTGATTGTCTCATTCAAGAAGTGTGTGCCCCTGTCACTTGTTAAACTCAACAGACATCCATACCTAGTAAGAATATTTTCCCATAAGAACCTTGTTGATGTAGCCAATGTACAATCCATTGTAGGTGTTGCTTCCTCCCACCTTGTAACATAATCCATACAAGTGATGATGTAGCACGATTTGGTTCTACGTGCAGCTGGGGAAATAGGAGCCACAAAGTTTATTGCCCATTTTTCAAATGGCTCTGCACTAGTAATTGGCCTCAAAGGCATTTCATCTCTTTGCCTAGGTTTTCCAAGGCACTAGTAGTGATCACATGCCTTACAATACTCTTCACAATCCTTGTACAGGGTCTCCCACCATAATCCAACAAGTATAATCTTATGCGTGTTGGTGTCACCTGTATAGTGCCCACTTGCAATACCCCCATGAGCCTCTTCTATGATATATGTGCACTCATGTTCTAGTACACATTGGCACAATACTTTATCTCAGCCTAGTTTTTATAAGTCATCACTGATCAACATGAAGGGTGAGGTGAAAATTACAAGGTTTTTCTTCTCTAAGGCTTTCATTCCTTCTAGCACCATGCCTGTGCGTAAAAAGATAACAATATCCTCCAATTTTGAAGACATGCGATGTAACCTATACAACTGTTTATCCATAATTGTATCTTCAATTGTGTGTGTATCCTCCCCTGATTGAATCCTTGATAAGTGGTCTAGGATAGAATTACTTTTACCTCGTTTTACCATGACTGTAAAGTCAAATTCTTATAATAAGACAACCCATTGACATATGTGCCTTTTTAAAATGAGTCTTATTTACCAACTATTTTAATGCCATATGATCTGTATAAAATACAAAGTGTGTTTCTATCAAGTACTATCTGAACTTATGCAGTGCATAGATCATTGACAAGGCCTCACACAATCTGTAGTTGTATAATTCTATGTTCTATCAGGATTCAACTTTCTACTTGCGAAGTAGATATGATGATTATATAATACCTTCTCTAGGATGAGCTAACATTGCAGCTAATGGCCATGCTAGAGGCATTCAAACGTACATGAACTGGTTAGTTCCATGAGGTAAAATGCAGAATAGGCATTGTAGTAATTCTCTACTTCAATGCCTCAAATATGCATTGATTGCGGTTATCCCCAATAGAATGTCCCTTTTCCTTTTAGTAACTCCTTCCAAGGGTGCACAAAAATATTCACACATCCTTTGCTAATTTTTTTGTAATAACCTTGTATGGTCCAAGAGTCCACACACCTCACTTTGATTGAGTAGGCTCCTCTAGGTCTACAATAACTGCAAGCTTAGTTGGATCTACTAACAAACCTTCCTTGTAGATGATATACCCTAGAAGATTTCCAAAATGTGTAGCAAATACATGCACTTATTGATGTTTAAAGAGATGATTAACTATCTGTATCTTTCAAAAATTAAGCGCAAGTTGTCTCAGTGATCCTTAACAATCCCATATACCATCCAATGATCTAAGTAAACCTGTAAGAATTTGTTAAATAAAATCCTGGAATGCTTGAAAAACTATGCGTGAAAATACAACAGGCGCATTTTTCAAACCAAAGGAACATCATTGTATATGAAAAAGCTTCCTCATTCAGTGGTGAAAGTTCAATCTTCTCTTGATTTTCATATGTAATTATTACGTAATGATACCTAGATAATCCATCTATTAAAGAGTAAACTTCACGCCCTATGCAACACCTTTTAATATTTCCTCGGTGAAAGGTATAGGGAAACGATCCATCACACATGCAACATTCAGCTCCCTGTAATCTACACAAATCCTAATCCAAACATCTTTCTTAATACTGATTTCCACGGGGCTAACTAACTCTATGATTCTGCTAGGGGATTAATGATGCCATATTTCAACATTTTGTCCATTTCTTCCTTAAGTTTTATGTGTAGGTTCAGGTTCATCCTGCAAGGTATTTTCCTAACCAAGCGAGCACACCTTCCTTTAGCTTCATCTTCATCTCACCTAATGATTCATGCATTTCCTTTAACTCATGGTATCCCTTATGAAATAATTCTTGGAAATCACGTAGTAACTCAATTATCTTTGTCCACTTTAGAATCAGACCAATAATACCCAATTATGGATTCCTTAGGTTCAGCATCCATGTACTAATGTTCAATTTCTTGGACTTCATAAGTTCATGATAGGCACGCGTGTGTTATTATACTGCACTATCTAAAACCTTACGCGTACCTATTGAATGATCTATGTCCAAATATTCGACTTATTAATGATCCACTATGTAAACCATCTTTCCTTTCTCCTTCTCAAAGAAAGCACGCTTAAGTAGTTCAACATCTATCTCATGTACTTCCCTCAAAACATGATCTTTGTTCCCCCTCACCAAATAACTCTTAAATGATTTCTTCAGCATTTGCATTGTCTCCCATAGTCAATTGCACTCCATAACCCATAATGCCTCTCTCACCAGAGGCTTAATAGAGAATTAGTCAAAAGTATAGACCATTCCTACAATCGATGTCCTACTAATTTCCAGTCTCCCTATGTAGTTCCACATAAACATACCAAGCGCATGTGCACAGCCTTGTAATGTGGAATAAAGTTTGTGCACCCAAAGTGAAGGTGATAAATATTTTTTTCCCTCTATCTAGATTCTCTCACACTGATGTATGTGGCTGCTAAACAGGTTGATTGCCATGATATATACAAATATGAGTAGGCACATTACTCTTGAGAAACTGTGTTGTTAAACTGATTCTTACTTCATCCCATTCTATAAGATTATCCTTGTGAACCACCCACTATTGTGTTGCCATCCCACATAGGGTATACACTAACAAATTTCTTCTTTCCACGTGATCTTTCCACTGCTCCTCCATGGCACACAAGAATACAGTAGGATCTCCTTCTCTAGTGTACTAGGGTATAGATATTATTACCTATTCTCCTAATATAACAAGGTTTTTTCCTCCACACAAATGCGTTTCTTACCTCACACCCAACCATCTCATAGGTTTCATGTGCCCGATTTTCACAAGAAATACCTTATAGTTTCACTAATATACTGTGTATCTTCCCACTAGAGGATTCCTTCCTTAGATGGCTCGACGTACTTCTAGATCTTGAATGATGCCCACATAAATTTTGTTCAAGTCTTCCTCACTCAAAGGTTCAACATAAGGTGCATATTTCCCATCTATTCAAAGGGATAATAAACTCTTTCTTCCTTATTGTCAAAACTTATATACCCCTTGTTGAACCATAAATTTAAGATTATTTGCATAACACCAAGGGTGCCCAAGTAGAGCTAGGAATTTGTCTACTTCTATAAGTGTTAAATCCTCATAGTCCCTAATGAACTTGGTCCCTTATATAGTAATGGATGCAACCTTTAAAACCCTATTATTAGAGTGGCCTTAGTTCCGATTAGCCATAAACATTACATTAGAGGATGGTTGTAATGGAGTTCTTTACATCTGCACCCATGCATCTAGAGTAAGCACATTCACTTCCATGCCTGTGTCAATCAATTTATTGACTCAAAATCCATCCATCCACAACAACATTCAGAGTGATCTCCTTGTCATAATCCAACCTTTGAGGGTGGAATATTAGCATGTAATATTTTTCCATCCATTCTTAATTCCTGTATACAGAGGGTTTCCCTTTAACCAATTCCCTAGTAATGGAATAATTTTCTCCTTGGTGAAACATCTTGAATACCTCTTTCAAATCATCAACATCTGACTGGATTGTCTCTGTTGCCTTCTTTTATTCCAAATTTTTTTATTATTCCTTTAAATACTTATATCTCACCCTTAATATTTCATTAGTAGCTTCATGGTCTCTTGATAAACCTCCTTCCTGATGTGTAGGATTTGGATATCTTGCATGTAAAACCTCCTCCTTAGTAATGGTAGGATTTTGTTGTAACGTCTCTCTGGTGCATGCAGCTTCAGCATGTGTAGTAATCTTCATAGGTACTACCCCAGGTTCTGGTGCCAACTTTGGCATCCACTGATTTTCTATGGCGCGTTGTATCCTAACCATCCTTGCACCCTTGTTTTCCTATTTATGCTACTTTTTAAGATGCTCATATAATTTTGGGCATTCCTCGTAGTTATGATTCTTCCCAAAAAATGAACAAGTAATATTCTAAGGGCATTCACACCTAGAGTGGTAAGGAGATCCGCATGTAAAACATGTTCCACAAGGAAACTCACCGAGTCCACCATCATGGCCTCAGCTCCCGAGTCCACCACGGTATCCTCGGCCTTTGCCATAACTTCCTTCAAAGTGCCCTTCATCCCGATCGTTTTTCCCTTGAGTGTGACCATGATCATGGTGCTAAGTTTTACTTTTAGAATTATCTGATACTCTTGTCTGTCATACACCAATATCTATAGCATCATGGATCTGACCAATCAACCTACAGTCTTTTGTATTATGAGTCGTGGACTGGAAAATATTACAATAGAAAGATACATTATTTCTTACAAATCATTGTAATAATGGGTAACGGCTTGCATCATGGTCTAAATGACATATCTCGTAGTCCAGAAAAAATGAACATACTGACCTGTGGAGACAACTATCCTTAGTGTGCTCTTCCACTTCACAGTTTGTACACCAAATTCCAATGCGCGTCTCATGAGCTGAATTGGACAATAGTTTCTCTAACTATTTTGCCATAGTTGTAATATGTGCTTCCAAGAATGGGCTCCCTCCAGTGTCTATACTTTTGAAAGCCTCAATGTGCAACACTACTTAAAGTGCTTCATGCGGATCCGTATACGTCTTATGTGATAGAGCCCTCCTAAAAGGTGTGATCAACACCCCTATGAACCACTTTGCATGTTGGCTTGCATGAATATCATAAGAAAGTTTAGACAACAGTGACTTGAAATGGGCATCATATTCTCGAACACTCTCAGTAGTGCCTTCTTAATATCCTTCAGTGTGCTTATACTCTTCTGCTCGAACTCAGGGATATAAAACTCCTTAAGGAAAGCTTCCCATAATGCTGCATAATCTACACAAGTCTGATTAGGGTCAAACTTCCTGTACCAACTATGAGTGTGTCCTTGTAATGTAGTTACAAACTGACTTTCCTTTCACTCAGAAGCCATGATTTCTTTTGTGCGCCACATTATTTCACACATGTGCACATGCTCAACAACATCTTCTATTCCCCTATACTCTAGAAGATGAAGCAACATCTCCATGTAAATGTTCTAAGGTTGGTGAGGTCCATGCCCACCCGATCCAGAACCTCATGTGTTACATTTTCCTCTAGACCCACCAGATCAACCATAACTAGAGCCATGTATGCCCCTTGATCCTCCACTTGAAGCCAAAATTAAACTAGAGGATGTACTTCCTTGTGTCCCAACAGTAGTACTAAAGTGAACTCCTAGGGGAGTTTCAGATGCTCTAGTTCCACGCCTTATACATGAACTCCAAATCCTTCACGATCCATCTCTCTCCTCAACACCATTCGTTATACAATATCACGTTGCTTCTTTATCTCCCTCTCATGTGCCTAATTGTACTAAAGCCTCCTTTCTTATCTCTTCCTCTCTTCCGCTAGGTCCGTCATCCTTCACCAAAACTGCTCCTGCCCCCATGCGTGGTGGGGTTTAGCTAGCCATCGACTTTTCTTCCAAGTTCAGGGCCACCATCAAAATTTTAATCGACAGTGAAATTCCTTACAAATAATTTCCCCTAGGATACCGTAAAAACTGTAACTCAGCTACCTCCAGGAAAGATTAAGTGGAAATTGAGTACTCCAAAATATAGCTATTCAGAATACCACGGAACCACATGTCCACAACGCACATCCAAATTAGATCAACATCGTAGAGGGCCCGAAATTCTTCCTACATCCAGACAAGTGTGTGATACCTCCAATTCCTTTTAGACAATAAGTAACTAGCCACTCGTACAACTCTACCAGAAAGATAGCAAAGAAACACTCATACAAATAGTCATATGGATTCTGCTCCACCCATGCGCTTGTGTCAAACTCAGATCTAATGTTGAATCTGCAAGCGTACTCTTCTTCCAACTCTTTTATCCACTCCTCAACACTTACTAGGGTCAATCGATATGTCTTCATCACGAAACATCCTGAAAATGGTTGAAAAAGAGGTCCTGGCAATAGAACCAATGATGTCGCATAGAATCTACTATGAATAACCCAGGCGCGCTGGCACATCATCTAGCTTGAGATGAGCACTCACCTAAAGTGCGCAAAGGTACCTAGCCCCTCTTTATATTTTTTTGTGCAAGATGTTAGTGTGATGGTGATAAAACATATTCAGATCCATAATTAAACATAAACATTCCACACTGCATAATCCAGATTTAGATCTTACAGAATCATGAACTAAACAATAACTACAATAAGATTAACCATACTAGAACGAGATTCAGTTATGTTTAACACCATTATCCAGCCAATATTATCCATTGCATTAAACACTGTAAAACACAAAAGCTTCTTACACTATAAAGTATCACCCTTAGTCATGCGCACATCAGATCCAACAACATAACTCTACAATAATCCACCTCTCTCTAAACTACACATTTCAATACATATTTATAGGGGGGACTTTTCCCTTCACCGCCTATGCACTTCTCAAAATAGGTCGCATGCTGATAATAGCCATGCACATTTATAATAGCATGCATACATGCAGGTGTTCTAATAATAGATGTCTTATAGTTAACTAGAAGAAGAAATCCTATTAATAGTTTAAACCATGCATGATGTTTATGATCCGCTCGTTCCCAAAATACTATTGCGTGTAGCACAAGTCTTCATCCATATGTGTTCTCTACACGCTATCTCCAAAAATATCCCTTATCCATAAAAACATCTAAGTCCTGAGCCAAAGTGTTCTGGCACGCGTTTCCTTCCCAATCCTTCAGTGCCTTAAAATGCACCTTGTTCCCACACATGCATCCTTTGTGTGTCTACTCCTTAGAGCAACATTTTGTCTGCTCAACACATAGTACATGACAACTACTCATGCCTCTAAAGAAGCCATTTGGTTGAATCGTTTGTGTTCAGATATTAGATTGAAACATGGTGCACTTAGAATTTATGGTGACTGTCATAGCACAATCTACCTTGTGAGGAACCTGACTCTTCATGCCAAGACCAAACACATTGATGTTCAGTATCACTTCGTGAGAGATATGGTCGAGGATGGCAAGGTGAAGCTAAAAAAGGTAGAAACAATTGTGAATGTTGTAGATGCATTAACTAATCCTGTGAGCACAACGAAATTTAGGTGGTGTTCCGATTCTATGGGTCTTTCGGCCCCTAGCAATTGATCCACGATGGACTGTTTCCCTTGGCCCGTGTAAGGTATTCGACAAGTGTGAAATTGTTGGAAATTAGGTGTCTCAACCTTGCTATTTGATTTATTCATTTAAGATCTTCCTACAGTTGTTTCACATTGTCGTTGCTTTGAAAATAAGTTGTCAAAAGATGCCCATATGATAGTATATCATGGAATGGTTATATTTAGAGATATTATGACAATTTTTATGACATCTTTAAGGGTCATAAATCACGGAGAATATTGTGAATGTGAGATCCTAATTTTAGAATGAAATCTTTCCCTTTAATGCAATCCACCTCATGAGACGTTTTGCACATGGTTTTGTAAACCACATATGGTTTCTTGTATAACCGGAGGTCTATAAATTAAAGGTTTGAGGAATAGTTTGTGTCGTGCATTTTGCAAGTACGGTTATGTTGGAACGCAACCTGAATTCTTCTAGAATTGTTTACTAGTAATACTCCTGCAATTAACGTTCTCTACAAGTGTATGTAATCTTGTTGGATTTGAAATACATTGAGTGGGCTTTTAGAGTGTGGGTTTTACATCTGAAAGGGTTTTCCCCATGAATATATGGTATTTGTGTTAATTTTTTATTTTCTTGTTGTGAATGTGTTGTTGGAATTTCTGTAACTATTTGACTTTTTAAAGTTTTGCATAATATCTCTCCTCAAGATTGGCGTAAGAATTTGTTCTGCTACTTTAATTTCCTTACACAAAATGGTGAACTTCTTGTGGAATTACTAATTGCGAGAGATGCAAGGGTGATGTTAACCTCCAACATTTGGATAGAAGTAGGAATTGTAAATGGAGCTCTAGGGTATATTTGCAATATAATATATAAACCTAAAAGTTCCCAACCCGAGCAACCAACATATGTTACGATTGAATTTGAGTGTTACTCCATAATACCATTTGAAGATGAAACTCCACATACAGTTCCAATTACTCCAATACAAATGTGATGCACACAAAAACTACCCTTACGGCTGGGTTGGGCATTAAAAATACACAAATCACAAGGTTTAACTCTTTCAAAGGCTACAATTGATATAGGGCAACAAGAGAGAACATGGTTAACATTTATTGCAATCTCTCGTGTAAATTATTTGGAAGGTCTAAGAATATTTCCACCATTTACTTATGACCGCTACAAAAGGATGAAAAAAGGAAAACATGTTTCCAAAAATAAAGCTTAGGAAGAAAGACTGAAATCTTTAGATGATATATAAAGGCAAGTGCATATTACAAACTTCTTTCTATGAATATAAAATGACTTATTTCTTGATATGTTATGCTATGTGCATGACACATTTTGATTAATATTATTTTACTATTTAATTTTCATTTTATCTTGTTGTATATAATGTATTTGGAGAATTTTTAAAATGTTTTGTTTGTTTTCATTTAATGTGATGTATGTAACACATTTAATTTTTAATGAAAAATTAATATTATATGTTAACGCAAAATGTAAAGCCCGCGGATGCTACTAACATACTTATCTTAGAGAAATCTATGTAAAATATGCCAAGATATATCATTCTCGAGGCACCTATTTTGAATTTATGACAGAAGTGGAATAGGCGCATTGAGAATGATACCTACCGGCATATTTTACATAAATTTCTCTAAGATAAATATGCTAGTTTATATTTAAATATGTATCTTTCTTGACAACAAATTTATTAACTAATCATTTTTTATTGATATATTATATTATACGGAAAAAAAATTATTTCATGCAAGAAAATCTAACACCCGAAAATATAAGAAAGTCTCACACGAACAGTTACGAAATAGTGAATATAAATTATAGCCATTAAAAAAATACATATTAGACAACAGAAGCATGGATCTAATAATTGCATTGTCATTGAAATGACATCATTGCTTACTTCTTCGCAAATGTAATACACAGGCGACAAAATTTATCGGGATTGCATCCGGATTTGCTACCTGCCTTACATTATTCATAGTTTGATTAAGTATTGGCACATAAAAATTTTAATTGTAAAATATTTTGTTGGGTTGGAGTTTCATGAATTTAGTGGAATGTATATTTTTTAAAAGAATTTTGTCCCACGTGGAAGGCTAATTATTCATACTGTTGACGCGTATAAAAATATTTGAAAATGTTGGACATTTAAATATCAAAATATTTATCTTTTTATAAAAATAATAGGTAGCATTCTTATTCACTATTGATAGTTGATTATAAAAATTATTTATTCATATTACTTCTTTTTAATAATTGGTATGTATGACTAAGAGCTAGATCAAATATAGTTGGTGATGTGGACTTGGTGCATTTTGGAATTGTTTTTACAATTATAAAAATTTGTATTCAGTCAAAATATCAACCCATAATATATTATGATCCTTATATTAATAGTTGGTTGATTGTGAGATACATACTTATCTTTCCTTGCTCTCCACGATGGATATGCCTCTTCAGTGCATATTAAATTTTTTGATAACTCTACAAATTATAAATACATTGCTACTTAAGTAAGATATACCTCTTCAATACATCTTAAAATTGCTTCAACTCTAAACCATCATTATTTATCATTAACTTAGCATTACACTTCCTTCTAAAACCATCACAGAAGACTCATGTGCTGAAGATAGAACAGGATCTACTGCAAAAGGTTCTCAAGGAGGAGGAAAATTTATCTCATCTTGGACTTATTTGTAGGTTTCACAAGTTTTGGCCTAAGCTCTCTCAGCTCCACGATTGGATTTCACAAAGATGGAGTGAAAACATTAAGGGTAAGATTGAACTCTACACCTGTGTTAAAGCCTATTTTATTGGTATTTTTGAAAACCCTGAGGACAGGGATTTAATTTTAATTCAATATTGGGTTTTGGGAGAACATGGACTCTTGTTCAAGCCATGACATCCATCTTTTGACCCCCTAAAAGAATCCTTGATTACCTACCCTGTCTAGATCCGCTTGCTAGGACTCCCATTGCAGCTCTGAAACAGATCTTGCCTCATTGCTATAGGAGATACCCTAGGATCTTCTGTGAAATTTGATGATAAAACCTCCCATCAAACACATACAACTTATGCTTGAATTTTGGTTGATATTTACACCTCTCAAGCCCTTCCAACAGAGATTTATCTGCAAATATGTGACATGAAGTGGGTGTAAAGGATTGACTACAAGGGTTTAGATTTAAGATGTTGAAGATGCTTTCAAACGGGACATCTTTAGGATGAATGTGAACATTCCAAATGCAAGGAAAAACCTGTGTGGTGGTAGGAATCTCTATCAAATTATTTGATGGTTAGCCCCCATTCAGAACCGGTTGTGGATTCATCAAACCCCCCAAAGGTAGACGCTCCCAATACAGACTTGGTTGTGGAATCTAGTGCCCCCCCCCCCCCCCCCCCGCAAGTAGAATCACCCGCCATGGAAGTTCTTCCAAACAATACAGATCAAAAGATACCTCCAAATTCTTCTTTCCAGGGTGTTGATTCAACGATTGATCGTGCTTCGACCCCCTTATTGAGGGTCACAATCCTATCAAGTCACTTGAAATTGTTCTTCCGATTTCAGTGGAGGAAGGAAACGAGGAATGGATGGTGGTGGATAGGAAAAAGAAGGGCTACGCCAAATCTAAACCCCCCATCGTCTCGGAAAAGGCATGAATCTTGTCATGTTGTTTGCTCTCATAGCTACATCTAGGTTGTTGGTCTAATGTGTTGTTGCTGGACAACTATTATGTTGTTGTTTATTAGTTGTTTTTGAGTTGTAGGACTGTTGGTTACAGGTTCTGTTCTTAGCAAATTGTCTTTTCTTGTTGGGCTTATGGGTTAAATCTTGATTTTGATCACTTTTTGTAGTGTTGACATGGTAAAATCTGACTTTTGAGCCCTGTTGTACAAGGGTATAGTACCTTTCAATAAACTATTTACCAATAATTAAAAAAAGATAAATATTAATTAATAATAATTATATTTTATGATCTATGTAAAATTACACCACCTTCTAATAGAAGTGTTAAGTTAATAATAACAAGAAGAATTTTGTTACTGTGATATTTCTGTTTCAAAAGTATCATTAATAATCCTAAAAAATTAATTGTAATTTCTAATATATAATATTTGTGATTGATATAAATACTATATAACAACATAAATCGAAAAGTATTATTATATGGAAGCTTCACACAGATACTCTATGGAAGCTTCACGTAGATACTCTTTGATTTGTGAATGTGTAGAAACTATTTGTTTAAATTTTAAAATATCCAGCGTCGTTATCAAACCAAAGTGTTAGATTCTATTTTGCTCTTCTAAATTTTAATCTAATAACCAATAATGTGTAAATAATTTCTAAATATGAGTTTGGGTTTATAATATTTTGATTAAAATGGTTTTAATTCAAATGATACTCTCCTTTGTTTGATAGTGTGGACAAGTTTCATTGTTGTCGTAATTGTTTTAATGATATGATGTATACATTATTTTGTATGAAATAATTCAATAAGTATTTTATTTTTAAAGAATATTAAGTTATAAATTCATTTAAATTTAATATTATATTTATTAACAATAAAATAAAATTAAAAACAAAATAATTTATAATTTTTTAATAATTTAACTTGTAGTATTATAAAAAAAAGGTATTTCATACTAACAAAATAAACAAAAGAATAATATATCAATACATTAAAATAAAATAATAAAATCAATTTAAATACAAATGTACCGTTGGAGGTGAAAATTAACCGCACGTAATGATGAAAAAGCTCCAAATAATCCATGGGAATAAATCCCTCAATTATTAGATTCATAAAGTATCTTCCACTCTACAAAGATAAAAAAAAGGCATTTACCAACAAGATCTAAAATAAATATATGAAGATTTGTCTTCTAATAAACTATTAAACACATATTTAGTGTTAAACGTAGAGCCCACATGATCCCCATCCGATTATATGTGGTTGACGATGTGTCATAATATTAATACTAAATATTAAAATTCAGTCCCAAATGATTTATACACGTAGATCTTGAGGCTTATAAGAAAGGGCAAAACCTCAGTTTTACACAGGGAAAAAAACATAGTGTACACGCCTAAGATGGAGCCTGAACTGCAGGAGCCTCTGCTGGAGAGGTCTCCTACTCCCATTAATGGCGACCATGTAGATGACATCCACAGACTTGAATATATTCTCTCCAATACTGATCAGCCATGGGCAAAGAGGATGGGAGATGCAATTATATGGGAATCTAAGAAGTTATGGCGCCTTGCTGCACCTGCTGTTATAGTTTACGTGATAAACTATATAATGAGCATGTCCACACAAATTTTCTCTGGGCATTTGGGCAACCTGCAGCTTGCTGCTGCCTCTCTTGGGAATTCAGGGATCCAAGTTTTTGCTTATGGGCTCATGGTA
Organism: Taxus chinensis; assembly: GCA_019776745.2. NCBI lineage: Eukaryota > Viridiplantae > Streptophyta > Pinopsida > Cupressales > Taxaceae > Taxus > Taxus chinensis. Next base: position 885,172,501 of record CM034151.1, read on the forward strand.
TGTTTTCCTATCTGTTCACTTCTGCCTATGGTTTCCAATGAATTGAATAGCATCCCCACCGTGTTTTTTTAATTTTTGGGTTTGTTGGAGAAAAGAAGCCAAGCAGAACAAACAGATTCAGAGAAATCGTCTGTTGCAGCTATTTTAAAATTCTGAGTGTCTCAACAACAGAAAAACAAATAACAGAATGAAATCTATTAAACCACTGGTCTAGTAGTTTTGTCTAGTTTCTCCTCCACTTTCTTGAATGAATTTACAGCACACAATCTATGGTTCAGTCCTTCAGAAAGACCGTACACATCCTAAAAGATAAGACACTTTTGAACTATTTTTAATAATTGTTACCTCCATAGATTGATCTAAATGTGTGATAGATATGGTTCTTGACTCTCTGATTTTTTTCTATCAATCATTTTCTATGATCCATCATGAGAAAGAAATTACCAATTTTCTTCTAATTCATTGGATGTTGTTAGTGATAAAGATATAGATGTAATAAAAACTTAATTACGTATGAATTATGGTGACTTGAGTTCAGAGTACAGACTGGAACATCTCATTTTCTCATTTAAGAATATGAAACTAGGCCACGTGCACTAACTTTGAACGGTATATTTAGGGGTTAAATTTGACGTGACGGTTATTCTAAAATATTATTCTTCAAAAATATAAAAGTGTTATTTTTATATTATTAATAAAATATTGTATATATATTTAACCATTTTAATATATAATAATATATTTTACATGCCACAAAGACCTCGAGCTTGCTAAGAACCTCCTGCACATCAGCCAACCGGTGGAGGAGCCTAAGGAGGAGGATTTGATGGTCAGAGTGGGCAGGATGGAAAAGGAAATTCAAGAGCTTAAGAGTGTTATCAGAAATATGGAAAAAGCTAAGGGAAAAGGAAAACTACAAAATGATGATGAGGAGGATGTTATTGCTGAAGTGTACAAGAAGCTACAATCTTTGGATGGCAGACTGGGAAATGCAAAAAGCCGTAATGACCGCATCCTATCTGCCCTTAAAAGTATTTACAATTTCATCGAACAGCGTGTTCATAGTGTATGCAGCCTCAGTGGGATTACTGAGGACATTTGGGGCCCCAAAGAGAAAAAAGATATGGCAATTGCTCAAGCGGATCTGAAAGACCCTTCTCATGCCACATCCATTGCATTCTTTGTCTCGCTTCAAACGATCAAAACCAAGATTGACCGTGCTATCAAGTGATGTGGAGCTGTGCTGTTGTTTACTGGCTGCGAAGTTGCTGATGACTGACGGTTTTGCTGCTATTTTTTAGAGGAGATATTCTGTGATAGATATCTCTTGTTTGTTTTTTGGTCTCTTCTGTTGTTTTTTGGATCATTGTACATCTTGATCCTTTCTATTAATATGTTGTTTTATCTGGCTGTTGAGCCCTCTGAGGTTGGTTGTTTTGCTCTTCTATGGGTTGTTTTTCCCGCTTTTGGTATCTGGCTTTTGATCCCTTTTTTATGCAGGATATAGTCCCTTCAAAACTATATATATATATTTATTTATTTATTTTACATGCAAACCATTTTGATATAAAATAATATATTTTAACCATTTTAATATATAATAGCATATTTTACATGTAAACAATTTTCATATATAATAGTATATTTTGCATGTAAATCTATATAGTTAGACGTGATGGTTAGTTTAAATATTTGCAATTATTCTATGGCTACAATCATTAAAAACGTCTAAACGTCCGCGGCTAAAATATTGACTGTGCTCCTAATGACTCTACATATACAACCACCCTCTCTCTCATGAGGAGTGAAATTAAGCTCACTTCACAGTTGTCAGTGTCATTATGAGCCCACCTCGAGATTCCAAAGCTTTCTCTGTAGGAAAATTAACTACTACTTCCTTGCTTCTCGTGATTAGAGGTGCATTATAAATAATTAAAAATAATTATAATAATGTGATTTATATTTGGGTTCTGGTTCCACTTAGCAACTAATATCTAAAATCTTTGACCTGTATTATAGGGTTCCATAGGGTTCCACTTATGTAAAGTCAATATTATATAAATTTCATATTAAAAAAATCTTTAAAAAATAAAAATTAAAGAAGTTTTGGATTTCGTATATATAATAAAACCTAATAAATTTAGTATTTAAAATATTTAATATTTTTAAGATTATATTATATTTTATTTATATAAAATAATTATTATGTTGAAGGTGTTCCCCATATGGGAATGGTTTTTTCGGCCATTCATCTTGTTGTGTTAAATTTGACTGTCGTTTGGGCGTTTTTTCAATAAAGGTTAATTTGACGGGCATAATGATGGTTATGAAGGCCTTTTTGACGTTTTCATTTTTCTCAGCTATTTTAAGCAGTTTCAATTTTTCATTTTTGCAGGTTGCATGCAGATTTGTTGTTTTTAGTATAGCATGCAGCATACCATGTATATTTAGCAATATTGCATGTTATATATCTACTTTCTTTCTTTTAAATTATGTGTTCTTGTTTACAAGGATTTTGTAGAAGCAAAGGAATTATTCGCAGTTCGCACAGAAATTGATCCTCTCTGTAAGTTTAATAAGATTTTTCTAAAAAAGTACGAATCGCTCATCTGATCTTAAGTTGTTTTTAGCTGTAAATTCGAATTGTCTATGTCCTGCTTTGATAAGACCTTCATTCTTATGTTTTATCTTTTACTATACAAAAATTTAGGTAGAGGGTGCGCCAACTGTTTGACAAAATGTACTTGTTGTATTTGATTTAGGGATTTTTGGTGTTTGTCTTTTTTTTTTCCTTCTGCAAGAGTTGTGCTTATTCCTCATGATGTTTTTATAGAGATTTTCAATCTCAAATTCCAGCTGAGTCGAGAGAGACCTCCATGCAAATGCTCATGAAGATTTCCATGGGGCATGAATTCATACACTAATAGCCTTTCCCCCATCTCTTTGCAATAGCCCAACAAGTTTACTAGGTTGTTATGATGAAGTTTGCATAAAATTTCAAGATCTGCTTCAAAATCTCGACTATTGCTATGAATTCTCCGAGCTACATTGGCTCTTTTCACAGCAACCTGTCTTCCATCTGGAAGAACAACTTTGAAGACAAATCCATAGCTTCCTCTACCCAACTCGTTCAACTCCTTAAACCCATTTGTAGTGTCTCAAAGCTCTGTAAGACGAAAAGCTTGCATGCGTATCAAAATATTTTCTTCCTGATCATGCAAGGGATAAAGCATACAATGATATTTCGATCATGATATACTTCTGTTATATGTCACTCTCGGTTGCTTTGTGAAGCTTCATCGAATAGTTTCTCAATGTCGAGGCCCAGCTCCCACATGGGATATTAACATGGTAATATCAGTCATGAGGGCCATTGTGTGGAATTTTTGTTCTCTGGGGTATATCCACCGTGGGTAGAAATGGTGAGGGAATTTTCAGTTGCTTTGTAGTATCTCATTGAATAGTTTCTCAATGCATGTGTTCGGCCCGCTCATGAGTATTAACCTTGAAAATGTCAACTGTGAGGGCCATTGTGTGACATTTGTGTTCTCTGGGTTATGGCCACCATATGCATAATTGGTGTGGGAATTTGTATTTTATTTGATAATTGAATTACTTATTGAATTTTCATGTCCTCACATGCCTCCCTTACACTTGCCAGCTCTGATATTATTCCTTCCACTTTCATTGTCTTCCTTTGAATGCTATGCAAATCCTATGTGTTGTGGGCCTTGTCTTCATTTTGTTTGCATTATGTGATAATTTTATGTGGTCTTAGTCAGTTTGAATTCTAATCCAGTAGACCCTCTAATGCTATAATGCCATCATAGATGATAATAAATATTTAGAGAGCAAATCACAATATAGGATTACATTGTTCCCAAGATCTATAAAACATGTTTGGACCTCATGAAAGGAAGTCACTTTCATGAATCCAGCCAGAATGAAGGAAGCATTGAAATGGGGATATTTTTAACCAGATAAGCAACTGTGCATGCACATTATTGCTAATTTAATTTTTTTGTATTGGAAAGACAATCAGCTGAACTATAATATCTACATCAAGGTTCTATGATTTCTATTTTAAGAAGGGATAAATAATTCTTAAAATAGAATCTTCATAACTTTTCCACCTAAACAATAAAAAATGTTTAGACAGACCCATGTTTTCATGTTTTTTATTGGGGAGGGGACTACCCTAATTTTCCCAGTGATTTTCTGCAAGAGTTAAATTACTAGTATATTTATTTAAAAAAATGTTCTATCCAGAGTGTGCCATTTGAAAAAATGGTTCTCTGATCCGGTGTTGTAAACTTCCAGACGCTCTCTCCAGCTACGTCTACTAACACTCTAAACTTTGGATTCATAATATGATTTTTTCTATTTCTTTCAAATAAATGGCTCACAGTACGATCTGCACAGAGAAGTAGGAATAGTATCCCCTGCCATCAAACTACATGTTAAGTGTCTCAACAAAAACCTTGGTTTCATCTTTTGGCATGCTCACAAAAACCATGGTTTGGTCTTTTGGTGTGCTCAACGAAAACCTTTGTTTGATCTTTGGGCATGCTCAACAAAAACATTTGTTTGGTCTTTTGGCATGGATTTACATTTAAAAGTAAAATTATCTGAGTTTGCTTTGTTTTTTTTTCATTTTTCTTCACTTACCTAGAAACACCAATAAAAATGACCTAAGTCACAATGAATGATTTGTAGTGAACTCAACTTTTTTTCTTACTTCTTCAACCCCACTCATCGTTTGTGTCTTTTATTTTATTTTTTCAGTGAATAGGGATAATCTGTGAAAATACAATCACAATAATCCTTTTACTTCTTCTCTACCCTTTGTAGAAAAACAACCCATTCTAAAACCTTCTGGGCTCAAATTAAACCAAGAAGCATTAAAAACTTCCAAGAGGAGTCAATCCTTCAGTGTTATCCCCTTTACAGCGAAGCCCTTGGCTTAGACAGCTAAGGGCTCTTGCTTTCATCAAATTCACATGAACATGTCTATCATAGATTTAAACCCGGGGATTTGCTATGAAAGTCCCATTGACTTACTAGTTAGGCTCTTGTCGCTGACAAAGTTTGGATATTTTATCAGAATTAAAACATGATCTGGATAATTCTTCTAAGTTCTAGAAGGCATAGGTCATATCTGACATCACATGTTTGAATTTGTCATCCATAGCTGCATAATTCATGTCTGGCCTCAAAGCTTTCATACCACTTCTTTTGTTTCCTCTAAGTTCATATGAACCTATTTTTGAGGTATATAAGTTGGGCATCATATTTGCTTTGTCTGTTGTCTGTGCAATTTTTTTTGAAAGCCTATAGTAGGACTTCATGTAAGTTCCATTTATAACTTGACAGTCTTGTGATGAGATTGCAATCACACAGTGAAGAAACCAACATAAACCCACATGCAGAACTAGTGGTCGTTTTGTTGGAGAGACTAGGTTCTATGATATTTTTCCATAATTGATTTAATGTAGCAGATGTGATGTCTTTCATTTAGAGGCGAAAATCGACATGATTCTATTTGAAAATCACATAAGTATGTTGTTGAACCAGACCTGAAATAATATTGCACATTACAGATAAATGTTCAGATAGTGTACCAGAAATATAACTGCAAGATACCTAAATTTGATGATGCCTGCAAACAATTGTTATATTGTAGAGGTTATTTTTGAAGCAATTGTAGATATTGTTCGTTTGAGAGGTAGGGATTGATTGTTCTTAGAAAGCTTTATAGATTATATCAAAAAGAAGTTGATTAGGTTGTTCGGTACTTCATGAGAGATACGCCATCCGATGTAATGGCCATGTATATTTGATGATGAGATGACCACTAGAATATTGCCCATGTGAGAATACATGACCTTGGACGATTACAGGTATGAATTTTGGGAAATCTTAGCAAATGTTATAGGAATATCAATATTAAGAAACATACATGATACTGTTTGAGAGCTGAAGCATTCGATGATCAAATTCAAAATTAATTGCAATATTTTAATGTTCAGCATGATCATGTGAATTGCTCGGATTAGAGGATTGAAGTATTTTTTATTTTGGATTTTAGATTTTTATAATTATTTTATGCACAATATACATTATATCATCAAGGCTTTTCAGCCTAAAGAAATTTGGCTGCAACAACCCTTTGTGAAATATCAAAATACATTGTTGTAGATGAAATAAATGGGCATACTAGGATTAATTACATAAATGATTTAGTTGACTAACATTCATAAAAATACAAGTCCTTTTTCGTTTGAAAGGTACTAAAAAATGGCGCACGTAACAACACTTGGAGCAAGAAAAAAGGAGTCGAGACTAATATCACTCAACCTGTCATAAATACTACCCTCTACTTTGATAACACCTCTACTACTAATTTACTCAACACTTCTTGTATCCAAAGCGGCATTTCCATTCAAGGGGTACTAACTGTATTTATGTTTAGTGAAAATAAAATTGCCCATAGAAGGCTACCATTCGTGATATAAATTTTGCAAATGTACGGAGGTCTTCATGTATCCATCTTTAGTTCAGATGTCGCGATATAAGATTTGTAACTGCATATGTACGAATTTGTAACAAATTAACATGTACACATACAACATTTTAATGTAATGTTACATCTATATTCCTACATTATCACTATCAATCACACGCCTAATCGAGTGTACGGAAGACTTCATGTATTCATGTTTAGTTCAAATAAACTACTCCAAATAACACTACCACTCATGATATAAGATTTGCAAATGTATATGTACGAATTTGTAACAAATTTGAAATGTAGAGATGGAACCTTTAAATGAAGTGATATCTACACTTACAAAATCAATCAAACATCATATCAACATAGACTACAAAAGTAATAACTATCACTCTAAATCAAATAACATATTTCGTTTGGTGTTCACATTGCATTGTACACATGCGATTGATAGTTCAATCAATTATTAAATGAATTTTGCTGAATTATGCTAGTTTAGTAGGATAAATAATTTTCTGAAGTTCGTTACTTTAATAGATGATATACTGTTAACAAATATGTTTCAAGTTAAATGTGTATTGTAGGTGGTAAGGAAGCATAGTGGCACACATTGCTTTCAAATCAAATTTTTGTATTGTTGGTTTGTTTGTTGGTTAAAAATAAACGAGGTTAGACAAATAATTAAAAGTATAATATAATTAAATTAGACATAAATGTTGGTCTACTCATAAAAATTAATCTAGTTATATAATCATTTGTTAAAGTCATATTATTCTTGTAACAAAATTTTAGGATTGTAAGATTAAGGGATAGTCTAAAATAAATGCAACTAGCAAGACTCCTAAATGTTGGTATATTCTTATGATTTGGTTTAAAATAATTATATATATAATGTCTATTTTAAAAGTGCTGAAATTATCATGTAATTGTGAGGTGAAAGCAGAGGTTAAATTGGACGGCCACCTATGCCTGTCAAACAGTTTTTAGGTGACAGTCATATTCAAATATTGTCTTTCAAAAATGTAAAACTGTATTATTTATATACTGTTAACAAAATATTTAAAGATTATTCTATATATATTTAACTATGTTTAAACTATATTTGTATAATTTATTTATAAATCTTTATAAAAAATGATGGTCATACTTAAGATATGTAAGTCGCATGTGACAATTATTTCAAATATTTCCAAATATTTTACAACTAAAATCGTAAAAAACGTCTAAACAGCCGTCAAATTTAACCTATATGTGAAAGTGTCTTCTAATTACGAAACTTGTGTTTTAAACTATGACACTTACAAACCAGAGGTCAAAATCTACTGATTCTACTTTATACTAACATACATGATATTTATGCTTAGTGAAAGGGAGGGAAAAATGGTTTTGGCTCATTCCAAACTGTTTGGAACAAATTTGAGCCTATTTAAACTATCATGTTCATTTTATTTTTTATGTGGTTTTTCACACAGTTAGGCATGGGCAGCGCGGTGGAAACATTGTGTGGTCAAGCGTACGGAGCGAGAAAATACAACATGTTGGGAATATACTTGCAAAGATCAACAATTCTGCTAATGGCAACATCTATACCTGTCACACTGATCTACATTTTCTGCAAACCCCTTCTGTTGCTTTTAGGCGAATCGGAAACAATTGCGGCGGCCGCCGCCATATTTGTGTACGGTCTGATCCCCCAAATTTACGCTTACGCTGCAAATTTCCCAATCCAAAAGTTCATGCAGGCGCAGAGCATCGTGGCGCCGAGCGCCTACATTTCATTTTGTACGCTATTTATTCACCTGTTTCTGAGCTGGCTGGTGATTTACAAGCTCGGGTGGGGATTATTCGGCGCCGCCTTTGTTCTGAGCTTATCTTGGTGGATTATAGTGTTTGCGCAGTATGTGTTCATTATGAAGAGTCCCACGTGTAAGCACACGTGGACGGGGTTTTCTGTTCAGGCTTTTCATGGTTTGCGCTCCTTCTTCAACCTTTCTGTCGCCTCCGCCGTCATGTTGTGGTAAGTTAAGCTTTGGCTTTCAATCTTTTGTTACACGTAAGCAAATATTATTAGATTAACTCTTACACGTAAGTAAATGAAGTCGTGTAGGTTTGATGATTTGTTTACACGTAAGCAAATGAGTTTTGGACTTTTGTTGGTTGATTATCTCTTCCTCCTCTTCATTATCTCATGGGTCTCTTTTGTGTGGCGAGTTTGTCTATGTTGTTTACCCCCTCTTGTAGGCCTCTTTTGCGGAGTGCACCTTGGGGTGGACTCTTCTTCTTAAGCTTGGATCCATTTGGTGAATGGTTCTACCTCTCTTTCATTAGGAGTCTTTAAGTGAGGTCAATTCTTTAATAGTGAGATTTGTTAGGTGGGCTCCTTCTTATTGAGAGATTATATGTCTCTTCCAATCAAAGACCCTGTTTTGGGTGGCCCCCTCTTGTAGATAGACTCCATGACTTTTGTGAAGACGAATAGATCAAAGAGAGATTTCTCCCTTCTTACGATAAGATTTTGTAAATGCTCATCATCTTTTGCATATAAATATTTTGCCTTGAGTGAGCCTCTATTTGAGAGAGATGTCGGAGTTTGGATGAGGTTTTGTCTTGCTTTTGTTGTGATTCCGTGGTTGCACTTTTCTTATGGTGAGGGTTTTCACCCCTCTTGTAGTTGGCTCTTAGCTGCCCCTCCCCACCCTACTCCCGCCCCCGGCCTCCCGTTTTAGAAATAAAAATTAAGCTCTAAACTCCATTTTATAACCAACATTTTATAATTCTTTATCGACTTTTCAAAAAAATGAAAAAACTTATTAAATAACGATTAAATAGTCATAAAAATAATATATTATGAAGGTTAAATTGACATCGAAGTCGAAGTCATTAGTAATAATTAAGATTCAAATTCAACAAAATTGTCCAGAACAATTGTTATATTTTAAAGATTTTTACAGTCTATAATATGCTTTTATTTATTTATAGATAATCATGCAAAATCTTGATGATAATTATGAAGTGGAATCCATAACAATTATTTCTTAAAGTTGTCTTTATCATTATTATGCTTAAATTTTTTTAGTAGAAAGCAAGGGCATTTCCTTTTTTCAATGGGAAAGTTACATTTAGATTAAACAACTCAAATGAAAGAGGAGATTTAATATTCATAAATATACAAAATAAATATTTATCAGAATTCCTAAAACTTGTGATTTTGTTTTTGTTTGTAGTTTGGAAACATGGTACTTCCAAATACTAGTTCTCATAGCTGGGCTCTTGAAAGATGCTGAAATTGCATTGGACTCATTGGCTATATGGTATTGGTCTTTCACTTTTGTTTCTCTTTCTTTCATTTTCAGGAAAAAAACCAATGGTTTTATGCCAATCTAAGGAGTTAGTTTATAAGTTTTTCAATTATGATACCCACTGCACTAAGGAAGGCTTGAACTTTTCCATTACAACTTTGTCTATTTTCATGCAGTACATCAATTTTGGGGTGGGTATTCATGGTAGCTGTTGGCTTTAATGCTGTTGCCAGGTCAATTATTTTCAGTTTCAAATGTTTTTATTTTTCTAAATATGATTTATAAAAGTTACAAATAGATATATATGTTTGTATTAATATTTTCCTCTTGGGGTGTTATATTCAGTGTTAGGGTAGGAAATGAGCTAGGTGCGGGAAACCCAAAAGCAGCACAATTTTGTGTGATGATGGTGACTATGGTTTCCTTCTTAATATCTCTTATGTTTGCCATTGCCGTTATCCTTCTACGAGACGTCATGAGCTATGTATTCACAGAAGGGAAGGAAGTAGCAAATGTTGTATCAGAACTTGCTCCATTACTTGCATTTTCTATTATTCTCAATGGCATACAACCAGTTCTTTCAGGTTCTAGCTTACTATTATCTTTCTAATTTTTGTGAAGGTTTATGCCATTAGATTACATGTTACATGTTAGCAGTTTTGACTATTTGTATTTAATATTTAGTAAGCTTTTTTCAAATATATATGACTGCATGAAGTGATCAAATTTGAAGGGCTCCCCATATTTTAATTTGATAGGTTAGGTTAATTTTTACCCTTCGTAAATGATGGATAAAAAACACATTAACCTTCAATACAAAAATGAAAATGTTAATTTCCTTTCAATATACATTGAATTAATTTAAATAAAATAAATATGAAAAAAGTCAAAATTATTAAATATATAACATATAATAATAATTTTAAAATTTATTTAAATTAAATAATCAAGATTCAAAAAAGCAATTACATGAGTTATAAGTTTGAAAAATCCATGTAACAAATTTATAAGTTGGGCGTAGATAAAAAATTAGCATGAGACATGAACCTTAGGCTCACCAACTTAAGTAAGTCGTAATGCCACATCATTCAAAACATTTCATTCCCAGTAAAGTCATCTTAACCAATATAAAACATGGGTATGCAGGAAACATAGGAGAATCTCAAATTTAAAGATTATTGAACTCTCAATCTAGATTGTACCTTCCTAAGGAAACAAATAGAACATTGGTGTAGAATTTAGGGCATGCCTCTCACATATTTGTTTAAACCTTTAATTCAAGAAGTACAAGCTTATTGAAAAGATTTTTTTATAGATATAATAGAATGTCATACATTGAATCAATAATACCTTCTTAATAAACATATACTGAGTAATTTATTACAACACCTGAAATATTGTAGAGACATGAAGCAATAACAATTTACTATTGAGAAAATATTAGAAATAAAAAATAGCATACTATTGGTGCTAATGTATAAAATAGACATGTATTTCAACAAATTATACATTATGTAGCAAGTAGTTCCAAAATTCATAAATACATTCAGTATTTTTATCAAACAATGTCTTGGCCAACACATTTACATTAAGAATATTTTTAGCATCAAAACTCACGAGAACTTGACTTCACTTGTTTCTTGTACAAATTCTCACTTATGTATAAGGTTGTGGATTTGGTAATCAAACATTTATAGAAACAAGTAATATTTACAAAATAAATAAAGACATTAAACCACCAAATTCCCAACGTGATTTACAAGCTAGCAAAAGCTAAAAGAGAGCATTGTTATTTTGAAAATAGAAAGAGTAAGGTATTTTCTTATATTCTAGAGATTTATCCTTTATCATAGTGATTTTGTGCATAACTTGTGTGAAGTGAATGAATATTTTTTAAAAATAGAACATATAAAGCTAGCAAGAATGAATTTTCTTGCTTCAATTATTATTTAGTATTTTATTTATAAAAATACATTTAACAAATTATAAAAATTAACTTAGCATACAATTTGCATGACAAGTTATTTTTTTAGTTAGCCCTTATAATGAAAATTTATAGTAATTTAATGCCTTTTAGTATTGAAGTGTAATTTTAAATTTCATTTTTTTTTGAAGCGTAAATTTTTAATCACCCTTCTATGACAAGTTAAAAGACATTTGAAGGGCATTGGCGACTTCAAATTTGATCCTTGACTGCAGGTGTGGCTGTTGGTTGTGGATGGCAAGCTCTTGTGGCCTATATCAATGTAGGGTGTTATTATATAATTGGAATACCCTTGGGGTGCTTGTTAGGCTTCAAATTTGATTTTGGAGTGAAGGTAAAAGTTTGCGTTATGACGTGGATGGTGTTTAAAAGTTTGCTAAATTGATTTAGTATGGATGATTTATTTATGGATTTGGAAGCTTAGATTAAAGCGAATTGATTAATTCAGAGAAGTCTCCTTCTATATTTAGTGAAATTTATAGCATATGTGATATGTGAATAAAAAATGGTTTAGATTGTGATGACAGGGAATTTGGTTAGGAATTTTGAGGTGGTACAACCTTACAAACTATAATTTTGGTCGTTATCAGTTATAGGACTTTTTTTTGGACAAAGAGGTCAAGTTCTAAGAATTAAACTTCCCCATGTCACATTCAATCCTATTTGGATAGTTTTTTGAGCTTCAAAAATTATGTTGTCATGGTGAAGTAACATACTCTGTTAAGAGGTCATGTAGTGGAGAATCATTGTCAAATGTGATTATATAAGGAGGAAAATTAGATGAGCGCATATTGTTGAGACTTAACTCTATAACACAATTATTATGAATTACTTGATTTGATGTGCATAAGATGTAACTATAAATTTTGTATTGTTGATAATTATAAGTTGCACTACCTTGTTCTCATATTGCATCACTTGAACTTATTATGAACAAATTGACATCTTTAGGAATTACGTAGCAATCATGTTTCCATTACATAACGATGTTGCCATGAATAGTATCATGGATCGTTATGGAACATATTACAAAAATAAAAAATCAAATAATAATGATGTGAATACTCCATGAAGTGAAAAGTCACTCCTATGATACTATATATATATATATATATATATATATATATATACTCCTGCAGGAGTGTAAAATGTGGCAAGTCTCCCTACTCGGCCACAAAGCAATACCACCAATACATAACATGCACAATTCGAGAACTTAAACACATCCTCTTGACTACATCTTGCACCATAACTTCACCTAGTTATTGGTTCTTATCCTGTGTTTAAAACTAATTATAAGATTCAAGCTCTATAAATGCTTTAAACAATGATAACACAAGATCCAATGCAATTCCAAGTGTCTCGATTTGTACAACTATGTATGATATGATCCATGCATATGTAACTTAGTCATTAAGACTTGGTAGTGGCAAACAATCTAGGTCTCTGTATGGATAGATATTTAGGTAAAATCATATCTCTGTACCTATTATCTTCCCTTTTTCAATATACAGCACACACCCTAATTCATAAGTAATTTGTTTAAAAAATATTCCAATCCACCTCAACACTGATAGGACATATGGATTGAACTCATAATCCTCATCCACATCGTTAACATTACAATTTATACTCATCAATGCTTCCCTAAGACTGTTCACATAACTTACGATATCACTCAAATTACATTTTTAATATGTGTCTCCAATGGAGTAGACATACTATAGATAACCACATGACATGTTAATAGAAGATAAACGACAAAGATTGGTCATGGGGCATCATTTGGACACATAGCCTGATCTCTTAAAATTATGTGGGACACCCTGTATTTTTGTTGATCCTTCCCTAGGAATGACATGGGGTAGTGGCGACAAGAAACTTTTTTCCCCCCAAATTTCAACTACTATTTAAAATGGAATCATTGATTTATAATCACTCCAGGAAAGTATCACCAAAAAAGGATGAACATGTATATAGGCATTTATTGCATAACACCTTTAGCCTATAAGTTTGGTACATGCTAGATGACTCGGGAACCTAATGTGTAGGTTCAAAATGCATAATCAAAGGAGGATCTAGTTGGGATGCTAAACCTGAATTGGCAAGTCAAGAATATGCTACAAATAATAAGGTGATATTTTTACTTACATCATGCAATTTTAATCTAATTAATAACATAAGATGTAGACTGGATTGTTCATTAGATACACTTCTGAATTTGTAAAATGTAGCATATCACTACCACGCTTAAGGATAGCTTTAGCTCGACTCTTCATGCATGAAGATCCTTTCACAATCTTAGAATCCACATCAAAGGGTTGCACTTGTTGAGTATGTTTAGTGGATGGACCTGTATTTGCCTTTGCAACTTAAATACATCATTTCCCCATCTTCATGCTCACGCACTATTATAAAATCGTGTGCAAGATATGTATCAAATGGGTTTGCTGAAATGATGTATTTGCGGAGACTCTTTTAATGAGAATATACAGTTGTTAGGTGTAAAGCTAGACTCCCATTTACCGATGCCAGCATAGCTATACAAAATGTTTTCTCATAATCAATAATAATATGCCACCTGTCATATTTATTGTGTTTTGTAAAGTGTATATGAAATATTTGTGGGAATATTTTGTTTCCTTTATTAAAGAATAGTCTGTTTTCTTTGCTTTCAATAGTTTTGTTCAAAAAAAATAAATTGAAAAAGACAATAACAAGACATGGATTTGATGGATGGATGGTGCAATTCCAAAAGTGTAAGGCATCATAAATATTTATGACAAACAAATTAAATGTTGCATAAAGTCAACAAAAAAGAATTTTACCCTCACCCAATTAAAATGTGGTTTATTTTTTAATTTATAGGTTCTTTACCTATTGTGCTCTATCTTACATGGCATTTTACATATTTGAGTACAAATAAATTGAAACTCGCATAGTTTTTTAGAAGGCTAGGTCATTTTTTAACATTTTATTCATGGTTGAAGTCAAGTGAACCATGATTCGGATTTATTTTAATTGTTAATTCAATTGCAATCTGGTTAAAACAAATTAAATCCATTGTTATATGTGAATTTAAAGAGATAGATTAAACAAAAACAAAACATGAGAGTGCAATGAGAGTTCAAAACCCCTTTCATCTAAAAAGATTAGAGACGAACAATGTTTTTTATTTCAGAAATGAACAACATAATGCTTGTATACTTGAATTCTATGTTAACACTTGTATACTCTAATTCTATGTTAACATTTGTATAATCAAAATCGATGTACAAGTTGTCACTTTGCAAACAACTACATACAATTTTCTTCTTTGTACCCCTTAATGCACTCCCTTCGGTTGTATTTGCCATATCATGGCCTTGTTTCTATTGTATATGAGTAGTGTTGAGATATTTCTCCATGTTATATTTATTACAAAATAATAGTAATCTATGTAGATGAGAAAGCATAAGATTTAAAAGTAATAATTTGAACGATTAAAGTTATTGATTATATTCTTTATTTATTTTATGAGTCAACATAAAAGTATATAATGGGATGTTATTTTTTTTTCCATTTTTGAGATAAAATTTGACAAAACATATATATTTCATAGTTTAAATATACAAAGAAGAGGTACTATATTTGTAAATTAAAAATAATAAATAAATTTATATTAATTATTTTTAAGGATATATTTAGTATGTTTTTAAAATATTTTTGGCTACCTAGTGAGAAACGATATTATAATTTAATCCCTATTATTTTTTCAAATATAAATTAGTGTAGATATGTTTATATTAGATGGACAACTTACTAGATTGAGGATATTCAATATGTAAGATGCAGAAGTAAATAAAATTTCAAAACTATATCAAAATGACTTTCGAATGAATAAAATAAAAAATATATCAAGAAGTTTGAATAAAATAACTTATTGCTTCATTAATATGGGAGGTATGCATCGATATTTCTAAGAATATATGTGAGTTGCTATCTTTGCAAGAGATGTGAGATGTTATTCTAAGGCGCATTGTCATTTATTTAAATTTAATTACATAGTTTAAATACTAAAACTGCACTTCTTATCCTATTTTCTATCATTTGGTTATAATTAGCGTCTTTCTCGTTGATTAGCTAACACTCTTCGTTGATTAACTAGTCTCCCTGTCATTCTGAATACAAATTAACATTAATTTGTTAGTTATAGTCATATTTTAATTAATTAATTAATAGACCAATATTGATTAATTAATCCTCCAAACATGAATTTACCCTCTCATTGAGCAAATCCCCCATTTTAATCCTTTATAATCTATCAATTTCTCTCCAATTGGATTTTATAAGCCTAACTTGGTCTATTAATCAATTCTTATTGATTAATTTAAATCAAATCCAACTCACATGAGTTGGATGTTAGGATTATACCAGTTGTACAGATAAACAAGCATGCAATGAATAATGTAGAAAATGTAAAATAGAAATAAATGCAATAAAATAGAGACACAGATTTAACGTGGTTCACCCAAAATGGGCTACATCCACCAGAAACATCCAATCCTTTTATTTGTTCCAGCAAAACTCTCTTACAGTGCATCCACTAATACAATGAGCCTCATACATCATGACCCTTTAAAGATATTAGGGTTTTTATCATTTCAGGGAAACATAGAAAACCACCCATTAGATTTGTGAACTAATAAGGAATGGTCCATATTTCACAATGCATAAATACATATAAAATGTGTCTTACAAGGGGGTTACCCCCGAACACCTACCGAGGAGTGCCATGGCCACCAGACACCTGCAAGGGGGGACGAATTCACCCCTTGCAACCCTCGTCACTATCAGGCTCCATAACCAACAATCTCCCACTTAGAGACTGATTGTTGTAACTCCACCACAATACAGCGCCTACTTGGAATTTTCTTCTTGGCTTGTTTCTTCCACTTCAAGATCAATCTTGAAGACCCACAAAAGTTGAATGAAAATACAACTTCTCCTTTGTCATTGGCTTGGTAAACATATTAGCAGGATTATCATTTGTATGAATCTTCACCAACTCAAGTTGTCCATCCTCCAACACTTGTCGTACGAAGTGATATCTTAGCTGAATGTGTTTGGTTCTAGAATGGAAGGCCGAGTTCTTTTCCAGGTGAACTACACTATAACTATCACTGTATAAGTTAAAATCCTCTTGTTCCTTACCCATACTCCTCCATGATCCTACTCATCCATAACATTTCCTTACTTTCCTCAGTTGCTGCAACATATTCTACCTCTGGAGTAGATATGGCAACTACCTTCTGTAACTTTGAGATCCAACTCACTGCCACACCACTAACTATAAACATGTATCCATTAGTGACTCCTCATGCTATCCACATCTACTACCATATCTAAATCCACAAATCCCTGTATAGTATAATCTGACCCTCCAAAGCACAAGTTCCTACTAGTGGTCCCACTCAAGTATCTAAGAATCCATTGGACTGTCTTCCAGTGTGCTCTACCCATATTTGCCATATACCTCGCTAACAAATCCCACTACTTGAGAAATGTCTATCCTGGTACAAACCATGGCATACATGAGGCTCCCTAACTATTGAAGAATAAGGAACATGTGCCATATAATCTTTTTCCTCTTGTTTTGTTGGGAATTTCTCTTTACTTAATCTAAAATGCCCAGCTAATGGTGTACTAATTGGTTTCGCATTCTGCATCTGAAACCTCTCTAACACATTTTATAAATAGTCCTCCTGGGACAACACCAATTTATTATTTTTCTATGTCCCTCTTGATTTGCATACTGAGGATTTTGTTTGTTTCACCCAAATCCTTCATTAAAAATGTTTATACAAGATTTTCATTAAGCTTTGCAATTTCTTACATACTAGAACCCTGCTAAAATCATATCATCTACATATAACAGAAGAATAATGTATCTCCCACTATCCAACCATTTAAAGTATACACATGATGAGCTGATTAACATCTAGTAAAACCGTGCTCATGTCATAAAACTATCAAACTTTAGATACCATTGTCCATGGGATTCTTTCTTGAGCCCATATAGGCTCTTCTTCAACCTGTAAACCAAGTTCTCCTTACCCTTCACCTCATATCCTAAGTGGTTGTTGTATATAAATCTCCTCATCCAAGTCACCATGGAGAAATGTCATCTTGACATCAAGTTGCTCTAAGTGTAAATCTGTCAACAGCAACTAAACTTAATACAGTACGAATGAAAGACATCTTTACATTAGGGGAAAAAATTTCATCAAAATCGATACCTTTCTTTTGTTCATACCCTTTCACTACAAGCCTTGCTTTATACCTTTTCCATCCACCTTCTTCTTCTTTCACATGGTAGACCCATGTGTTTTGTAGTACTCTCTTCCTAGCTGGTCAATTTGACTAAATGCCATGTTTGGTTCTTTTCCAAGGATTCCATCTCTTCATTCATGCCATGCTCCCACTTCTTAGTGGATTCCACCTGCATTTCCTCATCAAAGATATCTTTGGCTCACCACTATTTATTAGTTACAAACAATAAAAAGTAGGGGAAAATATTTCTAGAGTTCTACTAATATTTTGCGACCTTCTTACCAAAGATGGGGGTGTCACGGGATCATTATTTGCTCGTTACACATTTTCTTGAATTTACGACATAGGTGCTGATGCCGACGCTGGTTTTCAGTGCTCGATCTATAGAACTATCAATGTAGGTACCTAGTAGGTGGATATTTTCCAAACGAGAGTTCCATTTTTAGGAGCTATATCCTCAACTAATTCTTCCTTGGGCTTTTTTGTCATCTTGTACCTTATCCCTCCACATTCTATTTTCACTCCAAACAACATCACAACTCCTGATTATCTTATATTCATCTAGATCCCAAAACTGAAATCCATAATCACCATTGGAGCCATAGCCTATGAATGCACAACGTTTGGATTTTGAATCCAATTTCTTCTTGTTTTCTTTATTAATATGCACAAATACCTCTAAACTAAATACTCTTAAAAATGAAAGGTCTACCTCTTTCCCAGTCCAGGATTCTTTGGGAATTCCTCCATCCAGTGCACTCGAAGGCCCATGGTTAATTAAGTGCAAATAGCAGCATCTACGGCCTCTTCCCCAAAACTGAAGAGGTAGCCCCACGTGCAATCTCATTGACTTTGCACACTCCATTATTGTTCTATTCATACTCTCACTAACACCATTTTGTTGTGGAGTCCTGGGAATTATTTTCTCTCTACGAATCCTGTTTAAGGAAATAATAATCATCAAATTTCTTAGTTTAATACTCACCGTCATTATCAGATCTCAAACATTTCAATTTAAAACCACATTCATTCTAAGCAAGTGCTTTCCATTTCTTAAATGTATCAAATAAATCATACTTACGCTTAATGCAATATACCCATACCTTCCTTGTGGCATCATCTATGAATGTGACATAGTACAAAGAACCGCCATCAGATACAACATGGTCCGGCCCCCACACATTTGTATGAACTAGCTCTAACTTTTTATCTTTCTTGGTATTCCCTACCTTGAGAAATCTAACTCTTTTCTGTTTCCCAAAAATGCAATGCTCACAAAACTCTAACGTTCAATTGCTTCAAACTTGAAAGCTTACCTTTTTCCTGTAGAATTTTCATGCCCTTCTCACTCATATATCCCAATCTATTGTGCCACATGTTGGCATCCTCATCTGAAGTAGACAATATGGTAGAAGAATTAGATAGACAAGTAGATAAATAAAGAGTGCCTACTTTCTTACCCCATGCCACTACTAAGGCACCCTTGGAAACCTTCCAAGCATCTGAAGTGAATGTGATTGTGCAACCTTCACCACCCAACCTATCCTTCAGAGATGAGATTTCTCCTGAGACTAGGTACATGCCTCACATCTCTCAATATCCATGTAGTTCCATTATGCAATTTTAGGTGTACATTTCCCTTCCCAACAATGTTGCATGGCTCATCATCACCTAAATAAACCTGTCAAAAATTTCCCTAGGCATACTCTTTAAAATATCCCTTATCAGGGGTTGCATGGAAAGAGGCACCTGAATTTATTACCCAAGATTCTATTCTAGTATCAAGAGAAAGTATAAGAGCATCCTGAACAATATTACCTGTCAGATTTTCCTCTTTAATACCTTTAGGCTGGTTTTATTTGTTTCCTTTAAACCAACAATCCTTTTTAGCATGTCATCTCTTTCCACAGTTCCAACAAGCAATGCCTTTACTCCTAGATTTGGATCTGCCCATATTCAATTTAGATCTCCCACGAGTCTTACTCTTTGATTTCTCCTTGCTCCTCCCTCTACTCTCCATATTCAATGCATTTCCAGAAGAAGAATTTTCCCCTGTACTTTTCATGCACATTTCTTCAGTTAAAATGACACTGACTACATCTTCAATTTAAGAGAAGTAGACGATGTATTACTAACTACCATTACTAAGTTGTCCCAACTTTCTGGCAAAGAACATAGGAATAATAACGCTCTAACCTCCTCATCAAATGGGATATTAACTGAATCTAACTGATTTACAATAGTGTGGAAATCATTAAGATGGTTAGATATATATCCACCTTCTTGCATTTGTAGATTAAACAATATTTTCATCAAATAAACTTTATTGGATGCACTAGGTGTTTCATATAAATTAGCTAGGGTTTTCATCAACTCTACTCATACTCTTCACCTGTGAGATATTTGAAGCTATGGACGATGCCAGACTCAATCAAATCACACCGAGAGCCTTCCTGTCCAGAACCTTCCACTCCTCATCAAAATGATGGGGGCTTCACTTCTTGACCTCCCAATGGTAGGTATAGATCCTTTTGATACAGGTAATCTTCCACCTGCATTTTCCATAGCTGGTAATTTCAGATCGTCAAACTTCTCAACTCTAAACTTATTCTCCTCTGCCATTGCTACTTCTCCCACTCAAACAGAAATCCCTCTGTGAGTATACTACCAATAAATAAATCTCAAATGTGCTCTGATACCAGTTGTTAGGATTATACCAGTTGTACAGATAAACAAGCATGCAATGAATAATAGAAAACGTAAAATAGAAATAAATGCAATAAAATAGAGACATAGATTTAACGTGGTTCACCCAAAATGGGCTACGTCCACCAGAAATAGCCAATCCTTTTATTCAGTCTAAAAAACTCTCTTACATTGCATCCACTAATACAATGAGCCTCATACATCATGACCCTTTAAAGATATTAGGGTTTTTATCATTTCGGGGAAACATAGAAAACCACCCTTTAGATCTATGACCTAATATGGAATGGTCCAGATTTTACAATGCATAAATACATATAAAATGTGGCTTATGGGGGCATTGCCCCCGAACCCCCACCTGGGTGCGCGGCCCCCAGACCCCACAAGGGGGGTGAAGCCCCCCCTTGCAACCCCTGTTGCTATCAGGCTCCATAAGCAACATTGGAAATTCTAATTAACCTCCCTTAATCATACTTAACCTTTCTAAGTTTATTTATCACTTTTTAATCCATAAATTTATTTTTATCCCACATTCATGCGGATGAAAGTTTCTCCGATCTGAAAAACTATATAAAGAACCTTACCCCCTACCTTCTAAGTTTACACCATTTCTTTATAAGACATATGCATATGATAAACTCATTTGAAGACTTGGAAGGCTTATTGATCAAGTAACCTCACCCTTTTCTACTTGGATAAGAGTAGTAAAAGAAGAACTAAAAATGGAAATCAAGCCATATTGGTGAGATCCCTTCCTCTTCCTTGGAGAAATCCTTTTATCGCACATGACTATGTACTACTCGCTAAAGGAAGTATATACAATCCAAAATCCATCTAAATAATCAAAGGATGGTTTACATTTGATGTTTTTAATGTTTAATGTATTAGTTTAAGCTTTCCTTTTAATGGCTTTCTCTTGGTGTTTATGTTGAATTATCTTAGTTATTGAATCTACTTGTGTTAGGATCTAGTAATTTTCTTAGCTTGTTTATCATGCATACATATGGCACTCCCGGTGAGACAACCCTTTGTATCACACACATTTGTTTATGTCAAGTTTCTTTTTGCATACTAACCCTCTCTTTTTGCATATTTTGAATTAACTAAAGTTTCTTAACATTTTGTGTTGAGTTGGCATGTGTTAAATCTCTCTCGCAAGTAACAAGGAGGTGAGGTGCTACCAAATTCGGAGCTTATCATCGAAAAACCAAGATTTTAAATAATTTTTGAAGTTTTTCCCATGTTTTTGAAGAGACACAGACTGCACACACTAGTGCTGATTTTGTACACAGTACCGTTGTATTTCACGTGCTACTATGTTATTTCATGTGCTAACGTTCCCTGTGTTTCACGATCTATTTTACTATTTATCTTTGCAAAAAGACTTCACACACTGGTGCTAACCTTTCATGCGTCTCTGTCTTCCTACATGTGCTAGCATCACCTTTCACGCACTATTGTCACTTCTATATGCGTTTGTGTATTCTGTCCACCAGTAAATTTTTCTTGTTTTCACTAACGTTGTTAGGCATGCATTAGCGTTTTGCTACATGTGCTATCACTTAACTCTACGTGCTAGCGTTCTGTGTCAAATTTTGGCTTGAATCCCATATTTTTTAGATTCCATTTTTTTCCTTATTGTTTTTATAATTTTTTAGATTTCTAACTTGTAGGTTTTATTTAAAAATCAGATTTCTAAACTTAAATGCTTTGATTTAGTTTTATTTTTTCATTTCTTAAGTGGGATGAAACGTCGTATATGTTCTTCTCTTGTTCTTTTGAGAGACCTTGAGAATTAAACAATGACCTTAATATTCATGCTAACATTTCGGTTTATATGGAAAAACTATTCATTTGAGTTGTTAAAAAATCAATTTTTCAAAGGCATTTACTTGTTTTAAAGTTACGGTTTTCTCATTTCTACTTAGTTGGATTCAACATCGTGTATGCTCTTCTCTTGCGATTTCGAGCGATCTTTAGAATAAAAAATGACTACAATCCTCTTTTTGCATGGATAAACTACTAATAATTTAGATGTAGGACTAATCGCTCATCAAATACACAATTCAAAACAGTTACTGACTACACCATGTGCAGGTTGGCAAAGGTATGCAATACCACATTTTAAATCAAGATAAAAACAAACACCATTCACTCACATTGTATTTACAGGTGCAATTGAAAAGGCTATTGTCCAATTTCTTTAACTGTGGGAAGCATCTTGGCTTAAGCCATAAAAATCATTGCGAGGATTACCACAGGAACCCTAAAGTAGTCAACACATTGAGCGTTGGAGTATTCCATTGTTTTTTGTGACTTTCCACATTCCATGACTATCCACCTACTATGTCTATTGGTCTTCCACACTTTCTCTAGACATGTATAAATAAACATGTATGATATGTATTAATTATCAATACATGATTATTAATTTTGTATTAGTGGTATCAGAGATGGTTTGTACGACATGCGTATATATGTATTTTTGACTAGCGACTCCTCTAGCGCCATTTCAGACCTGCGAATTGGTAGGAGTTTTAATGGAGCTTCAAACGTGTCAGTGTGAGAATTTTTGATGAGGTGATGGATCGATAAAACATCCCTCACTACATATGGGATGGTGGCAAAGGAATTATTTTTTCCATGAGAGACCTGCAAACCAGCATATGAAACATGTAGACCTGCAGTCCTCTGTTGTTCCCCTCTTGTGACCTATTATGGAGTTTTGTTTGGCACAAATTATCATGGAATTTTATATGACATTTATTCTCTGACAACTTGGTGGCATGTGCAAACATTGTATAAGGTGAAACTTGGCTGACTTGTCTTATTTCTTGTCATAGATAAGAGCACTTGACAATGACCTGTGCACCTGTTTGTTTATTTTTAAAATGAAGAACGTGGAGCTTTTCAAACACCATGTCAAACCTGACCCATGGTTTCAAAGCCTCATTAGTAGAAAGAAGTCTCGGGAATACCATAAGGGAATCATTTTGCTATCGTATTGGATGAGGACCATGTTCAGATTGGTCACTTTAATGGATATTGAGAGTTGTAATGCCAGCTGGGCATCGGATTCTCCTTTTCTACCCGCCACCTTGGCTTCCCCCCCAACCACCTACCTGCCAACGATTATGGCTGTCTTGTCTGTCCTTGCGTGAGGAAAGGGGTGGAGTCGCCTTTTTTTTTTCTTGCCGTGATCTCTTCAGGATTCTCCTTCAATGTGCATGGGTCTAACATGATGGTTAGATGAAGCTACAAGCTAGTGTAGCAGACTGTCCAACTCTGTTGTTGTCTGTTTAGTATTGAACGCATCCTCAAAATCGTGTTGTACAGGTAGCTACAGTGGAGCGCGGAACTGAAATTCTCCTAAGAGAGTGTCGTGAGGAAGTTGCGAGGAAACCTCCTTCCCACTTGTTCAAACGTCACGTATTTCTTATCCTTTCCCTGAGACTCAGTCTTTCTTATCTTTGTCGTGTGTTTTGTAGTTCACGCATTCATTCCTCTGTCTGCCCTCTGCATCCGACGCCTCCTTCTTCTTGCCCTGAACCACGAATGCTTTCCTGTGCTCCATCAAATGCTGAAACAGATGAAATTACTACAGCGTGTTCTGGAAAGTGGTTTCATTAATGGTGAAATGAAGGTCTGTCTCCCTGGCGTTGCGTGGGTGGGTGTGGATTCTCAAATTCATGCTATGCAATGGAGCAACTTGCAGTGAGTCCAATGCAAGAGATTCTCAACACCCCTACATTCAGACTCTGTATTCATGTTGTAGTAGAACTTGATGAACCAGTGGATATTTCTGACGCTAAGAAAACTATATGTGAACTTCTCCTCTCACAGAGCCCGCGATTCTCTTCTGTTCCGATTATGAAGGATAATGGAGTGGTGCAATGGAAGAAAACTGAAGGGAACGTGGACGACCATGTTTTTGTTCCTCAGTTCCCTCCTCATCTCACATCATACGATGAGTATTTGGAGGAATATGTATCAGATATGCATTTAAGAAAGCTCTCTCCCTCTCGCCCTCTTTGGGAGTTCCACTTCCTTAACTACAAAACCACAAATGGAGAAGCCATAATGATTGTGAATGTACATCATATGCTGGGGGACGGTGCTTCCCTTGTGGCTTTAGCCATGGCCTACTCTACAAGGCCTAGTCATAATCCCACCCTTTCCCAAACTCTTATATCTTCCACTTCCCACCACACAGAGCTCCCCACACAAGTTCAAAAAATTAGGTCACTAGACACCACCTGGTTTGGATTTGATGGTATATACAGGTTATGGAATCTGGTGTTCACTGTTGTGCTTGTAATGTGGTACACATTACTTGATCTGATTACAACTTTTTCAAGGTTTAAATGGGTGGAGGATAGCAGGTTCCCCATTAGAGGACATCCTGGAGTAGAGATGTTGCCAAAAGTTATAGCTTCCAACAAATTCAAACTGCATGATATTCGAGAAATAAAGAATCATGTTGGAGGGACTGTAAATGATGTGGTAATGGGTGTTGTATTCTAAGGGGTTTCGGCTGTACTGTCAGATGGATCTTCCTGGTAAAATAACCCTACTTACACCTTGAAAATACATTTAAACAAATTAATCGTCATTTTAAACAGATTAATTTTTTAATAGAGTTTAGCCTGCCACATTTTTATTGGGTGGTCATTTACTCAACCACCAATCTTATGTATTGTTTCCGGTTAACCTGTTGTGCATAATGTCATGAAAAACAAATTGCTTGCTATTATATGAGTTTCTTCAACGAGTCACTAAGTTGGCAGGCATAAAGGTTTCTGTTGGAATTATCACACCTGACAAGCTACAGCTGAAATGTTGCACCGAGAGTTTGATGCTGTCCTGAAATCTGATGGAGGAAAAGGTTTAATTACCATTCCAGTAGATGCCTTTCAGAGCCAGGAGCGATGTTGAAGGTGGAGAAACAGGCAAGATATTTCTACACCTTTCTACTGCTATTATACTTACAATTATTGCGAAATCGAACCACTTTCCTTGCATTGATTTGTCAGTTGGATGTCATGATGGGAGATTTCCCTTTCTGCTTGTTTCTTCTCGTTTTAGCTTTTATCGTTGATATTATGTGAGTCGAAAGGATGCGTGTGCCCTCTCCTCTGAATGTTATGTTTCCCTTACTCGAATGATAGACCTTTGTCTATTTATTTATATATTAATTCTTCTCTGCGACTGAGTTGTAAGTTGTTATGTTGATTTACTAGTATTTTTGATAGCATGGAAGTAAGTTACGATAACTGTGAAGCTTCTCCCTAGCACCCAAGTTGTCTTTTGACGTTTTGTTAGCTCCTTCGCAAGTCCCTTTGATAACCTTTTGGCATCGAGAAAGAAAGGTTGTAGGATTGTGTAATCAAGGCTTGGGGCTAACCAGCTTGAGTTTCGGTATTAAACTTTTTGAATGAAAAGGTTGTGTGCAGTGTGTTTTCCGCCTCGTGGGTGTAGATTCTTATACTATCTTTCATCTTGTTTCTAGAATTTTAAGGCCATCCTCAGGAAGTACCTTGACCATCCCTGGCAACTTGAACCATAACTAGCCTTACGGATCAACTAAGCTTGAGGTTCTTTGTGCGAATCTGGTACCTCGTTGACAATGGATTAGTTTTGGTCTAATCCCCCTCTCAGAATTATTGTTGATGGCGCTCTCCTGTTTTTTTTTCTAACTGGCATTATCTTATCCCTTGTAATGTTAACGCTATTAATTAATATTGGTCAGTTTTTATGCACGTAATTACTGTAATAGTTTGTGATGGAGATTTCCTTAAATGTGATTGACCTTTGGGAAAAACTCAGCTTTCGCGTGATAATCTTATGAATTCATGATGGAAGGTTTTGTTTTGATAATGTCACTTAGAAGTTATGTTTGTATCTTTGTGTGACGGTGGACTATGTTACCAAGGGTTGCCTTAAAGTATGGTTGTTTCAGGAAATGGATAATTTATTTTAAATTAATCAAACATTAGAATTGGTGTGGAAGTTTGCAAACCTTTAGTGTTATAAAATTGTTGATGACATTATTGTATACTCTTGTTGGATGAAACCCCCCCCCTTTCTTCTCTCGCGTGTTTGCTACTAGCTTGTGAGACTTTGACCCTTCCTAGATGATTGGTAGATCTTCTTGTAGTTAATGGTCGAAACTAGTATACTATGCCTTAGCTTCGAAACTTATGTTGTGTGTTTACTCTAATTGATTTCCTGTTTGAAACTCATTTATACATGACTTTTTGTGTTAAAACTTTGGAACCCGTGTTTCCCCTTTCTTGGGCCGATCAACTTTTGTATTTTTAGAAATATATTATTTTAGCCTATGCGTTGGTATCTCTGATAAAATTCTAGATGGATGGTCTATTTATATCAAATCTTAATCTTGTAATTATTTTTTAATTACTTACTTGATGGGAATTCTATTTCTGCTAGATTGTTTGTTTTCTCCTTATAGGGCCAAGGGCCATTCTCATGTGATTGTTACTTTCGTTGCATTTTCTCCTGACTGAAGTACAAGGTCTTCTCCTTATTTGATTGACATGTTATAGACCTTATTATAACTTGATGTGCTCGTAGTGTTTAGAGGTTTGACCCAAAATCGTAATAAAGTGCTTTCTTTTCATGATATTGTTAGATAATAGTTATGGTGGTTTTGTGTAGTCTTATCTTGCTCAGTTCTCGTAAACTGACTCAGGTTATTAATTGTTGCAGATGGCTTACGTGGTTAGATGATGGAAAGACTTGTAGATTATTTCATCAATTTTGGTTATGATGTTCCTTTGTACAAATGTGTATTATGTTATAAAATTTGGAAAAGGCCTTTGGACATTTTAGAAGAAGGGTTAGTGCTTAGTAAATGTATTGTAGAGTATTGTTGTTGTAACTGTTGAAACTTTGGCTTGTTTGGTCATCATGTGAAAGATGAAATTTGATTACCACTTGGTTATGGGATTTTCTAGTGAATTTTAACCCTTAGTATAGTAGCGAGGGCATGACCCATGTTATTACTCTCTTGCTCCCTAGTCATGATTCAATAGAGATGGTATGTTCCTTTGATTTGTGCATCATGTTGGAATGAATTGATATAACCTTGTTTTGTTTCCGCAAACGAGTACTGTTAAACTTTTCTCTTGAGTTAAAATGTTGAGTTGTAAATCCTCGTAAGGCTTACTAGCAATGAGTTTGTAAGCACAATAAAGTGAGCTGGATAATCCTGATAAAAGTTAAACAAGAAAAAATAAATTATATATATGAATATATTATGTAGATGTGATCTACTTGATAAACTTTGAGGCCTGGAACAATCAAGAGGAAACTATCTTTTGTAACGAAATATGATAACTTATTTTTTTTTTTTTATTGGAGCCAAGCTAATGAACATTATCCTTTTTGGTGAAATCTTAAATGACCTCATGGTGAAAGCAATGGGTTAGATTTTTGAAGATGGTAGGATTTAATAAGTAAGAGGGAAATTGATTAATAAAACCATAAATATTTCTATATTGTATGAAATGTTCTCCTTTGTCAAACTTAATTAAGTAAAGTCTAGATGGAACATTTAACCAATCTTGATAAACCCTTAACCTCAATAAAATATGGATAGTAAACCTTGTGACCCTAAAGCTAAACTCTGTTGTCCGTTCTGTTAACCCATGCCTTAATTCATGGTGATATTTCTTAAGCAAGGTCAAAATTTGATCCTTAAACAAGAAGGTTATTGTAAAGAACCCTAAGCGGTACTTTCCTCAATCAGAGCTTATGCCTTCCCCTGTGCAATAGAGGTGTGGAACATGTGTTAGTGACTTGAGTAAGTTTAATTAACCTTGTATGAAATGGAAAATGTTCTAAAATCAAATGAATAAAAATCCTTGGACATAAAATTGATGATCCCAGTTTAGAAAGCTTGGCCTTAAGCTATTTAGTCAACCGTTGAAAATAAAGAAGTTCTCCCTTGTGAAAAGAATTGTGTGAATCATTACATGAAATTTTATAAGAACGTGAGTTAAGAATTAAGAGACACTTTAGTAAACAAGAAAATTTAACAAGAAATTCCTCATGGGATGCCCTAGCTATGACTGAGTCATGTGGATTGGACTTCCATGCTGTCTTGTCAAAAGAAGAGTACATTGTCCTTGATAGGTGTGAACGTTTCCGTGCTGACCTTGTGGTCTCCCCCGTAACAAGTGGTTCCTAGTGTTGGTTGTAACCTTGTGACGACATGTTTGTGTCATGTTGAGTCAAAGAAAGTCAAAAAAAAAAAAGTTATCCTGTATTTCACTGTGTTGTCCATGTGTTGGTATTTTTGGTGTGTTACAAGAGTTCCACATCAATGAATGTGAGGGGTAAAATTAATTCCATAATCCAATATATTGAATTTGAAAGTATTTTGAAAATAATTTAAAGATGATTAATAAGGATAAAATACAATATTACAACCCAAAATTCATCAATTTCTTTAGAAGAATGCGAACAACTAATCAACAAGGAAAATCCTGTGATCTCGTGCAGAAATCTAAGAGCACGAAAATCCTACTTGGAGAAGCTAGCAATATTACGAGAAACCATGAGGATGTGCAACCTTTGAGAGACCAAATTCAAGCCCAAGAGAGCACCAATTTCTACTTTGAGTTGTTAAAAGTCTCCAAAACTTGTAGATTTAAGGACATAATGCATAAAAGATTGCATGATCAAGTCTTATTTGATGTACAGTACTAGACAGAGAAGATTCATGCCAAGATCAAAGAAGGCTATGATGGAGATGATGAACATGAGATAGAATGCCCACAATAGTGTCCACGCCACACTACATGAGAATACCAAGCCCACCTTTTCATACACAACTCAAGAAATGAGATCACATCTGGTCGTAGTGATTCATTAGAATTTAGACAACGTCCTTGCCACACAGAAGTAGAATGGACACGTCGCGAGTCAACAAGATGATGGCTCAGAAGACGAAGTACCATTTTTGGGGTTACTGTTATTAAAAAAATAGAATAAGGGGGGAATGTTGGAGTATTCGATTGTCTTTTGTGACTTTTCCCCATTCCACGATCGTCCACCTACCCATGTTTATTTGTCTTCCACACTTCCTCTAGACATGTATAAATAAACATGTATGATATTTATTAATTATCAAAACATGATTATTCATTTTGTATCATTGAGGGAACATGTTAACAAAATAGGAACTACCCCTCCACCTACTTGACTAGAAAAACTCATGAGGAGTGCTAAATATTTTCTATATGAGACTTCTTTCATTAATTTGATTTTGGGGTAATTGTCCTTTGTCTAGGATTTACTCTATAAAAGCATACCCCACTTAGAAAATTTATTGGTGAGTGTTGAGAACAATATCCTAGGATCCATTTGCCATTGGGGCCAACTTTACCATTATCTAAATTTTTGAGTTTCAAAGAGCCATTACAAAGCAATACTTCCTTAGAGTCATAACCTTGTTTTTCAAATAAGGAGAGGGTCCATTGAAGTTGCATCTTGTATCTTTCATAATGGATCATACTTAGAAAAAAATCCTCGAATTTGAAGCCATGTTGTTTGAATAATGTGAAACTCTTATGAAGTTGTTCCTCGTACTTTTCATCACCACTCATAAATTCCATTATTTTTTAAACATTATTGGTCAAAAGGGAGAAACTCGAAGTGTTGCCAAAATTGTGTCCACCACTTTTACACCCACTTAAAACTGTTTTTGCTTAAAAGCAAGATTTAAGTGTTGGAAGTGTGTTGGTACGTATTCATATTTTTGGTGGTAGTCTTAAACCAACATTGGGATATTTCATCCCTAGGCTAGTTTCCTTTTGTGGTCGTTACACTACTCAAATTTTACCAATACCTTTTCAATAATTACGTGTTGTTTCCTTGAAACTCGATCTAAGTATTGACATTATATTGTCACATTACTCACATTATATTGACACTTTTTTGTAGTTTAACCTTTTTTTCCTAAAAACTTTATTTGAGTCCTAAAGATGCATTGTTATGCTTCTCACATTATACCAATCCATTTTCGATAATTACATATTGTTTCCTTGAAACTTGATCTAAATATTGATATTGTATTGTTACACTGCTTGTATTGTAATGATTCCCTTTTGATAATTAATTTTTTTTTTAAAAACTTGGTTTGAGTCTTGGTAGTACATCATTACGTTGTCCACAATGGCATAGATCCCTCTAGATATTCCTTGTTGTATATCTTAAATGTTTAGAGATTTCTTACTTCGTAGTTGTTATGTTGTCCATGCATCGACATAGATATTCCTTGTTATATATCCTAGACACTTATATATCTATCACTTTTTATTCGTTACGCTACAATTTTTTTCTTAGGTCCATTATGACATTTACACACCTTTCACATATCTTTCCAGGGTACATTTATTTCATGGAACCTATAACTCATGCAGTTCATAGGAAGTGTTCTTCCAATCACTTTAGAAATCCTATGTTCTCTTCTTCTGAGGAGGAACAAGACCTTGTTGACCACAGTGCTATTGAGTAGAAAATACCTCAAAATCCCTTTATAGACAACAATGCTCATAGAGACAACTACTTGTTTCAAAACAAGCACTAAGTCTTATTATGTCTTGTTGAGTTAGGGGCTAGATCACCCTATGAATTTGATCCTAGTTTCCTTTCTCACTGTATGAATCCTTCTTCACCTCTTATGACCAATGAGGAAATTTTAAATCATTAATGGGCCTCCATGTTCGATCATCTTGAAGGTCATGGTGAGGAAGTAGATGTGTCCCCAAATAGAAATCATCATCATATACCCTTTTTTATAACGAAACATGAAGATAAAGAAGAGGACAAAATTCCTCTACATGAAGAAGTAGAGCACAAGCCACACAATGAGGATGTTCCTATACAATGACAAATGGAAGCCCTTAGTCAATTTTTTTAAAATTATCTTCTCATGTTCATCAAGACATATTTAGGGCTCCTAGGACTTAAAAACCTATAGTCAGTTATGCCAAAATCTATATTGAAAACTAGGGTGGAGAATCCTCCAAATGTAAATGCACATATATACCAGCCACACCATTGCACGACCAACTTTTTGACCAAGAATGGAAGTCTATGAAATATTCCCTCACCAGTATATATGAAAATAACCAAGGGCATAATAAGAAAAATAAATTTAAAGAATTGTGCCCTTGCCCTTTTGATAGGGAAATGTTGTTTACTTCTTTCCCACAAAGATTTGATTTCCATAAATTCGATAAATACAGGGGAAAAGGCGATCCTTGTGACCACGTCAAGGAATTCTTCATTTATTTCCAAGAATTAGCATACATCAATAATTACCCCATTCACTTATTTCCTAGGAGTCTTGGAGGCTATGCACTTGAACAATTTCTCCATCTCCCTAAGGGGTCCATCACTACCTTTGCAGACTTAGCTGAGAAGTTTTGTTAACAACTTTTCATTCAACATGGAAATTTTTATCACTATGATTGACCTATGTAACACAAAAAAATGAGAACTTCATTGGTTTCTTACAATGATGGTGATGGTGAGCTAGTAGTTTCCCTTGCTCTATCCTAGAGAAAAAAACTTGTTATTATTTTTTTACCCAACCTACACCTTGAGATAGCCTTCTACTTGCAAATGCATTATATTGGCACATTCAAGGAGGTCATTGAAAAGGGTAGTTAGATAAAAAAGGATTTACTCACTAAAGGGGGTTCTGAAATCCTTTCAAAGAGACAATCACGACTCAAAACCTAATGAAAAAAGATAAATTCTTTAACAAGAATAAAAATGTCATAGGAGATGGAATAAATGATTCCAAGCATGTAAAAATGGTTCAAAGTACACATTTGAAAATCACGTGTACGTCATCTAAATCTATTGTGAAGCGTAGAGAATACACTCCACTCAAAAAGTCATTATAATCTATCCTAAAGTAATTGAATCTGATAAAATGGTCACATTCCCCATCACAACACCCTTCACCGATGATGCATATAAAATGTCATGGTACAAATACCATGAATATTGTGAGTATCATAGTGTTACAAGACACACTATGGATAAATGTATGAAGCTTAAAAACTTCATTCAAGATCTCCTAGATTGAGGAGACATAGAACTTGTTACACATGGGTCCTCTAAAATATCTAACAAAATAGTTGGGAATCTACAAGGAACCATTCCCAAAGCACAAAAATATGCCATAGAAGCTAGATGGAAGTCATTCCTCTCAAGAAAAAGTACCAACCAAGTTGTTGGTGATACCTCCAATCCCTTTGACTCTCTCATTAGATATGTCCATCCCATTAGCATCCACATCAATACAATGAAAATCAAATCAAATGTGTGTGCCATTACAACATGAAACATTGGTTGTAATGTCTTAGGAGCCCCTCTGTTTACTCCCTCAGACATTTATTATGATATCCTTTAAAAATTTGAGAATACAACCATCAATATTTCTATTTTGGATCTTCTTGAGTTATCTACTATTCATAAGGATATCCTATATAAGGCCCTTTAGGAGTCAAGAGTTACTTCTAACATTGATGGTTCACGCTTCCAAGCCTTGGTTGCATAAATCTCCCCATTCAAACACATAATTTTTACCCAAAATGAGATTCCACTAGATATTCAGACACACAACTTCCACCTATATATAGAAGTGATAATTACTCATAAAAAATATCAAAAGGGTGTTTGTGGACAACGAATCTAGTCTAAATATCTACATAGCAAAAATGGTGAAATAATTGGGACACAACACCTATGAGATAGATCCTGGTGTGATGACTATCAAGGCATATAAAACTGCAGAGTGAAATTCATCTAGGACCTTCACTTTTCCTATAAACATTGGGCATATCACACAAAACACAAGGCTCCATATCATTTAATTGGACCTTCCTTATAGTATTATCCTTGGCCACCCATGGATCTATGCTATGCAGGTCATTCCATAAAACTTCCATTAGTGTATCAAACTCCATTACCAAGGAAAATAACTTACTATTCTTGGTGACACGTAACCCTTTTCTCATTGCAGAGCATAAGATGGTTATTATCAAGTTTCCTATGAATTTCCTTCCACTGAGCTGGTTGTTGACTGAAAATTAGAGGCCCTTGCCTCTCTAATACATCCAAATACACTCCATCTAGATGAAAGTGGTTCTTCCACTTCCATTCCCCCATTTTCTACATGAGAATCCAAGATGAAAATATTTCGTATCAGTTGCAGAGAATATGACCTTCAACAAGCCATTCTTATGTCCAATCTTCCACTATCTCCTAAAAACATGGTAGGTATGACTTCTGACCACAAAGAGATCAAACACCTGTCACTCTTTCCAGATTTACCAACAGTGGTCTCTTAGCTGATGAAAGGTTAGAAAATACTTCCACATCCCAATATCCTAATGAAAGGAAGACTAGCTACTATTAACCTTCTAACTATGTCATCCCTAAAAAGATGATGTATGCCATGAGATACCAAAGATATGGATGCAGCATCAATAAAAAATCCTACAAGAATCTCTTACGATGCATGAGAAGATAGTTAGATATGACATCAATATTTGGCCGTATGGGTGTCATCCTACAGAATCCGATGCCACCTCTTCTGAGCATGAGGAAACTTTTTTTGGTTACGAAAGTGAAACAAAGTTCCTTTTTAGTCTTTAAAAAAACCTTTCTTCCACTAACCTATTTCTTGATAAAGATTTTTTAACCCTATCCCCATCTATCATTTATGTAAACCTTATACATCCATCCCTCATTAACTAGGACCAACAACAACACATACCGATTGATATTTTTCAGAATGAGGAAGCTATTAGAGAATTTATGGGGATATGTGATGATATTCCTATGGGAAATCATAAGAAAGGATTTTCTATCAACCTTGATATTTACACCTACTATGGATAAGGGGATGAGTTTTGTGGACAAAAAAGATACAATGAGGTCCAAATACCTTCAATTAAACCAAAGAATAAAAATATTGGTCCTATAGTGAAAACCTCTTTGAGGAACTCACAAATAAACAATATGTAGAATCCAAAATGGATAATCTTGATAACCATCACACTAGTGAAAATCCTTTAGAAAAATGTATTGAGGAAGATCTCAATCTCCTTCCAGATCCTACACATATGGAAGATGGTTCTATACTGGTTTAGGAGAATATTGACGTCAACTTGGGTATATAGGAGGAGCCCAAAATCATCATAATTGAGGCTTCACTTTTAGAACAACAACAAAATATTTTTACTATTCTCTATAGAGAATTTATGTATATATTTATTTTGTCTTATGCAGACCTGCCAGGATTGGATCCCTCTTTAGTAGTGCATAATCTAGTTGTGTATGATTCTACGAATCCCATAAAACAATAACTAAGAAATATGCATCCACACATTTCTATTTTGGTCAAATAAGAGATAGAGAAATTGTTAGATGTTAGTTTTATCAAACCCATCAGCTATTTAGATTGGATCTCCAATGTAATCCTTGTTCACAAGAATCCAACCAAAATCAAAATTTGTACAGATTTCAAGGACATTAACAAATCATGTCCTAAGGATGAGATTCCTCTTTCAAACATCAACATGATCATCAATTCCACTACTGGTCACGAAACACTATCCCTCATGGATTGATTCTCAGGATATAATAAAATAAATATTGTGAAAGAGGACACACGTAAAACTACTTTCACTACCCTTGTGGGTACATTTTTTTTATCAAGTCATGTCATTTATGCTGAAGAACGTAGGTGAAACATATCAATGAGCCATGACTGTCATTTTCCATGACATGTTACATGATATTTTGGAAGACTATTTTGATGACATCCTCATGAAATCTAAGACTAGAGAAGAACATACAAAAATCCTACATCATATATTTGAATGATTTAAGGATTATAAGGTCAGGATTAGTCCAAAGAAGTGTATTTTGTGTGATTTGAGGTTAGCTAGTGGGATTCATAGTTTCTAGAAGAGGAATTGAAGTAGACCTAACAAAGGTCACTTCTGTTACAGAAATGCCTCCTCCCAATAATATCAAGTAGTTGTGCCGCTTACAAGGTCAAATCTAAGCCATCTACAGATTCATCTCCCAACTTGAAGATAAATGCAATTCATTTACCCATCTACTTAAGAAAGATGTTGATTTTCACTGGGGTCCTTATTTCTAACTAGCATTTTCCTTACTCAAAGAGTATTTAGCTAATCTTCATGTTCTTTTACCGGTTACCCTAGGTAAACCCTTTCTAATCTATATTTTAGCTACTCAATTTCTATCAGGTGCTCTTAGCTCAATATGATTTAAATCATAAAGAGAGAGCTTCCAATTACCTTATCTGCACATTGATCTCTTATGAGATCAATTATCCACAAATTGAAAAAGCATGTTTGGCTGTTGGTTTTTCCTTTTAAAAACTCCAAAAATACCTTATGAATAATAAAACCAAGCTAATATCTAAAGTTGACCCACTCAAGTACCTTCTACCTAAACCTATGCTTACCGGGAGGATGTCCAATTGGATCATCCTTCTTATAAAAATTTATATTGAGTATGTCGACCATAAAGAAATTAAATGACATATGCTCTCTCATGAAATAGATAAATCTCATCTACCTCGAACGGAACCATTGAGTTTGGATCTGTCATACGCTTCTATTTTATATATTGTAGAATCTTCCACCAGACAGATATAC
Source organism: Taxus chinensis (assembly GCA_019776745.2). NCBI lineage: Eukaryota > Viridiplantae > Streptophyta > Pinopsida > Cupressales > Taxaceae > Taxus > Taxus chinensis. The sequence continues at coordinate 885,209,053 of CM034151.1, forward strand.
TTTCATGGGTCATTCACATATAATGGCTCAGGGGTAGGCATTGTTCTTATCACCCCAATGGGTGATCTTATTCCTCAATATTTCAAACTCAGATTCACATGTACCAACAATATTGCTAAGTATGAATCTATCGTTGTAAGACTGAAAGTTCATATAATATGGAATATCAAACAAGTTAAGGTTATAGGAAACTCTGAGCTGATCATCAAACAAGTTAATGATGAATATAAGGTAAAATATGAGAATCTCATTCCATATAAATGGATTGTAGATACCCCGAAGGAATACTTTGTTTAAATCACCTTTCAACGCGTCTTAAGAGTAAAAATCGTTTGATGAATGTCATGGCTACCATTGGATATTTGATGAGGGTGTCCGTGTCATGGACACCTTGAAGGAATACTTTGTTCAAATAACCTTTCAACATTTCCTAAGAGCACAAAACCATTGGACAGATGTCATGGCTACCACTAAATCTTTGCTATGACTATCTCTAGATACTAGGGAATTTTAGTTCCTTATTGATCATTTGACGGTACCCAAATATGGCATGCCCGAATCATATTTCATATGTGAATTTGTTGGTACCTTTTCCCCTAGTAAACTAATATTTTTAATTACTTACAAGACTTTACCTTCCCTCCCGATATCTCACCTTCCCAAAAACGAACCCTTACCCAATGAATAGTGCATTATACCCTACTTGGGGGAACTCTCTATCTTCGAGGATACGATGGGAATTTGTTATGTTATCTTAATTCGGAAGAAGTTGTCTGAGAAATCAAAGAGGTATATAAAGGAATCTACACTAGCGGCATGGTCCTTCACAAAGAATATTTTGCATGTAGGATAATATTTTCCTACTATGGAGATAGATTGTTGCTAGTATGTAAATAAATGTCTATTGTGTCAAAATCATGGTAATATAAGACATGTTTCATCACGATATTTGTAACCTATCACTACACCATGGCCATTTTCAAAGTGGGGACTTGATCTCATAGGGAAGCTCACACCAACTTCTTTTTATGGCCACAAGCATATTATCACTACCACTAAATACTTTACGAAATGGGTGGAGGTTGTTCCTCTCACCTATAGTACTAGTATTTAGATATCTAATTTCATCATGAACCATATAATTTTCTAGTATGACATCCCTTCTTCCATTGTATATAACAATGGTAAATCCTTTAAGAACAAACAAGTGAAGCCACTGTTCCAATGCTTCAAAATTTTCTAGAAGTGGTCTACCCATTATTACCCTCAGGGTAATGGACAAGCTGAGGCCTCTAATAAAATCCTTATATAGAGAATAGATAAAATGGTTGGTAAAAATGGTCGCAATTGGCACCTTCATATCCACTGAAGTTGGAATAATCCCATTCTCATATTTGTCTATGTGGGTTACGCACTAGGCCAACATCGCATAGTGCAAGAATCTAGTGAAAGGCGAGTCACGACCAAAGAAAGCATGGATTTTCCATTGGAAGTAACACATGATGGATTCTACCCCGGAAAAAGGTACATTTAAGAAAAAAGTGCTCCATACCATTCAAACCCCCATATCTTCTTGATTCTTTAGATATTGTTGTTTATGATAAAATTATTGAAAATTATAGGGGAGGAGAAAGATTTAGGGAATTGGGAATAAATATATCTAGGTGTTTGACCCAACCTCATTATGGTACTTATTTCAAAGTGATATCCATGTGCATGGAAAACATTGGTGTGTTGAGTTTGGTGGTGCTACTATGCTCAATTTCATGTCATAACGTACTCACACGCTTGAGTTTATAAAAAATTACATCAAATGATTGTCTGACACTAGAAATGAATTGAAAGAACCAATTGGTTCCAATTTTATACTCTTATTAACATCTCTCTTGTAAATATTTCATGCAAAATTTTAAAATATTCCATCTAATTAGTTGAGTTATGAGGCAAACAAGAGACAAAGATTAATGACCGCTAGAATATTTATTACCTTGTCTACCATTATAGTTTATGATCAATCATGAAAAAGGGTATGGGGAAGACTAGATTGGAACTTGAAAGATGATATATTTGACGCCTCTATCAAAACTTTAGGTGGGTACTTACAGAAAAATAGAATAACAAAAATAGAGCATGTATTCAATTTAAATAAAAAATAGAATAATAAAAACAAACATTGAGGTTGGTGAGTGTGAGGATCTGTTACCTCAATGGTATGTGGGGGTTGACAACCAAATTTTAACCCTCAAAAGCTAATTGGATGGAAATTGGAAATTTGAATGATCCCCATGATGCCATGTTCACTTGAAAGGATAGACTACGAAAGTTGGAAGCATCCCTTTTCCCATTTCCCATTATCATATTTGTCTATGTGGGTTACACACCATGCCCACAATCGTACAATTCAAGAATTGGATGAAAGGGCCAGTCACGATTAAAGAAATCATGATTTTTCCATCGAAAGTAGAAAACGAAGGAGTCTACACTAAAAATAAGGTAAATTTCAGAACTCAGTGTCCCCGTACCTGTAGTTTGTTTCTTTACCAACTCCCTAGATGTGTTGGCCCATCACTTAGACAAATCTAAAAACTCACCCAAAGTATGCAATGGTACCAATTCCCTCTTTTATAATAGCTTTTTCAATGTGTTAGCATGATCATACAAGTATTCCATATTCATAATAATTAATTAAAGGTAAATCATATCAAGAGCCAGTTTACAACCATGGTGCATAATGAATCAAACAAGGATCAAGATCATATTTACCATACAATAACCAGTAATAGAGTCATCAAAAATAAATATCCATCCACAAAGATCCAATATATTAATCCACCATAAAACATAGTAGCTGACCATACCAAAAGTAACAATACAAATTTATGCACGCAACCATACCAGTAGCATAACTCTATTTCAATTCTAGCGTTCCTTGAAACCTTGCAAATCAATACATATATAAGGGGTGGGGAAATTTCCCCTTTTCTGCCAATGCATTATCAAAATAGGTTGCATGCTAAGAATAACCATGCACCTCTACAAAAGAAAACAAATAAATAATGCAAGCTTCGCCTAATAATAGATCACATATAAAATAACCCTAGTTCTAATCCTATTATTAGCTCAAACTATGTAAGAATCTTCATCTTCCTTTTGTTAAAAAATAGCTTTGATTATCCTCCAAGTCTTCTATCTATATCCAATATGTGATAAGTTCTCGATCCATTGTTAGCTCGTGCATGCAAAACGTCTAAGTCTCAAATTCTGACTTTCTCCAGGTGCACCCTTCTTTTCATGAACTTCTACGTGTACCCACACGCCCCTTATTTGCATGCCTCATCCTTATGTGTCTTTAACACTTAGGTGATATTTTTTCGAGTCAACATTATCCCACACTAGCTTTATTACAGTCCCCGACAATGAGTAATCATGCTTGTCTCTCCAAGAATAAAGAATAAGGAATAAAATAATGACTATACACAAAGAATGAAGATATACCAAAATAATATGGGTGCTCTATTCCTCCAAAGGTAGCAGTAAATTAGGGTACTCTTTCTTGATATCTACCTCTAACTCATTCCAATCATTAAGTACCTTCTTTACGTTGTTAGGAATGTCTGCAAGTACTTCATCCATCTCATCGAAGGTCATATTATCACCATCATTCTCGTACAAACTTAAAACCATCTCGTCCATTACATCCATTCGTCAGGCTATCAGTTTTTCAGGTTCCTTTATCTTTTCCTTGTGAGGATCCTGAGATGCTATGAGGGCATCACTCTTCTCTACCAATAACGTTAGCCTCCCCTCATGCCCAAGAGTCTCATTCTTCTTTGTAGTAAGGAACTCATTTTCTTCTACCAACTTCCTTATTTTAATGATTGGATATGGGTTTGTACACAAATTCAATGTCAAGTCTACCTTCTTCATCTCATCCTTTTACACTTGGAGTAGGAATTCATAACCAACTACTCAGAACGGTATCATAGCCTTTTTTCTATCCTTCTGTGTTGTAGCATCCTCGTTAGCCTCTTTCCTATCCCCTAACTACTTCTTAATAAATAAGTGCACACAATCATGTATAAAGTGAAAGGATGAATGATAGGTCTGCTGGGTCTGTTCATCAATATCCGAATGCACATTGATAATATTCTTCCCCAACTCTGCCGTAAAATCCAAAATATTTTTCTATTTCTATTTTTATATTTTTCTATTTTTATATCGTTCCACTTATTATTTCAGGCTCTTATTCTCTAGCAACAAATTTCTTAGCATGGTTGATTTATCTATATTCCTCGGCACTACCTCAACTGCCATTTTGTTTAAGGAATTACTCACCTGATCATCAGTCAAATATTTAGGCCTCAACATCTAGTGTGTGGCTCGGGATTGTTTCTTCATTTTCCTCTTGACGCATGAATCTTATTTTACATCAAATTCAAGCTCATCAATATGAGTCTGCATGCTCCAAGAGAGTTGTTTTTTGGTGCACATGTTGGCTACTTCAGGATGAATTAGTTTCCATCCATAAATTTCCTCAGGCTCCAAATTTCTTTGTAACCTGGAGTGAATTATTTTTTTGGTATCATTAATACACTCGGCTAAATAAGTTTTATACATCTCTCCCTTATCTCTCCCTGAGTTCCTACCATTAGGTACATGTACCCCTTCATCCAAAGTCAAGCCATCTCCTGCAGTGCCTATTTTTTCAATCATGGGCTCACCAGAAGGTCTGCCCTTATCTTTTTCTATTTCCTTCTCCTCATCTCCACCTGTATCTTCACACTCCTCGAAGATTTCTATATCATATCTCCCCTCTTCCTCTCAAGGATCTTCTACATCTAGCTCAATGACATGTGGTTATGTTTTTGTGTGCGTGATTTCATCTGACTCCTCCTCCTCACCATGTCTTGGTATATAATTCTGTCATTTCTTCTTCTCTTACACAGGTCTAGTGGGAGAGGTGTTAGTGCAAATCTATAACACCCCCTAAATGACCTGCAGATCTGCAGTCCAGAATGGGGTCATTTAGTGTGATTGCACAACATTGAGTTTTCTCCAAGGTGTGGGACCTTGCAAGGTGAGAAAAAATCTCTATATTGAAGTTGGTTCTTACTCCTCTATTTAGGTGTATGCATGAATTTGCAGAGGTTCAATATTTATTCCTATTCTAAATCCCAAGGAGGTAGAGTTAAGAGATGCAAAAGGAAATAAAACTAAGTAAAAATGGTGATACACCAAATGAGTGATGAAATTCTGTCTTGCAAATAAACACAAATAATAGAAATGTAACACCAAGCATGCAAATATTTCCAAAATGTAATGAAAGTCTAGAAAACAATAATATATGCATGAGAGGATTGAAATAAATCATTCACAAAACATGCATTACCATTCCCAAATCTAATACAACGCATTACACTAGCAGAAAGGAAAAAAATTTGTCACAATTCCCATGTTAGGTATGGAACTCCTCAAATTCACATGCCAAGGGGAAGAGGGGAGTCTGCAAGAAACACAATTTTCAACCCTTTACAAATGAGCCAAATCTGGCTTTTAACGATGAAAAACAGAGTCCAAGAAAGTGAAACACAAGAAAGTTGAAATAAATGTTCAACCACCGATCAGATTCATCAAAATGGCATGGGTACCCTTAAAATTTCATTCCCCAAGGTTTTTGACGATGCTGAATGCTGTCACTCAGATTTCACCCCAAAATCTGTGACTACCCAATTCGTACTTTTAAAATAGTGGGTCATTTGTTGTTTTTATTGCTGAAAGTTACTGTATTGCGTCAAGATAATCCCAAAGAGCCATATTATCCCTTTTCGCCAAATACCCAGATGCCCAAAATTGTTTTATTCTGTCGTCGGGATTTGTCTGCGGGAAATTTGTATTTAATTATTTTGAGCCCCGTATGAGGCTATTTGCGCTCCGTTTCAACTCTGTTATAAGCGAATATGTTATTATTCCTATATACCAGAAGGATTTTAACTTATTTTAAGTTTTGGGCTTTATTTGTAACTTTTGGCAATTTTTCGTGTTTTTGTGGTGTCCCGTTCTATTTTCTGTAAAATTTCTCTGGAACAACTCCTTCGCCGGGTAAGCCCGATTTTTGGCCTGGAGCAGCTGGAAAACATACACTCACATTTTTCCCGGAGGAAGTCATCATCGGAAGTCTGGATCACTGGGAAAAAGCGAAGTCATGCACAGAAAAGCCCCTGCGAGGATGGGCGCATTTTTGGAAAACAAAGGATTTAAGCTGCGATGGGAAAAATATAAGCCGCAGGTAGGATGGGAATTGTATACCTGCCTGAAAGGGTACTTTTTCCCGTGTTATAAAAGTCACTTAAGCTACAGTGGGAAAAATAGAGGCTGCAGGTAGGTGGGAATTTATTGCCTGACTTGCAGGGTAAAAATTCCCATGATATAATAAAAGGAAAGTGACTTAAGTGAAATCATGGGATTTTAGTGCCTGCCTTGCAGGGTAAAGAATCCCATTGCAAAAGTCAAATCACTTAAGTGGATCATGGGATTTTGGTGCCTGCCTGGCAGGGTAAAGAATCCCATTATGAAAAAATTCTTAAAAATAGAATTACATGTGCAAAAAAGTGCGCCCCCTTTGGTGATGGATTAAAGTGATTAAATTGATTATTTTTAATAATCTTTCTCCTTGGAAAAAGTGCGCCCAAGCTTGAGGAGGTCAAAAAGTCAAAGGAAGAATAAAAGAAAGGAATTAAATTAATTAAATTTAATTTATTTAGTGGCTGCCCCTCTCCTTGGAAAAAGTGCGCCCCATTTAGGAGTTATTTAATGATTTTAAATGCATTAAATCATTAAATTAATTTCTATTTTCAGTGGCTATGGTCAAAGCACACTGTGAGGCTAAAGTTAAGTGCTGTGTGAAGGATTAAATTGGATTAATTTAATTTATTGGATGGCTGTCCTTAAACATGCAATTTTTAAAAGAGAAAAGCATGATTTTTAATTAATTAATTGCCTTTAATTGTTAGGGCAATTATTAATTATAGAATTGTGAAGGTTATATAAGCATGGGCAGCCATATGGATGAATTATTCAACACACAGGTAAAGAATTGCAGCTAGGAGAAAAAGTGCGCCCCCATTAGAGGAAGGATTTTGCACAGACAAAGTGCTAACAAAGGCTAAAAGCTTCCAGATTTGGCGCATGCTTTGGAGAAGGTTGATCTTCGTCGGCATAGTTGTTTTCACAGGTGTAACAGGAGCTCAGGTGTTGATTGAAAGGATTCATGTTGTCTTTATGTGCAAATTAAACACCAATTTTTGGGGCAGCAGGCTTGAAAAGTGCAGATTTTTATAATTTAAATTCACTATTCATGCTCCGGTGGCCATCTGTGTCTAAATAAATTGCAGGAACTCATTACAGGTGCTTTATAAAAGAAAAGGAGTATTTATCAATGTCCAATACATTGCAAATATCCTCCGAATCTGAAGAATTGTCCAGATCTGCACCAGTATTGAAGAAATCCGGCCAAATTAGAAGAAAAAGAATTATTCAGACAAAGATTGATAAATCCATGGTAAAAGGAGATGAAAAAGAGAGCACGATGGATTCATGCATTGCTTCTAAACTTTCAAACATAGGAGACACGGATCTAGGCCCCAGAACCTCTTTGTGATTTGATTGACAGATCCAAAGCTGGAAAGACTTCACTCATGTGGTGCGGTCAAAAGTAGTGGAATTATTCGAGCTGTAGCTTTCCCATGTACAGCCCATTGCCAGAGTTTGTGATGGAGTGTGCTAGATCTTATCATCCTTCATCCAGATCAGTGCGTGATGTAGCGGGAAAGACAATAATTCGTTTGGATGAAGAATTCTTCGATTATTGTTTGAAGATTCCAGTACGAAAGGTGGTGACTTCTATTAGCATTCAGGATGCTGACAGTAGGTGGGAAAAGCATAGAGCTGACTGTGTGAGCATCATGAATATACCGGTTCATGAAGAAGCCTAGATCCCCTTCCAAGTTCCCGAGAACTCTTCCATGATCCAATTTTGGTGCAGGAGGCGGATGATATTGTCAAATTGCTATGCAGGTTGAATGGTGAAGCGAATGCCTACACTTTCCGGGACATGGATGTATGCTTTCATCAGGACCATTGAAATCAACAAGGTTTGATTCTATAATCAGTTGGTCAGAAATTATTAGCAAGCAACATCGGTGAGCAACTGCGGAACGTAAAGCATACCTTCAGCTTCAAGATGACTTCATACTTGGTATATGCTGCAGCTTCACAGGGTGTCTTTTCCAAGCTGGATAGATGTGGTATTCTTTCCAAGGATCCCATTTTCGAGTGCTACCCGCAGCTTACTGCACCTGCGTGCGAGAAGGACTCCAAAGTGATCAACGATGGTTTCTTCTACGATTTTCATCTGCAGGTTAGACAAAGACTTGAAGACTCACAGGGTAAGCAAGGAAGCATGGGAAGCAGTGTCCAAGATTGGCAGTGTATTCATCCAGTTTGCATATTTCACATACATCAGGGTTACGAGCTTTTCAGGTGAAACCAACAAAGATGCCAAGGTACCCGAAGTGATAGATTGATTGCCATGGAGCTGAGCAGGAAACTTGTGGAGTTACACGACCTTCAGTCAAAGCGGCACAAGTCTAACGGGCTTCTTCCCCACTCACTGTGGGATATTACAGTTGCATCAGCATTCACAGAGCTCGAGGGGTGGAAGCACAAATGTTGTCCGAGTATGAGCAAGAGTTCTTCCCTGCACGGCTTAATTTCGATCCATTTAGAATAGCCAGGAAGACAATCTCCCAGGAGTACGCACATGTGCCTTCGTTAGAAGATTTCTGGATGAAGTGCAGAAGTGAGTACGAGGTCAGAAAGAAAGATTTTAGCAGGCTGTCGGCAAAGCAAGTATTTGACTTTGGACTAGCGCGGATACCTGCGGATCTTAAAGATGATGGGAACGTGGTACTTGAAACTTACCATCAAATGGGAGGAGATAAAGCTCTACTGCAGGATAGCAATGGGCGGCTGCAGCACAATAGAAGAAAGATCTGGAGCTGTGTTGGTGAGTACTTCGAGCTGGTTGTTAACGAAGGGATACTGCCTTGATGAAGTATTGATGAACCAAATCACAGTCAACTTCGGCACAGGAGATTCCCATCAAGCAAAAACATGAAGGAGAGAGCAGCAGAAGGTCCGAGAAGTTGAAAGTAACGCAGAAGATCTCAAGAGAAAGAGAAGACCAACTTCTAGGGACCATAGCTTTGACTCCGACTTCTCCAGTACCTAGTGGATCACCCAACTATCGCACCACAGCAGCAGGATGCTTCCATGCCTTCATTAAAACCAACAATGTTCATCTTCTCTCCCGCAGCCACTTCGTTCAGCACCCGTTCCAGAGGAGATGTTGAAGCTGCAGATGACGGAGTTCGAAAGAGCTTTGTCCTTGGATGTTTCAGAGGATGGCAGCCATGATACTGTGACACTTTCTGATGGAGAGGATGCAGAGCGGGAAATGGTAGTGCACTCAGTGACTTCTCACTCTCCGAGAAGTAATTTCTCGGAATGGTTAGCTTTGCAGTTGGTTCCGGAAGCAAGAGTAGAGATGAACTTAGAGGAACATGACTTGCAGATACTTCAGGATCTGAGCAGAAGAGACAGAAGGCCTAAAGTTGCTAAAGCAACTTCTAGGTTGATCATCGAGGATTCGGGAGAGAAGTTTGCTGAGATATTAATCCCTGGCGGAAGGAAAGGTAAAAGAGGAACTCACGGCAGAAGACGTTATGGTGACCAAAAATACCACTAGGTCAAGCTACCACTGAAGGATTGAAGCAGGACACGCAGCACTTTTGCTGGATGCTTTGTTCCTCTAGGCTTGGACAGTGAAAAGGCGGAGAAAGAAGAGCTGCAGAAGCAAATATCTCAATTATGTGAGATCATAGACAAGGTTGCTAAACCTTCCGTTCAGCTCATTTCAGCGCAGGTGAGTGATCATCTTATGCAGGAAATGGAAGATGCAAGCAATCAAGTAAAGGCTATTGAGGAATGGAAGGATCTGATTATTCGTCAAGCTTCTGTGCAAATTGGGGAAGTGCCAGCCCGCCTAAAGGTTATGAACGATGCAGCAAATAAACTAAAGCAACTGATAGAAAGCATAGAAGGAATAAATACAGTTGCAGAGAGTAACCTGAGTATTTTTGGCTGAGATCAACAAGCTGTCTGAGAGATGTATTGGGTTGCAGAAACAAATTGTGCTGGATGGATCAGTAGAGAAGGGGAAGCAACTAGAGTTTGCAGTATCTTTCCGTTTGGAGATCTGCAGAGTTTTGCTGAAGAGGATGCAGGCGCTTGAGAGTAGAACATTAGATTTTCTGGACAGTATTATTTCTTTCACTGAGGAAAGAGTGGATGGAGGTATTACTTCATATGTGGCGGATTGTTTCTAACGAGGTGCATGAGTCCCTGGAGGGTTCTCTTCTGATGGTGCAAAAGAGGATTGACAAAGCCACCAAGCCTTTCACGATGAACTCTATCAGTACGGCTGGTGACACTGCAGGCAGACATTGCGAGATTTGGGCCAAGTTTGGAAGAAGTGGAAGCATGCAGTAAAGTGTTGAATGAAGGATTGCTGCAATTCAGGACAGAAAAGGAAGCAGTAGCTAAAACAGATGGAAAGATGCTGAACTATATGTTTTGACAAGTATATCAGATATTAGAAAAAGAAGAAGATGTAGATGTTACAGCTGGCAGGACTTCTTCTATTTCTTTCTTCTTCTATTTTCTATGTTCCCCGGATGATATTGTAAACTTCTAAGTTATTGGTTTTGCAACCATTACTTGAAGTCATGTGGAACCTTTCTATTAAGTTAAGTGATACATGTGTCACTTAAGAAGAAGTTAGTTGAGGATGATTGCCAAATGTCATCTTTACTTGTTGTTCACACTCTTTAGTTCAGTTTGAGTCTTCTGTTTGTACTTTCCCTCCTACAATTATATAAGTAGGAGAAGAACCTACTGGGTTATTCATCGATCAGAATTTGTAAGAAGCGATCTTGTGTTCTAGACTTTGTGCTGAACCCCTGAGGAGCCACTTGTTGCAGAGGAATACAAAGAAGCAGGTTTCCAGAGAACTTTGTGTCACGGCGTACTGTGTTTCTTGCTTTTATATCTTATATCTTTAAAGTAAACTTTGTGTTATTTTAGATCTAGATCTAGAACTACCTTTGCTTTAGAATTCTGTGTGTTCAAATCTATTAAGTTTCTTCTATGTGCATGCAATTAGCTCTGCTATCTACTGATTGGGATGCACATCTTCCTTATTTCTTCTCTGTAATTCCTCTACATTCCTTCTTCTATAAAATACTTCCTTTCTTAAACAGATGCTTACTTGCTGCAGAACTTCTTAGTTATGGTTCATGAACTAAGTTGTTAAAGTTAAAACCCCTGATAGATAAAAACACATTTATATTGACAAATCTGACACGGGACCCTCACCGGTTAAATGAGGGGAGATTTATCTCATGACCTGCCTAGGTTTGATGCTATGCAGAAAATCTAGCCAACATTTTTTGGCGACTCCGCTGGGTAAACAACAATCTTTGCAGATCAAAGCTTTTCTATTGAAGATCAGAGTGTTTTCCATACAAATATCAACCTGGTTGAACGTCCATTCACCCGATCTGTGAAGGCGCAAGGAAAGACTGATCATTTCTTCCGACTGCAGGAGCAATTCAATTTCAATCATCCTCCTCAAGTTAGAAGCCGCAGATCTAGTCTCTCACCAAGAAGGAGAGTACACACCCATCCAGATCCGGATTGTATTCAGCATAATCCGGTGGCTGGAATTATCCATCAAGTCTATCCAAGTTTACCACAAGGTGGAGACGTGCTCAAGCTAACATGGCGCATCAAATTGTACCTGTTCCATGGGGAGCGGTTTTTGGACCTCTCAACTTGGCTCCACCTATGCACGAGCTGCCCAAAGGGTTCCAGAAAGAATTTTCCAAAATTCTTTGGAGATGGAAAGCAAAACCCGGATGATCATTTGGCAGCCTTCTTCATATCTTGTGGTGAGCTTGCAGTGGAGCATGAAGATGTCTCAGTCAGGCTATTCATTGAGACTCTACACAACTTGGCTGGAGAATGGTTCTATCGGCTGGCTCCTGCAGCACCGTAACCAACTGGACGACTATGTGTGAGCAATTTCTGAAAAGATTCAAGCCTGCAGAGGACGCAAGCACGATGATCACCCAACTGGCGTAGTTGAAGAAAGAGCCAAACGAGAACAATGCGGGACTTTATTGCAAAGTTCCAAAGGATTTTGTATAAAATCCCCACTTCTGCTGCATTGAGCGACGAAAATCAAAAGACGTTTTTTATAAAATGCTCTATTGCCTGAAGTTGGATATCAGCTAAGAAGGGCAAGACCTGCGAATTTGCTGGACGCACAAAATGCTGCCGTGGAGGTTGAGGACGACTTGATCATGGCTGGAAAACTCAAACAACTATCTCACAAAGGTGATGGTGATTCTAGTACTTCCGATCCTTTGTTGCAGAGATTGGCTAATGACATGCTGCAGATCAAGAAACAAATCTTCTCAAGCAGGGAATGCACCCCCTTCAAGAATAGCTCCTACCCGGACCTTCAATAATCAAAATCAAAATCAAAATCAAAACAGACTTGCTGCTGCAACCACAGCGTTTGGCAATAGAAGCTTGTTCCAAGGAATAACTTGGAAACTAATGAAGAGGATCTCGACATTGATGAATCATTTGATGATGAAGGACTTTATAGATCCCCGCTGGCGACTCCAATATTGGTTACCTGGACTACGAATCTGATGAGGGCTATTATGAATCTTTTGAAGATTCTGATGGTCACACTTTTGCGGTGTTTACAAGGTCTCAGACACGCCAAAATGCAGAAGCATCCACAAGCGGCCGGAAAGAGAGAGAAGATCCTGGCCCGGATGTTACTATCTTGAAAAGAGGTAGCATTCTTCCTTCTTCATTAGCCACCAAAGGAGAAATATTCAAATTCTTTCAATTCGCAGCAAAGAACCAACACACATCCTGCTGAAGCAAGTCAAGCTTTTGACATAATTGATCACATCAAGAGAAATAAGGTCCAAATGTCAGAAGCTGAGTATTTGAGGGAATTTTCCTGATCAGTTGAATAGATTGGTCAAATATGTGCAAAGTAATGGTCCCTAGCCCAACGAACAATAATCCACGGGGTATCTTGTCAAGTCCAAAGATTACCTCCACCATCAAATAATGTATGCTGCAAGTTCTTCTCCTTCCACCCCTTCTCCTGCTACATCGGAAAGGATTGAGCCATTCTATGTGTCGTTGCTCATCAATGGACACAAGCTAAGCAATTGCATCCTGGATTCTGGAGCTTCCGACAACGTCATGCCTGCCAAAGTTGCCGATGCCTTTGGTCTTACATTGACAAAAAACCATTGGAAGATGTTATTCCATGGAAAGGAAAGTCACTCTTGTGGGGCAAATCAAAGATGCGCAGGCAGTACTTGCTTCCTTCCCAGACAAAAGACTGAAAATGACTATCCTTGTAGCAGACATTCCAGTCTCTTATGGCATGCTTTTGAGTAGAAATTTTTGCAAGGAGCTGGGTGGAGAAATGAAGATGGATTGGTCTTGTGTGCACATACCAATCAAAGGAGTAAATCAGAAGCTGGAACCTGAGAAGAAATCCAAGTACACAGTATCAAAATCTGAAGATCCTAGATCTCAGATCTTGTTTCAGGAATCGGATCACGGAGTCTATTACCTAGAAATGGATAAAGAAGAAATTCACAACTGGTGATTCGAGAATCACATCAAATTGATAACAAGATTTGGACTCTGGAATTTGATGGTAGCTGCTATTCATTTGGATCCGATGCAGGCGTTGTTCTTATCTCTCCTGAAGGGAAAGTGCATGCGCACTCCTTCAAATTGATGTTCGAAAATACTAACAATACGGCTGAGTATGAAGCATTGTTGTTAGGCATGGAGCAGGTGAGAACAATGGGAATCAAATTATTACATGCAAGAGGAGATGCTGAGTTGATTGTGAAGCAAATAAGGGGCCTCTACCCAAGTCAAAAAAGACAAACTGCGGCAATACAGAGATCGGGTTCTACTCTGTTATCTTGGATTTTTCAGCTTTCTCGGTATCTTACATTCCGAGAGAACAAAATTCAAGAGCTGATTCGCTTGCAGTTACTGCAGCCTTGTTGAATCCGGATCAGCCCCCTGCATTCTTTAGACAGGGAGATTACAAGGTGGAAATGGTTTTTCGCCCAAAGGTTCCTGACAACGTCCAGCAATGGCAGGTTTTCAACGATGATACACAGATTGCTGCATTTCTCCAACAGAAAGATAACTTTGAAGAAATCTACTATGAGGGAAGCAATTCACCTCCTAGGCAGACCACTGTCGGAGAAATGGATGCTGACGTCTCAGGAGGTCAGGAGATTATCCAACTAAAGGGAAATAAAATTCCCAAAGGCTTGGTATCTCTTGAGGAAATGTTTGATAAGCATGATCAGATGCTTAAGAAAAATGAAGAAAATGAGGAAGGCTCTTCCTCAGACACACAATTACTAAATTTGGGAGCCAGCAATGATCCCAAATTAGTAAATCTGGGTAAGTGTTGTTCGGAAGCTGAAAAGGAAGCTTTCACTAAGCTTCTTAAGAAATACATGGATATTTTTGCCTGGTCCTATCAGGATCTAAAAACATATCAGCCTGCGGAAGTTCAACACTACATCCCACTTAAATCAGAACAAAAGCCTTTCAAGCAAAAGCTACGGCGGCACAATCCTACCATTTCAGGAACCATCTTTGCAGAAATCCAGAAGTTGTTAGATGCAAAGATTATCTATCCCATACACCATTCGGAGTGGTTGGCCAACATAGTCCCTGTAAGAAAGAAAAGTGGTGAGATTAGGTTGTGCGTGGATTTCCGCAACCTTAATCAAGCTTCATTGAAGGATAACTACCCTATCCCCATCATGGATCACACTTTGCAGGTGGTCACTGGATCTGAGATGCTTTCCATGCTTGACGGCTTCTCAGGATACAATCAAGTCAAGGTGGCTGAGGAAGATCAATACAAAACGGCGTTCATCACACCTTGGGGAACCTTCACATACCAGAAGATGTCGTTCGGACCTGATTAATGCTGGTGCTACATTTCAAAGAGCTATGGATCTAGCCTTTGCTCATCTCAAAGATATAAGCATAGTTGTATACCTGGATGATTTGACAGTCTTTTCCAAAGATAGAAGCACACATATTTCAAACTTAGAAGAGGTCTTCATACAATGCCGCAAGCATGGTATTTCTTTGAATCCTAAGAAATCTATCTTTGCTGTAACCGAAGGAAAGCTGCTTGGGCACATTGTTTCCAAAGAAGGAACAAAGATAGATCCAGAGCGTGTCAAATCCATTCAGACATTACCTTTGCCCACATCCAAAAAAGGAGTTCACTCTTTCTTTGGAAAAGTGAATTTTCTCAGAAGATTCATTCCTGACTTTGCTGAGCTAACCCGTCATATTTCGAATATGATGAAGAAGACACAAGATTTTAAATGGAGCAGCGAAGGGAAGGAAGCTTTCGAGAAAATCAAAGAGGCCCTGTCTAAAGCTCTAGTCTTGGTTTCACCTGACTTCAGTAGAGAATTTATTCTTTATTGTTATTCTTCTGAACATACCATGTCAGCAATTCTTATGCAGAAGAATCAAGAGGATGCAGAAGCTCCTATTGCTTTCATGAGCACGCCCCTTAAAGCCTATGAGTTGAAATACACTCCAATGGAAAAGCACGCATATGCAGTAGTGAAGGCATGCAAGGCATTCAAGTATTATATTCTTTCCTCGCACACTGTGGTTTTGGTTCCAGATACTGCAGTTAAATCTATCCTTACTCAGCAAGAGTTAGGATTATTGAGAGGCTCATGGGTGACAAAAGTTCAAGAATATGACCTGGACATTAAACCAACAAAGCTAGTTCGAGGAAGAGGTTTGTGTGAACTAATGATAGAAATAAAAGCATCAGTACCTGAAGCAGATCAAGATGGGGTAGATGAAGATTTACCTGCGGTACTGTTTATAGATCTGGTAGAGGAGTGGTACAGTAACATTGCTTACTTTCTAACGTATGGAGAATGCCCAGATCAACTTTCCAGAAAAGAGAAATGAACAATCAAGCTTAAATCCAAAGATTTTTTTCTTTGGGATAATGGTTTGTACAAAAGGGGAATTGATGGTGTATTTCTCAGATGCGTGGATAAAGCTCAATAGGATCAGCTACTACAACAGTTTCATGACATGGCTTGCGGTGGTCATTTCTCAGCCCGAGTCACTGCACACAAGATCCTTAGAGCAAGGTATTACTGGCCCACCCTTTTTCAAGATACTGCAGAATGGGTAGCTAAGTGTCAAGCATGCCAACATTTTGTTGGGCATGTGAAATTGCCTGCATTACCTCTAAAACCCATTGTGATTGAAGAACCTTTTCAACAGTGGGGTATGGATTTTATTGGAATGCTTAACCCGGCTTCCAGCGCCGGTCATCATTACATTCTAACAGCTACTGATTATTTCAGTAAGTGGGTAGAGGCTATTCCTGTGAAGAATGCCACTTCCGCCGAAGTGTGTAATTTTATAAAAGAAAATATTATTGTCAGGTTTGGCGTACCCAGCAAAATTGTAGCAGAAAACTCTCCGAATCTTTCTTCTGAGGAGTTAGTGGAATTCTGCTACACTTATGGGATTCAACTTGTTCATTCCTCAAACTACTATCCACAAGGGAATGGTCAAGCTGAATCTAGTAATAAGAACTTGGTAACTATCGTGCGCAAGCTTGTGACAGAAAATCAAAGGACTTGGCATAAAAAGTTGTTTGATACATTATGGGCCGATAGGATCACACCAAAGAGGGCGATAGGCATGTCCCCATTTCAGCTTCTATATGGTAGAGATACAGAGCTGCCTCTCACCTTGGAATCGCCTGCCCTACGACTTTCTAAAGCCCTGGAGGATTCCACATTCACGGATGCTATAGATAAAAGAATCATGTACCTGACTGAACTGAGGGAAGTACAAAATCAAGTTGCAGATAGGTTGACAGAGCATCAGAGGAAGGTGAAAGTCATCTTCGATAAAAGAGCCAGGGAAATAAAGTTTGAAGTTAATGACTGGGTCCTTTTATGGGACAAAAGAAGAGAAAAAAAAGGCATGCATGGAAAGTTTGATTCACTATGGAAAGGGCCTTTTGTGATCAAAAAGATCGCCGGAGCGGATAGCTTCATTCTTGCTCATCAGGATGGAGTTGAATTGCCGTTGCCTTTCAATGGGCAACACTTGAAGCTGTTCCGAACATGAGAAGCAGGGTAAAACCTGTATGTACATAAATAAAACCTTTGTTTGTTTTTCCTTGTTTTGTCTTGTTTTGGTGTTGTGTTGTGTTGTGTTTGTCTGCCTGACCCTGTGCCCAAAAGACAAGATACGAAACCAGAGATGCTGGGATCTCATCTTTTCCCTTTTCCATTCTGTCAAGAGAAAAAGATGTCCTCAGACGGAGCCAACTGGTGTCACTCAGATTTCACCCCGAAATCTGTGACTACCCAATTCGAATTTTTTTCATATTTTTAAAATAGTGGGTCATTTGTTATTTTTATTGCCTGAAAGTTCCTGTATTGCATCAAGATAATCCCAAAGAGCCATATTAGCCCTTTTCGCCAAATACCCAGATGCCCAAAATTGTTTTATTCTGTCGTCGGGATTTGTCTGCGGGAAATTTGTATTTAATTATTTTGAGCCCCGTATGAGGCTATTTGCACTCTGTTTCAACTCTGTTATAAGAGAATATGTTATTATTCCTATATACCAGAAGGATTTTAACTTATTTTAAGTTTTGGGCTTTATTTGTAACTTTTGGCAATTTTTCGTGTTTTTGTGGTGTCCCGTTCTGTTTTCTGTAAAATTTCTCTGGAACAACTCCTTCGCCGGGTAAGCACGATTTTTGGCCTGGAGCAGCTGGAAAACATACACGCACATTTTGCCTGGAGGAAGTCATCATCGGAGGTCTGGATCACTGGGAAAAAGCGAAGTCGTGCACAGAAAAGCCCCTGCGGGGATGGGCGCATTTTTGGAAAACAAAGGATTTAAGTTGCGATGGGAAAAATATAAGCCACAGGTAGGATGGGAATTGTATACCTGCCTGGCAGGGTACTTTTTCCCGTGTTATAAAAGTCACTTAAGCTGCAGTGGGAAAAATAGAGGCTGCAGGCAGGTGGGAATTTATTGCCTTCCTTGCAGGGTAAAAATTCCCATGATATAATAAAAGGAAAGTGACTTAAGTGAAATCATGGGATTTTAGTGCCTGCCTTGCAGGGTAAAGAATCCCATTGCAAAAGTCAAATCACTTAAGTGGATCATGGGATTTTGGTGCCTGCCTGGCAGGGTAAAGAATCCCATTATGAAAAAATTCTTAAAAATAGAATTACATGTGCAAAAAAGTGCGCCCCCTTTGGTGATGGATTAAAGTGATTAAATTGATTATTTTTAATAATCTTTCTCCTTGGAAAAAGTGCGCCCAAGCTTGAGGAGGTCAAAAAGTCAAAGGAAGAATAAAAGAAAGGAATTAAATTAATTAAATTTAATTTATTTAGTGGCTGCCCCTCTCCTTGGAAAAAGTGCGCCCCATTTAGGAGTTATTTAATGATTTTAAATGCATTAAATCATTAAATTAATTTCTATTTTCAGTGGCTATGGTCAAAGCACACTGTGAGGCTAAAGTTAAGTGCTGTGTGAAGGATTAAATTGGATTAATTTAATTTATTGGATGGTTGTCCTTAAACATGCAATTTTTAAAAGAGAAAAGCATGATTTTTAATTAATTAATTGCCTTTAATTGTTAGGGCAATTATTAATTATAGAATTGTGAAGGTTATATAAGCATGGGCAGCCATATGGATGAATTATTCAACACACAGGTAAAGAATTGCAGCTAGGAGAAAAATTGCGCCCCCATTAGAGGAAGGATTTTGCACAGACAAAGTGCTAACAAAGGCTAAAAGCTTCCAGATTTGGCGCATGCTTTAGAGAAGGTTGATCTTCGTCGGCATAGTTGTTTTCACAGGTGTAACAGGAGCTCAGGTGTTGATTGAAAGGATTCATGCTCTCTTTATGTGCAAATTAAATACCAATTTTTGGGGCAGCAGGCTTGAAAAGTGCAGATTTTTATAATTTAAATTCACTATTCATGCTCCAGTGGCCATTTTTGTCTGAATGAATTGCAGGAACTCATTACAGGTGCTTTATAAAAGAAAAGAAGTATTTATCAATGTCCAATACATTGCAAATATCCTCCGAATTTGAAGAATTGTCTAGATCTGCACCAGTATTGAAGAAATCCGGCCAAATTAGAAGAAAAAGAATTATTCAGACAAAGATTGATAAAGCCATGGCAAAAGGAGATGAAAAAGAGAGCACGATGGATTCATGCATTGCTTCTAAACTTTCAGACATAGGAGACACGGATCTAGGCCCAGAACCTCTTTCTGATTTGATTGACAGATCCAGAGCTAGAAAGACTTCACTCATGTGTGCGGTCAAAAGTAATGGAATTATTCGAGCTACGGCTTTCCCATGTACAACCCAATTTCCAGAGTTTGTGATGGAGTGTGCTAGATCTTATCATCCTTCATCCAGATCAGTGCGTGATGTAGCGGGAAAGACAATAATTCGTTTGGATGCAGAATTATTCGATTATTGTTTGAAGATTCCAGTACGAAAGGTGGTGACTTCTATTAGCATTCAGGATGCTGACAGTAGGTGGGAAAAGCATAGAGCTGACTATGTGAGCATCATGAATAGCCGGTTCATGAAGAAGCCTAGATCCCCTTCCAAGTTCCCGAGAACTCTTCCACGATCCAATTTGGTGCAGGAGGCGGATGATATTGTCAAATTGCTATGCAGGTTGAATGGTGAAGCGAATGCCTACACTTTCCAGACATGGATGTATGCTTTCATCAGGACCATTGAAATCAACAAGGTTGATTCTATAATCAGTTGGTCAGAAATTATTAGCAGCAACATCGGTGAGCAACTACGGAACGTAAAGCGTACCTTCAGCTTCAAGATGACTTCATACTTGGTATATGCTGCAGCTTCACAGGGTGTCTTTTCCAAGCTGGATAGATGTGGTATTCTTTCCAAGGATCCCATTTTCAAGTGCTACCCACAGCTTACTGCACCTGCGTGCGAGAAGGACTTCAAAGTGATCAACGATGGTTTCTTCTACGATTTCATCTGCAGGTTAGACAAAGACTTGAAGACTCACAACGTAAGCAAGGAAGCATGGGAAGTAGTGCCAAGATTGGCAGTGTATTCATCCAGTTTGCATATTTCACATACCTCAGGGTTACGAGCTTTTCAGGTGAACCAACAAAGATGCCAAGGTACCCGAGTGACAGATTGATTGCCATGGAGCTAAGCAGGCAACTTGTGGAGTTACACGACCTTCAGTCGAAGCGGCACAAGTCTACGGGCTTCTTCCCACTCACTGTGGGATATTACAGTTGCATCAGCATTCACAGAGCTCGAGGAATGGAAGCACAAATGTTGTCCGAGTATGAGCAAGAGTTCTTCCCTGCACAGCTCAATTTCGATCCATTTGGAATAGCCAGGAAGACAATCTCCCAGGAGTACGCACATGTGCCTTCGTTAGAAGATTTCTGGATGAAGTGCAGAAGTGAGTACGAGGTCAGAAAGAGAGATTTCAGCAGGCTGTCGGCAAAGCAAGTATTTGACTTTGGACTAGCGCGGATCCCTACGGATCTTAAAGATGATGGGAACGTGGTACTTGACACTTACCATCAAATGGAAGGAGATAAAGCTCTACTGCAGGATAGCAATGGCGGCTGCAGCACAATAGAAGAAAGATCTGGAGCTGTGTTGGTGAGTACTTCGAGCTGGTTGTTAATGAAGGGATACTGCCTTGATGAAGTATTGATGAACCAAATCACAGGCAACTTCGGCACAGGAGATTCCCTCAAGCGAAAGCATGAAGGAGAGAGCAGCAAAAGGTCCGAGAAGTTGAAAGTACGCAGAAGATCTCAAGAGAAAGAGAAGACCACTTCAGGGACCATAGCTTTGACTTCGACTTCTCTAGTACGTAGTGGATGACCAACTATTGCACCACAGCAGCAGGATGCTTCCATGCCTTCATTAAAACCAGCAACGTTCATCTTCTCTCCGTAGCCACTTCATTCAGCACCCGTTCCAGAGGAGATGTTGAAGCTGCAGATGACGGAGTTCGAAAGAGCTTTGTCCTTGGATGTTTCAGAGGATGGCAGCCATGATACTGTGGCACTTTTTGATGGAGAGGATGCAGAGAGGGAAATGGTAGTGCACTCAGCAACTTCTCACTCTCCGAGAAGTAATTTCTCGGAATGGTTAGCTTTGCAGTTGGTTCCGGAAGCAAGAGTGGAGATGAACTTAGAGGAACATGACTTGCAGCTACTTCAGGATCTGAGCAGAAGAGACAGAAGGCCTAAAGTTGCTAAAGCAACTTCTAGGTTGATCATCGAGGATTCAGGAGAGAAGTTTGCTGAGATATTAATCCCGGCGGAAGGAAAGGTAGAAGAGGAACTCACGGTAGAAGATGTGACGGTGACCAAAATACCACTCGGTCAAGCTACCACTGAAGGATTGAAGTAGGACACGCAGACGTTCCTGGATGCTTTGTTCCTTAGGCTTGACAGTGAAAAGGTGGAGAAAGAAGAGCTGCAAAAGAAAATATCTCAATTATGTGAGATCATAGCCAAGGTTGCTAAACCTTCCGTTCAGCCCATTTCAGTGCAGGTGAGTGATCATCTTATGTAGGAAATGGAAGATGCAAGCAATCAAGTAAAGGCTATTTACGAATGGAAGGATCTGATTATTCGTCAAGCTTCTGTGCAACTTGGGGAAGTGCCAGCCCGCCTAAAGGTTATGAACGATGCAGCAAATCAACTAAAGCAACTGATAGAAAGCATAGAAGGAATAAATACAGTTGCAGAGAGTAACCTGAGTATTTTGGCCGAGATCAACAAGCTTCCGGGGATGTATTGGTTGCAGAACAAACTGTGCCTGATGGATCAGTCGAGAAGGGGAAGCAGCTAGAGTTTGCAGTATCTTTCCGTTTGGAGATCTGCAGAGTTTTGCTGAAGAGGATGCAGGCGCTTGAGAGTAGAACATCAGATTTGCCGGACAGTATTATTTCTTTCACTGAGGAAAGAGTGGATGGAGGTATTACTTCATACGTGCGGATTGTTTCTAACGAGGTGCATGATTCCCTGGAGGGTTCTCTTTTGATGGTGCAAAAGAGGATTGACAAAGCCACCAAGACTTTCACGATGAACTCTATCAGTAGGCTGGTGACACTGCAGGTAGACATTGCGAGATGTGGGCCAAGTTTGGAAGAAGTGGAAGCATGCAGCAAAGTGTTGAATGAAGGATTGCTGCAATTCAGAATAGAAAAGGAAGCAGTAGCTAAAACAGATGGAAAGATGTTGAACTATATGTTCGACAAGTATATCAGATATCAGAACAAGAAGAAGATGTAGATGTTACAACTGGCATGACTTCTTCTATTTCTTTCTTCTTCTACTTTCTATGTTCCCGGATGAAATTGTAAACTTCTAAGTTATTGGTTTTGCAGCCATTACTTGAAGTCATGTGGAACCTTTCTATTAGTTAAGTGATACATGTGTTACTTAAGAAGAAGTTAGTTGAGAATGATTGCCAAATGTCATCTTTACTTGTTGTTCATACTTTAGTTCAGTTTGAGTCTTCTATTCGTACTTTCCCTCCTACATTCTATAAGTAGGAGAAGAACCTACGGGTTAATCATCGATCAAAATTTGTAAGAAGCAATCTTGTGTTCTAGACTTTGTGCTGAACCCCTAAGAGCCACTTGTTGTAGAGGAATACAAAGAAGCAGGTTTCCAGAGAACTTTGTGTCACGGCGTACTGTGTTTCTTGCTTTTAAATCTTAGATCTTTAAAGTAAACTTTGTGTTATTTTAGATCTGGATCTAGAACTGCCTTTGCTTTATAATTCTTTGTGTTCAAATCTATTAAGTTTCTTCTATGTGCATGCAATTAGCTCTGCTATCTACTAATTGGGATGCACATCTTCCTTACTTCTTCTATGTATTTCCTTTCATTCCTTCTTCTATAAAATACTTCCTTTCTTAAACAGCTACTTACTTGCTGCAGAACTACTTAGTTATGGTTCATTAACTAAGTGGTTAAAGTAAAACCCCTGATAGATAATAACACATTTTTATTGACAAATCTGACATGGGAGCCTCACCGGTTAAATGAGGGAGATTTATCTCATGATTGCCTAGGTTTGATGCTACGCAGAAAATCTAGCCAACACTGGAGAAGAATGGAAGCCATTCTGCATTAAAACTGGTGATTAAATATCAGTTCTACTCCTTTTCTCGTGCTTAAGGAGCTTTTCATTTTTCTCCCACTTTATTCCACCAAAAAACAAAATTGAAGATTCCATCATGTAGAGGACTTCAATATCTTTCCAATGACACCAATAACACAAAAGCTTGAGCTCTGGATCAAAAGTTATGCTCCTCTAAAGATTTAGGGTAAAATTGGTAAAATTAGGGCAAAAAATGGGTTTGCAGGCCGAAATTTGAATTTTTTCCTTTTTTTGGAAAATTTTCCCAAAAACCTTCGTGTCTCCACCACTTCACTGCCACATGGCATCTTCCCATTTGTTGATGAAACGCGGGCTCAAACCTCACATTTTCTTCAATTTTTTGCCTTGAGAAAATTTCCCAAAAAGGGTTTGCGCTCCACCGCTCCACTACCATGTGGCACCGCTCCACTACCACGTGGCACCTTCTGGTTCGCCAATGGGAATGTGGGCTCATCCTTGTCTTTTACCCTTTTTGTCTCTTTGATTTTTATTTTTTCCAAATAGCTCTTCGCCTTTGCCAACTCACCACTCTAGGACACAGGGTGCCTTCACATTGCTCGGTGGGCCCATGCACCAAAATTTTGCTTTGCGCCTTCGCCAACTCCCTTGGAAATTTTTTTAACTGACCTCCACCGACCAGACCTCCTCCACCATGTGGCACCTTCCCATTGGTCGTAGGCCTATCAAGGGAAAATTTCCCCAAAAAACTTCGTCGAGCCATAACTTGAAAATTACAAGGTGTTAGGAGGAAAATTTTGCCTTTCTAGAAAGTGGGAGGAAAATTTTTCCTTTCTGGAAAGTGGGAGGAAAATCCTATTTGATGAAGCCATTTCCAAAAAAAATTGAGTGCCTAAAATGTGTAGAAATCTGACTGAGGCACAAGGAAGGGAATAAATGAAGACAAGTTAGCCAAAATGAGTAGGGGGCTTATTTTGGATAACAATTTTGGCGACTCAGAGGGGTCATCTGCATGCTAGATGGAGTGACCAGCTTCCTTAAGCAATCCATTACATAATGGAGTCATGAACTTAACTACTTGTTACTCTTAACTCATTAGAAAATCCCTAGAATGAAGATTGTGAGAATAGAACATTGCTTGATCTGGAACATGACCTACAAAAGATGCATCTTTGGAACAACAACGCCTATGCCAAAGTACTTAGGGAAATATAAATCTAAACTACAACAAAACAATGTGCATAGGCACTTGGAAGAATAAAAATCTAAGCTAATATGTACAAGGTGAGAAGTTTCCCTTCTAGTAACAATGCTTTAGATGGATTCCATTAACTAGAATCTGTAGTTCTTCACCATCCAATGTAGACAATTGGAAGGCATTGTTGTTTTTGCATTTTGTAACTATGTAGGGGCCACTCCAAATGACATCAAACTTTGAATGTCTTCCTGTATTTTCTCAATCTACATCTCATTTCAACACTAATTCTCCAACTCAGAAGGTTGTTGCCTTAGTATTCCTTTCAAATCTTCTCTTGATCAAATGTTGGTCCTTCTCCATTGTTTGGGCTGCAAGCTCTCTGATTTCTTGGAGTTCCATCAATTCTGCATATCTAACCTCCATGGGTTCAAACTCCAAAAATTCCAATTGCTTCATGAGTTCCAATGTTGGCAACTCAAGTGACATAGGCAAAATTGCCTCTCTCCTATAAACAAGTCTGAATGGAGAGTTATCTATAGATCTCTTGGGAGTTATCCTATCATCCCATAAGGCTTATTTGAGTTTAGTGTGCCAAATCCTCTGATTTTCATCAAGAGTCCTCTTGATGATCCTTAGTAGATTTTTGTTTGTGGACTCAGCTTGGCCATTACCTTGAGGGTAATAATTTGATGAAGTGCTCAAATAGATCCCATTTCTAACAGCCCATTTAGTGATCCTTGATCCTATGAATGCCAATGCATTATCTGATATTATAGTGGTAGGTATGCCAAATCTGGTTGCTATCCTCTCATAGAAGTCTAGAATGCTAGATTCATTTACCTCTTTAAGTGCCACCTTCTCAATCCATTTTGTGAAGTAGTCTATTGCTGTTAGAATCCACTTGTGTCATTGGCTTGAGTTTCTTTTAATGACTCCAATGAATTCCAAAACCCATTGCATGAATGGTTGTTCAACTAAGATTGGGTGCAATGGAAGTGCTGCTAATCTCTCCTTGCCTGTGAAGAATGAACAATTCTTGCACCTCTTGATCCATGCATAAAAATCACTAAACACTTTGGGCCAATAATATCCAGCCTTCATAATCTTGAGATCTGTCACCCTTGGAGAAAAATGACCTCTAGCTGATCCACCATAGAATTCTTCTAACATTTTCTCAATCTGATTTGTCCCAATGTATCTCAGCAGCACTCCATGGATATCTCTTTTAAACAAAATGCCATCAACAAGTGCATATGGAATAGCCTGCAATCTAAAGTGTCTTCTTTTGGCTTTGTTCATCTCTTGAGGACATAGACCCGTTTGTAAGAAGTGTATTATGTCTTGGGTCTAGCAAGGAGTGAGCTCACCACCATTTTCCTTTTGAAAATCTCCTTGTTCTTGGCTGATTTGCAGCACCAAAACCATATCCTTCTCTTCACTTGCTTCAATTGGTTGACTCAATGCCAATTGCTTGCACAATCCTTTCCCTTAAACCAACTTGGTGACTTTGATCTCAATGTCATACTCTATGACACGAGTGATCCACCCTACACATTTTTCATTTATATCTTTGTTGAGGAGGAAGTCTTTAACTCCCACATGAGAAACTAGCAGTTGAACCTTGTTGTTTGAAACTAGATGCTTAAATTTCTTCAAGCTTCTAATCACTCCAGGAACATGCTTCTCAATGAAAGTATACCTTATTTTAGTCTTCCAAGCTCTGGCTAAAGAAGGAAATCGACTGCTCTACATTTTCCTTATTCTGTTGTACTAAAATTGCAGAAATTGTATCATCACTGCCAAATGCATAAAGGATGAAGTCTTTGGAGAAATTTGGGTTAATGAGAGTTGGAGCCTGTGAGATAGCTTATTTGATTGCCTCAAAACTTTCCTTACCTTCAGCTGTCCATTTGAATGCCATACTCTTCTTCAACATCATGGTTATTGGCTTGACAAGGGCTGCAAAGTTTGGAACAAACCTTCGAACAAAATTGAATATTCCCAAGAAAATTTGAAGAGCCTTCTTATGCCTTAGCAATGGTAGTGCTCTTATTGCTTCAAACCTCTCTGGATCAATTGCTAACCCTTCTTTGGAAATAATGTGGCCTAGGAGCTTGCCTTCATAAGCCAGAAAAATGCATTTTTTGGGATTCAAGGATATCCCAAATCTTCTACACCTTTGGAACACTTGTCTCAGATGAAAGAGATGATTTGCTGCATTTTTAGAAAACACAGTAATATCATCTAGGTATATCAGCACTATTTTTTTAATCAATCCCTTAAACGCCATATCCATTGCCCTTTGGAAAGTAGCTCCGGCGTTGGACAACCCAAATGGCATTTTTCTATATGCACAGGTTCCCCACATGGTAGTGAAGGCTATTTTGAATTGATCATCTTCCTTTACCATGATCTGATTATACCATGAATAACCATCTAGCAATGAAAACCTTTTAAAGCCAGCAATAACTTGTAAA
Source organism: Taxus chinensis (assembly GCA_019776745.2). Classification (NCBI taxonomy): domain Eukaryota; kingdom Viridiplantae; phylum Streptophyta; class Pinopsida; order Cupressales; family Taxaceae; genus Taxus; species Taxus chinensis. The sequence continues at coordinate 885,236,185 of CM034151.1, forward strand.
ATTTGCTCCATAGAAGGAAGTGGGTAGTGATCCTTGAGAGATGCTTTGTTCAAATCTCTAAAGTCCACACACAACCTAATTTCTCCACTTTTCTTTCTAACTGGAACTAAGTTTGTAACTCAGTTGGAATGCTTGATGGGGAATATGATACTTGCCTCTATTAATTTATTCAATTCCTTCTTCATGAGAGGCTCAATGTATGGGTTGACCGGTCTCTGTTTTTACCTCATGGGCTTAGCACTTGAATCTAGTTCAATTGTGTGTTGAGCTAGCTTGGGATTGAAACATCTCAAGTCTTCATAGCTCCAAGAAAATACACCCAGGAACTCTTGGAAAAGTTTCATGAACTCATACCTTTCTTGCTCGGTTGCCACTTTACCAGTTTGAAGTGATTTACCTTCTCCAACTGAGATGGGATCTGAATCTTCTCTCCTAACTTGGATGTTTTCTTTCTCTTTCCTAAATTGATCATTAGGATTAAAAATAGACTCTAAGGTCACAAGTCCCTTTTGAAGTTTTTTGGTCCTCAGCTGTACCACCTAATCACCATACTGTTGTTCCAAATTTTCTTGATTTTTTCCTGAGAACTCAGCTTCTTCTTGGAAGAAATTTATGATTTGTTGGTCACTCTCAAACACCTGCCAACTTGCATTGTTTTCTAGCACTGATGGTCTCACAATCACATGGATGTTTGGCTACATTTTGTCTCTTTTGATGCTCTCCACAACATAAAAAATTTCTCTAACTGCCGCAAGCCTATCAGCAGCTTGGTTCTCTTTCCTAGGGATGGAGTTGATGGCAAATCCCTCAAAATCCTCAATGAGTTCCCACACTCTATTCTTATAACTCTTGACTAGGTAATTCTTGGCTGCATGTTGTCCTTTAACTTGATTAACAATAAGCTCACTATCACCAAAGACTTGTAATTTCTTGATGCCTCTCTTCCTTGAACAATGTAACCCATGTATCAAAGCTTCATATTCAGCAATGTTGTTAGAACATGCAAACTGAAATCTAAAAGATGAATAATACTTAATGCCTTGAGGTGAAACAAGCATATCTCCCCCTCCTGTGTCTTGTCTACTTCTTGATCCATCAAAGAAAAACTGCCATACCTCATTGTCATCCTTTTGGTCTGGCTTGGTGATGCTAGGAATAGGCTTATTTTCTTCATGCATGTAATAGACTCCTAGTTCAGATTCCTCTATTTCTTTGTAGGGATCAAAAGCATGTATCTTGCTTGCCCATTCATCAAGAGTCAAATCGGGAATGCTTCCAATTTTGGTGTCAGCTTCATGTGTGCTTGGATAGTCTTCATGATCAAATGTTGAACAATTGGTATTAATTGGGCTTGGAGTATGGGGCTCAATGTGAAAGTTTGCAATAGGTTCGGACCTGATTGTGGCCTTAAATCCATACCTTGTCCTAAAAAAATGTGTGAAAAATTAACAGATAGGTAGCCTCCAATTCTAGCTATGAAATCCCTTGATAAACATATGACAAAGAGTGGTGGAAAATCTATCACTGGCACATCTTGCAAAACAGTGACATTGGGGCATGCATGCAAAGTAAGGCTTAAATATTTAATTACGTCAACTGTTTTTATTGATGTCCCATATAATTGCACCACCCCCTTGGATATGACTTCATATTGGAGGCCCAACTGATCATCTATTTTCTTGGGCATCACAAAACTACTTGCCCTAGAACCAATCATGCAATTATGTACTAGTTTATCCCCAATGATAAATGAAATAGAGAATGGAGGGGGCTTCAAAAATTTACCTTTCTATCCTCCAAGCTTCCCCTCAGGATGAGTAGCATTTGTGAGTACCTTTTCTTGCATATGAGCTATCTGATTTGACACTGACCAATTCTTCATGGTAGCTTGTAGTAGATCCCTTTGGCCTGGGATGGATAGTGACTCCCACATAGATATGTTCACATTTCTCTTCTTCATTTGTTCAATGATGCTACATGGGGTTGAAACATCCCTTTTCGGCCCCTTAGTCTGCACATTATTCTCTTGTACATGGGTTCCAACGACCGGTATTTGAGCTGGTCTAGAAGGTGGCTTGGGCTATCCTTGCACATTTGGAACTACATTTTGCTTGCCAACACCTTGTGGAGTGATGGAAGGTTGTGGATCACCTGGGGCTAATGACTTCCCTTCACCAATGTTCCTCTTCTTTGACCGTGTGTTAGTTACCACACTCTGAGCAAGTGTTTCATTCACACCACAAAAATCTTCAGCTTTCCAATTCACAAGTGTAGTCTTATTTGGAGTTGTATGTTGCTAAGATGTTCCTTGTTGTTGGTTTGTTTCTTGATTCACCTCACTTTCTACCCCAGTTGTTGTCACCATCAAAGCTTGGTTCAAAGCACCATTAAAGCACATAGATTTTTTGTGAGGTTCACTACATGGGAAACACCAGGCATACTCTTGAGCTACATTATTTTACACTTGCACTAAGGCTTTAGAGGTGGATGCATCATTGGGGTTATAAGGCTAAAATGTTCTATTGGCAGGAGGTCTTACTTGATTTTGATTTGTAGTTGGATTGGGTGGCCTATTAGGATAATATGGTTGTCTATTAGGCTGAGTTTGAGACTGATAAGAAGGCCTAAAACTTTGGGCTTGTAGCCTCTTGAGTGTAACTAGCTCATTGCCCAGATTTTGTAATTGTTTCATAACTTCTTGAAGCTCATTTGAGGCACTAGAGGATGAAGTAGAGGTTTCATTTGAACTCTGATTTCTAGGAGTGGGAATAGGAGCTAAATGAGGTGCTTGACTAGTGCTTGGGATTTCCAAGTCTTGATATAAGGGCATAAGAGGCCTGGGTGCAAGTTTACCAACTTGGATCAAACAATTCTCAGCCCTAATGGCGATGTTATAAGCTACAAGTACAGTTGCACCTCCCATGGATTGTATCAACATAGAAATGTCAGAATTTAAAGCCTTGAGAAAGTATAATAAAGCACCTTGAGTTCTTGGCCTCACTATCACTGGGATTCTATCCCATGTCCTTTGAAATCTGAAATTGAAGTCTGTTAGCTACTCATTGGGAGCTCTCTTGATAGTTATCAATTGCTCCAATAGAGACAAATTGTCCCCCTTTTCTCCAAATTGGTTATGGAGGGCTATGAACAACTGGTTCCAATTTTGAATAGAGCCTACCTCAAGGCTCCTGAACCATTACAATGCTTTCCCTTTAAAAGAGGATTCCATCAATTTGACAAAAATTTACATCTCAATAATCTCATGGATTGCACAAACATTAGCAATGTCTTTGACATGATCACCAGGAGTGGTCTTATTTTCCCCAGTAAAGTATGGGATATTCTTTAATGTTACAATTGGAACTGCGTTTTGTGCATTGAGAGAAAGTGGGCTACTTCTAGCAAAGTTGACATAAGGATTGGGTTGTGCCATTATGATTTCCCTGAGAACCCTTGTTGATTGGGTGAAAGGTCTACTAGGTGAAGGAGTTGATAGAGTTCTATTTAGTGGAGATGGAGACCTTTAAATCCTTCTTCCCCTCTCTCTTCTTTCCGGGGATAATTGCAGATACTTAGATAATCCCTCTTATATGGCCCTTGACCTTGTTTGGATCCTTCTCATGAATATTTGAGCTTAGATTCCTAAAACCAACATATTCTATCCCTTTAGAGTCGCCATATGTGCAAATCAGGGCTCTTTTAAGAAAAAAAATTACAAAAATTGCACATCAACTTTGTTTTAGTGAAGACGAAGACCTCTAAGGTCCCACTGAGTGTGCCAAAACTATCAGTGCAAATCTACAACACCCCCTAAATGACCTTCAGATCTGCAGTCTAGAATTGGGTCATTTAGTGTGATTACACAACATTGAGTTTTCTCCAAGGTGTGGGACATTGCAGGGTGAGAAAAAATCTCCAGATTGAAGCTGGTTCTTACTCCTCTATTTAGGTGTATGCATGAATTTGCAGAGGTTCAATATGGATTCCTATTCTAAATCCCAAGGAGGCATATTTAAGAGATGCAAATGGAAATAAAACTAAGTAAAAATGGTGATACACCAAAGGAGTGATGAACTTCTATCTTAAAAATAAACACAAATCATAGAAATGTAACACCAATCATGCATCGATTTCCAAAATGTAATGAAATTCCAGAAAACAATAATATATGCATGAGAGGATTGAAAGAAATCATTCACAAAACATGAATTACCATTCCCAAATATGATACAATGCATTACACTGGCAGAAAGGTAAAAAATGTGTCACAAGTCCCATGGAAGGTCTGTAACTCCTCAAATTCACATGCCAAGGGGAATAGGTGAGTCTGCAACAAAACAAAATGTTCAACCCTTTATAAATGAGCCAAATTTGGCTTTTAACGATGAAAAACGGAGTCCAGGAAAGAGAAATGCAGGAAAGTTGAAATAAATGTTCAACCACCAACTAGATTCATCAATATGGCATGGGTACCCTTGAAAGTTCACTCCCTAAGATTTTCAACCATGCTAGAGATGAATGGAAGCCATACTGCATTAAAACTGGTGGTTGAATGTCAGTTCTACTCCTTTTCTCATGCCAAAGGATTTTTTCATTTTTCTCCCACTATATTCCACCAAAAAACAAAATTGAACATTCCATTGTGTAGGGGACTTCAATATCTTTCCAATGACACCAAGAACATAAAAATCTGACCTCTAGACAAAAAGTTATGATCCTCTGAAGATTCAGGGCAAAACTAGCAAAATTAGGGCAAAAAATGGGTTCATGAGCCGAAATTTGAATTTTTTCCTTTTTTGGAAAATTTTCTCAAAAACCATCATGCCTTCATTGCTCCACTACCACATGGCACCTTCCCATTTTCCATTGAAACGCAGGCTCAAACCTCGCTTTTCCTTCAATTTTTTACCTTGGGAAAAATTCCCAAAAAGGGTCCATGCTCCCCCGCTCTGCTGCCACGTGGCACCTTCTAATTTGCCAATGGGAATGTGGGCTCATCCTTGTCTTTTACCCTTTTCAGCACTTTGAAAAAAATTTCCAAACAGCTCCACGCCTCTGCCAACTCGCCACTCCATGACATGTGGCACCTTCACATTGCTCGGCGGGCCTGTGGGCCAAAATTTTGGTTTACACCTCCGCCAACTCCCTTGGCAATTTTTTTAAACTTACCTCCACCGGCCTGACCTCCTCTGCCATGTGGCACCTTCCCATTGGCTATGGGCATGTCAAGGGAAAATTTCCCCAAAAAGCTTCGCCGAGCAATAACTTGAAAACTACAAGGAGTTAGGAGGAAAATTTTACCTTTCTGGAAAGGGGGAGAAAAATCCTATCTGATGAAGCCATTTCTAGAAAATTTTGAGTGCCTGAAATGTGTAGAAATATGACTGAGGCACAAGGAAGGGAAGAAATGAAGACAATTTAGTCAAAATGAGTAGTGGGCTTATTTTGGATAACAAGAGGTATTAGGCTTCTTGGGATGTGACAGGCCTTTGCTCACACTTGTGCATTAGGGATTTGTTTTCCTTAGTAGACTTCTGAATTTTTGATTCTCAGTGCCCCCAACATCCATCCCTATTTCTTTTATGTCCGTCTCCTCTCCTAATTCTCCCTCTTTCTACGTGGAAGGATTTACCTTGCACGTTCTCTTTACTCCAACTTTTGGCTGTCTCCTAGTGCCATGGTCCAATCTAGCACTATATTCCTTTTAGTTATTCCTCTTCTTCTTCATCTATTTGGGGAGGATTAGGCTCCTCATTCTACAATGATCCCACTATATGCTTTCCTTTCGGTAGTACAAGAAGCCTAAACTCATTTTCAATATATCTTCAATTTTCCAATTTGGGCTTAAGGTAGATGTATACCTTAGCTGTGCCAAGTTTCCCAACTTCCAAACTCATTGAATTAATACTTATATCATCTGAGATCATATTTTCTATGTAAGCAGACATATCGGGATATACATATGTTTTCCTAAGTGTATGATAATCATAGTATACATTTTTTACATCAAAGCCCAATTTGCACGCATTTGAAAACATATGCACCAAGGCCTAGAAGTAACACTGAAGTGAAGACATATGGGAGCTTGCAACAGGTGCTCCATTTTCCATCCTTTATTCCAAATATGCCTTTACAAAAATGTTGATATACAATGAACTGGTCCTGCTTATCAAATACCGAAGGAAGATCCTTGGGTATTCTCCATTCATATTCAAATGCTTTACGCAGGTGTTTGTACTAGTAATCTAACCTCTACTTATAAGGTCCACTCTCAGATCCATCACATGTGTATTTTAAAAATCTGTCTGTAAGGGAATTTTTCTCTTTAGGGTATTTCCATATATTCTTCTTTGGCCCATCGGGAACTCCAATCTCCATAAACACAATAGACCATAAGATAGCACCAAAACAGATCTTATCTCCATGGTGCAATTCTTCAATATTAGTTTCAAAAATTTAAGAAGACAAGTTGTATACCACCCCCTCAGTCATTTTTTAGCAATATGGAGCAATAATAAGAAGTCAGGTCATGCACATGAGACATCAACCATAGATATAATTTCTTAGGTTTCCCAAAGTATGACAGCTCATATGTCTACATGACTCTAACACTCTCCAACAACTTCTGGCTGACATCGTCGTAGACGGCCATGTCGTTCTCCATTTGTAAATATGTTTTTACCATCAATTGTTTATCCAATTCATTCATGTTATCCTTTGTACGATGATTGTAGTCACTTACTTTTCTCTATTTTATATGTGACTCCCAATCCATTCCCATTATTACACCTTTTGGGTACTGCATTTCTGAAAATCTACTTTCAGGGGTATCTTTCATTCTAATTCCACTTCTTTTTTCTTCTTGCTCCTTGTGGTCACTCGAGAAGCTTTTTCTGGTACCATTGTGATAACAAAAATGTGTTCTTGCACTAGATTCAATATTTACAACTAAAAACGTGCGTGCCCTAGATTTTCCTTGAACACTAACTTCATAGATTTTCTCCCTTGAAACACCTTCTCTTTTCTTAAACACCCTCTCTAATGGAGCTCCAACAAATTTTGTTCACAAATCTCTCTGGTTCAATGTCCAGAATATCTCTCCACACAGTTTCGTACACAACTCGTTCTTTGTCTAACTCTTCAACTTTCTCAAATAATTTACAAGGAAAGGTAGAAATGATATCGCAAGCGCACCTTTTATAGCTTTTAAAAATTTCCTCACATTTATTACTCTCCATCTACCACCCTACTCAGCATTAAATGGCATTGCATTCCTTTGTTTGCACTTCGCAAATAACTTTTCCGCGCTATAGCAGTAACCTTATAGCGCGCTTACTACTTCTCGTCCACAGACCTCCTCTCGTGTGCCTTTATGCACAAAATTATAAAACCTATGTGCGTAATACAAAGTAGTTTCCCATGGTGCTTCCTATCTCATGTTACATTGTGCATCCATCCATCTATGTGTGGTCTTCATTTATGAGTAATGTTTCTTAATCCACAACTTTACTTTAAGCACCTACACCATACTTCTTTTATGCATACCCATCTTCCAGAGGAAGTTCAATATCTTTCCAACTTGGCCCATTTATCATGTATCTACTCCAACCCACACTAAAATTATGTGTGGCCCTCTACGCATGAATTCACTTAGATAGTAATCAGTTACTTGCGTGCAAGTGTCCTTATTAGAACAAAAAAATCAACTGAATTGACAAATCATATAAAAAATGAAAAGAAATACATATAAAGAAAATAAATTAAAGAGAAATATAATCTAATTGGCATCATTTCCTTATTACAAACACTGAGAAGACTTATTTATAGTAGGAATTCAGCCTACTCCCATTGAAATAAACGGGAAACCACGTGCCATCGACCACCTGTAACTGAAAAAGTGCTTGAATCAAGTATATATGTCACCACATATAGTCCCAACTAATGTACCTTCAATTTCCTAGGGTATCACACAAAATTGGAGTCATAAAGCATAATCATCTATCCAACTTTAAACTCTTTATTCTTAATATGACTTTTGTGCCATGCCTTCTTCCTGGCCTTCTCTGTCTTCTGGCTCCAACATGTAATGATGTGCCTCTCATCCAACTGCACTAGTTTATCTATACACTCTTCAAGTGATTTCTAATCATCTAGTCCTCTTGCATGTGTAATACATAGTGAGGGTAATATAAATTCTACCGGTAAATCAACCTCCATGCCAAACACCAACTGAAAGGGTGTGGCTTTGTATTATAATCTTTTGTAAGTTGTGCGGTAAGCCCAAAGTACAATATAGACTTTATCATCCTATTATTTCCTTCCAATATCATAGATCCTTGTATATGTATGTCCCAATATCTTGTTGAAAGCCTCAGTAGTTCCATTGGCCTATGGGTGATATGGTGTTGTCTTATGATGTGCCACCATAAATTATAACAATAATATCTTGATAGTCTCATTCAAAAGTGTGTACCCTTATCACTTGTCAAACTCAATGGAAATCCATACTTGTTGATAATGTTCTCCCACAAGAACCTTACTGTTGTAGCTACTGTGTAATCCTTTTTAGGTGCTGCTTCTTCTCCCTTGTAAGATAATTTGTACATGCAATAATATAGTGTGATCCAGTCCTACGTGTAGGTGGGGAAATAGGACCCACAAAGTCAATTGCCCATTTCTCAAAAGGTTATGCCCTCACTATCGGTCTCAAACGAATTTTGTCTCTATGCCTAGGTTTCCCAAGGCACTGAAAATGATCACACACCATGACATACTCTTGAAAATCCTTATATAGTGTCTCCCACCAAAGGCCAGCTAGTAAAATCTTGGGCACCGTAGCATTTATTGCATAATGTCCTCCTGCAATTACCCCATGAGCTTCCTCCATAGTTGCCTCATGCTTATTCTCAAGTAAACACCGGCACAAAAATTCATCATTGTCTAACTTATATAAATCTCCACTAATTAACATGTAAGACGTGGTGCGTATGGAAATTTGTTTCTTCCTTAATCTCTTCATCCCTTCAGGCACCACACCAGTACGCAAGAACATGACAATATCTTCTAAATCAGAGGGTGCGTAGTTTAATCTGAACAACTATGCATCTGACATTGTGTCCTCAATGCTCTGCGTGTCCTCACCTGAGTCAATTATTGATAAATGATCCAGTCCAGAATTTCTCTTCCCTATCTTTACCGCCATGGTAAAGTCAAATTCCTTAAACAAGAGAATCCACCGACATATGTGCCTTTGTAAAATGAGCTTATTAACCAGGTACTTAAGTGTTATGTGATCTATATAAAATATAAAGGGATTTTTCAGGAAATATTTTCAAAACTTGTGTAACATGTAAATCATTGAAAATGCTTCATGATCTGTAGTTGTATAATTCTACTCATCTAGGGTCAACTTCCTGCTCATGAAAACAATAGGATGATCCACAATTCCATCAACAGGATGTGCTAACACTACACCAATGGCCATGCTAGAGACATCAACATGTACATGAAATGGTTTGTCCCAAGAAGGAAAGTGTAGAATGGGTGCAGAAGTAAGTCTTTCCTTCAATGTCTCAAACGTTAGTTGTTATGCCTCATTCCAATGGAACTTTCCTTAATTTTTCAAAAATTCTTCCAAGGGTGTGGAAATCTTATCATAACCCTTAATGAACTTCCTATAATAATTTGTGTTCCCTAAAAAACCATGCACCTCACTCTGATTGGTAGGTTCCTCCAAACCTAAGATAACAACAACCTTAGAAGGATCTACCAACAAACCTTCTTTGCATATAACGTGTCCCAAAAAAGTTTCAAAGGGTGTCACAATGATACAATTCTTAATGTTGAGAGAGATGCTCAACTTATGGAACCTCTAAAAAATAAGTCACAAATTGTCACAGTGATTTTTAACCAGCCCATACACAGTCCAATCATCCAAATAAACCTATAAAAAACTTATGTATAAATTATTCAAATGCTTGTACAATAATGCACAAAAAGACAATAGGCACATTATTCAACCCAATGTGCATAACTATATATTCAAAACTTCCCCACTCAGTGGTGAAAATTATCTTTTCTTGGTCTTCTTTAGAAATCCACACTGGATGATAACCAAAGAATCCATCAGTGAAAGAGTAAATCTCGCACCCTTAAACGCCCTCCAAGATCTCCTCAGTAATAGGTGTGGGGAAAGGATCTATAACATAGGAAACATTCAACTCTCTGTAATCCACACACATCCTTATCCTACCATATTTCTTTATTCTTATCACCAAAGGGATAACTCACTTCGATTCCTTAATGGGCTCAATGATTCTAGATTTCAACATCTTATCAATCTCTTCCTTTACCTTGACGTGCAAATTAGGATTCATCATGTAAGGCCTCTTTTTAACTGGGTGTGCACCTTCCTTTAACTTGATCCTCATATCACCCAAAGAGGGATGCACTCCCTTCAACTCGTGATAGCCTCGCAAAAATAATTCCTTGAAGTCACGCAGTAGCTCAATAATCTTTTCCATCTCTTGTTCGAACCAATAGTCACCAATAATGGCCCTTTTAGGTTTTGTATCTATCCCAATGTTGACCTTCTTCATTTTCATAGGCTCGTGATAAGTGTGCGCCTTCTCATCAGCACTATCTAATACCTCACACATATCCATAGTGTGATCATCATCGAGATTCTCTACTTCTTCATCATCAATCATATAAACCAGCTTACCCTTTTCTGTTTCTAGGCAAGCGTGCCCAAGTTGTCCCTCATCTGTCTGTTCTTACTCAAAGCATGCCTCCAAATCTAACTCTCACAAAATGTCTAACAAGAGTTCCTACACTTTTTTACTATCCCCCATTTTAAGGAACTTTATAATCTGTAACGCTTCATTCACCAGAGGTTTAGTAGAAAAATAGTCAAAGGTTTGAATCATACCTAAGGTCATCTCCTACCAATTACTTATTGCTCTTGTTAAATCCACATAAAAATACCATGCACATGTGCAACTGCATAGAGTGGCATAGAACTTATGTACCTAGAGTGATGGTGGAAATCCCTCCTACCCCTCTATCTAGATTCTCTCACACTTCTGAATGTGGTGCGAGGCAAAATCCTTCCCATGGAATTTGCATATCTATGAAGGTACATTGATCCTAAGAAACCTAGTAGAGAAGGATATTCTCACCTCTCGCCACTCTAAAAGGTCATCTCTGTGTGAATTCCACCAACACATTGTTGTCCCGTGTAGGGTATAAATAAAAAAATTTATTCTATCACTCTCATCCTTCCACTGGGCTTCCATGGCATGTAAAAATACATCAGGATTTCCTTGACCAGTATACCGAGGTACCTAGTTATGACCCAAGTGCCTAACGATGATCATCTTTATTACGCGAGTAATTATGTTCTTGATCTCTCACCTGACCATTTCATACGTTTCATGCACCCAGTTACCACAAGAAATACTAGTTGTATCACTCATTAACAAAGCATCATCCAACTGAATAATACCTTCCTTAGATGGCTTAATCACTTCCATATCCCTAACTGTACACAAATATATCTTGTTCAGATCCTCTTCACTCAAGGGTTATGCATATGGTGCATCCTTCCCATATATTAAAGGAATAATTACAAGCTCCTCTTTGTTCTAAAAAATGATATAACCTTTATTAAAGTGCATATCAACATTATTCACATAACACCAAGGGATCCCAAGAAATGATAGAAAACTATCTACTTTCAAGTACCAAGACCTCAATGTCCCTAGTAAACTTGGCCCCTTGTATAGTAATAGTAGCATCTTTCAATACTCCAATGGGAGTGGCTCTAGTCCTATTCTCCATATACAACACATTCGAAGAGGGATATAAGGTTGGTCTCCCCATCTGATTCCATACATCCAAAGTGAGTACATTCACTTCTGCACATGTATTAATCAGTATGTTACTCAACAACCGCCCATCAAAAAATGTGTTCAAATTGATCTCTTTATCATACTCAAGACTGTGAGGAGGTAAGTTCACATGCAATATCTGTCTCTCTCACTCAAATACAATGCACTATATCTTATCCCTCAACCATTCCCCTAAAAAAGGAATGATATTTTCCTGGCACAACATCTTACAAAAATCCTTCAAGTCATCAACATATTTCTGTGGGATTTCAACCTTCTTCACATGCTCCATCTTCCGCAATTACTTTTTCAAGCACTGTATTTCACCCTGCAGGTTTCTAATCACCTCCATAGTTTCTTGGTATACCTCTTTTTGATGGGAAGGATCTGTATATTTTTCATTTATCACCTATTTATTTGTAACAATAGTTTTCTTCTCCAATATCTTATGAGTGTGCACAGCCTCAACACATGTAGTCACTAACATAGGAAGCATATCAAGATCAGGCACAATCATAGGCATCCGCTAATCTTCTACGTTGCGTTGCACTTTAATCATACTCATGCATTTATAATTCTTCTTATAGTTCTTACTCATGTGCTCATATAACTCAGGACATTCTTCAAACTTATGATGTTTCCCACACCATGAGTAGAATATGTTCTAAGGGCATTCACGCTTATAATGATCAGGGTATCTACATGTAAAATAGTTTTCTCGTAGGAAATCACCTCTTCCACCACTGTGACCATGACCTCTGTATCTACCACGGTAACCTCTCCCTCTACCACCTCCATCCAAGTGCCCTTCATGATGTTGTCCTTTGTACTCTTTTGAATTATTCCCAACACTATTCTAACGCATGCCATTTTCAATAGCTTCATGAATATGATCAATCAGTCTAAAATTATCCATATCATGAGTGTGGGATTTACAAATCATACATTAACATGATACATTCTTCTGGATCGTGCACTGTAACAACGTGAACCTACTTGAATCATGATCCAAGTGATAGATCTAATAATCTAGCAAGATGGTGTGCAATGATTTACGAGAGTAGATATCCTTAGTGTGTCCTTCAACCTCACTATTTGTACACCATATCCCACTACGTGTCTCATGTGCTGAATTGGCTGATACTTTCTCCAAATTATTTTCCATATATGTAATTTGTGCCTCCAAAAATGGGATAACTCTAGTGTCTACGCTCCTAATTGCCTTAGTGCACAAAGTTGATTTCAAAGGCTCATGCAGATCTATAAACATCTTATGAGAGAGCACCCTTTTGAAAGGTGTGATCAAACCACCAACAAACCAGTGTGCATGTTGGATAGGGTGAATATCATAAGAAAAATTTGATAGAAAAGTTTTAAAGTGTGCATCATACTCCCTTACACTCTCAACCATTCCCTACTTAATCTCCTTCAGCATGTTGATGCTTTTCTATTCAAACTCAAGTATATGAAACTCAGCCAAGAAATTATCATGTAGCGTGTTGTAATCTGTAATAGTCTAATTTAGATCATACTTCCTATACCAATTATGCACGCACCCTTGCAAAGTAGTAGCAATATATCTTTCCTTATGCTCATGAGATGTGATCCCCTTAGCGCTTTATAATATCTCACACATGTGCACGTGCTTAGCTACATCTTCAATACATGTGTACTCTGGTAGGTGAAGATACATCTCGTAATAGACTTGTTGTGGTTGATGTGAACCATGCCCACCAGATCCAGAGCTTGTATTACTTCCAATATTCCCCCACCTCTAGAACCACTAGATCCACTAGATCTACTAGATCCCGAACCTCTTGATCATCCTGATTCCACCTCCTATAATGGGCACCAGACTAGAGGATGAGCTACTATGTGTTCCAAGTGTTTTAATTGATTTAACTCCCACTATCTGTGAATTTGTCTACTTTCATATGTATTACCAATGTTCTGCGCACCCCCATTTTGTCCTGATGACGTGCTAGAAAATATACCACCAATCGGTCTTCCAAACAATAAAGATGTTGTAGCATGTGATGCCATAGATGTTGTGTGTTGCACTCCTGTATTCAATGGAAAATGAAATCTACCTATCACTACTCTATCACCAATACTATCTTGGTTCACAATAATTGTTTCAGGAATTGGAACACCAAACGTAAGGGATAGGTCACTAGGTGGGATCAGATGTGCAACCGTGGTCCTTAATATTTATTCATTAGATGTTGTCTCATCAAAAGCTAGAGGGGAATCTCTACTGTAATTTCCTAAGTGGGGGAGAGATTATGCTCTGGCTCCATGTCTTCTACATGAGCCTCAAATCCTTCTGGAGACATCATCATCCGCAACTCCATGGACTTCTCAATATCACACTTCTTGGACAATTCCCTCTCCCACGCATCATTATACTTAAGCCTCCTCTCTTCCCTATGCCTTTTTACCACCCCTTCTCTTGATCCCCAGCGGCGAGGTTTAGCTAGCCATTAGTCGTTCTTCCAAATCCATAATCACCAACAAAATATTAATTACTAAAGGGATAACACACAAATAAGATCCTCTAGGTTCACACAAGAACTTAGATTCAACAACCTCTAGATAGGAATAAGTAGAAACAACGTACTCCAATGTGTAACTATGTAAAACAACACTCCACTGATGATATATAGTGCATGTCCAAGTCAAATCAACATCATACAAAGTTTGGTAATCTTCCTGTGTCCAATAAATTGCTCAATACCTCCAATTTCGCTTTGATGCATATGCTACTAGTCACTCGTACAACTCTATAGGAAAATAGGAAAAGATTGTCTGATAGAGTCCATGATACAGATGTTCTTCAACCCACACATGAGCATTGAAATCGGGTCCAGTACTATATCTGTGAGAAAATTTTTTTTCTAAGTCCTGAACCCAACTCTCAATATTATCCAGAGTCAACCCATACATCTTCCTCATGTAACATCCTTGCAAATTCTTGAAAAGAGGTCTTGGTAATGGAACTAAAATTTAGTATGTTTCTTTAACAACTCCCTAGATGCATTGGCCCATCACTTAGACAGATCTGAGTGCTCACCTGAAACATGCAACGATATAAGGTCCCTCTTTTATACTAGCTTTGTCAAGGTGTTAGCATGATCATACAAGTATTCCATATTCATAACAATTAATTAAAGATAAATCATATCAAGAGTCAGTTTACAACCATGGTGCATAATGAATCAAAAAATGATCACGATCAAATTTACCATACAATAACCAGTAATAGAGTCATCAACAATAAATATCCATCCAAAAATATACAATATATTTATCCACCATAAAACATAGTAGTTGACCATACAATAAATAACAATACAAATTCATGCACACAACCATACCAAAAACATGACTCTGTTACAATTCCAATGGTCCTCTAAACCGTGCAAATCAATACACACACACACACACACACACACACACACACACACACACACACACACACACACACACACACACACACACACACACACACACACACACACACACACACACACACACACACACACACACACACATATATATACAAGGGGTGGGGAAATTTCCCTTCACCGCCCATGGATTCTCAAAATAGGATTCATGCTAAGAATAACCATGCACAACTACAAAAGAAACTAAGTAAGCATGTAGGCTTCACCTAATAATAGATCACCTATAGATAACCCTAGTTCTAATCCTATTATTAGCTCAAATTATGTATGACTCTTAAGATTCCTTTTGTTCCAAAATATCTTAGTGTATCCTCCATGTCTTCTATCTTCATCCAATGTTTTGCTCAACACTCAATAAATTCTTAACACGTTCATGCAAAATGGCTAAGTCCCAAATTCTGACTTTCTCTCGGTGTGCCCTTCTTTTCTTGAACTTCCACGCATACCTACGCACCCCTTATATGCATGCCTCATCCTTATGCACCTTCAACACTTAGGCAATATTTTTTCTATTCAACAATCCCCTCACTCCCCCACATCGTCTTTATGATTTTGAGAAACATTGTTTAAAATTTCAGGGGAGGAGACGAATATAGGGAATTGGAATATAGGGAATTGGGAACAAAATATAGCTAGTTGTTTGACCCATCCTTCTTCTTGTGATCATTTGAAAGTGTTGGCCATGGCTTGAACACCAATGGAGGTGTTGAGTTTGGTGGTGCTATTATGCTCAATTCCATTCCACTGCGCACCCTCCATGCCTAAGGTTACAAAAGATGATCTCAAATGCCTGTCTAACACTAAAATAGAATTGAAAGACCAAAATAGTTCCCTTTTCACATGGAGGTTTAGGAATATTTTTCTGAATTCAGTGTTGGCACAACATGATGATGGTAAAGTGTTGAGCTTCAAGATCCTTGGAATGAAATTGAAAGGAGAATTCCCTAGCAACTTGAAGTACTGCAGGAGCATGACTTACTTGGATCTCTCTGGTTACAGTCTTTCAGGTCAAATTTTACAAGATTACATTTAGTGAGGGAGTGTTGATGTGATGAAGGGACATAGATTAGTGACCACTAGGCTAGTTATTAATTTTCCAACCAATATAATTTATGATCAATCACCAAAAAAGGAACGGTGAAGACTTGAGTGGAACTTAAAAGATGATATGTTTAACATCTCTTTCAATGAGTCTTGTTGGTACTTTTGAAAACACATAATGTCTTCAATTTAACAAAAGAGAATAACAAAAACCAATATTGGGGTAGCTGAGAGCGACAGTCTATTCCAATGATGGTAGGTGGCAGTGACAAACAAATTCCAAACCTCAATAACTAACAAGATGGAAATTAGAAATTAGAATTGATCCTCAAGACACATTGTTGACTGAGAAGGGTACTCTACATAAGTTGGAAGCATCTGGTTCCAATTTCTCATTGCAAATTTTTCTATATGGGTCACATATCATACCAGTATTACACAATGCATGAAAAGGGTGAAAGGGATAGTCACTATCGAAGAAAGTGTGGATTTTCCATTGGAAGAAGAACAATAAGGGGTTTGCACAAAAATTAGCATCATTTCATAACAAAGTGTACTGACCACTCACTCCCCCACATCTTCTTCTTTTTTGGTAAGAAAATACAATTGAAAATTTTAGGACAAGAGATGAATTTAGGGAATTGTGACCAAATATAACTAAATTTTCTACCCAGTCTCCTTCTAGTCCTCTTGTCAAAGTAATATCCATGGCAAAAAAAACATTGGCATGCTGAGTTTGGTGGTGCCATGACACAACACACCCACCAACTGCAACACATCCCCATACCTGAGATAGATTTAGGTGATTAGTAATAAATATAACAAGGTTTGTTTAAAAATAGTTGTTATGTAATGTGATTAGTAGGATTAATAAAAAAGTTTTTATAGTAAATGGTTAAATATTCTTAAGTGGATATTCTAAGTGAAGGTACATTTGAATTTAATGTGTTTGGTCAGGAGAAAATTAGATGAGACTAGGTAAAAGTGAGAGGGTAACATTGCAAAAAGGTGAAGTGAAATTGGAATGGTCCCCAGGATCTCGAGTTGATTTGGAAGGGAATTCTACAGAAGCTGGAAGCATCCCATTCCCATTTCCTATTCTCATATTTGTCTATGTGGGTAACACACCAGGCCAACATCGCACGGTGTAGGAAGCTGGTGAAAGGGTGATTCGCAACCAAAGAAAGCATGAATTTTCCATTTGAAATAAAACACTAAGGGGTCTTCCCCAAAAAATAAGGAACATTTAGAAATCTAGTTCCATGTCCCCTTCAATCCTCCACATATTCTTTCTAATTTAAATAGCATTGTTTGGGAGAAAATACAATGAAAACAATAGGACGAGAGATGGATTTAGGGAATTGGGAACAAATATAGCAAGGTGTTTGACCCGGCCTCCTTGTGGTAATTTTATCAAAATAATAGCCATGTCCACGAAAAAAATTGGCATGCTCAGTTTGGTGGTGCTACTATGCTCAATTCCATTCCATACCACATCCCCCACACCCGAATTTACAAAATATGAAATTAAATGCTTGTCTGACACTAAAATGGAATTGAAAGACCCAGTTGGTTCCAATGTTAAACACTTATTACGATCTTTCTTATAACAGTATTTCACGCCAAAGTCTAAAATATTTCATCCAGTTAGGTAAATGTTTAGGTGAAGAAGGAATAAAGATTAGTAATCGCTAGGCTAGTTATTACCTTATATACCCTTATAATTTATGATCAATCGCCAAAGAGGGGATGCAAAGTACTAGAGTGGAACTTGAAATATGTGTTGTTTTGGCACCTCTTTAAATGAGTTTTGGAGGGTACTTACAAAAATATAGAATAAAAAAACAAATAATGTATTAAATTTTAATAAAAGAATTAAAAAAACCAAGATTGGGGTTGGTGAGTGTGAGGGGTATGTTACATTAACGGTACATGGGTGTTGATGACCAAATTCTAACCCTTAAAACCTAACTCGATGGAAATTAGAAATTGGAATGGTTCCTTGGATGCCTTGTTGACTATGAAGGGCATAAAATGGAAATTGGAGGCATCTCATTCCCATTTCCCATTATCAAATTTTTTTATATGGGTCTCACACAATGCCCATATTGCATGGTGCATGAATCGAGTGAAAGAGAAATTCGCGACCATATAAACCATGGGATTTTCCATCAGAAACATCGCATGTAGGGGTTTGCACAAAAATAAGGTACATTTCAGAACCCAGTGCCGCGTCCCCTCAGTTCCCCACATATTCTTGTTGTTTTTGAGAAAATAAGTTGAACAACATTTTCGTGTTGAGTTTGGTGGTGCTACTATGTTTAATTTCATGCTACTATGCACCCCCCACTATCGAGTCTATAAAAGATGACATCAAATGCTTGTCTAACACTAAAACAGAATTGAAATACCCATGTGGTTCCCTTTTCACGTGTCAGTTTAGGATTAATATCACATAATTCATCTGTAACATTGTTAGAATTCAGTTCTGGAACACCCAAGATAAGATTCTTTCTTCAAAGGTTAAAATTAAGAAACATGTAGTGATTCATATGGATTATGTGCATTTGATAGTTATTTTGAAAAATAATTTTTTTTTAGCGTAGTGACCACTAAGCCATTTATATCAATAAGTAATCTAGCTTATTGTTTTCTAAGCATTTTATTTGATATGAACCGATGTGTCTTACGAAGAAGAGATACATAGGTATTACCCCAATGGTCCCTAAGATAAGAAAATAGTGTTAACAACCACAAAATCCTAATTGAACTTTGATTTCGGCCAATACAATATAATGTTGTTATACCAAAACTCACTTTCTTCATAAACATTTAATATGATATGTCCTCCAAATCATGATGTTGTACGATTACCCTGCAAATTTTTTTAATAATCATCATTTTTTCTTGACTAGGGAAAGCCATCCATAACCTTTGAGAGTACAAAATTTCCCTTACACAAATATTTATCACATAAAAAATTAAAGGAAAACACCTATCAACCGCTAAGATATACTACTATGATTTGTTATTCAATCTCTATTTTAAAAAATAAGAATTAGTTGAGTCTAGTTCAGCCATTAAGACATTCCTTTCAATAAGTAACAGAGCTTAGCTTTCGTTAAGTATTTTCCTTGATGTGCACAGATGTGTATAACGAAAGAAAAGATGAAAAGGTGTGATCCTAGAAGTTGTTAATCTAAACAAAAAATTGTTACGATGACAAAAACATAACTGAACTTTAAATTATTTCTTTATGACATAATGCTATTATACACAATCCATCTTTCTCCAAAAACATTTAAGACAACATGGTCTCTACACTATGATGTTGTATGAACACCCTTCAAAATGTTTTAATAAACATCTTTCTTCCCGACTAGGAATAGCCCTCCATAGCCTTAGAGAGTAAAAAATTTCCATTACACACATATTTCTCATCAAACTATAATATGGAAAATTCCTATTGACCTCTTATATCGATTACTATGATTTGTTATTCGAGCATTATTTTCAAAATAAGAAATTGTTTAGCCTAGTGTTCGCCAAATCATTCCTTTTAGTAAGTATTCAAGCTTAGTGGTCGATAAGATTTTTTTTATATGAACTGTTTTTTGATCTAACACAAGGTAAAAGAGCTTAGTGGTCATTCAGAATTTTGCTAGATACGAACTAATATGAATTGTGTGTTAAACACAATATAACTTATGAGAAATATATAAGTCGTGATCCTTTTCAAGGGTATGTAGTGTAACACTTGGCTACACAAGGGATTGAATAGCCAATATGATACAATAATATTAATGAAAAATGCTAAGGATTTAAAGTTGTAGAGATAGTTTTTAACTTTTTTGGAAAATAAACCTATGATTTATAGAGGCTAGCAACCGCTAGGATTCTCCTTGACAAATAAATAGACAACATAAGACATGCAAAGTTTTTCATTAACACACATTGAAAGGAATACCTTAGTGGCCTCTAAAACCTAAGGATTTATTATTTTAAATCTAGTGTTGTAATAAAAATTCATAGTAATTGAGTTTAGTGTTCGATAAGTTCATTCCTATAGATAAGCCGATCTTAAATTCTTGTGAAGTGGAAAATTATGTTTTAGTTGTTCTAGTGTGAAATGTAACTAACACCAAAATATTGATAAACCCAAGATATTTTAGAAATTTCATGTCACGTGTCAACATTTTAGTGGGTGCCATTTACAAATTAATATGGAGTATTTTAATAGGTTAAAAGTATTTAATAGGCATTTCTTTAATTAAATATTTATTAATAAATGTGTCAATTATATTGTTGCCTAATTGGTTCAAACTTGCCGCGTGGCATATTTTATTTGAATATTTATTTTAAATTAGCATGCACTATATTTAAAAATATTTAATTTGAATGTGATTAAAATTAATAATAAATGTGTGTATATTACTCTATTACAATTTAAAACTATGTTTATAATTTTTTGCTTCTATTTTCTTAGAATATATTTTTTATTATGTTTATATTAATATTTGTCGATGTCCTGTGAGTTCAAAAAAGAAATATTTTCCATTCTCCCACTCATTTCAAAAAGTAAAATTTATAAATTTTGTTTCCCCTATCCCCCGCAATACCAAAAATTAAATGCAAATATTAATGAGGGATAAATTCAAATTTTGAAATGTAAAATTCTTGTTGACATGGTGTCCCTACTAGGTGTTGTCATTGATGAAAAACCACATTAATGAAAAATTGAATGTTGTAGGATGATGGAATGATGATGTTTGAGGTACTAACATGCTGGTTCAGATGTTTATCACTTGCTATAGTGAGATTCGATGATGTAGGCTTGCTCTAGCAAGCCCATACAAGTGCCGAGGAGATGTAGCTTGGTAGAGAGAGTTGTTTAGTTACTTGGGAAGCATGTTGAATGTTTGGATAACATTTTTTTAGGGTTTTTGAGCACTCATAACAGTGATATGGTACATGTACATGTGATTCTTCATGTTATATGTGCTCATTGGGAACATGTATGCTTGGTTGGAGGTGTGATAGAGTGGATTGGAGCTAGATGATATCATGGAAGAATTAAATTAGATATATCATGGCAATATGAGGCATTTTTGGTTCATTTTCAAAGGTTTTATGTTTAGTTCTTGCATTTTTTCAATTGGCCCTAGTTGCTACTATGAGGATCTAGCATGCAAGCTTAGGTGTAGTATTAATGAATGGAGAGATTGGATCATGGAATTGATGTTATGATGATCGGATATGTTGGAGGGATGAGGTATTATTCTATCATAAAAATTTCAAGTCCCCATGTTTTGCATTTTGTTAGATATGACTGATTTTTGTGAGACAAGGTAAAATTCTAGTGCATTTCCAGCTCGAAGTGAAACTTCAGATGTTCATTGTGAATTATGTGATTTTATTGGGAAATTTTTTATTTCAGTGAGGATTATAAGGTGCAGTTAAGAAGGTTTACAGAAAAATTAGGTCATTTGATAATCAGGATTTTATGAACGAAGGTAAGAAGGTCTAAAACCCTAATTAAACCCTAGCTAGGAGTAGTTTGGAGAAAATGAAGTATATTGACCCAATTTTGATTGAAAGTGAAAATGTGATGATTTCAAATTTTATATGACTCCTAAGGATTTCCATAAAAATTTTGATTGACGTCATGGTGATAAGTGGAACCCACCTAAAAATGGAAGTTTCTGGGAAAGAAGGTGATGGAAAAAGATGGTACAAAGGAAGTAACATGCCAAATTAATATGGAATTATTAATGGAAGCTAATATTTATGTAAATTAAGTTTAAAGGCATTATGTTTCAGGTTGATGGTGATTTGAGGCTCAAAAATGTTGACTAGTCAAAGGGCAGTTTTGGGGTCTCAAATAGGAGGGTCCAATGTTTTGGTCATAATTTCAGCTACGTTTTGAGATTATTAAAGTTGTGTTGCAAATTATATTCAGATATAATTTCCATATATATATATATATATATATATATATCCTCATTATGAGGTGATTTGATATGGTTTCCAGGACATTCTTTCAACAATAAGGTTTTTGGAAGTTCAAGACAACATATGTTTTTGTGAAAGTTTGATGTTGGTTGAAGCATGAAATGGATTGGTATGATTATTAATATCACCTGGAGAGTGAAGAGGGTTGAATTGGGAATCCAATGAATCTTTTTTTAGGTCTTTAATGTTTGTATAAATGGTTTTATGAGCTAACCTTTGCAAACATCTTTTTTGGCAAGGTTAACTGTTGAAGGAAAATCTTTCTGTGGTTTAAAGTAAAGAATGTATAATGACTTATAACATTATTATAAGTTTTTTTACATGTTATTCCATTTATTTTGAGGGGTGACATGGCATGTTTTTGATTAGTTAAATTCATTTAGTGGGCATTATGAAGTTTCCAAGGTGTTGAAGGGTGCAGGAAACAACAGTTTTGAAAGGTACAAAGATTAATGGGCTCAGTAAATGAAATAATTTGATTGGTTGATATTAATTGTGATCATGTATGAATTTTTTTATGATATTTTAATCATGTATAAGGGTTCATGGGTCATGGAAAAGTTGGATACTGATGTTAGGGAAATTTTAAGATTGTGCCCATGTGGTTTTGAGGAATTTTTGGCACATGTAATGAGGGTTTTGGATAGGCTGCCTAATTGGCTCACTTTTATCTGTTATATTTCAAATTTTAAATGTTTCCTTCATGCATTTTTTTGAACCAAATGGAGGGAAAATTTTGGGCCTAAGTTTGAAAGGTGTAAAGCATATAAGAAACATGTTTTAGGTGCTTTTATGAACTAGTTGAGCGTGTGCAGGTTGGAGTGACCTAGTTGGAAGTTGTTTATAGGTATTGGAGCATGAATTTAGGAATATTAAAGTTTTTTATAGGTGGAGAAAAATCAGAGATCATGAGACCAAGGTTTTGATGATTTTTAGAATGATTGAAGAGCTTTTTTTGTGAAGATTGATCACCTAGGGTTTGAGAGAAGAAGTGCGAGCTGAATATTGGATCTCCATTAGTTGTGGAAGAAATAAATCAGATATATACACATAATAAGGTGGTTAAGTGGGTTATTGATCATATTTTGGGGGTTGTAGCCCCTTGTGGAGTTGGTGCTTCACAAAATTAGGGGTTGGTGTTCCTTGTAGGGTTGGTGCTCCTTGTGGGGTTGGTGCCTCAATAAATTTGAAACATATCAATATAAGATTTTTTTTCAGTGGGTTTTATTCCCCTTGAGGCTTTCCCACATAAATATTGTGTTCTTATGGTGTTCTTGTGTTTTCATGGTTTCATGCATTGTTGATGGTTTATGGTATGGACATATTAAAAGTTGAATAATTGGTTATTGTGGCTATTTGGATATTGTAATTTGAGTTGCATATCTGAAGTTTAGATTTGAAATTTTATAAGGACTGATTCACCCCCCGCTTCTTAGTCCATTTTTATTCTAACAACTGGTATCAAAGTAGTTCCTTTTGAAGAATTTTAATAGCTTGAAAGGAGATCCTTGAAGCAAAAAATGACAAGCAACATTGTGACTAGAAAGACACATATGTTTGATGGAGTAAATTACTACTTCTGGACATTAAGAATGAATAAATTCATCATGTCACAAGTTTTTTATGTTTTGTTAGAAGTTTGAAATGCTTATAAACTTCCTGACACTCCTCCAAGGACTGAAAAAGAGAAGGCTAATTATACCAAGCAACTCCAAGGTTTTCAGTGCAATTTTAAGTGTACTTGGAGAATCAAAAATGGGTAAGATAATGCATTGCAAGAATGCAAAGGAGGCAGGGGATAAGCTTTAAGTTATCTATGAAGGTGAATCAAAGTTAAAAATTTCAAAACTACAAAAATTTTAGAAATCAGTTTGAAAGTATAAAAAAATGAATTATAATGAGGCTATTACTACATATCTTCTTAGAGCTGACAAAATTGTGAATAACATGAAAGGTTTAGGTGAAGAATTAAATAAATAAGTTGTAGTTCAAAAATTTATAAGGTCCTTATCCTCTAAGTTTGATTCTAAAGTGTCTGCTATAGAAAAAGCTAAAGATCTAACCATTTTTAGATTGGATGAGTTGCATGCTACTTTGACTACTTATGAGATGAGGATACATGACTCAAAATCATCCAAGAAGGATATTTCTTTAAAATCTGAAATGAAGACAAAGGACAAGGAGGTAAAGAAGGTTTACACCACCCTAGAGATTGAAGATGAAGAGCTATTTAGCTATATTAGCCAGAAGAATGAATCAATGTTCTACGTAAGTATAAAGGTAATATCCATTTCAAATGTTTCACTTGTGGAGGAGTAAGTCATTTTGATACTAATAATAGGCATGATAAATAAAATGATTATGATGAAGGGAAAGAGGAAGAATCCAAGAAGAAGAACTACAAGTTTGGAAAAGGTAAGAAATTTTTTAAGAAGCCTAATTACAAAAGGGAGAAAAGAAATTTTAACTCAAATCAAGATGATGATTTTTTAGATGCTAGTAGTGGTGTATCATATTTTGAATCTGAAAATGGGTATGAAAGCTTAGGTAATGAATCTTTGTTCATGAATAAATATGCTATGAGATATTTAGGTGATGGTTCTTCTCTTCTAGGTGATTTCATTTTTGGATATATGGTAAATTTTTTGATAATGACTGTGAACAGGACATAGGTGATCTTGAAATTATAAAAAGAGAATTTGAGAAAGCTGAAAAAGAGAATAAAAATATTACCTTGCAGATTAAGGAATATTAAAATCAGTTTCATAAGATGGATGAGCAATATGTGATTGAGTCCACAAAGCTAATATAGGAAAACA
Source organism: Taxus chinensis (assembly GCA_019776745.2). NCBI lineage: Eukaryota > Viridiplantae > Streptophyta > Pinopsida > Cupressales > Taxaceae > Taxus > Taxus chinensis. The sequence continues at coordinate 885,261,415 of CM034151.1, forward strand.
AAGTGATATAGGATAAGGTAAAGTTTATTGTCTCTAATCTACATGATAAGGAAAATTTGTGCACCAAATATGAGCAATATATCAGAGTTTTTGAGGGTTGAATTTCTAGAAACTAGTAAGAATACTAAGTCCTTACCAAGGTTTGAAAAGAGTACTAAAGATCTAGATGGTCTACTTAGCAAACAAAGGGCTACAGATGATAGGACTGGTTTGGGCTTCAAACAAGAATCTAAGGAAAAATAAGTTGAGCTATAAGTTGGTGTTCCAATACAAAAATAAAATAAACTCGCTGTGAAAGAAGAAAGGAAGGTGACTCCTATCAAGAACAATGAAATACCAAGGTTCATTAGAAAACCCCAAGCTTCAATGTATGAAAGAAATTTCAATGGTCATTGTTTTACTTGTAATAATTTTGGTCATAGATCTAAAAAATGTATAATATACCCTAGAGATGATCACCCTTAGAGAGACAATAGGAGTGAGTTTGCTAAGAGGATTGTATGTTATAATTGCAATGAACAAGGAAACATAACTAGGCATTGTTTGCATGATAAACCTAGTCAAAATGAAGGTTTTAAAAGGAAGAAGTCAGTTTTTGTCTACTACTATAATAAGGTTGGTCATGTGGAAAGAGTATGTTTTCATTCAAGACAAGATAAGATGAATCAAAGAACTAGAGTGTATGAGAACAACTTCCAAGGTGATAGAATGCAAGGTATTAACTCTAGAAGAGCATGAGATAAAATAAATGACAATGTTGTCTCAACAAAGATAATTGAAACTGAGAAGAGAGTTGTAACGCAGTTTTCAGAGAAGAGGAGTGAGGAAGATGGAGTATTGTAGGTTCCCAAGAAGGGTCGGGACCCTTTCAAGACCTTATTTTATGTCATTATGGATCAAGTATACCTTCACTATCCTTATTGATGGTATACCATTAAAAGTGAAGCATGTAGGTAAGGGGGGGCTATTTATGTCTTGTGTGGCATCTCTACAAAGTCAAGGTATGAGTGTAGTTGCTCCTCTCAGTCTTGTTTTGAGTCATATTGATGGTTCTTGTGCAACTATTTTTTCATTGTGTCTTGAATACATGTGTTAAGATTGCAAGTAGCCTATAAGGCCTAAGCATGAGTTCTCAAGGTATGTGGTCTATCTATGATGAGTCCTGAATAGTTGATCACCATCTTGACATGACTCCATGTGTGTATAAATTTTTCCTCTGGTCTTTAATATCATGTTCAAGTCTTTTGTGTTCATTTTTTGATCTAAATTCTTTTACTAGGTCTGTGAAGGACTGTAATGTCTTTTCTGGGTCTTGAAAAGACTATATGGAGTTTGTATGGAGTTCAATCAGTCCCGAAATATGTGTCAAAGTTTCACTAATGTAAGTAGATTCACTTTGCTTGTCTTTGCATTGAAAAAGGTGTCTTGCATTCAAATCCCGAATGTTGTTAGTTCTTAGGATAAATGCTTGAGTCTATGTCTATAAACGTCCCTTATGCCTCTATAAATGGAGTTACTTAGGCATCTAAAACTGGTTGGAGTACTTACAAGAAGTTATTGAATATTCTCATAGGTGATAAAGTCATTCTTGATTAGTTTAATCACAAGAAAGTTGACTGAGATATTGGTACAATCAAGAATGCACAATTTCAAGGTTTCTCAAGAAAATGAGGTGTTACAGGTATGCATAATCGGGATTTATGATCTCTACATGTTGAAAAGGATGTTATCCATACTTGAAGGTGTCATCAAAAGGTTATGGTGCTTTCTTGAAGAAGAAAAGAGTAATTTACATCAAAAAGGGTACTTCACTATTTCTACTTGTGTTGTTGAAATGCTTAAGAGCGGTATGCAAGGAAACTCAAGTTTGAGTGCTCAAATTAAAGAATTTTGGATTGAAATTTTTTACCATGAATACTCATGTGGCTAAAGGATCAAGGTGATTTGGAGCTCAAGGTATGCATACAGTTCCAAATGTGAATGACAGAGTTGAGAGCTAGTTCAAATGTACAATGATGAGGGTTTATCACTAAAAACCCCAACTCTTGGTTTCCTAATGATTTTCATGAAAATAAATATGTCTTATCAGTTTAAGGAGTCTACAAAAAATGTATTTTTTGTTTCTTATGCTTATGCATGGTTGGAAAGAAAGTCAAACTATGTTTCTCCCTAGATAATGCAAGAATGATATATTTCACTATACAGAGACATGGTTGAAGACTTAAATAATAAGTACATTGATGCTTCATCTTTTTCGTGTGAATATTAGTGCTGTAAGGAACCCTTGAGATATTTCAAATGACTTGGGAGTGATCTTACCATTAATATTCAATTGAAAAGGTCATGTGAAGGTTGATTGTTGCTCACATGAGGAAATGAAGACCTATAGATCTAGAATAGCAGAGTTGTTGGTTCTTGAGGTATGCGAAACATTATTTCTTCATTTTTTTTTATGTGCATATCCATTTGGATCCCTCAAGGTGTGTTAAGACTATTAGAAGCCACTATATTGTTGAGCTCATCCAATATATGCTTGTATGGACCAAATGTTGCTTCAAGAAGAGAGTGAAGACCTATAGGTGTCTCGGTGTTCTGAAGGGAAAAATATTTGTGATCAAAGTGGTATAAAGTGTCTCTCAATGCTTAATTTCACCTTGAAAGGTATATTATCTAATCAATTTTATTGGCTTGCATATGGTGTGTTTAAAGGACTGATATGAGCTTGTGAAGACCCCTTTGAGTACTCCATGAAGAAGAGATGATCACCTACAAGTATGAAATGCTTGTTCAAAGCTAATAATTTCTTAAAATATATGTTTTAGTTACTCTCTTGTGAATAAGTATCATGAAAAGTGCATGGTAAAGGGTCCTGATGCATGACAAGATAAGAAAACTGAGTTTTTGGCCAAATTAGCCACCTACAGGCCTGTAGGGGATGTCTTTCTGCATGTTGAAATTGTATTTAACTCAAGTGATGATTTCTTAGTATTTTCTTGGAAGTCATTCATGGTGCAAGAGTGTGCTTATGACTTGAAATGGTGTTGGTTGGCTCAATTTGTTGAGCCTTTACCTTTAAGTAAAACTGGGATAGGGGTATAGTATATGACAGGTAAAAAGGTGTAATTGACCCTTAAAAGATAGGGGGAGCATGAATTAGTTGTTAATACCAATGGTTGTAGGTGCATTAGGTGCTATAAGACATGTTATTTTCTCTCAAACATGGTGATGTGATGAATTTGATGACCTCAGTCTCCTAACTGTGATGGAATGTTGTTGTAGAAAGAAATTTGTTGCTTAAGGTATGAATTAGCTCAAAGAGACAAGGTAAGTACTTGTTTATCCTTTCATGAAAGTGAAATGTTGTTCTCAAAGCTAGCCAAGATGAGAAAATGGTTTTTAGATCTTATTCATTCTTGTAAAGGTATGTTTTTCCCTTATCTCAGCTAGAAATGACTCTAGAAGACTAAAATGGTGCTTTAGGACCTTGAAAAGGTTGCAATGGCGATTTCAAGGCATGTAAGCAAGACTAATAGCTCAAATCTATCCTTCGGAGCTAGAAGTAAAGACCTTAAGCCCAGGGGGGGAGATTGTTGCATGAATCTAATCATGGTGATCATGTAAGTGGATGCCAAAGTTGACCTAATTTTCTCTAAAAGGTTTTTTTAGGACTCACAATCCATGGTGCAATATGAAGTATATAAAGATAAATTGATTTGTATGTTTTAGGTCTAGAAATGATAGTTCATGGTCAAGAATGTGTAGACACAAAATTATGCTCATTAGACATTATTTAGCTCGGTCTTATGCTACTATTAAGAAGGTTCTCAACTGAATAAAGTACCAATTAATCCCACCTTTTGACCAACTTTATTTTATATTTTACTTTGTCATTCCCGCATATTTTATTGCACTTATCCGCCCATTTTGCAACTGCCTCGTCATTCTAGCCCAAAATTAGGGCACCCCAGCCTATAACGGGGTGCCCCAGTCCCACTTTGGGAACCCTGGTTTATGCACATCCTTTCCCGCTTTTTTTTGGGCATTTTTAGCCATTTGTTGTCTTTATCTTTTTCCTAGTCGGCCTTGTTGGGATTAATTAGGAAATTAAGCTTGAGAGTCTTATAAATATAAACTTAGAAGACCATAATGAGTGTCCTAGGTCATAACGTCACATATTACTATCACTCTATCTAGAGTTGCATGTTAGGAAATCAATATGTTAGTGCTCCATTGGAATAGTAATTATTATATGTAAATGTAATATTTATAATATTACATTAATATGAGGATGTAAATGAGTTGTTATAAACAACTCATATATTAGAGTTCACATATAGTTTTGTTATACCCGTGAATATTATTTTGGGATATTTGTTATAAAAACTCCCTAAATAATCGGAGGTTGTTTTCCTATCTCGTATGACTATATAATAGCATATGTAATGTTTTCATATTGTGTTGAATAAAATATCTTTTGTTGTGTTAAATGAAAATCTGGTGCTCTGCTCAGATTTGGTATCAGAGCAATGCAATCCTAAGGATTAGAAGGGGTGATCATTCAACTCTCTTTCCCCGAAATATGAGAGTTTTTAAAGTTATGTTCGTGCGAGGAGATTGTATCATTAAAAATTTAGTATCCACTCACAACATTCAAGTTGAGTTATTTTAGTGGTAGTCTGTGTTCTAATCTGTTAAAGGCATTTATGTTCGAATCTGTTATGGTTACATACATTCAGATACATATATGTAAATTGTGATCTCATCCATATGGAACTACGTTCCATATTCATTCACAGTCGCATCTTTATACATTTGGTCATCCCTGTACACCTTTCCTTTCATTATTTTCAAAGCCTACTATATTCATTTTGTTTGAGCTATATTCTCTTTTAAGAACAGTCATTACATGGATGAATTGATTCAAAATGGACGTGTACACTACTACAAGGGGGGGTCATTTGAGACATTAATTAGAGACAAAAATATATTTTTGTCTCTAATTAATGCACCCCTCCTACTTTTGTCTCAAAAACCCTTAATTTATTTTTGTAATTAAAAAAACTCTCTAATATAATTTGAGACGCATGGCTTGCAAAGCGGGCGAACTGGGTGAAAAATCCGAAGGCGTGGAAAATGGCCAACAAGCTCAGGTGGGAGGGAAACGAGCATGCACTAGATGGTGCAGATTTCAGGCGCAGAGGAGGAGGGCGAGCTGCAGGTATCCGCCGTTTTGCCCTATTTTGTTTTGTTTTAGTGAGCATTTAAGAGATTTATGCACAGAAATGGCCGCGATGGTTTGGTTTTCGACCTGTCCAGCCCTTACAGGATTCGAGGGTATATTTTGTGGTAGCTTCTAGGGAACATTTCTCAACTGCCATTTTTTAGATTTGTTTGATATTAGATCTTTTCTTAGCATTCGTATTTCATATGGCAAGGGGTTTTTGATGTATTTTGTAAAATGTAAGATCTTCGGCCAGATTCCTAGAAATCTTGGATCACCTCTGCAAGAAAATGGGTACCTCTGCAAGAAACGGGTCAGGCAAAAGTACCACAATCTTGCTGTCTTCTAATTCGAGCACCACCGATATACTTATTAATTAGATTTTGTTTTCTTGGCACAACTTTAATTTTTATAAGAATCATTATATTACCTTGTGCCGTCGATAGTGTGCTCAGCTGGGACAGTGTGTCAGTGGCTGTATCTTTTTCCCTCTATTTCAATACTACCGCCGCCTGTGCTCCACTTTATCTGACATGGTATAGTCAAAACAAAACAGTCTTTATTTGCAATGGGTTTTGTAGCAGTTGGAACAGTACTGCTAGGAAAGCTGTTGTTATTATCTATAAACAATCATACAAGATCTAATTGATAACACTAAACTAGAGTTCCTATATTCTACTAGCTCTGCCCCAACCAATGACAAAGTTAAACTCAATCTCTTTAATCCCCAACAAGCCTATCTGGCTAGATGGTCATCCTTGGGAAATAACTTATTGTACCTACTTATTTCATATCTGGATTCACCTCTTTGCAACAGGATGCATGATCTCAACACACTTAGTTGATCCAAATATTGCTTTTTATTTACCAAAATCTTAGTAAATGCCAAAAATCTGTTTAATATGTCAGGGCTTCTAGTTTAATATGCATTTTTATCATGCATATTAAACGAAAATATGAGATCTCGTGCATATTATTATTGTTGTTTAGGCCAGTAGAGCAGTACTCGACCAATAGGAGAGGATGCACTAGTATGAATACCAATGTATTACCCAATCTCCATCACATTCGCCAAAAGCTAGAGGAGATGAAATACCTGAACAATAATGGTAGTGTAAAGGATCATGAGAAGCCCGGTGTTGGAAACCCATTCCCACCAAGTTTTGATAATAATAATATTCAGAACAAGTGCAATTCTTCTACGTCATTGTTGCAGCAGGGCTCAGCCCCTAGTCATATGAGTGTTGATGACGCTGCTGATCCTCTTGAGATAGTGGAAAGCTCCCAGCAGGTCGACCTGAGAGAGTTTCTGGAGCAGCTGGGAGTAATTGAAGGTCCTTCTACTACAAGTAATGGCAAAAATCATCTATGCCCATCAGCTTCAGATACTATTTCTGATCCCTTACACTCATGCCAATTAGATCACTCCTCCAAATTGGCCTCCTTTGATGAAACATTATGGGATCCCATTGGAGTCCCATTGCAAGATTTCATAGAAAACAGTTACCTCCTGCAAAATCAGAGTAACCAGAGCCAAATCCAAGAGCAAGTGGAAGATCACTCCTTCTCTGAGTCTATATTAGACCAGTCTTTCTCAGGTTCTATATGGGATTTTCAAGAGGCGCGGAAACATGAGCAACAAAATAACAGTCATTATTATGAGAGTTATGAAAGTTCTCCTTCCACAATACACAACCTTGTGCATCCTACATAATTTTTAGGTTTTTATTTCAAGTTGCCATACGTGCAAAGAACTCATCATTCAGTTCAACTTGATTGTTATAAACCACGCCTGCCATTTTTGTACAGGACAGGTGAAATGTCTTCAGATTAGTCCGTTCCTTTCTTTGCTTGTTTAGATCTTTAGATATGAATAAGAATTAAATTGTGTTTACCAGCTTCCAAATCTTTGAACATCTCAATTGGTGTCTATTTTTTTCTTCCACAAATATAAAGGGCTAAGATTCATTGTTTGAATGAAAACAATGTCTCTTCTTGGAAAATTCTTATGCATTCAACTTCATAACCAACCTAATTCATGAGTTTTCTTTATTTCTTATAAGGATCGGAAATTATACAATATTTTTAGCTAACATTGCAAATTTAGTCAAAAATACACTGTGTTATCTTTTTTTTAAATCTCGGGTTGAGTTGGTCTATTTGCATTTGAGATAAGTGACCTGATTCTTTGCTTTTAAGATCGAAAGAGCAGCACAATCAACTGAATATTTCAATGGTTGTGTGATCAAGATTAATATTGGGCTATAAATTTTTTTGTAGTTTCTATATGGTAGTAAATACTTTTGATAATTTTTGAAGTTTTTATGTGGCTATGGCCGCTCATATTGTCAGTTCTAAACCAACTTTTATTGTTGTTGGAGAGACAATTTGCACTTGTCTTGCCTATTCTAAGTTAACCAACATGCTTAAGAGATGATTTGTCGAATTCAAATATATATATGACAACAATGAAAAACTTAGAAATGCATGGAGATCTCAGACAATGTAATCAATACAATCGAGATTTTGATGTAACTGTCGACTGATCAATACACAAGTGTCAATTCATATATGAGCTCTGAGAAAGCTGGAGGCTGCAGTCTGAAAACATGTTGTAGGTCTGATCCCCATTATTGTTGTATATGTCTTGCATTGCAGTCGACGCATGAGCTTGGTCAGACTGATACTAGGAGTGCTTAGATGAATCACTGGTTAAGTCTGAGAATCCATTGACGTGCATATGATCTCCCACAATGTTGGTATTCATTGCTGAGCTGTGATCTGAATCTCTACTGAATGTAGGTGTAGGTGCCTTGCCATAAATTTGATCCAGTTCTGATGTATGAATGTGATGAGTTTCTGCATCATCTGAAAACTAAACACCTACAAATGCTCCTCCCAAGAAATCTTCTAGCTTTGGGTGTTTCTGATCATTGTTGTTCGCATTCATAATTGCTTCAGATTTCATGACTTTTGACTGATTGCTCAATCTCTTCTGATGCCATTCTGCAACAAAATTGTACATGAAAAAACAAATGTTAGGCCCCATTCTGCAAAAATAATTGTGTATGACAACCTTAATGTTAGGGTCCATAGTTTACTGGGTATCACAATGTTTCTGTCAAATCAGTCCAATAAGTTATGTATCACCATAATCATGTTGGGAGTCATGTACGGAGATACCTGACCTGCACTGGTAATATATGAAAAGCCTAATCTGAACCAGTACATCATTCTAGTAAGGAAGCCCTAATGCATGAATACAATATTTCTTTCATCATCTTAACAGCAACCCATATGAGAAATATAAGAATGACATTCTAAACCGTTTGGAGGAGATCATATCCTTGTGTCACAGTGTAGGTACACACATTATAACAGTGTAGCTGATTACAGACTAAAAAAATCACAAACGTTGTATTCTTTGCAGGAAATCAAATTGTTGCCACACCCATTGTAATAAACCCAACACACACTTGATTGCGATGTATCAACATCCTTGATTGCGATGTAAAATAGACCTTTAAACAAATTTTTGTCCTTGCTTCAACAAATTGATGCCATTCTGGAACCAGCTGAATGCAGATTCTGTGTCCTTGTCTAAGTGAAAATCCTGTTAAATACTGGAAACAGGTAAGAAAGAAAGTGTACGATGGGTGGGTTATTCATATTTTATTTTTCATAAAATGGATTCCCCCCTCATCTCAACTAAGTACATCTTATCAAAGCAACAGGATTTAAAACAAAAAACATTACAGAATTTTAAGGCCACAAATTGCATACCTTTTTGTTAAATAGTGTAAAATTGCTAACAGCAGCGTTGAGAACAGAGAGGAGCATATCCTCCTGTTCGCTTTGTTCGAAGCTGCCCAGTCCATCAAAGTCTAAGAGTACATACAAGTACCTGCTGTCCCCCTGGCTATCTCCATTTTCACATGTTGTAATTGTCATCCTAGACACCATCAGTGCACCTGCCCCCTGCAACATCCAGAAGAGACTCTGAAAGATGGTTCAGCAAATATGACTTTCCACTGCTCTACTTTCCCATGGATGATATAACCTTAATTTCACCCTTCCAGCTGTTGAGAACAGCATCATAGAAGCCAAAGCGTATAGAATTAGCAAGCGATACGCTGTCCACGTAGCTAATATCATGGGGTATTTGAAGTCCATCCTAGAGAGCTACCATGGCATTGTTTTCTACACGAGCTATTTGAACGGGCACGAGGCATACAAGTTTGCGAACCCACATTCCCATTTTCACAAGGGTTTGTTCCTCTGCTGGAACTGATATCAGGTAATTCTCTACATTGTCGGTTAGGAATTGAATCTTCATATTTGTAAAATCTTTATCTTTACCTGCCTTAAGTTGTCTAATAAGTGCTTCTAAATATTTGATGCATGCCTCTCCATAGCAGGGAGCCGATCTGCTGCTTTCTAATACCACTTTGAACGTAATGCACTTCTTATAATCTGGAAACAATGCAGGAGTTGTAGCAAATTTGTCAAAAATGTGGTATATGTATCCTAAATAGGGGCAGGAACCAACAATTCCTGTTTCTTCTCTTTCCAGTTCACGAGCATTGTTATGACTGACTTGTTGCAACTGCACAACTTCCCTAGCTAAAGCAGTTTTCAACACATGGGAAGAAATAACACCAAGGGCATCTGCAGGACTGTATAGTAAAAGTTGATTTTGTGATCCGAAGCTCGTAAATTTCATGTCGAGCAGATCCAAATCAGATAAATTGCCCGCTTGTCCATTCAAATGAATGGTCTTCAAGTAGCTCATGTTATCACCCAAAACATAAATTTCTAACATGACCCCAGGACTTGAATGTCTTCTTCCGACAAGGTGCTCATCAACATCATTACCTAAACATTGGAATTTCCTGAACACAATGAAGAAATAGCCGTTAGCAGAGATGCATGCTTTAAAAGGAGGCCGCTGCATCGGAAGAGAAATATGCTTTGCCTTCATCATGGATTTCTACTACTCTTGCCCTGTTTCCGACATCAACCAAGAGCAGCTCCATTTTCCATGGAATTAAATGCATCCATGTAATGATCTTGTTCCCCTTATATGATTCAAGATTAACCTCAACACCAGTCCAATAGACCTTCCGAAATGATTCATCAAACTTGTATATTACTATCTTGCTCCTTTCTTTTCCATATAGAGCCATATAGCGTGTAGATTCATCTAGAGCCAGCAAATCGAACCCCCTCCTAAATGTATATATAGGACAACTCGTGTTATTCAAGTTGTAGCCGACCTTGGGACATCGGTATAGATACAGGCAAGAATCTTTGAAGTTGTGAATAAAAACCATCAACTCGCCGGACTTGAGGACTGCGACTTTTAATAACCTTTCCTGTTCAGGATTGATGGCTACTAATTCAAGTGGCTCCCCACATGTTGGGACAATTGGATGCGTCTCAAAGTTTCTGTTCAATTCATTTAGATCCTTCTTCATAGGAGTTAGCTCACACGCTTTCCACATAACGTCGAACTGATGTTCCTCTACAGTTGACACCTTCACCTTCAGCTCCACTTCAGAATTTGACCACCAGTTCAGCGGATTATTAATGGAGTATTAATGGGGTATTACTCTAACACTATTCATATAGGTACTTGATATTGTTCCTTCCATGCAAAAACTATGTCAATCTCCTATGTATAAGAGATGCCACTATACTTGCAAAAAAAATTATAGCAACAAGTTTCCTGCAGAATATGACAACTGGTTTTTCCTGCAGAAAATGACAACTGGTTTTTCATGTTTACATTGGGGCTCTGGTTGCGTTCATCATTAATTTCTCTACGGCACCCAAGCCAAACAAATATGTGTTTAATCCAGCAGCATAACACTGTAGAAGACAAAGATGGCATTTTCTTCCCTGGCTTGTATCTCTACAGCTACAATTGTAGTAGTATCAAACAAGACAACTAATATAGAAGCTTCACACACTGTTCTTAGATGACTTTGTATAAACCTCAAAATGGCCTCATATACACAGCCAATCTTCCAATCACTGATTATTAAGCATTGCCATGGTTGGGGCTATGTTTTAGCTAGACATTGAATCTGATCCTGCAGAAATTTATTGTTGGCCAGTTCTTGTAATACGCTTGTGCCAGAGTTACTTAGTGCAGTAATATTTTTGAGTATATATCTCTCTTTTCAAAATGATGTCATCATTTCTCTTTCTCAATTTCTTTTTGTTTAGAAAAATACGATAGATTTTTTATCGGTTCTTCTTTTCGTAGGATTGTTAACATGTTTAATGATATCGGTACCCATGTTGTGTTTTGATTTTTCTAAGAGTTATGCATGCATACATTTCATTTCAATTATGGGCGCTGAATCTGCAGATAAAAATAGTGCTTTGTTTTTCTCCTGATGTACATGAATTGTGGGTTTTTGCGCTGTCAGCTTGATGATTGGATGTTGTGTTGAATTTATAAGAAAAATAACAATTCTTAGAGGCCACTAGGGGGGGAGCCAGATGAATCATGTGTTGAAGAAGTATTGGCTTCTTTGCCTGACATTGATCACCACCAGAAACTGCACCTGCCCAAGCTCGGTTCTTTCTCTTGGTTGTTGGAAAGTGAGGACCCCTTCCTAGAGGGATTTTTGAATGATGAAACTATGGATGACAATGGAAATAATGGCTCTCTTCAGGCAAAGCCCTCTCACAGATACCAGAATACCATCAACAATAGCATTTACTGCTCATTTTATGTTGTGCCCAATCAAGAAATATGAACTTTGGAGACACAAAACAAGTTCAACTCTCTCAAGAGGACCCTCTGTTTAGCTTATAGGGATGAGGCACTCCACCCCTCAAAGAGATACAACAATGAAAACTACAACAATAGTAACAATGTATCATCCTTTCTCAATTCAATGCAACCCAATCGAAATTTCCACCAGCAGCAGAAGAACTTTTTGGAGGCATTGAATGACTGCCACCCAAATTTCAGGATGCCCTACATGTAACACAGTTAGCGGAGCGACTCTTAAGAAATTTCCAATCATCTGCAGAAAATTTTCAATTCATTTCCAAGGGATCCATGATTATTGATGGTCATGGTATTCTGCAGGAAACTTGTTGCTATAATTTTTTTTGCAAGTATAGTGGCGTCTCTTATACATAGGAGATTGACATAGTTTTTGCATGGAAGGAACAATATCAAGTACCTATATGAACAGTGTTAGAGTAATACCCCATTAATATCATCTTTTCCTTTTAATGTTTTTGTCTGCAAAGTTTGTACATAAATATGTGCTGCAGTATTGGGAGGGACAAGTTTGCATAGTTTTACATCTCTTCTCCAAGATTTACTCTGTACAGAGCTATAGTATGATTAAAATTTCAGTTTTTATTAGTTACATTATTCTTTGTGTGTGTGAATGTATCATATTCACTTTATGGACTGTTGGTTGATCATAGCTAACAACATAAATTTCACTTCTGTTTATAGCACATAAGATTATGCAATGTGGATTAGAGATTGCCTCAATTATGTGGAACATACTAGAGGCATGTCAATGTGATGTAACAACATCCAGGTTCACAAACAATTCTTTATCATCCAAAAACATTTAGATCCACTTGAATACAGACTTGTAGAATGCCGCTCCACGTTTGAGCATGCCACTCAAACCTTAGTGCCTTGACTCTTTTTTATAGAAGCCACAGATGCCTACCCAATCTGCAAAGGCTTAACCTTGTTGCGCAAGCCTATACTTAGCTGTGCATCACTATTTGTGTCGTACGAAACCTTGGGACCTTGTCTCTTGTTGTGCAACACTTCTATCTTGCATGTTGAAGCCACGAAGCCTTGCATATGCTGCCCAAGCCTTTTTCAATGCCCTGATGTATTCTGGATGTTGCCTAACACTGCTGATGTATTCTGGATGTTGCCTAACTCTTTAGGCTTGATTAATGTTCCTCGTTGTTAGTATAGTTTTAATGTTATAATACATTACAGCTGAGCACACTGTAACTTATTCTCGGGTTTGGAAAATTCTAAGATCAGAAATAAAAGCTATATTCGAAAAGATTAAGTGGAGTAACACAATAATAAAGTAGAATAATCTCTTGTCATTATAATATATAATCACAAGATACGTGCTTTGATAAGAGGCTTTTCTGCCCTCCTTTCATTTGAGAAAGGAATTAAAATATTTCATGACTTGTACATTTGGGCAGAGAAGCCTCTTATCAAGGCACATATTTGGTCATTAGATATTATAATGACGGAGCTTGTAGAGTATAAATTGGATTGATACTGGATACTAGACAATGAAAAGCAATCTACTTTATTTGTAATGAAAACAAAGACCTATGATAAGTTCCAAGATTCAAGTTTGCTTCCAAGTTAACCTTGTAACTTATCATAGGTCTTATTGCAGCATGGTTTTGAATATGTGGACCTTCTCATGCTATTTTGTTTTCATTTTTAATAAATTAGATTGCTTTTCCTTGTCTAAGTTCTTCGTCTTTTCTTTTTTTCCAGGTTTCATTGTCTTCTCTTGCTCTAGTTGGTGTGGAGTGGCTTTACTGCAAGAAGGTAAGATAAGATGACATTCTAGTCCTAGATATATTGGTAAATAATTAGAACGTGCAGATACTTTTATTCATTTTTTAAAAATATTTTTCTTTATTATTATGACGAGTGTTACTTTTTTTTGTAGGACACTATTACCTAATTAGCCACTATTCTTGGAAAAAATGGAAAGACAGGTACTTTCATTTTCTGCCACTTGTATTATTTCTTTAATGAATTTAATCTCAATAAAGATTAATATTATCATAGTCATGAGTTTTTTTAATAATACTCAGATCTTAAATAACACTCATAATGGACCCTATTTTAGCTTACAAAAAATGGATTATGAAACGTGGCTTATTTAACAAGCCACGTTAAACAAGCCACGTTAAATAAGCCACGTTTCAGACCCACAGTGAGCGTTTTAGGCATCTCATAGTTCAAACTAATGATGTTTTAGTTTACGAAAACATCATAACAGAATTACCCATTTCCAAACTATAAAAATAAAAGTCTCAAGTTGAGAGGTAGATGCTCATTATTTAAAGTATATGATTTATGCAGGAAAATAGTATATCTTCATCTGAATGTTCAGATGAACATATACCAAGACCTACTCCAGGGACAAATGAATATTTTAATGAAATGATATATTGTACTTGTGAAAAGTGCAAAAATAGAAAATTAAAGAAGCGTCGACTCGTTGGTATCCATAGGTTGAAGTATGGAGTTTATATAGAAGAGGTATACTATAATGAAATTTCAAAAATGCTTGTTATTAAAAAATATAAACTTTTCATATCGCATTGACTATTTTAAATGATATTGTAATGTTTAGCCAATCCAAGTTCATAACAATGTTGAGGAAAGGGCATATGACAATGATGATAGTGGCACTCACAATGAAGAAGAAGACACATATATGGGTGATACCACTTCTCAATTAAATGAAGATGGGGTGAACGAATTTTTACAAGACTTCTACACATATGCTGAAGAAGTTGATGATTCGCCCCTAACTCAACTTGCTAGGACGCCTCTATACCCAAATGCAAATTTGTCTGTATTGGCAACACTTATGTTATTTTTGAACTTGAAAGTTATGCATGGAATGACGAATACATGCTTCACTGATATCTTGAGGTATATTTTAAACTCCTCTAAACTATATCTCTCCATGTCATTCAAGTTTTGAATATTGTGTATAGTGAATAATATAAAGATCTTTTGTTGTTTTATGCAGACTTTTGGCAGATAAGATACTTCCAAAGGAAAATAAGATGCCTCGTTCACAAAAGGAAGTATCTTCAGCAATGAAAGACATTGGGATGGAGTACAAAACATATGATGCATGTCCAAATGACCATATCTTATACTATGGTGAAAATGAAAATTTACAGCAATGCCCAATATGTTTCACCAATAGATATCGTGAAGATCAAGTGTCCAAGAAAGTTCCTTATAAGGTTCTACGCCACATTCCAATAACACCGAGGTTTGAGAGGATGTTCAAATGTAAAGATTTGGCAAAATTTATGGACTATCATGCACTAAGAAGGAGCCAAGATGGTGTCATGCGTATGGTGGCTGATAGCAAAGATTGGAAGGAGCTTGAAGAAAAATGGCCTGATTTAAGAAATGAGCCAAGGAATGCAAGACTTTCATTGGCAATGGATGGTGTCAATCCTTTCGGAGATCTTAGAACAACATACTCTGTTTGGCCGGTTTTCCTTGTTAACAATAATCTTCCCCCTTGGATGGCAATGAAAAAAGAGCATGCAATGCTAACTCTAATAATACCAGGTATATGAACTTCTTAGTGTTATGTTCTCTTGAAAATGATGTACATTTACATGAATATATTTAAATTTTAATTCACATTTTCTTCATAGGAAAACACCAGGTGAAAGATATGGACACATACATGGAGCCTCTCATTGATGAGTTATGCGAATTATGGAAGGGTGTCAACATGTATGATGTATCAAGACCTAGCAATGATAGGATCTTCCTTTTTCGTGCAATACTTATGTGGACAATTCACGACGCTCCGGGGCTCTCTGTGTGTTGTGGTAATCTATTTATCATATTCATTTGTAATCATTCTATTTATGTTGCTGCCCATTAATTAAATATGGTTTCCATACTGATTTTTCAGGCCTACAAACTAAAGGGAAACATGGTTGTCCATCATGTGGGCCAAACACTGTATCTAGGCAATCAAAGGATCTTAAAAAAACCGTGTACGATGAATACAGACACTTCTTACCTCAAAACCATCGTTATCGCATGCATGAGAAAAATAAGTTCAATGGAAAGGAAGAGGAAAGGAGGCGGCCAAAAAGGATGAACCCTTTGAGGTGGAAATCAGCATATGACAAAAAGGAAGGGAGAGCTTATCCATTGGGAATGAAAAGACTATCTAAGTTTTATAAGTTAGATTATTACGAGCATCTCCCAATAGCTCATCTATTTGATACAATGCATATTGGAAAAAATGTGGCAGAGTGCTTATGGAAACATCTAAAGGGAACCAACAATGAAGACCAAATAAAATTAAGGAAGGACCTCAAAACCGTCAATATGATGCCAAACATGTGGTTACATGAAAATAACACATATGATCCTGCGCCATGGGTTCTTACAGCAGAGGAGAAACAATATATGTTTGATACTATGCGTGCCATAAGATTTCCAACTGGTTTTGGTGCGACATTAAAAACCGTATTCACAAGAGATGGTTCAGAGTTTTCTGGAATGAAAACACATGATTGGCATAATTGGATAAAGGTAATTCATGATATCTTATATTTCTTGATAGTATAATTGAAATTTTCAATATATTAGTAATGTAGAAGATAATATATATTTTAAACGCTATTTTTCAATGTTGGTGTAGTATGTGCTTCCTACAGCAATACAAAGCACTTTCAACCATGACATCGCACAAACAATTTACAAATTGTCCAAATATTTGAGGTATTATAAACCATCAATTGTTATTCAATAATTAATTTTTTTCCTTCTATAAATATCATTTTCAATGTCTTTATAATTGTTTTAACATATATTTTGCAAATATTATAACTGGTGATATGTTAATGCTTGTTAGTAAAATTTATAGGTGGGTATCATCTAAAGAGATACATCCAGATGAGCTGAACTATTGGAAGAGGAATGTTGCTCTTTTGATGTGTGACATTCAAATGTGTTTCCCTCCAAGTTTCTTCAATTCTCAAGAGCACTACCTTATACACCTGGTAGAAGAGATTGAACAATGTGGGCCCATCCATCTCAGGACAATGTGGCTTGTAGAGAGATATATGAAGGTCCTAAAACATTTTGTGAGGCAAAGAGCTCGACCTGAAGGTTCTATGGTTGAAGGGTACATGGTTTTTCAAACCATGGTTCATTTATCTGAGTACTTGCCTCAATTGCATCTGGAGGCTCCAAGATTATGGGGTGATCAACAACCTCAATCCATTGGAGATAGAAAACTAGAGGGTCAAGGAACTTCAAAGAGGATAAAAGGTAATCTTAAATGTTAGTAGTAGTTTTTTAATCCTAAGTATTGTATGATGCATCCTTTAAAGAATGGTTAGATCAATGATTAGTTAAATACTTTTTGTTGTAGATGCTAAGGAGTGGGAGTCATTGCATTTGTATGTTGCATACAACTCTAAATTTATGTTACAATGGATGGAGAAGTATGCTGAACAAAAGAAAATAGAAGATGAAAAGGCATGGGCTGATATATATAATAGACATGGTCAAAACTCTAATAGAGGACTTCCTGCATGCCATAAAAGAAAATGGCCAGATAGATGCTCATGGCATTGGTTAAAGACAAATGTTGAACATGAGGCAACCAAGGGAATGAAAGCAGTGACAAAAAAACAAGTAGATTTCGTTAAAGGATCTATAAATGGGGAGGTAATATACAAATAAAGTATTATGATGAAAATTGTTTAATCTAAAGATTTTTTTATCGTTGAAACTAGTTAGTTAACTTTGTGTCCTTGAATCTAATTGGATAATATGTACATATGCATTTAGGTAACATATTACAAAGCAATGTGGATTAGCGGTCATCATTTTCGAATCAGGAAGATCGATGAGAAGCGGAAAACTTATGATAGTGGAATTTCAGCACCATTTGAAGTGGAGTGTCGTTCACATGCATATGACACAAACACAATCACGAGTACACTTCGGTATTATGGAGTGTTGGAGGATATAATAGAGCTTGATTTCACATCTTTTAAAAAAGTTATTTTTCGTGTTGAATGGTATAGGCTCATTGAAGTGGGCCTTGACAAAACTATTTTGTTGCATGAGAATGGATTCAATATGATAAATACATCGAGGTTTGAATCTACTTCTGAACCTTATGTGTTTCCAAACCAATGTAGTCAAATATTTCTTGTTCCAAATTTAGAACACCCTGGCTGGTCCTTTGTGATAGATTATGATCCAAGAGGGCGAAGAGTCACCTTTTCCGAAGATGTAGAAGGCCATGATGTAATTGAAGAGGTAGAAGATCCACTTGAAGACATAGATGACCAAGTGGAGGATGATGATAACATGACTATTGATGATGAATATGAACAAGATGAAGTTCCAGTAGGACAAGAACAACATTTTGGTGATCAAATACATGAACATGATGAGTTTATTGATCATCATTTACCTATGGCTGAAGGGGATGAAGATCATGAGAACCATGGTATTAATTTATTTGTGGATCTGGGGCCCATTAATTATGGTGTATTCATGCCTCCAGATGAGGAAATTGTAATGTCAGATGAAGATGATTTTATTTAATCATAATGTAAACCTTAAATTCATTGTAAGGACATAACACAATTTGATATATTTTATGAGTGGATTGCTAATGTTTTTTTCTCTATGTCAATGCATACATTGCACATGTTTCCTTGTTTCATTAAATGTTTCCTTATTGAAGATTATATGAAGATGCACACCTTTTGGTCCTTTTGAATATATATATTTTTGGATACATGAAATGGCCAACAAAATGTCAAAGCAGTTCTGTTTTGCTGCTCTCAACATGCAATGGCCAACAAAATGTCAAAGCATACCTTACCAATTTAGTATTGCATATGTTATTATTCATTTGTTAGTGAAGTTGTTCAATGTTACATACAACTTTGAAGTTTTTTTTTACTATTAATAATTTTGTTTTATGATATTTTGAAGGATCGTGGCAGGCCCTCTACATATGCACTAGAAAATCCTAACATGAGAGTGCCGCCGACAAGTAAATCCCGTACCATACTTTCTACATCCAACATTGAAACATTTAGTATTCCAATTCCGTCAAGCATGCCAACACATAATATAGCACCAGAGTTAAGGAGTAACCCTTCATGTGTGGGTTCTCTCCGAATTCACCCTCCAACACCACAACATGCTTCCTTGACAAGTATCATAGAATCACAAGCCAAAATTTTAACGCTCCTACCAGATACTCCTGAATTTTATGAAGTTAGACAGGAAGTAATTAAGCAAATTCATGCATTGGAGTCTACATTGCTGGAAAGTACAGGTCTTGCTGCACCTGAACAGGTATGCTTATGATAATTAATTATGTATAAAATATTCCTAACAGTCCTAATTATCATTCATGTGCTATAAAACAGTCATAACAGCAATTTTTCATATTGCATGGTTTACAATAGTCCTAACAAACATTCATGCTCTATACATACAGGAAGAAAATGGCATGCCCCCTGATGTACCTAATGGGGAAGCTACTGTGACCCCTACGACTGCAACAATCTCCACAGTGAACACAAAAGGAAAGAAAGAGGTTACAATCTTGTTAACCTCGGATGGAAATGTCTTAAAAGATGAAATGGGGTCGAAATTTTTCCAATTTCTATTTCATCGCGCAGAATGCCTATTTGGAAATACCATACAAGTGGATTGGAGAAAGCAAGCCAATTCTAAGAAAGATGAACTCTTTGAAGATGTCATAAAAGAGTTTGGAAATCCCGGTTTTAACAAGGATTTCATAATGGATTATGCACGGAAATTCATTCATTCTAAAAGAGACAAAATAAGGTCAAAGCTAACAAATGACTTGAGATATCCCCGACCAGCTTGGATCACTAACCAAACAACATGGGATGAGCTTATCAAAGATGCCAAATTCAAGAGAAAGTCCTTCAAAAATCCAAACTACATGCCATCTGCACGAGAAGGAGGTAAAAGACGCCTTCGAGATACAACAAAGGCTACCCAAGCTAGGTTGTCAAGTATTGGGTCCCATAAATTGGGGTCGGGTGGGTATAATAGTATTCGTGGGAGCTTGGTAAGTGAATAATTTCATTTAATTTTTTTATATTTTTTCGGTGACTTGAATGTATTGGATGACAAATGATACTTGATAAATTAAAATGTCTTTGTACACTTAGGTTCACCACTTTCGAAAGGAAGCTTCAGATGAAGATCTGAAATATGCACTAATGCATGGTTCCCAAGGGCTCCGGCAACATATGATAGATCGAGGGGAGAAATTGGTCATTGAGCATGAATCTGAGGTAAGTTTATTATAGTATTTGATGACATAATAAAACATTTAAGTATCAATGTTGTGATAATTTAATTAACTAAAGTATGTTGTTTAATAGGATGTGCAACAATCAAACTCCTTAAAGGGTGCAACTGACAGTGAACATGAAGATGCCACAGAAGGATGTGATGATTTTGTTGCTGGACAAAATGAATCGATTGACCTTCTTGGAACTCATCTGGAAAACAACCCAGAAATCCAACAGACAAGAGTTCAGGATGATTATCATGTTGCACCATCTATTATAGTTCCTCGTCAAAAGAGGACAAAAAAGAATAGACATTTTTCCTATCCGGCTAAATAGATTTAAATTGACTGTTATTTTATGAATTATTGGCTATTTCATTACCAGTGAACTTATTGGTTGTTTTATGATTTGAATTTTAAGTATACTAGTGAACTTGTAAAAATTTGAATTATACCTTACCTGCAATCAAATCAGTAACTTCTGCGAGGATACATTGTATGTGTCTTCAACATAACTAGTAACTTGTCTATATTGAAGACCTGCATGCACGTGAGTACAAACTGCACTTCTTGGAGATTGCACTTCAAGGCTTGCTAGTATATCTGTTTCTTGAGCTTTTCTTTCTGTCTGAGTTCATTCCTATTCCTTTGATAGCCATGTACAGTAAATGTGGATAAGAAATTTTAATTTCACAGATGTGTGATGAAAATCCATCCCATATTTTAATTTCACAGATGTGTGATGCAAACTCATGCAGGCTTCTTCTAATCAGATTTGTATTATTAAATTTGTAGGCTTCTTCTAATCAGATTTGTATTATTAGCTATGTATTATTATTATTTCCCTGACTTTGGAATCAGTTTCTTACTTGAATTGGCTATGGGAGGGGAAGGAGGAACCCCAACAAAGTCTGGAAAACAATCTTCTACACCACAGGTAGGAGGGGAAGGAGGAACACATGCAAAGATGGAAAAGCCATCTTCTACACCACAGGTAAGGATTGCTATTTTATTTGGCTAAGATCCATGTCCACCTTATATTGCATTCAAAGAATAAAAAGATAAATTTAGTATAATTTTTCTATATTTTCAGTGTTTATTCTGAATCTTTAGGAAGTATGCTGTTGAAGCATTCAACTAATATTATGGAGTGGTAAATGTACTGGTCTTAGCCATTATTGTCACCTTATGCGATAGCCCCTCCATGTGCTGTTGTGTATTTTCCTGGAGGAATTTATGGACATCCCTCTGTGCCTCCTGTAAGTTCTATTGCCTTGGATCATGTAATGCATGTCTTTTCTTTCATTGTGTTTTTCTTTCCTAGTAGGTTGATAGTGAAGGAAAGGACCACTCCCTGTGTTACCTATTGTTGAACGAGAATTTTTGGAAAATGCATGTAATCATCATTTTCTTGAGCTGGGAGCATTCCATAGGTATTTGGTGAACGTATAGTTTCTTCCTGTCCAGCTCCCTTCTATATAGTTTTGCTTTATCTTTTATGCTCGACAATTTTGTCGATGGTGTTTTAGGTAGCTATGTTAGCATCTTTGGGGCTGGTTTCAGGACTCCCTGTGGACACGGATTATCTATTACAAGTGCTGCAAGGGATTCTCTTTCTTCTCTTCAGCTGCTTTTATTTCAACCAGAGCTTCAAATGGGATTCAGTCTCAATTTGGTTTAGGTGAGAGGTGTCCAGTTATGGGGTTGTCATTTTGCTTGGTACACACCACCTTTTTCTCTGTGAGTATGCTCAATTACTGTTTCCTGTTTGGATAAATTAGAGAAACATCAAGGCTGGGGCCTGCTCTGATCTCGAGTCATCAATTTTGAGGGTTTTTGTGGATTTAAGTGTTGGTGGGTTTCTTATTTGTACACTCCCGCCCATTCCAAGGCTACTCGCCAACCTGCTGTCTGCTCTAAGTTCTTCTCTCTACTTCATCATGATATTTAGGACTCCTCTGATTTCGAATGAATACCGGTCTCATAATTTACTTCGTCTTTATTTGGGTTTCGGAAGAAGCAGCTTTAATATTCTGGGTAATTACATATATATTGTATTTGTTGTAATTTGGTGGTTATTTTGTTTCCTTTGGGATGCTGTAAGAGAATGTTAAGGATTTGGCCATTCCTACTTGATGCAACAACATTTAATGCCATCATGAAATACCTCTAATTTTTTCCCAGCTATCGTAAACGATTGTATTTAGTAGAAGTTACCAATAAATCACGACTCAGAATTTTTGGAACGATTGTATTTGATACTTTGTAAGTGTTTCATTAGTGTTGTCTACAAACAAAGTGGCATATCCCACATAACTTCAGGAGTCCATTCCACTATAATGCTCTCTATATTATTGTAGTTATTTTTGGCTTGCAGAGTTTTTCAATGATGGAAATTCAGCAGAGTTAGGAATAAATTAGTTTTATTGATGATTGACATTTTTTTCACCACCTACACCTCTCTTTCAGCAGCTTATCTTTGACATTGTGTTCTATCAGGGTAAGGACCTTGTGATTGCACACGTTGGTGATTCTCGGGCTATTATGGGAACAATTTCTCCCAATGGCAGTTTGTCAGCCATTCAGTTGACAATTGATATGAAGGAAACTTGTCTGGTAGGCCTTCTATCTCTTTCAAACAAATTAATCAGACTTATTTATGTCTAATATATGTTTTATGGCATTCTGTTGCCTTAAATTTTCATCTACCTAACTATAAGAATGTCTAATATTTGTTTTTAGAATTAATATGTATCATTCTATTATCAAAATCATCTTGAGGATGTAGGTATAACAGTTGGGACAGTGATACTTGTTTTTGTTGCAGTGTCGTTGTTTATATAAACATAATATGTTCAGGGTATTGAAACAAGAATAGCAAACCCATAAGATAGAAAATTTGTTGCAAATGGGTAATGACTGAATAGAAATCATATGTTACTGATTGAATACGGAGCCTATGTTAATGTATAGCACATAATTGCACACCATAGTACATAAAATATACAATACATTTTTGCATTGCACCCATCTTAGTGTCCATCTTGTTAAATCCATATGCTACTCTAAGACAACATGGAAACTTGTATGTCGTATCTCTTGGTTGACATAACTATTGGAATCACTTGGGAATGGTAGTGTCAATTTGAAGCCTTTATAGCATGTCAAACATTGTGATATAGAATTGCTAACTACTCTACAATTTCTACTTTTCGGATATCATTCTAATTCCAGTCTTCTTTCTATTTCTGAGGATAATCCCTAACTTAGCTGCTTCAACACCAAAAATGAAAGTAACATTGTTTTCTTCCTTAACTAGAGGTCTGTGAATTGATTTAATGTTTTGTAAACACCAATTATGTATACATGGACATCTGAGACAGTTTCTTTTATGCTCCAAAATTCAGAGGATGTTGAAAGCATAAAGCAGTGTAAGGGTCGATTTGAAGCCTTTTTAGCATGTCAAACATTGTGATATAGAATTTCTAACCACTGTACAAGTTCCATTTCAAATCTTGCCGCAGGTATGGTTTCTCCTTTTGTAATCATGATCTCCTTCATGACCCACCACATTACGACATTCCTCCACTTCAGCTAGGCCTATTTCAAGAGAACAATATGTGCAGTTCTTTATACATGCATGATTTCCCATGCAGGAGTGATCAGAGGAATGGCCTTTCTGTAGAATGCATCGCCAGAAACAGACAAAGCACTTGCAACCACAGACAGAGAGACCCTGTTTGAGCTCTGCTAGGGTTGCAACTGCCTCTAATTGCAACTTCTGTACATCAGTAAATTCTGCTGTGTTACTGCAGAGCCACTTTTGAACACGATCACACCGTCTCTCTATCAAAGCCCCTAAGAAACTCTGAAACACATGGAGAGGTTCGGGGAAGACAACTTTTTCTTCAGAGTTGTTCAACCGCAATCGTTCATGGTACCAAGGGGCATGTTTCCTATCTAATGTGAGAGAAGGTAAATTGACTTCTTTGCAAAGTAAGGTTCTCAAATATCTTTTCCATGAAGATCATCATAAATTTCAGAATATAAATGAAGGAACTGGCTATCTTAAGTCTTGTCTGGAAAGGAGCAAATTGAGCGTATTTATTGTCCTAGATGATATCGATCACATCAATCAATTTGATGCTCTAGTGTAAAAAAAAAACCTGAATTCTAAAAGTCTAGTACTTGTTACAACCCATGATGAGAGGTTGCTAATACAGGCAGGCATAAGTCTTCGTTATAGGATGAAGGAAATGAGTTTAGATTATAGCAGATGTCTATTCTGTTGGCATGCCTTCCACCAACCCTGTCCAGAGAGGGGATATGAAGATTTGGTTGAGAGCTTTGTTTCCGAATGTGGAGGTTTACCTCTGTCTCTTCAAGTGATTGGTGGGAGTCTATATCGTAGTGATCAGCAGAAGGGTTATTGGGAGTTATCACTCGAGAAATTCTAAAAAACTCTGCCGATGGAAATAAAACAAAGGATTAAAATAAGCTTTGATGCCCTGGATAATGACCAAAAACAAATTTTCATGGACATTGCATGCTTTTTGGTTGGTATGGGCAAGTTCAAGTGTATGGCAGTGAGAATATGGGAAGCTTCTGGATGGAACGGTGAGGAGGGACTTCAGACCCTGGTGGATAAGTGCCTTGTTGAAATGGAACCAGTTTTTATTTTAGATCACAACATAGAGGAGCTGTATTTTAGAATGCATGAACACATCCGTGATTTCGGAAGAGAAATGGCAGATGAAATGGCAGATGGAATCAAACATCCTCGTCGCCTCTGGCATCCTCACCATTCACTGGTATGGGGCTTCTCTCTTAAATAAAACCTACTTTTGGTGATATTCAAGAATTTATCCTTTACCTAAATTTAGGAAAAAAGCAAATTACGCTCTGTTTGAAATGCAGGAATCTGTCGACCTCAGAAATAGACTCACGAGAACCACAGAATCTGTTAGGTGTCTCTATTCCTTTTTTGATGATTCCAATGGCGCTCAAATTACATATTTTATAGGAAATCGAAATTCAGATCTCCGGCAAGCAGGAACATCAACACTTTTGCTGTGGATGTCGATTGAACTGAGGGAGCAAAAACAGAGAGCAAGCGAGTCATTTATTCCTCTGGAGGACGTAAGCAACACAACAATTCCTTCATGGATTCCTCTCCAAAATTTGCAAGCTCTAGAAATAATCAATGGAAACACAACGAGATTGTGGCACACAGATGTACAGGTAAAGCCTTTTGTTTTTATGGGAGTTTGGGTCAAACTTAAAATTTGGCAATAAATTATATATTTTGACAAGACCATCCTTATAAAAAAGTATGTCTAAAAATGTCAGGGTCCTGTCCAGTTGAAAGAGCTGCAACTGATTGATACGGTATCATTTGGAGAGTTTCGGAACTCATGTAGTGTATTTAGGCGTCTGCAAAATCTAGTTCTAACAGGAAATGGGGGATCTGACGGAATGCTAATTGAAGGGAGTACTCTATCCCAAGTCCTGAAATTACTTATAAATCTAAGCAGTTTGATTTTCAGGCATTTCAGATTAAGTGGTGAACTGGATTTGAGCAACAATGCAGATGGTTTTGAGGCTTTCATGAGCACCCGCATGTATAGGCTTGAAATCATAGATATTCAGTTTGTAAAAGACGTAAAAAAGATCTGTATCAGCGGGCAGCATTGTCCCAGTCTCAAGTCCCTCCGCCTCCACTTCCTGGCAGATCTGATAGAAGTGAATTTATCAAGGATAACAGCACTCTCTTCTCTTGAGGTGGACAGTTGTAGTGTTTTGACAGATTTATTAGGGATTGCTGATTCGAGAAACCTGGTGAATCTCAGCATAGGTAACTATTGGGCTATAAAAGAATTGCCATCTCTTGCTCCTCTACATGATCTGGAGAGGATTACAATTGATGGATGTCCAAATGGGAAAGATATAAGAGGCATTGAAAATTTGCAGAAATTGACATACATATATATTTCAGAAGGCTTTGGAAGAGTCTTGAATTGCCTTGCTAGACTCTCGATTTGCATTGGCAGACTAGAGGTATGAAATATTGGAAAGTCTACAATTATGTTCGTAGACAAATATTGTCGATTTGAGTTTTTTTTTTAAATTTAAATCTGATAAAATCGAGGCCAAGCTATAATTTTATGATTAGTATGTTACGTTGAATAGTACAGAGTGCCATTGGTCACCATTTACACCTTTTCTTTTGAAAATTGTGCCTAGCCTTGATCTTAGATCGGACAAGACTTTATCATTTGAAATGGATTCTTCTGTAGGTGCAAGCTCCAGCCCACTATCCTGCACTTCAATCAAGAGATCTCCAAGCTCTATTGGAACATCATGTATTTCTTCTTGAGTGTCAAAATTCACAAGCACCCTGCTGGCTCCTGACATAGAGAGCTGTCCTTCCCTCACAGCAGACTCCAAATTTTTATGAAGGATATTCACTTTCATGGCAACACGCTTCAAATCAACAGGGGTCCA
Organism: Taxus chinensis; assembly: GCA_019776745.2. Classification (NCBI taxonomy): domain Eukaryota; kingdom Viridiplantae; phylum Streptophyta; class Pinopsida; order Cupressales; family Taxaceae; genus Taxus; species Taxus chinensis. The sequence continues at coordinate 885,288,265 of CM034151.1, forward strand.
GTCCTTGGTTGCTATCTGGGCAGTAACAAGCTTCAAATCTCTCAAGAAGGAACGTCCATTCTGATAGGTATGGTCTAAATCTTCTTCCACAGTTAAAGCCATTTCAGACAGACTTTCTTGATAATATTCTTTTCGGGTGAAAGAAGGCATTGCAGCAAGTTCAACCATTCCTCCATACATCTTTGTTAGAAAGTTTTCATGGGATCTTTTACGAATTTGTAACAGCTTTACAGGAAACTCATCTTATACTTATAGCCTTCCCTGATTCACGTTTTCTACAGTGCTTTTTCCGGAGCCACTCCTACCAACCATGGCTACAGTTTTCCCCGCCGGAATGTTGAGCGAAAACCCACTGAGAATGGACATTTCGGGTCTGGATGGGTACGAAAAACTCACGTTTCGTAGCTCCACTTGACCAGTGACTGTGGATGGTGTAGCTCCAGTAGAATAATTTCTGTCAATTTTAGGCCTGTGCTCTATGGTTTGGAAGATATTCACTGTAGCAGATTTTGCCTTGGCAAATGCCGTCAGACTGGGAGCCGATTGCCCCAGTGCCCTGCAATTCACACACAGAAAATTACTACCCTTTCAAACACGGCCTAAAAATTTAGAGATAAAAGGTAACCATGCCACATACAATCCACCAATGATGACAGAAAACGTTGTAGCTATTGCCGATCCTCCCTTAGTATCATGATGCCTCACGAGCAATCCTCCATACCATAGCAGCAACGCATAACAGCAAAATATGATGCAATAAGTCGATCCCATTCCGATTCCCTTCACCACTCCGCTTCTGTAACCGATCTTCTGAGTGACCTTCAACGCCGCAGAATAAGCTTGCATAGTTTTCTCCTCGCCAACGAACGAGAAAACCGTGCGAATTTGAGCCAATGCCTGCGAAATGCCATTCCAATTGTCTCAGAAACGAAATAAAAATCTAAACCCAGTTCAATTCATGAATCCAGGCATTAAAATAGAAGACTTATATATACCTGCTCTGCAATGTTGCCGGCCTCTGCATAAGCGTCCTGGCTCTTGGATGAAAGCTTTGTAAATATTATGGTGTGAACGGCTCCAACCACAGCAATAAGTGGCACCACCGCAACCGTCAGCAAAGCAAGCTGCCACACTGTAGTGAATCCCACCACAAATCCAGCTACAAACGTTGCCATATAATGGATGAAATTTCCCATCTGCAGATATTATTGCAGAATTTCAGTAAAATACCCACTGTTATTAGATTGATACACGTTTTCTGTCTCCTTGTCAAGATGAAAGTCCTGAGATGTAACATATCAGATTTCCAGTTAATCTCAAGTATCTACACTAGTTTAAAAGGTAACAAAGCCAAGTAAAACATGCAAATCAAAGCAGAAAATGAAGAGAAGATACATAATGACTTCCGGCCTACCTTTTTATTGAAGTTCGTTAGATTACTGATAGCTGCATTAAGGACAGAGAGAAGCATGTCCTCTTGCTCTGTCCTCTCAAAGCTCCCCAGTCCTTCAAAGTCCATAAGTACATAAAGGCATTTTGCATCCAATCGAATTGTCATCCATACCCCATCTGTACATATGCCCCCAGCTACATCGAGAAGAGATCCAGATAGATGATTTAATAGGTATGACTTACCATTACTTTGTAAATATGACTTCACATTAAGCTTAACAATGTTCTTGTACTGTTAAACAGATAATATACTTTGTGTCTTATTCCTGTGATTTCCTATATGCATTACTATTGTATCATTAATTAGGTTCATGAAGAATATCTTGAAGCTGGTGCCGAAGTCTTAATAACAACATCGTACCAGGGCTGTGCTTATGATATGCATTATTCATACATTCTTATATGTTTGTTCACTTTTTTTGCCTTCATCTTGGCACCTCTTCATTCATGTGATATTTATGGGGATTTGATTGTTTACAGGTAACAATTCATGGGATTTGATTGCTGTCGATGGAGAGACAATTGCTCAAAAAGGAAGTTGCTCAAAATCGAAGTTAAGAAAAATAACTTCAAAGTAGCACTAGGGAATCATATGGATCACTTGAAGTTTGGTGGAGAGAAGGTGCTAATATTGTATATCAAGGGTTAACGGAATTCAGACACCCTTTTGTATTTTTTCATTGTATTTCAAGGGTTAACGGAATTCAGACACCCTTTTGTATCTTATCTTATTTGATATTAATAAAATATTTGTGGACCCATTATTGGGCACAATATTTAAATCAAATTGTTGTTAATTTATAATATTAATTACCAGACCACTTCGATATCATAGATGATATGTAACTTCGTTGATATTTGGTTATTATGTAGTTTTAAAATTCATATTTTTCATTCTTTAAATTCATATCGTCTCTAGAGAGACAATAAAAATTGAAATTAGTATTGTCTCCAGAGAGACAAAATGTTAGTATTCGGTATTGTCTCTAAGGAGACAATAATGATATTGTCTCTAGAGAGACGAAAATGATATTGTCTCTCAAGAGACAAAATATGTATCAATCATTATTGTCTCTTGAGAGACAATAATTAGAGACAATATTAGAGACACCCGCTTTGAGACAATAATAGAGACGATATGCAACTTTTTTATTGTCTCTATTTGAGACAATTTAGTCAAATTTTGTCTCTATTAATGTCTCAAATGACCCCGTTTTGTATCCATTTGCACTCGTCCAAACTACTTCAGTGAAGAATCGAGAAGATCTGGGGAGTGCATTAATGTTCAACAATGCTCCACATTCTCCAAAGCTGTGGATGTCTTTGCCAAATGTGAATTCCAATAAGTGCAGTGCGGTATATAATAGTGCATTTCCTGATTTTTCTGAAAGAGATAATTTTATGCGTGATTCGAGTGCCTTCAATCCTGTCCTGACGTGGATTATTTTTGCTCTTGGCTGTAATAAAGGACATGTGGGTCTATTCTATACCTTCACGTTTCTAGTTGTACAGTATTTGCAACTACGTATCAAGTCCATTCAGGTCTTTGTAAAAAAAATAAAGATATTATATGTCTTATATAGTTTTACATGTCATTTTTTTGTGATTAGAGTTTCATATAAAACGTTTTTTAAAATACTCATTGTTGGTATAAAAGTGTATTATAATTTAGCAGTCAATAGATTTAATTAAAAGGGGGGGTCAGACCAAGAGTCATTATCAAAAGTTGTCAAAAGAGTCAGAGTCGATTACCAAACAAAGTTTTAGTTTTATAGTATTTTTTTAATTAGTCATTTGTTTGATCTTTTTAAAATATAGGGTGTTATTTTGTAAAATCCATAAAGTCAAGTTCATAAGTCAATATGTCTTACGGATGCATTTTCGGTGTTACCCGACGTCGTGGCAACCATTGAGCCTCAAAAGCCAAAGTTGTTGAGTTAGCAACATGACATTGGAGGATGAAGGTAGATGGAGGTTGGAGGTCTATCAGTGACCTCTCTTCAATCACCAACGATGGGGCCGCACAAAGGTTTGGTGGCATTTTTTCAGTGTGCTTTCAGTTGCATGTGGTGTGTTTCAAATTTCAATATTCCTATTTGGTTTACATAATAAGTGGAAATTTCACATTGTGGGGGGAACATGACACCAATGTTTCATTTCCAATTTCTAGTTTTCAGTTTGTGCACGAGCAGTAGATTTCAACAGAATTTCCTATGTGATTACCTATAGTGAGATGTGATGAGGGATGAGAATAATACTTGGCATATCATGATGTGGTTGTAGGTAAACCACCTGAAAATCTTCATTTGTGGTTTGTGGTAAACCAATAGCAAAACCACCATTCTTGGTTGTTGGTAATCGATTCACAAAACCATCACTTTGTGGTTTGTGGCAAACCAATTGCAAAACCACCATTCTTGGTTTTTAGTCAACCATTTGCAAAACCATCCTTGAGGTTTGTGATTATCATGTGAAAATCACTAGATCATGAGCATGTGCAAGTACAAAGGCACATTTTCCCCATGTTCACATTAAGGGGGGGAATGTTAGGAAATCAATATGTTAGTGTTCCATTGGAATAGTAATTATTATATGTAAATGTAATATTTATAATATTACATTAATATGAGGATGTAAATGAGTTGTTATAAACAACTCATATATTACAGTTCGCATATAGTTTTGTTGTACCCGTGAATATTATTCTAGGATATTTGTTATAATACCTCCCTAAATAATAGGAGGTTGTTTTCCTATCTGTATGGCTATATAATAGCCTGTGTAATGCTTTCATATTGTGCTAAATCAAATATCTTTTATTGTGTTAAATATGGTTCTTTGCTCACATTGCATCCATTGCATCACTTGCATCCATATAGTGTCATGCATCAAGGATAGGAGATTTGCATCACATACACTACATAGGGGGAGAGATTCTATACTATTCCATCCAAACATACTATTTACATTTTATATAGTTACTACTTCTCGTTACTTCACAAAGTGTGACTGGAACGAGAGCACCTAGGGCATGGCATGCACACACACACACCAAAACTACATCTGGGTCTGAAATGTAGTGTAGTGCTCAGTGATAAATCCACTACTTTGGTGGCTAAGGTCAGTTCAAAACATTCATTTTGCATCTTTATTTTTCCTAGGGTTTGATACGTCCTTTTTTATTTCAGGTTGTCACTTCATTATCTAGCACATTCGACATAGCTTCGTGGATCGAATGTGAAAAACAAAGAATATTTGTGACACTCTTCCAACCCAAAAAAAATCAGATCTAGAAAATCTACGAGGACTATAGAGTCTAGAATGAGGAATGGAGCGGCCAGGGGTTCTCTAGTCCCTTCCCATCCACTCCGCTCCATTTTGATCATCCATATCTAGCCTGTACGAGACCTCTATGCAGTCATTCCTGATTCTGGAATTCATTTCTAGACCTATGACATTCTGTGAAAATCTCCAGCAATGAGCTAAGTCATTTATCTTTAATTCCTTGCATATTTAGGGCTTCATTTCACTTAATACAATTATTTAGGATTATTTCATATTGTTTATTGCATCTCTACAATGTTTTAGTCCTCCCATATTAGATTAACTATTTGTTATATCTTCCCTAGGTCTTAGTTGATTTTTAGTTAATCATTTTAGTGAACCCAATCCTCTTTCATTGCACCTTCTAGGTATTGTATTTAAGCATCATGAACATATCTATTTTTTATTATTTGATCACATTTAGTATGCATCCCCTTTCGAAATCCTGCACATTAGGGTTTCATGCGAATTTCTACTCATCTTCCATCTAGGATATTTTCGAGTTTCTATACCATGAATATCTCTCTCCATACTTATCTACAAAATAACCCTTATTGTATGACCAAGATTTGAGAATATTTAGCTCCTGAATTCATTCCTCCTCATACTTCACCCAAATATGTCTATCACAAATTTACATGTCCTTTATCTTTTGACAAATATCACATAACTTTCACTACCAATGAATTACCCTCCCATGAAATACTACAACATGACCCACCGTTGTATATATAAGTTTGTATCACTAAAGTAGGTGTCTAAAGGGCATTAGTTGATAATGGATCTGGTCTTAATATTTTTAATGTTACCTTTCTTCACCACTTAAGTATTTCAGAATCATCTCTCACTCCATCATCTATTTCCATCCGTGGATTTGATAACATCCTTAAGCATGTATTAGGTATTGTAAACCTCTCTATTACCACTGGTCCAAAAGCAATTACCATTCCATGCCATGTCATGCCTAATGAACTCAACTATAACATCCTCCTCGGAAGACCTTGGATCCATGCCATGTATGGGGTCCCTTCTACACTACATGTGTATTTTAAATTTTGACATCAAGGCACTGTCTACGATGTGTTGGCTAACCCACATCTTTTTGAATATTTTAACTCAATTGTGCAATCTAGTCATCCTTCTACTAACAAGTCCTAGGATTTTTCTAACTATGTACTAGGGTATGACTATTCACAACGTTATATTTTTACTAATACTAGTACACAAGTCTCTAAAACCACAGCCCCTTGGGATCTTACTACACAAGCACATAAGAATGGGTTAGGCAATCCATCTTTACTCTGTACAGATGTTTATACTAACTTTTATCCTCTTCCACCTAATCAACCCTTATTAGAATCACATTCAAGCTATACATTCGTTGTTTCACAAGACAAGTTTTAAGCTATATAATCTATTAATACATCTTTCAAATCTTAAATCCAACATCTTAAAGACGCTTCTAAATCACATGTTTTTCATCCTTGTCTTACATATCATATGCAATCTAGGTCCATTATATGTCATAAAATTGAACCGCATGACATGCCATCACATGAGCCTCTCATATTTGAATGTCATAATAATCCTACATCCCAATGGATTCCTAGCTCTGAGTCATGAATGCCTAATGATCAAACACCACCTCAGCAACCTCCTTTAGAAATCTATTCAACACCTCCTTATCTCAAGTCATCCAAAACATTACCAAGTCAAAGTACGCAACCAATTCTCAAAAATAGTCCACCTCCTTCACCTACCAACACTTTTGTAGAATTACCATTCCCACATAAGCTCCAACTAATCACTGTTGTCAAAGAAAATCCTCCTTCTACTAATGGGATAATCCGCATTTCCAACTCCATCATCGTCACATGGCTCTAATTTTGTTTCAGACCTACAATTGTGTTGTCCCTCTCTCCTATCATGACATAGCCAATTCTCTTCCACAATGGCATGGAGCACGTCTTGCATGGCTTGCCTAGATTATTATCATCATAGTACACTTGGGGGGGTCATAACACAATAACATGCTCCCACCTCTCCCCACTTACTTTAGTCTACATATTCTTTATATAGGCATATTCAATCATCATGCGTTATTGCACCATCATTACCTCGATGAGGCACACTCTTGTGCTTCTGTTTCACACTAGACTCTTGAAGGTATTATCATTACATTGAACCCCGCACACTGCACTACTAGGTCATACACAGCATATGTAATCTATCATAATTTCTATACATATCCCATATCCTACATTATCCTATACATACATAATCTATTAGTCATTTCTAAATCATTCATCTCATATATGCTACAATAGTTATCATTACATATGAGTCTAGTTTTATACTTCATCAATACATTCTATATTTATGCTAGGTCACATCATCTATGGGTCTAGCTTTACCTATCATCACTACATATTCTATCTACACTTATCGCATCTTACATTCCATGGTCTTATTCACATCATGCATATATCTATCTACATCATTCTATAGTACACTAGATTCCATTATATATGGGTCTAGTTCCACATATCATGCTTACATCTTCTATTTATCTATACACCTATTAATGCATTCCATACATTACACATGCTACATAGTTTACAATGCATTATCTTACACCACGTTACTTTACATTTTGTATTCATCCACTTGGTCAATTATACTACGTTGTCTTCTACGATGCTGCACTCACCACCCTATGATGCACTTTAGTTCCTCGGTCCATACTTGACTGCCGAGGGTTTACTAATACCAAATGGACCTTAAATTCACCAATGTGACATTTTCCTTATCCACCAGCTCACACGTTAGTGACATACTCCTTAGCTTAAATTTTCACCCCTCCTTATTCATCACATAGTGGTCTATGCTTTAGTGCTAAATCACAACCTTCCCATTCTATCCATATGGCAGTGACCTACACCTATACGCTAACATCACCACTCCCTTCATTACCCATCTTGTAGTGACATACGTTTTAGGATAAATCGTCACCCATTTTCACCTTGTCATTTTATAGTGATATATGCTTAGGGATAAATCATCACTCATCACACTCAACAAGTCATGGTATATGCTTAGGCTATAGGGTTCACACTGCATACCTTTCCATATGTCTCATCGCCATACACTCATCCTATCAGTGATATACACTTATGAATAAATCAACACTCTTCCATTCAACAAGTCGCGATATACGCTTCAGCTATAGGGTTCATGCACATCTCTCCACATGTTACATTTCATCACCACTACACATACACACTCATCACAACGTGCTATATGTAACCAACACCACTTGACTATTTTCCAATGACGTACTCTTGTTTACAGTTCATTCTTGAATGCTGAGGAGGAAAAAAAAATGAAACTCACTGCATACACTTCCATCCATTTAGGGGGTAGGTTGCTCCTATCATTCCATCTTGCATTCCATTCCATCCATCCACAACATAATACATTGTCTTGGTCACATTTATTTTTTCATACTAGTGTTTTACATGCTCACTATACTACACATGTTATCATAATTTCTTATATGTCATTATCATACACACATGTGCATTCACGCCTTTGTTTAGTGTGATTACAGATACATGAATCTACACGCGGCATGGATTCTCTCATTCTACCCTTCCTATACTAGTCACTAGGGGCATCCAAATTCATCTTATCCAGGTGATATTGTTCCATTTTCTACTTATCATATTATACTACTTGCTCATACACATTTTGACATCTTGATTATCACTCTAACATGGTATCAGGTGTTCCATGTGAAATACTTGTTTTACAGGATTACATGTTTCAATGACTACTTGTATGTTTCTACTTATCTGCTTTGTTTTCCATTATATGTGGGCTTTTCCCTTTGATTGTGTGCACACTTGTCTGTTGTTTGTGGCTACGATGGACTTACATGTCTTGCGACATTATGAATGATGTCCCATGTTTGAAACCATCTTTATGCAATCTTCTTATTCGTGCATGTTTACACTACTTTGATTGTTAGTTTCTATATTGTTAGTTTATTTTCCACTTATTGCATGCATGTGTTTCTAACTAACACTTTTTCTGGCTAGCCATCCCCTTTTGTGCACACCCTTCTATCTACCTAGTGTTTCCTTTTCTCCCTATAGGGTAGAGTTCTATAGGTCAAAGTTCAGTTGGATCCTCTTTTAGAGCCGCATTCTTCATTCCACAATGTCACATTTACTACTAACACATCGTATTTACACCAGTTCAGACACAACGAGTGATTTTAGACCAGTATACAAACTCCATACACAATAGCCATAATAGGACATGTTTTCCTTTAGAAATTATACAGAGCGGTTACAGGCTTGGGGGTTACAGTTGGTGTGCCTCTCTACACTTCTCCATCTAGTGTCATCAGATCACAAAAAAAAATACGACAATACAAATATCTCTTCAAAACATTTCAGCATAAGTGGTTGAAGTTAGAGGACACATCGCATTACCTACCTATACTTCTTCAGCCAGGGTGGCATGAAATCACCCAAAAAACTTATGATAGTACATGATATCTTTCTACACCCTTTTTCTCGATATAGATCAGGTGTACATGTTCCATTTACACTTTTGGTAGCATATTTTACATTTGCATACTTTACACATGCGTATTTTACAAAATGTTTTTACATACATACATGTATGACTACTTATTCGTTTTCTCCTTATAGGTCCGTTATATGAGAAACAAATAGTTAAATAAGGGGCAACAACAACAACAACGATGATGATGACAATGATAACACACCACTATAAGAAGTTACCTTTACTAACCATACAGGTACACTACACACATCAACATGTACACACGTGTTCCGCCCTAGGTTCACTCTGATCACTTTTTATGCACATGTTTCATCCTTAGAATCCAGGATCCTCCACATTTTTCTTTTTTTGTTATTTTACGCTTGAGTCTAGTCCATCGACACGTCTTATTCTACACCCTACATTTATATTAGGTACGCATATCTGTTTACTCTATGTTACCAAGATTTCTACTCACCAACATAAAGTGGGGGTAAATGTAGACACAAAATTATGCACATTAGACATTATTTAGCCCAGTCTTATACTACTATTTAGAATGTTCTCAAGTGGATAAAGTACCAATTAAACCCATTTTTAGGCCATATTTATTTTATAATTTACTTTGTCATTCTCACATATTTTCTTGCACTTATCCGTCCATTTCGTATCTGCCCCATCATTCTAGCCCCAAACCAGGGAACCCCACCCTGTACTAGGGCACCTCGGTCCCACTTTGGGTGCCTCGGTCTATGCACATCCTTTCCCACTTATTTTTGAGGCCTTTCTATCCATTTTTTGTCTTTATCTTTTTCCCAGTCGGCCTTATCAAGATTAATTATGAAATTAAGCTTGAGATTCCTATAAATATAAAGTTATAAGACCATAATGAGGGTGCTAGGTCATAATGTCACATACTACTATCACTCCATCTAGAGTTTCAGCCATTCGATCACTTGTATCCACATAGTGTCATGCATTAAGGCAAGGAGATCTACATCAAAAACACTGCATAGGGGGATGGATTCTATTCAATTCCATGCAAACATGTTATTTAAATTTTCTATAGTTATTATTGCTCACTACTTCACAAATTTTGGATGACATGAGAGCACCTAGGGTACAACATGCACAAACACACCAAAACTACATCTATTTCTGAAATGTAATGCAATGCTCAATGATAAGTCCACTAGTTTTGTGGGTGCGGTAAGTACGAACCATTCATTCTAAATCTTTATTTTTTCTAGGGTTTGACACTTCCTTTTGTATTGCAATTTGTCACTTCAGTATCCAACACATTCGACGCAACTTTGCAGATCCAGTGCGATAAACATAGTATATTTCCGACACTCTTTCAACCAAGAAAAATTCAGATCCAAAAATTATGCGAGGACTACAAAGCCCAAAATCAGGGCTGGAGTGGCTAGGGTTGCTCCAGTCCCTTCCCAGGTTCTCCTCTCCCTTTTGATCCTCTTTTATGAGACCTTTGTGCATCTGTTCCTGATTCTGGAATTCACTGTCAGACATGTGACACTCTGCGACAATCTCTAGCAATCAGCGAAGTAATTTATGCTTAATTCCTTACATATTTAGGGTTTCATTTCACTTAATATAATTATTTAGGATTATTTCATACTTTTTATTACATCTCTACAACATTTTAGTCATCCTATATTAGATTAACTATTTGTTATAATTTCCTTAGGTCTTAGTTGATTTTTATTTAATCAAAGTGATGGATAAATGTTGAGGTAAGGTATTTTACTAGCATTTTTGGCATGATGGAGTTAAGAATGAATCTATTTCAGAGTGCTACAATTATCTCAAAGAGCTCAAAACAAGGTATATAAGGTGAAATTTGCTTGGTTTATATGCCTAGATGATGGAAATTGAAGCTCTTGCTCCAAACAAGGTAAGAAGATATTTATTTATGCTTAGCTAATGATGTTCAGATTTTAGTAATTATCTTTCAAGGGGGAGCTCTATGATTGCATGGTCAATTCAAAATTTGGCGAAAATCAAGAAGAGGAGGCTTGATTGAGACCTTTGGTTGATGCTTCTAAAGAAAGCATGAAGGTATGAAGCTGATGTAGGTGAATGAGGTAAGCTACAGGTATGCCTTTGTCATTAATGTAAAAAGGGGAGAAGTTCAGGGTGTTTTCCATCAATGAAAAGGGGGAGATTGTTGGCATGGTGTCCTATTAGGTTTTTTCATTGGTGAAAAACAACATTAATGAAAAAGTGAATATTTTAGGATGATGGTATGATGATGTTTAAGGTACTAACATACTAATTTAGATTCAGTGATGAAAACTTGCTCTAACAAGCCCATACAGGTGCCTACGAGGTGTAGCTTGGTAGAGAGAGCTTCTTGATTTCATGGGAATCATGTTGACAGTTTGGATATGATGTCTTGAGGGTTATTGAGCACTCACAATAGTGATATAGTACAGGTACATGTTATTCTTCATGTTACATGTGCTCATTGGGAGAAGGCATGCTTGATTGGAGGTGTGACAGAGTGGATTGGAGATAGATGATATCATGGAATATGATTTATGTTTAGGTCATTTTTAGAGGTTTCATGTTTAGTTCTTGAATTGTTTCAGTTGGCCCTAGTTGCTACTATGAGGATCTAACATGAAATCTTAGGAAAATCTTAATGACTGGAGATATTTGACCATATAATTGATGTTATGATGATTAGAGATGTTAGAGGGATGAGGTATGATTATATCAGAAAAATTTTAGGTCCCCGGGTTGTGTATTTTGTCAGATGTGATTGATTTTGTGAGCTAGGGTAAAATTCTAGTGCATTTCTATCTTAAAGTGCAACTTCAGATGTTCATTGTGAATTATTTTCTTTGCATGCGAACTTTTGGATTTCAAGGATGATTATAAGGTGAGTTAATAAGGTTTCAAAAAAATAATTAGGTCAGTTTATCATCAGGTTTTTATGAACGAATGTTAAGAAGGTAAGAAGTTCTAAAAACCTAGTTAAACCCTAACTAGGAGCGGTTTGAAGAAAATGAAGTATAGTGACCCAATTTTTATTGCAAGTGAAAATGTGATGATTGGAAATTTTAGAGGACTCATCAATATTTCCATAAGTATTTGGTTGAGGTCATGGTGATGAGTGGGCACCACGTAAAAATAGGAGTTTCTGGGAAGAGTAAGATGGTCCAAAGGAGTAGCATGAAAAATTAATATGACATGATTACGGGAAGATAATATTGATGTCCATGAATTTTCAAGACATGATTTTACAGGTTGATGGTGTTCTGAGGCTCAAACAGGTTGACAGGTCAAAGGGCAGTTTTGGGGTCTCAAATAGTAGGGTCGAACGTTTTAGTCATAACCTGAGCTACAGGTGGAAGTTTTGATATGATTCAAGTTTTTTTGGAAATTAGATTAAGAAATATTTTCATTGATATATGGATTTCCTCATGATGAGGTGATTTGATAGGATTTTCAGGGCATTATTTTAGCAAGAAGGTTTTTGGCAGTTCAGGATAGGATCTATTTTTGTATAATTTTGATGTTGGTTGAAGCATTAAATGGATTGGATGATGCTTCCTATCACTTGGAGAGTTACAAAGGATGTAGTTTTCATCCAATAAATCTATTTTTAGGTCTTGAATGTTTGTATAAATGGTTTTATGAGCTAACCTTTGGAAACAACCTTTTTGGCAGGGTTAATTGGTGAAGGCAAATCTTGTTGTGGTTTTACGTGAAGGATGTTTCATGAATTAGAAAATTCTTATAATTTCTATAAAAAAAATTAAATTTATTTTGAGTGGTCACATGGTATGTTTTTGTTTAGTAAAAATAATTTGGTGGCATTATGGAGTTTCCAGGGTGCTGAAGGGTGCAGGAAATAATAGTTTTAAAAGATACAAAGATTAATGGGCTCAGTATATGAAATAATTTGATTGGTTGATATTAATTGCGACCATGTATGAATGTATTATGATATTTTAATCATGTATAAGGGTTCATGGGTCATGAAAAATTATGGTACTCATGTTCGAGCAATTTTAAGATCTTGCTCGTGGGGTTTTAAGCTATTTTTGGCACATGTAATGAGGTTTTTGGCTAGGCTGAACTAATTGGGTCAATTGAAGTTCCTATAATTTAAATTTAAAATTTTTCCTTGATGTATTAGTTGAACCAAATGGAGGGAAAATTTTGGGTCTAAGTTTGAAAGGTGTAAAGCATATAAGAAGCATGCTTTATGTGCTTTTATGAACTAGTCGAATGTGTGTAAGGTGGAGCAACCTAGGTGGAATTGTTTTATAGGTATTAGAACGTTAATTAAGTAATATTCAAGTGTGTTATAGGTTGAGAAAAATAAAATATCATGAGAGCAAGTGTTTGATGCTTTTTAGAGTGATTGAAGAGCTTGTTTTGTGAAGATTGATCACCTAGGGTTTGAGAGAAGAAATCCAAGCTGAATATTGGTTATCCATCAGTTGTGGAAAAAAAAATTCAAAGATATACACATCATAAGGTGGATAAATTGGTGCTTTATCATCTTGGGGGGTTATAGCCTCCTTGTGGAGTTGGTGCTCATTGTAGGGTTGGTGCTCTGCTTAACTAGGGTTGTGTGCTCCTTGTGGGGTTATTGCCTCACTAAATTGGAAACATATCAATATAAGATTGTGTTTAAATGGGTTTTATTCCCATTAAGGTTTTACCTCTTAAATATTTTGTTTCTAAGGTGTTATTGCATTTTCATGGTTTCATGCATTGTTGGTGGTTTATGGTATGCACACATTAAAAGTTGAATAGGTGGTTTTTGTGGTTATTTGGATATTGTAATTTGAGTTTTAGATCTGAAGTTTAAATTTGAAATTTTATAAGGAATTATTTACCTCCCCATCTCAATCCATTATTCTACTAAGAATTCCATTCATTAAGTGTGAATATTTAAAATTTCAATATCCTACAATTTGGCTTTACTAAGGGGAAATTCAAATTTTCAAACTTTCCTATCCTACACTTTTCAAGTTTTTGTAATTTATTTCAATGAATGTACCAAAAAGTATTAAATACCCTGAAGAAATATATATTAGGGTTTATTTTTTATTTTTTCATCGCAGAAAAACAACTCTTGAAATCAGAATACAATACACGCAGGAACTAGATTACTGGTCCGAGTGCTTAAATCCTGACTATTTTTTGCAAGGGAACATTGAGGGACTGATTATAATCTTGTTTGCAGGAACACAAAGGAGGCAAGAAAAATTTATTACAGATAGATGATAGGTCCTTGTGTAGGAATCACGACCGTATTTTATAAATCTCGATTTCAGAGTAGGAGGAACGTAAAGTATAAACTCAAATGAGTCAAGGAAAAGAGGTTGGATTTATAATCTCATAGATAGTTTATTTGAGAGAAGAGATGGAGGTTTCACATAAATGATCAAGCACGTAATAATTTCGTATAATACTAGAAAATGTATATATCAAAAGCATATATGTTAGTGTATGTGTACCTTAGTTGATAGCGGGAACTTTCAGTCACTCTATCTTCACCTAGTTCATGTGTTTTGCACAGGAAAATATAGCCCTTCCTTTCCCTTCGTTGAAGTTGCAGTTATGTATCATCCCCTTGTCAAAATGTGTTGTTCTTTCTGAAACCACATTTTGTGTTCTTCCCTAACCAAATAAATGTAGTCCCCTTTACAATTTTTTATTCTTTCTGAAAACACAATTTTTTTGTTCTATTGTAGCTCATATATTTGTCTCTATTAAATGAGCTCCCTTTTAGCCCTTTAATGTCTATCTCTGGATAATTGTTTGTGAATTGTTTCTCTCCTTCCTGCAATTTTTTTCCCTGATAGTGATGGGTTGTCTCCCCAATTGCAAAACGTGAGACACATATTCAATTTTTTAAAAATCATAATGGTTTAGGTATTCATTATGAATTCCTTTAATGATTTTCTAATATGAAAGAATTAATCATGGCTAATTATTTCAATGTTCATTTTTTATATGATTTTCACGTCGATATATATTTTTAATTATATACGTTTTCCCAAGTAGAAATAGTTAAATGTAATGTCTTTAGTAAGCTGTTTTTATGTATAATAGAAGCTAAACATATTATATATACGCGTAAATATTATTTAATATCAATTTTAATCATTATATTTACAAGGATATATATAATTTTGCAAACCGCATGCTATGCCACAAAACCACATAGCTTTGTGTCCTCCAAAATATAATTCTAATTAAATGTGAATCCAGAAAATAATAGATTTTATATAAAATTTAATTATTAATATGCTACATATCATTGGCAAGATATAAAGTTTTGTTAAATATATTAATACACGATTTTCCACATATATTTATGTATCTATTTGTAAACTGAACCATGAAAAATGTTGTGTATCGTAGTGGTCATCGAGCTATAATTCTTTTTTGTTGAAAACATCTATGTACAAGAACATTAGTAATGAATTACTTGATAACTAAGCTAAGCTACGAAATTTTAAGTGTAATAGTTGCTAAATTAAACATGATATTCAAAGTCTATCACTTGATATTCAAATCCTAAAATGCTATGCGAAGCCTAGTGGCCGCTAACGTCATAGATTGTTACATTAAATTTGTGCAAAATAACAAAGAATTGAGATTAGTGGCCCCTAGGATATTTGTTGTCTTATATACAAGACAATTAATAACGACTCGCTTAAAAATTGAGCTAAGCTCCATTATTATATTTATATTTTCTAGTATAATCTTCAAAGACTAGAAGTCATTAGGCTTGATGTTTACTACATTTCTTTGATATTCCAAGGCAAGACAAAACAAAAAATAATCCAAGACAAGATAAATATTAACAATTTTCATGAATACACGTATTCAAACATGAGATCTTAAGCTTAGCAGATACTAGGTTCAGAATGATATTCAAAGCCTAATATGATATTTGAAGCCAAGAGACCCATAAGATTGAAGATTATTATATTAGTTGGTGCAACTTAACCAATAATTATGATTAACAACTGTTAGGATACTTTTTGTCTTTCATAGGAGACGATTAGTAACAACTTACCTAAAAATTGAGGTAAGCTACATTATTATTTTTTAGATTTTCCAATGCGATATTACAATACTAGCATCTACTAAGATGGATGTTTACTATATTTATTTGATAATCCAAGGCTAGACATGACAAAAAATATTCCAAAACAAGACAAATATTAACAATTTTCCTGAATACACATATTCCAAAATGAAATTTTAAGACTAGCGGCCGCTAAATTCAACATGATATTCTAAGTCTATCACATGATATTCATATCCTAACATTAAATTCAAATCCAAGTGGTTGCTAAAGTAGAATATTATTACATTGTGTTGGTGCAACATAGAAAATAATTGATATTAGCGATCGCTACTACCCAAACAGATGCTAGAGTAGTCCATGATTTTTTTGTTATTCGATCTTCCTGAATCATTAGCTACTGTATGTATGGGGGAGGTGTGCCCAATTTTGGAGTGACTGCATGTTGAAATTGTATGGTGCAATGCATAAAAAAGACTTCCAATGTCGATTCCTTGTTCAAGACCGTTTCTAAGAAAGTGTAGATCACAGTAATAGAAGTTCATCATTTAATCTTGAGCAAGAATCTTGTTCATATTCACCCTACATATTTAGTAAATAGTTTTGGTCTATTTTCTTTGTCGTGTGATTTTCAGAAAATATGCAAGGCCAAGATGAACATGATTCTTCCTTGGGTTTAAATGATGAACATCTACTACCATGATTTGGCCTTGTTTAATTTCTCCACCAAGGTAGACCATGAATTTTTATTCAGTCATTATTTCGAAATCTAGTAATTTTTGATCCTACCGAGCACCAAGACAACCGTGTCAATAAGAAATGAAGCCTAGTGTTCGCTATGCATTTTTATTTATGCAATCCGATATGAATTATGTGTTACACATAATATATCTTATGAGAACTAAATAAGACTTTTTTTCTAGAGGGTATGTAGAGAAGCACTTAGCTCTGCGAGGACCAATATGATTTAATTAATTATAAATGTTGAAAAATACTAGTGATTTAAAGCTATATTGATAGTTTTTACATTGCTGGAAAGGAATCCTAGAATATATAGAGGCTAGCGGCCACTAGCATTCTCATATAAAAATAAATTGACAACATAAAACATGCATTGATGTTCATTAACTTTTGTTAAATGGAATAACATAGCAGCCACTAAGACCAAACAGAAGTGATAGATCTTAGATGTTGTTAATCATTTTCCTTGAAACAAACCAAAATGAATTATGTGTTATACACAACATATCTTCTGAGAACAACATAAGGATTTATCCATCTCAAGTGTATGTATTGCAGCCTAAAGATCATATGAGATATGAGGCCTTTAACCTAATCATTAAACTCAAGACAAGACAATTAGTAATTATTTGAATGAATAAATAGCAATTGTTTATATGGGAAACGTATGCCAAATTTATTAACGATTAATTGTTGAAATCATTTTGTGCAACTCATAACAAATAATTTCATTAATGATTCCTTATTTTTTATAATTAAATGAGGGTTGAAGGGTCCTTTTACTGTTACATTAAATATATAACATGAAGATCAATAAAAAAATGAACAATCTAGTAATATTTGCTGAAAAAACCCAAGAGACTATGCTAAAAACAAAAGGGGTTGGTAATACAAAAAAAAAACCCATACCAACAAGAAAAATCGGATGATTTGATTACTATGGAACTGAAACCAATATATAACAACCAAAACAAAGATACAAAATGATAGATTTTAGAGACAATTATTTCTTGGAAATAGAGGACACCTCAAGAGTCTCTAATTAAACAGGGAGGTAAAAAGGATTCATAGCCAAAGCCAAAAAAAGATGATCTTTTCTAGTAGCAACACGAATCCTCAATCAATCATACGGCTCACGCCCTTGGATACACATCACATCTTAAATGGGCTAGTTCTGGTTACAATGGATTAGACATAGCATCCACGTCAGGAAAGTTGATTGAAATGGATCTCGGTGTCGAGCTCTTCCTAAAATTGGCCGTAGAATCTACGAAATGTATCAAGATGTCAAATTGATTTTATAACTCTCTAAAAGTGGCACGGTGAGACAAACCTTCCTAAATATAGTGAGCCTAAAAAAATAGGGGCCATTACACATGTGAGGTTTTTTCAATTTCAGCTTCCATGCCAACCATATACATTGGTTTGATCCAATAATGCCCCATATCCAAAGCCCAATCCTTCGACGACTGTATAATAAGAATATGACAAATGAAGGTTGAGGAAAGTTCTTCATTAACCCTCAGACGAACCTCGAGAGAAATATAATCATTGTTGAGAACTCCCTCAATAGAAACTATATCTTACTCTGATCCAATCCTAAAAATACATTTTAGACGATGACGTGAAATCTTAGTAGAGAATTCCATTTCACGCACTAACATGGAGAATTTCATGAAAGGAAACAATTGACCATCCATGATAGATGAAAAGAAATGTAGTAAAAGAAAATTGAATGGTGCAAAAAGAAGGGAGAGTGGCATGATAAATATATGGACAAACTCTATCATCACATGCTTGTAATTAAGAAAATCTTTCTTGACCCTTCATTATCAACCTTTATTGGAAAACATGATGAAGTCTGTCCAATCAAAATATTTATTACCAATCTTATCACAAAACACTTGCTCAATCCTTCAAGTCGGTAAAAATCCATCTCTTTATTAGCTTCCCTACATATATGCTTTAAATTGCAATTAGTAATAAATGAAAACATAAAAAATGGATTTTATTTACATAAGATTGGTTTTCCTTGAAAAGGACTGATTTTTTATGAGGATGTTAATAACAATATGAGACTCACCTTCAATCGGTAATTTATTAATCTTCAAGTCGTTAACCAAGTTATTAATTATGAGAATAGCCTTTGCAAGAGGATCACCCAAGTATTTTTTTAGACGATCTTTCCTTACACACTTTGAGGATTGGAGAGAATTTTCCACACCCATTTAACACCTAGAGCTATATTTTGTTTTTCCTAGCTCAAAATCCCCATTCCCCCATAATATTTAGGAATAAAAATATCGTACCCTTTAACCAGAGGGATTTTCTTGGTATCATCTACTCCTTTCTAGTGAAAGGTTAACATAATTTTGTTGATTTAATCAATCACAAAATTGGAGATCCACAAAATATAATGCATATAAATGGAATTTTATCAAGATTATATTAGAAATATTAGATCATAGTAATATAAGTTCATCATTTAATCCTGAGCGAGAATCCTATACATCTTCACTCTGCATATTTGGTAAATTGTTTAGGTCTATTATCTTTGAAGGGTGATTTTAAGAATATATGCAAGGCCAAGATGGACAAGATACTTCTTCAGGTTTAAATGATGTACTTTCATTACTATGATATAATCTTGCTTAACTATGTTGCGAAGATATAAAACAAATTTTTGTTCAGTTTTTATTTTAAAAACTAGAAATTGTTGAGCCTAGTGATCGCAAAGCCATTCCTTTCAATAAGTAACAATGATTAGCAGTCGCTAATCATTTTCCTTGATACAAAAAGATATAAATTACATTTTATGCACGATATATCCTATGAGAACTATATAAGGCATCAATCTTCTAGAGGGTATGTATTGCAACAATTGGATTTGTTAGGGATAGTCCAACCAATATAATATAATTATAAATAATGACAAACTATCGATCAAAGTTGTTAAGATTACTTTTTTCATTGTTGAAATGGATTGTTTGAAAATATAGAGGTTAGGGGCCACTAGGATTATCATTGATAAAGAATTGGACAACATAAAACATGCATTGATTTTAAATGACTCCTATTGAAAGAAATAACTTAGTGGCTACTAAGACCTAATACAATTAATGGAGATTAGTGATTGTTAAGCATTTTACTTGATAATAAACGATATGAATAATATGTTATACACAATATATCTTTTCAGAACTGCATAAGGGTATATCCCTCTTTAGGGTATGTAGTGCAAGGTAATGAACCTTTCAGATAAGCGGCCTTTAGAATAGTTTTTACATTCCAGAGGAAATAATTAGAAACAATTTGCCTCCATACTTAGGGACCGCTTGTATGCGAGAGGTGTTCCAATTTTTGTAGTGAATACTTGTTGAAATTGTTGGCTGAAAATCATAAATAGACTACCAATGATGATTCATCATTGAATAACATTTTTTAACAAGGTGTGATCACAGTAATATAAGTTCATCATTTACTCTTGAAGAATGAATCATGAGCATTACGGCCTTGCATGTTTAGTAAATCATCCATCTAGGTAAATAGACATAAAAGCAGTCAGAGTAAAATTTTCCACACCTCTCCCATACGCAATCAAATGGATAGTTGGTGATGGTAAACTAATGGATGTCATCTCTATCACATCTACCTGATGTGCTAATTTGATTCTTTTGTTTCTTCACATTTATGTTTTTCTCACAAGGTCTCCTAATTACATATTACAGTAATTTTTTACTTTTAGAAAGGGCTTGGATAACTCACTCTTGTACCACCAAGGAAAATGACCTAAATGTTACAAGAGTGAGTGATTCAAGTATGTGCTAGAAGGAAACTTGTCCTGCATAAAGAAACTAGGAGACCCTGCGGGAAAAAAGTAGTGATGTATAAAAAAATCATAAAATTTGTAAATTAAGTATTTTTGAAAGAGATGGTGTTTTTCAGTTATGGAGATCCTCTTGAAGCAGATAATGATATAATATAAAATAAAGCATCATAACCAACTCCAAATTCTTGTTGTGGGATTTATGAATTATGTGTTAAAAATGATATATCTTGTGAGAACTACATAAGGCTTGATCCCTTTCCAGGTTATGTAGTGCAACACTTTTCTCTGTTGGGTATAGTACAACCAATATGATGTAATTATATCATTGAAAAACACTAACAATCCAAATCTGTACAGATAGTTTTTTACAATGACAAGAGGTAATGGTTATAAAATAGAGACCGCTAAACTAGAACATGATTTTTTATTCTCTTGCTATTTTCAAAATAAGAAATTTTTGAGTGAAGATGACAAAAAACATTCCCCTTCAATAAGAAGATGATAAACAAAGTTCGCAAAAGCTTCCACAATAACCCCATGACGACCCTCAAGAGAAAGATAATCAACACTGAGAACTCCCTCAATAGAAACCATATCTTGCTCTAATCTAATCCTAAAAATAGATTCTAGACTAATGGATTAAAAGGTGATGAATTCCAAACAATAAAAATAATTATTACCAATATTATCATTCTCAATCCCTCAATTTTCTAAAAAATCTTCCTCTTTAGTAGCTTCCCTATAAATATGCTTTAAGGTCTAATCTGGAATTAATGAAATCCTAAAAAGGAATTTTATTAACATAAGATTGATTTTCCATGACAAGGAATATTTTTTGGTGTCAACATTAACAATAAATTGATAGTCACCTATAATCATTAATTTATTTATATTCAAGTCATTAGCATTCCAAGAGTCATCCAAAAAATGAGAAAAATCCGTATTACCAGCTCGGACGCCTCCATGGATATCATGTCTCTCGCTCTGTCTCCCTCTCTTCTCCCCTCTATTCCCCTACTTTCATCTTCTACCATTCTTCTCCCTTTTTGGTCACCTGTCTCTCTAGGTCCTCTTCTTTCTTTCACTACCTTGTCCCCACAGATTTTGCACAACCCTATGATTTCTCCTACTTCCACGTCTACCTCTTTGATTGCTTCTCCATCTTCTATGTTGGACTGGGTTCTCAATTCATTAGATGTTCTTGCTGAAATTTATGATGACTTAGACCAGGACTCTCTTTTTGATCTTGATACTGTGGAAATTCCATCACTTGCTTCTAATTTAGCCCCAACTAGTACTCTCGTTATTGATCGCACTATTGAGGAACATGAAACCTACACCTGGGCTATTAACCCCGTTATACAAAATATTCAACGTGTTTTTGTGGTCATAAAAAAATGGAAATATTACACAAATATTGTTAAGGATGTTATTTATAACTCTTGTGATGAGATTAAGTAATCTATTGACATTGTGGTTAATTATGATCACTACAACTTGAAAGCTGATTTGGAAGTAGATAATATCCTTCATGATATCCAAAATATTTATATGTTTTCCTCTCTTTTGGTTCCTCGTGTTGGATCTTTTTGTACAAGGATTAGGATTCTTTGAAAATCCTATAGTTTACCCACTTTCAAAACAATCAGGCATGAAACAAAATTAGAGAAAATATTCATGCAAGAAAGAATAAAATTTCAAATATGTGAACCTTTAGCAGGATTTTACATTTTGAGAATAGCCTCTAGAAGAGGATCTCCCAAGTATTGTTTTTTGACTATTTTCTTGATTTTATCAATCTAGATTTGGGGATCCTCAGAATAGAAAACATATAAATAGAAGTTCATCAAGATTATATTGTCAAGACTATATCATAGGAATAGATGTTCACCATTTAATCCTAAGAAATAATTGGATTCATCTTCGCCTTGCATATTCAGTAAATCGTTTAGGTCCATTTTCTTTAACATGTGATTTCAGGAAATATGCAAGGCCAAGATGAACATGATACTTCTTCAGGTTTAAATGATGTACTTCTATTACTATGATCTAACCCTTCATAGCTATATCACTAAGGTAGATAGTGAATTTTCATTCCATCGCTATTTTGAAAAACATAAAATATTGAGCATAGCGACCGCCAAACCATTCCTTTCAATAAGTAATGGAGCTTAGCGATCGCTAAGTATTTTCCTTAATACAAACTGATATGAATTATGTGTTATGCACAATATATCCTATGAGAACTACATAAGGCTTCATCCTTCTTGAGGATGTGTATAGTAGCAACTTGGCTCCACTAGGGATAATCCATCCAATATGATATAATTATAAATAATGAAAAAACCATCGATCGAAGTTGTTCCAATTACTTTTTCATTGTTAAAAAGGATTCCTATAAAATATAGAGGCTAAGATCTAATAGAATTAATGGATTTTAATGGTTGATAACAATTTTTATTGATAAGAAACAATATGGATTACATTTTACATAATATATATTATGAGAACTGCATAAGACTATGTCCCTCTTGAGGGTATATAGTACAATGTAACAACCATTTGAGATAAGAGGCCTTTAGGATATTTTTAAAATTCCAGAGTAAAAATTAGAAATGATTTTCCTGAATAATTTTATACTATTTGTACAATCATCTCTGTCAAATCTATCTGATCTATTAATTTGATAGTTTTGATTCTTCACATCACTATTTTTCCCACAATGTCTTATAATTGATTATCACATGATTTTTTTACTTCTACCACAAGATTGACTAACTCACTCTTGTAACACCAAGGAAAATGACTTAAATGTGATAAGAATGAGTGAGTCAAGCCTTTGGTGGAAGGAAACATATCCTACGTAAAGAAAATAAGAGACCCTATGGGAATAAAAAATGATGTGTAAAGACAAAATTGTCAAATTGGTAGATCATGTATTTTCGAAAGAGATGGAATTATTCATTTATATGGAGATCTTATTGGAGCAGATTTAATGTTATAATAGAAAACAAAGCATCAGAACCAACTCCAAATTCTTGTTGCGTAATTTATGAACTATGTGATATACTCAATATATCTTATGAGAACTACTTAAGGCCTTGTCCCTTTCTAGGGAATGTAGTGCAGCACTGGGCTCCACCATGGATAGTCCAACCAATGTGATGTAATTATAATCAATGAAAAATAATAGAAATCCAAATTTGGAATGATAGTTTCTTACAATGATAAGACATAATGGTTATAACCTAACGACCACTAAGCTAGAACATGATTTGTTATTCTATTGCTATTTTCAAAATAAGAAATTGTTGAGCGTAGCCACCACAAATCCATCCCTTTCATTAGGTAATGGATATTATCAGTCTCTAATAATTTTCTTTGATACAAACCATTGTGAATTATGTGTTATACACATTATATCTTATGAGAACTACATAAGGCTCGATCCCTCTCGAGGGTACCTAGTGTAACACTGGCTCAACCAGGGATAGTCCAAGAAATATGTTACTATTATTAATATTATTTTAAACAATAGCGATCTAAAGTTGTACATATAGTTTTTACAATGACTACGTCTAATGAATATATCTAATGATCATGATTTTTTATTAGATCGTTATTTTGAAAATAAGAAACTTTTATATATAACTATGATTAATGGCTATTAGTTAGATTATTACAGTCTCTATACAACCCTTGAATGACATAAAGTAATAAGAAAAGTATTCGTACTTTCCATTCGTATTCTATATCATGTTGAAAGTTTTCCTAGCGACCGTTAAGCTCTAAAGATCCATTGGTAATGATTTTTAATCTATAAAAAATTTCAGATTAAGATATAAAATATCCTTGTTATTGCACTATTGAACAATAGTATTTATCCTTGCCATATATTCATGAATTATTAATTTGTTTAATTCCTTTCTATAGGTAATATGTCTTCCATTGGTCGCACTTTATTCACAAAAATTCCATTCATTAAAGGAGCATAGGGTTGGAAGAAGAGAGATGAGGAATGGTTTGAAGAAAGACATACCCCATAAAACTATCACGTTGATCTGTGGTTATTTTTTGTTGACAATGATGTCAAACATGAAGTTGATATGGTTATATCTTCATAAACTATTGATCAATGAACATTGTGTATTAAGGTTGAAGGCATTTACGCTGAAATTAATAAGTGCCTTATTCTTGAAATGGAGTTGGAAATTTCCTTTTTCAGGAAACAGGAAATAAAGACTTAAAGAAAGTAAGACATGTTATTTTTCTAAATATGGTTGGAATTTGGGGATGTTCATACACTTAGACAAAACAGGCTATGAAAATTCCCTTGAAATTCATAACGACATGAATTCAATATTTAAGAAACATTATAGATACGATAATACCTATTATATTTGTCATTATTTGAATAGAAAATGTTTTCTTACTCCACCGGAACATGAAAATCTATTTACAATGCTACTTGGTGGTCATATTTTTCTAAATTAGAGATACATCCCTCTAAGTAAAAGTTACAAGGGCTTAAGAAGAATAAAAAATCAGTTGTGTTGTTGAAAAAAGTGACCAGTATATTCAAGAAAGCAAAATCTTCAACCGTTGAACAATTTAATTTTTTTTTTCAATGGTGATGTTTTTTCTAATTGAAGTTTATAAGTGCCTTGTAGCACCTCCAAAATATCAATACCATCCTATAGATGAGGATAATGTTGACCTTCTTGTCCATTTAATGTTGATTAATGATATTCTTACATAGAGGGATGTAATTATTCTTCGCTTTTTACATTCTACAAAGAAACTTATACAACTAGAGGATCCAGATGACTTGAAAAGGGATTATGTGCAGTTATACATTCTTGATGACCAATATAATTTTTTTTTCCCAAAACCATTTTTAGCCGAAATTAATTACAAGTCATTACATACTAGGTTGCAATTTAGAAAGGATCACATTTTATCTTAAAAACCATCTAGCAAAGACATTATTAATATTTGCAAACAACAAAACTTGGATTGAATTTTTATTTATTTATTTACTCTAAAAGGCTCAATCAATTTTACAATCCATAGGATGTCCTCAGAGGTCTATAGTGGGAAACACAAAGACAAAGGAGTGGAGGGTAATGAAACTTAATTTTAATGCATTAGTATTTAAAATTTAATTTTTGTAATATTTAAAAATTAAATATACTATTTTCACTTTGAATGTAGAGCTTTGAGAAGAAATGTATTGTTATTTTCAATGTGAAAAATCCACAGAGTCTTTATGATAAATAGACATTTATATTATTTTCTAAGGATATATGGATAAAATAGACAACAACCTTTGAGTTTTTTAGATCAGGTGGGCTTGTTTGTTCTACTTTTAAGGATAACCAGCCTAAGTTTTAGCCAAATTCATTAGAAACGTTCACGTCCAATTCCTTCAGGGGTGCAAGAGGAATGATCAATGATGAACTATCATTACTAACTAAAAAATGAAATCAAGGAAAGTATGGGTAATTGGATCCATTGAGGAAGGAATAATAGAAAATACTTTTGAATCTATCTGCCGAAGAGTAAAAGATGACAAAAAAATTAGAGGAAAGGTTCTAAAATATTTGAAAAATAAATATCTAGATAATATTGTATTCGCAGAATGCAATGAAGCCAATAGTATTCAAAAATTTAGACCGTATGAATCTCACTACCACCAGTTGTGTGTACTCTTGGGAGAAGAGAGAAAATTAAAAAGAAAAGTTGATTCCCAAGGAAGTGAAAAATCAGTAAGAAGAAAAATTCATGCTAAAGGGGCAGAGGTTCTTCCAATGAAATCTCAAAAAATTTTAAACAAATATGTGATTTCAGTGGAAGAAAAAAAGCTAGCAAGGATGGAAGACATAGAAGAGTTTACCTATCAATGTGCATATCCCTTCCAAAATTAATTAACCATATCATCTATTATGTCAACTATTACATTTAATGCATAATATCTGATCGTAAATTTCTGTAATTTTTCTAGTGATATAACTTTTGATGCAATAATGATCCTGCTTACAGTTGTTGGATCTATCATGCTAAATTGTATTATTATTATGTTGTTACTCGTTGCTTATTAAAAATATTAAGAGAGACAATAAAAAATACATGCAAAGAGTTAAAGACAAGGGGGAATCAATTGTGGATGGTTGTTACAGATTTGATGAAAACAATGAAAAATTTAATAGCTTGTGTCTTATGTACACAATAAATAGTGTGCAAAATTGTGATTTTGACGATTTAGAGAGAGAATAAATCATCATGAATTGGATAGAGAAACTTCCACAACAATTTGTGACTCTAGGTGATATCGGCCTATGCGAAAAGACACATCCTTTTCTTTACTAGATATCTTATGAGTTTTAGTCTCATATGTTCATTCTACTCGCTTTTCGTAAATTCTCCGATACTAGTGCTTAATGGTGGAGTGTTGCATTGCATGATTTGGCTGAATCGGGTCTATTTGTGGTTTTTAATATTGAATCGCATGATCAAGAAATGATTTTAAAACATTACTATTCGCATTTGAAAAAAGGTAAGTTGATTAAGACAACATTAAAAAATTCTATTAGTTTAATGCCTTTGAATTGATATATACAATATTTATGCAGACATCCAACAAAGAGAGGAAGCACCATCTCTTCCAGGACACTAAAAAACAATGGAGACAATGTCATTCTTAACATGCTGCAACCCATTAAGCATGTTGCGCTGGATGTCGTTGACCATACATCCAATGAATCTATACTAGGTTATTAGCATTTACTCGTTTTATAAATTTATCTATACGATAAGTTTTTTACTGTCATTTCTTTCATTTATTTAATAATACTTCAATTTTTTTAGTGTTGATGCCAAATGAGGAGGTTGTTGACACATCACACATGAATTCACAGACAAAACTTGGTATGTTAGTTGTGTGTTATATTTATTTAGTACCGTGTCCATACGAAGCATAGAGGCCACAGAGCTCACTAAAGAGTTTTCAACCAAACATAGTTGAGGCACTAATGGCTTAGCCTAGTGATCGCTAATATACATCTATAACTATCCAATATTTTCCAATAAAGGGTAGTACATTGTATAAAAGCAAGTTGTATCACAAATTTATTTACACATGAAATTTATCTTGAATTGATTAATATTTTTTGAAATAGAACATGCATCACAAGAACTTGCAGAGGGCAAGTGTGTGTTAGGAAAATAGTGTTTACCATATGGTAAATATTTAGATCCCTATGAAAAGTTAACTAATATATTATTATTGTAGCAATAATATATATAGTTTGGACGTGATTGAGTCTGTTCAAGCATCGAACACTAATATAGGGAAGTTTATTTTGGCTTGACTCATGTAGGATGTCCATTGCTTATATAATGTAACTATGTTTATTCAGTAATGTAATGCACCATAATTATTCTTGATTAAATATGTTGCTACACACTCATTTGGTATCAGAGTGACCTGATTCAATTCTGAGATGGAAGAATTGAATTTTTCATCGTCGGATCTGGTAGATTTCTATCCTACCTGCATTAGAATGGAAGTGAAGTGTTGCATTGCAAAGTTTTACTGTTGAATTTAACTCAGATCAAGCTCGAGAAATATAGAGCAGAAAATACAGAATTACCACGTGAAGATCATGTCTACCTGGAACTAAGCGTCAATATCATTTATGTCTGTTCGGCTGCTACAACACCAATATCATTTATATGTCATTTTTTATTCTGACAAATCATATCTAATATCCCTCCTTGCCATAAATCAGACTATGTTTATCTAGTGATACTTCTTGAAGGGTTTGATATTTCATGAGGATAGTGATTCATTCTATTTGTTGTCAATTTGGATCCTACTGACTCAGATTTTTTTCTCCATATCCACGAATATATTTTTGGATTCTTTACACGTTGGCTTTAAAACTAGTAGGATGATGCATACAAAAAAACTACAAACAAATATTCCACTTGGCACGACAAATCTAGAGGAATAAGTCCTTATTTATGAGGTTTGTAAACAACTATTCCATTCATATATAGGTCCATGTGTTGTGCATATAATCTGCCACACTCCATGGTATTCGTTGTCTAGCTTTTAGTATTTAGTTTTGAAGCTTTTTTTTTAAAAAAAATTGTGTAAGGTGTTCCATAATAATATAATTTGTTATTAATATATATCTTTAGGTAGTAAGTCATTTTAGTTTATGCATTTTTCAAAATTAGTTTTTGTTTAGATTTATAAGTTTTTAGTCGATAGGATTTCTTATTTAGTAAAAGGATTTAATTACTTTTCCTTTTTGTTTAATTTTTTAAGTGTTTGATAAATTTTATTTTCATGATGGTATAAGTCAATTTTGTTAAATTGTCATTATAGTACTTCATCGTCAAAAAAGGTATATTTGTGTTAATTGTCCTCATAATAGTATTGTCAAAAAATATTATAAAGTAATTCATTAAGAATTAGTGGTGTATTATGGCATTTTTATTATTAGTAATAACGTCATTGTCCTGTCAGAAAATAAAAAATTCCTTACAGACAAATTTTTCGGTGTTACCCAACATCCATCAAATAAATAATTTCACATTGTGAGGGGAATAATAAACAACGTGGGAATCATTGAGTTTCGTATCTAAATCCGTATGAGTTAGCAGCACATTACTGGAGTTCAAAGGCAATGGAGGATGGAGGGCGATTAACACCTCTCGTCAATCACCAACAATGGGGCCACGTTTTTGTATGGTGGCATCTCTTTTTTAGTTGTGTGGTGTTTATAGAATAAAATGGTGTGTGGTTTCTTTCCCCTATTATGATTGAAACAAGGAGAATGTGCATTTTGGAATCTGAGAATAGTTTTATAGGAGGGGATCTGAACTGGAGTGATCCTCTGACTGCTAAGATTTTTCGATAGTCAAACTTCTTCATCGATCAACCGGTGAAAGAGCATCCATTGGAAGTGAAAGAGGGAAGTGTTGAGTTCACATATGTAGGTGTATTGGTGGAAGTGTGATCATCTAGTAAAGGATTCACTATGGTGAAGCAAATGGTCATGCACAACAAGATCTAGACAGTAAGATATAATCCAACAGTATGCAAACCTAAAAGCATGCAGAGGCATACAATTCTATTTCTAGTTCTTGAGGTGTGCTTTCTTCCCATGTAAAGACTAAGGGGGGTAATGTTAGGAAGATATTTTTTAACATATGGTAAATAATTAGTTTCCTATGATAAGTTAACTAATATATGTTATTGTTGTAACAATAATATATATAGTTTGCACATGATTGAGTTTGTTCAATCATCAAGAACTAATATAAGGAATTTTTTTTTGACTTGACTCCTATTCTATAGGATGTCCAGTTCCTATAAAATGTAAGAGAGTTTATTCAGTAATGTAATACAACATAATTATCTCGATTAAATCTTCTTCTACACTATCACTGCGAGGGAATCAAAACTAAAATCTCAATCAGTACTTGTGTTAACCTACTGAAATAATCATATATTAATTAGTTAATATTAAATTTTGGACAATTGAAAAAAAATACTCATGTGTAGTTGGCCAAAAATATCATTTAATTATTTTAGATTTGGAGGGCTTTCTATATGAGAAAAACTAATCCAATAAGGAGATGACATTCAATTTCGTTAAGGAAACTATCAACTTGCAAGGTGACATCAAAGAATTTTTAAAGTTACTATCAACAAAATTTGAAGTGGGATTTTTGTCTATAAATATATCTTCTGCCGAAGTTTGAAAGTTGCTAAATGCTTCGGAAAAAAATAGTAGACCCAGTCAGCCATATCCACAGCCCCATTGGGAGATGACATTCGATTTTGATAAGGATACTATCAACTTGCGAGGTGGCCTCAAATAATTTATGAAGTTACTCTTAGCAAAACTTGAATTGGGATTTTTGTCTAGTAATCTCTCCACCGTTGAAGTTGAAAAGCTAGTAAAGGCTTTGAAAAAAAAATTAGTTGAATTGAAACCAATTTTTATTTGGGGAAAAGAACATTTCTCTATAGAAGATGAAATTGTAGTAAACAATCTCCTAAAAAATTGGAGTAGAGACAATATTTTTTTCATCTCTACAAACACATTGTGTATTACAATAAGCACAAAGGGAAACCCTCTAGAAAATTTTATGGTGGGGAGGAAAGCCAATGGAGAAAATTGCTTCAAAGATATGTGGTTGATGACCGATTTATACAGAAACATATCATTGATACTGTCTCAGGGTTTGAGTGTTATAGAGGGAATCAAAAATTTGCAACAAACAAAAACTCTATAACTATTAATTATTTCAATTTTTGTATAAATGATATTCATTCATACATTCATATGGTCAGTATTTATTTTATATCTAGAGATTACAAATTTAAAAGTTGGTAGTATTTATATCTTCATTGTGTTTAAATTGAGATTATAGATTTATAAGTTGTTTGTGTGAATTACTTAAAAAAACATTATCACAAAAATATGCTGACCTATTTTTAATCACTTTTAAAAGCTTAAATTAATTCTGAGTTGTTTTTATAGATGTAATTGGGAAGCCTAAAAAATTATTAGTTTTCAGAGTTGAAGGTTTTCTATTTGGAATTTCTAGTATTGGTGACAACATACCTCGTAATATGGTTCCATATTTTAGATCCAGGGATAATAAATACTTTGAATGAGTATTTAATGTTGAATTAATAATAACTGCATCAAAATATTTTGACATTTCCACATGGTCTTAATTTATGGATTCAATAATGGTGAAGCACATGTTCACCAAAATATTTAGGTGGTTGTGAGTTACCCACTTCAGGTTAATTTGGGGATGTCACCAATGTAAGCTCAAAAAAATACCAGTAAGCAAATACTATACATTTTTGGTAATATCTATGGTGAAAAAAGTATGCCTTTGATTGATGATGTGAGATTCATGTTGTATGAATTGAAAGAAGAAATTAATCTCAAAACCCCAACATACTGAAGATTTGATGGAAAATATACGAATCATTCGTTAATTTACATTCGATTATGTACATGGCTGAAACATGCAGGAGAACACAAGAACATGTGTAGATCACTGAAAACCTTCAAATGCAATATTGGCATTTAAATTATTATTTTTGCTTTCAAATACAATAATGTATTGTGCATTTATATGGAATAAAAAACTACCTTAAAATTCTTAAATATTCACATTGCGTAATTATTTTTTTCGATTCTATTTTTTGTAATAAAAAACACTATTTTTAGTATAATGTGAAAAAAGAAAAGAATTTTTTTTTTTTGTCAACATTCACCACCCTCATCCATTTGATTTTGTTTTTCTTCATTTGCAGATAAGAACATATTGAAAATGAAACTAATAATATTCGATATAAATGACATTTTGGCACACATCATTCACAAGGTTGATTTGTCACATGAGATGTTAAAAACATTTGGCGGCATTGAGCTCATTTTTTTTTAAGACCTAATGTCAAAGATTTTTTGCAACGTTGAAAAAAAACATTTCAAAATTGTGTTGTGGACATCGACAAGAAAGTCAAATGTTAATGACATGATGCCTTCATTCCTATGATACATTGGATTGTAGGTTGAATATTTGAGTTTATATTTACACAAGAAAATTACATCATGACCAAACATACAGATTATCAAGGTTATGGTAATCCCAACATATTTCTCAAAAATATTAGAACCGTTTGGAGAAATTTTAATGCATATTACTATTGTAAAAATACAATGCTTATAGATGATTCTAGAGAGAAAAACAATTTCAATGATGTGGGGAAATCCTTAATTGCCAACACATTTAACATACAATCTAAATCGTTAGAAAACTACTTGATAAATGAATTGTGGCCTATATGGAAACTATTGAAGGATGTGGAAGACTTCTGTGATGTCATTAAATAAATAACCCAATTATAACTATGTAATTCATCCCTAAACGTATTTTATAACAAATCTCTATATAATGTTTGTGAATATCTTAATAATGTTATTTTCTATAATGTGTGTGACTATCTTTATTAATGTTATAATACGATAAAGGATTTAAATGAATTTATGTGGATATATATGATAGTATATAAAAAATGGTAAATAAAGTAAATAATATATACTTTATGATGGTTTTGTGAGTGATGGATCATGAGGGTTTTGTGAGCACTGTTTCTAAGGTTCTGGCTCGAGAATGTCTATTGTCTGACACAAAACTAGTTGTTGAAATTCCTAACGCCTAGACTGCAACTGGTAAGGAATCTCCTAAATTTGGTGCTTGGGCATATATTTTCAAAGTACCACCTGGCAAGTATGTGGGTCCTCAGTCACCCTCGACTGTGCAAAATCATTCTTTATTCAAATGTGCTAAGTAAAAAGAGGGGGTAGCCCACATCCATGTGCCAAAAAAATGTTTGTATCGAGTAATGAGAAAAGTGAATCTTGCACTCATTGGTAAGTTTATGGGATCTAGACCTGATATTGATGTTATCAGGAAATGGGCTTTGAGAAGATGCCAACCTAAGGGTGATATGGTTAACACAACCATGCCTCACAGTTTCTTCCTTACCAAATTTAATCAATAGTCAGATCTTGAATTGGTTCTTTTGGGTTGACCCTGGTGCATGGGTAATATGGGTATTTTTTTAAAAAGGTGATACCTAGGGTTTTATCCAAATACTCAAAATATTCACTCCATATCCATTTGGTGTAGACTGCCTAGTCTTCCTCTTTAGTACTAAGAAGATGAGCTCCTGCTGAATATTGCTAAATCTATTAGTTCTTCAATTGGACTAGATGGACCTACAAGAAACAAATCTAGGATTGATTTTTCCAAATTTTGTATCTCATCATAAATGGAGCAGTAACTTCTAGAGCGTGTTATACTTCAATCCAAGTTTGGCCCATCGAAACAAAGGATTGAATATGAAACTTTTCCTTTGAGATGCAAAAAATGCCAAAAGTTAGGGCATTTCACGAGAAAATGGCCTACTCTTAAAGGATCTAAAAAACAACACAAGGAAGAAGAACTACCAGAAGATAGAATGTTTGGTAAAAATCCTAAAGAATTTGACGGATTCATAGGATCATTAAAAATAATTCAAGAGAATGAGGTTAGGGATTCCACAGAAGGTAATATTGATCCAGCTAAGGAAAAAAACAAAAAAGAGACTAAAAACATTGTTCTAAATCCACCAAATCTAAAATATAAGAAGAAAAAAGGTTTCAAAACCCCTATAAGGCGACCAATGGTATGTGGAAAACTTTGGCACCCCAAGACTCTTACTTTAAAACCAGAAGGAGGTGTTTTAAAAGATCAAGGCGGTAAGGAATTGGAAAAACTAGTAAAATTAATTATGGAAGTGGATGAGAAAAGTTCTAAGGTTTTCATTAATCTCATCTCCAAAGATTCTTCAGATATGGAAAATTATAATGCAAATCAGATAAGATTTTCTACCCAATAAGTCTCAAAGACTGTGGAAAAACCACAAAATAGCAACCTCAAAATTGAGATGCAATATTTATCATCGGTGGTTGATATTCAGGATGAATTTCTTGATCCCATAGAGGAATATATGTCTGATAAAAAAGAGAATAAGGATCTATACAATTGCATTGAGGGGAAAAACGACCCTTTGGGTATTGACATACCTACCTTTCCTGTAAGTGAACAACTTCTCTTCAATGACATGACAACAGCTTCACAACCGAATGATGAGCGGGAACTAAGTGAAAAGGAGGAGGGGGAGCTAACCCCATTCTCACCAAAGGTAATATCTGACTATGATAATGATTTGAATAAAGGTTTTATTCATGTTAAGTCAAAGAAGATAAGAATGAAAATATTTGAGGAGATCCCTGATACCCTCTATAATGATAAAAAGAAGAAAAGAGGAAATTGGGAGGATTCCACTTCCATAATAACCAGATCATCTATTAGAAGGGTAGAAAATATTAGAAGCAACAATAAAAATGGTAGGCCCTAAAAAAGGAGCTCAGAAAGAAAGAAACTAAAAAATATATTGCAGCTGGGACTTAAAGTTAATTGAGCCATCTGAAAAATGCTTCCCCCATTTTTTAGATGAAGATAACCTCCTAGAATATTAAAGGACTGAATGGATGTCCTAAGTAAAGGATGTTCAAAGAAATAAGAAAGTCTAGTAGACCTAGTATTTTGATTTTGCAAGAAACTGAAATGAAAACAAATGTTTTTTAGGTCTGTAAAAAGGCTTTTTGGGATAGTTCAGAATTTGTTTCCTTTGATTCGCAAGGAGTGTCAGGAGGAGTGGCCATTTTTTGGAATGAGAACCTTCTTACCGGTAAGGTGATATATGCTTCTAATACTCATTTAGCTGTTAAATTTCATGCTATGGATAAAGATTTAACATGAATCCCCTCAAATATATATGTGCCCAACTCTATTTTTGGAAGAAGGAGACTTTGGGAGGATTTTAAAAAAATTAGGAGCATATATGAGAATTATAATTTGTTTGTTATGGGAGATTTCAACTCCCCACTCAACCCTGGTGAAAAAACAAGGGGGTAATTCTTATTTTCTACTGGCATGGATGAATTTGTTGATTTTGTTTCTTCTTCAAACCTTATGGATATTGAACTCCATGGAAATCAGTTTACTTGGTCAAATAGAAGTGTTGGAAATGACATGATCTAGGTTATATTAGATAGAGTCCCTTGTATCTGCTAACTAGATTTTAAAACGGGATTTTCATCTCTCTTCATTACCCAAAATTTTCTCTGACCATAATCCGATTGTGTTAAATATTTTCAACTGGTCCAAGCCTTCCCAAAGCTATTTTTAATTTGAAAATATGTGTCTAGACCATGAAGAAATCTCATATAGGATTAAAGAGTGGTGGAAATGGGATGGAGAAGGATCTACTTAATTCAGACTGGTTTAGAAATTAAAAAATGTTAAAAAGCAAGTGAAAAATTGGAATAAAGAGGTTTTCGGCAACATTTTTGAAAATAAAAAGGAGCTAAAGCAATAGATTTAGGATCTTGAACTTAAAATCTCCACTAAAGGTATGGGCTCTGATGATCAGTTTTTAGAAAAGAAACTTCTATCTGAATTACATAGTTTATGTAGTAGGGAGGAAACGTATCGAAGACTTAAATCTAGGGTGATTTGGTTGAAAGAGGAAGATAGAAATAAAATAATTTCCATATGACCACTCTTAAACACAGGGCCTACAATAGGATTACGGAAGTCTCAAAAGGAAATGGCTACTAAGATTATTGATACTAGAATACAACATGTTCTCTCTGATTTAATATCAAAACAAAAAAGTGGCTTTATTAAAGGGAGAATAATACAAGATGGGGCGATTATGGTACATGAAACTATACATTCCATGTATAAAAGTAAAAAAATAAGGTATGGTAATCAAGCTAGACATGAATAAGGAATTTGATAGAGTTTCTTGGCATTTCCTTGATAAGGTCCTTGCCAAATTTGGAATTTAGAATAAATTAAGGAAGATCATTCTGGCATGCATCCTATATATCCTCTTCTCTTCATACTTATGGCTGACAGTCTTAACAGATTCATTACTAAAGCTATTAATGTAGTCCTTTTACAAGGAGTTAGACCCACATCTACAAAACAACCTCACATTAGCAATTTGTTGATCACACAATTTTATTGCTAATGGCATCCATCCTTGAAGCTAAAGCTATCAAGACTATTCTAAAAGTTTATGAGCCTGCATCAGGGAAACAAGTTAATTGATAAGATTTCCATTTACTTCTTTAATACTCCTTTGGAAAGACAGAAAATAATTGCTCTTCTTTTGGGTTGCAAAATCAGATCACTACCTACTACCTACCTGGGGCTGCCTCTTAGAAATAATAAAGTCACTACAATTGTGTGGAATGTGTTACTAGAAAGATTCCAGAGAATATTGGATGCATGGAAAGGGGATGTTGTTTCCAGTCCAGAAAAATGTCTGCTTATCAAAAGCACACCATAGAACTTACCCATATACATTATGTCTATGTTCAGCATTCCTACAACAATTATTGAAATAATTGAAAGGATCCAAAAACACTTTCTCTGGAAGGTGACTGAAGACAAATTCAAATACCATTTGGTGACCTCGGATCAAGTTTTTACTCCTAAGAAAGTTGGGGGGCTTGGTATCAAGGATATTAAGAAAATTAATATTGCTTTAGTTGCTAAAATGGGATGGAGAATGTTAAAAGAGGAACAACCGTGGATTGAGCTAATAATTAATCAGAGATAAATATCTAGCTCAACACAATGTGAATTCATTCCTCTATGATGACTAGCTTCCCAATGGCTCTGGTTTTTGGAACAAATTGATCCAAATAAGGAAATTTATCAAGAAAGGATGTAGATGGAAAATGGGCAATGGCAGTGAAATTTAGTTTTGGAGGGACAGTTGGACTACTTCCTATTAAAAAGAAATTTTTTCCTCTATTAAGGACATCTTAACTGAAAAGTATGTTACTAAATTCAAAGATTATATGGACATTAAGGGGAATAGAAGAATATGGAAACAACTCAGTGTGAATGTGTTAAATCTAAATCATGTCTTCTCCTCTCTTCATGAGCAGCTGGATATTATACCCATAAATAAAACTGATGCAAAACATGAACTTTTTTGGAGCAACTCTTTTGATGGTAAGTATACTGTCAAATCTGGGTACAAATCCTTTTTTGAAAATGTTCAATGTGACTTCAAGTGGGGTAAAATTTGGATGCCTGAGCTAAATCCTAAAATTAACTTATTTTTTTGGCTTTCTCTAAAAGGAGAGATTCTTACTAATGATAATTTAATAAAAAAGGGGTTTATCATGCCAAATATGTGTTGCATGTGTAAAAAGGAGGCTAAGGATATTAAACACCTGTTGTTACATTGTGAGTTTGCGTTAAAGCTTTGGAGTCTCATCTTCTCAATCTTTAATATATAATGGACCCTACCAAATGAGTTCTCACAAACTTGGGAACAATGGGATCCCCCCTATAAACATTGCATTGTTTGAAGACTATGGAAGATGATCTTGACTCATGCCATTTGGAGACTATGGAAAATATGGAATGGGATCATACTCAGATACAGTAGACATGTTTGTAAAAAACTATTCCTAAATATTGTCACTGATGTCTGAGAGCTTCAAACCTCCCAAAAAAAAGCAATACCCTAAAAATGAAGAAGTTTTCTTTCAAATTGGAAAATTGATATTTTAATCCTTCAGAGACATGGAAAGCCAACCGTTGATAGGTCATTAATCCATTGGATACCTCCTCCCAATTCCTGGTACAAGCTTAACTTTAATGGAGCCTCGAAGGGCAACCCATGTATAGCTTCAGGAGGAGGAATAATAAGGGATTATAAAGGTTTCTTAATTGTTCCTTTTGCAGGAAGAATGGGACATAAAAAAAATCATTATGTCAAAGCCCTATAAGATCTTTGGGGTTTAAAAATTTATAAGGAATGCAATATTCTAAAAATAATTATTGAAGGGAATTCAATGAATGTCATAAATCATTTAAATCAAACTTACCCTCTATTTGGACAATAAAAGATTTTATTCATGAATCTATAAGTATTTTTCAATCCTTCAATAATTACAAAATTGTTCACCCCTGTAGAGAAGGCAAAAGAGTGGCGGACACATTAGCCAATCATGGGGTTAACCACAATTTTACCACTTGGTTTAATGAAGATAATATCCCTATAAAAGTAAAAAATTCCATCATTAATGAAAAGTGTGAAAGATCACTTGCTACTCAAAATCCTTAATGATATTTTCTCTCCTTTATTGGAAATGCGAGCTCTCACATGCACGAAGAGTACAATCATTTATTTCCATAATCTTCCACATGTATTTTGGGTTTGTAGAAGGAAAGTTAAGAAGTGCAGTTTGGGGAGGAAAGGATCACTATTTTCAACTGAGTCAAGCAATTCAAACGCAGTAGAGAAAAAATGGGTGGAGCTCCTTGCCAAATTGAACCCAAATGTGACCCTGCATGGAAGGAGAATGTTGGTCTATGGAATTTTCTACAGTTCGGAGGGGTTTCTAACCTCATTGAGAAGATAGAAAGATACAATCAGAATATATCCCTTCAATTTACCACCGAATGGAATCAGAGAATGGTGAATTATGGTGGACAAATCATTCAGATAACATAGGAACTAGTTGTAGAAGTAACCGGGCTTATTTTGTAAGGTAACGGATTCTTCAACAAAAGAATTAATAGGAACACAAAGGTCAGGAAATTTATCAAAGAAGGGAAAGAGATCTAGTTTTTTCACTGTGGGTATTACAATAAACTCCATTCCAACACCCTTTGATGATCTTGCCAAGATGATGGTCTAGTTTGTTACTCTAGAAGATAGGTATATAATAGTTCCCATCAAGCATTTGGTTTTTTAAAACCATTTTCATAGGAACCTGCTTGTTTGTTTTCCTCATTATATTCTTAATTCCATGGAATGTTGCATCCTTGAATTCTAAAATCATTCTTGTGCCATCCCTCTCCACCAAGGCATCATTTTCCTCCTCCACTGACATTGCCTCACCCATAACCCTACCATCACTTATTTTACATAGGGAGTATTTTCTTATTGATTGGATTTGTGTTTCACACTTGCGTGATTGTTCCTTGTGACTATTCATTCAGAAAGCTTGTTTTCTAGGACAATCCTTTTTTATCGCATCGAGATTTCATCATCATGATGACTATTTTCCTTAGACCTTCTTCAGAAAATCACACACGCATCTCTGTACATACTGAATGTCTACTTGGCTGCCATTATGCTACCCAAATCAGCATGGGGCCTTCTTCACTTTGAATAAGTTATATAGCACTATCTAGGCCTCAACATTTGTACTTAAATGACCCCAACCATGACTGACTATCACGCAGTTTCTCACATTTACAAAAATGTGGAACCTACGTTTAGGCATTCACATCGAAAGATGCCCTTTACGACTAAACCTCGTTTGGTTCCTCACGCTAGAATTCCCATTTGGGTACCATGTTCCCCACCTTTAGCTCATAGTCAGTGGTATGGTTTGGATTCTTCTGATCCAAATTATTATTCAGGTCCCCCCCACTCTTCTTCCAATTCAAATCCAAACTACCATTCAGATTCCCACTCTTCTTCTGCAGATTCGGATCCCAACTATTGTTCGGATACCCATAGATCAAATCTTGAATCGCGGTTCTCCCTTCCTTCGCAGGAACTTTATTCCAACTCACCTCAATGATGTCTTCCTCCTTTGAAGACTTGTGTGACTCCAAGTTCCATCGATAGAACATCTAATTTGGTTCTTGAGTCACGGTCATGTCAACACCAATCCGGTACTATGATAATTCTTCACCGGGAACTCCTCGTGCTATGATTATTAAATAATGCACAGCTCTTAGTTTGGTGGATGTAATATGGAAACACAACAACAAACATAACGCAAGAATACCATAGACTATGATAAGAAGGAATAATGATAAATCTGAAATATCAATGTAAATTATAATATCAACATGAAATTGTTACAATCTCACCCATGAGGTTCTTCAAGTGTTATTAACTTCACTTGCCTTCAAACAATAACTATGGTAGAAACTTCACAATTACACCTCTTAATGGCTTCTTTAACACACCTTCAAAAATGATGACTTCCTTTACACACTTACTCATACAATATTTCTCACTACTTCTCTCTATGCTAAATGAGGGGGGTGGCCTCTTTATTTATAGGAATTCAGGCTTATCCACCTTATCTCTAAGATAGGATAGGAAATATCTTCCGGCCAATCATATTCCATGCCTAAACTCTTGCCTTTATATGTAGGCTTATCTTCTAAGATAAGATAAACCATATCATCTCACATGGGTTCTACCTTTTTAGACTTTTCCACAAATAAAATATACAAAATATTTATGACATCACTCTTTGTCCTTATTACAAATATAATATTTCTAATTCCTAATCATGTAGACCCTACTTCTCTATTTATCCCAACTTTGACATTTTAACATTACCAGACCACTTACGACAAATATTTACTTTTTACAACATTCCTATTGTACTTTGACTGTTACCGTATTCTACATTATTGGCGGCACCGTACTGACGGTGCCGTTATATTCTATTGGACGCCACTACTAATTATACTTAACAACATCCTATTCCTAATACATACATTAATAAAATAGAAATTACGGAGGAAAATTTTAATGTCGACATTTTCCCCCTTCCTAACTTCTACTCCGTCCTCGGAGTAGACTCTTATGGACATTCTGAAGTTGGTTCTTGGAAAATCTTTAACTTGTTATGGTTGACCCATTTTGTAATGGGAGTACCATCCAATTCCTTCAGTTGATATGTACCATTTTCATGCACAACTGCTATTTTGTAGGGCCCCATCCACTTTGGAAGAAATTTTCTCTGTCTTCTTTTTTGTATCTGGAATCATATACTAGAACCAAGTCATTCACATGAAATGGAGACCAACGGATCTTTTGATCAAAGTATTCCTTCTGCTTCATTTTATTCTTATAGCTTGTATCCTTCGCTATTTCCCTCATTTCCTTTAGCAAATGAAGATGTACCAACCTTTCTTTTATTGAATCACTTTCATCCATCCTTTCATTTTTCATAACTCTCATATTGGGAATATCAAACTCAATAGGAAGAACTGGATCAATTCCATAAGCCAACAGAAATGGGGAGTATCCTGTTGCTGACTTTTATGTTACCCTATATGCCCACAATGCTGCATGAATCCTTTTATCCCACTTATGTACCTGCAAGGCTGCATCTTTTGCTAGAATTTGACAGAACACAAAATTTGTTCGTTCCACCTGTCCATTTGTGCTTGGCTTGTATGTTGTTGCCTTCCTGTGCTTAATAGAAAACTTGTTGACTAGGGCTTCTACCACCTCATTAATGAAGTGGATTCCTTGATCTGTTACAATTTCTAATGGGCAACCAAATCTGGTGACAATGTGTTTATATATGAACCTTGCCACTTCATCCATGGAAGTTGTTTTCAATGGCCTAGCTTCAACCCACTTGGTTAAATAATATGTGGCAACTACAATATACTTATTTTGGCATGGGGTAGTTGGAAGTGGACCTACAATGTCTATTCCCCACTTTTCAAAGAGACCAAGTGGAAGAATAGGGCATAATGGAGCTGATGAAGTCTTACGGTTACCATGTGTTTGACAAATATCACATTTCTTACAATAATTATAACAATCTCTAAAAAGAGTGGGCCAGTGATAACCTGCGTCCAAGATCCTTCTTGTTGTAAGTTTTCCAGAGAAGTGTCCTCCACATGTACCATTGTGGAATTCTTCTATCAACTCCTTCCCTTGATCACGTCCAACTGCCCTCTTGTACTGTCCATCAGGTCCTATTCGAAATAATACTCCATGAAGAATAGAATATGGACGACTGGCTTGAGTAATCTTCCTCTTAGTCTTTGCATTGGCACCATCAGGAAACTTGAATTCATTTAGATAATTCCAAATATATATGTATTCACTAGGGATTGTGTCAAGAGATAACAATGTTGCATCTGGGAAATCATCATCATCACAAGGCAAACCTAAACCATCATAGGCTCGAGAGAGTGCATCTGCATTGACATGCTTCTTTCCTGGCCTATCTATAATATCAAATTCAAATTCTTGTAGAAAAATTATCCATCTTGCTATCCTCCCTGATGGGTTACACTTATTGACAATATATTTTAGAGCTTGATGATCTGTTACAACTATAAATTTCTACCCTAGCAAGTAATTTCTAAACTTCTTTACAGCAAAAATGATAGCTAGAGCCTCTTTTTCAGTTACAGTATAATTTACCTCAGCACTGCTCATTTGTCTGCTCCCAAAGTAAATTGGATGATCATTCCCATTTTCATCCTTTTGGCTCAAAGTACTTCCTAGTGCTACATCTGAGGCATCAGTATACACAATGAATGGCTTGCTCCAATCTGGATTCTTTAAAACATGTGAAGACACCAGGGCTTCCTTCAATTGTTCAAAAGCTTCATACGCTTTATTTCCTGGTTCATAAGTAACATCCTTCTTCAAGAACTGGGTTAGTGGCTGTGCAATCTTTGAGAAATTCTTGATGAACCTTCTATAGTAACCCACATGGCCTAAAAATGATCTCAACTTACTTCTATTCATAGGAAATGGTAACTCTTTGATTTTTGAAACTTTATCAGGATCAGTACCAATACCATCTCTAGATACAACATGCCCTAACA
The DNA here is from genome assembly GCA_019776745.2 of Taxus chinensis. Lineage (NCBI taxonomy): Eukaryota > Viridiplantae > Streptophyta > Pinopsida > Cupressales > Taxaceae > Taxus > Taxus chinensis. The sequence goes on from CM034151.1 coordinate 885,331,569, forward strand.
AAACACCTTTAGAACATCCAAAGACACACAAGTTGTAGGGTTTATTGAGGCTTGTGCTTCATCTAACCTTTGAAATGTTGTCTCCATCTGGTGCAGGTGGTCCATCTTGCTCCCATAGATGCAAAAATCATTCAAAAATACTCTGATGAAGTTCCCAATGTAGGGTTCAAACACCCTATTCATCAAACGCTGGAACGTTGCTGGAGCATTACACAACCCAAAAGGCATAACTTTATAAGCAAAAGTTCCCCAAGGAGTGGTGAACGTGGTCTTCAGCTGATCTTTCTCTGCTATACGAACTTGGTTGTATCCGCTATATCCATCAGCAAAACTATAGCACTCCTGGCCAGCTACTTCGTCCAAAATCTGATCTGAGAATGGAAGAGGGTAATGATCCTTCTTTGTTGCCTTATTGAGCTTCCTATAATCCACACAAATGTGTAGCTTCCCATTCTTTTTTATTGAGATCACAATGGGAGAAACCCATTCTAAATTCTCCACAGCAAATATAAATCCTGCATTAAGCATTTTATCTATTTCTTCTTTTACAGTCTTGGAAAAATTAGGATTCATTCTATATGGCATTTTCTTTATGGGCTTAGCACCATCTACCAGCTCAATAGAATGTTCTACCCAACTTACTTGATGGATTTCCTTGTAATAAAAAGTGAATATGTGTATGCACCTTCGAAAGAGCTGGAGGTAGGATTCCTTCTCACTCTCCATCACAGCATCACCTATCTTTATTTTTTGGAGACGATCATCAATTTATTCTTCAAATAATTTTATGGGATCATGAGTCGGTGTGACTGGAACGAATATCCATGATCGAAACATCAACCTCACTTTCTTCATCTTCAGTGTCCACTTCTGATCAGGGGATCATTTTTGAAAATGTTCCCTAAACATCCCTAAATTATTTTAGTGCATAAGATCATCTCGAGATATTTCCAACGACTATAAGAACGCGACAAACGGACATCGGGAGCTCTAGATATGTCTGGTCAAAGTTCGGTCAACAGGAAAATCAACTCTAGTCAACTGGTCAATAATGGACCAATCGCACTGCGACACGTGGTGAAAAGGCAAAAGGGAGTTGTTTTTTTGGTTTTCGATCACCGGTCTTCGACGAGCGTAAAAAATGGTGCACGGGAACAAGAGGCTCAACTTTTATTACGGAGGGGAGCCCGGCCGCCGTGTGGACTAAGGTATTATTGCCAACATGGTGGGTCCACAAGCCACCACGTGGCTTGCCACCACTCGTCAAATTCGATCGAATTGCCTATCGGGAGACGACAAGTGGAATATATATATTTGACCAAGTGTTAATTATTTACATGGGTCAAAATTGTATCCAAAGTCATATTACATTTTCCACGCATTGCATATTGATTAAACCAATATCCACGCGCTATCCATATCCTCAGCCAAACTGATTGATTAAACCATTATCTATTATTAGTGCCTAAAATACAAACCATGCGCTGTCCCCAAGTAATGTGCCCTCCACATAAGCATAAAGATGGCTCTTAAGCCAATTCAAATCGCCCCACCATGTATTTTTAAATGCTTTCCATTTTTCACGCCCCCGCAATGTGGGATAAAACTCTTAAAATGCGCCTAAGAAGAAGGAGGAGAAGTGGAGGGGATTGGAATAGCTGACATCTCATCCAAAAGTATAGGTGCCTAACCAATGCGCCAGCTGTTTGGAAACAATATAAAAGGAGCTATATTGTATTTGAATAGCATTGGTACAAGTCTGTGCAAGCAGCATAAGGAGGCAGTTTCAAAAAATGCCATTTTTTAAGGCTGTGCACTCAGATTGGGACTTCGGAATAAAAATATGAAATGAAGAAAATTCTGAGAGGATTCCAACCATATAATATTTGATGTTTTTTGTTGAGTTTTATCATATTTTTGCAAGCTTTGAATGCAGATTTTAACATGGATCTTCAAGACAACTAGTTGGAAAACACGAATTTCAATGTGCTTCTGGTCCAAATTGTGACTTGGTGTAAACATGAAAAGTGTTCAGAATTCAGATCTAATCTCTGAAATATGATTTTTTTTCATGTAATGTTTTTAAATCTCCATTTGTAGGTGTTTTTCTAACACAGTTGCAGGGAGATCACATTGTGAAAACACTGTAGGAGCCACAGATCGTTCTTGGGACAGTTTCTGCTATTTTTCAGAGTTCTTGGGACATTGATCAGCTCATTTGCAGGTTTTGATTCATTATTGATTGTTTGTAAGATTTATTATACTTAAATTTCAATATTATTAATGGATCAGTTCAATTTGAACCCGGGGACGTAGGAATTTCTGAACCCCGTAAACATTCTCTTTTTTTATCTAAATGTTTTAGTTTTTTGATTATTTATTTGCTACACAAGTTTTCCGTACTTCTATGGATGCATAGTAATCAGAATTTAATCAATTTGTGGAGTTTAGAATACTTCAAATTGGTTTAAAAAATCACGATCTTTGGAAACTTTTAAAAGTGATAAAAAAATACAACACACGTTTTTCAGATCAAGTTTGGTATCAGAGCAGTTAGATTGCCGGATTAGCTTCTAATTGTGTTTGAAAATTTGGATTCAGTTTCAATATTGATTTCACTTTTCAGTGTGCAGACATTTTGGGGCTTGTTAATCTTCTTTTGCAGTGTGCAGTTTTGGAAGTACAGGTTGTGTTTGCAGGAACAGGGAATCATGGGCAAGTCATCCAAACAAGAGCAACTGGATGAGCTTGAAGCCATAAACTGCCAACTTCAAGAAGAAAAATCTTTCTTGAGAGATAAATTTCATTCCTTGGAAGAGGAAATAGTGCGGTTAAAATCTGAGCCACAATCTTTTATAACCAAGAAAGAGGAGTATGCCAACAAGATGCTTGAAGAGAGCAAGAAGTTGATGGGCTTTATTAAAGAGTTGCAGGAAGAAATACGGACCAAGGATGCCCTCTTGGAAAAGCTGCAACAAGGTGAACACAAGAAGGAAATGCCTTCCAAATCAGATGCAGGTACTATGACAGAATGCACTGTAAGTTGTTCACATTTTAATTCTTCCTCTCATTCAGTTTCAGATATTCCTTTGGGTCAGTTTGAAAAACACACTAAGGGAATTGGGTCTAAGCTAATGGTTAAGATGGGATTTAACGGAACGGGCCTTGGTAAAAATGGACAAGGTGATGCTAACCCAATACAGGTAGAGGATCAGCCTCGGTTTGCAGGTTTGGGTTATTCTAGTGGGAAAATGGAAATTGGAGAAAGTTCCAAAGCAGCTGAAGGAAGACAAGCTTCCAACAGCCAAGGATCTACACCACTAGAATTGCAGGATTCCGCCATCAGGAGGAACAATGAAAGGTGTAAGAAAATAGGTAAAAGAGGTAATCAGATTCCACCTCCTTCCACTTACACTAAAAATAACACTAAGGGAAAATCAAATCCTAAAACTTCTAATACACTCTTTCAGTTGGAACAATATAGTTTTGGTAGGCAGAAATATGCTTTCCCTTGCACATTTTGTGAAGGTACTAATCATTCTGTTGCATATTGTTGGAAGAGGAAAAATTTGATTAAGAAGTTAATGCCTTTTATGAATGATAAGGCAGGTGCTAAAGACCAATCTCACCAAGGAAAGGCGAGAAATGGCAAGAATGTTACCTCTCCTAAACAGGGGAATCATTCTTGTAGACAGAGTTTTGAGAATGGTAAAATGGGTAAGACTCCTAAAAACAGGGAAGTTAAATTTTGTTCCCATTGTAATAGGAATGGTCATGATGTTAAGGTTTGTTGGTTTGTTTCTAAACAACAAAATTAGAAATTTGTTAAAAAGAACAATATTGTAAAACCAACAGTGCTAAACCTAACTAAAACTCATTGTGGTACTGAGGAGGCAAAACAACCAAAATGGAAAAACCCAAGTGATTGGTTTGGAAAAACACTCCTCAACTTTATATTTGCACTACAGTAAATTGTTGATAGTAGGCAAGCAAAAAAAATTCAGAGCTATATTTTAGGGATTCTTGTTGATTGATAAGGATTTGTTCCTAAGTTGATATTTAAAACTTTGAAAATGAATGAAAATAGCTGAAGAGAAGATTTGAGTGATAGGTTCATCATACTCATGTTTTGTTTTCTCAAATTGGTTAGTAGTTCCATTGTTGAAAACACTATGCAGGGATAGGCATCAGTAGCATGTCTAAATTTGAAACTTTCAGTTGTAATCAGCATAATCACAAAGTGTCAGTTGAACACTAGCTTCTGTTATAGATGGGTGTTATTATCTGACTTACTATTTGTGATGGCGATACAGTGTTTTGGGCATATTCATGTTGATTCAGTTGTTGACTATAGCTATTTTTGGGCATTGATAGTCTATTATATTCTGATAGTGAATACTTGCAGTTGTTATAGTTTCAGATGGGCAGTGGGCACTAGCCTAAATTTGGGCAGTTTAGATGTCTTGTATACTGATCTATGTTATGGAATTGTAAATTTTTCGGTAATCAGCCGTATCAAAAAGTGACAGTGAACACTAGCTTTCCGTAATAGAATGGGTGTTATTATCTGGTCAGTTATTTGTGATGGCATTACAGTGGGGTATGGTAGTTCACAGTTGTGCGTAGAGTTGATAGGGTTGCAGTGTTTCAGTTGAACACTAGCTTAATTGGGTGTTATTATCTGATCGGTTATGTGACTAGCTAATCATCTATTTGCATTTCTTTAACCTATAATGTTATTTTGGGTTCTTGTATGTGTTTGTGTAATGCAGGAAGAGATAGCATGTTTTTGTGGGTTGATACACATCTTTTTGTGGACAAAAAGCCTTTCTCAGTGAGGAAGTGTGATTAGGGGATCATTTCTAAAAACATTCCCTAAACATCCCTAAATGGTGTTAGTGCAGAAGATCATCTCGAGAGCTTTCCAACGACTTTAAGAATGCGACAAACGGACATTGGGAGCTCTAGATATGTCTGGTCAAAGTTCGATCAATGAGAAAATCAACTCTAATCAACTGGTCAATAATGGACCAATCGCACTGCGACACGTGGTGAAAAGGCAAAAGGGAGTTGTTTTTTTGGTTTTCGATCACGGGTCTTCGATGAGCATAAAAAATGGTGCACGGGAACAAGAGGCTCAACTTTTATTACGGAGGGGAGCTCGTCCGCCATGTGGACTAAGGTATTATCGCCAACATGGTGGGTCCACAAGCCACCACGTGGCTTGCCACCACTCGTCAAATTCGATCGAATTGCCTATCGGGAGACGACAAGTGGAATATATATATTTGACCAAGTTTTAATTATTTACATGGGTCGAAATTATATCCAAATTCATATTACATTTTCCATGCATTATCTACTTCCAACTGACCACGCATTGCATATTGATTAAACCAATATCCACGCACTGTCCATATCCTCATCCAAACTGATTATTTAAACCATTATCTATTATTAGCGCCTAAAATATAAACCATGCACTATCCCCAAGTAATGCACCCTCCACATAAGCATAAAGATGGCTCTTAAGCCAATTCAAACCGCTCCACCATGCATTTTTAAATGCTTTCCATTTTTCACACCCCCACAATGTGGGATAAAACTCTTAAAATGCGCCTAAGGAGAAGGAGGAGAAGTGGAGGGGATTGGAATAGCTGACCTCCCATCCAAAAGTATAGGCACCTAACCAATGTGCCAGCTGTTTGGAAACAGTATAAAAGGAGCTATATTGTATTTGAATAGCATTGGTACAGGTCTGTGCAAGCAGCATAAGGAGGGAGTTTCAGAAAACCCCATTGTTGAAGGTCGTGCACTCATATTCAGACTTCAAAGTAAAAAGATGAAATGAAGGAAATTCTAAGATGATTCCAACCATATAATATTTGATGTTTTTTGTTGAGTTTTAACCTTTTTTGGAAGCTTTGAATGCAGATTTTAACAGGGATCTTCAAGACAACTAGTTGGAAAACACGAATTTCAATGCACTTCTGGTCCGAATTGTGACTTGGTGTAAAAATGAAAAGTGTTCAGAATTCAGATCTGATCTCAGAAATATGATTTGTTTTCATATAATGTTTTTAAATCTCCATTTGTAGGTGTCTTTCTAACACAGTTGCAGGGAGATCACATTGTGAAAACACTGTAGGAGCCACGGATCGTTCTTGAGACAGTTTCTGCTATTTTTTAGAGTTCTTGGGACATTGATCAGCTCATTTGTAGGTTGTGATTCATTATTGATTTTTTTAAGAGTTATTGTACTTGCATTTCAATATTATTAATGGATCGGTTCAATCTGAACCTGGGGACGTAGTAATTTCCGAACCCCGTAAACAATCTCTTTTGTTATCTAAATGTTTCAGTTTTCTGATTATTTATTTACTACACAAGTTTTCCACACTTCTATGGATTAGTAGTAATCAGAATTTAATCAATTTGTGGAGTTTAGAATAATTAAAATTGGTTAAGAAAATCACAATCTTTGGAAACTTTTAAAAGTGATAAAAAAATACAACACACGTTTTTCATATCAACTTCACTAGTACTCGAGTAATCAGAGGATGTCCAATCATCATTTTCATCACTTGAATCCACAGGTTCTACTATATCATGCCGAGGGATCACGTTTATCTTCACCCTCTCTCTACCATGTTCAATTGTCATGAAGCCTTCATTCTAGTAGTTTCTTGTATGAACTCTCCTTAGTCATGGTCTTCCCAACAACATTGGGTACGCAACAGTACCATTTTTCATCACCTGATAGTCTACCACACATACAACACCCATAACAGATATTGCCACATTTGAAACTACACCTTCTGGTTTAGTTTTTCCTTTATTTAATGACCTTAACATAAGTGTTGAGGGGCGATCAATTTTTAAACCCAACATATTCATTACAGACTCAGTCATTACATTAACTGCAGCACCTCCATCAACTAAGACATCATGAATTGAAATACCATTACATAATACTTTAGCTTGTGGAGCGTAGGGATCCACCTCTACCTCCAAAACAGGGACCACAACCTCCTTCCTTCGTTGAGCATTGAGTCCACTTCGCAGCTCCCGCCTCTTCTCAGAAGACATAGCCAAGAGTTGACCATATGTAATATTTGCAGGACTTTTGGACAGATCGTCTAAGATAGAGTATGGTCCTTGTCCCTGTGAAATCAGAAAATCCTGCACACCCAACTTTCTTCTCCGATGTTTCTTACTAGTTTCTCCTTTCATCTTCTTAGGATCATTTCCATCTTGGTTATCTTTTTCTTTCTTTCTTTTTGTTACAAACACATCTACTTAATTATTCATGCTCTTATCTACTACATCAAAAGAATTCACAGGTGCTTTCCCTTTATCATTATCTCATGTACCAGATGTAGAAGCTCTATCTGGACAATTATACTTATAATTACCCTTTTTATAACAACCATAACATACAACTTTAGAAATATTTCTTTTTCGACCTCTATCTCCTCCCTGAGAACTAAATTCTTTTCCTTGAAGAAGATTAATAGTTAACTGACCCATCTTTCTGAGTAGATCTTCATACACAGTAGATGTACTAGGAGAAGGATTTTTTCTCACCGAGAGTGGTTGTGGATTCTGGACCAAAGGTGCTGGTGTAGGCTCTCTACTTTAGCAACAATTTCTTCGGGCTCCTCTTCCATGCTTTCTTCTTGCCTTCTTGCAATCTCATTTTCTTGTTCAATGGTAGCTTGGCAGTCATACTTCACTCGTTGTCTGATCTCTGGCTTCATCCCAAGAATGAAGTGCTTACATAGGAGATTATCCATGCCATTCATTAACCCATCCGCTAATCATTCCTTCCGGATCTGGGCATCGAGCTTCCTCCTTAGCTCTAGAACATGAGCATGATAATCCCTTATCTTCTCCTTCTCTCCTTGGGCTAGCTTTGTGATATCGATCATGAGATCTGCATATTTCTGTTGTTCACCAAATTCTTCAAGAAAAATTTCAGTTAATAAATCCCATGAGTTTTTCACATTATCACCTAGTGTTTCAAACCACCTAAGGGCTGAACCATCCAAAAAGGTAGGAAAAAATTTAGTCCATTGTTCCCTTCTTATAAGGCCATTACAAATACAAGATCGTTTAAACTCTTGAATGAAAGAGGAAGCATCTTCATTAGATTGGGCTGAAAAAATAGGAATCTTCCCCATTTCCAAAAGTAACCACAGTGAAATACCAACCCACAAATACAATCAACAAGACTTATGTGCACCAATAATTGGAATCACTGTAATAGAAAATATAAATGACCACGGTAAACTATGGTAAAACCTGACTTACTGCGGTAAAAACTGACTTTATTGTGGTAAACACTATTCACAGTAAAAATTAAAGTTACTGCGGTAAAAATTGATTTTATTGTGGTAAACACTATTCATAGTAAAAAGTGAAGTTACTGCGGTAAATACTATTCGCAAAAAGTCACTTTACCATGGTAACTACTATGCACAGTAAAAATAAGGTTACCCTCCAAATGTTTTCTGACTAAGTGGGAATATTTCTCCAGAAAATCCACCAACGAGGAATGGTCCCAGCAACGGAACCAAAATGTCAACACCAATCCGACACTATGATAATTCTTCACAGGGAACTTCTCGTGCTATGATTATTAACTAATGCACAACTCTTAGTTTGGTGGATGTAATCTGGAAACACAACAACAAACATAACACAAGAATACCATAGACTATGATAAGAAGGAATAATGATAAATCTTAAATATCAATGTAAATTATAATATCAACATGAAATTGTTACAATCTCACCCATGAGGTTCTTCAAGTGTTATTAACTTCACTTTCCTCCAAACAATAACTATGGGAGAAACTTCACAATTACACCTCTTAATGGCTTCTTTAACACACCTTCAAAAATGATGGCTTCCTTTACACACTTACTCATACAATATTTCTCATTACTTCTCTCTATGCTAGGAAATCTCTTCCGGCCAATCATATTCCATGCCTAAATTGTTGCATTTATATGTAGGCTTATCTTCTAAGATAAGATAAACCTTATCATCTCACATGGGTTCCACCTTTTTAGAATTTTCCACAAATAAAATATACAAAATATTTATGACATCACTCTTTTTCCTTATTACAAATATAATATTTCTAATTTCTAATTATGTAGACCCTACTTCTCTACTTATCCCAGCTTTGACATTTTAACATTACCGGACCACTTACAAAAAATATTTACTTTTTACAACATTCCTATTGTACTTTGATTGTTACCATATTCTACATTATTGGTGGCACCGTACTGATGGCGCCGTTATCTTATATTGGATGCCACTACTAATTATACTTAACAACATCCTATTCCTAATACATACATTAATAAAATAGAAATTACAGATGAAAATTTTAATGTCGACAGTCCTCCCTTTCTTCGCAGGGCCTCCTTCATCAGTCATCTCAACAACCTTTTCCTCCATCGAAGAGTTCCACAACTTGGGTTACCTCTAGTCACTCATCCAATTTGACTCCTACGTCGCAACTTAATGGATGGCTATGCGATCCTACTTTCCAACCTACATTATGTTGTCTTCTAGAAAAATGACCTAGGTCCAAATCTAACTCATCCATTCATGAGGTGATTTCCTCCAAGCATACTTCCTCTCTTGAGTCATCTTCTTTTGTCAATCAATTTTCCCTTCTTAACGGATCCATTTCTTATAGTCAACCCCCCATGGTCGAAGAACAACAACCTCTACTGATTGATTTATCTCGGCATAAAGGACCAATCAGACTACACGAAGATATCCCTTTAGAGGATTACAAACAAGGTTTCTTTCTTGAACTCGATACGCTGCGTATGGGGAGGAAGAGTTTGATTCCTTTTATCATAACATAGAGGAAGACCCTAAGGTCATGGAACTGATTCTTCTTCTGTTATTCCATCTTCACCTTCCTCTAAACATGATGAGATGTTGGGGTCTAGCATTGATCCATGGCCTATCTTCTCATTACCCAAGCATTCCTTATCTATCATCATTCCTCAATCAAAATCTTTCCTTGGCTTACCTCTTGGTAGCCCATCGTCTTCTTCTATCTTGGGGCCATGTCCTAGTAGCCCTCCATTTTCTACTTATGGGTCACCTCCTGGTAGCCCATTACCTTCTATTCTTGGCCCATATCCTAGTAGCCATTCATCCTATTCTATCTATGGGACACCTCCGAGTAGCCCCTACTCATCAATACTTAGGCCACACCCTAGTAGTCCCTCACCCTCATCTTCTATTCCTGGACCATGTCCTCGTAGCCCAACTTCTTCCATCTTATGGCCATATCATAGCAGGCCTTCATCATCTTCTATCGGTGGCTCACCTCCTGGTAACCCATCCTCTTCAATTCTTGGACCGTATCCTTTTCATCTATCACATCTTTCTTCTATCAATGTTTGTGGCAAGCCCACTACCATTTCTATCATTCCTTTCATCAATCATAAATGTTCACTTTCTTCTCCTTCTCAGGATCAGACAAGTCATGCATCAACTTATAAAAAACCCAAAAAAGTTCATTATCAAGTTCAGGTCAAAACTTCCAAGAGCTCTGAAGCTCCCAACAAAGTAAATGATCTTAAGGTTAAAAATCAAACACAATTCAAGAATGCACATCAACGTAACCATCAAGTATGACGCAAAGTACATAAACCCCTAGATAGGGAACTCAACTCCCGCATATGAAATCTGTGTTTCAGGATAAATTGTAGTCTTTTGTTGAGTATGAGCTCACCACAATCATCAACATCGGAGATAACATGACTCTTGATAAACAATCACACTTAGTCTCCCTTATTAAGGAACTCGTAGACATCGTTGTTGGATTTTACCATACAGAGTGACTTATTTGGTTCCACCTTTCTAAAAACTATCAAAAATCTAAAAATCAAAACAATGTAAAAATACAAAAACATGAGAAAACATTTCATAGAAAAATCAAAGGTACAAAGATCAAACATTGCAATCAGGCATTGCATACACATGGATGTTTATTTCTTCCCTTGCAAGTCTTCCTATCATTTTCATCCCTTCAGTGATCTTTTGGTTAGCATATTTTCACGTATTTTGTGACATTTATCTCTATGGTATCCGTTTGACCCTGGTCTTTTATCACCTTGATAAATTAAAGAACGACTAGCCTCTTAGAGATCCTATCACATTAAACATCTAATAAACTTGTTGTGAAGAAATTTTTGACATATTTGTTGACACTAGCCAATGTCGTCATCATAATCACTTCCACCTCCTTTCATCAAGCCATCTGTGGTTCTTAACCCCTTGTCAAACAAGAGAGCTGAAATAAGTTTTCAGAAAGTAAAAGAATCAAAAAAATCAATCAAAAAGTCAAAAGATAAAATCTAAAATCAAAATCCAATTGATATATAACTCTCTCTTGGGGTATTTCCAATAATCTCTATCGGGGCTATGGACACCTGACTGGAAGTAGAGCAATTTTGCGATTAGAATAAAATGCATCTCCATCAGGGCTATGGATGCTTGGATGGCAGCGGAGCAATGTACGGCTATCCTTTCACCCTCCATTCACAAATCATCTATCAAAATCAAACATTCCTACACGTTGGCTAGGGTGTCTTCACTTGTTATCTATTAAATCTTCCCTTCAAGAGGTAATCTAATTCCACGTTCACACACTGGATCTCTATGAGTATGCAGGATTAGTATGTTACCAAGTGTCTTTTTTTGGACCTTGTTAAGACTCTTACTCTAGATTTGTATCTCATCTCATGATTTGTGCCTTTGGCTAATCACTTGTTTCATCGCGAGGATTATCAGCTACATTCATGTCTTTCAAATCGTTCTTCTACTTTGTTCAGAACATTCATGTGTATAAGATAACCTTTTTTGACATGTTTGCGGACACCTTTTCCCCCTTTCACAAATACAATTGCCTCCTTCCTTTCTATCATGTGATTTTAGGCCAAATTACATTTGGGACATCCTTGCTTCTTCCCATCACTTCATTATTTTACATTCATCATCATGTTGAACCTATCCATAATGGCCTTGGGTCCCACTTCTACATGTGAAGAGTTTGCTTTTGAATACTCTCACCTAATCGCTGGGGAAATTTTGCATCTTCACCTTCTTGCGCATGCACGTGGCCTTTCGCCCTTGTACATCCCATCTATAGCTAGGGGCATCCATGCTTCTTTTTCTTCCTATACATAGTTTCAAAAAACTTTCAAAAAAAAACATTCAAATATGTTGGAAAAATCAAAACATTCAAATATGTTGGAAACATCAAAACATTCAAATATGTTGGAAAAATCAAAACATTCAAATATGTTTCAAGAAACATCGAAAACATTATAAATCATCCTATAAACGTCGCTCTTTGGTTCTCACCGGTTCATGTGCTCGACTCACAGATCACCCGGATCTACAATCACTTACGAAAGCTAGGCTGCTTACTTCGTCTGTACCATGGGGCACAATGAGTTACCTGGTACTGTTTCGTAGTGCACATTACTTTTCCATTGGACTGAAGTGTCCTCCGTTATTCCCCTCGCATGTATATTTTCTTGGGTCACCGTCGCTAACCCTTGTCGTTAATTCGAATAGGTTGAAATTGAAGCTTGATAACAAAAACATTGCATTATGTTTCTCTGTTAGGTTAGCTTGTTTACTTTCTCGTATTGCATTGCATTTTGTATGTTGCATGGAGTTAGGCATCTTTTACTTTCTCGTATTGCATTGCATTTTTTATGTTGCATGGAGTTAGTGTTTTTTTTTAGCAATGGAAATTTGTTCGTATATGGCTTTTCATGTCATACTACACTTTTGTTCATTCTTTCTAATAAGGACCAATGATGAAGATCTCTAGCAATATGATGAAAAATAAAGTTGTTTAAAAGGCACTGGATGGATGTTAGCTCATTCCCCCTTCCTCATACTCCTTTTCTTATATATCTTGTTTATTTTCCTCTTCATCACACTATTTTTTCTTTTGTTCTCTTTCTGTCATCTTTTCGATCGTTAATCTAGTTCTTCTATCACCCCATCGACAATCGAGGGGGCATCCTCCATTCTATTCATTTTTCTTCTATCCCTTCAAAATTTTCTACTTGTTTATACTTTTCTACTTTCTTTGAAGTGGCGTCGCTTACACCACCCCAAAGAGGGGCAAATGTAGACACATAAAATATTCTTACACTTAGCATTTCATCCAATTCAACCAATTAACGATACTACGTTAATTCCCCATTCTTCGCTCCATTCTTAGATGTCCATTTATGACACCTTCTTGGTCGTATTCCTCTTATAAATCATCTAATTTGGTTAATATATCTCTTATTAGCTAAACATTCCTCCTTTTGACCATTCAGAATCTCCCTAGTTCTCTCTACACCACTTCTATTGGCTTCCTAGGCTATCTATCAATCACAATTGGTTATTCAGACCCCTCCTAACTCTCAACAAGTCTCTAATCACTTGCTAATCAAGTTTAACTAGCCTAAACCCTAGTTAACTAGCCTAAACCAAGCTTAACTAAGCCTAAAGCATGTTTATCATAATCTAATCTAAAAGAGCTTTAGTCCCACATGCACCCAAATTCTAAATTCTCCCAAGTGGAAAACTATAAATAGAAGGGTCACCCCTCCCATTCAGACTTACAACTTTACCCTCAAACACTTTAGAAAGGCAGTAGAAACCATTTGTGATAGCTTTAAGCTATAGAACATTTGGATCTTGGCCATACTCCATTGTTAAGATCCCCCCCATCTTCCATCCATCCATTCCAAATATAGTTAGTAAGGGAAGATCTAAAATCTTGGCTATGTAGCCAACTTGGAGAGATATCTTCACTATATTTGGGAGTAAACAAAACATAATTTGATTGCTTAAGATCTAAACTAGGTTCACATTTTATTAATCTTTCATAGAGTAGAGAGTAGTATACATGTTATTTTTTTGATGTTTTTGTCAAAGTTATAATACTTTTATGTTAGTTTCTCTTGTTTAGCTCTAATCTAATGGTGCATGGGTGAGTTAGTAAATCTTTGAGGTTCTTTAGCCTCACTCCATAGCTTTTGTAACTTTCCATTGCACACAGTGGTGATACCCATTTCTCCTTGGGATGCATAAGCAGCATCCCCCTTATTTTCTTGATCCTTTGGCTTGCATGATGAAGTCTGAGTTTTTTTTGTTGTCTTTAATTCTGTGGCTGTAAACTCTAAGTTTTCTTTGGACTATGTTTTAAATGTGAAATTTTTTTTTGTGTTGTGGAACCCTGTTGTTTCCATGTTTTGGAAAACATCTCTTATTGCATTTTGATTGGGGCTCGGGGGCCAATGAAGAGGGTGGCTCCTCCTTTTCGTTGGATGTCTTGGTTGGGTGGAGAGCATTGCCTTTCCCCTGCTTTTGTTGTGCTCAAACTAGAAAATGGAGGAACTTCATGTTGTTGTTCTGGAACTGAGAAAGGAGACAAAGTTTGGCAGTCCTTTGTGAGACTTCTTTTTGTAAACCTTTTTCCCACTTCAAGTGGATGACTTGTAATATTATTTATATTGGATAGTTATTTTGTTTTGGAAATGAAATCCTATGTTTAAATGAGAAAGAGATATGCCCTAAAATTTGTATTGTGTAAAGAAACGTGAAAGTGCATTTGAATGAAAGGAAAAGAGAAAGAGCTATAATTTGTAAAGTTGTATTTGATCAATATAAATAGAAGTTGTATTCTTTTCCACAAATGAAGTTACTGCTGTTTAATATATGCATTGAAATATGTTGAGGAATTTCTGTATGAAAGAAAGAAATACGTATGAAGAAAATACATTACTCTGTTTTGTTGAAATGCATGATTTGAAAAATAGAAGCTGCATTCTTGTTTCTACATTTTGATTTAAGGAAAGATAAATATTTAAAACTAGCATGGAATGAATTCAATGTTTTTATAGTATGGAAAAAGAAATAGATTAATCTCTATTTTTGAAATGTATAAAATTCATTTTTATTTCACTGTAAGCTTTGCAATTTTTTATCAAAAGATACAGAACAACCCTGTAAAACTATGAAGAACATTTGAAACACTAATACAATCTAAGGAAGATCAAAATGATCCCAAACAAACCAAAATACTTATGAAAATTTTATAGAACCTTTCAAATCGGGAAAAGGCAAAATTGTAGACATTTGGTTGTATAAAAATTGGTAAATTTGAATTGCAAATCAATCAAATAATTTAACCTTGAAATCTATCCTAAAATATTCCAAGTGAAATCCTCCATGCCTGTTTGGCATGTTGCGAAAGAATTAATGGCAAATTTGAACAAATTGTGCAAGTTAAAAATATCAGTTCACTTTTTAAGTGACATAAAAACGTTTTCTCAAAACTATACCTTAATTCTTTATCCAAATTAAAATTTTAAGGTTGCTATGCAAAGAGGACATTAAGATCTTTCCAGAAAGTCCTCGTTTGCCAAAAACTGAGTTTCCAATCAAAATTTATGGCCTACTGAAGTTTTTACTTCATTTCAGGCTCAAAATAAACTAACTGTCAAAAAAAATTGGAAACAAATTACAAGCAGACCCACATGCCCGAAAATTACTTATTGTAATTTCATGGGAAAGAAATGAAAAAAAACAATAAGTTCCCCTCCGCTCCGCTAGTCCGAAACCTTCTTTTGGGCGAAAAAAAAAAACCTAAGTTCAAAAAAAAAGTTGGAAAATTTTTTAAGTTTCCTCCGCGGCCCTAGCAGCCCACAGCCAATGAGATTTTGACACGTGGCTTAACGAGGCATTGGTGGAGGTGCGGATTTATCTAAGCCTTAATGCTTTCAAAAAAAAATTGGTGAAAAATATTAAGTTTTCCCCGCCGACCGCAACCCCGCAACCAATGGTTGGGTGACACGTGGCATTTATGCGCGTCGGTGGAGGAGCAAGTTAATTTGATGCTTTTTTCCTTTTTAAAATAAAAATTCAAAAACTCCAGTTGGTCTCTGTATAATAGAAAAGTGACATGTAAGCATGAGAATCTACAAGTAGCCTTTCTTCATACCCGACCTCCCGAGGTCGCGCCGAGACAGCTGGTGGAAATGAAGTATGTGGGGATATGGCCAAGTTAATTGGGTGGTCTTATATCCTCAACACACAATAATGGGATCTGTGAATCTAAGGAAAAGAAATCTCTCCTAACTTGGATCGGGGTAATGGATTTTTTAGATATAATAGCGGCTCGGAGGCTCCAATCAATGTCAAGCTCTGTCGAGATCCTATCTATTGGTTGTTGTATACATGGAAAGTGGCCTGTAGGTGATTCGTATATATTTCTAGACAATGTCATGGAAAATGGTAGTGAGAGATGTAGTAGATCTTTTGGAGTTTTATGGATGGTTCTCTGGTCTAGTCCAGAAATCCCTAACCTGCTTGGTTGGTATGTTTTAATATGGAGAATTGTGTAATAATGTCTAGCAGAAGTGGTAAGGTTTTGAATATGAGTGCACATAAACCGGCATCAATATTTGATTGATCAGCAGGCCCGTTGGGTTGTGGGACCTGTGGATCACAACCATAAGTTCGTGGTTGTGGTGGACCTCCTATGGTCATATGAGGAGTCAATCTCTTCTTTCAACTATCCAATAGTCATAAACCTTTTTAGCCTCTATGTTTAGAACTAGAAGTTATATGATTTTCTTATAATACCTTACGGGTGTTCTGAAAACTTGAATACGTAAGCCAGTATCTATGTCGATGAGGAGATCTCCTATGTTTGGTTATGGAACTAAAGGATCACAACCAAATATTTGTTCTCTTTCGGGTTCTTATATGGTCATGCAGATATCCTATCAATGCAATCTATAATTAGGTTGACTTGATCAGAATGTGTATGCTTTTTTGTCTTCGATATTCAACTCTCTTAATTGTTCACTGATTGCTTGTGGGTTTATTGTCATTTGAAAGACCTGAATCCTAAGCCCTTGATCTATATCAGTTAATATTGCTAAAAGATTTCGACTGAGGTACTACCGGCTTGAATACATAGTCCCTGGGCTCTCTAGGTCCTGTAATTTTCATGCAAAAGAGGATCCTACAATGGGGACACCTCAAGTCTGTGGGTATACCTATTTTGAGGTGAACCTCCAAGGGTTAAAAGGACCGGTTCCTTATTGGTGTTCACTAAACTGCTTTCTGGGAGTTTAAGGGTTAGGAAGATGACTAAAAAAATTAAATAATTACTAAGGTGATACACCAAATTTGAGTGAGAACTTGACTTGAGTGGATACACAACTGATTTGTGAAGAATTCTTTGGTGCACGAACCAATTAATACTTTCTGTAGAAATAAGGGAAAAAAACACTTAATTTGTACTGGGGGAGAATCACAACAGTACTAGTAAGCTAACATGCACAATGAAATTTAGCAGAAAATGGTAAATTTGCAGCAGGGTAAAGTGATTAATCAGGGAATATTGATTCACAAGATTAATATTGACATACACAAGACTGTAGAATAACTTGGAAAGGCAAGAGTAATTCACACTCAGAGGGTAAAACTGGCAGAAATTGCTTCAGTACTCATATCAAAAGTTCTCTGGGAAAAATCTCTGAAAAATTCCCCCCCCTTTGTGCTTTGCAAGAGCACACAATATATAGCAAAAGTTCACCCCCTTCCTAAAAATAGCCTAAAAGTTGTACTCGCCCATGTATCCTAATTTTACCCTTTATTTAATAATAAATAAAGGAATAAAATAATACAAACTAAAGTACATGATAAAAATAGCATTAACAGCCTCAGATACAATTTAGTCAAACTGAAGTTGACTATTCTATTTTTAAGAAAGAAAGGTGAATAATTTGCTAAAATTACAAATTGCTTGCTAGGCAAGTCTTCTTTCTTTGCACATGCAAACTCGTCATCTTCTCTATTCTGTCCTGTTGTGAAGGCATGCAAAATATCATCTCCTATGTGTAGGCAAAAGGATGCAACCTTTAGCAATATTTGCACAATAAAATTGAAGTGGGGACCACCTTTGGCTTGTGAAGTTTGGAAGTTGCCACCTTGTGGACTTAGGAAATTGTATGTGTATTTGATTAAAAGGGGACCACCCTTTGGCTAGCCCACCATGAGTTTGATCCACCACCTTTGGTTTGGCACATAATACAAACTTTACCTTTTTCGGTGCTTTTGGCATATAATGATGTCTTGATTTTTGTGGGCATGCATAGTTTAGACTTTCTAAAGTCTTGGAAAATGATTATTGCTCTGTCCACGTGGGTTGGCCCCCTCCACGATGACTCGACCCTTGCGGTCTTAGGCGGTGGTAACCCTAACTGGGCTTGGTTAACTTGGTTTTTTGTGAGCTCTTATGGCCCTTGATCTTCATCCTTGGTTTCTCTGCCACCGTTGATTCTTTACCATGGTTTAGGATCTGTCCCTGGCATTTATTTGGTTGGTGGCATTTAATTTGGGCTCATCACTTTGAACCCTATGCAGACCGATCACCATTTGATCTTGTACTTGGGCATTTCTGGGCCATTGATCTCTAATCATGGGTTAGGGTTTTGGAACCCTAGTCTCGATGGAAGGTTAAAACATTTCGAGCTCGCACTTGGTCATTTCATTCAGTTTTTACTTGTGGGTGAAGCCCTGGAAATTTTTTTCTTGCTCTGGATTTTTTGATGAAAGCATGGAGATCTTGGAGGTCTTTGAGCCTGTATTTTCATTTTGGAGACCTTTGACGCCATTCGATTATGACTGGGTGTGCATTTTTGAGGAACTCGAAGGTATTCTTTTGTATTTCGTTTCCTGTAGCTCAACTTGTAGCTTGGATTTTCTTTTCTGAGTATGATCTAAAGATCATTTAATCTATTTACTTGTTGTTTATCCTTTGTAGACCATTCGAATGACTACCTTGCTTTTGGTTTTCTGTCTGGTTTTTCGATTCAGTTGCTAATGAGCTCAAAAATGAGCTAGCAGAGGGAAGTGCCACCATCATTTTGCTTGTTTGTTTTGTCTTCATCCTTGGGCACGGTGAGTTCTTTAACCATTTTCTTATCATAGCTTCTCCTTTTCGAATTCGAGCTTAACCTCTGTACCCCTGAAGGAAATGTAGAGATCTCTGGTTATTCGATTGATAATGAACTATTTCTGTGTGTATGAAGTTCATCTTTCTTCTGTAATGAATTTTTGAGCTTGACAAGCCATTGACACTTGTAGAAGAACTCTTTCTGTGCTGAGGTTTTTGTATTTCACTTGTAGACTGGCCTGGTACTTGGAAGTGTTTCTTGTTTTGGTTCTTTGTTTCGATATACGAGTTTTGTTTCTTCATGTAGTAGATGTATGCTTGGTATTTGTCTAACTATGTCTGAAGATGTAGTGAGAGGAACCTCACTTCTTAGCATTGGTTTTTGGTATTCCTTCTTTGCAGGACTGTCACATTTCTTCTTCCTTTTGTAGATGTATACTTGACTTGTCGTTGTAACCTTGACTGTAGATGTACATTTAGTTTTTTTTACATGCTTTCTTTGTATACCTGTATCTTCTGATAAGTGAGCATTTGTGTTTCATTTCTTTACAGACTGAAACTAAAAACTTGGCAGTATTGTATGAGTTCAAGCTCCTGTAGATTCATAAATGCAACTCCTTCTTTCTGTAAATGCAACTCAATTTACTTTTGTGAGCTCTGTGAATGCATACTTGACTTGTTTATTGGATATTACTGAGCCATATCTGTAGATGAATACCTGGCACTAGTAGTCCACTTCTCTTGTGATTCATTTCCCTTTCTGATGTAATGAAAGAAAACTTTCACTTCTGAGCTTGGATTTTGATGCTCTTGCTTTGCCAACCTGTCTCGTTTTATTTTCCTGTAGATGCATATTTTGATTTGTGTTGAACTCTGTCTGGATATTCACTCCATTCTTGGCATTTTGTAAATCATTTCCATTCCTGTGTAGACTAGTAAATTCCAACTAGACATTTGTAGGCTTGAAAAATAAGTTCTCCATTTTGTTTGCAGTAGTTGACCTGTTGTAGCCTTGACTGGAAATGTTTATTTGATATTGTTAAGCTCTGTAGTTCACTTCTTCGGTTTAGAAGGTGACTACCATCTTATGTGTTCTGTAGCTTTAACATTTTCACTCAGAATAATGACTTTCTGGAAGTTATATGTTGTTTCTTTGTTGCAAACATGATTGCATTCCATTCTGTATAATGAAATAAATGCTCCTTTACTAGAAAATGAAAGAAATACTTAGTTTCTTTTTCTGTAATGACTTTTTCCTTTTTTTTCATGATAGCAATTATATTTCAAATTTTGCATTAAAATATCTTTTTATTTTTCTGGAAAAGTCCATTTTGCAAGGGGAAACTCTGGCATTTTTTTTTTTTAGAATCCTTCTCTCTCCAGATTCTTATGATTTGACCATTCTAAAAGGATATGAACATCTCTCTTGCTTGTCTGATCACTTGAATAAAATGTCCATGTTAGCTTTACTTGATTCAATGCATCTTCTAAAAATTGTGAAGTAGTTGCCTTTTGATTCACACTTAAATTTGGAAATTCCTTTTAATAGCTGTAGCATGATGAAATTTTGGAGTACTTGTATGTTTCATTTGATCATGATATCAACTAAAAAAAGTGATGAAACATGTACCTTTGTTGACTTTTTTTGTTCCTTTTGAAGCTCAGATAGCTTATAAAGCATGTAATAGCTTTAAAAGCATGTATTTCAATTTTGTTTTAAATAAAAAGTCAATTTTACAAGGGGAGACTCTGGCAAAATTTTTTCTAAAAATCCTATTTTCTCTCTCCTTTTCTAGATTTCCAACCTGATTTGCAAAAATATATCTTTCTTGACCCATTCTGATGCTTGATGCTTCCTGCAAATCATCTGAAACTGATGCTTATTCCCTTTTAGTCACTGCTTTCTTCTTAACCAGTTAAACTGATTTTATTCAATGTTGCAAACTGTTCCTACAAAATTCAGAAATAAGTTAGAAATAAATAGGATTTTTGGCCTCTCTTGTATCCATGTGGTTTATTTCTTCTTCTTTCCTTCTTCTGCAAGTTGTTTCTACAAAATTCTTTCATGTGCTATCTCCACATCTTTTCTTTTAAAACTTCTTCAGATTCTGCCTTTTCTAACCCAATCCTTAGCTTCTTTGATTTTCTCTTGCCATTCATTTCACTTTATGTACTCTACTTTTTCCTTTGCTGCCATCCTATCTATATTTCTTTCTTATCCTGTGTCATGCATTTTTGTATTTCTTTCCTTCAAGTACCATTAGATACATTGAACTTAGAATATGTATTTGCTTTAGAACATGAGTATTGGAATAACATTGTACCCTGAGCTCAAAATTTGACAGATACTTCTCTTGTCTTGTAGGTAAAAGGGATGGAGATGGAAGCGGAAGATGGAAGAGTTGAGATGGAGATGGAGATGATGAGGAGTGGGATAGAAGACAGAAAGGCAATGATGGGTTCCTTTTTACTCCTCTACTCTTGTTCTTTAGCACATGCAGTATTCTCATTTCCATGTATATGATGAGTTACTTAGTCATATCCCATGGCTTGTGTGGGAAAACTTATGATCTCTTATGAATAAAGCATTAAATTGAAATAATGAGTTGATTATCTCTTTCTGCATTCAGTTTTCCTTTGATTGTACAATGATGTAGGCAACTCAATATCTCAATAAAATGAATTAACATAAGGGATAATCTTAAAATGAATACCTGTAACTTCCACTGGATAACCATTGAATGAAATGTGCCTCCTTGTATGTTGTTTAACTGTCTTAGCCTATGCCTTTCAACTTGACTCCTTCCTGCTACTTACATTTAGACATTATTGTCACCATTTGTTTGTCAGTATTTTCTTGACGTAAGTAGTAGGAAAGGAGTCAGTTGTAATCATTTATGACAGTGTAATGGATGCAATCTCATTAATCACAAACAACTTTAATGAACACAGAGCAATAAATCTGATAGGCACCAAGATAATAACCGTGAATCTGATTACTTGAAAACTGCCACTATGTCTGTTGTTCCAAAACTATACACCTCACATACTCTGCAATCTGGTGTCTTCATCAAGATAACACAGCTGTCCTTCGGGGCTTGTGTTCTTTTGCTGAGGATATTCATGAAATTGCAGACTATGTGATTTGTTACGTTTTGTAACAGCACACATAGCTACAGATTTCACTTAATCTCTTTCACAAATCAGCAGTAACAAAATAATCTGATGTAAATTCCCTTAGCTTAGGTATACTTCACCAAGGCTATCCATCGTAACAAAGTTTTGAGTTGCCCATTTTTGCACAAGTGCAAAAATTGTCAACATTTCTGGCGATCCTGTGGGGAAAGCTGCCTGCTAGCTTGTAGACTAGTGCCTTACTCTTATCCATTGGGTATGGAGTCCAAATTTGTAACCAAAATCTACCTTTTCCGAAAGGTCCAACCCTTTCAAAACAACTAAAACTAGGAAAAGATCTGGCAAACCTAGACCATGTGCACGAATGCACTTATTGAAAATAAAGAACGATGCAATGTGTAGAAACTGCACTTATTGAATGGGAAATCCTACTCTAACCATCACTGTAAGATTTTCAATAACAGTGTTTGAGAAACATACCATTCAAAGGAATGGGAAGTTCCTCTCCATTCAGCTTAGAAAGCTGAAAAGCATTGTGTTCCTTGCAAGCTAAAATCATATAAGGACCACTCCAAAGTGTATCAAACTTTGAGTGTCTTCCTGGCTTAGCACGATCAACATCCCATTTCAACACAATATCTCCTTCATTGAAGATTCTGAATTTGACTTTCTTGTCAAAAGTCTTCTTCATCTGTTTTTGATTTTTCTCCATGTTCAAATGAGCTTGATCTCTTAGCTCTTGTAATTCCATCAATTCTGCATAACGGGACTATAATGGTTCACTTTCAAGTAACTCCATTTGATGCAGCAAATCTAATGTAGGTAATTCAACTGAAATTGGCATCCTCACTTCTTTCCCATACACAAGCTTGTACGGTGAGTTGCCAACTGATCTTTTAGGGGTCACCCTATCAGCCCAAAGTGTTGAATTCAACATTAGATGCCAAGCTCATTGATTATCCTTGAGTGTTCTTCTGATGATTCTTAACATATTTTTATTAGTGCTTTCAGCTAAGCCATTACCTTGTGGGTAATAATTAGATGAAGAGCTCAAGTAGATTCCATGGCTAACAGCCTCAATCTGTTACTTTAGCACCAAGAAATGCTAAAGCATTATCTGATATGATAGTTGTGGAACACCAAATCTACAGACTATACCTTCATAGAAAGCTAGTATTGAAGCTTTGTTAGCATCTTTCAAGGCTATTGCTTCAGTCCATCGTGTAAAGTAATCTATAGCAGTTAGAATCCATTTATGTCCTTATGAAGAAGGTGGGTTAATCATTCCAATAAAGTCAAGACCCCACTACATAAATGGTTGATCAACTGAAATAGGCTGCAAAGGCAGCAAAGCTAAACATTCTTTTCTGACAAAGAAAGCACATTTCTTGCACTTTCTGATCCATTTGAAACAGTCCTTAAATATGCTAGGCCAATAGTAACCTACTTTCATGATCTTCAAAGTTGTAGTACGTGCTGAGAAGTGACCTCCTGTAGGTCCTTCATGGAATTCTAATAATATTCTCTGAATTTTGTCATAATCGACACATCGCAGCAAAATTCCATTTATATCTCTTTTGAATAATACACCATCAATGAAGAGATAAGGAATATCCTGTAACCTGAAATATCTTCATTTATTCTTATCCATACCTTCCGGATAGGTGCCGTGTTGTAAATAGTTAACCAAATCAGTCATCCATCTTGATTCCTGAATTTCTTGAGAAGGTTCAGGTTGCTGATTTTCTGGTTGCAACATAACGTTTGATTGTTGATATGTGGTTTTAGCATGTTGTTCTGAATCTTTGGTTCTGCATCTGTTGTTTCTCCATATCAGCAATTAGATGCTCACATAAACCTTTACCTTGAACTATCTTGGCAACTCGGATATCAACATCATATTCCATAACCTTCGTTATCCAACCTGCTCTTTTCTCATTCAACTCTTTGTTTAACAAGAAAGCTTTCACACTTGGATGAGAAACAAGAACATGAATTCTATTGTTTGAAAGCATGTACTTAAAATTCTTTAGTCCTCTGACTACTGAAAGTACTTGTTTTTCAAGGAATGTGTACCTTGTTTCGTAATCATGCAAGCTCTGTCCAAAGAAAGCAATTGGCTGTTCGATATTCTCATCATTGACCTGAGTTAGAATAGCTGAGATTGTTTTAGCTCCTGCAAGTGCATACATTGTAAAATCTTTTTCAAAATTTGGATTTGCAAGAGTAGGAGCCTGAGAAATAGTTGTTTTAATAGCCTCAAAACCTTCTCTCCCTTCGCTGGTCCAAGAGAATGTTTTCTCTTTCTTTAGCATGGTTGTCAATGGCTTAACCAATGCTACAAAATCTGGAACAAATCTTCTAACAAAGTTGATTTTTCCCAAAAATCTCTGTAATGCCTTCTTGTGATGAGGCAATGATAGTTGTGATATGGCTTCAATTCTGAAAGGATCAATTGTTAAACCTTGTTTAGAAACAATATGGCCAAGTAGCTTACCTTCATGTACTGAAAAGATAGACTTTTTGGGATTCAAGGATATTCCGAACTGCCTGTAGATCTGAAAAGTCTGTCTCAAATGCATTAGATGTTCATCAGAATCTTTTGAGAATACAGTGACATCATCTAAATAAACAAGTATGCATTTATTTAGTAGGCTACAAAAATCCATGTCCATTGCACGTTGAAACGTTGCACCGGCATTTGAAAGACCAAAAGGCATTCTTTTATAAGCGTAAGTACCCCACTTGGTGGTAAAAGTTGTTTTATATCTATCTTCTCCTCGGACTAAAATCTGATTATATCCACTGTAACCATCTAGAAGGGATAGTCTATCTGATCCTGAAACTATTCTCAAAATCTGATCCATGTTCGGTAGTGGATAATGATCTTTTAATGATGCTTTGTTAAGATCTCTAAAATCCACACATAATCTGATTTCTCCATTCTTTTTCCTAACTGGAACAAGATTTGCTACCCAACTTGAATGCTTAACTGGGAAAATAATTCCTGATTCAATCAATTTTGATAATTCTTTCCTCATAAGAGGTTCTATTCTAGGATTTATAGGCCTTTGTTTCTGCCTAACTGGTTTAGAATTTGGTTGTAATTCAATCGTATGATGTGCTAGACTGGGGTCAAACCCTTTCAAGTCTTGGTATCTCCAAGTGAAAACATCTTTAAATTCAGTGCAAAGCTTAATAAAAGACTATTTTTTCGGATAAGGAACATACCTTTCCAAGAAATAAGTTCTTCCTTCATCAACTGAAACCTCTTCGTAATTATCAGCATGAGTAGACATCTTAGATTTGTCCTTTCTTAACTAGTCATCAGTGTTGAAGATGTCTTCCAATGTGACAAGTCCTCGAGGCAACTTGTTTGTCTTTAACTGAACAATCTGGTCACCATATAGATGTTGTAATTTATCCTGATTTACTACAGAAAATTCAGCTTCTTGCTGCAAAAACCTGCAGATTTGATTATCACTTTCAAAAACCTGCCAATTAGATTCATTATCAGGTATAGAAGGCCTGACAATTAACTTAACATGAGGCTGAACTTTGTTGTTTTCTATCTGTTCCAGCACTTCGAAACTAGCACCAACTATTGCAAGTCTATCAGCATGTTTATTTTCAGCTCTAGGAATAGACTGAATATTAATGGCATCAAAATCTTCCATTAAGTCTGAAACTCTATGCCTGTAAGACTTCATTAATGGATTCTTACATACATTGAAGTTTTTCACTTGATTGATTACTAACTCAGATTCGCCAAAGACTCGTAACGTGCTTATTCCTCTTTTTCTGGCCCAAAGTAAGCCATGAATTAATGCTTCGTACTCAGCTACATTACAAGTGCACGAAAATTGAAGACTTGGAGCTGTAAAATACCTTTCATTTGTTGGGGAAGTGAGCATCAGACCTACTCCCTGTCCTTTCTTGTTCTTAGCTCCATCAAAATGGAGCCTCCAAATCCCTTCTGTTGAATTTTCTATTTTGGACAGCAAGGGAATTGCTGCATTTTCTTCTTGCATGCAATATACACTGAAAAGGTGTTCTTCAACTTCCTTAAAAGGATCATGAGCATGTTCTTCAACTGTCTTCTCATCCATGAACATGTTAGACACACCTTTAGCACTGAAATCTGAGCTACATCATCAAAATCAGATTAATCTAAAGTGGAATAATTTGCCACTCTGCATTTGGTGAATGAGGCTCAATATGAAATATAGCCAATGGCTCTAAATTGATAGTAACTTTAGTGCCATAACATGTAGTGAAAAATAAGAAAAACCAATTAGAAGAGAGGTAACCTCCTATTTTTGTTGTAAAGTCTCTAGATAGGCACAAGGCAAAATATGGAGGTAAATCCACAACAGTAACATCTTGCAAAATGGAAACATTTCAGCAAGCATGTAATGTTACCTCCAAATTTATGATTATACCATACTATGTGAATTTTTTTCATACTAGAATGCAGACCGGAATACCTTCCGATTACCAGGTGCTATGGGTGAGTGGACCATCACCCTAGAGGATGTCTACCATATACTGGGAGTTCCTATTCTCGGGAGGCGGCTGTCTCTTAAGACAGCAGTGTCTAGATCTCAGATGGTTCAGTGGGCCACCTATATGGGAGATGTTGTTGTCTCCATGGGCTTGAAGAAGGGGGTGAAGGTCCATTCTATTGCTTCTTCTCCTATCCCTATGATCCACAAGGCCATTATGGGTATCCTTGCCTCGCGCGGTTGACTGGGGACAAGGGAGGGGATACTCTCTTATACTGTTAGGCTCCCATTATTGCATAGATTGAGGCTCATGGTCATATTTACACTTGGGGAGAAGACATTCTCGAGACCACCCTACCATGATTTATACAGGGTGGTCAGATTACAGGGACAGTCATTGAGTCACCCTACTCTAGTTATGAGTTGGGTGTATGAGCACATCATCCCTTATGGGAGAGGTATGTAGGTAGAGGATCCGGGGGCTATCAGGGAATCGAGGTGAACAGGGATGACCGTACTCAAGATGCCACACCAACCAGTGGCTTCCCTGACTATTATAGACATGGAGGCCACTCCTTATCAGGACATGGCAGGGTTATGGGGAGAGGAGACACACACACTGATTGCCTGCTCTTCCATGGGTCAGCTGGTAAATAAGACGGGGAAGTTGGAGGCCCATTCCTTTGATAGAGTACCTTAGTAGTTTGGCCTTCCCTATATTGATATGCTTCCTCTGGCGGGGGCCAGTATACAGGTTTGTTCGAGAGGCCTGGGGAGGTCCTAGAGGCTAAGGTTGGACCATGGTTACTCCTGGTGTTCCCATTGCAGCTAGGAGGGTGGTTTGTGCCCAAGGGGTAGTCGGAGTGCTCTTCGAGAACCTTTAATTCAGATCGGAGCTGGTCTTACTCATAGTGGAGATGAGCCCATTGATGTGGAATCAGACTCTGAGGAGTTCATTGGGGAGGAGACAGAGGAGGAGACGGAGGATGAGACGATGGGAGGAGAGGTCGGTGGGATGGTCAAGGAGGATGATAGTGATTCTGAGTGGCATGACACTCAGGATATCTTGAGGGACGAGATGCGGAGGGGAGCATAGTGAAGGTGACCCTAATCTCAGAGGATTTGCCTTCTTAGGACTCAGGGGGAGATGATGAGTCCGTGGCAGGGCGTCACTTCATTCCAGATGTGGGAGAGGCTCAATAGTGGGTGGCAGTGTCAGTGGCAGGTGCATATCCTAGAGATCCCACCTGGATGCCTGGAGATCCGAGTGAGTTACTACTCTTTTCTTGATTTTTCTTTAGCTAGAAAAGTTTAGTTAATATTTCCCTTTTGTTGTTTCGTTTTTTTTTGACTTTATTTTTGACGATTTCCTAACTTGTTATTTCTCTTTTTTATTTGCAGCGACTACTAAGGGATGGTGAGACTTAATTTTCCGAGTGTGCGTAGACACTATGTTGCCTCCCCTCGGAGAGTACTCAGGTTTGAGCTTACTACAGACATGGGAGAGCCTTCAGCAACTGGTAGACATACTGATGTGTTTTTCCCCTATCTGGAAGGTGGAAAATTTATTGACCTCTCTTCGTGCTGAGGTAGCTGGATATAGGACTGTTGAGCGCTTGATGAGGAGGATCCATTCTCATAGTGAGACCACAGCTACCAGCCATGATGGTGAGCCCTCAGTTCATTCAGAGCGTCATCGCAGCAGGATTCCTAGACATGGTTGTGCACCCTCTGAGGAATCCCACAGGGATTGAGAGATCATGGTGTCTTTTTGTAGTGATTTTTGGTCGGAGTGTTTATACGAGTTTTTTTGTATTTTTTCGGGCTCATTGAGCATTTTGACCATGCCTAGTGCATGATGGCATTGTATATAGAACACGATATATATATATATATTATATATATATATATATATATATATATATATATTATATATATATATATATATATATATATATATATATTTGATCTAGATCTTCTTGTATCTAGAATTTTGTGATTCATTTCCAATGTGTATACTAGATGTTTTTAGAATATTTGTTTTTATATGCTCTTCAGAATGTATGCAATGGATAACAAGTGATAACAAATGCTAAACATAATGTTTCTCTTTTATTTTCCTTTGTAATGCTGACACGTGATGATGTAAACATATTATAGTACTGAACTTTTGGCTTCTTTGGGCAATGTTCTATTGCTTCTTCTTATTTTGGAAAAATGTGATGAATATATAGTGATAAAGAGATGAACTTGCCCCACTCCTAATGCAATGTGCAACTAGTAAGATGCGAGGGCTCACCACCAAGAGTTTTGGAAGGACACAAATTGTATGAGTTTGACTGAATGGAATGAAGAGAGAAAGACAAACCATTGACAGAAACCAAACTTAGACCTACACACTTACCCTACTCAAAACTACCACATAGCTCAGAAGGAAACTTACTTTCCAGTTTATCTAGACTTAGATCTATAGATGGCAACTTTGGTTGAAAAAATCTGGTTTTGAGGATTTGATCTCTTTGGAACTTGGAAACTTATTTTTACTTAATATACTTTGCTTTGTATCTTTAAAATACCAAGATTTGTTAATTTGTGTGAATGGACCCCTAACACCCCTACCCCATGCCACTAGTAAGAAGCATGGGTTTGTCACCAAAGGCAGGATATAGGCGAGTAAGGGCACTTCTTTCCTTTCCCAACCTTGCACCACTGTAAGAGGTGTGGGCTTATCACCGAAGGTTGGTGGGGCAAAGAAGTGTGTAAAATAAAATATTTTGTTTGCTTGGTATTTTTTATTTGATTTGATTTTGACACTTATGATATATGATTTTGGAGTATCCTTGTTTTCAAAGAGATATAAGAGGGATAGGTGTGACACTAAGAAGCTTCTAGAATAGACCGTAGTTAATAACAACTTAACCCAGTAGAAATAATGAGAACAACCAAGCATGTAGGACCCTTGGTATGGTTTTCGTCAATATTTGTCTATTGAATTTGATGGAGAGATTCTGGGACTATTTTGATGATATTATGAAAATTGAAGAGATATGATTTGAATGCTTTTTCCAATTTTTTTAGAAGATTTGTAATAAATTTCTTTAAGAATAAGTTCCTTGACTGCACAATTTACGAAATGAATGAACAAAATGACACAACTAAGTGACTAATGCAGTGTAGGTAGATATAATATATAGGTGGTGGTTTCAATGATTTATGCGTAAAATCATTTAAGATGCAAGGAATTGATGGTTTCATTGAATTCCTCACCTTATAGTGGACACAAGAGATACGCACCATTTCTGTATTCTTTCACGACTTGGTTTGGGCCCAACCACTTGCGCCGGAATTTCCTTCACCCGGTTTTCTTAGTCAATCTGGTTGTCTAGTCTCAGAACTAGATCTCCCTCATATATTTCTCGTTCATAAATTTTTTTGTTATATTGCTAGCATATCTAGTCAGCATAGGTTTTGTTCCATTGTTCGGCATTTAACCTAGCCTCATAAAGGATTTTCTAACTGAGAGAGGCATGCCTCTCTGTAGGATTCTTCTCCCAAAATGCCTTGCAATGAGATACAGAGACTAACTGCTTCTACCCCAACCTCAAGCGAGATAACTGCTCCTACCCCGAATACTAATGAGAAAGGGGTTACCCCTGTTGGAATTCTTATTGAAGGTTTGATGGGCCCACAACGCTAGGATATAATTTTAAATACCAATCTCGTTTGTTCTCCTTAACTATTTTGAGGAGAATGGATTTTAACATTTTGTTTGTGGCTTCAACTTGTCCATTGGCTTGAGGGATAATAAAGAGAGGTCGTGTGATGGTTTATATTGAATTTTCTGCATAAATCACAGACCTCATCATTTTTGAAGGATGTGCCATTGTCTTAAATACTGACTTGCGGGACACCATACCTATAAATGATTTGATTCAGAATGAATTTAGCGATTACAAAACCTGGTATGGTGGTGAGAGGCATGGCCTCTAACCATTCAGCAAAATATTTTGTGGTCATTATTATAAATTTATGGCCATCTGTTGACGAGGGAGAGAATTTCCCTATCAAATCTAGGCCCCATTTAGAGAAAGGGCCATGGAGTTACGATTGGTTGCAGACATCCTGTGCTGGTATGTGAATCTCATGGGAGAACCCTTGAGCATTAATGACACTTGCACACAAACTTTTCTACATCATGTTCCAGAGTGGGCCAAAAATAGCCCATCTGATGTATTTTGCGAGCAAGTGGCATGTGACCACCGAAGTGGCCTCCACATCATCCCACTATGGGATTCATAAAGAATCTTTTTGGATTCTTCTGTGTCAACACATCTTAAAAGGATGTCCGTCAAAGGTTTTATGATAGAGCACCTGTTCTAAAATAACATATTTAGCAGTGATAATGCATAACCACCTTCTTTGTTGTAATGTGGCACCTTCTAGGTATGTGTGGTTCCATGATAAAATTGACGATGTTAGTGTACCATGGACATATAGAGATGGGTGGTCTGGTTTTGACATAAAGTATATACATTCATCAGGAAAGTATAGGTCTATCAGATCGTCTCCAACTAACAGATTGTTAGCTAACCAATCTGAAATGATTTATCCCTTAACGGATTTCTAGTTTACAAATGTTAATTAAAACACACCCATTAAGGTTATGAAATGTCCATCCTTTTTAGATAAATGACCCTTGCATGAGGAATGTCCATAAATGATCTTTCTTTACAATGATCCTTGTTTCTTGATTTAACATGTAATGTCTTAAATGTTTCATTGTGAAGACTATGGCAAGGAACTCTCTTTCTGCCTGTGTAGAATGTGTTTCATTATCAAGTAGCGTCTGGCTAATGAATTATACTGCACGTTCTCGTTTATAATCATCTTTCTGAGCCAACATTCAAGCTAATGAAACATTAGTAGCCCTCAAATACAAGATCAAAGGATGATCTGGTCTAGGAGGCATTAGCGTGGGAGGAGACAACAAGAAGTGCTTAACTGCTTCAAAGGCCTTGTTACATTCTTCCGTCTAATTAATGCTATAGTCTTTTTTTAATAAATTATTGATTGGATGAACAGCAAAACTTAAGTCCGGGATGAACCTTCAAATTGCACTGAGTTTCCCAAGAAATGATCTGATACCAAACTCATTTGATGGTGGAATCATCTCGAGAACAGCCCAGATTTTGGCTGGATCGACATTAATCCCTCATGACGATATAATGTAACATAGAATTTGGCCTCCTGTCACACCAAATACACATTTCTCTGGGTTCAACATGATGCCATATTCAATTAATCGTCAGAGAATGATATGGAGTACCTCTACGTGATCACAACGCTTCTTGGCCTTGGCCAACAAGTCATCTACATAGGATTCCACAATTTTATAAATAAGGTCGTGGAATATGTATGTCATTTCCCATTGGTATGTAACACCAACATTTTAAAGGTCGAATGGCATGACAACATAACAATAAGTTCCCCAACGAGTTATAAATGTGGTCTTGGCTTGATCTTGTTCAGATATTTTGATTTGATTATATCCCGAGAACCCATCCATGAGAGAAAAAATCTCAAATCCAGCTGTTGCGTCAACAATGACATCGATGGATGGTAACGGGAAGTCATCTTTGGGGCAAGCTTTATTAATGTCCTGAAATTCTATGCAAATGTGTATCTTCCCATTCTTTTTTAGAATAGGGACGATATTAGATACCCATTGCGAATAGTCGACTAGTTTGATGAATCCTACTTGGAGAAGTTTCATTACTTCTTCTTTCACCATGAGGGCCACTTTTGGTTTCATTGGCCTCGAATTTTGTTTAATTGGCTTTGCATCTGGTTTGGTGAAAAGATTATGCACCGTGATATGTGGCGTAATTCTCTTCATTTCTTTGTAATTAAATGTGAAATCCTTTTGATGTTCCTTGAGGATATGAGTATGTATTTCTATCTCCTCCGGAGTTAATGAGGATCCTAACTTCAAAATTTTTGGTTCTTCCTTCGTTTAATTATTTATATCAATCGTTCCTTCAATTAAGGATGTGTTTCCTTCTTCAAATTTAGGTGGGGCTGGAGGTAGTTCCAAAACTTCTCCATTCTCTACCTTGTAGATATCGAGATTCTCGTGCGAACGAGATTCTATCATGGGATTCCTAAAATAGGAAGAGGAAGATGGGATTAAGGAGAAATCTACTATGGGATGAGTAAGATGCAATTCCACATAGGCATTTAGATATTCAAGAGTTGTTCTATTGTTGTTAAAATGATCTAGGATGGTAGACTCATTCTCAGTTTCTATATGTGTCAAGACAGGTATTGTTGGTATTTTTCACACCAATGGTTCAGTATGAAGTGATACCATGAAACTTGTATTTTCCAACTCACTACTTAGCATGAAACGAGAAGCTAAGGTTGCTATTGAATCAGTGAGAAGGATTTTTTCTCATGGGATTGCTTCGATTGATATGAAGTCAAATCCCTTGGTTAGATCTAACACTTTTGTTTTATAGAGTTGTAATTTTTCAGATCTAGTTTCATATACCTCGGATACTTGGCATGTAACTAATTGTGAGTCTCCTAGCACTCTAATATTATCAACATCCATCGTTTTAACTATGATAAGACCAAGGATAAGGGCTTCGTATTCATCCCCGTTGTTCATACATTTGAATTTTAATTTAAAGGAAAAAGTTAGGATATTTCCCTCAGGAGAAGTAAAAATCACACTTGCCCCTACTCTGAAACGATATATAGCTCCATTGAAGTGGAGAGTTCAACATTTTTTCAGAAAAATGGATGTTGAGACATTCTTTGTATCCACTTCTTCTGCCTCTGTTACTTCCACCATACAAACTTCGTCTGCTAAAAGGGAGCCAATTCCTAGGGTGTATCCCATACCCATAGAATCAAATGGTAGGATAATTGATAGATCTTTCTCCAGTAACTAGACAATTCTTGTGGTAGTTCCTAATGACACTATCTCTATGATGTTAGTCTCATTTTTGAGTGCTGTAATGCCCTCGACTAGATTCGTGATTTCTAATTCTGTTGTAGGTATCAACTTTACTTATGGTTTTGAATTTACTAGTTTATTAAGTTGATTTGTTGGGAGTTCAAACTCAGAGTGAACACTAGGTCTCTTCTTCAAATCTGCTAGGTGTATATCAAATGGTTTTGGGTCACCTTGTGCCACAAATATTTTTCCCAGGTGTAAAAATCTTATTTCCTAGAATAACATGGAAGAGATTGCCTTCATGTGATGTATCCATGGTCGACCAAGAATTATATTATAGTTTGTTTCCTGATCTACAATATAAAATTCGATGAGGACTGTCTTGGGTCCCAAGGTGACTAGTAACACTATAGTCTCAATTGAAGTGGCCTTGAGGCTATCATAACCCCTTAGCGTATTTCACGTTGTGGAACATTTTGTTTCTCCATATCCTAAATTTTGAAGAAAAGTGAAGGGGACTATGTTAACTACTACCCCATCATCAATCATTGCACATTTAACGTAATTATTATAAATCCATACCTGAACATATAAATTTGGGTTGCCTCTACGTGCAATTTCAGCATCTATTGGAATTTTTCTTATATCAAATATAAACTTAGTATCCCTATCTACCTGATATAGAGTAGCCCTGTGAGCGGGAGAGTTTTTCAACAAATCCAAGAAGGAAATGTGAGAGAAGGTCTTTGTTAGATCATTGATTAAATCGTAAGCGCCTATGGGTTTTACCATTGTTTGTTGAATGTTATCTGGTTCTAATGGGTAGGTTGGAATTGGCTGAGAAGAATAATCTTGTTTTCTTGTTATGGTTTCTATGGGTAGTTCGATGTCTAACTCTACCAGACCAACTATCTTGGTTTGTGGTCGAGTTCCTAACTGGGGTGCGACCGGTGGATTTAATGAAGTTGAGGCTTCATGATCGTTGTTTCCTATTATAACACCCTTGTTCGTCCCATTTGGATCTAACTTGTTATTATTAGAGTGTTTTGGGAGAGGATCGTTAAAGATCTTGAGGGGTGAATTTTGTGGGGAAACTGCCCCCGTATAAGTGTTTGGAGTGGGTAATGTAGAATTTTCCAAGAACATATCTATAAAGAGTTGTTTTTGGTCTCCTGGCAAACGTTGCATGAATTTATTGTAGTCACGGAAATTCCTAGTATCATGGCCTTGAATCTTATGGAAACCACAATACAAGTTGGGATTATAGTTTCGAGGTTGTTGGTTTGAAACCTGTTGTGGCCCAAAACTCTGATTAGGTTGCTGGTTGTTGGAGTTAAAACCTTGAGGTTCTTGCCTTTGGTTTTAACCCTGTTATCCAATTGGGTTTAGGGTTGGGCCTTGTGTCTAGATTTTTTGTTGTTGTTATTGTTGTGGTGGTGGATGATTAAAATCCACCACGTTTATTGTTGGAGCGAAGTTATTATTTCGCTGATTTTTAACGAGTGCCGGGGTGTTGACAACGTTTGGTCTTTTGACTTGGTCAATGACTCCATCCGTTGTGACCCCGTGGTTTTTGTTAAGGATCTTGGTTGGTTGGTATTCCTCAACATTTGGATAAGCCGTAGTGTTTTGATTGGGAATGATTAATTTCCCGTTTGTTCCAGAGGTCTTATGACCGTTGTCTATTACCACTTGATCGATTATGAGGGAACTCTCAAGTACTTCATCATAAGTTCTTAATGGGAACTTCTGGACTTCTTCCTTTATCTCTTTGTTGAGAGAATGAAGGAATAAGTCACATAGTTCCATCTGATCCATGTTTGGAGCACTTCCTGATGAGTAGAGGAATGTGCACCATCTTTGAATAAAATGAGCAACAGATTCATTGTGCTCTTGTTTAATATGTAAGAATTCCCTGATTCCTGTTCTTAATAATTTGTTCATATCAAAAGATTTGATAAAATCTGACACAATTTTTTGAACGAGTGTATCGAGACTTCAAGTATTTTGTAATACCAATCAAGAGTAATACCCTCTAAGGTTTTAGGGAATATCTTATCAACAACCACATCCCAAGGAGCAATTCTCAAATGGCCATGGCATAGGCCTTGATGTGTGCATTTGGATCTCCCTCCCCTTTGTATTTGGGCAAATCGGGAAGAGGTCTTGGAAGCATGACACTTCATATGGTGAAATATAGAGGCTTTTTAAAATATTCTGAATAGGTTCCTACCGCGTAGGTTTCAACCATTTATGGTATCTGCTGAGGGGGTGGAGGCGGAACGGGTGTTGATATGGCATAGCATATGTGTTTGAAGGGACATAAGGAAATCCATGTGGTTGATTGAACATCCCAGGAGAGGAGAACATGTCTCCCTTTGGTGATTTTGAATAAATGTTTAAATAGGGAGGAGCATTGCTCCAGTATGGGTTTTTTGGTGCTAAGCCGGGAGGTATCATACTTTCAACTAGAGTGGCGTTTGAAAACACAGTTCTAGTTGGTGTTTGTTATGGGTAGTTATATGAATGCTGAGGAGGCATTCCTAATGTGTCTGTTCCTATGAGGAGGTCAACTTGGCTGGGATGATGCGGAGGGTTGGGAATTCCTACTTGCCCAAAATGTGAGTTTTGATTTGCTTGGGCAAGTTATAGTCCTCTAACCTTCTCAACTAAAGTTGAGATGACCTCAGTTGGTGATGACACTATGTTTTTCCTTAATGGCTGTTGTTGCAGACCCTGAGCTTGTAAAGGGGTATGGTACCTTACTATGAATTGATCATTACCCTTGCCAAGCTTCACCGAGAGTATCTCCCATAAGTGGAGGAATGGGGTTATTTTCTTGGAGCACGATATAAGGTTTTGTTTGCATACTTCTTATAGGTGGGTACATGTTTTGGAAGCATTGTTTGCTTCTAGCGTAGTGCGCTAAATACTCCTCATCCAAAAATGGGAGTGGATTTGACTATCTACTGATTTGTGGTTTGAACAAAACCTGAGGAGATGAAATGGATTCTCTAGTAAACGTCATATTGTTAGAACCTAAGGGCTCTGGATGTTGCGTTTGTGCTAGTTGGTCCAACTCCTCAATTCAGAATGAAGAACTAGAGCTAGTTCTTTGAGGAGGAGATTGTGATGACAAGTAGTTACTTGAATAGTTGTCAGCCCATGCAGAAAGCGAGGGTGATGGTTGTCTATATGTTTGACCATGATATGCTTCGAGACCTGAGAGAGGTCTGCCATATACATCGTATCCTGACATATTCGGGGGGGATATAAATACCGCAGAATAATGGGAAAGCGAAGTTGGATGAAAGAAATGAAGAAAAAATGGGAAACGTCGGGTTCACCAATTTTGTAGATAAAAGTGACATGAGCAAGAGAATCTACAGGTAGCCTTTCTTCGTACCTGAAGGTTGTGCTGAACAATGGAAATGAAGTATGTGGGGATATGGCATAATTGGGCAATCTTATATTCACCAATAATGGTACGATCTAAGGAAAAGAAATCTCTCCTGACATGCGAGTAATGGAGAATTCGGATATAATAGTCGGAGGCCTAATCAATGTCGTAGCTCTGCTGAGATCCTATCTATTGGTTGTTGGTACGTGGAAAGTGCATGTAGGTGATTCGTTTATATTTCCAGACAAGGTCATGGAAAATGGTAGTGAGAGGTGTAGTGGTGGAGTTTTATAGACGGTTCTTTGGACTAGTCTAGAAATCCCTAGCCTATTTGGTTGCTATGTTTAATATGGATAATTGTGTAATAATGTCTAGTGGAAGTGGTGAGGCAATATTATGTAAATCGGGGTCAATACTGATTGCAATCGTTGGGTTGTGGGATATGGATCACAACCAAAGTTCTGGACCTCCTATGGTCAAAGAAGGCTCTTCTTCCGACTATCCTATTCATCTTTTTAGCCTCTATGGAACTAGAACTTGGATTTTCTCATAATACCTTAAGCAACTTGAATACGTAAGCCTATCTATGTCGATGAGAGATCTCTTGTGTTTGGCTATGGAACTAATGATCACAACCAAATGAGTTCTCTTTTGGGTTCTTATATGATCCGGAGATCCTATCTGCAATCTATAGTTCGGTTGACTTGATGCAATGAAATTGTTCAGTGATTGCTTGTGGGTTTATTGTCGTTTGAAAGACCTGAATCCTAAGCCCTTGATCTATATCCATTAATATTGTAGATTTCTGAGGTACTACAGCTCGAATAGGTCCCATACGTAATTGTCATGCAAAAGAGGATTCAACTTTAACTGAAATGAGTAAACTAACTATGAAAGATATATCTACACTATGCTTATATTATTTTATTTTTGTATTTTAGATGATGTATATTTGAATGAAATTTAAAGAGCAGCTATTCTAATATATTCAGATAATGGACAATTAATCTAATAACAGAATTAAAACAAGCAAGTTAGCCTGATGTAGCTATTTTCCTGTGCACTTGTGAGTTTATCCTAAATATTTAAATAACTAACTAGTTTAATCGAAAGACCTCCAATCTTACCTCAGAAGTGAGGAATAAATCACATAGCTTCTCAGAAGCTATCATTCCCCACAGCTTCCCTGGTAATATTGAAAGCAAACTTTAACTGAAATAATCAAATTTACTACTCTATTTGATATATTTTAACTACAACTTTGATAGCTCAAACATTGGAGTTTTACAGAACAGTGGTAAATCCAGTTGTGTCATGACTTGTCCCCTCAGTGTGATCTCCTCGTTCCTTCGTGTTCTCATGAATCCAGAAAAGTGTGAATGTGATAGCGTCGGCAAAAGAAGATACTCAAACAATGGTAGCTTTGGATATAAACCGAATACAATTGCAAGTAAGAGAGGGATAGTGCAAGTGAACAGAACTTGACTATGCAATTCCTAGCAAGATTTATTGTGGGGATACAACGCAAATATACCGAGAATTCTAGGATCTATTTCTTGTGACAAAACAACAACCTACAACTCTAAGATTATCAAATGAACTCTAATCTAGAACTGAAATTTATGCTAAGCTGACTGTGTAGGACAACAATGGAGTAAAATGAAAGCATGAAGATCAAATGATCTCTAAAATAGAAAGGAGAGGCTGAGAATTCATGCAAAATCTAAACTCTATTGAAACTTATGGAAGAACTTCAAAACACACTGAATAATCAAACATGGAGGGAGAGGGGCCATTTGTTTGAAAACAAGTTGGGTATTTATAGCATTTGGAATTACCAGAGGGTAACTTGGAATTGAACTCTTTTACTATAAACAAAGAGAAAACACTATTTACCAGGCAGCCAAAACATAAATGCAAGCCAAAGTGGTTGAGGAATGTAGGTGAAAGTTGAATTTTTACGTTTGATGCAATCATCAGAACGTTCTAGAAAACACGCACAGGATGGCCACCATGTGCAGGGCGGCGGCTATAAGACCGTCGCCCAGGCAGGGTGGTGGTTCTGTAACTTCAGACCAAAATGCAAAGAAAAAGAGGGGCAGAGGACAGAACAAAGCATGTGGAGGCTGGATAAAGTATTTGAGGATGCAAACATATACTTGGTGAGCTTTTCTGGATTTTGAACACCTTGCGAAGAGACTTGAATCATCATTGGGGTTTCCGTAACCTCTTTCTGGCGGTACAGTACCTTACAATTTTGGGTACGTACAGTCTCCAATAGCCGTCATCCCGCATTGGCTTAGGATGTGCCACGTGTCCCTTGCGAGCTCGGGAAAAGTTTCTCCCTTAGGTGCAAAGTCCCGCAGCGGACTTGCGGGCGTAAATGGTGATTTTTTCCCAAAGGGGCGAAGTGCTAAGGTTTTCCCCAGGCCTGCCGGCCTGAAACCTTCCTGGGAAAAATTTCTTTCCCAGGCCCGCAGGCCCGCCTTTGGGAAAATTTTCCACCCAAGGTCCGCCAGCCCATAACTTGAGAAATATAGGGAGTTAGAAGGACTTCTTTATATCACTGGAAATGGGAAGAAATTTCTTATCTAATGGGAATATTTTTAGGAGTTTTTGAATGCGAGAAATATGAGAAAAATCAGTTTGAATCATTTAAGTTAGTTTGTGAGTGGGTAAGTGGAAAATTACCTTGGGAATTTAATTGGTCTTGGCATTGACCCTCTAAACTTAATCAAGGTACTTTTAGCTTATTGTTAATTTAAGATTCTATTCAAATTATCACCTAAGGAGTTTTTAACTATGCTTGGACAAACTTTGCTAGGTAATTGAAAATATGAATATAATAATTGTATTAGCAGGAAAATATATTTATTCAAACTTAACTATTTCTTGAGACCTTGTTTGTGGTCACACTTTAAAAAATAAAATTATTCAATAATTTTTCTAACTAAACATAGGTTATTATTGGGTCTCGAGTGGGAGATTTTTGAGGGTGTTACATAAATGCAATAAGATACTTCTGGAAGAGGGGTCCAAGATAGGTGAAATTAAGTGGAACAATATGTATAAGAGAGCGCAATATAAGTATGGTAATCAGGTGTATAATAAGTGGTAAATGTATATGATCAATTTGAGTGATGAAGTAGATGATGGTGTAGCCAAGATAGGATTATGGGATGAAATAGAGGGTAATGATGATGTAGGTGATAACATGTGAAGGAAGAATCCAAGG
Source organism: Taxus chinensis (assembly GCA_019776745.2). NCBI lineage: Eukaryota > Viridiplantae > Streptophyta > Pinopsida > Cupressales > Taxaceae > Taxus > Taxus chinensis. Next base: position 885,371,833 of record CM034151.1, read on the forward strand.
TGGACGAAGAACAATGTGAAAACAATAAAGCCACACTCAAAGTGGAAGTGCATAATGATGTGGATTTTTGAGAGGATGTCGTAGATGATGAGACACTAGGTAAATAGGATGACAAGGTAGGAGTGGGAAACAATGAGTCAATATGTGGAGAAGAAATAGGAGTAGTGGTAAGATGTGAAGTGAGTGAATATGTGTTAGAAGGTGGAGTAGGAGGAGATGAAGGATTGACAGAAATGTGACCCAAGTCCAGTAAGACTTGTATGACATTATGGAATTGGGGACACAAGTTAATTGAATTACTATCGATAAAATGATAAGTACAACTTTCATGGGAAGCATGCCACAATGATGGGGGTGGTATGGGAGGGTGAGTGATGAGATGGGTGTCAAATAAATTGTAGAGAATAGAAGAAATTAAATTAGTCAGTGGAATGAACTTGCAAGGGGGTTGGATGAATCAATACGCACTAGTATAATGTGATGAATGTGAAGATGTAAGTGTAGAAAGCAATGAGTCTATGAGATGTGAGAAGGATCCAGATGCATGAAATTGTGCATATAGAAGTGTGATGCTAGAATAGGTGGAGGAATAAATGAAATGTGTGGCAAGGAAGGAAGACAACGAACATGGACATCCTCAGGGAATTGTGCCATATGCATAGCCTCGTCGAATGTGCATAGTTTATGGATTTATAAATGGTGTGAGATGTGGGGGACACAAATTTTGGAAAAGTGGTAAATGAGATTATAGGAGCACAATTGAGAGGTTGTGAACAAGTGCATGCCAGCATGTAAAAAAGTCAATAACATACTCGCTATGAGTTTTTCAAAGAATGTGACGGCCAATCAATGTTTCTTTGGATGTAATGTGGATAGAGAAATAAGATAAGAATACATCAACAAGTTATGTGAATGTGTAAATTCTATGTTGTGGGAGGCATGAATACCATTCAAGTGCTTGGATAACAAGTGAAAGTGGAAAATTGTGTAGGAGGAGGGTTTTGTCTTGTTGAATGAGGTGGTATACCTAGAAAAATAGATGAAATTGATGTTGAGGGTCCTTAGTATCAGCAAATTCTCAAATGTGGAAAGTTGCAAGTTGGTGAATAAGGATGATGTGGAACCATGGGGTTTATGGGTTCATTGCAAATGTGATGATAAGTCGACATAGGTACATGCCCCCCAAATATTGGGACTCAAGTTTGGTGGTGCATTCGATGATGTGTTGGCGGAGGAAGTTGGAGTGAGAGAGAACATGGAGGTGAATAAAATCCATGGGGAATGACTAGGTAAAAGGGGTGGACAAAGAGTGCATGAGGTAATACTGGAGTGTGCACAGAGGGGACCAAAGAGTGTACCTTCATTGAAATATCACCAAAACAATGATGTTGTGTGTTTTCCAAGTCCTTTGAGATCTGGATTCACCTCTCCAAAACTTGCAATGTGAAAATATACAAGCAAACAAGTAAAAACTAAGGTATGGGCTCAAGCGTACTAAGAGTCAAGGGGTTGGAATGAGGGAGGTGAATTTTTTTTCATAGTTTTTCAATGCATAGAATATTTTTACACGTATGGGTGAAATGTGTATAGATGGGTGAGATGACAAGGGTCCATAGTGTATTGGGGATGCAAATGGGTAGGTAGGGTGGATAAAATTAAATGTGAGTGGGTGAGGGTTAATAAATAAGTGATGAGTGTTTTTTTATCATCTTTTTATGGGATTTTATCATTTTTACTTGCTTTTTGTGGTATTGGTTGATTTTTAGGATTTACTTTGGTTTTATATTGATATTTTTAGCTTAGGAGACCTTGTGTGCAAAGTGCATTTTCTAATGTTGATAGTCAGTAGTGGTGATATTAGGAGGAAATGATTAGTGGTAATTAGTAATGATGAAGGAGTGGTTAATTTTAGATGTATACATATTGCATTCATAAAACTATTTTTTTCACTTTCTAGAAAATGCCACTTTCATAGCTTTTTAGCATAGTTGAGGCCATCATGATTTTGTCCATCCTCACAAATTGAGTTGTTTCCTTAACAACTGAAAAATACAACTCAACTTATCTTGTTAGCTAGAAATTTTTTATGTCATCCATCAAATCTCTAGATATTCATGATGTAGTGTATTGCAACTTTAAATCCTAATTTCCTAGTTATTAATTATTCAACAATTTCATATCATTTATATTAACCCTTATTTATGTAAATACATTGAATATTCAAATTTACATCTCTAGAAATCTAAATTACAACCAATACAAATATATAAAATATATTTATTTGACATAAATCGAGGTATATCAATTTCAAGGTCTTGACTTTTCATATACCTTACTACCCAAGTCAAATATGTCTCTTAAGTGCATTTTGGAATTGTTTATATGACTCTAAAATCTTCACACCACATTGATTTATAACTCCATTACATTCTCATTTATGATTCCATTGATTGTTTACAAATGGCATCAATCTAGCGGCACTATTTTGTTGGTCCTAAAAAATTATTATAACGAAAAAATAGCTCCCAAACTTTTATTGTATGGTGAAGATATTATTATTTTCCAATTATCCTATCAAAACGAAAAGAAAAAGCTATCAAGTGAAATCCAAATAATCATCACATTTAAAGTTTAAATTCCTATAGATCAATCAAATAATATAAAAAATACGACCTTGACATCATAACCTTGCACTCCTTAATGTTGTTGTAAATGGAGGGCCCACAAAATTAATGATATGCAAATCTACAACAATATTAAAAACAAAAGATTTGTTACATGAGTCGTTCTTTGCAAGTGGAAGTTTTTAACAATACTAAAACCAAAGGATTTAGGTATCCCAAAGTCATCCCTCGTGAATGAAAATATCTAACAGTATTAAAAAGGAAGGTTTGATCAGAATGGCAAGATGTGTCGTCAATACTACATCATGTTTGTACAGGAAAAGACTTTGCTTCATTCGGATTACGTTTGATATCTTTTTAGAGGGATTGCCATTTATTAAAACATAGTTGCGACTCCATGGAAATCTGATTTTCTAAAAACCTCCTTTGCCAACCGTTCAACTTCCATTGCCTTTGGCTTTTCGAGATTACCAGTGAAGTCCACATCACGATCAGATGGCTTCGTCATAATAAGTTTCTTAACTGTGGTTTTCATAAACTGAAGGTGGAGGATATGGAAGAAGATGAGAGCATAATGGAATACAACAAAAAAGAGAGAATAAAGGGATAATATAAAACAAACACACCTAAAAATATAAGCTATGCTACATATGCTAACAAAAAAAAACGTCCAAGCCTTTTCACGTGGAAATTGAAGACTTTATTCAAACTCACACACAACTCCTTCCACGTTGAGTGGTCTTAATTGTCAAACACATAGGCCAGAGATATTAGTGCTCTGATACCAGATTGTGAGGCTAAAAGAGTGGAGAGAGAATATAGATTGATTTCTCTTCTTATTCTATATTATTATCAGAAGCACGACACATATTTATAGGGATATTGAGTAAACAAGATTCCCCTGAATGGATGGAGAAGATATAAACAAGAAGGAGAGAATAATGGAATAGATAACAACTAGTCTAATAATAAAATAATGTACGTAGACTATGCTAACAAAGAACAAGAATTATGAAAGATAAGGAGAGATGAACCATGCTTGGAGGAATGAAGCCAGTCAAAATTGCATGATTCGGTTCTGCATATCACTTAGGCATTTCATCAAACAGTTCATGAGTGTTGTGCTAACCTCCACGATGACATACATGTCTTCCTAAACACTTGAAATTTTCCAGCAAAATATGTTACCCATTATGTTTTGACGATTGTTTAGGGCCTGCTCAAGGCTCCATACTTAACATGGCTGGGAGAATGTTGGTAAAGTTTTATGGATCCTGGAAACACATTTTTCACTTGCATTTGCTTAGAATTTTCTGAAGCCCTTTTAACCACTCCATACACTCCTATGTATTTTTGGAGGTTAATAATCTCTTTTATAGATTACTTCTTTCCATACCCACCTATTTTTGGATCCCATTTCCTCTGAATTTCTAGCTTTCCCTACACACTTATTTCAATAAAAGGTATCTTGTAACTAATTGTGTTGCTTATATAGAAGAGTTTAATTTATTCTTAAATCAGTTTAATCATCCATGTTGTAGATCATTATATGTGGCAACATTTACATTCATTTCTGCGTACATGGCTAACTGAGCATTTGTAACTACAACATCTGAGAGATTCCTCTTTGGATTATGTTTTGACTTGTTGGTTTGAAAATTTGTCGAATGGACAGATCTATGGATAGACGAGCCAACAGTATGCAGGGCATAGCCCCTCTTTGAGACAGCAAAGTGAAACTGGTTTATTGTTATTCTACCAGCAGGAATATTGTGTAAGTCTCACAATATTCTGCCTTCAGGGGTTGGGATCTCATCCCAGTAGAGGTGTTTCGACGAAGAACAGAAAGGAATGAAGGAAGGAAAGGAAGGAAGATGGATCTAAAGGAAGAAAAGAAATGAATTCCAAAGTAGAAAGGTCAGAGGGTCTATGTTTTAGGCTGGTAGTAAACAGAGCCGAACCTACTTGCATAGACGAACAAAGCAATACTGATGAATAAATGACAATAAAGTAGAGGTAGATTCAATAGAACAAACATACAGATCTAACATAAGAAAGGTCTGATGTATAACACATGTATTCAGCACAAAGTCTAAATATTGTATTAATATTTGTTTCTATTACAAAAAGCTCAAAGTCTTTTCTTCTTACTTCTATTTTTCATCTGAAAAGTATCCACACTTGAATACAACAAGTATTCAAGTATTTATAGAAGAAGAGAAGAAGAGAAGGCAAAAACGAACCAACCACTTAATTACAAAAATATCTTACAAAATATCTCAAAGTCATTTGTTGACTTTTGACAACTTTGTGGATGACATCATCCCATGGTGCAACATGGATGATGTCATCATTTGTGTCAACATACTTTAGATATTTACAAGGAGAAGGTCGGGAAGAAAGAGATTATTCATCGTCGTCCCGTGGCTAAAAGGGGGTATCCTGCTTTTGCTGCTGCTCAGGTGACGAGATGTGGAACTGGGCACGGTATTCCATGAACTTGCTGATCATGGGTTGAAGTTGATCCTAGGAAGGATCCTTGTGTCGATCACTGATAGCCTCGCAAGTCTCCCGCTCATCTGTGAGCTTTTCGGGGAGTTTGGAATAATCATTTTCTGCCTCTATCAGGTACCCAATGAAGTCACGACAGGCCAACAGGTTGTTGATGGATTCAGCGTCGAAAGTGACCTCTGGTCCCAGCCCTTGTGAAACGATCTCCTTGAAGATCTGAATAGTTTCCTCTACCTTTCTTAAGGTGAAAGAAGGAGTGAGCAAGCCCAGAGACATTCTCAGGACAATTTGCTCCATTTGATGCATTGCATCCAGGGCTTCCTCCTTGATCTTGTCAATCTTCTCCAGGATGAACTCCAGCTGATCAACCCGATAATCCAGAGTAGAAAGGATTTTGTTGAGGGCTCTGGGGTGTCCAAAGACGCTGAACTTGACCAGATCTTTGACTGAATAGTCAAGCATTTTCTGAAAGGTCTCATGCTACATCCTAGCATGGTCCAGCTCTTCAGAGATGGGTCCTGCTATCGCCTAGAGCTCTTTGTTCGTCTGATTGATATTCTGATATAATCTGGTGAACTTGGCGATCACTCCCTCACTTTCTTTGAGGATTTGGCTCCTCCAGGTGGAAACTGCCATACCCTACTCACCGATTTTGGCGTATTCATTAATCTTGTCCTGGCTCAAAGGCTCAGGAGTTTCGGTGGCAGTCGTAGGAGGTGCACATGCCCATCTTCTGCAAGGCGTGGAGGAGATGTTTATTTTGTTCCTTTAATAGCCTCTTTTCCTCCTTTGCTTCCTGGAAGCTTCTTGCAAAGGGCGTCAACTGTAGATAGGGCCTCTCCTTGAAGGACTTTCTGAAGATGTCCCCATTGTGACTTGGGTCACTGTGTAATCTGTCGAAGACAGATCCTTTTTATCCTTTAAAGGATTGGGGTATGCTATCTCCATTACTCTCTCTCCTGACGCACTCTGAGAGAAGCGGGTTATAGGATTTTGCTTCTTGGTCCCCTTTGATGGGATAACGGAAAAGTCCATCGGTGTGATGGGAACTTTCCTCTTTTGTTGGCTCAAGTGCTGAGAGATCCATGATGGACTTATGGGAGAGGGGCCGGAAATAGAAAAGGGAGCAGCTGCAGTAGTAGAAGGAAAATACGTGGAGACACTTGGAGGTGGCATTGAGAGGGAGGCCGAGGAAGTGCTCGCGAGGAGGAAGAGATACTATAGGGGAGGTAGACATGGGAATGGAAGGGAGCAAGAGATGAGGGAAGAAATGGTGGGGGACAGTCCGCGAGAGAAGAGAATATGGATGATGAGGAAGGGGGAACAACAGAAGATGGGGGAGAGGATACGATCAAAGGAATGGTTGCTTGGGTCACCTGAGGAGGGAGAGAAGAGGGAGAAGAGATAGAAGGGACCTCAATAGTTGCAGTAGTGGCAACATCCTGAGTGGATGTGCCCATCGGAACATCCTTGGCCGCTTCTTTCTCTAGAGAAGCCAGAATTATAACTTGTTCTTGTGCGGCGGAAGGGGACTCTCAGGAGTCTCTTCTTGGGTAGAGCTTGACTCGCCCTCCTTATCTTTACCTTTTCTCCTTGGTAGATGTTTTGGCCTGGAAGGTGCGTTGCCCAATGGAGATGTGGTGAAATCAACTCCGAGGTAGATGAGGCCATTCATTCTGCACCAGTGCTCTGTTCTTTGCAGATTTTCTTTGACCCTTTCTTCTATTGTCTGAGGTGCTTTGGTTCTGTCAATTACAGCGAAAGGCCAGTCATCCCTACCTGTGTCAAGGTATACCTGATCAACCTCTTGATCAGCAGTTTGATAACCTTTTGGGACAATGGCTACACCGTACTGGATGATTTCAGCCAAGGCTAATCGGGAATGGTCTTTCCTTCTAAGCTCGACCTCATGATACAGGTCGATATAAATATCCTCGATCTGTGGAATGTGGATCAGATCGAGTTTGGCCCTGGGCAGACAATTCCTTGGGTCGAAAGTGGGCCTTGCCGGGAAGTTGTGCTTTAGATTTAGTAGCTCCAACTCTGCAAACATCTCCTGTGCTTTGTGGTTAGAGAGACAAGTGTACCTGCCCACTGTGCATAGAAAAGGGGTGCTGCAAGGGACAAATCAGCGCCAAAGGGCGTAGGGTGCATGGACACTGCAGATGACATTTTTTTGTTGTTGCAAGCGGAAGTGCGCCTGCGCCATATATATGCATTTTATAACGGGCGCTGATATTTTTCATGTTACACGGGTACAGGATGCACCAAAGGGCGCAGGTTTAATGCGTGTAACATCATTTTTTTGTGCGCCACAGGGGAACTTGGCACGGCACATGGAAGGTCTGCATGACATGATGTTGCTGTAATAAGGGATGCGCCTGTGCCGTTAACAGTTTTGTACTTGGCGCAAGTAAGGTTGGTGTTGCATGGATGCAAGGTGTGCCAATGGCGCAAGTTTTTGCAATGTTACACATGAGTTTGGTGTGCCAAGAGGGGCAGGGTTAGTAGGTGTTGCAAGCAAGGAAAGTGCACATTGAGGCCGCAACTATTTTTTATGCAGCAGGCATGGTGGATGCGCCATTGGGTGCAACTGTACTTCATGTTGCAAGGGTGGCGACTGCGCCAAAGAGGAAAAAGAGCAGTCTATCAATTTTTAAGTCTTTGTTCTTCCTCTGGAGGGGTTACATGTGTTTAAGCCTCTTCTGCAGGGTTCCTTGGATGATGAACAGGCTAAAACAAAGAGATCCAAGTGATTTTTTCAGAGGCAGAGTCCTCTTTACCAGCAGATCTGGAAAGAGGGAGAAGTGCATGGGGGAGGACAGACAAAAACAGCAAAGGGAGGTTTCATGGTTTCACAGATCATTCTATCCAACCTCACAAACAAACAACCAATAACCAAAACATAAAACATGAGAGCAATAAGGACCACTTACCAGGAATATATATAATGTGAGAGGTGAAACTGGGTCCACAACGTGATACGAGAACAGACAGGCGTGCTGACAGGTGTAGAGGAAAAAGAACAATCACGTGTTTTCTGACTGGTGAAAGTGACAGGGCGGATGTGCCTATATATAGGAAAAGTTGTAATAAATGCACCAACCACTTTTTGAAGTGGCGCATCAAAATGCCTGTCGACACTGGAAAGCTTGCATCCTTTGGCGCATCAAACACATGTTAACATGAAGTTATGTGTGCCCTTGGCGCACCAAAAGTGTTGTCAACATGGAAATACGTGTGCCCTTTAGCGCACCAAAACACGGCGCAACAAAAATATTGTTGACACAAAGGCGCATGCACCTTGGCGCATGCAAGAAAGGTGCAACATGGTGAGGCACACAAAATGTGTGTCGACACTTCAAACCGTGCGCCAAAGGAATTAAAGGGGGCACATGCTTACCCTATGTTGCATAGACATTAGGTGTGCCCGACCAAAAAAGACCAAAAATGGCTAAGTCGGAAAAGTAGATTTCCCGAGAAGGAATTTTGCAACATTCTGAACGCAGAGGGGTCCCTGACGAGGGACCAGAACAAAATTTTGGTAGAGTTATCTGTAAAATTTCCCTTGCAAATTTTACGAGATAACAGCTGGCTCTTTCTGGGGACTATCACTGAATGGAAATCAGGGGTAGAGAATCCCAGATCCACACGTGCCTATCCATTGGGTAACAGAGTCAAAAACAAGGGCAACCAAAAAGGGAAACACACAACCAACAAAAGAAAACACATGACAAAAACAAACACACAACTGAAGTAAACTGTACAAAGAAGAGAGCAAGCTCTACTTCCTAAAGATTTTCAGATGCTGCCTGCTATAGGGAAGCGGGAGTCCAGTTCCGTCCGGATACAAGAGATAGAAGTTGTTCTCTCCATTGAGCTGCTTGATCTTGAAAGGCCCTCTCCACAGGGAATCAAATTCTTTGTGCATGCCCTTTGGCTCTCTTCATTTGTCCCACAAAAGGATGAGGTCTCCCACCTAGAAATTTCTTTGCTTAGCTTTTTTATCGAACAATCTTTTGATCTGATTCTGATGTTTGGTGATCCTGTTGACCACTCTTACTCTCTTTTCTTCGAGCTCTGCTAGATACATGATCCTCTTCTCAAGAGAATTTTAGAAAGTCTCATCTTCGATTGCTCATGCCAAGCGCAGAGCAGGGAGTTCAGCAGAAATGGGAAGTTCGGCATCGGTGCCATATAACACTTGAAAAGGTGACATGCCGAGAGACCTCTTGGGAGTGATGCGGTCTGCCCACAAAGCATCGTATAATGACTTGTGCCACATTCCGTTGATTCTCATCCACTAGCTTTTCGTATGATGGTTACTAAGTTTTTATTACTAGATTTTGCCTGCCATTTCCTTGAGGGTAATAATCTGAGGCGTGAGCCAGAGTTATTCCGTATTCATAGCAAAAGCCAACAACTTCTCGTGAGGAGAAGTTGGAAGCATTATCAGCAACAATCTTGTTTGGAATGCCAAACCTGACAATGATATTTTCTTTGATGAAACTACAAACAACCTCGAAAGTGGCATGTTTGACAGGTATGGCTTCTACCCATTTTGTGAAATAATCTGTTGCTGTCAGGACATAACTATTTCTGGCACTCGATTGGGGATTGAGTGCACCAATAAAATCAATTCCCCACTGCTTGAATGGTTCGTCGACAATGACCGGCCTGAGGGGAAAAGCAGCCAACTTGGGCTTGCCAACAAACTGCTGGCAAGGTTCACACTTTGCTACCCAGGTGGCTGTGTCTTGGAAAAGCGTCGGCCAATAGTACCTGGCCCGGATGATCTTGTGTGCCATCACGGAAGAGGAGAAATGGCCCCCACAGGCTGAATTATGAAAACTCTCAAGTAACTTCACTTGTTGTGGCTTGTCAACACATCGCAAGAAGATGCCATCTATTCCACATTTGTATAAACCGTCATCCCAGATGATATATCTGGCTGCTCTGAGCTTTATAGCGTGCTTCTCCTTTGTAGTTAGATGAGCTGGGCATTCACCATAGGTGAGAAAGAAAGCAATATCGGAATACCACTCATCGTTGGTTGCGACAAATAGGACCATAAGCAGTGAATCGGGTTTCTCCAGCTGGCTTTGTGCTCCATGGGTGCAATCATCTTTTCTTTTGGAAACTTCTGAATCTTGGTTTTCAGCCATAAGTTGACATAGGCCTTTACCTCTTACTAACTTGGTTGGTTTTATATCCAGATCGTACTCCTGGACTTTTGCAATCCAATTCCCTCGCAAGCTTCCTAACTCCTGTTGAGTTAATATTGACTTGACTATTATGTCAGGGACCAGCACTACTGTATGAGAGTTTAGAATGTAATACCTGAAGTTCTTGACTGCTTTGACAATGGCGAAGGCATGCTTTTCCAACTGAGACATTTTTAATTCGTGAGGCTTGAGGGGAGAGCTCATGAATGCAATTGGGGATTCAACATCCTCAGAATTCTTTTGCATCAAGATGGACCGACACAGTGTGCTCAGATGCGTAGCTATACATAATAAAATCTTTGGAGAAATCGGGACATACCAGGACTGGTGCGTGAGCGACGGAAGCTTTTATTTCCTCAAATGACTTCTTCCCTTCTTCGCTCCATTGGAAAGTTGGTGACCCTTTCATCATGTCTAATATATGACGAGTCTTTTTGGCAAAGTCGGGAACAAAGCGCCTGAGAAAATTCACTTTTCCGAAGAAAGAGTGAACGTCGGTCTTGCTTGTAGGTAAAGTAAGGCTCTGAATAGCCTTAACTCTTTCGGTATCTATCTTTGTCCCTTCTTTGCTAACAACATGTCCCAGCAATTTTCCTTCTGTGACTCCGAAAACGGACTTTTTCAGATTCAGGGAGATCCCGTGCTCTCGGCATCTAATCAATACTTGCTCCAAATGATCACAATGATCATTTCACCATTTGGAGAACACAGTTAAGTCATCTAAGTAGACTACGATGACCTTCCCCATCATACCTTTGAACGCGAAGTCCATTGCTCGCTGGAAAGTGGCACCAGCATTGGTCAGGCCAAAAGGCATCCTGCTGTAAGCAAACGTACCCCAAGGAGTAGTGAATGCTATTTTAAATTGGTCTTCAGGTGAGACTTCAATCTGATTGTAGCCTGAAAAACCATCAAGCATGGACAACATTTCTGATCCAGTTACCACCTGCAGAACCTGATCCATTATGGGAAGTGGGTAGTTGTCCTTCAGGGATGCCTGATTCAGGTTGCGAAAATCTACACATATGCGTATCTCGCCATTCTTCTTGCGCACTGGCACAATGTTTGCCACCCAAGTACTGTGATGAATAGGAAAAATGATCCGTGCGTCCAGCATTTTCTGAATTTCAGCCTGGATAGTACCTGAGATCTTAGGGTTATAATGTCTCTGCTTCTGGCGAAAAGGTTTGACGTCTTCTTTCAACGGGATATCATGCTGGACGTCCTTCGGCTTAAAAGACTTTAGATCAGCATAGGACCATGCCAATACATCCATGTATTTCTTCAGCAGTTTGACAAACTTCCGCTTCTCTTCCGGTGTGCAACATTTTCCAATGTTCACAAACTGCGGATGTTCTACCGAACCTAAATTGACCGGTTCGGTTTCTGGGGAGGAATTAGGATCATCTCACCTTTTCTTTTTAACAAAGTGATCATGCCTGTCAAAAAACCACTCTAGGGAGACCAGGCCTTTTGGGATTTTATTTCCTTTGAGCTGACATATGCTGTCGTTCCCTTTTGATTCTTTGTCCTGATCCGTAACAGATTCGCGGCATGTAGAAGTGGATCCTTCAAAATGAAGTTCACTAAAAATTTTCACCTTTTCTAGAAAGGCAATGAGTTGATTGTCATTGTTGAATACCTGCCAGTGTTGAGAATTGTCCAGCACGCTTGGGCGAAAAACCACCTCAATGGTATATTTGTCTGTTTTCAAACCTGGGTGAGGGAGCATGAGGGATGCTGAAACGGCCAATGAATCAGCCATGTCATTCTGAGCTCTTGGGATGGCTTTTATTGAAAAAGCATCAAACTCCTCGATGTTGTCCCACACCGCGTTGCGGTAATGTCTGAGCCTTTCATTCTTCACTTGGTATATCCTCTTAACTTGATTTACGACCAGCTCTGCATCACCTTGTACCTTAAGATTCTTGATCCCTCTTTCCTTCGCGGCTTGCATGCCAAGTAGCAGGGATTCATACTTAGCAGTATTATTTGTGTTGAAAAATTGTAACTTGAAAGAGAGAGGAATAATCTCTTCTTCGGGAGATATAAGCACGGCACCAGTGCCACACCCACTAGTCGCGCAGCTGCCATCGAACTGCAAAGTCCAGATCTTGTTAAGATCCTCTGCTTGGACGAGGACATCCCCCTTGTCAGACTCGGTAGACAAGAAATAGTTTCCCATCCCTGATGATTCGAAGAGAATTTGGGCTTTAGGGTCATCGGAGTTAGTAACCAGGTACTTCTTTTGTGATTCAGGTTCCAAAGTTTGCATTACACCTTTGACGAGGATCCTAGCCTTAGACCAGTCCATATGAATCTCCCCCCAACTTCACTGCAAAAAATCCTTCCCAGCAGAATTCCATAGGCTGCTGGAATATCGGCAACAAGGATGGTCATTTTTACCCTTTTCTCTGGGAATGCTGCAAATGCGAACTGAGCGTCTTTGATTTGACCGATCAGCGGAACTTGCTTGGTTTCCAAGGAATAACATCTGCCAAAAGGCTTGGTAAGGGTGAGGCCCAGAGCATGGGTGACTTTTACTGGCATGACATTATCGGAAGCTCCAGAATCAATTATGCAGTTGCTTAGTTTGTGGCCATTGATTAGGAGGGAGAGGTAGAAAGGTTCTATCTTTCCTGATGCGGAAGTTGAGGCAACATTTATGCGGGATGAAGGAGGGGTGGAAAGGATTCCTTTTGGGAAACCTGATTAGTTATGACAGCCTGACTTTGGATGTATTCAGTCAACCTTACAAGCTGTTCGGGGTTTGACTGAAGGTACTCAGCTTCAGACATTTGAATCTTGGTCTTTTTAGCATGGTCAATTATGTCAAACATGGCCAAGGGTTGCGTTGATGGAGGAATAAGTCCTTCATTTCGTGGATGGTAGGGTAAAGTTACTGGTCTTCATGGAAATAGAAGAAGGCTGATTTGGAGGAGAGATAGGAGGAAAAGATTTCTTTGTAAAAGACTTAACAGGGGGTTGAGCAGGAAGAGGATTACCTCTTTTAGCAATAGTTGGGGGCGTGGATGACGCAACCTTCTCTTTCTGCACATTGGCAGCGACCTCTGCTTCTTTTCCTTGCGAGCGGGTAAAAACAACATATGATTGTCCACTTGCATATCCTTGGGTACCCTCTTCTTCGTCAGATTCTTCCTCATCAAATTCCATATACCCAATAGTAGAGTCGCCAGTCGGTTCACCGACATCTTGATCATCTTCGCCTTGAGATGAAGGTTCTTCATAATTTTTCTCTTCTTCTTTGATCTCGGCTAAAGCGTTGACCGGAGGAGCCTCAAGTGCCAATCACGGAGCAGTTGCAGGCAAACGTGGCCTATGTGGAACATTGTTGGAAGTGAAATTCCTTCATGGGATATCCCGGTATGAGGTGCTGGGAGAAGCCTGAGCTAACTATTTCTTTAATGCGAGCAAGTCATTTGCCATCTTTTGGAATGCCAGATCAGACGAAGTAGTGGGAGAAGGGCTCGAAGCTTTAAGCTTGGATGATTCCCTTTTTAATTCGCCAGATATTAGCAAGTTATCTTCGATTCGGATGGCAGCAGCCTGGGCGAGAATCAAGGTAGCTACTTGTTCTTGCAGGAGTAAGAAACTTACTTTCGAACTCATAGCGTTTACGAAGAAACACTTTTGATTTTCCGGTGTTGGAAGCATGGCAACAGGCACACGGTTGATTAATGCATTGAACCTGGCGATAAAATCATGCATGGTCTCATTGGCCTCTTTCTTTAGGTGAGTGATTTGTGACAGTAATGCAAACACGTCTTCCGAAGGCTTATACCTGTCTTCAAAAGCATCCCACAAGGTGGCCCAACTAGTAATAGATCTGGCCGGCAAATGCTGAAACCATTCCGCTGCGGGCCCTTGCAAAGTTTCCAGAAAAAGGTGAACTGACACATCTTCATGGGTCACATCTAGGATACTGCATGACATGATGAATGCAGATATGTGTGAATCTGTGCTTTGGTTTCCACTCCCATCAAATTTGGGAAAATTCTTTCGGTTTCCATGTGGGAGCGCGTGAACAGGATGTGGCAAAGCCAGGGGGCCCATAGCATTTCCCCATGGTACTGCCATTTGAAAAGATGGAAAGAGAATGCGGGCTGGAAGTACAGTTCCGCTGAGTAGCAAGGCACTACAAAGTGATGTAGACGTTCCTTGATGAGAAATGCTTCTTTCATGGAGGTGAGACACTTCTGGCTGACCGATCAGCTGAACTCAGTGATGAAAAGTGAGCTGGTGTAATACTGAAGTTATGCCTTTGAAGTAGATGGAAAGTAGGATCGACTTCTCCATGAGCTCTCCTGCTATGAGTAAATGGTTCACCCGCCAGTGTACCTTCCAGATCTGTAATATTTTGGAGCAGATTTAAAAACTCTTTTTGGTTGTACTTGCTGATTTTCTGATTCTTTCTGACAAAAACCAGCAGCATGTACTTTTCTAAATATTTAATTTTATCCTTCTTTTGAAAACCGATTGTGGTTTAATGACAAAGAACAACGAGGATAAAACGATGGTAAAGCTTAGTAAGCTGATTTTTGGATCTAGAGTTGACTTTTTGAAGAGTTTGAAAATTTTGGTAAACTATCAAAAACTCAGATCTACGGAAAAATGCAGATTTTTGTAAAAAACTCAGCGAACTAAAGATCTCTATCTAGCCCAGATCTATGGACTTCTGAAGAAAATTTTCAGTTTGGGTCACTTTTGCAAAAAAATTAGATTTTAAGCAAAAGTTCAGATTTGCAAACAGGCAATGATTTTTCTGATTTTCACTGATTTTTCTATCATACCACTATCATAGATCTGATAGATCTGTTCGATCCCCAGTAGAGTCGCCAAAAACTGTTGGTTTGAAAATCTGTCGACTTGGACAGATCTATGGATAGACGAGCCAACAGTGTGCAGGGCATAGCCCCTCTTTGAGTCAGCAAAGCGAAACTAGTTTATTGCTATTCTACCAGCAGGAATCTTGTGCAAGTCTCACAATATTCTTGCCTTCAGGGGTTGGGATCTCATCCCAGTAGAGGTAGTTTTGACAAAGAACAGAAAGGAATGAAGGAAGGAAAGGAAGGAAGACGGATCTGAAGGGAGAAAAGAAATGAATTCCAAAGTAGAAAGGTCAGAGGGTCTATGTTTTGGGCTGGTAGTAAACAGAGCTGAACCTACTTGCATAGACGAACAAAGCAATACTGATGAATAAATGACAATAAAGCAAAAGTAGATTCAACAGAACAAACATACAGATCTAACATAAGAAAGCTCTGATGTATAACACAAGTATTCAGCACAAAGTCTAAATATTGTATTAATATTTCCTTCTGTTACAAAAAGCTCAAAGTCTTTTCTTCTTACTTCTATTTTTCATCTGAAAAGTATCCACACTTGAATACAACAAGTATTCAAGTATTTATAGAAGGAGAGAAGAAAAGAAGGCAAAAAAAACCAACCACCTAATTACAAAAATATCTTACAAGAGATTCCAAAGTCATTTGTTGACTTTTGACAACTTTGTGGATGACATCATCCCATGGTGCAACATGGATGATGTCATCATTTGTGTCAACATACTTTAGATAATTACAAGGAGAAGGTCGGGAAGAAGGAAACTATTCATCATCATCCCGTGGCTGAAAGGGGGTATCCTGCTTTTGCTGCTGCTCAGGCGATGAGATGTGGAACTGGGCACGGTATTCCATGAACTTGCTGATCATGGGTTGAAGTTGATCCTGGGAAGGATCCTTGTGTCGATCACTGATAGCCTCGCAAGTCTCCCACTCATCTGTGAGCTTTTCGAGGAGTTTGGAATAATCGTTTTCTGCCTCTATCAGGTACCCAATGAAGTCACGACAGGCCAGTAGGTTATTGATGGATTCAGCGTCGAAAGTGACCTCTGGTCCTAGCCCTTGTGAAACGATCTCCTTGAAGATCCGAATAGTTTCCTCTACCTTTCTTACGGTGAAAGAAGGAGTGAGCAAGCCCGGAGACATTCTCAGGACAATTTTCTCCATTTGATGCATTGCATCCAGGGCTTCCTCCTTTATCTTGTCAATCTTCTCTAGGACGAACTCCAGTTGATCAACCCGATAATCTAGAGTAGAAAGGATTTTGTTGAGGGCTCTGGGGTGTCCAAAGATGCCGAACTTGACCAGATCTTCGACTGAACAGTCGAGCATTTTCTGAAAGGTCTCATGTTGCATCCTGGCATGGTCCAGCTCTTCGGAGATGGGTCCTGCTATCACCTGGAGCTCTTTGTTCGTCCCGATTGATATTCTAATATAATCCGGTGAACTTGGTGATCACTCCCTCACTTTCTTTGAGGATTTGGCTCCTCCAGGCGGAAACTGCCATACCCTGCTCACCGATTTTGGCATATTCATTAATCTTATCCTGGCTCAAAGGCTTAGGAGTTTTGGTGGCAGTTGTAGGAGGTGCACTGCCCATCTTCTACAAGGCGTGGAGGAGATGTTTATTTTGTTCCTTTAACAACCTCTTTTCCTCCTTTGCTTCCTGGAGCTTCTTGCAAAGGGCGTCAACTGCAGATAGGGCCTCTCCTTGAAGACTTTCTGAAGATGTCCCCATTGTGACTTGGGTCACTGTGTAATCTGTCAAAGACAGATCCTTTTTATCCTTTAAAGGATTGGGGTAAGCTATCTCCATTACTCTCTCTCCTGACGCACTCTGAGAGAAGCGGGTTATAGGCTTTTGCTTCTTGGCCCCCTTTGATGGGATGACAGAGAAGTCCATCGGTGTGATGGGAACTTTCCTCTTTTGTTGGCTCAGGTGCTGAGAGATCCATGCTGGACTTATGGGAGAGGGGCCGGAAATAGAAAAGGGAGCAGCTGCAGTAGTAGAAGGAAAATGTGTGGAGACACTTGGAGGTGGCATTGAGAGGGAGGCCGAGGAAGTGCTCGCGGGAGGAAGAGATACTGCAGGGGAGGTAGACATGGGAATGGAAGGGAGCTGAGAGATGAGGGAAGAAATGGTGGGGGACAGCTCCGTGAGAGAAGAGAAGATGGACGATGAGGAAGGGGGAACAACAGAAGACGGGGGAGAGGATACGACCAAAGGAATGGTCGCTTGGGTCACCTGAGGAAGGGAAGGAGGAGAGGGAGAAGATATAGAAGGGACCTCAATAGTTGTAGTAGTGGCAACATCCTGAGTGGATGTGCCCATCGGAACATCCTCGGCCACTTCTTTCTCTGGAGAAGCCAGAGTTATAACTTGTTCTTGTGCGGCGGAAGGGGGACTCTCAGGAGTCTCTTCTTGGGTAGAGATTGACTCACCCTCCTTATCTTTACCTTTGCTCCTTGGCAGATGTTTCGGCCTGGAAGGTGCGTTGCCCAATGGAGATGTGGTGAAATCAACTCCGAGGTAGATGAGGCCATTCATTCTGCACCAGTGCTCTGTTCTCCGCAGAGTTTCTTTGACCCTTTCTTCTATTGTCTGAGGTGCTTTGGTTCTGTCAATTACAGCGAAAGGCCAGTCGTCCCCACCGTGTTTCAAGATATACCTGATCAACCTCTTGATCAGCAGTTTGATAACCTTTTGGGACGATGGCTACACCGTACTGGATGATTTCAGCCAAGGCTAAGCGGGAATGGTCTTTCCTTCTGAGCTCGACCTCATGATACAGGTCGATATAAATATCCTCGATCTGTGGAATGTGGATTGGATTGAGTTTGGCCCTGGGCAGATAATTCCTTGGGTCGAAAGTGGGCCTTTCTGGGAAGTTGTGCTTTAGATTTAGCAGCTCCAGCTCTGCAAACATCTCCCGTGCTTTGTGGTGAGAGAGACAAGTGTACCTGCCCACTGTGAGGGGGAAAGGAGTTCCACCCTTCTTTCTCTTCAAGCACTTCTCGTGTAGGTTATGAGCTGTCTTGATAGCTCCAACAGGATCAGCTTGGGGCCGGCATATCTTGGCAATTTGGTTGGTTCTCCCAAGAAGTTGGCTGCCCTTAGATAGGTGAAGGTGGGGAATTGTGTGAACAAGGCCCCCCATTTCTCTGTTGCTGCAACAATGCTCTTGGTCGTACGACCGTGAGTCATGTTTGGCCTCAAAAGGCAGACGATGCCGTAGAAGAAGGCATCGTTAATCTTTGTAAACTGGGGGATACTATTTTCTAGCTTCAGTTCTGGATAGTATTCATATATTTTTACCTGGGGCCAAACTCCGCACTGTATTAACGCTGGATAATCTCTTTCTGAGGCCGCAGCATAAACTACGTAGGAGTTCATATAGAACCTCCCCGTTGTGGTAAGTTGTTGGAGCTGCTCAGATATAGTGCTGCTTATGATCTCCGCCCACTCGAAGCGTTGATCTGGCACATTCTTGTTCATTGTCTCCAGGTATCTAAGCATCCATTTATGAAAGTAGTGGGCATCAGGAAGCCCAAATACTCTGCTCAGGAACGTGATGGTATCACTTAGTTCCTCTGAGAAATCGCTACGATGAATGACTTGTGGCCATCTGGTCACCACCTTCTTGTTTTTCAGGTATACCTCATTCATTAATTGCATACACTGATCTTCATTATCCTCCCAAGCCTTGGTGCAATCTTCTTGGCTTATGGCCACAAAGTGCCGGTGGTGAGGAATGCCAAGCATTATTTTGAAGTGCTGGGAAGTGAGGTTGATCACGACCTCACCTTTCTCATTCTGGACACACCTTGTGTCTTTGTTGTAGCAGCGGGCTACTACCATCATGAACTCGTTATTCACAGCACTGACTGGGATCCCCCCAGCAAAATGCAATCCACTTGCCTACCAGTTTGTCCATCCAGGGACTTCCTGTGACCCTTCTGGTTCTGGCCCAGAAGTCCTCCATATCAATATGACCAAGTTCTGAGTCTCTTATGTCCAGGTCACACTCTGCCTGGGATTCGGGCATCCTGACCCTCTGATATTTGTACTTCATTTCTTCTTCTGTAAGCTTGGCTTTGCCCTTAGACTTGGTTGGTCTCTTACTTGATGTTGACATATGTAGTTCTGAACTCAGTTGCTGATCTGCAAGAAGAAGAAGTGAAACCCAACGCAGGAAAGTCATATTAGTTGTTTGATCTTCCATTAAAGCGTTGATAGAAGGAAGAGTTAGCAATTTTAAGGCCTCAGGGCGCAGGGCGCATGAACACTGCAGGTTGCAGGGTTAAATAGTATGGCGCACAGAAAAGGGGTGCTACAAGGGACAAATCAGCGCCAAAGGGCGCAGGGCGCATGGACACTACAGATGACATTTTTTTGTTGTTGCAAGCGGAAGTGCGCCTGCGCCATATATATGCATTTTATAACGGGCGCTGATATTTTTCATGTTACACGGGTACAGGATGCGCCAAAGGGTGCAGATTTAATGCATGTAACATCATTTTTTCATGTGCCACAGGGGAACTTGGCACGGCGCATGGAAGGTCTGCATGACATGATGTTGCTGTAATAAGGGATGCGCCTGCGCCATTAACAGTTTTGTACTTGGCGCAAGTAAGGTTGGTGTCGCATGGATGCAGGGTGTGCCAATGGCGCAAGTTTTTGCAATGTTACACATGAGTTTGGTGTGCCAAGAGGGCGCAGGGTTAGCGGGTGTTGCAAGCAAGGAAAGTGCACTTTGAGGGCGCAACTGTTTTTTATGCAGCAGGCATGGTGGATGCGCCGTTGGCGTGACTGTACTTCATGTTGCAAGGGTGGCGACTGCGCCAAAGAGGAAAAAGAGCAGTCTATCAATTTTTAAGTCTTTGTTCTTCCTCTGGAGGGGTTACATGTGTTTAAGCCTCTTCTGCAGGGTTCCTTGGATGATGAACAGGCTAAAACAAAGAGATCCAAGTGATTTTTTCAGAGGCAGAGTCCTCTTTACCAGCAGATCTAGAAAGAGGGAAAAGTGCATGGGGGAGGACAACAAAAACAGCAAAGGGAGGTTTCATGGTTTCACAGATCACTCTATCCAACCCCACAAACAAACAGCCAATAACCAAAACATAAAACATGAGAGCAATAAGGACCACTTACCAGGAATATATATAATGTGAGAGGTGAAACTGGGTCCACGACGCGATACGAGAACGACAGGCGTGCTGACAGGTGCAGAGGAAAAAGAACAATCACGTGTTTTCTGACTGGTGATAATGATAGGGCGGATGGGCCTATATATAGGAAAAGTTGTAATAAATGCGCCAACCACTTTTTGAAGTGGCGCATCAAAATGCCTGTCGACACTGGAAAGCTTGCGCCCTTTGGCGCATCAAAACACATGTTAACACGAAGTTATGTGCACCCTTGGCAAAAGTGTTGTCAACCAAAAGTGCTGTTCAACATGCAAGAAATACGTGCACACCAAAAGGTGTGTCCCTTTGGCGCACCAAAATAGACAGTGCGCCCGACCAAAAAAGACCAAAAATGGCAACAAAAATATTGTTGACACAAAGGCAGAACATGCGCCTTGGACTTACTGCATGCAAGAAAGTGGCACTTAATTTTAAGCACAACATGGTGAGGTCATCATATGGCACCAAAACTGCCGTGTGTCGACACTTCAAACCGTGCATGCCAAAGGAATATAAGTTGGGGGGGTGCATGCTTACCCTATGTTGCATAGATCATTAGGTGCAGAGGCCCAAAGGACCAAAGGTTGTTCCAAAAAGACAAAAAATGGTTAAGTCTTCTTCGGAAAACCGTGGCAGACAGAAGTCTCATTTCCCGCTTCAGGAAAAGGATCCATACCAATGATTTGTTTTGTAGAATGTTCCATGTGAAGTTGGTTTTGGCAAGGAGTCCCTGACGAGGGACCAGAAAAAACTCTTTTGGTAGGGTTATCTCAATGTAAAATTTCCCTTGCAAATTTTACGGGATAACAAATTTTTAAGTGAAATCTGTTTCTTTTCATATACACTGCTGTAGAAATATTGCCCTCTCTAAGAACTGAAACTGCCTGGAGAAAAGGATTCACAGGTATGTAAAATGTTGCAAATTTTATAAAAAAATTCATCACATTTATGCTGCTGTAAATAAGCTTTGCTATTGTAATTATATATTATTGAATTATTTTTATGTAGTATAAAAGAACAATTTTACAATTAATACATTTAAAATCTATTCATGATTTTTACAAATTTTGCATACTGCAGAGTATTAATATTGAAGTTGAGCATGGATAGAGGACCACATTTACCTATAGATTTAAATAATGCAATTGATGTTGAAGAACTTTATAATACTCCAGAATTTGGTATTCATGTTAATCATGGAGTTGATAGCTTTCCAAAACAAGACCCAGAAATTGAGGAAATCACATCTTTAAGTCGTACATTTGAGAATGACGCTACTAATGATGAGATAAAAAAATAATTCAAAGAGGAGCTTTGGCCAAAACAGGCTGTGAAAGAATTGATTTTAAATTTTGAAGAGGTGTATGAAAATGTAAATCATGGAAACCTTACAAAACGACATTGGGAAAAAGTGGCAAATGCTGTAAATGTCAGGTGTGGAACATCATTAACAGGGATTCAATGCAAATATAAGTGGAACCGGTTGAGAAAGACCTTCAAAAAAGAGGGAAAACACCACAGGGGCACCACCTTCCACATGGATGTTTTATGAAGACATGAACCGTATCATAGGAAAAACACCGAAGGTGATTGGTCTTCCGAATGGATACAATGGAAAAGAATGGGTTAATGTAAGCGCAACTTCATCAGATAAAGATATGAAAGGAAAATTAGATGAAGGGAGCTCATTCATTAATATTGAAGAAGAGGGTGCAAATCAAGAAACTTCATTGAACAAATTGGGGGTGGAGGGAAAACGTATAAAAAGAAAAAGGACATCCTTTGAAGATTTGGGGGAAAGGATGGAGAAAGGATTGCATCATTTCACTCAAACAATGAAAGAAATCGAAGAAGGAAGAATGCAACTCGAGCGGGAAAAAAACAGAAAAGATATTGGACGTACAACTTCAAATAGCAAAGCTTTTTGCACAGGTAAACACTTTAACTTATTCATACACAACATTGGTCCACAACTTCAAAAGATATTATATATTATTTTACAAATAGTACATCATTGCTCCAAACTAATATGATATTGTCTTTGCCATTCCCCAAATATAATGTCTCTTTGTGCCTTTCCTTGTTCTCTTTCCATTGATTGACTCCGCAATTGAGTTACAGAATTGGGATATGAATTTACTTGGATTTCTGGTTCATCTGCATTGTTCATCTGTAAAAAATTATGTAGAACACAACATGCCACTATCATTTGGGGAGCCTTATCCATCTCTACACCTACATCTTGAAGAAACCTCCATCTCCCTTTTAGAATACTAAATGCATTCTCAATCTTCACGCGCCCTCTAGATAAATATTTATCAAAAAGAGTATGCATTGGAGATAGATTGTTTTTATATGGGCTTCAATAAGTAGGGAGAAATAGGATAAGCAGAATCTCCAATTATTTGGGGAAAGATTATGCTTTCTCCAATTTGAAATGTAGGGGATGCCAATACTTCTCTAACCTGTAATCTTCTTTTTATTGCAGAGCAATTCCAATGTTCAGCATCATGAGCGCCACCAGGAGCATTAACACATACATCCCAAAATACTTTTTGAGCATCACATATTCCTTGCAACAAAACACTATGGAAATGATGTCGGTTTATGTAGTTCATAGGAGTATAATGTTGTTAAGGTCTATATGATAACTTAATATGTGTGCCATCTATTGCACCACATATCATCGGAAGTAGAGTTAAAGTGTGAAACTCACTCAATATTTTTTGTAACCTAGTGCTGGATGGAATGCTTATATACTCATTTTGCAGATATCGAAGGACAATATTTACAATTACCATGGTGTATTTTCTCACTGTAGATTCTCCTATGCAATACAATTCAGCGATTATATGTGTAGGAGTTCCTTGGGCAAGGCGATGCAAAACTACACAAAGAGCTTTTTTAGGATCTATTGGTTCTCTAACAAAATGAGTTGTGTTTGCACTTGGCATATGTGGTTCTATCTTTGACAAAAGGATTTGAAAAAGTGGAAAAGACATTCTATAGTGGCGATGATATAAAATGTCTCGATAATTTGGTTGTTGTTCCCATGCTTGTTGCTGTATTAAGTTCCAAAATGTGCATTGTCTTGGAAACATCCACCACTCTCTATCTCTTTTGCAGGATAATGATTCAGAATTTCTGAGTACAAATACCATTTGCATGAAGTAGTTGAGAAACATGCTCTGTATGTTTGATGAATCTGAAGAAAATGAACAGCCGGTAATTTCTCTTAACAAATCCATCCAAAATAACATAAATTTTGGGTCCATTGCATTTGAAGAATGATATTTCCTACACACGGAAATTAAATTAATGTTAGAGATTTACATTTAAAAATAGTTTTGCTGACAGAGCTATTTTGTAAACAATGTAACATATTTTCATCAATATATTTGTACAGAATCTGTATAATGAAATCAAAAGACTGAAAGAAGAAAATGAGAAGCGTAAGAGCAACTTGAAGTAATACAGAGTTAAAAAAATTGGTGTAAGGATTCCATGTAATTCTTCAGCTCTAAAAAAAAAAAAAAATTCACCCAGATCATAAACCAATACCTGTAACTTATTGCTGTGCATATGATTTTTGTACATCTTCATAACTCTTAGGGTTAAATAAGCTTGTTTATATAGTTTTTCTGTTTAATACATTGTTATTTTGCCGGCAAATATTCAAAAGGATACAGTGATTTTTAACCCGCAAATATTCAAAAGAAAACAGTGGATTTTTATTAAATTTTTGTTGAGGTGATGTGAACAGGGACAGGCTGGGCTTGGCGCCTTTGCCAGCATGTGCGTGAACGAGGGGTCAGGGCCACCTGACATCAGCAAATCAGCCCCGCCTTTGGGCTTTGCTTTGACAGCATTGTGCGCAGGACTACAGACCCCCCCAACTCTTCTTGCACTGCAACTATCCATTTGCTGCCAAATTTAAAACATTCGTTGGGGTTTTAGTGTGTGTCAGTGCCTCTGGATTTTTAATTAAATGCTTGTATTATTGCGCAAGGAAAAGGACAGGTCTCGGGGTTGGGAGCAAGCCCATGTGCTTGCCAACACACTTCTACACGCCTCCACCAAATGACTCCTCCACTTGCCCACGCCATACTGACATTTTAACTTATTATTATTATTTTTAATTATTTCGCACTTTTTTTTTTCGTTGTTCGTTGGGCACTACATTCATACCCTAGGCAACCTCGGAGTTTCCTAGGGCGCACAATGTGGAGGAGTGCCATAATTTGCAAAAAAAAATTAGTATGTTGGCCAAGGCTGTCGGCTCTGCACTAGTTTGTAAAAAAATTAATAAGTGTACGCATATATATAAACAAGGCCATGAAGTTCCATCGCCGAATCGTATGCAGTGTGTTCGGAGATGCACAACTCTGTCATGAAACGTGGATCAGAGCTCCAAAGAGTGTAGTAGAGAATTTGAAGCACTACGTCATAATTGTTGTGCAGATCGCAGTGGCACCAAATCCGAAGACGAAGATATAAGACCCAAATGGCTTATAGGGGCTCTATTTCACAATGTTGCTTATGTCGCCCAACAACATATTATTAGGTGCCATACACATGGCACTTCTATAACTCGCTACTACTGATGCATGTTGCATTACATTTGTAAGAAGCTCGATACTCTCTTCCACTACCGTTGTCGATCCACTGGTTTTTGCCATGGACCTCCACCGGTAAGGTAATATCCCTTTTAATTGCTCGCGAATGGATTTAATTAGCGCCAGAAAAATCCGAGGAACAATATTGTACTTGGAAATGATATGGTAAAATTGAGCCGACCATCTCTCCCGTCGAATAGTTTGCCCAAATATGTCGTCTACGAGTAAAGGAGAACCAAATGTTATGTACAATGAAGCCTCCTTAATTAAATGGCCACGTTGCTCAAGATAATATAAATTATGATGATGTCATTGATAGTTTTGTTATGGCAAAGGCAAGAAAAAAGCCTTTATAGCTTTAATTGAATGTGTTAACAGTTATACTATAATTGTTTAAAAAACATGCACATGCAGGGGGGTGGTTGGTCCCGGAGAAGGGGGGGGTGGTTGGTCCCGGTGGGGGGGGGGGCATACGCTTGAGTACTGCCTAGGGCGCTCCGAAACCTTAATTCGACCTTGTTTATATTAACTCTTGTTTATGTAAATACATTCAATAATTTAATTTGCATCTCTCTAAATCTAAATTACAACCAATACAAATATCTAAAATATATTTATTTGACATACATCGAGGTATATCAATTTCAAGGTCTTAAAAAAATTTTTTATACCTTGCTACCCAAGCCAAATATGACTCTAAAATCTTCATACCGCATTGATTAATAACTTCATTACATTCTCATATATGTTTCCATTGATTGTTTACAAATGCCATAAATCTAATGGCACTATTTTTTTGGTCCCAAAAAATTATTATGAGGAAATCTGATTTTCTGAAAGGCCGTTCAACTACCACAGCCTTTGGCTTCTCGAGATTAACCGTGAAGTCCACATCGCGATCAGACGGCTTCGTCATAAAAAGTTTCTAAACAGTGGTTTCCATAAATGATTATCTAGGTATAATATCATTTTACAGGCTCCCTGTATATCTCACAAATGTTTTCTTCTTCGCATTTTGTGAAGTATAAATACTGAACCAAGGCAGGAGTTTGTTAATTATTTGGGAGACTGGATCAGAATTCCGATATGGATACTGTAATATTAATCCTAAGCTTAAGCTTAATAGCTTTATTTTTGTTAAGGGGATGGTTCAGAGGAAAACAGGCGGCCCTGAAGTTGCTACCTCCGGGGCCGCCGTCGCTTCCTCTGGTAGGAAATCTTCATATGCTCGGAAAGCTTCCCCATCGCAGCTTAAATAAAATGGCAGCCAGATACGGCGCAATTATGTTTTTACGACTGGGCTCGGTGCCGACTGTGGTTGCATCTTCCCCTGAGGCCGCGAAACAGTTTCTGAAAATTCAAGATATGAATTTTGCGACCAGGCCTTTCATGAGCTTTGCTCACAACGTGGTCTACGGTTCCAAAGGCGTGGCCTTTTCCTCGTACGGGCCTTACTGGAGGCAGCTGCGCAAAATATTCACCACGCAGCTGCTCAGCCCCAAGCGGATCGACTCCTTTCGCTTCATCAGAGAGCAAGAAACCCGCGCCATGGTCGACGAACTCGTCCGACACTGTGGCCGCGACGTCCAGGGTTCGAGTCCCGTGAATGTGAGCAAGCTTGCCGCGGCCGTGACCAACAACATGAACTGTAGGATGGCGTTCGGGAGAAAATACTCGGAGGAGGAGCTGGACAACAGAGGGTTTAAGGAAATGATTCAGGAGGTTTTTTTTCCTCAGCGGCGCTTTCAATGTCGGAGATTTCATTCCGTGGTTACAGTGGATGGATATTCAGGGCCTTGTCCGCCGCCAGAAGGAGGCGCACAAAACTTTCGACGCCTTCATCGAGAAAATAATTGGCGAGCATCAACATGTTCATCTTCGCGGCGAAGGCAGCGATTTTAACCCTGATTTCGTTGACGAATTGCTTGCTCTCACTGAAATTGACGAAGAACACGAGATGAAAATCACGCGTGAGACTGTGAAGGCCGTCATCTTTGTAAGAATTTTTTTTAATTTGATTCAGATCCAGCAAATTCGATCCAGTACTTGTTAGGGTTTTTCATTACTCTCTAGGGTTTAGTTATGAATGGCTATTTGTAAATCTTAATATTTGACAGGATATCCTAGTTGCCGGGAGCGACACATCGACGGTGGCGGTGGAGTGGGCAATGTCCGAAATACTGTTAAACCCTTGGATTGCAAAGAACATACGCGAAGAGTTGGAGAGGGTGGTCGGAGGCCATCGCAAATATGTAGAGGAGTCGGATCTTGGACAGCTGGAGTATTTGGCTGCGGTGGTGAAAGAAACGCTGAGAGTCCATCCCCCGGTGCCTCTGCTTATTCCGCATGAATGTATTGAGGATTGCACTGTTTCTGGATATGCTATTCCAAGTAAATGTCGTGTAATTGTGAATATCTGGGCGATCGCTAGGGATCCCGCAGTATGGGAAGATGCTGACGCTTTCAAGCCTGAGAGATTCGTTGGCAACCCCATTGATGTGAGAGGCCAAAACTTCGAGGTTCTACCATTTGGATCTGGGAGGAGAGGATGTCCTGGGCAACTACTTGGTGTTACTGTCGTTCAGCTTGTGTTGGCAAATCTGTTGCATTGCTTTGAGTGGAGACTTCCAGATGGAATGAAAGCAGAGGATTTGGACATGGTTGAGGAATTTGGATTATCCACGCCCAGGACACACCATCTCTTTGCTCTTCCCACCCCACGCCAATTACACGTATAAAACTACTTCTACCAAGCTTATAAATCATCTTCGACATCAATGTGTATACTTTGGTTGTAAATCATCTTCACCACTGTACTTTGGTTGCCGCGTACTTGTTATACCACTTTCGCCACATATATGTAATATATGCAACTAAATCAATAATATATATATCTTCTGATTCGTAAACTATTATGTATACATTTTATAACTTCAAAATATTCTTAATCATTCTAATGACTTTACACGAGATAACTAGAGTTGTTAACTCTTCCTTCTTTTTATTTTCATTGAGATTTTTATTTTCATTGAGATTTAGTGTGTGGGAAAAATTTAATTCCTACAAGATGTGAATAACCACAAGACAATGAGTGAAAACACAAGCCAATGTGTAGGTGTCGGTGAAATGGGTAATTGGTGATTGATCATATGGAGGACAACTATATGTTGTGCATTACTTCCCTACCAGCCAATCCTCTATAGCCCCCCAATCCTTGTACGGACAAGATGGATGAGGGACATGAGGTGTAGAATAAGGCAATATATGAGATAACTAATTATATTGGATTGCCAATGACAAGGTGAATGAAGAGAGAAACAATGGTGCCAAGTAGAAGTTAGAGGATGGTAATGAGTGGGTGGCATGATTGTAGAGATGAAGAAAATAACATAGATGTCAAGTATGGTGAATGGGCGATAATATTGTGTGGGCAAGGACATGAGAATAGATCAATGGTAAAAGATAAATTGATATGAATTATTGTGCTAGTGATGATGTTAGGTGAACAAGGAGCAAAGAACATAGTAATGTCTAGATGAAGCGTGACAACCTCAGCTGTGTTCTTGTGATGAATGGGTATGATAAAAGGATGGTTACATGGAATAGGAGGAGGTGTGAAAGAGCGAAATCCAATAAAATGAAAATATGCAACGAAATAAAAATGATTTGAAAGTAATGGATGTGGATGAGACTTGTGAGGAAAATTTGGAAGAAAAAATGGTTTTGTAGTCATTATAGATTATGCGAATGAAGGAGGAGTAGGTAATAAGAAGGGAACTTGAATGAGTGATGATGGATGAAAGAATGTGTGTGAAAAAAATCCAAGAGAGGTAAAGCAATGAGAGATAGTGTAAGTAACTTACAAGGAAGATATGGAAGAATAAGTGGACACATATGAGAGGAAATATATGCAAGAGGGGTGTGAATGAGCACTATAGATGGTATAGGATGCAATGGGGGCATAGGAAGCAAGAAGGTTCTCAAATGAGTGAGGGTAGACACAATAAGATACTTCTGGAAGAGGGGTCCAAGATAGGTGAACTGAAGTGGAACAATATGTATAGGAGAGCATAATATAAGTATGGCAATCAGGTGTATAATAAGTGGTAAATGTATATGATCAATTTGAGTGATGAAGTAGATGATGGTGTAGCCAAGATAGGATTATGGGATGAAATAGAGGGTAATGATGATGTAGGTAATAACATGTGAAGGAAGAATCCAAGGTGGACGAAGAACAATGTGAAAACAATAAAGCCACACTCAAAGTGGAAGTGCATAATGATGTGGAGTTTTGAGAGGATGACGTAGATGATGAGACACTAGGTAAATAGGATGACTGGGTAGTAGTGGGAAACAATGAGTCAATATGTGGAGAAGAAATAGGAGTAGTGGTAAGATGTGAAGTGAGTGAATATGTGTTAGAAGGTGGAGTAGGAGGAGATGGAGGATTGACAAAAATGTCACCCTAGTCCAGTAAGTCTTGTATGACATTATGGAATTAGGGACACAAGTTAATGGAATTACTATCGATAAAATGATAAGTACACCTTTCATGGGAAGCACGCCACAATGATGGGGGTGGTATGGGAGGGAGAGTGATGAGATGGGTGTCAAATAAATTATAGAGGATAGAAGAAATTAAATTATTCAGTGGATTGAACTTGCAAGGGGATTTGATGAATCAATACACACTAGTAGAATGTGATGAATGTGAAGATGTAGGTGTAGAAAGCCATGGGTCTATGAGATGTGAGAAGGATCTAGATGCATGGAATTGTGCATATAGAAGTGTGATGGTGGAATAGGTGGAGGAATAAAATGAAATGTGTGGCAAGGAAGGAAGACAACCAACATGAACATCCTCAAGGCATTGTGTCATATGCACAACCCCATTGAATGTGCATAGTGGATGGATTTATAAATGGTGTGAGATGTGGGGGACACAAATTTTGGAAAAGTGGTAAATGAGATTATGGGAGCACAATTGAGAGGTTGTGAACAAGTGCATGCCAACATGTAACAAAGTCAATAACAGACTCGATAAGAGTTTCTCAAAGAATGTGACAGCCAATCAATGTTGCTTTGGATGTAATCTGCATAGAGAAATTAGATAAGAATACATCAACAAGTTATGTGAATGTGTAAATTCTATGTTGTGGGAGGCATAAATACCATTCAAGTGCTTAGCTAACGAGTGAAAGTGGAAATTTACGTAGGAGGGTGGGTTTTTCATGTTGAATGAGGTGATATACATAGAAAAATAGATGAAATTGATGTTGAGGGTCCTTAATATCAACAAATTTCTCAAATGTGGAAAGTTGAAAGGTGGTGAATAAGGATGGCGTGGAACCATGGGGTTTATGGGTTCATTGCAAATGTGATGATAAGTCGACATAGGTACATGCCCCCCAAATATTGGGACTCAAGTTTGGTGGTTCATTCGATGATGTGTTGGCGAAGGAAGCTGGAATGTGAGAGAACATCGGGGTGAATAGAAGCCATGGGGAATGACTAGGTAAAAGGGGTGGACAGAGAGTGCATGAGGTAAGACTGGAGTGTGCATAGAGGGGACCAAAGAGTGTACCTTCATTGAAATATCACCAAAACAATGATGTTGTGTGTTTCCCAAGTCCTTTGAGATCTAGATTCACCTCTCCAAAACTTGCAATGTGAAAATATATAAGCAAACAAGCAAAAACTAAGGTATGGGCTCAAGTGCACTAAGATTCAAGGGGTTGGAGTGAGGGAGGTGAATGTTTTTCCATAGTTTTTCAATGCATAGAATATTTTTACACGTATGGGTGCAATGTGCGTAGATGGGTGAGATGACAAGGGTCCATAGTGTATTGGGGATGCAAATGGGTAGGTAGGGTGGATAAAATTAAATGTAAGTGGGTGAGCGTTAGTAAATAAGTGATGAGTGCCTTTTATCATCTTTTTATGGGATTTTATCATTTTTACTTGCTTTTTGTGGTATTGGTTGATTTTCAGGATTTACTATGGTTTTATATTGATATTTTTAGCTTAGGAGACCTGATGTGCAAAGTGCTTTTTCTAATGTTTATAGTGAGTAGTGGTGATATTAGGAGGAAATGATTAGTGGTAATTAGTAATGATGGAGTGGTTACTTTTAGATGTATACATATTGCATTCATAAAATTATTTTTTCAATTTTTAGAAAATGCCACTTTCATAGCTTTTTGGCATAGTTGAGGCCATTCAAAATGATTTCCATCCATCTTCACAAATTGAGTTGTTGTCTTACCAACTAAAAAATACAACTCAACTTATCTTGTTAACTAGAACTTTTTTATGTCATCCTTCAAATCTCCAAATATTCATGATGTAGTGTATTGCAACTTTAAATCCTAATTTCCTAGTTATTAATTATTCAACAATTTCTTATCATTTATATTAACCCTTATTTATGTAAATACATCCAATATTTTAATTTATATCAATTTCAAGGTCTTGACTTTTTGTATACACTTACTACCCAAATAAAGTATGTCTCTAAAGAGTGCATTTTGGAATTGTTTATATGACTCTAAAATCTTCACACCACATTCATTTATAACTCCATTACATTCTCATATATGATTCCATTGATTGTTTACAAATGACATCAATCTAGCTTGCACTATTTTGTTGGTCCTAAAAAATTATTATCTAAGAAAAATAGCTCCCAAACTTTTACTCTACGGCCATTAGGATATTACAATTTTCCAATTATCCTTTCAAAAGAAAAAGAAAAAGCTATCGTTCAGTGAAAGCAAAATAATCACCACATTTAAAGATTAAATTCCTATAGATCA
The DNA here is from genome assembly GCA_019776745.2 of Taxus chinensis. NCBI lineage: Eukaryota > Viridiplantae > Streptophyta > Pinopsida > Cupressales > Taxaceae > Taxus > Taxus chinensis. Next base: position 885,403,676 of record CM034151.1, read on the forward strand.
ACAATCAAATAAAAAAATATAAAAATAAAAAAATAAAAAAATATGACATTGACATCATAACCTTCCACTCCTTAATGTCGTTGTAAATGGAGGGCCCGCAAAATTAATGATATGCAAATCTACAACAATTTTAAAAACTTAAGATTTGTTACAAGAGTCGTTCTTTGCGTTGTGGAAGTTTTTAACAATACTAAAACCAAAGGATTTAGGTACCTATCCCAACGTCAGCCCTCGTGAATGACAAATGGGCTCTAACAGTATTGAAAAGGAAGGTTTGATCAGAATGGCAAGATGTCTACATCGTGTTTGTACAGGCAAAGTACTTTGTCTTTTCAGAGGGATTGCCATTTATTAAAACATAATCGCGACTCCATGTAAATCTGATTTTCTGAAAGACGCCTTTGTCAGCCTTTCAACTTTCATTGCCTTTGGCTTTTCGAGATTACCAGTGAAGTCCACATCGCGATCAGACAGCTTCGTCATAATAAGTTTTTTAACTCTGGTTTTCATAAATGATTATCAAAAATATCATTTTTCCAGGCCACCTGCGCCGTGGTCGACGTCCAGGGTTCGAGTCCGGTGAATGTGAGCAAAGCTTGCCGCGGCCGTGACCAACAACATCAACTGCAGGATGGAAATACTCGGAGGAGGAGCTGGACAACAGAGGGTTTAAGGAAATGATTGAGGAGGTTTTTTTCCTCAGCGGCGCTTTCAATGTCGGAGATTTCATCCCGTGGTTGCAGTGGCTGAATATTCAGGGCCTCATCCGCCGCCAGAAGGAGGCGCACAAAACATTCGATGCCTTTATCGAGAAAATAATCGCCGAGCATCAGCATGTTCATCTTCGCGGCGAAGGCAGCGATTTTAACCTTGATTTCGTTGACGAATTGCTTGGTCTCACTGAAGTTGACGAAGAAAACGAGATGAAAATCACGCGCGAGACTGTGAAGGCCGTCATCTTTGTAAATTTGATCCAGATCCAGCAAATTCGATCCAGTACTTGTTAGGGTTTTTCATTACTTTCTAGGGTTTAGTTATGAATGGCTATTTGAAAATCTTAATATTTGACAGGATATCCTAGTTGCCAGGAGCTGACATTTTTCGACGGTGGCTTTAGTATGTAGACATGGCCGAACTTAACGGTCAGGGGCGCCCTCTAATAGCTTGAATCTTGTGCCCTCAAAAAAATTATTTAATATAACTTTTCCATAAGGTCACAATTCAAATAACATATGGCCTATTTACCTTTATCTAGAAGGGTTAATCGCAATCTCTCACACTCTATGGTTATTTCATTGGCACAATTTTTTAAATATATTCCTAATATTCTAATCACGGAATGATTATAAATTTTCACTGTGGATGGAAATAACTCCTTTCTCGTAGGAGATGCTTTCAGAATGAAATACAACCTAATTTAATACAAGGCTTCTTATCCAATGTCTTCACATTTAGCCTTTCAAGATAGGGTGAAATGAACTCTGGATATTGAAGGGATAAAAAACCCTGTACTTTCCGAAAGATACAAAAAGGCTCATAAGTAGAAACAAAGTTTTGTGACCAGAAAACAAGTAGAAGTACATAGGCCTGACGAGATTCCTCCATAACAAAATAATAGAAAGGTTCCCAATGGCAAGAAGGTCAAAGCCACTTGATAGCCCACTAAAATCATTCACTTTCTTCCTTTAATTCTACTCACCTCTATTGAGACACTAATGTTCATCATTATAGAGGGTAATTAAAGGTTTTTCCTTTCTTTTTTTGTTCACGATCATCACATCCTTCACCTTATCTGGAGTCTACATTCTTGTTTATATGAATTGGTAGAAGAATTCAAAATAATTCCTGTGATATTTTCATAATACTTGGAAAATACATTACAGGATTTTTAGGAGGTTGTAGGCATAGCAAAATCCTCCTGTCTACTATACAATATATTTTTTATGCTATAACTAGGCTTGAGGAATATTAGAGTTGTCCTCACATAAATTTTTGCTTCATGAAGCTTGGAAGTATCTAAGATTAACTAACAAGAAGAAAATTTCTAGATTCAGTTATCCCCTGATGGCCTTTGACAACTAAATGATCCAGTTTGCCTAAGGCTTAATCCTTGCCTCAAAGAAATTCGACCCCTAATCTAATTTTTTAACAATGTGAAAATCAAAGATACCAAATTGATGAGAGTTAGAAAGGGTGGTCAGTTCTACATCTACGATAAGGAAATGTCTCGAAATTTTCTACAAAGTTCATCTAGAGGAGTCGAAATTTCCCAGCACAACCCAAAACATTTTCTAAGGAATAACACATTAACCATGTCATAATGTAAAAAATACCTGTAAAAAAAATTCATAAAGTAAAATTTAAATGACATTGTTGAAGTACGAATTATATTTGAAAATGTACAAAGAATAATGGCCGTCAAGTACAACTCCTTTCAGCGTGGAATTTAGCACCATATATATTTTATTTTAATAAATATTCAATGTTGGGATTTGAAAATTGAAGTCAAGAGATTCGAGACGACTGAAGTAATCTGAGCTGCATCCGTCACCCATGCATGATGTATATTGATCTACATACTAACAATCGTACTTGAAATGTATGATGGAAATGCCGAAAGGGATTTGTTGCAGGAGTCAAATTGGAGAGAGAGAAAAAGTGGGAGAGGAAGAGGGGTGAAGAAAGGATTTGAGGGCAGAGAAGTGCGAGGGTGGGAAAAATGGAATGGGGAAACAATGTGAAACTAAACCTTGCAACAATTTGGTATATGCGCTCAAATTTTTATTAGTGATTTTGCTCAAACTTTATACGCAAGTTTAAAGGGTCCAAAATAAAATATATCGATAATTGAGCCTCTCCGAGGAATGGACATATGTCACTTAAAAGGAAAAAAAAATTGTCGATTGAGGTTTGGTATTTTACTTTTTTATGGTGTCATTTTTTTGTGGCATCACCTTTAATTTGCTAGATAAGGCGAATACATGGATGGAAAGACATCAATAAAAAAGCAAGAATTAGAACCTTGTATGTCATGCACCTATTCCACAAATCAAATTATTCCCAACCAAAGGACATATACTACATTTGCTCAACTGTATTGGCTTGATCTCTCTCCATGTCCCGGGAAAGGCCTCATCATTCCTACGATGCAACTCACTACAAAGCTCACCTCTAATGGAATCTTCAATATGTTCGTGCTTGTAAATTCGTGACACACATCTAAAACTAGAGCCAACTCTGAGAAGAAAAATAAAAACCTCCAGTCTAAACTCAAAAACAGAGCTAAAAAACCTATAGGTTTTTTTTATGGATCTATAGAAATTTTTGCACAAAATGTGTGAATTTGCGAGCGAAGAAAAAACGCTCAAAGGCAAGAAAAATCACTATGGAAGGGTTGAAAAAGCATAGCAAGCACAAAGATAAGTGGTTTGCAATCGAAGGAAAATTCTTTAATGTAATTAAATGGGTGGACAAACATGCAGGCAGCGAGCTCGTTTTTTTATGCCTCGTGGGGCAGGATATAAGTGATATATTCATTATGTATCATCCTCCCTTAGCGTGGAAATATTTACCGATGTATTTTATTGGATGTCTCAACGAGGAAGATGTTTTGGAGTCGACGAAGGATTACCATCTCTTGCACGTAAATATGCACAAACTAGGTATGTTTAAAGGTGATTTGGACATGTATCACAATATCACATTTTGGATAATCGCAATGTGTTTGCTATGCGTTTGTAGAGTGGTTTTCTCAACCAACATTATCATTAATATGATTTTGACGGCTACTAGACCTGATGTGGATGTAGACCTGTTTCATCGATCACGATTAGACACACTTCGGGCTACTGAAGATTCGAAAACTAGAAATTATGATACAACTATATGGAAACAGACCAAGCAGACCTCATGCACAATGTACATGTTAGTGCAATGCGAAATTAAATGGGCCAAAATAAAAAAGGATGAGAATTTAACCAGGGCCAAGTTCGAAACCTAACCACACTGCTTGCTTCTTGTAGTACTTTGCAAGCATGCTTTTCAGTTTCAAGCTTGAGTAATTAAAAAATAACAAGCAATGCAAGACACCATCATTGATAATTGAGCCCCTCCATGTAATGGACATATGAACAAAAGGAATATTTTATTTTACTCTTTTATGGTGTTATTTTTTTGTTGCATCACATTTAATTTGCTAGATAAGGCGAAGAGATAGACGGAAAGCATAAATAATATAGCCAACTTTAACACATACGCATCACTCTGCAAATATCTTGAATTAAAAAAGAATAATTCTTCTTCTTTGTTATTCAATCATGGATTGCAGTGCTTCATAAATAGGAAAAAAAAATCACAACTCGAGTTTACCATCAAACTTTAACTAACTTTGACTAAATCTACTCTAGATGGTGAAGTTTACTATTTTTAGCAATTTACAAGAACCTGCTATTCTTAGTAAGTTCACATGCTTATTTGTACGAGCACAAAATTTGCAATGCATCTTCTACATGCCTAAATTTGTGGAATTGCCAACTTTCTAACCTACCATACATTTAAGAGTCTAAAATTAACTAATGCCCTAAAATAGGAGCAAATCGAACTATAACTTAAATCCTAATTTTTGGCCCTCAGATTGTGGATTACGGGCTTGAAAATGTGTTAAAACGTGCTCCAACCAGCAAGGTTGGTTGACCGACGTGTTTGTCTTGTCGAAATAGGTGGTTTAAAAAAACAGAGTCAAACATGTTTCCCACCTTTATGTCTAGTTGTCATTGATGTGTTTGGGTTGTCTCAGTGTCTCTTTGTCATGGAAATTGTGTGTCATGGGAGTCACAATGTGGTGGTGTCTTGTTCGTCCATGCTAAGACAAATTGATGTACATTAAGTGCATGGGAGTCAGGTCCGGTGAGTATATGTGGTGCAAGATTATTTTGACAAAAAAAATTGATGTACATTAAGTGCATGTAGGAGTCAGGTTTCCTTGTGAGTATCATGTGAAGCATTTAAATTCTTAGAGCATGTGTATAATAGGTAAATGAACTCATCTTGAGACATAGAAAATCAAGAAACATGCTTTGGAGAAAAATGCTACTTCTAGCCAAAACTGCTCTTTGGGAAATCAGTTGTTCTTGTGTGCAAATGAGAAGATGGGATTGATAAATTCAGAGATATTTTTTTACCAAAAAAATTGACAGATGATGTAGGAAGGTTTCCTTGTGCTTCATGCAAAATTTCAGGTCCTCAAGAGGTCATTTAGAAAGTCAATAAACATGTTTTAGAGAAAAATGCACTACTTCTAGCCAAAACTGCTCTTTGGGAACTCAGTTGATCTTGCATGCAAACGAGATGGGATTGATAAATTCAAAGATATTTTTGACAAAAAAAATTAGAAGATGTAGGATGGTTTCCTGTGTGCTTCATGCAAAATTCCAGGTCCTGAGCTCATTTGAGTAAGTTGTGTAAATTTTTGCAAAACTGGTCTATTGAAAAGATCAATTTGAGTTTCTTGACTTCTTAGCAGTCATGCAAAAATATAGTGTCTCCTTCAGATAAATCATAAGGGAATTTTTGAAGAGAATTCCAAGCATGAACTAGTGCAAAACGTTTTAAGTCATTTGGATTTGTCATTGAAAAGATATGAACATTTTTGTGTAGCAGTTTTTCTCTCTTCTGCACTGTGTTTTGAGCTAACAAGAGAAAAAAGGTATTTTTGGTTTCGAATGTCTTCTTTGATCACTTCTAAATATTTGATGAGTACCATCATGATTTTTCCAAGGTTTTTGATCAGTTGCAATAGTTTTCAATTGAAGATCATGTTACAATCTAGGGTACCTTATGCTTTCCTAGAAGAGTTGTTTAAGAACTGAGTTGCCAGAAGCCACTATGATGAAGTGTCTGTCATTATCTCTTGCATTCAAAAAATCTTAACATCATTCCCAGAGACAAAAAAATTCCATTCATCTTAGTCATTGAACATTTGGGTAGATTTTGGATGTTGGTGATCCACTTGCTTAGTGTCTAGTCTCCTAAAGTCATGTTTTGCTTCTCACAGGTATGAAAATGAGTCATTCTTCATTTTAGGGGAAAAATTCAAGTGAATTCAAGTGATATTTATCTCATTGATTTTTTTAGTGCTCTCAAGGTACCTTATTGCCAATGGAGATCAAGTCCAAGGTTTACTTCAATTGCTTCTTGTTAAATCTAGATTGCCCTGTACCTCTTCTCAGGTATGAACTATACTTGCTAAGATCTCAAGCTATTCAAGAGGATCCATGCAAAACCATTGTTTGAAAATGTCCTATTGATAGTCTTTGTCTCATCTTAAATGCTTGTAAAATCTCGAATCAAGTGTCTCAATTTGACATTAAAGTGATAGTTGTAAAAGTGATGGTTGCTCCAAAGGTATGCAGATTGTACTCATGCTTGCTAGAGATGCTTAGATGAATTTCAAGGATGGATAATATGTGGAGAAGGTGAATTAAGGTGGCACAAGTCCATAGAAATTTAAATCTTTGAATTTAATCATGTAATGAGCAAGAAATCACATATTTGGAGCTACCGGGCATGACAGACTTTTACACCCTGATTTAGGGTTTTCTCAAAATTCTTTTCCTTTGTTCTCACAATTTTACCAATAAAAATTCACTTTTTTTTGAAATGATATCTATAGGATCCATACAAAACAAATGAAAAATATTTGGGCTCGATTCATTGGGTGTGCTCAGAGAAATTCGTGATAGAATTTTTGAAAAATGTGCCCAGCTGATAAAGTTTGGTTTCTTCACACTTTTCTCAAATTTCTTAAATTACAAGCCAAATTCTTGACTAGTTCATGATCTAAGGAAGGTAAACATGTAGTGGAAAATGTTCTTGGTGTTTGAATGGGACTCATTTCCTTCGAGTGAAAATAACCACTTTGATAGTCATTGAATTCACTATCTCAGTCAACTATGTCAGATTACAAAAGCGCATTGAAACTTCATTGCATTATTTTCTTCCTCTAAAACTGTGAGTTACACTAAAATTTGTTTGACTCAAATGGATAAAAATATTTTCAATTGGAAAAAGATCTTGAATGGCACAGGTCAATTACCTTCTTGCAATCATGTGTTTAAACTTGTCTAATATAATTGTCCAAAATAAGATAGGTGTGGATGTATTATGCAAAGTGGCTATCATTAAGTCCTTCGATATACAAAGAATCCCAAACATTTTTAAGCATTTCACTAGCTTAAATAAGGAAGATCAAGAGCCATTTTTGCTCAACTCTTTAGCGAACTCAAAGGGCACTGAAACAAAAAAGGTGAGAAGATGTAGAGTTATTACTCATTGAAAATTTTGACATATTTTGTAACGTCCACTAAAAACAACCCACTTGAGACCTAAGAACAACCTAGGATTAGTTATGAAAATTATGAAATAATTTTCTTTTTTGTTTAAAAGAGTCTACAACCAGGTTACAAGGCAACAACTGTCACTAAAAAGTTCCAGAACAATTCTAATTCACTAGAACATACTTTTCCTTTATTAACAATTATTAGGGGTCATAAGGTCCAAAATTTAGGGTTATAAGGTTTAATAAGGTTCAGAGGGTAATTCCTCACCATACCCACTCTCTAACAAGCTTAAAGGTTCAACTTGATTTTTCTCAAACTTAACGCATTCAAAATTTCCCTAAATTATTTCTATTGGATAGGAAATTTCCTCACCTTTCCATTGATATAAAGAAGTCCTCCTAACTGCTCATATTTTTCAAGCTATGGGCTAGACGGGCCTTGGGGTGAAAATTTACCCCTAGAGCAGGCTTGCGGGCCCAGGGGTGAAAATTTTCCCCAAGGGCAGGTTGACGGGCCATGGGGAGACCTTTGGAAATTTTCCCACGTGGGGCAAAAAAAAAACAACTTTGCGCCTGGACACACATGCGGGTTCGCAAGTCCACTAGGGACACGTGGTGCCTCCCAAGTTAGCGCAGGGAGAGAGGAGGCAGCGGGAGACATTTTGAAAACTCTTCCCGCGTGGGGCGAAAGCCAACTTTGCGCCCGCGCTCCTCGCAAGTCCGCAAGGGACACATGGTATCACCTAAGCCAACGCGGGGGAAGGCGGTGGCGACAGGGAAAAAATTAGTTTAACGCCCCGAAGGGCTAAGAGGGTAGCATTCACCCGCACCTCCGCCGGCACCTCGCAATGCCACGTGGTGGCTCCTGGTTGGCTGTGGACTGGCGGACGGTGGGGAAAATTTGGAAAATTTTCCCAAAAATTTTCTGGGAGCACTAAATTTAAAAAGAGATCTGCCCCTCCGCTGACGCCTTGTGGTGCCATGTGGCAGCTTCTGATTGGCTGCGGGTTGGCAGGGTGGTGGTGAAAATTAGAAAAAAAAATTGAAAATTTTTCCTAAGAGCTAAGGGAAAAATTTAGGTCCGCGGGCCCGCCAAGGAAATTTTTCCCAAATTTTTTTTTTACGCCAAGGAATAAAAACTTCAGAAGGCCATAACTTTTGATAGAGAGCTCAATTTTGGGAAAACAAAGAACTTTATGGAAATCTTCGACGTCCTCTTTACTCATGGATCATTAATTTCAGATTTTGATAAAGTTTAAGGGGTCAATTTCAAGAAAATGACATGTAGAATTTTATAGTGTAGACTGGCAAATTTTAACTTGTTAAATTTGTTCTTGTCCCTCTCTCAACATGTCAAATAGACATGGAAAATTGTTCTTAGGTGTATTTAAGAGAGATTTCAAGATTCAATTTTTCTGATTGATTTGTAATTTGAACATTTACATTTCTAGATAGCAGCACGACTGCAAAACAGTTTAAGCCCAATTTTGCTAAGTTTTATAAGAATTTCCTTAAGTGTTAATATCTAGATGAATTTGGTTAGATCTTATTATGCCCAAATTAATGTTTCATTTTTTATTCCTTTGTTGTAGATTCAGTCTGAGCATTTGTGATTAAATAATTGTCAATTGGAAAAAAACAAGATAGAGTTCAAATTTTAAAAAGGTCTATTTGCCATTTTCTTCTTCCAAGTATTATAGTGTGTTCCAAACCTAATCTAATACATTCAGTTGATTTAATTCAACTTATTCAAAAACTATAATACATCTCAGATTTCTAATTTTTACATACTTCAAAGGACAAAGTATTACATTTCCTTTATATGCATTTCTTTCTTTCAAATAGAGATTTCAATTACATTTAAAAGATCAAATTCAATGCCACTGTATAATTTGAGAAAGGTGATACATCATTTATTGATTCCAAAAGACAACTTTGTAACATCCTTCTTTTATTCCTTCCAAAATCATATATATAAAAACAGGGCAGAATATTACATTTTCTTCTCACGTGTTTCACTTTTCCTCTTTTCCAAACAGGGATTTCATAGAACATGTTAAATACAAATTTCCAATGGAAGAATATCATATGAACAAGGCAAACACTTCCATTAATTCAAATGAAACTCTTACAACCTCCTTTCCATTTGATTTCAAAATACAACATACAAAACATGTGTCATTCTTTCACATTCTTCCCAAAATAGAATACAGAGTATAACTCTTTTACATTTCAAATTTCCACTTTCATTGCCAATACAAAGTATCTTTCCATTATAATGAATACACAGATCATCCACTTTAAGTGGGAAAGGGGCTACAATAAGATTTAATTTCACAAGGGATTGTCAAACTGTCTTTATCTCAGCTCCAGAACAACAACATGCAGATTTCTTATTCTTCCAATTTGATCACAACAAAAGTAGGGGAAAGGCGATGCTCTCCACCCAACTAAGACATCCAATGAAGAGGAGAAGCCATCCTTCTTCATTGGCCCTTGAGCCCCAATCACCTAGCACTAAAATTTGTGATCCAACTCATGGCAACAACAAGCTTCCACAAACACTCAAGCAACATAATCACAATAAAACACAGTCTAAAATAGAATGTAGTTTTCAACTATATTAAAACATGACAAACAATTTCTGAGGCTTCATCAAGCAAGCCAAAGGAGCAAGAAACTATGGGGGATGCTGCTTATGCCTCCCAAGAGGAAATGGGTATCACCACCTGAGAACAAACCACCAACATATGTGTGTGTGTGTGTGTGTGTGTGTGTGTGTGTGTGTGTGTGTGTGTGTGTGTGTGTGTGTGTGTGTGTGTGTGTGTGTGTGTGTGTGTGTGTCCCTGACATGACCTTATGCCTCCCCCAAGTACCCCTTATTCCTCACATTTCCTTATGCCTCCCCAACCTCTTAGGGCACCCCATAATGAGTAAAGAAATGCAAACTATTTCTTTGTAAGGTGGAACCCAAATCCCAACTCCCTCCACCCTTATACCTCCCTAAAACACACTTGTGCCTCCCACAAAATATAACCCCATAGTCTTCGCTCCTACACCATTCCTAGGCCATCTACCCAACATCCCACAAACATGCCAAAACATTCATACATTAACACTTACATTCATAAAAGAAGAGCATTTCAAGAGTCAAGCTCCTACCTCTCCATGATGGAGTTGTTCCACGTTCCAAAACAAAAAGCCTTATCCCAATGCAAACAATCCAAAACAGTCAAGCACAAGCATGCAATAATCTTTCCAAAACAATCTTCTTCAAAGCAAGAGCTCCCAAAATAGAAAGGAATTCACCCAAGAATAAAGTATCCAAAATGAAGCAACCCCAAAACAAGGCAAGCCATTCAAATTTTATAGAAGAGGGAAGGGAAGAGGATGAGGCAGATTCACGTAGGATGCCATATCACACATCTTCTTGCCCCTACCATTCAGCCCACCCCTGATTCCATCAATCTTGACCTTGCCACCAATCCCCCCATAATTTTGAGAAAGATAAAAATGAGGAACAAAAACCCCTCTTTCCCTAGTACTCATCCTTTTCCCTCCAGTAAAGTCCTTTGAAGCAACAAGTATATGGAAACCGCACAGAATCATTTGCACATCAGCACCAATGGGCCCATCGGATCTACTCAAGAGAAAAAGGAGGATCTTCAACAAAGAATTAACAATATGGAAAAAGAGTTGGAAATTCTAAAAAGAGACATGCATCAGATTTCAAAGAAAAAGGGTAAAAGGAAATTGGAGGATGATACTGGACTTAGTGAAGGTCAAGTCAATGAAATCTCTAAGAAGAAATTCTCTTGATAACAGATTAGGGAACTCAAAGGATAGGCATGATCACAACATTTATTCTTTGAAGGATATTTTTGAATTCCTTGAACAACATGTTAAAAGTATCTGCATACTTAGTGATATTTCTGATATAATTTGGGGCAATGATGCTGAAAGGGACTGCATTTTTTCTCAGCTGGATGCCAATGATCCTTCTCATATAACTTCCTTGGATCTCTTTATTTCACTGCATACTGTGAAGTGTAGAATTGACAGAGCATCCAAGAAGTAATCCACTTAGGAGTTTTCTTATTGTTTTTTTGATGTTGTTATGTTGTTGTTTACTCACTGTTTTTTGCAGTTTTGTCCCTGTCTTGTCTCCATTGTGTAGTTTCTTTTTTACTATAGCTAGGCTATAATATACTATCTGGATTTTGATATGTTTTTGTTGATTCAACTTGTTTATCTGTCTTTTGAGCCTCTTTGTAATAGGGTATAGTCCCTTCAAAAAAAAATTCCAATAATCAAAAAAATTGTATTTTTGGTGAATTCTAATTTGATTAATGTTAATTTATCTAGGTAAGCTAAACTGACATTAACTATAGACCACTAAGATTTAAATATCTTACTGTAATTTTTTAAATTCATATAATCCTCTCGAATTCAAAATGTCCCCTGCACAAATTGTTCACATCGATTTAAGGAATTTACGGAATTGAAAAACTCCTAACCACCTCGACAATCAGTGTATTTATAGGTATCGTGTACACAATCTTAATTTTCCATGATTTATTTTGTGAATTTGGGATCCCATCGCAACGAATAGTTTTACAATGAATGATCAGGGGATCATTTTCAAAAGTTCCCTAAACATCCCTAAATGGTGTCACTACAGAATATCATCTCGAGAGCTTTCCAACGACTATGAGAACGCGACAAACGGACATCGGGAGCTCAAAATATGTTCAGTCAAAGTTCAGAAATCGGGAAAGTCAACTCTGGTCAAATGGTCAATATTGGACCAATCGCACTGTGACACGTGGCTTGCCACCACTCATCGAATTCAATCGATTTGCCTATCAGGAGATGAAAAGTGGACTACATGATGACCGAGTTAATTATTTCTATACCACATTATATGGGTCGAAATTATATTATCTTGGTAAGTCCACTTACAAATCAATTTCCATGCCACATGACTAAGTGGGGTGGGTTTTATTAAAACAACCATGTATTAATGGTTAGAAATTACCCACATGCCATGCAAAGGACCACGTGGAAGGAGGATGAAGCGGTTGTTGGGGGCTAAGCCATGCGTGGATGTTTCCACGTGAAGGATGGAGCAAGTTTAATGGTATGCATGGTATTAATCCACGTGGAGATGGGGGCGGTTATGCTCCAAAGAGGTCCTTTGACCACTATGTTTGTGTGGAGGAAGGCTATTTAAAGCCTTAAACATTACAAAACCCCAAAATGTGGGATATACCCACTTCTCCTTAGCCGCTCTTTTGGGATTTAATCTCATTTAAAATGCTAAGCGCCCATTTTAGAATATTTTATCCCTTATCAACATACTACGGGATAAAGGTTTAAAAATAGCCTAAGGGATAATATGGCAATGCATTATTCAAGGACCCTAAAATGTATAAATAGGGTACCTATTTCATTGTAAACACACACACCCAAAGCTTATTATTTGTTAAGCTTATTGTGGGGACACACAAAATACGAAGGCAAGCTCAGAGCTTGGAAGGAGAATAAGAAATTGTTGTTGTGTGAAGACCTAAATTATTTTAGGCATTATTATTTTGATTATTATTGACCTATTATTTGTTAGGCAATAATAAATTAAATATTTTTGGCTATGAGTTATTCAAACTACCTAGTCGGCCCATAGAGCCACAGTAAATTATTGTGAAGCTTGGTATATCGACCAGAGAGCCATAGGGTGTTGTATTAGCATCTAGAAGGCCGATCGAGAACCAGAGGTTTCCAAACAGTGGAGATGGAGCCATCAAGCTTGTCGAATACGCCAGGAAGGTGGAAGTCGGGTGCTATTTTTCACCCTTGTCGTTCGAAGGTCTAGTTATTCTTCTAAGAAAGTTTAAATAGTTTCCATTAGGTTTTCTAATGAAAGTACTATTGTAACTTACAAGTTTTGACTAGTGGAATGGTTTGACCACGAACTCGGAGATGTAGGAAATTTCTGAACTCCGTAATCAATCTGTGTGCAATTGTCATTATTGTCTTACATTATTTTAAATTGATTACTTAAAAGGAGTAAATGATCGGAAAATAATTAAAGCCTATAAGGGTCCAAGATCATATACTAATAATCTGATTATTTTCGGATCATGTTTGGTATCAGAGCTGGTTTAGCTCCATATTTGTTTTTCAGTAAATCTGATTAACAGAGTGATTGCTTCAAGATTGGTGCAGTTGGTTCAATTTGTGTGAACAGGGTATAAGTGCACTATGGGAAAGATGTCTAAATAGGAAAAGCTCAAGGAAATTGAAGCTTATAATCACCATATCCAGGAAGAGAACTCTCTCCTGCGATCAATGTATTACTCCCTGGAAGAGGAGAATGCTTGTTTGAGATTGGAACTAAAAACCAAGGATGAGATCTTGGCAAGGTTGCAATGTGGTGATCAGAGGAAGGAAATACCTTTAACTTCAGATGCAGTGACCATGGCAGATGATTGCAGTGTAAGTTGTTCACTACTAGAATCTTCTTCTTCCTCCCATTCGGTTTCAAATTTAGGTAATGAAGTCTTTGGTTTGTTTGAAAAGCATACTAGAGGCATTGGATCCAAGTTACTAAATAAAATGGGATTTGATGGAAGAGGCCTTGGGAAAAATGGCCAAGGCATTTCTAACCCAATACAGGTCGAGGATCATCCTCGTTTTACAGGTTTGGGTTTTCCTAGTGCGGGAATGGAAATTGGAGAATGCTCCAAGAACGCTAACGGGAGACAAGCTTCCGAAAGCAAAGTGAATACCCCACTAGTCCTGCAAGAAGATTCTGAGTAGGAAAGTTGTGCTTCATCGTCACAGGTAAGATGTGGTAAGAGAAATCAGTGAAGAGCTAATGAGATTCCACCTCCAGTTTCTTACCATAATTATAAGCACAGTAAAACTTTTGATCTACTTTTTCAGCTTAAGAAGTATGGTTATGATTTTCAAAAGATGTGGAATTCCTTTCCATGTAATTTTTGTGGATTGCATAATCATTCAGTGGCCAGTTTCTGGAAGAGAAGGACACTAATGAAGAAGTTGATGCCATTCATCAAGAACAAGGAAAATCAGAAAGACCAATCTCGTCATGCAGAGTCGAGAAATGGCAAAAAGAGTTCCTCATCTCAAAAGGAGTTTAAGAGGAATTTTTGTGCTCATTGCCAGAGGAATGGGCATCAGGTGGAAAATTGTTGGAAACTGCATCCATCTCGCCATCAGAGTAATGGCAAGCCAAAGATGGAATGGAGGCCTATTGTAAAGGCAAAGGAAGTTTCTACTCCACCACCAGTTGACAATTCAACCCAAGACCAGGTAATACTTGAAAGTGAAAGTCCTTTAAAATGGGTAAGTCAACAATTTTTTAATTATATATTGCATAATTCAGATTGATGAATCATATGTAGTATTAAGTTTGGAGATTAGATTCTGTGAGGAAATGCTGAGAGAAAGGTTTATAATACTCAGTGGATTTTCTTACTTAGAAAATTTGATTAATGCTCCAAACATATCTCCTAATCAGCTTGTGAGTACCTGTTACAGCTTGGATACAGGAATTAACTCATATAAAGCTTGGAGATTAATCTGTCATTTGTGCAGACAATAGAGTTCTCAAAAGATCAGCTCGGAACTTCATTCTGTGTAGAGGCAACATGGTAGCTGAATCACTGTTGGCATTGATGTCGGGTCGGAACTTCATTCTGTGTAGAGGCATTGCGACCATGCAGCAGAATGGTACCTGATATTAGTATGTCAACAAGAAGAGCTTTCAAAGGATTAGCTCGGAACATCATTCGGTGTCAAGGCATTGCGACCACACATACAAATGGTAGTTGATTAAAAAACTTAGCATCATGCATCGGAGGCTTCGAGGTCTACAGAGGCTTAGCATCATGTATCGGAGGCGTTGAGGTCTGTAACAAGACTTAGCATCATGCATTGGAGGCTTGAGGTCTTGAAAGAGGCTTACCATCATGCATCGGAGGCATTGAGGTCTACAGAGACTTAGCATCATGCATTGGAGGCTCGAGGTCTTGAAAGAGGCTTAGCATCATGCATTGGAGGCATTGAGGTCTATAGAGACTTAGCATCATGCATTGGAGGATTGAGGTCTTGAAAGAGGCTTAGCATCATGCATCGGAGGCGTTGAGGTCTATAGAGACTTAGCATCATGCATCGAAGGCTCAAGGTATTGAAAGAGGCTTAGCATCATGCATCAGAGGCGTTGAGGTCTGAAAAGGGACAATTCATTGTCCATCATTGACATCAGATCAATCAAAGCTCTATGTAACATGGAGTTCCTTCAAACCAGTTCGGATTCTATGGAATCAACTTGGAGCCAGGAGCTATGTTATAGAGTAAAAGAAGATCCTTGTTGTCAAATATCAAGAAGCTTAGCACCACATAGAAGGAGCGTTGAGGTTTCATTCAGAAACATAGCACCATAAAGCGAAGGTGTGGATGTCTTCTTCGGATATCAGAGTGGTGCAGCGGAAGCGTCGTGGGCCCATAACCCACAGGTTCCCAGGATCGGAGCACAGAGTTTCCAGATTCAAGACAGTATGGAAGCTTTTTGGGATAAAAAGCCTTTCTCAGTGGGGAGGTGTGATCAGGGGATCATTTTCAAAAGTTCCCTAAACATCCCTAAATGGTGTTAATGCAAAAGATCATCTTGAGAGCTTTCCAACGATTGTGAGAACATGACAAACGGACATCAGGAGCTCAAGATATGTTCGGTCAAAGTTTAGACATCGGGAAAGTCAACTCTGGTCAACCGGTCAATATTGGACCAATCGCACTATGACACGTGGCTTTCCACCACTCGTCAAATTCACTCGATTTTCCTATCGGGAGACAACAAGTGGACTACATGATGACTGAGTTAATTATTTCTATACCACACTATATGGGTTGAAATTATATTATCTTGGTAAGTCCACTTACAAATCAATTTCCATGCCACATGACTAAGTGGGGGTGGGTTTTATTAAAACAACCATGTATTAATGGTTAGAAATTACCCACATGCCATGCAAAGGACCACGTGGAAGGAGGATGAATCGGTTGTTGGGGGTTAAGCCATGCGTGGATGTTTCCATGTGAAGGATGGAGCAGGTTTAATGGTATGCGTGGTATTAATCCACGTGGAGATGGGGGCGGTTATGCTCTAAAGTGGTCCTTTGACCACTATATTTTCGTGGAGGAAGGCAAATTATTTAAAGCCTTAAACATTACAAAACCCCAAAATGTGGGATATACCCACTTCTCCTTAGCTGCTCTTTTGGGATATTAATCCCATTTAAAATGCTAAGCCGCCCATTTTGGAATATTTTATCCCTTATCAACATACTACGGGCTAAAGGTTTAAAAATAGCCTAAGGGATAATATGGCAATGCATTATTCAAGGACCCTAAAAATGTATAAATAGGGTACCTATTTCATTGTAAACACACACACCCAAAGCTTATTATTTGTTAAGCTTATTGTGGGGACACACAAATTACGAAGGCAAGCTCAGAGCTTGGAAGGTGAATGAGAAATTTTTGTTGTGTGAAGACCTAAATTATTTTAGGAATTATTATTTTGATTATTATTGACCTATTATTTGTTAGGCAATAATAAATTAAATATTTGTGGCTAGGAGTTATTCAAACTACCTAGTCGGCCCATAGCGCCACAGTAAATTATTTTGAAGCTTGATATATCGACCGGAGAGCCATAGGGCGTTGTATTAGCATCTGGAAGGCCGATCAAGAACCGGAGGTTTCTGAACAATGGATCTGGAGCCCTCAAGATTGTCGAATATGCCAAGAAGGTGGAAGTCGAGTGCTATTTTTCACCCTTGTCGTTCGAAGGTCTGGTTACTTCTAGGCAAGTTTAAATAGTTTCCATTAGGTTTTCTTGTGAAAGTACTATTGTAACTTACAAGTTTTGACTAGTGGAATGGTTCGATTATGAACCCGGAGATGTAGGCGATTTCCGAACTCCGTAATCAATCTGTGTGCAATTGTTCGTTATTGTCTTACATGATTTTAAATTGATTACTTAAAAGAGAGAGAAATGATCGGCAAATAATTAAAGCCTATAAGGGTCCGAGATCAGCTAGTAATAATCTGATTATTTTTGGATCAAGAATGGCATCAGAAATAGATCCATATTTGTTTTTCAGTTCTAAGCATGATTAAATAAGGTGAATTCAATATTGTTGATCTTGCGTTCAATTTGTGAGAATAAGATCCAATGTGCACTACTTTATGGAAAGATGTCTAAACGATGGAAAGTTTTCTCCCAACTGAAATTGAAGTCCATATATCATCAGATCCATGGAATATGAACTCTCTCTGACGAAGAATGTGATTAGCCTCCCTGGATGAGTAGAATGCTCGATTTGAGATTGGAAAAAACCTCTAAATGAGCTCTTGCACTTGTTGACAATGTGGTTACTATCAAGAAAGAAATACCTTCAACATTCAGTGTAGTGATCATAGTATATGATTGCATTTGTTAATTTGACTATTAGTTGCTAGAGCACATTTGTTGGTTACATTCTTGAATCATGTTGATATGAAGGAAACATTAGAATTGTTAGGTGTTGATTTTGGACGGAAAAATTCAAAACGTGTAGAAGAAGAATTTGTTGGGAATGTTTACTAAAGGAATAAGTTCTTTGGGTACAAAAACTAGGTTTGCTGATAAGAGTATTTCTCGTAGAGTCAATATTAACTTCAGTTGTAAGTGAAGATACAACAAAGAATCATCATGTCTACATACCATTTGCCAAGGAATTTGGTTTATCTAGAAAGATAGGTTAAAAGGTATGCAAAAAGGAGGAAGACATTGGATGACTCTACTATGGAAGGAAATTGGGCACTAATGTGTAGAAATCCACGTTCTGATAAAATAGAGGATAATATTGTGAAGATAGTTTCTGATTTTTGGACTGAGAGGACTCTTCCTTCTCGAATGTGAGGGATGTTTTAAAACATAGGGATAACTCACAATAACTATGACGAACATATAAAACATTGGGTTGAAATAACTCAGCATGAGATGTACATAAAGTTTACAGAAGAAAATCCAGATGTTAAGATTGGACAACGAATGTTTGAAACATTTGAAGCCTTGGTATGTGCGAGTATGATAAAGTCCTTGACACATGTTGTTGCCGCTATCATGTTGAGTTTGATTATCACTATCAGGTATAAAAAAATTTATAGTTAGTCAATGTATATATATTTTGAGGTGTGCTTTCATTTATATCTATATATTTAAAATTTACCATTAAATATCATTTTTTGAGACATGTGATTTAAAAATTATGTATTTCAAAATCTATGTTATTTTAGGTGTATAGAAAGTTACAAGAAGAAAATGCCCCATCCTACATGTGTCAGTGAATTCATAACTTCAATTCATTTGCAACGATATCTGATGATCATGTTGATGATTGTATGACATGCATCAAAGGTGTCTGTGAAAAGTGTGGAGACTTGAAATTATTACCAAAAACAAATGAAGATTTGGACACAGTTCAAAATCGGTTGATTGCAAGAAGTGATATATATAAATATGTTTTTAAATTTGGATGTTAGATTTTATCCAAAATAATATATATATCATGCAAAAGTTTATGACAAAATGCTTCCATTATGAAGGGATTCTATAGGCATCCGAATCATATATAAAATATTGCCTACCAAGGCTTGGTAAAGATGCAACCAGATTAGACAATCTGGTCACCAACCTAGGAAATCCCTCCAGTCCTCCATTCATGTCCTAGATCTCTCTGAGGATGTAACGACATTGCAAACATTTGTCACTATCTAAGGTGGCATGCTACACAGATTCATATATTCTAATAGAACTATAATATGCGTAGCGAGGTGCATATTGTCTATGGTTGATTCTGCCATAGAGCCACTCGTAGTATCATCAAAATCTCATCTCTCAAGGTCACAATATTGATCATACTAGATCACAAAACTATCAGAGGCCTTATGTGACCTCCACATACTGTTATGCACTAATCCTGGATTTGGATGGGGTTGAAACTACATATGTGACCCCCACATCTATCCATGTTACTCCTTGTGCTCCACTCATCGAGGCATCATAAGTTGTTGAAATCTCCCCATGACTTTACCCATAACGTTGTCCCGCTATCGGTGATATCCGTCCTTATATCTGTTGCATGGTATCTTCACTCTAGAAAGGAATCCTGATAGATCAACATCTTGTTTGGTCAGATGGCATGCGCCTCTCCTAGATTCAAGATCCTCTAGCCCTTTCAATTTGCTACTCATCTAGTCTCTCATCATCATCTGTAAATTCATCATTTATAGAGTTGTAATCTAGACCAGCTCCTCGTCAGGGAGAACTCGATGGTACGGGTCCCCACCTGCTTCTCCTCTGCTCTAAAGAATTATAGCTTTCCTTATGATCGCCCTCTACTGCATCTATGCACTCACTAAACCCCTGTTAAAACCTCAACATCATTAACATCTATACCCTTCAGGGATCCCCCTCACAGGCCTCTACATTACTATGCCTCAACCCCACACACTGTGCATTGGGAAATTCCCTCTTAGAGTTGCACTTTCTGATAAACATAGATCATGTAGATCACCATGTGATTTGTTGAGGTAGACCCAAAATGCCTATGCAAACCCTAGGGAGCTACATAACCTCAATCATTATCTACTGTTCTACCCTTGAATCCATCTTTTGAGAATGTATTCAATCTGAAGCCAATTCCACATCCATACATGACAAAGTATGCATGTGAAAGGATTCCTAATTCATAAGGTCTTCTAGACAAAATCATGACTACCGATAGTAACTAACTGAGGCAATCTGTATACATAGATTATTCCTCATCCCACTCCACCTCATTATCTCGCATCCATGAACAAACCTCCATATGCAGAGTGCAATACCCACAACATACATCTGTATGTAGGTCCCCTTCCCTCCAAGGTAGTTCCTTTAGTTTTGCCTCACCATAGTAATGTGATCGTAATCCCAATGGTGCATAGTTTAGAAGATGTGCCATTACATTCCAAAATAAATATGACCCCCTATTTGGACTAGTTACATCGATAGCTCATGGTATACCTGTAGATAGATCAAGCATAATCTGCATAGCATTACACTATCTAGTGCTCCATAATCCCTGCTATGCCACCCATTAGTGCCCATTGAAAACCTTTCTCCTGCATTTGGTTATAGTAGATGCATTTGCAGTCATTGCTGAAGATAGACCAACATTAAGACAGTCGACATCAATCAGTTTCCTGACACCTATGCATCAGAAGTAAAGAACTTAATGCTGAACATCCCCTTGCAGTATATCAGATGTCTTGGGATACCATCTCTATACTAGTCTCGGTCATGGTAGTCCAAACGGGAACCTCCTATGTGACAAGTGAACTACCCTCTCCCCCTAGATAGGTAGTCTCACTATATGTTGATTACACATCCTCTATTTTTATTGTCATTTCTCTAGTACAAAACTAGAATGTCCCTGTATTCGGGTCCCATCTATCCAGTAAAGAAACCATCAATCTTGCATCTCTTAGAATCCACTAGTAATGGTAGAATCCTCCAAAATAAATGGTTATCAAATGATCCCAATCAGTATCTCTCACATCACCATCCTCAAACATGTTGAGGACTCTATCCCAGAGGTATATAATATCTCTCTCCTGTAAAACAAGAAAAAATATCATCCATTAGTGATTTCATCCAATCAATAACCAATTGCTACCAACTCTAAATCGATAATTATTTTCATATACTAATCAATAATGACCGCACCAATCACCGCTGATCATGATTTATGATGTGGATGTATGTTGCATTACAAATAAATATGTAATAGATGTCTATTTTAATAAGCCCTTGTTATAAGAAGAACATACAATTGAGTAGGCATGTATTATTAGTCTTGTCGTATGCATTATTATTTTTAATGTGGAAATATTAGTTGGGAATTCATATGTACATAGTTTTTGATATATATGTTATTTGTTTAAAGTTGTGAACCAAAAGGTTGTATATGGAGTACCCTTATCACTATACAAGTTTATCATATTTCAATATGATTGGAATTGTGTTGATTCATTAAGGATTCATTATGTCATAGAGAACGAGATAGGAGGGAAACAAGGTTATTTCATCTAGACTAAGTAGTGAATAAATAAATAAAAATTTTCTTATGCATCTTAAACTGGTTACTTTTCATGATTGTGTTCTTCATCACTAGTACACTATGAAAATACCTAGTGCACTACACTTTTAGTGTTGCAAACTATGGTTTTCTTGTTGGAATGAGGCTTGGGTGATCACTTGTCTCAATGTTAAACATGAATAAAAAATTATCTTATACTAATGGTGGGTGTTGTTTGTGTTGATATTTTGGTAGCACATGGATAGTTTTATATACTCTTTCCTTAATGGTCATTAGGAGTCTTATTTCAAGTTGTTAATTGAATGATCTATTGAACTTAAACTTTCATCATATATGATTCAAATAGTAACATAAGCCATTATACCATGGAATTTTTAATGTAACATAAAGTATTAAACTAAATTACCTAAGCATTGAAAATGATTAAATATAGAATTTTAACAAAGTTTACAATGTTATATCACAAAAATGAAGGGTATTTAATATCTTATCTATCATTATACCTATTATGATATCATCAAGAGACAAAAATGAAAGATAATTGTAAATATACACTAGAACTCATAAAAATATATTAATAATACACGTGTCTAAGACATATATCAAAATATAATAAGCATATCTAGAATGAGTACGAGTATATATACATGTCTAAAATATCTAAAATCATGTAGATAATGAGTATATACACATCTAAAATCTCTAAAATTATGTCCAAAATGTATAAAATCTATAAAATATCACTGAAGTCTCCTTCGTGCACTAGGGCGAGTGCTAGACCCCTCACTACGCTTTGCTGCACCCTGCATGTTAAAAAAAGGAATATATGCGTCATAAACTATATATAGCATGTACCATATATTAAAATATATAAGCAAAATTCTACAACAATTTCTTGATTAATTCAATACATCATATAACATATATGTATAATTGATTACCTCAGTATCTCTCCCTAGGCGGATGTTGGGAGTATCTATGCTATGTGTAGATCTCTATCCTGTAGATCCCTGTGAAACAAAATAAATAAAATGTAAGAAGTTGATAAATAAGGTTTTTGAATAAAGTTCATTAATTTATAACATTTCAATTTAGATTAAATATTAATTCTATTAAAACATGTGTATTTATACCTCTGTGGAACGCATCTCCAAATGTATGGGATTATCATCCATGACCTCAACACTAGCAAATAATTCACCAACTGAGCCAAGTTGACTTAGGCCCAAAACATCAAGATCCATGTTGTGCTCGGTCAAGAGTTGTGTGTATGTGAGACGGGTAAATGGTGTGGGTTGTGAAGCTCCGCACACTAGAGCAAAATCCTGAACATAGAAGTACATGTTTAATTTTAATATTAATAAATTATAAAGTAATGATCAATTAAAATAAATTTTAATTATATTAAAGGTTTAATTTTCACACATCAAAACAGAAATGTGTTGAACATCAGGTGTGACGATCCCAGCAACAGGAAGTCTATCTATAGCAATGGCAGTAGTACTCGGACTAGAAGATACACTCCCACTCTGCTCTATAAAATCTAAAACCCCGATAGTGGAATGCTGCAATGCCGAGAAATCACCTCATATGCATGCAACAAGTCAGTAGCCATGATGTGTCCTAGCCGACGTCCCTGAGTGGGATTTGTAACTAGCTCAAAGTCACCTGGGGAAATCAAAGATGCATGAGCATATACCCCACTGCGTGCATCACTGCTGCTACTAGCACCTCCACTACTAGTATCACATCTCTGAAGGTACTAGCCCACACAGTCATAAGAGATCAATTGGGTCTCAAGAGCAATGCCAACAAGACCCTTAATAGCAGCCTCATGTGCATTCATAACGACAAGTGCTGCGACATCCTGAAAGCCTGATAAGAATGGTTGTGGCCTAAATAAAAGCTTCACGCATGAACAACTACAAGAGCTCCCTCCTTTCTATATGCCTTCTTGTGGCTAATACGGCCATGCCCCTACCCCAAATAACTAGGGATGTCTAAATAGTTCACCTTTAGGTTTAAGTGAACCTCAGCATGTAGCATCATTATGAAGTATAATGGTAATTGGTCATTATTTGGAAATTGGCCTTGAGAGGCCAAAAATCTAGGATAAATCAAAGGGGCACATAGGGAACATGAACATTTGTTTACATAATATGCCCTTATTTTCTGTTTGTCTGCATAAAAACTCCAACAAGACCTCTTAACGACTTCCTTATCAGAAATTCATGATGTAATCTCATTATAACCTACATCTCTTAAGACACTTGATTTTAATGAATCCATAAATTTTTTAATTGACTCATAATCAAATTGATTATATGTTTTCAAACTTGTCTCTATTCTACGAAGATCAACTAGTATTTTTTCACAATGGGCTTTATACTGCCCAACTATAGTTGGATTTTGGAGAATAGATTACAATTTTACAATCTCTAAATAGGTCCTCTCAAACAAATTAGGAGCGGAAGAAGCCATGACTGTAAAAATAATGAAAGTAAAATTCAATTAATAGTACTTTTAATTAAAAAAAATTCCTAAGATATTCTCCTATATTAATGAAAATAGAAATATGATTTTCAAGCTTCAATACAAATAATTTAGAAAATAAGAAATTACATGTATCTTATAAGTCAATAATGCATGAGTGTATGGATCACATAGACTTAATGGAACTAAAGGTGGAATTATCTAGAATGTAACATGCAGTTTTTATAAGTCATATTATTAATTGAGTATCTTATCTAGCCATCCAAGGTGAGTAATTTGAGAATAAAAGTTTACAAATGATCAACTATATATACACGTGATCCCTAATCCATTTAAGAATAGAGAGCTAAAAACATAGAGATCGACACTCAATCTAAGAAGATAAAGACAAAGTATTGAATTATCCATTCCTTAGGGAACGACAATAAAATTTACAAAAATAAATTGATACATATACTATTTCCTTAAACCAAACATTAATCCAAATCCAAAGTACAAGTGTCTATTTCCAAGTGTGAGGGATGATTAAAGGGATTCATTTTTATTGATTTTATCATGTGTCTCATCATAAGAGGCAAGAAATTATAAGGTATTTATCCCTCTTCATAATAATGGTTGGTAGTATAAAAATTAATACATAAATTAGGTATTGGTGACATAGTACAACCCTATTCTAACCTCTTTTTTAGGTCACAAGAATGGAGTTAGGGTTTGAGTGAAGAAAAATCCTAATTTGATCCAAACATAGTCATTAAAAAAATCCACGCATAGTGAGCAATAAAAAAGACACATGTAAAATTTCATAGGCTAGAGTGAGCGACTGAAAAGACAGAGAGTACAAGGCCATAAAACCATATGATAGGTTCGATGATAGTATTATTTTATACCTACAAACCTATCAAGACCACAAGCATAAATCCTAAATATTTTCTTATAGTTGTGATGACACCATGATATGCTTCTATACATATTTATTGTAATTTTATGAATTCTAAGAATGGATATTTGTTAATCTCTCTAACCCTAATTGCATTATTTCCTATTGTAAATAACATAAGGTTAATTATCCAATATTTTACAAATTTACCAAATTTTAGGACTAATATTTCACAATTATAAATTATTATATGTAGTGATAGGATTTAAATCAAGATAAACACTTGTTTACCAACCACATTTTGATGAACCCAATCTTTTCATAAAATACACAACCTAGGGTATCATTATCTACCCTCAAGGTTTCAATATTCACCTTGAGACTTTTAAATTTGGGTATGATTTTGTCTATTTTTTTGATGGAATACCATAGTATTACATTTTAACCTTTACTTTAATAGATATCACCTTCAAGTATGGGAAATATCAAGCATGTATATCCTCAATAGAAATACATCATAGTATAATGTTAGGAAACTTCCAATGCTTTAATACATATGATGTTTTCCATACTAATTCCATGAATTCTAATGTTTATAATATAAATATTAGCACTAGGCAATGTTTTAGTGATATAATCCTGTGATTTATGGTGAAAATGTTTAATCTAAAATGTTTCTTATTACAACTAAGAGGGATAAATATATTATGGATTTAATTATTAGAATCCCCTCACATTGGCCCACACCTAATATTATTCTTCGAGACCCTAGAAATAATGAGGTTAGAAATGTTGCAATCCACAGGGGTAGATCATCAAATAGTCATCCATTTTTGGCGTAAAGTAATGTCAATCTAAATACTACCTCACCAATTAAGGAAACTACATAATAACCTACAGAAAAAATAACATAGTAATGTCTTACCTCACCACAAAAGGAAACTACATAATAACATAGTAATGTCTTACCCTTGTACATTAAAGAAAAAATATTCAACAAAATGGTAAAACATATAATTTTTAATATGTTTAATATCACGTTTCTCTTAGTAAAAAAAATTGATACTAAGGATCATACTTATTCTAACACACAAATTATAGAATTCAGTATTTTCAATAAAAAAATTAAGCCAATTTATGTTAGACATAATATTGGGGCCAAAAAAAATTTGCAAAAAATTAGAGGCCATGTCTACAAGTCAAATTATAATCTCATGATATGAATAGTGTGCCTTCTATTATGCCTATATGTTTAAAGTCTTTCATAGTGACATGGTGTATATATTTCCTAGAAATGATAGCCCATTCAAGTTTTATGCCATGACTAAGACCATAAAAAAATTATACCGCTATCTAATACACCCCAATCAACCACTAAGCACCTTATGTAAGAAATAATTATTTAACAAATTTGCATGCCTACGAAGTGGGGAAACATAACAAGTTTAATGTTGAAGTAACCAATACAAAAAATATTAAACTCAAAAATATGAAAAATAAGGTTATCATATCAATGAGAAATGTTGTAATCCCAATTTCCCTTATATAGGTCTAGAGACATATGGACATGAGCTAGATAACTTGATGTTAGTCAACTATATTACACTACCAAAGAGTATAGATGACCATGAGCATAAATTAATAAGGAAAAGGAAAAAATATCTTATCAATAATTCTTGTAATGATAATAGCTCAAGAATCCATCCTATAACCACATAAACTTCATTAAAAAAATATGGATTTAGATTCAAGACTAAAAAAATTGGGATACAATGGCCAAGGTTTAGGTAAATATGAGAAAATAATTCATAAACTAATCCTATAAATTGAAAATAAACTTAATATGGTATTGGGACATTGTAATGATTATAACATAAAGGAAATACCATTTCAAGTAAATCCAAAATATCTCTATACTCATAATCCTCTAACTACTACGAATAATAATCAATTGCACGAACATTTTTGTCAAGTCTATAAAGAATTATGTGTAACAAGTTGTAATGCCCCGCTGGGCATTGGAGTCTTTTTTCTACCCGCCACCATGGCCAACCTGGCAAGTCTTATGGCACGTGGGTGCATTTGGTCACCTCCCAACCACCCTACCTGTCATCGGCATGGCTGTCTTGTCTGTCCTTGCGTGAGGAAAGGGGTGGAGTCTCGTTTTTCCTTGCCGTGATCTCTTTTGATCCTCTTTCAATGCGTTTAGGTGGATTTTGGGTGCATTCTTCTTGGGCTGCGTGTGGAGTGGGTGAGAGGCCAGTAAAACCTGCTCTGTCCAAGCGCCTTCCCTGCTGGCCGCGTGAGTTTGTATGGCCGTTTTAGATGAAGCTTCAAGCTAGCAAAGCAGACTTGTTGCCTTCATTTCCTTCCTCGACTGTTGCAAGGGTGGGCGTGGGTTCTCATAAAATCATGCTGTACAGGCAGAAATCTGGGGGGGCGCAGAACAAAACTTCTCCTGGGAGTGTCGTGAGGAGGCATTTGGCCGTTTTCAGCAGCTACATGGTAGAGAAGTAAGCTTATCTCTGAAAATCCGTGGCCCAGAGAGAGCTGGGTGTGACAGCTGCCATAGGGCGATCCCAAGGAGCCGTGGGTGTTGAATCCCGAAGTTCTGGTTGCACACGACCACACAGTCGTGAACAGTTATCGCAAAATCTTGCAGCCGTAGTAGAAGGACGAGATAAAGTTTTAGTTGAAGCCATTTTGAGCGCTTCCAATGAGCAGGTTGTCTACTATGTTATTATATGTTCAGTGCGAATGCTTCCTCAAATTCGAGATTCTCCTACAAGATTTTTTTATCAAATCCGATTAAGTGACAGTGTGACTGTTACCAGCAGACCTGATGAAATTTATTACAGAGTTTCTCTACTGAAACCTTGCTTGTTCTTCGATGTAGTTCATGGAAGAGGGCCTCTTGGAGGCGGATCTGTTTCAGATCAGAATATTCATGAAGCACGTTTGCTTTGCTGCAGTTATGGCGCTTGCTTTATGTGTTGGTGACAGATCACACCCACAGGCACAGAAGATATATGCAATGTTGAAGAAAATGTCTTGGGAGACGAAGGTAGCAGGATATTCCTCAGATCCAGAGCTTGCACTGAGTCATTTCTCCAAAACCGATTCGTGACAGTGAGGGTGTTACCAACAGGCCTGATGAAATTTATTTACAAAGAGTCTCTATTGAGATCTTACTTGTTGTAGGATGTAACTCATGGAAGAGAATCTGTTAGGGGCGGATCTATTTCATATCAGAGTATTCATGAAGCACAATTTGCCTTGCAACTATATGAGCATCTTCTACGAGTCACTATGTTGGCAGGCATAAAGGGTGCTGATGGAATTATCACACTTTCAAGCTACAGCTGAAATGTTTGCACCGGAGAGTTTGATGCTGTCCTCAGATCTGATGAAGGAAAAGGTTTATTTATCATTATGGTAGATGCCTTCAGAGCCAGGAGTGTGATGTAATCAGTATATTTTGTGTCCAAGCTTCAAATCATGGGGTTGGCCTTGTAGATGTTATTCGCTGCATGAATGTGGCACTAGCACGAGCTCGCAAAGCAGCTGCATTGAAGCAATCTAGTGACTGGTCAGCCTTAATTGAGGATGCTAAGTCTAGGGACTGTTTTATGGATATGGAGTCTATACCAAGAGATTGTTCTTGGTTGTAAAGCCATCTTCTTTTGCTTTGTCCCAAACTAAGGCTGCTCCTAACATGAGAACACCAAGGTTAGGAGGTCCAAATTAGAAACAATCA
Organism: Taxus chinensis; assembly: GCA_019776745.2. Lineage (NCBI taxonomy): Eukaryota > Viridiplantae > Streptophyta > Pinopsida > Cupressales > Taxaceae > Taxus > Taxus chinensis. The sequence goes on from CM034151.1 coordinate 885,432,349, forward strand.
GATGCATATGGAGATGGTGGAGGTGTTTGGATGTATGACGAAGGATTAAGTTCATTTGCCAAAAATGGGGCCTACAGAAGTTCTAGGGCTGATCTTGGAGCGGTGTTGGGAGAATGATGGCAAGTATTTTAGACCACCCACCCTGGCTGTGAACTCCTACCTGTGCCAACATGAAGATGTTCGATGTTTGGGCGCCCAACGAGCTTGAAGAAAATGGATTTAGGCTTCGGTTGCTATTGCAGGCCCCGTCCATCTTATTATCGACTGCGGGAGCTTAATCAGGCACGATATTCTCTATACCATTAATTCTTATGCTGTTATTTAATTGAATCACTAAATAACTCTACTCTTCATATTAATGTCTCGTGTGATGGTATACTGTTTGGTTTCCACTTTCTTGGCTCGTTTGTACTTGTTTTGGCGTTAGAAATGATTGCTTTGGTTGAAGCCCTTATATTGTTTTCTGGGTTTTAATAAATATTATTTGGATGAACTTTGTTCTTAAGACTAATAAAACAAAAGAGGCGGGGGTCTTGTAATGAAAATTCTCGAGTTTTAGGTGTTGGTCTCACGATTTGAATGTTTTACCAAACATTGTCGTTGGACTCAACTTTATAGTCCCTGTTATGTTCTTATTCTTGTTTCGACTCGAGATCTGAAGTTCTGGTCTATGTTGGGTTTTTGCAAATTGGTGATTGAGTACTGCGAGTGCATTGTGTATAGGTGAATGATGCTATTCCTGTCTCTATCCTTTTCTTTCAGTTGTTTTAGGTTCTAGTAACCCTTCCCGGTTGGCTTGGTGTGTGCTTAGCTTGACTGACTTTTGATTTGAGCCAGGTTAATATTACGTTCAACTAGGTTAGTTGCTTTTGTTACTTGTTTGAATCGCTCAAAGAAATACTTTTATTCTTCGAGTGTCATGGTTGATCGTCATAATTTGATATCAATTCATGTTCACCGTTTGGAGATTGTCGTCTTTGGAATCACCTTCTCTCCCTTGGTAACTGTTGTATGTTTTGAGGAATGTAGTTGATCCTATGGAATGTCTTCTTTTGACGATACTCACATTTCTTTTGGATAGTTTAAAATGTCAGAGGAAATACTCTTCTTCGTACCTTGATTTTGTTTCACACATGTTGGAGGATACGAGATCTACTGGATCATTAGTGAGGAGTTTTTTTTCAAATCTTAAAATTGGGATGTGGGTTTTATGCGTAAGAAATTACTCTACGATTTGCTCCGTAAAGATGCTTAAATTTCATTCTCCTGTGACTTAGAGGTTGGTGTGTTTGGAAACTCATTGGTTGACTGGTTTGTGTTATGATCGTTGTGATACGACCTCCTTGCTATTCATTGTAGTAGAATGGTTATGCGTTGACCAAAAAGGTTTAAGTCAACTTGTTGTTGACGACAGATCCTTTGGAAGCTATGTATCTTGTGTTGCGTTCTTGTGAATGATTGAGTAACCCTCCTGTAAGATTTATAATGGATATGATTGGTCTTGTCAAATTTGTCCTTTTTCTTAAGACATTCTCTTGATTAGAAGAAAGTCTAATAGAAGGATTGTTAGGATAGGATGTGACCCATGCGAGGTCATTTGTGCATTTCACCCCTTTTCTTTCCATTTTTATTTATTCTGTACTGACATAAAATTTACTGTTATTGGCACATCACCTTAATATTAATAAGTCATGTTGGTTTAGATATTCTCATGTCGATTGATTGTTTGGGATCTTCCAGTGGCATAGTGAATCCTTGGCTTGGTGAACTAAGTTAAACAAATAGGGATAGATCACGTTTGAAAGTAATTCTCTTCCTGTAATTGTTTTTGTTTCGAAATGTTATCTTGTTAATGACGGTCATTATTGTGATATGGGTGAAATTCACTATGATGTTTATTAACTGCTCCTATGTGAAAATGATAATTGAATAGAGTTAGTGCCATCCCTTTTATTTAGACATTTTATGCTTTTGGACAGCTCTTTAATTGCTCTTGTTTAGACTCTTGAATTATTGTTTTCTTCATCAATGGTGTTTTTCTTCTTCCTTGAAACAGTTAGATAACAACATATTGTCTTAATGTTATAGCTTTTATCGTGCTCAGTTCTTGCGAACTGACATGTGCTAACAAATGTGCAGGAGGATTTCCTGAGTAGAAAAGAAAAAAAAGAGAGAAAAAAGAAACACGTGTAGAAAGTGGATTCCAGCCTTCTTAGGAACTACTGTTGTGCGAATGTTTTTCTTTTACTTTACAGCATTGGTATGGAAATTGTGGAGACTATCTAGAAGTCATTGTGTTATAATTTTGTATTGTTCTCTTGTAGGTTGTTGTTATCGTTTGAAAGTCAATTTGAGAAACATTATTGTCAATAAGATTAAATGAACTTGTTTTGACATGCGTATCCTTTGTTGAATTTTCACTTTTCAGAATATGATTTATCCTTGAATTGTCAAACCTAATTCTAATTATCCAAACTTGAATCATCTTGCATCGCTCTAGTTACCTTGGTCTTGTGTCGATTGGTAAAGGACTATGTTTTGGAACCTAGCAAAAATAAAACAAGAGAAACAAACATACCTTGTGATCTCGCGTAAACTAATCAACAATCTCTTATTGTGGTAAATCCTCAGAACGGTCTTAAGGTGAAATCAATGATTGAATTCTTGGAAGATAATAAGATTATAATAAATAGAAGGAACTTACTAAGAAACTCTTCGACCTATCTTGCCCATTGAAAAAAATAAACAGTATACTTATGTCTATCTCTTCAAGTGAAGCCCAAGTGAAACCTCTAACAATTCTGGTTAGACTCTTGCCCCAATGAAATCCTTTTTAACCACTAATAAGATCTTAATGAAGAATCCAAGTCTTAGACAGTCATGTACTGTAAAAATAAAATAAAATAAAAATATGACCGCTTAAAAGGGGTAAAACATATATGTTTAAAAGCACAACGTTGAAAACAGTTTGATGAAGTTAAGAGCCTTGATAAACAAACTGCCTCCTAACCAATGAACCAGTTAATCAAGTTAATGAGGCAACCTCTTACCATCCAATAATTGGTTTACACTGTTTATTAACATTATCAAGGTAGGGGAAAATTCTTCAAAGGAGACATGACTTTCAGATTCTCCTATTATGATTCCTCTGTGAAAAGTAAAGAATGTAAAAGCACTTACAGCTAAAACATGAATCTAAAGAAACCTTCTGTGGGAAGACCTTGTTGTAAGACTGCATACTTTAGATGAACCATTGTGTCCTTAGTGTGTGCCTCAAGTTTATCTGTAACCAGTGTGGGCCCGTGTTGTGGAAAGCATGTCTTTAGTTGATTGTATTCCCTAGAGAACTTGTGTAGTGTCGTATTATCTTCAAGTAAGTCAAAAAAAAAAGTTATCCGGTATTTCACTGTGTTTTCCTTGTGTTGGTAATTTTGGTCTGCTACACAAGTAATTTTTATTGAACACCATCCTAAGAAAATGGTCAATTATATAAAATTGTATCATGAATTTGTAAATATATATACATGATAAAGGGATGAGCTTTTAATGCACTTAACAAATATTATATAACACTCAATACCCCTTTTATGGATTTAAGGAAAAAAAAATTGAAATCTTATTATTAATGGCCCACCTATCAATACCCATGTGATATCCAAAGATAAATTTCAATACAAGCTTAAGGGGGTACCTAAAAAGGAACTAAAACTCAGGTTCATCAAAATTATAAATATATTTATTTATTACATCATTAAATATCATGTCATACTCCTATATATATTCTCTAGGATTGTGTTTTATTTATTTCAAATCTTGAATATTTTATCCTATGTACATCTTAATTTTGAATTATTAGGTAATGACATCATGCACTTCTTTTAGGGTCTTCCCACTCAAGTTCATAGAATTAAGTAATTCCAAAGCATTGCAATGAAATTCTCCTATGAGTTCAAATTTATTGGTATTATCATTTTTCAATCCTTTTGCTCCGCACCACATTTCAAAAGTAAGCAAATAATGTTCCAGATCAGAGGACATGTCATAGGGCTCTAGAATTGCATATAAATTAGGAATATGCCCATGATGTTTCCTCCTTTACCAAGTTGTCCTATTATAATATTTTGCACACTACTATGTGTTTAATTACTACTAAAACTTGGATTTGGTTGTGCATATGGTTGGTTATTATTTACATCCATACTCACACTTGCCTTACTAGATTTGTGTTGTACTTTTTTAGAATTTGAAGAATCACTACTCGATTCCACAAATTTTGGGAAGCTTACTCTCTACTTTGTGATAATAGAACTATTGTTGCTACACTCCCCACTCTTTTCCTTACATCCACTAAAAGAAAAAATTGACAAGGGTTTCCTTCTCAATGAATGATCTAATTCCCTCATTATTTCTTCCAGGTTCTATAAATTATTTTTCATAGCTTATTTGTCACTTATTTTGATTGTGATCTTCTACATTCCTCTATGTCATATTTATGGCTGACCATTCCTCTAGCACCTAGTCTCAATTTAACACCTACACGCTACTCAAAGATGCAACACATAGACACATTTAATGTGATTGTTGAAGCATTGTTAGTTAACCTCAAACCCATTTACTAAAAGCCATTTATTATTCCATTTTTTAGTTTATGACTCATTTCCCTTGGCATCCAAAGTTCATTATATGTATTTTTTTAAAAATCTAAAAACACATATATATTCCAATAATCCAAAAACATATTTTTCACACTCTTATCCATTGAAAAATCAGGAAATTAAGGTTTTCACAACACCATTATTCAAAATTATGGTTTTCACAGCACTCTTATCCATATTTTATACGATTTAAATTTCATCACCCTTTTTAATGATGAATAAATCAGTATGTTTTTTTCATTTGTTAGCTTGTTCATGTTCTGTAGGTACTTTTAACAATCTATAATCTCACTGATTATATTGTTTTTAATCATCTTATATCCTTCAATAACAAGAGTTTACCTCAATTTCGTTCTTTCAATCTTTTCTTGAACCTTTGTTTTGTCCTTTTCTTACTTGACAGATGGGATGAGCCTCAAAGATGAAAACTAATATGAAGGAAGACAGTCCAAATTTAGTTTTTTTTTAAGAATTAAAGTTTTCAAATCAATGCTTTCTCATGTTATTGACGGAGTAGAAACTTCTGTAGAATTAAAGTTTCCAAAACAATGTCTTTTCATGTCTCGACAGTCGACAGTAGAAACTTGTTGACCAACTAGTAGTGTTGAGTTTAGTTTTGAAGAAAGTTTTCAAATTAATGTGTTTGTCATTTAGTAAAAGCTTGTTGTTGACCAACTAGTAGTGTTTTGTTGTTGATTGATGAGAAGTGATCTACCTTTAAGTTGGTTTAGAACATGTTTTTTTTAAAACAATTTTAATATTAAATAGTTGTTATATTATAAAAAGTAAATAGTATAACTATTCATTAAAAAATAGGTGGTATGTGAGCACATCATGAGAATTAACCCTATTTAAACAAGTGGGAATCATCTACAAAATCACACAAATTTGAAGGCTATGAAATTGATTACTAGAAAATCAGTATATTACCTAAAAAACACATGAAATTTAGGCAGCAACCGCAAATAGGGTAGAAGGAGGAGGGTCTATATCATCGGACTTGAACCATGCACCATCTAGAAGGTCATGCCCGCCACGAAGGGCTACTAGCCAATATCTATGTCTTAACTTCCTTCTATATTTTTTAATTTTCTTTTTCCTAACCTGAGGTGAATAAATAGCTAGTGCCAATCAATGGATGTTGTATGTCACAGGAGATAGAGCCAAATAGTGATGTTGCAACAATGGTGAGTCATAACCCCAATCTTGAGACTATGGCTAAAACTAACGGGTGAGGTAGTGATCCCCATCCATGCTAAGTACTAGAGCAGTGGTGAGACTGCGTGCAACGGTGGCTCTTCCTCTCGACTAGTGGCTCTGAGAGGCATAGGGTGAATTTGAGAAACAATGCAAGGGTCATTACCATATTGGTACAAACAGGCCTAGAGATTCCACCTTCTACATATGCACTTGAAAGTGTAAAAAAACATTGGAAACAATTGCCGCTTTATTAAAAATTGAAAGATTGCAATCTGCAACAACATGAGCAAAAACAATTGAATTTCTCTTGTCCCAATTAATAATAAAAAATAATTTCCACTCTGAAAGCATGTCGAATTTGATTGAAGGCAATTCGAATGCCTAACCAAACCCCTAGTAGGATATATCACTAATGGAAAGGCTCAAGGAAAAAAAGGGATGGAGGAATTCGTTAATCCAACTCCAAATGGTCTGTGATTTTTTGGCAAAAGCATAAAAGCTACATAAGGGTTTTAATTCACCCACAAAATGGGTAGTGAGGTTCTAGGATGCCTAGGTGAATGAGCATGTGGCCAAGAGGTAAACCTTGATAAATAAGACACCAAGCAAAATGTGCAAGTTTGGGTTCCTGAATTGCAAAGCAAATAGTGGAAAATTTATGCTCCCAACATGCACGAGAGAGTGTAGAAACTAACAGAAATTCAGTTAGTCCACCACACAATGCTTGGGAAGTATATAGTTCTTAGCCCTTGTTAATGATTATATTTGAAAACATGTATCTAAATATCATTTTTAATCTTTCCACTAGTGGCGAGAAGAGTGAACCAAAATATTGTGTCATGTTTCCTCTGGAATATAATTTCCTGCAAAGATTCTTGGTCAAAGTTGTGAAAGAGGGTTTGAGCTTACTTTCTAGCCATGAAAGTAAATTTCTATATTGTCCAAATTTTTAGATATCTTAAATAAAGATATATTGCACTATGTGAACCCCTTGTCTAAAATTCTTAACGGCATGCACCCATGATACCTCTACCAAGGACACATTATGGAATTCAATATTGAGTGACCACAAAACTAACTAAGTATTTATGGGAAATCTCGTCTCCAAATCCATCTCCACTCCACAAAAGCCAAGGTTTCATTTTCCCCGAGCCTTCCAAATGTCTTTAATGACTAATAAGCCTGCCACATTCACGGGGGCTATGATAATAAGTAAGTTACGAAATCCTAGCCTTTTCCTGGTCTTACACCCTTGCAGAGTACCTTTTGAAATGCAATTTTACTTAAGGATTTTCGAAGCTTCCTACACTTCCATGGTGGTGAACAATCAATATGACATAGAGGGAAGTTCCTTGGCACCCAATTTCCAGCAATCTGAGGCCATTAAACTCCTTGGTAAGGAAACAAACTTCATCAAAACTCCCAAGAAACTATATGAAAACATTTTTTGAGATTTGAGCTAGTGCACACAAAATATCTAAGAAATTTGTCAAGTTTTTGAGCCCATCAAGATGAATAATTTGAGAACAAAAAAAGAAATTATTTTTTGGAAGACACTGCAAGGTTTCAAGCTCGTGTTTAGGTATAAAAAAATAAAAACTTTCAAAATTAATGAGACCTCAATTGAGTATTTCAGCGAATAACATATGGGCTCTAATTTATTGATAGAGTATAAACTTGTTGTTGACCAAATAGTAGTATTTTGTTGTCGATTGAAGAAAAGTGATCTTCCCTTGAGTTGGCCTAATATGTTTTTGTTAGTTTTTAATATGAAAGACTAGTTATAATATAAAAAATAAAATAGTAAAAATGTTCAAAAAAAAATAGGAGGTATATGTGAGCAAATCACTAGAATTAAACCAGTTTGATGTCATGGGAATCATATACAAATCAGCACAAATCTGAAGGCTATAAAGTTGATTACAAAATCAATACATTACCTAAACAACAAGAAATTTAGGCAATAATCATAACGAGAGTAGAAGATGGAGGATATTTTTCATCGAGCTTGACCCACCTGCCATTTAGAAGATCACATATGTCAGGGGTGGTGATGCAGAGCTAACGAAGAATCTTGCCGGTACGTTCTATTATTTTATGACGTGGCATGTGGGCTCCTCGTTATGGTCGAAACACACTACGAAGACGTCCGTTAGTTAATCACTGTATTTCTTTCCGGGCCATCCTTGTTTTTGGTGTCTTGTGTCACGTAATGAATTTTCTAAACATACGGCCTGCATGTCCAATACTAGAATTTATGAAGAGCATCTCCCTCTTAACCACGCCATTAACAAGTCAGGGTTTTAGATTGCAGTTTCCGCAAGTATGGAACATGTGAAAATTGATTTTTTTTTAAATGTATATAAAACAAAAACAATACTACAATAAAATTAGTTTGATTCTTCCACGCTAAAATCCTGTTTTTTTCTCAATGAATTAATTGTATCCGAAAGTACGTAATCCATTTTATTAGATTTAAAAATTGTGGCAAGACTTTAGTTGGACACTTGGAAGTTGTAGTGGCATGCAAGAGATAAAATATAATTATCATTCATATGTCCAGTCCATGGAGAGACTCGATCATCATTAATTATTTCTTGTAGGCGTGGGGTTAAATTTGACGGTCATTTAGACGTTTTTTTTTGTGATTTTAGGACGTAAAATACTTGTAAATATCTTATTTAACCATCACCACGCGACATGTATATTTAAAACGTTACCGTCAATTTTTATATAGAATTGTATAAATATTATAAAATATATATGTAAATATATATTTTAAAAGATATAATAAATATAAAATAATGAGTAAAAATAACATTTTTTTGTGTTTTTTAAAGGGCAATATTAAAAAAAATACTGTCATCAGAAAATTATTTGAGAGACATAGGTGGCCCGTCAAATTTAACCCTTGCTTGTAGGGCTTGTTTTCCTGTAATTACTCAAGCTTGTAACTAAAAATGGGGGTTAAAAAGTGCTAAAGAAGCAAGCATTGTGGTTGGGTTCTCTAACTTGGAACCTATTAGATTTAAGGTCTTTTATTTTGGCCCCTTTAAGCATAAATTTTAGTCTCTGTGAATAATATTAGTGAGATTTGCGATGAAAAAGTGACGCACCTATAACATATATTATTTGGGTAGGAACAATCTGAATTGTGCAATAGGTGTGGGGCATGGAGGTATTTAATTCCCATATTTTTCTTTTCAACTTGCCATTCTTGTCTTCATCTTATCAAACAAATAAAACATCGTCCAATTGAAAAACTTAATGTTGTAAAGAATAAAATTACAAAAATAAACAAATCAGGTAGTTTTTTTCTCATATTTTCTATAAAAAAATTGTTTCTTACAGTTATATAAGGGATGGGGGCTACTTTTTGGCACCTTACAAGAAAAAAATAAGTTCACGGTGTTGACTGAGTGACCCCTCCATATTTCTTAAAAAAGACGCAGTACAACGCTGTTTGTATAATCCATACTATTTTTTAGTAAGTGAACTCATATTGCTTTATACTTATTTCATTGTACCATATTCACCCCTAAAAGATTCTCCTATTGTTTTCTCTTTAATACAGATTTTTTTTGAATTGAACCTTCTAGATATATATCAAATATCTTCCCTAATTTGTTACTGATCAAAAATTAGAAAATTATAAAAATAAACTACCCATCAGTATTAGAATATTAGATGCGTCATTGTTCTACCTATGTAGGAAAAGACTAAGTATTTGTAAATGATGGAGAGGCCATCCTATCCATCCACATATAAATAATTTTGTCTTTTGAAGAAAATAAAAATAATTTTTCTAGCTTTGGGTATTCATTTTCAATTAAGAAAATGAAGATTTATGATGTCTAAGCTTACTCGATAATGAATTTCATGCCAAACAGACATGTTTAACTCCAATATAAAAAATGGTGAACACAAATGAAAAAATGGTATAATAATAATAATTTTCGACACATATTCTAAGAGTCGTGTATCAAAATCACTTCTATGTTTCGTATAAATAGGAAAAGTTACCAAAAAGAAACTTGTAATAAATTTCTTCCTTGTTGACAAAATATTATAAACAAGGTGCTCAAAATGAAAAAGCTTCTTCACAAGGTTTAACGAGTGAGTTTCCAACACAACATTAGGAATATTTTTATCATACTTTCATGTGAAAAACATTGGGTGGTAAGTGGTTGCAATGGGAAAAGGGTAGAGATATTTTGTTACTTCAACAAGTGAAAGTTGAATTAGCAACCGTTTCATGATATGATTATTTGTGTCTTCTTATTTTTGGTGGTTGGGTTGTTACTTATGCATTCTAGTGGGAATTTTGGTGATTTGATTTGGAGGTGTAGTTTGGACCAAATTTCTCATTTGTTTAGGAACACCGACTCAGGGCATTTACATCCACAACTCTAACAATAATATTGATTGATTTTGTTCATGCTTTATTGTATCTTAATGGAGAAGATAAGTTGAATGAAAAAAATGAGCTAGAGGGCATGACAAGAAAGGAAAAAAGTGTAATTGACTCAGACATATGCAAGATTCCTATTTGCAAGAGTTGGTGACGGAAACTTTGTGAATTCTCTGAGGGCATGGAGAATGTGGATGTCAGGGTCAATGTATCAAAATTTTCCCTCTTATTCATGGGTCAAGACGGTCCCTTGATAGCCTACAAGATCTCAAATTTAGAATCAGATAAGTCATTTTGATCGTCTTTCCTCCTCTACTAGGCATGTGTATTGTGTGAATAATTATGATTTCCAATGGGAATGTCCACGAGCCCCCCCACTCAAAACATCCTAAGGATTTAATTGAGGTCTTCCAATTGTCTTATGAGATAAAATTACTCTTTTTTATATATCGTTGTTGGAATTTAAGAAAAAATTTATTAATAGCCATTTACTACCCATCTTGAAAATCACATCAAAATATTTAGGAATGAAAGTGTCAAGGCTCCCAGAATTGCACTTCCACATATCTTTCGAGTAGGCTGGATCTTGTGCTACAATTATGCCTTGCATTGCACCATCATCAATTTTGAGAGCATATACTTTACCCCTACTACTTGAAAAATACTAAATCCACATGGGCTTTTTTCCATGAGCTCCTGTAACAATGCATGTTTTCTTAGCTCAAATATGTGAAGCAAATTAATTGTTTATTCTATTTTAATAAAATTTTGTGTAAGAAATTTATGAATTCTAGATCAAGAAAATTGACAAAAACATTTGTCAGAGAGGTTCAAAAAATGGACTTGACAAAGGTGGTATAATATTAGTAATATTTTAATTTAGATCGAATTTATGCTTGAATATGATGATTAATGGTGGTCCATATGGACACAAAAAATACATTGAATGGTTGATTTGTAGAAGGTGGTAGGTATAATACCTTCTCGATGAAAGAAGAGGAAATTAAAATATAATTCTGATCACAAGGTCTCACACAGGGGAGAACTTCCCTGGTCCTTCATTTGTGCTCCCAATGTTCAGTTCTCATTGTGTCGATAAATACCTCACCCTATTTTACTTTTAAGTCTGCTAAGAAGGTGTCGCAGGGGCAAGAACTCCCCCACTACCTCCTTTATGAAACTCTTTTTTTCTCGCATAAGAAAACAAATTTACACATCATATTTACCTCCTATAAGATCTCACTTTAACAAAAAAATCTATCTTTCCTTTCCTCTTCTTGCGGGTCTCCTAGCCTCATAGAAGTGAGATCTCCCCCCATATTCCCCTTGATTGCTTTTAAGAAGGTTGCATCCAAAATAGACAAAAACAAACCTACAAGTGATTATAGTGGCTTCATGTTATTATTTTTTAGTCTTATCTTGACTTTTTGGGTGATGATGAAAAAGGAAAAAATAAAACCTATGGTTGACTATAGCATTTTCATTTGATTCAACTTTTTTTATGATAATCAAACATATTGTGTTTATCTTTTTGAAGGAATTCTCTTTATCACCCTCTAATCTACAAACACTTATTATAAGGATTTGCGGAACCAATGAAATTGGAGATGAAGAATGACATAGGTCTTACATTGAAAATTTTCTCAAGAGTATGAAGTCACAATCATCTATATATATCGTCAAATTTCTCATTGAAAAGGTAGTCCAAGATGTCTCACATGGCCTCCTTCCATCTACAGAAAAAATAGGAGAAATCACCTCCTCGGGTCTGCATCCCTTTTGTCCTTCTCCATTATTTTATGAATCCAAGTTGTTGCTTCCTTCTTTTACCTTCACATAATAGAAATTTATCTTTTTCATGTACTTCAACAATTGCTTCTTTCTCTAAGTTTAACAATTAATATTCCCTTTTTTTCAAAATAATCTTACGTCGCACTCCCTTCTATATATTCACCTTTCTACACTAAAGGTTTCATTCCCATCAAACATTTGGCTGTAATATCCTTATGTGCACAGGAAACAATTAGTTTTTTTATATCTGTAAGAATTTGCATTGCACCCCTTTGGTGCGATTGCTAGTTATGTAATTGAGAAAATAATTAATTAGGCTATTGTCGTGATTATTTTTCTAGTTTATGTTATTTGGGGGACATCTTATGTTATTTGGTGGAAAAGGTTCTATTGAAACCTACAAATGAGGAAAATAATCCACCGTAGAGGAATAACATGTTTAGAGTGATTTGTAAGCCAAGAGGCATGATTCTTGTAAGTTAATCATAGATAGAAATTTTGGAAAATTTGAGTTTTAGGAGAATAATGCGTATTGATCCATATAAGTTATCTTGGTTGCTAATGGGTCATTAGATTTTGGGGAATGGACAATTTTTATATAATTTCTGAATTGATGTGTATAGAGATGAAGTTATGTGTGATATTAATCGTTCAATGTTTACAAGATGAGTACATAAGCTTGTTTCCTTAGACTTACATTCTCCTCTTATGCACTTTCATAATAAAACAAATTTTGTTCAAATGTATCTTACTACAAGTCATACTAGTCTAAACTAGATATTCTTTTTAGTGCATCTTGGAGTTTCTTCTACAAATCTAATATTGCCATTCATTGAAAGACTTAATTACATGTTGACAAGTAGGCTTAATCTATATTAATATATAAACCTAATATACCATTATATGTTAATGGAGGTGATGCATAAGTGTCACTAGGACTAACATTGTGTGAATAACTATAAGGATCACATTTAAAATTGCATTTAGAATTCTACAATCTTCATTTATTTAGAAATTAAATACATCATTCATTAGTAGTCTTGGTATGTGGCTATATAATAACCCTATATACCACAACAATTGAAATCATCATTCAAGATCATGTCCATGGAGGCAGTGTTTGCAAATTTTGTGTATCTTTTGTATTTCTCTTAAATGAGATTAAGATAATGATAGAACCATTCGTATGCAAGTAGATATGAAACTGTCATTTTTTTGTATCTTACTCTTAAATGAGGCTAAATTTATGATTCAACCATTGGAATATTGAGCACTAAATTCATGGTGAAGCATTGAGACAAGCTTCAACATAACACATTTCATTAAAATTCATGTAGTGTCGACCAAACTTTAAGTTTGATGGATTCTTACACATTTTGTTTGTTTTTTATACATAAAATATTTGTATAAAATTCAGATAACCATCTCTTTCATCTTGCAAACTTAACATATCATTTTCATATAGATGCATATAAATATTATATTGATATATAAATAATACTAAGCTTTTATTTTATATACAATACTACAATTATACACAATTTGAAGACCAATACTACAAAATTGACATCACTTAATTCTTTTTCAGTGGCCATCAAATTTAAACCTCAAAATGTTGGCCTTAAATATAAAAAACTAATCTGTTAAACGCAAAGAAAATCTCTCTCCAACAAGAAAATATGAAATTATTAAATACTCATAATCAATAAATTAATATGGAATGAATTTACAACCTCTTTTCAATCCATAAGTACTCTCAAAAAATTAATAAATTTTTTCCAAAATACTAATCTAGATTAATTAACTGTAAAATTAAATTATTTTCAATAAATGATTCTATAGTTTTTCATATATCATAAAAAACAACACAAAACCAAAATGCCACATTTATTTATTTATGTAATCATGAGATGAAAAATGCACCTACAATGATCAGAGGTGCTAGAGTGACATTAAAAATTAAAATTTGGAAAATTCTGAAAGCTTGATCCGTGAAGGGTAAGAAGTGGTGTGTTCCATCAGGACTAGGAAGGTAAAGAGGTATCCTTTTCCAGCCATTTCTATGAGGGGTAAGAAGAAATACATTTGCAGATTGATGTCTTTTCCCTGTTTTTTCTCCACCAAATACTTTATTATGGCTTACGACTCTTTCCCCATTGAAAAACCCATTCAAACTACATTGAAATACATTCGAATGAGCAAAACATTACACTCAAACCATTAGGGTATGGTTGTTTTTGTACCAAATGAGTTGATATCGCCATCCTGGATGACTGGTAAATCCCCAATGGCTGCATCAACAATATTTCAAATGTTAAAAGAAATAGACAAACATTCATAAAGTAATTAATGGAAGAGGATATGGATGGGGTTACTTACATTGAGAGCAAGGAAGGATGCAGGTTTTTACTGAGAGCCATTGGTAGTTTGTGCAGACGATAAAACAATACAAAGGAAAGTAAAAGAGCACCTATAGAGGAACGTCCAAAGAGGCAAGTGTGTATTGATGGAAGAGATTAAAAGAGTCTTATCTAATATCTCTATCTCGTTTCCCATTTATGCTCAAGAATGTCTATCATGTCAGTGGCTCTTGAGAAGCTCCAATACCATTTCCACACTACTTTTAGCAAATGTTCTTCGTCCTTTTGCATTTCCCTTTCCAAATAGTCTTAAACAGATTTTGTATGTTGTCTGCAGTGCCAATGCCACCTGCAAAGGCTCACAACAAAACTAATCATTGGTTCGCTTCTACATTTCTCTAAGAGTGTTGGGCACGTCGCTAATGCTACCTTTGGTTCTACAGCTCCGTTCTGTCTAGACGCTGAGCATTACATGTGCTTGAAATAATATCCCCGTGTCTCTGAGAATAACCATGTTTGTTTTCTCATAGATTTGATTGATTACACAGAGCCATGAATGTGTACTTCCAGAACAGATCCATCACCAAAACATATAAACACAAAGGAGGCATTCAAAAGTGGGCCATAATCTTGTCAAGTCCCTGGTGCTGCCAACTCTGCCACTACCATTGCCACTCCTGCCATTCATAAAACTATGAAAATACAAATAAAAAAAGTTTAATATTTGAAGTGACAGAAATCTTTTAGAATGTGCGGGATTGTAGTTATATTTGAATTTTGAATTTCTAATATATGTCACCCATTTTTTTGAATTTTGAAATCAGTGCAGTACCATCGGAAAAAACGGAACGACATGTTGGGGCAGTCAGATTGAATCTTAACGGAAGAGGTTTGAGAGATGACAGACTTGCACGGGTCAGAGGTCCATGCTGGTAGTCAACCCAGAACGTACCTCCTACACTTCATTGTTTTTTCGTGACTACGGGCTCACGTATGTTTACTTTTTTCTGTATGTTTCCCTCAAATAGTTGAGCTCGACCAAGAGGTAACATATACCTACCACTCATATGACTAATCACTAGAGGGGTTCAATTATTAATTCTCCTTCGTGCATTGCTTATTTACTCGGGATTAAAACTAAAAAAAATTGACTACAAAGTTTTAATGGAAAGAGCAACGTGGATGAGTTTTGACTTTCTAACAGATTGAGTTTTTCATCATTTTTTATTTTCGGCACTTTAGGCTCAAATTGCACTCACGTGATTAATGGAGTCTCAATATACAATATTTGCACATCATACATGTTTGACCTACCATTGCAAGAACTCAATTATTGATGACAATTCGTGCATCTCCTATTTCATGACAATTACACTATCTTTAAATTAAAAAGGGAAGCTACAAAGTGCTCCAACAAGAAATGATTTCACTTGGGTCTCGAACATGTAACCTTTTCAATTTTTCCCATTTCGTAGTTTGTCCTCTTCAAACGCATATTGCAATGCCGTGAATAATATGTGCAAGATATAAACCATACACTAGAACACAGTTTCCTCCCTCTCCATCGAAACCCTTGTTAAACTACCCTCGTCCTTTCCCTTTATTTCACTTGCTCATTTTTTCATTCTTCACTCCATCCCCTTTGGCGTTTCCATCATACACTTCACGTACGATTGCTAGTTTGATAGAAAAACTCATTTATAAAAGTGTTCACCTTTCAAGATACCCATTTGGCCAATTTGTTTATGTGGAAAATTTCAAGTAGCCTTCCTTTACAAAACGTTCTTCAAAATCCACTGTTTATCTTCAAATTAGGTCTCTTAGACTGTGGCGGTCAACTATATGCAAGAATGTCATATTTTCCCATATTTAGAGATATTTTTTGGGAATAATTCCTGTAGATTATTTCTTTAGGTTCAGTTTATATGATTCCTTGAAAATTTCAAAGTCTAGTATCAAGTACAAAGCCCTCAAAAATCATTTTGTTTACAAATTACCCTAGGTAGGGTTTCCTAAGAACCTGGGTAGGACGAAAATGCTACAAAATCAACAAAACTTGTCTTTAAAGCCTAAAATTTAACCAAAAAGTTTTTTTCATACTCACTCACACTCCAATGTTACTAATGAGATGGAACTAATCACCAAAACACGAAAATAACACTTTTCTCAACTATACAAACCTAGTAAAATAGGGGTTTCTTAATTCCACAAACACCATCATGTCAAAACATAGTAGAATATTGTACTATAAGGATTGGAAATGCTTCAATCAAGGTGTCAGACTCACCAACAAATGTTTCAAGAATAGATATAAGATGATTTAACAAAAAATGTATAGATTCATACCAAACAATTATTTTTTCAGTCTTTTACTTCACATACAACCATAATTTTGTAATCTGAGTCCTATTACCCTACTATGGGGCCTATCATGGAGGTTTCTAACATCAAATACAATCTCTTCGCACATAAATTACCTTACAATAATCAATACATTGTTAATATCATCAATAACATGGAAAAATGTAACTTCTCAATACAAAACAGTTCACAAATGCTCCAAAATAGAGTTCCAATTCTCTTTCTTTCATAACCAAATTCCTTCCTCCATACATTCTCTACCGAGCTCGTGGAATATGCTCCTTATAACTGACTCTCTCCTACTTCACATTCTATTTTTCTATCCCTCTCTCTTCATTATTCCAAAATCCCTAACTAACTCTCCTCACTCAAGATGCCCATTCACAACATAAAGATGCATTTTACAACTCTATCATTTACTTTCTCATATGTAGCCCATAGGACCTATTAAAAAAATTTTAAAAGATCTACATACACACTTCAAACTATTGAAACTTCCTTTTATCTCCTTGGCAAGCCATAAATTTCACTTTCACATGCTTAGAAGTTTGAATTTTAAAATGGAGGGAAAATACAAAATGTGAACTTTTGAATGCTAAGTTACCCAAGAATTTGTCTCATGACTTTTATCAGTCTATCCTGACCTCATCAATATTACATGAGGGGAAATTTGACACTTGAAACTTCTTTCTTTGATGATCCTACATCATACTCCCAAGGAGGAGAAAAGGAGCCATGTATTTTTTGCTTAATGTCTGCAAAAAAAAATTTCAAGTAATTCTCCAGGTGCTTCCTAGGATTATTTAAATATTTTTGCTCTTGCTTCTTCACTCCTACAAGCCTTTCTTTCTCTATGACCTCATGGATCCCATAGCTTTTTCTTCATGCTTGTATTTGCTTCAAATTTGCTTCTTTGTTTCTTGAGTTCAAGATTTATCTTCTTCAACTTCAAACTTCCACATGTTGTAACTGTTATCCCATTTTGCCCCTCAGGAAAAAATTATCAAACATGACCTTGCACAAGAGAAATGGAGAGGGTGGTTCAGTCGTGCAAGCTCACATCTGATTTTGAAAATCAGGTTGCGGACGGGATCGTCAATGAAATGTAAGATCAGTAAAAGATGGTTAAGCAAACATCGAAGAAGATCAAAGCTCGGCTAGAAGAACAATGGAGAAAGGCTCGAAGTTTTTTCAGTTTTCGCATTTTTGGCACATCAGAGAAAGTAGGGCAAGAAATGGGTCAACAAGTTCTGAAACCTGAAATCTTGAAAGTCCAAAATTTCAGACTTTCAGGTTTCGAGGTTTCGGAAATCTCGAAGCGAAAAATGGAAAAAATGGCCACCAATGTCTGAAATCCCAAAGTCTGAAAGTCTGAAATTTTAGACTTTCGGGATTTCAAGAATTTTAGGAAGCGTGCCAGAAATGAAGCGAAAAATTCCAAAATCCAAAACTCTGAAATTCTAAAATTTTAGACTTTCAGGTTTCGGAGTTTCGGAGGTGCGGATTTCAGGGTTTCAGAGGTCTCCAGCGGAAAAATCAGAAAAATGACCCAAATGTCTGAAACCCTGAAAGTTTGAATCCCGAAAGGGTTCGGATTTCAAAATTCAATGCAGGTTTCAGGGTTAACGCAGTAACAACTTCGGGTTTTAGAGTTTTGAAACTTCAGGTTTTGGGATTTCGGAACTCTCGAGGTGATTTGGGCGATGAACAATGCAAAAGGTCTGAAAAGGAAAAATGTTTGAAAGTCTGAAATTTTAGACTTTCGGAGGTTCGGGGTTCGGTGTTTCGGAACTCTCAAGCCCCAAAACACAAAAATTTCAACTCAATGTTTGAAATCCCGAATTCCAAAAGTCTAAATTTTTGGACTTTCGAGTTTTGGAGTTTCGGAACTCTCAGTCCGCCATTTTTATAGAATGACACCTCGACCTTCAGATGGCCATAAATTTTGACTGGGAGCTCGGATATCTTTAAATTTGTGAGACTAAGTAAGTCAAAATGAAAAATACAGTTTTCAATTTTTGAGGTGTCCTAGTTTTCTCACCTACCACCATAATGAAGTATGGGCTTCCTTTCTTGCCCAAAAAGGAACAGCACATGGAGGCATGGGTTTTGCAATAGAACCCATCATTGTTGCAGGTGAATTCAATGCTCTTTTGGGGTGGTTGAAGCAAGATTCAAAATCTCTCTTCTGCTTCTCTCATTCCTCCTATATATTGTAAGGAGGGGCATTTTTCTAAAGGTTGGGCATTTTAGCTTTGCACCCTCCCTTCTTCTCTTATCTGCAAGTGAATTTGTGGAGTTTAAACCTCCCATCTAAACTGTAAAACGAAATCTTGCTCTTGACCATTGTAATGCACTGTATTGAATATTTGGAGCAACAATAAAAGTCTTTGGATGATTTTCAACCCTCTCCTTTGTTATTGCATCTTCCTGATCTCTCATTGCAATCCTGGTTATCTGTGCATGATGGTTGTATTTCATTTTTGATGATTTGTGTTTAATAGAAAAGCAGGTGTTCAGCATTCCTTTGGTGCATCACCTTTGTTATAATAGGTTTAATTTCTTACATCTTCTTAACCCTATCTCCTTGGAAAGTTAAAGTAGGTTTTAGAGTAGATCCTCTGAAAATTATATGTGTGCACCTGAACAGAGGAATAGGAACCAACCTTCATCCAGAGAGATTTCTCGATTGCAAAGTCCCACACTTTGGGAAAAACTCCATGTTATGCAATCACACTAATATTATGAACCCATCGAGTTACATACATTTAGGGGTGATGTGATTACGCATCAACAATACCTACACAAACAAACAACACAACAAAAAACATACATTATTCTTCATGTTTTAACATATTCTTCATCTCATGTTCTCTCATGTTCACCACCATATCAAGCTACTCTAAATCTGTACATGTACCTTCTTTATCCTCATTTAGATCATTATTTTCCAAAGAAATCACTTTTCTCTTAGTTGCACCTTCACTAACATCTTCTTGATCCATCATATCCAACAAATTTTTCAAATGATCATCAAATTTATCTACTTGAATCTAATCATCACACTTAAACTCTTCATCATCCTCATCATTCAGCTTGATCATGTTTATCTCATACATTTCTTGTTTGTGAAATGCACTAAATGATTTATTTTCTAAAATTTCAAGGAATTCACCCAAAGAAGAATCAATATAATATATCAAACAAATGATTTTTGAATTAGATTTTCTTACTGTGCCTTCTTTCCTTGCTTCTCCTCTTCAACCTATAAGCTCTTCCTTATTTTCAAGTGATCTTCATCCTCTATCATCATTTCATCCTTTCTTTCTTGTTTCACACTTGTATTTTTCCTTTTCCACACTTTCTCTATCATTTTATGTTTTGCTTGATTCCTCAAAAGGTTTTATTTTTCCTTCTTGCTTTGTTCTTTTCCACTTGACCTTTCAGAGTCAATCGTCACCACTTGCATTGGCTTGACTTTCTCTCTCTCCACTTCTTGTTTCTGAATCCATTTAGGTATTACATGTCCATGACCCTTGATTTTATTTGCATTCACCTGTAATTCAACATACTTCACCTCATTTGTGTGATTAGAATCATAATCCAAAATTACTTTTACCTCTTCAATACCCTGCTACTTGATCTCATTTTATTCAGCACCTATAATCATTTTTTTAAGAATGATTTCATTCACTTCATCATTTGAATTAAGCATACATTCTATCATTCTCATATCTTCCACCAACTTGAAGTCATCCTCTATTGTATCTTCATCAAATATTGGATTTTAAAACTTGTTTTCTTGTTCTTCTTATGTATTCACAATTAAGATACTTTCATTTTGCACATGAATTTGTTTAATATCCTCATTAACAAACTGATCCACTGTTGTACCTGTGTTTTCTTCATCAACTTCAACTAACTCATCTATTCCTTCAAGAATTTATCATTCATGGTAGCAATATCCTTCTTCTTCATGACTAAATTCTCCTTCATTATCCCATTCTTCATCTCCTTCTAGAGTGGTCTCTTCATCATCTTAACTTTCCTTCATATCTGAATCTAATTCCTCTTCAAGAAGACTAATTATTTTTACAAATCCTTATCTCATCATTACAAGCTCTTCCTTAGGGATCACTTATTGTCCAAGCTTTGATTATTTTTCTTATTTCCTTATCCTCTCATCCATGTCTTTCAACAAATTCATCATCTCTTCTAATTGGTCTTATTTCATACCAAAGACCATCTTGAATTCTTTCTTTATCTTCCTCTTACATGATTTCTTTCACCAAACAAGTCTTTTGCACCTTGTTTGAATCCAAGTCTATGTCATCTTGGATGCTTTCTTTATGAACTTTCAATGAGATTTTCTTTACTATCTTCACTTTCTCTTTTCTTGGACTCACTAAGATTCTCTTTCGTCTTCCTCTTTTTTCTTTGCAAATGAGTTTGTAATTGTTTTATCCTCCTCTTTCTCTTTAATTGTTTCCCCCACAATCACCTATTAAACACTCCACATGCACTTTCAGTGTACTATATCAGAGTTCCCAGCATTCAATCTTCTTTCTATACCATGTCAGTCAGGAAATCACGAAGTTAGATAATATCTTATCCAATATTACCAAATCATGTTATAATCACACTTTCTCAATGTTGGTCGTCAAAGAGGACTTTACGAAGAGCAACAGTCAGTGGACAAGAAGTCCCTCCTCTTTAATGGGAGAGGCTCCCTTATTCAAAAACGAACCTATTTACAAATATACAAAACATGATTTTATGGTTGAACTTGGATATAATGAAAGTGTTTTCTATAAAGATCATCAATTACAAAATTATTGAGGAATGAGAATACGAGAATGAGCAGAAAGGAAACACTCAGAATTATAGATAACAGAGTAATTCTTTATGTATGTGAAGTTATAGTGAATTGAAACAAGACCATTTGTATCATATAAATAAGATGGAATTTAAAGACACAAAGTTCTGTAAATAACATCTGCTAGAACACAAAGTTTCTTGACATAACATAGACAAATGATCTTCACAAAATTAAATGAAAAGCTTGGGGATAAAAGAGATCAGATAGACAAAGAATGAAAAGCCCTTCTATATTGATTTCTTTATGATCTATTTACACTTTTAGAAAATAAGCCAAGTTCTTCCTCCTTCAAAATGGCGTGGAGAGGCCATTATATAGCTTACAAATCAGTTACTCTTGGTAACCACTTATTTTAACTAAATTTTAGTTAAGGATTGCCAATTGCAACACCTCAACTTATTACAATGAATCCGAGAAAAAGAATTAGAAGAGAAGATAAGAATAAGGAGAAGAAGACAGGTGGTTATGACTGGGAGGGACCCACTGACTTCAAAATCCACTGCCTGAATCTCTTCAATGCCTCAGCTATGTCTCTGCCACGGGGGACTGACGTGTTGGCTGTAGACTGAGTCCAAAATCCAAGGCACTTCTCCATTTCCTTATCAAACTCGACATGAGTATGATAGTCTTTATTTGCTTCTTCAATGGAAGACTGAAGAGAGAAAATCTCCTTCATTTTCTCTTTGGAAATGGAGCTTTCCTTGAATAGATTATCTTTGACAAAAGCTCTGAATTGAGATTTGATTTCTTGCAAGGAAAAAGGCACACCAGAAGTTTCATCCTAAAGATGACAATGTATATCTTTGAAAGCAGATACAACCAGTGTCTTGAAAGCCTCACCCTTCTCCCAGCTATTCTTTAGTTCTCCCAAAGCCTCCTCCAAAACTTTGATTTTCCACTCCATGCTGTAAACCCAGGATTCTGATAGATTATCCTTTGCATCATCAAAAACCTTACTTGCCAATAAAACGTTCTCATCTGTCTGTCCCATGAGGCAGAGGTCTACTATGCAACTGCTCAAAGTTTGAGCTCTTTATCCATGATCCTGATAGTGGAGGAGATCTTCTGTTGCAAGTTGTTCACCTTTCCATGGAGTTTGAAAGCTTCATCAATGAAGTTCAATCCTGCAACAAGCATATCTTCCACCATGGCCTCCATAGCTCTGCCATAGATGGAATACTTGTGCATGTCTTTGATACTCTGTACCTCATCTTGACTCAAAATTACAGGTGGCGGAAGGGTAGTCAGTGGAGTAGGGTCCAAAACTTTGTCCTTAGAAAAAAGAGATTTGATAAAACCTGTGAGAATCTGGGCTTGTTCCTCCAACTGTTCAATAGTTTGCTACCCTTTTTCAACCCTCCCAATGACTCTTGTGACCGTTTCCTGGAGGTTGTGGATCTCACCCTCAGGGGTAGACTCTCCCATAGGAATCCTTGAGAATTCTAGGTCAGATGCCTGTAAGTCCTGCTCTGATTTATCTACTGTAGGCTTAGCAATCTCCTGGAATTGCTGACCCTGAGCATCAGACACTATCCTGGAGGTGATTCTGGATTTCTTGGCGTGAGAAGAACGAGTAGTGCTTAACAAGGCTGCCACAACATCAAAATTTGGCCTTGAGCTCCGAGTGGAAGATTTTCTCTTTCTACTATCGACAAAAGGTTGCACCCATGCAAAAGAGGAAGAGGAAGCAACAGGAGGGGCAAGAGGACCAAGAGACAGAGAGATCATGGTGCTCAAGGTTTGCACAGCTGTTGTCTCAAGTTGAGACATGAGTGGGGTGCTTGAGACACTTGGGGCAGAGGAAACAATAGAACTTGGAACTTCAGTGCTCTGGACTTCCTTATCTTTATCCGTTGGAGCTTCAGGAGCACTTAGAGGAGCTGGTACTTCACTCTCTTCACTTTCACTGAGAAAAATAATGTTCTCTGATCCCAAAGGTATTTCTACCTGATTTCTCTTAGGATCTTTTTCCACAGGCTCCTTCTTGACTTCTTTGAGTTTCTTCTGGTATACTTGAGTGGATGAAGAAGGAGTAGAAGCTGCAGGTCCTTGCATTGATGAGGCAGGAGGGGTTTGCACAGGTGTGTCTGATATTGGAGTCGATGCTTCCCTCCTTGGTGTTGAAACATCCTTAGAAGAGGATTCTCCTGAGTGCCTCCTAAACTCTCGAACTTTCTTATCAAACCAGATCTTAGTCTTGACTAAGATTGGAGCCAGGATCTCGGCCAGATCATCTCTCTCTTTCTTGAACCAATCCAAGTCCTCCAAGGGAGTGTGCTTAACCACATTGTCATACTCATATGAGTATAGATCAGAGTTGTCATCCTGGAGTCCTTCAGGAACTTGGTACAAGCCAAGTTCTTGGATCAATTGTAGAGAGAACCTGCCATAATGCCTTTTTCTAGCCTCAAAATCATCGACACAGTCAGCCCAATAGTCTTCCGTATCTGCCCTATGATGATAGATTATCTTGATGTTCTACTCAATGAAATTCTTCGAGTCGAAGCAATTTCTTGGCTTGAAGAAATGGACAGTGATGGGAGCCAGGGCTCTTTCTATATTCTGTGCGTCCAGGGCTATTTTACAAGCGTAATTTCCCAAAGAGATGGGAAAGTGCAAACCAGTAATCTTCTTGTCTCTGCAGGTTCTGTGCAATTTTTCTAACTGCCTGCATACTTCTATCAAATCCATCTTATCACTGCAGAACATGGGAAGCCTCAGAGGGGTGCTCTCATAGCTAGCAAGCCTGATATAGGAGAATTTCCTGAACTGGATAAAATAGGCACCGTAGTGCGATATCAGGTTCATGGCTTCGTCAGAAAACCATCTAGCAGTATCACCTTCAAGAAGCCTGACCATGTACATGGTGAAAGCATCATTTACCCTTCAGAAATTGTGATTGTTGGTCTCTAGGGTGAACTGCGGGCAGTAGGCATATACAGGATCATCCTTATGGGCATGGATGTAAGAAAAACCAAACCATTGCCTTGATGCCGCCAGAGTATACATCAGGTACAAAGTCATGTAGAATTTCTTCGTTTGTTGTACATTGGACAGCTGTTCCGCTAAGTTCATGCTGATGATTTATGCCCAGTTGATATTTTGAGTTCCCTCGCACACCATGTTGATGAGCGGGCACATCCAGAAATGGAACTCGTTAGTAGAGGGTAAGCCCATAACCCGAGCCAGTAGGATTATAAAATCCGACAATTCTTCATTGAAATCTTCCCGAAAAAGAGTCTTGGATAGACGAGATTCCCCCTTCTTAGGGTTCGTTAGCTAGGACTTCGCCACCCGCGCCTTGTAGTTGTCGTTGTCTTGATTGAACAGGGCTTGTGCTTGATTCTGGGAAACAACTATGGCATTATCCATTTCTAGAATCCTCAGTGCAGTGCTAATGGCGGTAGCGTCCAGTTTGGCGATGAGTTCCCCGTGTATGTTGGTCAATTCACTCGAATCAGGGTTGAAATGAGCTCCGCATGAAAGCACTGTATCAGCACATTGCACCGAGATCGGGAAACCTCCAGCAAAATCCAAACTGCTGTCGTGAATCATCTGTGCCATTGGTGTAGGGTTTGCATCTGCCATCCTCAACCAAAAATCGCCAAAGTCAAGATGACGAGCTTCACTATCCCCGATATCAGGAACGGCAGACTCTAGTGGTGAGATTTGTTCCTGTCCTTGAAATTTGATCTTCATGTTGGCAGTAATTCGGAGGGTAGAGCCACAAGCTAGACTCGGGAAGGAATTACAAAGGGAAGGGATACGTGCGCAGGAATTTAGATTGCAAGGGTTCGAGCAATAGATACCATGGAAGCAGTGTGAAAAACGCATAGGGGGTTTGCTCTTTATATAGCCATTTAGGAGAGAGAAAGGTAATGAATGCGCATTTAATACATACTTACCAATTTGAATAAGCAAGATATTCGGGTAGAGCGGAAAAAATTAGCACGAATGGCACTTGGTTCATTTAGAACATGTGGGATGCGAAAGCGCGAGGCACACGGCTCGGCTGATTTGGGCGAAGCGGGGAAAAGATGCAAAAATGAACCTGGGACAAGGGGGACGCGAAAGCGCGAAGTACGCGACTCGGCTGATTCGGGCGAAGCGGGGAAAAGACGCACAAATGCTTTCGGCACACGCGGGACAAAAGTGTGCGAAGTACACAACTCGGCTGCATCGGGTGAAAATGTGACAACGGGTCCGGGTGAACTTGGGACATTTGGGACGCGAAAGCGCGAGGTACGATGTTTGGGCGATTCGGCCGAAAATGGAACAACTTGTCCGGGTGAACTTGGGACATTTGGGACAAAAAGTTCCGAAGGGCCTGAAAAAGACAAACTTCGGGGAAACCGGACGATCAGGGAACATAGGGCCCAATTGAACTTGGGACACGTGGGAGAAAAATGTCCAACAGGCCCAAAAAACACACAAAATGACCCAAAAATGCAGAATTTCTCAATTTCTCGATTTTTAACATTACCAGGGCAACAGAGAAAACACTTAAACTCAAAATTTTAAATTTTCACTTTCTCAAGAGCAGGGGAATTTTGAGTGGACAACAGCTGGCTCCTTCTGGGGATGACTTGGCATAAATTCAAGGAATGAGACAACGCAAGAACTTAGATAAATTCGAGGAAGTAGACCAGTACCTTATCCATTGGGCCACAGAGTCAAAAAGCAAACCAATACATAGGACAACACACTAAAACAAAGGGAAAGAAAAACAAAAACGCTGTACATAATATACAATGGACTCCCTAATCACCTATGACTTGAACAATTTCAGGTACTACCCACTATAAGGAAGTGGGAGAGAGGAACCACCCATATAATCAAGGTAAAAATAATTCTTACCAGTAAAGTGTCTGATCTTGAAAGGTCCGAGCCAAAGAGAATCAAACTTGCCATGGCTGCCACGAGGTTAATGCCTTTTATCCCATAACAAAACAATGTCTCCAACTTGGAAATATCTGAACCTGGCTTTCTTATCAAACAGGACATTTACCTTCTGCTGGTGAACAGATATCCTATCAGCAACCTCCAATCTGTTCTCATTCAATTTATGAAGGTACATAATTCTCTTGTCCAAAGCATCACTGAAACTGGTATCTTCAATGGCCTTCATTAGATGCAAGGCTATCAGCTCCACTGTTACTGGAAATTGAGCTTCTACTCCATATACCACTTGAAAAGGAGACATTCCAATAGCTCTCTTTGGTGTGATCCTGTCTGCCCAAAGAGCATCATAGAGCTTCTTGTGCCAGTTTCGTTGAGACTCATTGACTAATTTCCTTATAATAGTCACCAAATTTTTATTAGTGGATTCTGCTTGTCCATTTCCCTGAGGATAGTAATCTGTGGAGTGAGCCAAAGAGATGCCATACCCATAGCAAAAATCCATTATCTTGGTTGAAGAGAAATTTGAAGCATTATCTGTCACAATCTTGTTAGGTACACCATACCTTACCAAGATGTTTTCTTTGATGAAACTGCACACCACTTCAGAAGTAGTACTCTTTACTGGAATAGCTTCTACCCATTTGGTGAAATAATCCGTGGCAGTTAATACATGAGTATGACCAGCACTAGAAGAGGGATTAAGTGTTCCAATGAAGTCCAAACCCCACTGTTGAAAAGGTTCTTCAATTATAACTGGCTTAAGAGGTAAAGAGGCCAATTTAGGTCTACCCACGAAATTCTGACAAGCCTCACATTTATCAACCCACTTGGATGCATCTCTGAACAAGGTAGGCCAGTAATATCCTCCACGAAGTATCTTATGAGCAGTGACCGTTGATGAATAGTGCCCTCCACATGCCTGATCATGAAAAGCTGAGAGTAGCTTTTTCTGTTGTTCCTTGTCTACACATTTCAAAAACCTTCCATCTAACCCACGTTTAAACAAGGTGTTTTCCCATGTTGCACTGACCTTAGTTTAACAGTCCTCTTTTCTTTGGCAGTTAAATGAGAGGGGCATTCTCCATAGGTGAGAAAATGAGCGATATCAGCATACCATTCATCAACTGAGCTAAGAAACAGAACGGTAGGAAGGCCAACTTTATCCTCCAGTAACTCATGTCTAGCTCCTTCAGCAATGAGCTCACAAAGGCCTTTTCCATGAATGATCTTGGTCGGTTTGATGTCAATATCATATTCTTGGACCTTAGCAACCCAATTCCCTCTCTTGGATCCAAATTCCTGTTGTGTGAGAATTGACTTAAAAGTTTTATATGGAACCAACACCATGGAATGAGAGTTGAGAATGTAAAAATGAAACTGCTTGACAGCTTTAACCACTGCAAAAGCATTTAAGGTATTATCTGTGGCGTAGCAATAGATAATAAAATCTTTGCTGAAATCAGGACATGCTAAAATAGGAGTTTTAGCAATAGCTCTTTTAATACCTTCAAAGGATTCTTTTCCTTCAGAAGACCAACCAAACGTTTGTTTGCCTTTCTTCATTTGGGAAATATTCAAAGTTAATTATGCAAAATCAAGGATGAACCTTCTTAAAAAATTGATCTTACCAAAGAAAGAGTGCACGCCCTTTTTGCTGGTTGGGAGAGGAATTTGCTGGATGGCTTGAACTCACTCAGGATCAATCTTAATACCATCTTTGGAGATGATGTGCCCTAATAATTTCCCCTCTGTGACATAAAAGACAGATTTTTTAGGATTCAAAGATATCCCATGTTCTCTACATCTTAGCAGAACTATCTCCAAATGCTGAAAATGATCCGCCCTTGTTTTAGAATACACAGTCAAGTCATCAAGGTATACAACAATACACTTCCCTTTCAAACTTTCAAAATCTAGATCCATAGCCCTCTGAAAAGTGGCACCAACATTAATGAGCCCAAAAGGCATTCTTCTATAAGCAAAGGTACCCCAAGGGGTAGTGAAAGCCGTTTTGTGCTGATCCACAGTATTAACTTCTACCTGGTTATAGCCTGAGAATCCATCAAGCATAGACAACATCTCAGATCCTGTTACTGCTTGCAAGACTTGATCCATCATAGGTAAAGGGTAATTATCTTTCAAGGAAGCCTAATTCAGATTCCTGAAGTCAACACAGATGTGAATCTCACCATTTTTCTTCCTAACAGGTACAATATTAGCAATCCATGTTGAATGATGGATAGGAAAAATGATTTTGGCTTTCAACAGCTTCTGTATTTCTTGAAAAATGGTGTCAGCTATTTTGGGATTGTATTGCCTCTTTTTCTGCTTGAAAGGCTTAATTCCAGGTTTGAGAGGAATAAAATGCTGCATATCTTTTGGTTGGAAAGCTTTTAAATCTTCATAAGAGTAGGCAAGAACATCCTTATACCTTTTTAAAAGATAAATTGCTTTCTTCCTCTCATCTGCTGTGCAACATTTTCCAATGTTCACGTGCTTAGGGTCAGTAGAACTCCCAATATTAATTTTTTCATACTCAGCTAATTGTTGAGGTCCAGTAGAAGCTCTAGACTTTACATACCTGTCGTGTTTATCAAATAGTTCCTCCAAACTCACCAATCCTTTAGGAATCTTGTTTCCCTTGAGTTTAATGCATCCCTCTTGATCCGTTTCTTCTCCTTGGGTGGCTGCTTTGTCAAAGGACACACTTTCACGAGGCAAGTTATCAATTCCTTCAAAGTACAGTTGTTCAAAATTATCTTTGAGTTCTAAGAAAGAAAACAAGTGTTGATCATCATTGAAAACTTGCCAGTTAATAGTATTATCAGGTACACTAGGTCGATGGATCATCTCAATGGTGAACTTATCTTGAGAGAAGTCAGGATGAGGAATCAGTAGTGACCCTGAGACTGCTAGTGAATCAGCCCTGGTGTTTTTCTCCCTAGGCATTGCTTCGATGGAGAAAGCATCGAGAAATTCAATGGAATCCCAAACCTAATTCCTATAATGTTTCAGCCTTCCATTTTTCACCTGGAAGAGGTTTCTAACTTGTTTTACAATCAATTCCGCATCACCACGAGCCAGAAGATTCTTTACACCTTGTTATTTTGCCACTTGTAGTCCAAGAATGCGAGCCTCATACTGTGTTGTATTATTAGTATTTTTGAATTGCAACTTGAATGAAAAAGGATGAAGGCTTCCTTCAGGTGACACCAGCAGGACACCAGCTCCAGAACCAGCTGAGGAACAACTTCCATCAAACTCTAAAATCCAAACACCATTAGGATCTTTAGGTGACACTTTGGGGAGTTGGATTTTGTCAGGGGACATAATCATGTAGTTGCCATGCCCCATATCCTCATAGAGTATTTGTGCTTTACGATCATCCGTTTTTTTTACAATATACTCATACTGCTTCTCAGGCAGCAGCTTCTTCATTTGCCCATTAACAGGTACGAGTGCATGTGACCAATCCATTTGAATTTCTCCACCCACATCCTTACAGAAGTTTCTACTTAGCAACATCCCGTATGAAGGAGGAATATCTGCTACTAAGATGGTAGCCAAAACTTTCTTCTCAGGTAAAGCGGAAAAAGCAACTTGTGCATCTTTACTTCTTCCGACCAGGGGCACTTCCTTACTCTCCTTAGAGTAAAAAGATCCATAAGTGCGTGTGAGGTTCAATCCTAAGACATGAGCTACTTTAGCAGGCATCACATTGTCTGAGGCTCCTGAGTCTATGACACAATTACTGAGCCTATGGACAGCTATAAGAAGTGTTACATAAAATGGTTTGATTTTTTCATTGGGTGAGGTGACAGCGGCTACCAGACTAGGATGTGGTGTAGAAGAAGGAGTGGGTAAAAGGCCTTTAGAGGTAATCTTAGAATGGGAATTGACAAAGTGAATCATTTTAGCAAAAGCCTTAGGATGGGTTTGATAATATTCAGCTTCTGAGATTTGAACCTTAGTATTTTTTAGGTGATCAATAATATCAAAAGACCCAGAAGTGGATGGGCTTTCATCACTTGAGATCCTAGGTTTATCAATTTTTAGGGGAAAAAAAAAGTAACTTTAGTAGCAGAATTGACAGGACTCACCTTTGGTGCAGATGAAGTGGGAATAGGATATCCTCTTTTTATAATTACGGGGATAGTTGTCGGCTTCTCCTTAGATTTCTTGGTGGGCTGCGTCACTTTCTCCCTCTGATTTGTCTTCTCTTGAGTCATGACAACGAATGATTCACTATTCATGTCCGCTACTACTTCATCATAATCATCTCCATCATCAATGCCCTCAGTGGTGAAGAAATTAACTCGAGATCCTTCAAGTTCATCTGCTTCATCATCAACTTCTTCCACAAACTCCTCGCAAGCTTCATTATCCTCATCATCATCTGGTTCCTCAAATTCACAGGTTGCATTGACATGAACTTTAACAGGAGGTCCTTCAAGCGCTAGCCTTGTTTGAGAAGCGGGGCAAACGATTCCTGGGCTGAAAATTCCTCCTTGGAATGTCTGCATAGGGAGCATGTTGAGCCAATTGTTTCTTTATGGCA
Organism: Taxus chinensis; assembly: GCA_019776745.2. Classification (NCBI taxonomy): domain Eukaryota; kingdom Viridiplantae; phylum Streptophyta; class Pinopsida; order Cupressales; family Taxaceae; genus Taxus; species Taxus chinensis. Next base: position 885,463,466 of record CM034151.1, read on the forward strand.
ATGAGATCATTCACAAGTTTTTGAACCAATGGATCAGTATTAGGTCCAGGAGTGGAAGAGGAGGAGGAAGCAGATTTAGATTTAGAAGGGTCTCTCTTCAACTTCCCTGACATGATTAAATCATCTTCAACACTAACAGCAAGAGTTTGATCCTCAACCAATGTTGCGAGATTAGCCCTTCTCAGTGCATAACTAACTTTAGGCGATTGGGAATTTAGGAAGAAACATTTTTAGATTTGATCTACAGGTCGAGTATTTGCCAGAATTTTGTTAATCAACCTGTTGAATCGGGCCACAAATTATCTCATGGTCTCTGGTGAATCTTTCTTTATCTGAGAGATTTGGGTTAGCAAGGCATGCACATCTTCTGCTGGATTGAAACGGTTTTCAAACCTAGTTCTCATTGTGTCCCAGCTAGTGATAGCACCAGCCGGAAGGTGGTAGAACCAATCAGCAGCATTATCTTGTAAAGTCTCAACAAACAGTCTCACAGAGACGTCTTCATGTTCAACTCCCAGAACTCCACATGCAACTATGAAGGTTGTGATGTGTTCATCAGGATGCGCTTTACCATCGCCTTTGAACTTAGGGAAGTTCTTACAGTTACCTCTAGGTAACTCATGCAAAGGCTGACGAAGGGCAAGGTGCCCAACACGATGACCTCAGGGAAATGGTACCGCCATTCTTGGAAAAATGGCTTGGAGAGGAATTGCAACACCAGCAAGAATCAAAGCTCAAAGATTAGGACTAGCTGGCTCTGAAGGAATACCACCCATAGGAATTCTATCTTGAACAGGTGGAGTGCTTGTCGAACGAGTCTTTCTATTTCTTGCTGAAGGGAAAGGAAAACCCTGCTGCTCCAAAAACTGGAAATGAGAATCTTCAATACCAAGGGCCCTTCTCCCTCAAGTAAAATGCGGAGTCACCAGATCAAAGGATGATCAAAAATTACAGAACTGGAATATGATTTCCCCAGCGGAGTCACCAAAAATTGTTGGTCGTCAAATAGCACTTTACGAAGAGCAACAGTCAGGGGACAAGAAGTCCCTCCTCTTTAATGGGAGAGGTTCCCTTATTCAAAAACGAACCTATTTACAAATATACAAAACATGATTTTATGGTTGAACTTGGATATAATGAAAGTGTTTTCTATAAATATCATCAATTACAAAAGGACTGAGGAATGAGAATATGAGAATGAGCAGAAAGGAAACACTCAGAATTATAGATAACAGAGTAATTCTTTATGTATGCGAAGTTACAGTGAATTGAAACAAGACCATTTGTATCATATAAATAAGATGGAATTTAAAGACACAAAGTTCTGTAAATAACATCTGCCAGAACACAAAGTTTCTTGACATAACATAGACAAATGATCTTCACAAAATTAAATGAAAATCTTGGGGATAAAAGAGATCAAATAGACAAAGAATGAAAAGCCCTTCTATATTGATTTCTTTATGATCTATTTACTCTTTCAGAAAATAAGCCAAGTTCTTCCTCCTTCAAAATGGCGTGGAGAGGCCATTATATAGCTTACAAATCAATTACTCTTGGTAACCACTTCTTTTAACTAAAGATTAGTTAAGGATTTCCAATTGCAACACATCAACTTATTACAATGAATCCGAGAAAAAGAATTAGAAGAGAAGAGAAGAATAAGGAGAAGAATACATGTGGTTATGACTGGGAGGGACCCACTGACTTCAAAATCCACTGCCTGAATCTCTTCAATGCCTCGGCTATGTCTCTGCCACGGGGGACTGACGTGTTGGCTGTAGACTGAGTCCAAAATCCGAGGCACTTCTCCATTTCCTTATCAAACTCGACATGAGTATGATAGTCTTTATTTGCTTCTTCAATGACAGACTGAAGAGAGCAAATCTCCTTCATTTTCTCTTTGGAAATGGAGCTTTCCTTGAATAGATTATCTTTGACAAAAGCTCTGAATTGAGATTTGATTTCTTGCAAGGAAAAAGGCACACCAGAAGTTTCATCCTGAAGATGACAATGTATATCTTTGAAATCAGATACAACCAGTATCTTGAAAGCCTCACCCTTCTTCCAACTATTCTTTAGTTCTCCCAAAGCCTCCTCCAAAACTTTGATTTTCCACTCCATGCTGTAAACCCAGGATTCTGAAAGATTATCCTTTGCATCATCAAAAACCTTACTTGCCAATAAAACGTTCTCATCTGTCTGTCCCATGAGGCAGAGGTCTACTATGCAACTGCTCAAAAGTTTGAGCTCTTTATCCATGATCCTGATAGTGGAGGAGATCTTCTGTTGCAAGTTGTTCACCTTTCCATGGAGTTTGAAAGCTTCATCAATGAAGTTCAATCCTGCAACAAGCATATCTTCCACCATGGCCTCCATAGCTCTGCCATAGACGGAATACTTGTGCATTTCTTTGATACTCTGTACCTCATCTTGGCTCAAAATTACAGGTGGCGGAAGGGTAGTCAGTGGGGTAGGGTCCAAAACTTTTTCCTTAGACAAAAGAGATTTGATAAAACCTGTGAGAATCTGGGCTTGTTCCTCCAACTGTTCAATAGTTTTCTGCCCTTTTTCAACCCTCCCAATGACTCTTGTGACCGTTTCCTGGAGGTTGTGGATCTCACCTTCAGGGGTAGACTCTCCCATAGGAATCCTTGAGAATTCTAGGTCAGATGCCTATAAGTCCTGCTCTGATTTATCTACTGTAGGCTTAGCAATCTCCAGGAATTGTTGACCATGAGCATCAAACACTATCCTGGAGGTGATTATGGATTTCTTGGCGCGAGAAGAAGGATTAGTGCTTAACAAGGCTGCCACAGCATCAAAATTTGGCCCTGAGCTCCGAGAGGAAGATTTCCTCTTTCTACTGTCGACAAAAGGTTGCACCCATGAAAAAGAGGAAGAGGAAGCAACAGGAGGGGCAAGAGGACCAAGAGACAGAGAGCTCATGGTGCTCAAGGTTTGCACAACTGTTGTCTCAAGTTGAGACATGAGTGGGGTGCTTGAGCCACTTGGGGCAGAGGAAACAATAGCACTTGGAACTTCAGTGCTCTGGACTTCCTTATCTTTATCCGTTGGAGCTTCAGGAGAACTTAGAGGAGATGGTACTTCACTCTCTTCACTTTCACTGAGAACAATAATGTTCTCTGATCCCAAAGGTATTTCTACCTGCTTTCTCTGAGGATATTTTTCCACAAGCTCCTTCTTGACTTCTTTGAGTTTCTTCTGGTATACTTGAGTGGATGAAGAAGGAGTAGAAGCTGCAGGTCCTTGCGTTGATGAGGCAGGAGGGGTTTGCACAGGTGTGTCTGATATTGGAGTCGATGCTTCCCTCCTTGGTGTTGAAACATCCTTAGAGGAGGATTCTCCTGAGTTCCTCCTAAACTCTCGAACTTTCTTATCAAACCAGATCTTAGTCCTGACTAAGACTGGAGCCAGGATCTCAGCCAGATCATCTCTCTCTTTCTTGAACCTCCAAGGGAGTGTGCTTAACCACATTGTCATACTCATATGAGTATAGATCAGAGTTGTCATCCTGGAGTCCTTCAGGAACTTGGTACAAGCCGAGTTCTTGGATCAATTGCAAAGAGAACCTGCCATAATGCCTTTTTCTAGCCTCAAAATCATCGACACAGTCAGCCCAATAGTCTTCTATATCTGCCCTATGATGATAGATTATCTTGATGTTCTGCTCAATGAAATTATTCGAGTCGAAGCAAGTTCTTGGCTTGAAGAAATGCACAGTGATGGGAGCCAGGGCTCTTTCTATATTCTGTGCTTCTAGGGCTGTTTTACAAGCGTAATTTCCCAAAGAGATGGGAAAGTGCAAACCAGTAATCTTCTTATCTCTGCAGGTTCTGTGTAATTTGTCTAACTGCCTACATACTTCTATCAAAGCCATCTTATCACTGCAGAACATGGGAAGCCTCAGAGTGGTGCTCTCATAGCCAGCAAGCCTGATATAGGAGAATTTCCTGAACTGGATAAAATAGGCACCGTAGTGCGATATCAGGTTCATGGCTTCGTTAGAAAACCTTCTAGCAGTATCACCTTCAAGAAGCCTGACCACGTACATGGTGAAAGCATCATTTACCCTTCGAAAATTGCGATTGCTGGTCTCTAGGATGAACTGCGGGAAGTAGGTATATACAAAATCATCCTTGTGGGCATCGATGTAAGAAAAACCAAACTATTACCTTGATGCTGCCAAAGTATACATCAGGTACGAAGTCATGTAGAATTTCTTCGTTTGTTGTACATTGGACAGCTGCTCCGCTAAGTTCATGCTGATGATTTATGCCCAGTTGATATTTTGAGTTCCCTCGCACACCATGCTGATGAGCGGGCACATCCAGAAATAGAACTCGTTAATAGAGGGTAAGCCCATAACCCGAGCCAGTAGGATTATAAAATATGAAAATTCTTCATTGAAATCTGCCTGGAAAAGAGTCTTGGATAGATGAGATGCCCCCTTCTTAGGGTTCTTTAGCCAGGACTTCGCCACCCGTGCCTTGTAGTTGTCGCTGTCTTGATTGAACAGGGCCTGTGCTTGATTCTGGGAAACAACTATGGCATTATCCATTTCTGGAATCCTCAGTGCAGTGCGAATGGCGGCAGCATCCAGTTTGGTGATGAGTTCCCCGTGTATGTTGGTCAATTCACTCGAATCAGGGTCGAAATGAGCTCCGCATGAAAGCACTGTATCAGCACATTGCACCGAGATCGGGAAACCTCCAACGAAATCCAAACCGCTGTCGTGAATCATCTGTGCCATTGGTGTAGGGTTTGCATCTGCCATCCTCGACCAAAAATTGCCAAAGTCAAGATGACGAGCTTCACTTTCCCCGATATTGGGAACGGCAGAATCTAGTGGTGAGATTTGTTCCTGTCCCTAAAATTTGATCTTCATGTTGGTAGTAATTCGGAGGGTAGAGCCTCAAGCTAGACTCGGGAAGGAATTACAGAGGGAAGGGATACGCGCGTAGGAATTTAGATTGCAAGGGTTCGAGCAATAGATAGCATGGAAGCAGTGTGAAAAACGCATAGGGGGTTCGCTCGTTATATAGACGTTTAGGAGAGAGAAAGGTAATGAATGCGCATTTAATACATACTTACCAATTTGAATAAGCAAGATATTCGGGTAGAGCAGAAAAAATCAGCACGAATGGCACTTGGTTCATTTGGAACATGTGGGATGCGAAAGCGCGAGGCACACGGCTCGGCTGATTCGGGTGAAGTGGGGAAAAGATGCACAAATGAACCTGGGACAGGCGGGACGCGAAAGTGCGAAGTACGTGACTCGGCCGATTCGGGCGAAGCGGGGAAAAGACGCACAAATGCTTTCGGCACACGCAGGACAAAAGTGCGCGAAGTACGCGACTCGGCTGCATCGGGTGAAAATGTGACAATGGGTCCGGGTGAACTTGGGACATTTGGGACAAAAAGTTCCAAAGGGCTCGAAAAAGACAAACTTCAAGGAAACCGTCCAATCGGGGAATAGAGGGCCCAGTTGAACTTGGGACACGCGGAACAAAAATGTCCGACAGGCCCGAAAAACACATAAAATGACCCAAAAACGCAGACTTTCTCAGTTTCTTGATTTTTAACATTACCAGGGCAACAAAGAAAACACTTAAACTCAAAATTTTAAATTTTCACTTTCTCAAGAGCGGGGGAATTTTGAGTGGACAACACTCAAGAAATCAAAAACTTTCTCAAAAGCACTAAAATGCATGGAAACACTAAACCAAGGCCCAAATCACTTTGAACATGCTTATATCAACAAATAAAACTTGATCAAGCTACCAAATATTTTCGATAACACCACTCACACCTATTTTCCTTGTAGTCATTCAATCTTGCTTATAGCCCTCAAAATTGAAATCAGAAAGAAAATCATAATATACACCTTCAAACATGAATGGTAATTTTTTTAGACACCCATTTAGCCCATTCAGGTGTTCAAGAAGTTTCAAAACCTAATTTTTCACCAATTCACTTTTATTCTCATTTTAGCATTTTTGACTAACCCTTCCAATTAGTCCTTCCTCCATTTAAAGCTTGTATCTAGGAAGTGTTTATAAAATTTCATGATTTTTTTTTACACTTTTTAATACCCTTTATTTGGTTGTTACTTTGAGGTAAATTTCAGGTCCCAACTTGTAATATAATTTCCCCAACTTATACATCCTCCTTTCTAGGCTTGGTCTCCTAGGACTTTAAGTCACTTTCAAGGTTTTGTCTCTTGGAAATTGGTTTAATCCTCTGACCCACTTTGTATTATCTGAATCCACCATATAAATCTACCTTTCTCAATCTCTATTCAATGTTTCATCATCTTTTGTCCTCATTTTGTCTAAATTCTTAATTTTGGTTACTTGAGACTGTCTTGTTCTCTTATAACTCCTCACCGTCCTCAACCATGTTTAGAATCTTCTTGGGGATTTTTTCTATGTTCCTTTTCATTGATATCTTATTTACACTATTCCCACACTGTCAATCAATCCTTTTTTATCATGTTTCTACTTCCCCTTAAGACACCTTCCACAAGACACTTCCATGTTATTTCACAATTTCATGCCAAAACAAACAAACTTCTTTGTCTAATCACCTAACATTTCTATGATACCAAAAATTATGAATATCTAACCAATAATAAATGTCAATAACAATAGAATAAATTAGTATACTTCACGTCGCTCCATGCTCTACCTTTAGGATCTTGTTTCTTTATCCTTAGAATGGCTCTAGCATGCAAAATGTCTTATTATCCTTAAATGGATTCCACCACTAATATACCATGTTTAGTAATGCCAAGATAGGCTATTACCCCCTTGAAAATGATCAAAAACAAGGAATACTACAAATTTCTTCATCGCACTAAATTGTCCTCATACACCATGCAATCTTAAAGGCTCGAGATAATCAAATTTGATCATTACTTTTAACTAGGGTTACACTATCATTGAATCTTATTTTATACCCTTGCTCAGTGCCAAATATACCATCAAAATGGTCATCAATAAGGAAAACTATAATGTTGGACTCCTCTTTCACAAAATTGTCCTTTCTTCACTTTTCAAGCAACTTAGTACAAAATGAGAAAAATTAGTCTTTAAGACCTTAAATGTCTCTTCCTAACCAAATGACCTATTTTAATGAGCTCAATCCAATGAAATACCAACAACTAACATAAATTAAAATGATATAAACCTTAACTCTCTCTCTCAAATTCACCAAAACTCACTTCCTAAGTTCTTAAGGGCAATACCATCAAGGGGTTGTAGTTGATAGAAAAAAAGAGACACCCAAAACAAAATAAGACATATTCCTGACACCCATTATGCCTCCCATGGTGTATGGTAAATTTTAGGCTCCAAATCTGAAGATAAAAACACTTTTCTTGCACCGTCTCTTATCCAATTAGCCTCCTCTAGTAGCTCTAGTCAGAGTGTTGTTTTAGCATATCTTTTGAAATAAAAAATAATTTACCAAAGTGTACACCTTTCAGGATACCCATTTGGCCAATTGTTTTAGAAACTTGGATAGTGAGAGGGGGGTGAATCGGTGTCTTATTAAATTTTTAGATATTTTTCTTTCACAATACTTGTTAAGAAAAGCATAAGCAACCGCACACAAGCAAATGGAAGAAATACAGTACATATTATTTTATGTGGGAAACCTAGAATGGGATAAAACCCACTGAAATAAGAGAACTAACTTTGGACAATTTTTTGTATGTATTACAATGATTTCAAGTTGAGCTGCAACACAAATTTTGAGGATACAACCCCAAGAATACTTTAGTCAGCAACTATTGACCTTTTGGAAGATACAAATTTACAAGGAAGTTACAACTCCCTAAAATTTAATCAGTTACAACTTGTCTTTTGTAAGCTACTACTTACACGGAGGCTGCAACCCATGTGTTTTAAGCTGTAACCTAGACTTGTTCTTGAGTTTTGGTCACACTTTTCTTATTTTTTCTCACAACCGATGATGACTTCTAGATTTTCTCACTTCTCTTGTTTTTCTCCTAATTCCCTTTTCTCTCAATCTATTATATGCACCCTGATTGTGACTCTAAATTTACAAATTGGCCTTTTTATCTCACCTGCAATTTCATCAATATATCAAGTCTCTATTCACTTTTCCCTTGAAATATGATTTCTTGAAGCATTCACTAACTCTTCTTGACTCAAAAAATCAAATTCCTATTCATTCAATACCTACAATATTCATGCATTCTTCACATGCATTAACTTCAATCTTCTAAACCTTCAGGTACTCTGTCTCAGTTATAGCATATGCATATATGATCCGATTACTTTTTGCAACCTTGTCTAGAAATGCACTCACCATACCTTACTCAATACCCTTCACATTATTTTTTATACACTCACACAAACTCCCATTATATTCTCTATTATGTACTTACCATACCATCAGAAAATATCAATGCACCTTCACTTACCTCTCTGCATACATTAACTTCCATTTACAATTTAGCTCAAACATTCATATACACTCATTTCACTCACACATATTCTACCCTTTGTCACTCTTGCATTTGCATTTCAGGTCACAAAATAGCTTGAATTTTCTTCACTACACTTTATATTACTATCACACTCTTTTATCAACATCCTAGTTACAGTTCGCACTTCCATGTCCCACTTAGAGAAAGTGCTCCTCCACCACCCAATTCATAGCTCTGGTATAATAAAAGAATTTACCATGCAAAGTTTTGAACTCAAGGTCTTGGACTATTGGTGAGTTACAATTAGTTTCTAATCATCAACCCAAGTTCCATTCCCATTTATTTCATTGGATGCTTTTAATAACTGGCCATATGGACACCTTGAGGTAAGGTTCGAACTTCTCTGTATGGACCAAGAAAAACATAGTGGGGCACTTCGAATGCAGATAACTCAGTAGACATTAAGGAACCAAGCCCATCCCCATGTCCAACTTGGACAAAGTGTTCCTCCACCACTCCAATTCATAGATCTGATATAATAAAAGTGTTTACCATCCAAATTTTATTACTCAAGGTCTTGGCCTATTAGTGAGTTATAAGTAGTTTGTAATCCTCAAGCTAAGTTCTATTCCCATTGAATTCATTGGATGCTTTGAATAAGTGAACATGGGGACACCTTGAGGTAGGTGTTAAACTTATCCATATGGACCAATCCAAACATAGCAGGGCACTCCAAATATAGATAACTCAGTAGAAATTAAGGACCCAATCCCACCCCCATGTCCCACTCCAATTCATATCTCTAGTATAATAAAAGTATTTATCATCCAAATTTTTTACAACTAATAATATTTGAATGTAATAGATCTATCACGGTAGGAAGAGGAGTGAGCAATGGAAATAGTGTGAAACCCTAATGGAGGCCCTTATACAGGGAAGGGTTCCACTCAAAAAAATTTCACCAATCTATTCCATAGAGAAGATGAATTGGGTAATGGATGTAATGGTTAGGGTAGGGAGACCTCAGTGGTGAAAAAGGGTAATTTGTTTCCCCTGAAGGAAGAAAGGATTTGATAGCAATACTGGATTTTCTTTCCTTGAGCCAAGAGGATAGGTTCGAATGTATAAAACTCATGGATGCCAAAGGATTGTTAGATCCCAATAAGTCACCCTGAATCCCTAAGTTGATATGTCCCTTTTCTAGCACTAATAAATATATCCCCTCGATTTTTAATGATAAACAGAATAAGACTCACTCGATTAGGGGTGTTGTTATTGATGGTAAGTCTGGCAGGGGGTGTGAAATCCACTAAGGCAGCAACACCCAATGTTGTTTCATTCAAATAAGTAGTATATCAAAAATATCCTAGTCCTTCAACCTTTCCGATATACATCTTAGACCTAGCAGAAGAGGATCCCCTCTTGAGTTTGGAGAATCTGGAGCTATTAGATCATCTCCAATACCTATCCCAACTTGTCATTAGAAGATTCAATGGTATGTGGTCGTCTTCATCCACCCTTTCACTTTGGATTTCTAAAAACTAATCTAGAAACTGGTGTCTCCTTCTATTCCAAGGGGTTTCTTTGTGGTCCAACTTAAGGTGGAAGAAGAGTACAAAAAAATCTTATCAAATGGTCCATGATTCTGATACACAACGGGATTATTTCTCATGCCTTGGTTCCCATAATTAAACCTGAATAATTTTTTCATCACAAAAATGCATGTGTGGGTTCACCTCATGAACCTTTTGCTGCATTTTTGGTATGTGCTTTATGATATCGGTAATGCTTAGGGTAAATTCTTAAAGGTGGATCAAGCTAGGGAGGTAGCGGGTCTTCGCACATATGCCACATTCTGCATAGAGATAGACTTAAGCAAGGGACTTCTTAATAATATTATACTATAATTGGGGAATTTCTAGCATGTCCAGATCCTAGAATATGAAAATGCAGCATTCATGTGCCGTATACATCAAAATCCAGGTCATTTACAGGTAGAATTCCCGCAAAATAATAAGAATCAATGAAGAAAAAGTTTTTCAAACAAAGGAGGTTGGAACAATCCTTTTCTGAGCACGGCAAGAAAATCAAATCATAAGGAGGTTTCCAGAGAGGCTCAACCAGCAAATTAAGGGAATGGTTCCAAGATTCCGGTCAACCAGGCCCTCTTGAATAAGGAAAAGGAAAACAAGATAGTATTAGGTGGTGTGAATAGGGGTCATGAATCCGATAAATTAGACAAATCAGAATCAGATTAGGAACAAAATATGGACCCCTCCAACAATCTAATTTTGGTGGTAGCTTCTAATAAATACAAATGGCATGAGGTTGGAAAAAAAGGGCAAGAAGGGGCGATATGTTAATTTTCTGGAATACTACTCTTCAAATGAAGAACGGTAACATTCAAGAGTCTATCTTGCCTTGTTGGTGTGTGGGATCCTATGTGTTCTCCACTCACATATGGAGGGTCATCTCACATGGGTTAGGTTTAGGGTTTTCTTGTGTGTCATGCACTAGGGTTACTCAACACCCTATATGTACCCTTTTATTCCTATTTTATGAGTATGTCAAGACACTCCGTTGTCTTTCCTCTATGTGCAAGCTTTGTTTTTGTTGAGCAAGTTCTTCCATTGCTGATCAATCCTTGTTATTATGTTGGACCTATCACGATTCCATTTGAGTGCAACTACTTCATGGTGCATTGTTTTTGATTCGATTCTCATAAACTCTTTCATGGTATCAGAGCTGAGATCGGGTAAATGTGCATTCCCCATTTGAGTTGCAATTATTCTTGGTCTTTTTTTTACTCCTCATGCAATTTCTTCGATCATTATATTCTGGAAATTTATTGCTAACGTATTTAACAAGCTATTCTTGGAAAGTTGTTTTTTTTGTTGTGTTCTTCGTGCATGTGTAGGCTTCTTGAAGCTTTCAGGGGTTTTACAGCTACATTTAGCTAACTTCAGCTAAATCTAGTAGATCAGTTAAAATAAGAGGTTATTTTCTATTTTTTTAATTTTTTACTAAACTGGAAGTAAATTTTTTAGATCTCTTTTCTTTTTGGTATTTTATGTGTTTACATGGTGGTTTTTTATAGAGATTCAGGTTCAAAATTCTAGGTTTTAAGTTTGGTGTTTTTGGTGTTTTGATTGAAGATCCTTGGTGTTCTCCATCAAACTACAACACCCAACCGAGCTCCTCCAGCTTGCCTCGAGCTCTCTCCAAACCAAGATCCTACAAACTCATGCTCCACTCCCTCAATGAGCTCTCTCCTATGAAAGAAATCCTTCAAACTCCCTAGCTCATGTGTTGGCTAAGTCATGGTTTTCATCCTCTACGTGGTGCCCTCCCTGTGTGGTTCAGCTTCTTTCCCTACCTCGCAGAGTCTTCCCTCACCTCTATTCACGACCCCTCATTTTGTTCCGCTCAGTCCTGGATCGTCCTTCACATCTCATCCTGCTTGTTCTCCACCTATCGTCATCACCAACAACAGCTCTCCCGAGATTATTCTCTATGCATGCACCAAGCCCCGAGCCCTTTCTACTGAGTCCTCTCTGTCCACCTCCAACGACCTCCACATAGCTCAACCATTACACAGATTTTCCAGCCCTTTGACCCCCCAATGCCGGGTTCTCCTCTCAACTCAGGATCCACCCGATCGGTCTCCACCTCTTAGCTTATTTTTGGGAAGTCTTGAACATTGTTAACTCTTCCTCAGTGCTCAGAGCACATCACTTCTTCAACCTTTCATCATGTCAAGTCAAATTTTTTTCGCACTAGTACAGTCAAATCTAGACTACATTATGTCCATAAATGGACTTTACAACTCTCAAGGTAGACTTCTACACAATTAAATAATATTGAGACCACTACTAGAAGAGTGTAGATTACCTTAAAGTTTTCAAAAAAAATTACAATCACCAGTATATGAGGTGAGACTCACCTTTTGCAACTTAGTGCATGAATTCCATGAGATTTTCATAGAAGACACAACAAAAAAAGAAGGGAATATTTTCTTCACATTGTCCATTCAAACCAAAAATTATCATTTATCAGTCATGAATATATGAGATAAACAAATCCTTTTTCCAAGTCAATAACGTGATTTAATGACAACGTCTAGACTGATCCATCTCAACACTTGTAAACATATGTCTTGCATACCCAGAGATACTTTTTGTTGATTCAGTCTACCTTGAAGACTTTGAAAATGTAAGAACCATGGAAAAATCATTAATATATCGTGTAAAATTTCAAATAATCTCATCCAAGTGATTTGAGTATAAGCACACAACTTTTTCCATTTCTAACTCGGGAAGGAGCTTGAGAGTGAAAGGAAGAGGGCTAGGAAAAAGATCATAACCTTCTTAATACTTATCCAAATTGTCTCAAACCTTTTTCCACACTTCAGTATTGGAATCCTCTCCAAAACTTTCTTGTATGATTTATCTAAAGGAGACATCATATTTTTTCTTGGGTGCTAAGAATCCAAAAATCTTATTTTACACTTCTTAAGAAGCCTGTTTTAGAAAAACTTACACAACTTTCACATACCAATTCAGAACTTGATGAAATTCTGGCATCAAGCACAAAAACTCACCCCTATACATAATTCATTAGCTTATTTTTCATAAATATTCATGTACTCTTCAAACCTATCTCATTTTCATCATACTACACTGTCAATTCTTAATGCCAACTTTGGTGAATTTTTTAAATCTTCCTCCAGGTGCTAAAATACATATTTTTGATGCTCACACATGCCCTAAACACAATTTCTAGTCTTATCCCATTATCATAAGATCATTTCATGACTTTTACCAACTTTTCACACCTCATCAAGCTCTAGAAATAGGCCTAAATGAGCCATTTTGAACTGAGACTTCCACCAAATGACCTATAACACCTTGTAAAATTTATTTCCCATGAATACATCATCAAATATGACCTATAAAACCTCTAATCCAAGCATACCAACCTTCATTATTCCTTCAATGACCAATCACCTCACTATTTGAGCTTGTAGCACCCTAAAAACACTCAGATTGCTCACTAAACCACTGAGAAGGCACTACCAATAAACCTTAATACCTCTTACAGATCCTCACTTCACCATTAAATACTTTTCCATTAATGATACTTGACATCAATGAAAACACTAATGACCAGGGTTCATTAATCTCCCCCTTTTTCATTGATCACAGCATACTCAGAAACCTAGATGACAAGCACACACCAACAACTCATATCGTCCTTCCTATTTTTTGACAACACTATCTCCCCTTTTTACATCTATGAAAAAGGATCATTCATTCAATATAACAACCAATAAGTAGATAATTACTTACAAATCATTGACTTACCTCACTAAGCTCCCCTTTGGATTACCATTATTGTTTTGCTACCTATGACTTGAATAGATGCATGAGTACCTCCACTTATCAGTCTCATTACTCCCATTGAATTTTTAATATCCATATCATCCATCTCACTTCAATAGTTCTCAAACCATAAATTATTCCTCCTTATCTCCCCTTGGGTTTAAGACACCATGTTCTAGTAGAACATACCTTGCAAATAAGTTATAGCTCTAAAATACTCAATCAATCATTTACATATTGTCACTGAAGCCATTTTACCTAAGACACCTCTTATTTTAGCTTCAACATCATTCTCAATCCTTTTTGCACCTAATTTAATAAGCTAAATGATATTCCCCTTCCTTTGAGACTCATCTCAGATCTATACAGTGTATGGATGCCCAATCTATTATTTAATAAACTTGAACTACTATATCATTTCTCCTTGTGATGTCTTCCATAATATGCAACAAGTAAGTGTATTATACATACCTTAAAATATATTCCTTGATCTCTTTAAGATATTCATCTCATTAACTCATGCAAATACCACTTATTGAGGTTATGACATAATAGAAGTTGTATGACATCTCTCTCCATACATGTAGATGAGAAAAATCTACAAGATGGGTCACAACACTGAATCAAATCACTGAAACAATCTGAGTCACATCACTAAAACACTCAATCAAAGTTTCAAAATCTTAGACATAAGTATTAGACAATTTCAGAGTTTACACTCCTATACCACATACAAATTTTTGGCAGGCCTTGTTGTCATTTTGTTCATACTGCAGCTTACTAATTTTTTCTCATTATCCCTAATGCATCCTGATTTCACAACATAAGGGGATCTTATAAAGACAACACGCAGTCCTGAGAACCTTCAACTTTGATTATCCAACTATTTAACATGTTTTACTTATTTATCAACACACAAGATTCACTTTGTAGATCACTTCAAATTCATCAGAACACTTATTAGAGTACTACTGCTTGCATGATACATATTCTCAACATGTTCCATCTGCAATCATCCTTAGTTCCTTGTTCTTATTTATTATGACCTCTTTGACTGATACAAACTTGAATCTTCTCATGATAAAAAATATTAATTATGCCTTCTTGTGCAATTCTAATTCAATATTGTAGATCCTTGACCATTTTTAATGGAGTATATTTCTTAAAAATCGATTTGCATGGTGAGATCCATCTCTAGCACACTTAATGCATTAGACTTTTAGACATTAATGACTAAAGACAAAACATCACTTGATAGTTATGAAACTAGCACTACTTTTACATTTTGAGACTTTTATAACTAACTGATCATAAGAAGAATAACTTATAGATTCTTTCCCTAATTATGTCGCATGTAGATAAAGTTATTTTACACCTCATTGCAGCATTTAATACACATAATTGGTTGGAAACCTCAAATCAAAACTTTTCTTGGCTGTGACACTTTACCTAAGTTATTCCTATTTGGACTATGAAAAAAATAAGTTTTCTTCTCCTATGATTCAAGGATTGGACATAATGTCTCAACTATGTAGACTTTGATTCCTTGTGTACACACAAGGTTTACTTATACACTTCACTAGGAAATGACACTTTTCACAAGACATAATCAGACTTGCAGTAGACATACATATGCACTTTCAATTGCAGTACTAGTCAATTGAATCACATGCATTCATGGTAGACATGACTAACAAAGTCCACTTCTTTCATGATCCAGATATTTAAATACTAATGAAGACACTATAAGAGATAGATGTTGAAAACAGATCAAACTCATACTTTCAAGAGCTTGACACAATTCAACTATACCAAATATAATTTTAAGGGAAGAATAGAATAAGCATATCTTTTCATTGGTGATATATTTGCAACATGATCACCTATTAATGATGATTCTTCTCAGGTACACTTCAATGCTTCTTTCAAAGAGAGTTATGCCTTCTAGAATCCTAGAGAAGGCACTTTATTCTTTCTCTTTCAAAACAATAGGATGTCATCAAATAGGTTTGATGACTCACTCTTTCTTTCTCTCTCTTGTGAATCATCTTCTATCTTCTTTGATAAACTATTGGATGTTCTA
This sequence comes from Taxus chinensis, assembly GCA_019776745.2. Classification (NCBI taxonomy): domain Eukaryota; kingdom Viridiplantae; phylum Streptophyta; class Pinopsida; order Cupressales; family Taxaceae; genus Taxus; species Taxus chinensis. Next base: position 885,479,409 of record CM034151.1, read on the forward strand.
ACTTCATTTCCCAAGACTTCCCTTCTTTTCAAACATGTATGGCATGTTTCATTTCCTTGTCTTCTCATGACTATAGGTGAGTGTTCTTTATGACTGGACCTTGACTTGATTTCAATCTTATTGGATTGATCATCAACTCTTAGTGTCTTACTTGAGCTTGCATCATCTAACCACGTTATTTTCTTGTCCTTGTTTACTTACTCAACTCTTGGGTTTACTTCCCTGACCTTGTATATCCATTTAGTTTTCTTTTTTTAAGGATTTGATTCATCCATGGCTGAATTAGTCTCATTTCTTGGACTTATATTTATATTGGATGCCTTCTTATCTTGCCCTCTGAAAGTATAATACTTAGTGTTGTGCTTAGATTATTCATGGTAATAACATGTCTTTGCAAAATGCCCAAAATTGTGACAAGTATAGCGTAAGACATTAATTTTTCTTCTTATTTGATGTGAATTATAATTCCTATCAAAAAATTTAGCCTTGAACTCATGACACATTTTAACATAGTGTCCAATTTTTTTGTAGTTGTAGCACACTAACATATTCATGCCTCTTAAGTGTTATTTATCCCAAAACTAACTTGAAGGTTCTTCTAGTTAGTTTTGGTAGTATACCCTTTTCCTTGACAGTTGAAACATGCTATATTATTTTCATAATTTGTTTTACATATTCTCCATGGGTTTTCTCTATCAAAATTCTTCATGAATTTGCTAGATCTATTTCCAAAACCATAACATGAATAACAATATCCATTAAAATTTCTTTCATACCTAAAAGTATTAGGTTTCCTAATAGGTTTTGGAATTCTTGAATTTTTCCACTTATTTTTCTTCATGTTTGACTTCCCACTTGAACCATCTTTGTCATCTTCATCCTTCTTTACAGGATCCTTAATGAAGCTTAGTCCATTTTTTTCATCTACTTCCTTCTTCTTATCTAGCACTTAATTAAGAGCCTCAGATCTATTTTCTGACTTTTTATACATCTTTAGTCTCTCGGTTTCTTCCTCTAATTCAGCTCTCAAAGATATCATATCTTCATCATATCTCATGTAGGTGTCTTCTTTGGAATGTAAATGTTTTTTCACTGTTTCAACCTGATATTTCAGCTCTGTTTAATTTTGATATGCTCTCTCTCTTTGTCTCTGAGAGATACTGAAACCAGCTCTAATTGTGCCTCAAGATCTTTGACTCTGCCTTCATCTTTTTTCTTATTATTGAGTTTTGGTCACTCTTTTTTTGTTGTCTCTCACAATTGATGATGACTTATATATTTTATCACTTCTCCTATTTTTCACCTAATTCCCTTTTCTTTCAATTTGTTGCATACACCCTAATTGTGACTCTAAATTTACAAACTGACCTTTTTATCTCACCTAAAATTTTATCAATATATCAAGCCTCTATTCATATTTCCCCTAAAATATGATTTCTTGAATCATTCACTAACTCTACTTGAATCAAAAATCAAATCTCTTCTCATTCATTACCTACAATAGTCATACAATCTTCACATGCATTAACTTCAATCTTATAAACATTTAGGAACTCTTTCTCAGTTAGAACATATGCATATATGAGCTTATTCTTTTTGAAACCTTGTCTAGACATGCACTAACCATACCATGCTCAATACCCTTCACATGCTTTGTTATACACTCACACAAACTCCCATTACATTATTTTTTATACACTTACCACACCATCAGAAAATTTTCAATGCACCTTCACTTACCTCTCTACATACATTCACTTCCTTTCACACTCTAGCTATAACATTCATATACATTCATTTCACTCACACATTTTCTACCCTCTTTCACTCTTGCATTTGTATTTTAAGATCTCACAATATACCTTGAATTTTCTTCACTGTACTTTATATTACTGTCACACTCTTTTATCAACATCTTATTTACAGCTCATTGTGTTACTTTTCTCTTGTAGCACATGTTAGGTGCACTTTAACTTGCATCTCAATTCCCTTTTCACTACTTTATATCCTAAAATTTACGACCTAAGACTTGATTTGTAGTGTTTAGGACTTTGAACATGTTCTATTACCATGTTCATTCAATCACTGTTATCTTCACATATACCTATTCATCCCAACACACAGAAGCATTTTTTTTTTGTGTGTGTGTGTTTGCGTGCATGTGCGTGTGTGTGTGTGTGTGTGTTCGAGTGCATGTGCATGTGCGTGTGCATTTGTGTGTGCATGTGTGTGTGTGTGCGTGTGCGAGTGTGTGTGCATGTGTGTGTGTGTGCGTGTGTGTGCGTGTGTGTGTGCGTGTGTGACTGTGTGTGTGTGTGTGTGTGTGCGTGTGTGTGTGCATGTGTGTGTGTGTGTGCTCTGTATTACAATCTTTTTCCACACTAACATCAACACACATACTCAGTCTGTGTGCCTTCTTAGATTCAAACCTCAATTTTTCTGACTTTCCTCTTCATGTTCCATAAGTTACATCCTTAACAGTTACTAACTCCATCATTATTTTAACATCTTAATCTTTCATCAATATTTTTATTCTTCTAAATATTACCTCCTTTTTTTCTCTACACCTCACCTTTTCAACTTCTACTCCATCTCATACGAGCTCTACATACATCACTAGTTCTTCACATTCACCTTGTAAGTTCAATGGTCCTTTGACACTTAACTTAGTTGATAAAGGAAAAAAAGTGTATTTACATCTTCTTACCATGAGCTAGGAGAGAGAAATACAATAACTTATAACTGACTATAGATAATTGACTCCTTCAAGAACTCAAATAGTTCGAGAAAAGAAGTCTTTCATTGTCCCATACTTTTCACTTTCTCAAGGAGACTAAAACACAGACTTATTTCATGCTTTGGAGCTAGCACTACATGATACCATTTATTAAAAGGAAATTTCTACACTTGTATACCCTAAAAATAATTCCTTGAGGCACAATATGATAAAACAACCTTGTTCATAAGCTTTGTTGATATAACATTTCAGTTTGAGAGTTGACTGTAACTAGACATATGGACCCTGAGCATGATCATTCAACTGACACAAGAGAAGATACTCATTCAAGTAGTTTCCAATCTTTCCAACCATTTTTTTATCTTGTTTGAGTTGAAATAAAAAAATATGGATCTGTTTATTGTCAAACGAAGATTTAAATTTGATGAAGAAATCCATAACAATGCCCTGATACGACTGTAGAAGATTATTATCATATAAAAATTTCTCAATTCAAGGTGATATGATCTAAAATCAGTTGCAACACCTTTTTTCTATGATAAAATATATATATATAAAATTTGGATATTTTTCAATGGAGGAATTTTAAGTTTCAAGGTTTTCCTTTCAACAAACCCTAGTTTAAGGGTTTTGTACACAGTTCATACCTGAGACACTTAAAAATCAAATTATTTCTCTATTTTCAATGGTTTTAAAAACTTTACTTGTTATGGTTAGGTGTGACCATTTTCCATATCTTCCAATCATCCAACAAGATTGAAACACTTCAGTTTACTTCCAATTTCAAAGGAAAATAGTGCACAATGTAGTGTAAGTTCTAACAGTGGTGTCCATAGCAAGATAACATGCCTTTACTAACTATAAGATATTTTTAACTTATTTTGGGGAAGTATTGAACATTTTTAACTCTTCATCAGTGATCATATCACATCACTTCTTTAACCTTTCATCCTGTCAAGTCATTTTGTTTTGCACCAATACAGTGAAATCTAGACTGCACTATGTCCATATATGGACTTTATAACTCTCAAGGCAGAATTCTACACATCTCAACCATCTTGAGACCACTTCTAGAAGAGTTTATATTACTTGAAATCTTTCAAAAAAATTGACAATCACCAATATATGAGGTGAGACTCACCTTTTGTCACTTGGTGAGGGAATTCCATGAGATTTGCATAAAAGAAAACAAAAATAAGAAGGGAATATTTTGTTCACACTATCCATTCAACACAAAATGATCCTTTATTAGTCACATATGAATATTTTAGATTAAAAAAAACTCATTTTTGAATTTTAAGAACATGATTCAATGAAAACTTCTAGATTGATCCATCTCAGCACACTTGTAGACATATGTCTTGCATACCCAAAGAGACTTTGTACTAATTCACTCTAACTTCTAGACTTTGACAACACAAGAACCATGGAGAAACAAATAATATATCATGGAAAAATTCAAAGAATATTATACGAGTGATTTTAGGAAAAATACAGGTTTTTTTCATTTCCGACTCAGGAAGGAGCTCGAGAGTGAAAGGAACGAGGCTGGAAAAAAGATCATAACTTTCTTAATACTAATCCAATTTGTCTCAAAAAAATTTCCACACTCCAGTATTGGAATATTCTCTAAAAAAATTGTTATATTATTTATTTAAAGGAGACTTCATATTTTTTCTTGGGTATTAAGAATCCAGATAACTTATTTTACACTTCTTAAGAAACATGTTTTAGAAACACTAACACAACTTTCACATACCTTTTTAGAACTTAATAAAATTTGGCATGAAGCACCAAAACTCACCCCTATACATAATACATGAGCTTATTTTACATAAATATTAATTTATTCTTCACACCTATCTCATTTGCATCAAACTACATTGTTAGTTCTCAAGGCCAACTTTGGTGAAATTTTGAAATCTTCCTCCAGGAGATAAAATGCACCTTAATAATGCTCATACATGCCCTAGACACCATTACTAGGCTGATACCATGCTCACATGATATTTTCATGACCTTTACCAACCTTTCACACCTCATCAGGCTCTAGAAATTGGCCTAAATGAGCCAGTTTGAACTAAGACTTCTACCAAATGACCTGTAACACCCTGTAAAAGTGTTTTCCCATGCTAACATCATCAAATATGACCTGTAAAACCTATAATACGAGAATAACAACCTTCATTCTTCCTTCAGTGATCAATCACCTCACTATTTGAGCTTGTAACACCCTGAAAGCACTCTAAATGCTCACTAAACCACTGAGAAGACACTACCAATCAAACTTCATGCCTCTTACAGAACCTCACTTCACCATTCACTATTTTTCCATCAATGCAACTTAAAATAAATGAAAACACCAATGACCAAGGTTCAAAAAAAATCTCTTTGATAAATTTCAAGTTTCCTTCCTTTATAAAACATTCTTCAAAGTCCACTATTTAGCTTCAAATAAGGTCTCTTGGACTGTGACGGTAATCTAGATGAAATACTTTCATATTTTCCCATTTTTGAGATCTTTTGATGAAATAATTCCTCTACATTCATTTTTTAGGTTTGGTTTAGATTATTTCTTTAAATTTTCAAACTCTTGTATCAAGTACAAAGCCCTCAATAATCATTTTTCTTACAAACCCTAGGTAGGGTTTCCTAGGAACCCATGTAGGATGAAAATTCTATAAAATCAAAAAAACTTGTCTTTAAAGCCTAAAATTTAACTAGAAGATATATTTAATACTCACTCACACTCTAATGTTAACAGTGACATGGAACTAATCAACAACATGAAAATAAATCTTTTCTCACTTGTACAAAACCTAGTAAACAGGGGTTTCTTAATCCACAAGCACCCTTATGTCAAAATAGACTAGAATCTTGTACTAGAAGGCTTGGAAAGTCTTCAACCAAGGTTTCACACTCACCAATAAATTATTCAAGCATAAATATAGTGATGATTTAACCAAAACTCTATAAATTCATACCAAGCAGTTATGTTTTCAGTCTTTTTCTTCACATACAGTCACAATTTTACAATCTGAGTCTTCTTACCCTATAATTGGGCCTAGCATAGAGGTTCCTAACATCAAATACAATCCCTTCACACATATATTACCTTACAATAATCAATACATTGTTAATAACATCAATATCTTGGAAGACGGAAACTTCTCAAGATAAAAGAGTCCACAAATGCTCTAAAATGGAGCCCCAATTCTCTTTATTTCATAACCAAATTCCTTCATACATTGTCTACTGAGCTCATGAAAAATTCTCCTTTTAACTGACTCTCTCCTCCTTCACATTCAATTTTTCTATCCCTCTCTCTTAATTATTCCAAAAACCCTAACTAACTCTCCTCATTGTCTCCTCCTTCACATTCGAGTTATCTTCAGTAGGAGGCACATACCAACAACATTGATTTTGCAACAATAGAATGAATTGACCCCCATATTGACATTATGGTGGTGATTTAATGGGAACCATCCAAAGTGGTGGTGAGGTGGTGAGCACCATCCATGTGGAAGCTATACTTGTTACAGGTGACAACCCCTACCTTTCGACGAGTGGCTCTAAGAGGTAGAAGGTAGCTTGGAACTTGAGAAATTTTGTAAAGGGAATTTCCCTAGTTGTCGAGAAGGGTTTGGAGATGAGTAACCTCCACTGATAACTTTTGCACTTGTATTTGTATTTATAAAAAATATAAGCATTCATCATTGTATTAAAATCAAAATCATTGCAATCTATAAAAACTTGAATAAAAATAATTAAAATTATCTCCTTCCAAATGAAAAAAAACACTCTGAATGAACACCATACTTTGGTGATGGAAATTTTCATTCTTGACTAATATTTTAATAGGATATGTTTCCAATACAAAGGATTTATTCAATAAGTATTGAAGAATTCATGAATTTAAGTCCAAATGGTTTGGGTTTTTCAACACAGTCGAAAGAGGTGCATAAGTGTTTCAATTTTCCCCAAAAAAATGGGTAATGAGGTTTTAGGAGCATAGGTGAATGATCATGCAACTAAGGGGTAAATCATGATAAAATAGACAAGTGAAATGCACAATATATGGTTCAAAAATCACATATTAGATAGTGGTATATATTTCTTTCCAACAACATAAAATAGAGCACAAAGACAAATGGAAATTTAACTTTTCCAGCATGGAAAGCTTGGGAGACAGAATCTCATACCACTTACCAGAAAATTAATATTAAAAAGTGTATCTAGACATTATTACAAAATTTACGGTGTTAATACTCACTTGGATGTGTAAATTATACACTCTGATGTATCATGAGTGTGTGCATCACATATCTGGTTGTAAGTGGCTACCTTTACCTTCTTGGCACGGTGGATAACGGAGCAGTTTCAAGCATCATGGCTGCCTTCATAGATCTCACATGCAATTAGCATGGCCTTCAAAATTTTACACAGATATGTGTTTTTGGTGTGGTATTCCACCTCACAATCAGTGCGTCAAACTCCACTGCATGTGTTTCATGCACTATTTTCTATTAATTTCTCTACTTAGGTCTCCATAAAGATGATATGTGCCTCCATCAATGGTATTAAACCAGTATCAATACTTCCCACTAATTCATCTTGCAAGTTTGCTTCTAATGCTTCCCAGGGAATGTTGAAAGTATTGTTTGAAAACACATTCCTAAAGGGTAGTAAGAGTTCCCCTACATAACATTGTGTATGTTGTGTAGGATGTATCTCATAAGAGAGATTAAAGATAAAGGTTTTAAAGAACACATCATATGCAAGCACACTTTCTATGAGTTCCTGTTTGATTTCCTTAAGCACCAAAATACTTTGTTTCTTGAATTATGGAATATTAAATTCAATTAAAAATATTACTTTAAGTTGATTGTAATATACTACTTCTTGTGAAGGGTCATGTTTTCAATACCAGGTATGGGCAGGGCCAAGTAGTGTAGTTGCAAACTGAGTTGCACGTTCCTTACGTTCTAAGGAATTTATACATTTTTCTCATCATATAAGTTCAAATTTGACAACATGTTCCACAAAATTCTCAACAATATGATACTATGGTAGGGGAAAAATCATAAAAAAATATTCGATGTTACCACTTATTGTATGGTATTTACGGTTCTTCCTTGAACAAGAATATTAATTATCAGAACATTTCCTCCACTCCCTCTACCACTTATAGTTGAGGGAGTAGTCCCATCTCCCTATTTTATTGATGTATTTCTTTTTATTTATATCGGTTTTAGTGTAATGGTATTAGTATTCATAATCTTTAATCGATATGATTTTTGTATATTAGGATTCGACAATTGTCTCCTTGGTGTTGGTTGCAATACCTATAAAACATATGGAGAAATATTATTTAAAGTTTCCATCTTCTTATCCCATTTTGGTTCTTTGTCACTATCGATTTATATTAAAACTTGTTATATTTTAGGTGACCCAATTGCATGAGTATGAGTGGTAGGTTAGATTAGGATACCATTGGTGTTATATTTTCCTTCCTCGTTCTTCAGGTCTCATATATTATATTGGCACACTTTGGATCCTTCCAAGAGATACTTGTCATTTTCTATCTCCTTACCCTAACCAATGTTGATTTTCATCACCTGTAGTTCTTGGAGTTGATTTGTGTAGACATACTAGCTCCCTTTCTAATATATTATTCCTTTTCTCTTCAAATTGCCTCCTCCTAAGGGTGTGATCTTCGATGGAATCCATACCGTGTTCCTGATACCTTATTGTCCTTCATATGTCCTGTGTTACCCATGTTATGGAGTGTCTTGTTTTTGATTGGGAAAGTTTCTATCCACGTATCAATCATCATTTTCTTATTCACTAACTGTAAATGTTTTAATTACGATCCCTGTAACTCCCTAAAGAAGTTATATTGGGATTTTTCTACACAAGAGAAGGTTGAAATTGAATATTCAAGTATATAGCTCCAAAGTGTACCCTTCCACTAGTAGTATACCATGTGTGTCCAGGTTGCATTGTGTTATGCTAGCTTTAGTGTGCACTCAAAATTCCAAGGATACTTGTGACCCAAATTATTACTTTTTCTCAAAAATAACCAACTAACCATGCATGCAGGTGTACCGGAAGCTCACAGAAAAATGTTTCATACAATTCATCAGGTAAATACATAATAATGAGTCCCACTTAGTGGGCCAAAAATGTAACCCAAGAAATTTCACATCAATTGATTCAGGGGTGCTTGGGAGAACACTCCCTTCACACAAACCTCATTTTGTAAATGTGCCATGTCATAAAAAAAGGGGTTCACCCTAACCCCCCTTCGCCCGAAGGGGGTTCGTGTGAATCACCTTATGTATATTTTACCTCGCATACTTTTTGTAGAGTGAATTGATGGAATTAGGCTTAAGGGGGGTTTCGGAAAACCCCCTTATGTGGTGCCTAGGTGGCACCTATGTGACTTTTTTTTTCCCTTAATCCATTTGGAAGGCAATTATAGGCCGAAATATGCCACTTCATATGCCAAATTTTTAGGTATAAATGCTGAATTAAATTATGAAAAACTACACATAAATTCATTTTTTGCGATATTTCCACAAATATAATTTTTGAATGTTTAAAATAGGTATTTATTTTTTTTAAAAATTATTTCTAAACTATGGTATTTTAAGAAATTTGTTACATCTCATTTGAGACACTATGAAATATAGTAAATCATTTCCAAAAAATGAAAAAACATATTTTACTAAATTTTAAAGTTTTCGTTATGCTCATGAAAAACAATTGAAATAAATAAAAAGATATATCACTACAAACATCTATACATATATAAATTGAATAATATATTCACCAATATATATATATATATATATATATATTTCCACAAATATAATTTTTGAATGTTTAAAATAGGTATTTATTTTTAAAAAAATTTATTTCTAAACTATGGTATTTTAAGAAATTTGTTACATCCCATTTGAGACACTATGAAATATAGTAAATCATTTCCAAAAAATGAAAAAACATATTTTACTAAATTTTAAAGTTTTCGTTACGCTCATGAAAAAAAATTGAAATAAATAAAGAGATATATCACTACAAACATCTATACATATATAAATTGAATAATATATTCACCAATATATATATATATATATATATATATATATATCTTAAAAAATCCCAAAAACATTATTTAATAGATAATTTAGTCTAGAATATATATCTAAAATTATATAGAAAATAAATATGTTTTGACTACATTACAATATGTTGGCACAATGTAACATTATTATAAAATAATAAATAACCTTTCAAATACATAACTAAAAAGCCATAAATAAAATTCAAAAAAATATCCACATGCATTATACATTCAAAATGTGACATTTCATTAGTTTGCAACATTTTCAAATTCTATGTATTTTTGTGGCAATTGCCTCTACAATTTTTGTGATGTCAAAAATTCATGTGTTTATAGGTACCAAAAATGCAAAAAAGTGGGACACCCTTATATGCTTTGAATTCATCATAAATATTAGCCTCAACCCACTTTCTTGGAGAACAATACTTACAACTCAAATGATGTTTTGTGAAAGCATCTTGAACAATGTATATCCAGGATTTAATGTTCTCTTGTGTTAAACAATGCATCTTTTGTTCACATTATCTTTACATTTTAATGAACGTCCCGACAACAAAACCAACAATGTTGGATTCTTGTAGTCTTCTTCCCTTCTTACCTTATGTGTGCATAATGTTTTGTATTGGTTGCACATAAGTTTCCCCACTTTCCCAGTTGCATATCATGCTTATATAAACTAAGGCACACTCACTTGAATCGCGAAGGGTTTCTGGGTCCCACCATGGTTAGCAAGGGTGAAATGATTTATTATTATAGAAATTAGAATCGTATTCATGGTATATTAACATATATCATATCAATGCATAGACCAAACACAGTCTTCATATATAATTTGATGTGAATTTTCAAGTTATAGCCATATAGTATCCAAAACTTATGTACAATTCATTCATACATCACTCCTCCAACTTTGTATTTCAACTACTTACATATTCTAGTGATAATTTACTCAATTAAAGTTCTAGCTATGATGGTTCATTCATGTTGAACTCTGATTTCCATTAACCCACAATCCTATCTTGACAAGATCATATCATAAGAAAAAATATTCACAAGGTCAAGAAACATTTAGTTATATTGCAATAAAACCGTCCTTATAAGATCATATTCATTCATAACTAGGTCTTAAATTTTGTATCAAATAATTTATCTTCGATTGATGTTTTCAATTGATGCCAATACCTATAGGTCCTTTATTATTTCACCTTAAAGATATAAATGTACTCTTTTCCATGAACATCACCAACCTACTTAATAACATAAGTTAGATTAATGGTCATGCATCAAACCTTATCTAATTTTCATAAAATTCACAATACAATCCTAAAACACAATGGTTTTTTTTAACTAGTAATTAAATGGTTTTGAAGGGACCAAAAACCCTTTACACCATTACAAGATAAACAATATAGCTCTCATGAGACTAAAATAAGAAACAGGGAATAAAACCCACATCAAACACACAGGATCCAAAAGGAGCCAGAAATCAAAGCAGCTTGATTTCGACTCACAAAAAGGAACTTACAAAAAATTAACCATTATTAGAACCACGATTCCTAGTCACTCTTTTCGGATGGTAAGAAGAGCATGAAAATTTCTTTTTTAACATTTGTCCATCCATCTTATTCTTCCTTTTTAAATGAGATATCCATCATTCCCAATGTTTTAGACATTATTGATATCACCTTTTCAAATTTATCATTTGAATCCTTCTCGGGAAACTTGGTAGCATTATCTTGAGAACCCTACCCCACGCTGCAATTTTCCAAATGTTCACCTTGCACATTAACTTCCTTATGAACCGCTCCATCCAAAAAAGTCAGGGAAGTCAAAGGCTGATTTTAAAAAAAATTGGGTAGGATTACTACCTCCACCACAACGGATTCCTTCTGACAACTGGCAGCAAACTTATCTCCCACTTTTTCAAGATTTGAAAATAATTCCATGTCATCATTAGGGCAGGTAGAGACCAGTGATGCTAGTTCATCCTCTTTCTATTCCGGTTTACCCAGACCAGGCATTGACTTAGCATCATCAAGAACTAGCTCCAAAACTAAATTTTCATCCATACGTGCAGCTAAAACAGGCATATCCACGGATTACAAGGATATCTCAATATCCGGGTCTTCATTATTCTCCCACCCCCTGGCTTCATACCGTTTTGCAGCATTGTTTTTTTGTTCTTATTTTGGTGAGATCTTTTTTCTTTGCACCCAAAAGCTCCATGAACCACCTTCCAACATTTAGTACAGAACACAGGTGAATCCTTATACCCCAGTTTTTGCTACCAAATCCCATCTATAAACACCAAATTTATGATCTTTGGGAGAGAAGAGCCAAAAGACATGCTAACACACATCATGTCTGCAATGAAATGGGTTCTGGAAGCTATAGTCGGATCAAGCGCTATCAACTTCCCAAAATCTTTGTTGATTCTTGCCAACACATCCACTTCCCATAACTCTAGGGGTAAGCCAGGACACCTAACCTAAACAAGACAAGTAGATGGGATGTGAGTCTTTGAACCCAGCTTCCATTGAACGATGGAAAGTATTGTTCTCTGTAGAACCATGGTCCTTCATGTAGAACTAAGACAAGATCTTCTTCAAGGGAGAAAACAAATAGAAAACTCTTTTCAGGGAGGGAAAATATTTTAACATACCCCATGATCTCCCATTTTTTTTCCTAATCCAACTTCTTACTTGATCGATATTTGGTTGGATCCCTGTAAAAAACCCCATCAAGGAAAACATGAACCTTCTATAAGCTTTTTCCAGGTGCCACCGAATTCAAAACTTTCAAGCAAGGGATATCCTTCTCCCATTCAGGTCCAATCCTCTGCAAAATCTCTTAAGGATACTTTTTAAATAGCTTGGAAACCCATGAACCAGGATAATGCAAGTCATTTCATTTCTCTCTCCATTCTTCCACTTCCTCCATCTCAAAATCTGATCTCCTTAGTTCTTAAACAATGGTTTCATGATGTATGTTCTTCCTATAATCTATGGATCAATGTTATGTCACTTTCCTTGATGTAGAGAAGGATGAAACACAATTTGTCAATACAATGAGATAGATAAAATTATAAAAAAATTCTTTGATTCTCATAGTATAATTATAGACAACGTGGAATAATTTTACATTTTCTATATACTCTTTTCATACCATATCTTTCACCATTCCTCAATTCACACTATCCATCTCACTCTTTCCTGAAAACACTCAAATCCAATCATTTCAATTAAGAAAAAGAAATCTTTCTTTAATGTCATATTCTTAACTTTGCCCTCTTTGGACCAATAAGCTAGTTATGAAACCTCACATTCCTTTTGAGATCTTATCTCTTGTAAATAGTTCTCCATAGTAAAAATGAGAGTATTTGGACACTTCAATACTAATATATTCATTTTCAACTAGAGATTCATCTCCCAAAACTTAAGGTTACATAACAATGCCTATTTTTCTCCAAGACTATTCTTATACCCTTGATCTTTACTAAACTATCATTAAGATCTAAATCATGGTTTTTCAACATCATTCACTCCTCAGAAAGAAGGTTCCATGTTTTTATAGTCCACTCCCTTCATGGAAAGGTAATAGATTTCAAAAGAAACTCATACTTTCACATATATTGATTGTCCATTCTAGTAGCCCCAAAATCATACAAATCTTATTGTTCCAAGATGTTAGTAATGAAAAAGGCCTAAAAGGGGGGGTGAATCAGTCCCTAATAAGAATTTTCACTTTCCTATTTCAACCATAAAACACACACACCATCATAGACTACAGATATGAATGCTTGATCATCATTAGATATAGTTTATCATGAAATGCATTCATTAAAAGAATACAAGATATGCTTAGAGCCCTTCATTATTGATATTCAGAACACGACACAATGACTTGATACTTGATCATCATCAACAAACTACAAGATAAAAACAAAGGCTCATAAATATTGTACCCATAAAAACATATTGTGATATGAACATTCAATTACAAATTAGAAATATTGCTCTCTTTCAACACCATGTTACAGATACTTTCTTAGCTTAATACCACTACAACCATCTACTGACCTAGAAGAGACTTCCAAGGGTTTTTGGCTATGCCTAAGAGGTTTTACTTTGCAGAAAATTTTGCTTCAATAGAAGTCAAAAAAGGTGTTTTTTATTTAGTATTTTTATCTACACACTAGCCTCTTTAGGTAGAAAATACAAACTCCTTACTTGACCTTTCAACTTCACAAAACTCTTGAATTTTATGGCTTTTGGACTCGCTCATTTTCTCACAACACATAATTTCCTTCAAATTAGAAACAAAAAACTTTCTTCACATACCTTTGAGTTACTCTTCTAAAGAATGAATATTCATTTATAGGTGCTTCTTTTTTCATATGATTTTTTTACTGTATTCAATATTATAGCAACTGTTACATTCCTTTTCACATTTTATACTTACTTGAGTAATACAAAGTCTAGAATCTTCAACTTCTAGATGACCCTTGGAACTTGACTCTTCACCTTTCTTGGATTTATCCTATATGGCTTGAGTCAATAATGAACTCCTTTCAATCTATTAACTAATAAGGGACCTTTCAACTCCTTTTATACAATGAGCAAGACTCCATCAAACAAAAAAATATGACTTTTAGTTCAAGGATTCACCAAAGTAGTATACAATTAGGAATACAGGTCATTTCCACTCTGAATTGAGGTGGGCCCTATAGCATTGAATCCCTTTTAGCATGTTAAATAATTGGGATATCTTCCTTTTACATCCATTAGAACACTTAGAGTATTTGAATCACCTTCTTGGAGGTGAATTTGCACACATTATCAACTGCGCCAGTCACCATGTATTCTTGATCATCAAAACAACACTACAAAGAACTGACTAAGTTTTAAAACCAATTTCAAGTGCTCACATAATTATTTTAGCCATTAATATCATTTGGATGGATGACATGAGGTTTAGAGTTCTGCCAATGAGGAAAAATTCTTGTAAACGAACTTGACTGAAACAAGAACTTGGAAACTGTGATTTTTTTCACCACTGTTGCATGTCTCACTCACTTTCAAACCAAAACATGACCACCATCATGTTGGTAGACATATTTCAATATGTTTCAAGATTTTTCATGGATCTATAGCACTTTCACAAATAATAATCTTCATTACAAACCTGATTTCTCCCTCTGCATAGACATGGTGGACGTCCTCAAAAAAACTGACAATAATTTCTCCCTCGTTATTTGATGAAACAGATAAAAACTTGGAAAATATTAAATGTTACATCCTGATAGATATTTTTGCCAATTTTTAAGAGTTTACAATGGGTAATTTTCATGATTCAACCATTTTTACCTTCTAAACCCTGGTTTCAAGATTTTGCAATCTGTATATACCCGAGAACATTGAAAAACTCATTTCTTTAGAAATTAGAAAAAAACATTAACGAATTTTAAATCCTAAGGATTTGTTACATAATCATCGACATTTCCCAATCTACTAGACCACTTGTAAATACTCCATCTGCTCCTAGAAATCAAGAATCATATTGTACAATGATGTGAAAAATGAAAACAATGTGGTTTTTGGGAAACCAACCAACTTTGATGACTTAGGTCAATGTTTTACATGTTACAATGAGAACATAGATGTATGGAACACCTTGAAAATAGAACAAAAACATCACATTTATCCCAATAACCCACATTCCTTGTTTTTTTCATTCTTGCATGAGGGATATCAGTCTTCTTCTTGACTATTTTCAAGCACAAAACCACCTAAATCTCTTTTGTAACAATTTCACCTTGAAGAACCAATATTTTTATCTACATCATGGTGTTAACGAAGGTTTTGATGTTGTCTTCTCTTTGATATGGTGCTTTTCAAGAAACCACAAGTGTACAACCTCTACTAGGACATTGTATACAAGCTCTGCAAACAGTTGCCAAAGGGTGCATTTTGAGAAAATCCATAGGAGTTCCATTGTACCCATAAGGACCTACAACATTCAATTCCATCCCAAAGAGTTGATGCAAACACAAATTTTATAGCAATCTAAAAATGTTATCTACATTACCAACTCTACTGAGACATACAAGCTTGGAGGTATAATAACATGACTGTCTTAGAAGACGCCTATACTGAACACAAGCTAATGTCTGAAGTACCATAGGCAACACTTGAAAGGCATGTAGATTACCATTTTGAATTAGAACAGTGATATTATGGTTTTGATAATTTTTTCTAGAATCTCATCCAATTAGTTTTGAGTTGAAAAACAAACACCTTTTGTAATTGTCATTTCTGTCTCAAGAGAGCGGCCCTTGAGAGATGAAAAGAACACTCGCTGGAAAAACACTCATAACTTCTCTAGAAACTTATCCATTTTTCCTAAAAAAAATTACCATCACCTCAGTCTTAGAGTTATATACAAAAACGACTTCTATGATTTATCTGAAGGACGCACTAAATTTTTTCTTGGGTGCATTAAGAATCTAGGACAGCTTTTTATTAAATTTCCAAAAATCCTGTTTTAGAAAAACTAGCATAACTTTCACATACCTTCTCATAAATTGATGAAATGTTTCCTGGAGCACATAAAATCACCCATATACATGATCCATGATCCAATTCTCTATAATTATTCATGTACTCTTCTATTCCATCTCAATTGCCTCGACCTTCACTGCTAGTTCTCAAAGTCACTTTCTGTGCACTTATGAATTTTGACTCCAGGAGCTAAAATGAGACTATTTTTGCTCAAAAATGTTGTAGAAACTATTCCTAGTCTTCTCACTTTATCAAATTACGTTTTTATGACCTGTACCAACTTCTTACACATCATCAAGTACCAGAATTAAGCCTAAAAGGGTCATTTTCAACTGCACCTTTCACCAGATAACCCGATATACTCTGTGAGAGTTCTTACTCATGTTTGAAACATCATTTCTGACATGTGTACCATCTAAAAAACATAAATCCAACCTTTAATCTACCTCTAGTGATCAAAACTTGCTTTTCCTACTTTGGTTTGATTGAATTCTCATATTTTCTTGATTTACACCATGTATTTGCACTAGGCCAAGGCTTATAATGACTTTACTTGACCCATACATTTCATTACTGGACCATGTGGACATATTACATATTAATTTACACCTCTCACTCACCTTATGGAACTTGTTTTACCTTCATAGAACTGTTGAGAGACTCAAGTCACTCATATACTACTTTGGATACTCCTAGATCACCTAGCCATACTCCTAAATCACCTAGACCAATGTGGCATCAATAGACTTGACATTGATGAAAACACAAGTGATACACACTACCAACTCAAACCACTGACAACAACTCTCAAGAACCTAAATCTATATTTGATTAACCATTATGAATTTATTTCTCCCTATAAAATTTTAGACTCCAACTCTTGACAAGATTTGTAGAGTGCACATTTTGAGTTTAGCAATTAGGCCTCTAATGAGTTATTTACACCTCTCCCAATACTTTCATATATACCTCACACATGTGGAGTTAAAATAACATCAAACCTTTTTCAACATAAAATAAAAAACCTGTAGATGATATTTTCCCAATCTTAGCCCTTGAATCTGAAGAATAACCAAGATATGAATGGATTACCTTAAAACCCTAGTTGGCGGTTTGTAACAGTTTGATAGGGGAGATATAAACTTTATTTGTTTTTAATCCTCTTCAAATCCAAAATATTCTTAGAAAATATTTTTAAGACCTTTATATGGGTTCCTCCTTTAGTTAATTTGGTCTGAATATGCTCCTATATACATGTACAATAAGTTTTCACTGAAAGCACAACATAATTAAAGGGAAAATAGGGTAGGTCTCAAGGATGCTTACAATATATCATGAAAAATTTAACCTCCAATGTATTAATATGCATCAATCCACTTTAATACAACTCATAATAATGGAAACCTTCAAACAACCCTTAACATTTCTTCTTGAAGCAACATGATTTATATATGAACACAACTTTCCATGTAAAAACTACCTACAAGAATCTTAATTCATTAAGAAATCTCTTTCTCTACTTATAAAGACATTTGGAAACCCCTTCTTAAACATTATCTTATCTTCCCTTTATTACTATTTCACTCTCCTATCCCAATGATTAGACCGGTATCCTTAAAAAATCAGTACTTCTAAGAACAACTAATAGTCAAAATAATCACTAAAATTTCTCAACAACCCTTTTTCTTACTCAAGCTTACTTATTTTATCTTTGGGTATACCAATTCTTCCTCCAGATTGTTCTTGACTAATTTTTATGATAGAATATTGTAAATTACAATAGGTAATTTTTACCTTCTTTACAATTTATAGCTTACCCACTACCCCTCCTTAAAAATGCTCTCCTCTTCTAATTGGAATATGCCTTTTGTAAAGTTTGTAAAAGAAAATATTGTTTTTGGAAAATTGTGTTTGCTCATTTGAGAAACAAAATCCCATTCAAGAAATTTTATATATCCCCTTAAGCATGTAAAAATAAACTTTGAAAAAACGGAGAAGAGATTCTTGAACCCGAAAATTACTCAAGCTCTCAATGGTCCACATTATCTAACTTCCTTGTTTTGATGTTTAGTATGCACTTGATAAAACTTATATATGTATTTTAAAACATAATAAATTTGGGGTTCAAATATTTTTCAGGGATGGTACTTGTCACATGGAAATGAATTAACAAAGGTAATTCAACCAACCTATCTAATTGGGTTACATAAAATGACATTGATAGACTTAAAATTTATAGAAAACTTATTTTCCAAGTTTAAAAAAAGAACAATTACCCTCGTTATGCTTAGCATTTTTTATGCTTGTATACCTTATGTTTTAGGTTGGTCGTAGGAATTTAATGGTATAGAGATTTTATTTTTCTTATCTTTTTCTTCCCTTGAAGTTTCTGGGTCAAGGTTTTGTTGACCACCTTGAATGGATATCTAGATCAAGCAAGTATGTCATCATTGTTGTGGATTAGATATTGTGTTTTGGTTTGTAGATGGGTCACTTTCTTTTCATTTTGTTTCCCACCATTTATTGGGCTCTACATTTCACCTCCAAATATATTGGGCAAGCTAAATGAATAAAGGGTTACAATTTTGCAAATAGATTGGGTTCGAAGAAAAACAGGAAGCTCCATTTTGAATAATTTTTAAAACCCCAATATGAACTCAAATGATATGTATTCAACTTTCCAATCAAAGTAAAGCATCAACTGAGCTAAAGAAAGTTCTATAGTTCTGATAGCCATTAAAGCACCAGGGCATACCCTTCTTCCTAATCCAAAAGGAACCAGGGGCTCTAGCTTAATGACAAATTATGTATGATGTAAAACAGCATGCTTTGCTAAGTAACGAAATCAATACCAAACATGAAAGCAAGAGTGAAACATAACTCAAAAATTCCTAGATAAACCAATGGGGGAAATATGATTTTCCATATCCACATGAGAGAGGAAATATATAAAATTAAATAATAAATGATATCAAAATTAAAAAATATATAATTCAAATGTAAACCTTAACTTGTGGATATCCAATACCAAATTATTATATTTGTGATGAGGTGGTTGGGTTGCATTGATAACGTAAATTTCAATTTCTTCCTTGTAGTTTTCAAATTTTACGCCATCAAGTTTTCTCCATGTTATCAATCATAAATCATTTTAGTCATATAATTATGATTCCATAAAAACTATTTGGAGATGTTATGATTTTAATTTCTTCAACTAAAACAGTAAGCTACAAGGCATAAAAAAATCAGCCGTCGTTGTTTGAGTCCCAACTATTAGTGCCTCATAACAAAAAAAAATATTTCTAATTTGTTCTTCTATTTATATATCTCTTCTATTTTAAACTTGAAAATATATGGAATCATTCATTGACTCAGCTTCTATTTAAATTTTAGTCTTATAGAATGCTTTAGTTTTTTTAACAATATCTTTTAAAAACTTTTCATAACTAATGTAACATCTAATTTTCAACACCAAAATACAACAGTAAAATTATCAAAATAATTTTTTTGTCTTTAATTCCTTGCTACACAACACCACAAGGGCTCCAAGTGGAGAAACTCAACATCACATAAGAAAATTACACAAACATGAACCCGCTCATACAATAGGATAACATAGGGTACACATCAATGTATTACTTAGACAATGTAAACTAGGACAATAACCCAACTACATCAAAAAAACACCGGATAGGCATACTCCACAACATGACCTTCTCATGGTTTACATATTCATTACATTTAGGTTTCCATTGTAGGAACATATAGTTTTCAAGAGAATTAAACATGTAAGGTGAAAAATTTCCTATTTTTCAATCTTCAATTTACTTGATTACATAGAACATTAGTCTTTAAATGAGACTACACTGTTGGTTACTTTCTCAAATCCCATAAGTATCCATAGCTCATTTTTTAATTAAAATCAGTTTAAGAAACTCAGAGTCTCCTAATAACTCATTTTTACATTAAATGTTTTTTTCTCAAAATATGTTTAGTTGACATATAATTTTACCCTCATTACGCAAGGGAACTAACATAAATTCGATGGGGGAAATATTATGATTCAAAGGAGATGAAGGTTCAAGTTACCTCTTTCCTTAAACTTCCCTCCATTAGAGCACATTTATTCACCAGTTACAGTTGTTATAGTTGAAAATTTAGTGTAAGTCAATTTAGCATTTATACGTCATAATTGTTTTATAAGAGTTTGTGTTGGCCCAATGCTTGGTTTCTCTCAGAACAATTTGTATTCATTCTTAACAACAAGAGAATGCGTAAATAAGTTATAAAGACTCCAAGTATAAATTTATTCCTACAAAAATTTTATTTAGTGTGATTTCCGTTACACTTACATGGTTACTTTTCTCTCTTATTGGTGTCCCTTTATGACAAAACGAGTTACAAAGTACTTGCTTAACATATTGAAGAATACATGATTAGAGCATTCTAAACTACGCATGAATCACAAGTGGTTCGTGTTCCAGGTAAGAGATCATGTTTCAGTATTTCATGATCCTGCATGGGACATTTTCTTTATCCTAAATGTCATAAAAGGTATTAACTAGCGGTTACGAGACCAAGTTTTCAATTTCTCCATTTCTCTTAAGTCAACATCTACCAAAAACAATTTCAGTTACTAAGAGTTACTTACAATTTTCTACCCTCAAGTTAACCTCCTAATCAACCAAGGTTTAGTTTATTCCAATTGGACTCAGGGCTCTATGCCCGACTATAGATCAGTTTAAGGTGTGAAAACATATATATCCTATAAAACCTTCGTAAAAGAACAAGGTGGTATGTTGTTACTAGCTAAGGTAACACATTTATCTGTGAGGAACTAAAGAGATCATTAACAAGAGTTTAAGTCATAGTACAACTATTTCACTAATTTCATTTGTGTCATCTAGATCCCACGAAGAGTTCATTGGATGATGAAGTTAATCATAGATCTAACTTTGTAAGAATTTGGTGGTCCACTAGGATACTAAGGAAGTGTTAGTTCTACTTACTCCATATATGGTAATATTACACCGCATAGTCATTGCTTCAAACAACGACTCTTAAGTTATAGAAATGATATTTTGAAGACTTTTATTAGGTGTAGTATAAGAGGTCTAGTAGTGAGGATTAATTATCTCTTAGGACATTAGCGTTTTGCAAACTGATGTGATTGGATTGAGATGGAGGGTAAAACAAAGGTTAAATACTAACTTCATTTATATGGTTTAATAATAATAATTTAATACCATACATTTGGGTTTATGTAAGAACCAAAACAATTATCTCAAAAGTGATTGCTTCAATCATCTAAACCATAAGAAGTACATTTAAATCCAAATGAACTTAACACTCATGAAGTAAATGGTACAGATTAAAAGGAATGATTACCAGGTCGTACCAAGCCAAGAACATAGATGCTAATCAAACATCATGATCAATAAGATGAAAACAATTCACCAAAATAACTTTACATAAACCTTTGCAAACAAATGAGCAGCAATATCATATATTATTATGGAACTCAATGAAATACAATGAGAATGGGCCTTGCTTATATAGGCAAGGAATAACAATCTAAGAACCAGTCAAGGTCGTAGATCAAGCCATAAATCATGGAAATAACTAGTCATCAAAGAACTAGTCAAGTCCATAGATTTATGAGAGAACTAGACATCAAGGATCTAGTCAATACCATAGATCAAGGAAAGAACTATACCTAACAACTAGATAATATCTCCTAATATCTAAATAAATAAAAAGAAATATCCACACACATAAGTGGGTGACGATAAATACAATAAAGGTAAATAATGTACCTAGGTGAACATGAGCTAAGGTAGATACCTACTGTAACACCCCCCCTCAAGTGAAGCTAGGGGCCAAAATAGAAGTGGCATGTCCACAGTATGAGTCTCAGCAACTAGGCCTAATGAGGTACTCATGTACAATATATCCATGCAGAAATCTCGAACCAAAAGAAGGAAAGAATCCTGCTATAAGGAAAGAGAAAGAAGAAGAAGAAGGAAGATGTTCTCACGAACACCCCCCAAGAACAACTTCGGAAACCCCAAGCATTCCATGTAACTCAAGGTATCGAGGTGATGCAAAAGGCTTTGTAAAGATGTCTGCAACCTACTATTGATTCTGAAGGTACTCCAAGCAAAGAACTCCATCCTGAATGTGCTGCCGAATGAAGTGGATGTGTATCTCGATATGCTTGGTCCGCTGGTGCTCAACTCAGTTGCGAGAAATGAGAATTGCACTTTGGTTGTCACACCAAAGTACAGTTGGTGAATCCTATGGGAATCCAAACTCTGTCAATAACTGGTGAAGCCAAAGAATCTGTGGACTCACTATAACTGCTGCCCTGTACTCTGCCTCTGAAGATGAAAGTGCAATAGCCTGTTGCTTTTTACACGCCCAAGCAACTAGAGAAGAACCAAGACAAAAAATATAACCAGAAGTGGAACGCCTGTCATCAATAGAACCTACCCAATCTAAATCTATATACCCAACCAACTGAGTAGAGCCCCTAGTGTAGTGTAGGCCAAAGTGGGAAGTGCCATATAAACAGCGCAAAATCCTTTTAGCAGCCTTCCAGTGACTACTATGAGGAGAATGTGCAAACCGAGATACAAGCCCTACTGTAAATGAAATATCAGGGTGAGTATGGGTCAAGTACATGAGACTCCCAACCAACTGCCTATACAATGTAGGATCACAAAGTGGTATGGTACATATGGATGTAAGAGTAACTCCAGATTGAAAAGGAGATGGACTTGGCTTGCAATCAGCCATATCAAAGTGCCTAAGAAGATCATGGGTGTACTTTTGCTGACTCAAATGAATCCCTGAATCTATCTGAGAAATTTGCAAACCAAGGAAATAATGCAATAGCCCAAGATTTGTCATGTCAAACTATGTAGAAAGAGCCCTCTGAATACTCTGAATGCAGGAAGAAGAGCTGCCAGTAAGTAACAGATCGTCAACATACAAGACAAGTATCATAATATCCTCACTGACATGCTGGAGATACACTGTATGATCAGAGTGGCAATGAACAAAACTAGTAGATAGAAGAAAACAATCCATCTTCTCATACCAAGCCTGAGGGGCTTGTCTGAGACCGTAGAGAGACCTTCAGAGCTGAAAAACAAGAGAAGAATCCTGAACAAATCCATCCAGCTGCTCCATATATATTTCCTCTTTTAGATCTCCATTTAATAAGGCACTCTTCACGTCCATCTGGTATATGGGACACCCTTATGATGCAACAATAACAAGTACAAGGTGTAAAGAATCCATCTTGGCAACGGGTGCAAAAGTCTTAGAGTAATCAATACCTTCAACTTGTGAAAAAACCTTTGCAACAAGACGATCCTTATACTTATCAATGGACCCATCATCTGCGTATTTGGTTCGGTATATCCACTTACACCTAACCATCTTTATTCCTTTAGGAAGAGATACCAAATCCCAAGTATTATTCTTCATCAAATAAGAATACCAGCTGTCATCACATCATCCCACTCCTGTATCCCATGAGCCTTTGAAAAAGACTGTGGATCCTCAAAAGCTGCCTGACATAAAATTCCAGATTCTGTAGAATGTGCGTGATGATGCCTATTGGGTGGAAGATCCTCTATGAAAGGTGTTGCCTCAGAAACTGTAGTACGAGCCCACTTAGGCATAGTGACAACATCAGTGGGAATAGGATCCTCAACGGCATCTATAACCTCCTCATCAATCTCCTCAAATAAAATATCCTCAAGATGAGATGAAGAAGAAGAAGGAATGGAAGAAGATGAAGAATCATGAGGAGTGAAACGCTCATCAAACTGAACATGTGTTCGAAAAAGAACATCATGTGTATCAGGATCTAAAAGATGATAAGCTCTCTTGTCCTCACAATATCCTACAAAGATCAAGGGTTTACTCTTCTTATCCAAAGCTTTCCTTTTCTTCTTTGGCACAAAGGCCCAAGCATGGCTCCCAAAGACTCAAAAAAATGAGACATCTGGCTTAGTGTTGGACCAAGCTTCCTTTGGAGTCAAATGCTCAAGTGCTTTGTATGGTGTGTAATTTTGAATATAGTTAGCACAATTAACTGCTTCTGCCCAATAGATAGGACGTATATCTCTAGAATGCATCATACAGTTAACCATTTCCTTCAAATTTCTATTCTTCCTTTCTACTAATCCATTCTGTTGTGGAGTATGAGGAACAAAATGTTGGTGAATAATGCCTTGAGTTTCCAAAAATTTAGAAAAATCTTGCTGAAATACTCCCCCCCATTATCAATGCGAAGGTTCTTTATTCTACTAGAAGATTGTTTCTCGACCAAATCCTTGAAGAATTTTTAGTGTGGAAAAACATCACTTTTTTACTTGATAAAATAAACCCAAGTACGCCTCGAGAAATTATCAATAAATGTAATTACATACTTAGCTCCATTAAAAGATGGGGTAGGGAAAACCATCAAGTCACTATGCACAAGCTCAAGTGGTGAAGAAGCTCTCTTAGACAAATTCTTAGGAAAAGGATCTTGGTGTTGTTTCCCTAATGCACAACCATGAAAAACCCTCTCAAGACAAGAAACTCTAGGAAGACCATCTACCATACCATGAGTGCTCAACTCCTTCAAATATCTGTAACTAAGATGTCCAAATATTTCATGCCAAAGCTTACTCTCTTAATCTGAATGAGAAACCAATCCTGTCCCTATAGAAGAAGTGTCATCAAAACCTTCAAAGTGATATAGTCTTGAACTATGCTCAACAATACCCTGAGAAACAAGTGAAAAAAGCTCTAACAAAGTTCTTACTACTGCCCCATGTGGTGTAAAAGTCATTGTTTTCCCTTGACTAGAATGACAAATTTGATATACATAAAGAAAAATTGTAGTGATGTTAGGAACATATAGTGCATCTTGGATATTGCCACCATCAAGTTGTATATCACCTTTTCCCTCAACAGAAAGAAAGAAATAATCTCCAACCTGAATTTTGGAAGTAGAACTCAAACCTAGAGAAACAATAGACTCCTTGGAAGAATTCATGTGATGATAAGCACCAGAATCTATAACCCAATTGTCTGAAAGTGGGGACTGAGATCTTCCAACAACATTAAGTGCTTTTCCATGTTGATTAGAAGGAGGTGGAGTGGAGATAGAAATTTTGTGTTTCTTGACTGCATCCTCTAAGGCTTGCATTCGCTTATAACACCTATTTTCTTCATGATTACTACCCCCACAAAAAGAGCATGAACGGCTAGACTTATTCTTGGATTTAGAAGACTCCTTGGGTTTTGAGTTGTTTTCTTCGGGTTTAAGATCATTTTGAGATGGAGAAGGTGTGGATTTGGTTTTACTATTTAGTTTTCCCTTGCCCTTAGGATTAGATGCAACTAATGCCTTTTGAGAGGTGGAAGACTCAAGATGAGATAATTTGGATTCTTCCCTAGTAAGTCTTTCACAAAATGTTTCTAAGTTAGGAATTTTGAAGCTGTCACCTAAGGCATCCATGCTAGAGAAAAAGGTAGAAGCAAAAACTTGGAATGGTCCTCTCAACTTGGATAGAATCAAGTAAACACACTCTTCATCTTTCTTATCTCTTCCACTCCCCTTCAACTGTGTCAATAAATGCTTGAACTTGGTAATATAGTCTATAATTGTTGGAAAATATTCGGGATTAAGAGAGGTGATCTCAATTTCAAGTTGCATAGCTCTCATATGATCCACCTTACCAAATAAATCCTCCAATTTCTCCCATGTTTTGAAAGGAGAGTCACATTTTTCCAAATGAAATAAAATACTGTCACTTACATAAGTTCCTATCAAACCCATACACTCATCAAATTTGCACTGGTACTGAAATTTCTCATATTCTCTAGTAAACACCGGTTGTTCTTTAGAAGTTAAAGCACACAATCCTTTATGCTTAATTATTGTTTCCATTCTTGGTTTCCATGTGTGGTAATTGTGTGTTGTTAATGGGCTCAACATGAGTTAATGTAGAAGTAGATGCCATCTTAAAAAAAATCACCAAAATAAATGGAAGAACCAAGTAATGCAACAAGATCCCCAAGTAATGCAAAAAGAGCCCCCCCAAATTTTGGCACTTTATAATGAGTGTGTGTTACAATATGGCACTTTATAATTATAGTTCGATTCTCAAAATAAATATTTCCAATGGAAATATCATAAAAAACTACACACTTTTACAAAAAATAGCACTCAAAACCGAGTTACCGATCAAAAGATACAAGGTTTTCAATATTATGCTCTACTATTTATTTTAGTTTCCACTACAATAAAATAAAATGCTCTTGCCTTCACCACACAAATAAAATGAAAAGGGGGCTGGAGTTAAGCACCTACTATTAGGAATCACAATATTTAATCCCTCATATGACCAGGGGCTAAGGACAACAAAAAAACCAAACTTACAGACGAATGTCAATAGCAATCTCCTGCTCTGATACCATAAAAGGAACGATAACCAGATTGTACTAAGCCAAGAACACAGATGCTAATCAAACATCACGAGCAATAAGATGAAAGCAATTCGCCAGAATAACTTTACATAAACCTTTGCAAACAAATGAGCAGCAATATAATATATTATTATGGAACTCAATGAAATACAATGAGAATGGGCCTTGCTTATATAGGTAAGGAATAACAATCTAAGAACCAGTCAAGGTTGTAGATCAAGCCATAAATCATGGAAAGAACTAGTCATCAAAGAACTAGTCAAGTCTATAGATTTATGAGAGAACTAGACATCAAGGATCTAGTCAATACCATAGATCTAGGAAAGAACTAGTCAATACCATAGATCAAGGAAATAACTATACCTAACAACTAGATAATATCTCCTAATATCTAAATAAATAAAAAGAAATATCCACACACATAAGTGGGTGAGGATAAATATAATAAAGGTAAATAATGTACCTAGGTGAACATGAGCTAAGGTAAATACCTACTCTAACACAGATTTTGTAAACCCATTTACATTGTCAATTATCTTCCTTATTTATTTAGTTAACATAATTGATCGTCATTATGTGACATTCCTATTAGTATTCAAATTTTATCTTTAAAACAAAACAGATACAAACTACATAGTTTTCCAGGTATAATGCTTAAAACATAAGAATCCAAGAGGAACAACGATTTTTAACACAATGATTTTAATAATAAAATTCTCTTTAATTTCACTTCTATTTAACATTTGTAATCTATATCAATGCATAATATTTCTCTATCATCTCATTAATTACAACATATCACACTCTTAATCTTTCTTGTTCAGAGTACTTGCAACCAACGGTGTGTCAGTCCTAGCACTGGTATGGAAATCATGTACACTTAAACATGAAATAACACATTCATTATTTCAAGTAATCCAAAATAAGTAAGAGAAAAATATAGATATAGGGAGAGAGAGAGAAAGAGAGAGGTCATTTCATCACACATTCACAACTTCGCATTTCTTTTTATTTTTCTTTTTTCTTTTTCGATTATAGAGAGAGTAAAGAAGAGAGAGAAAGTCTAGAATTCATTTTCTTTTCTATTCACCATATCAATACCACATACTACACGTATCCATTTTCATTTATTTTCAATTGCATGTTCATTTTTAACCCATTTACATTTTCATACACAATCAACATTTCATAATTATTTCCAAATAGAGAGAAGGGAAGAGAGATAAAACATTGTAATTTTTGAAAACCATTCATACAAGAAATTAACCAATTCATACTCTATAAATTATGAGACAATATTTAAAAAGGTTCCAAAAGTAGTTAGAAACCAAAAGGGGACCCTCGGAATGTTGGTTGAGCTAAAATTTCAATTTTGTAAAAGTTGGTTGAAATAGTTAAAGTACTTATAAACTAGGCCCTGAACACGTTCATTTTAACTTCAAACACAAATTTTAACGATTCCTACTTACTCACCTATATACAAAGAATTCATCGCATCCATCTGAAGGCAATTATGACAATCAGGTCTCAAAATACTGTTGATGAAAAATCACAACACCCCTGAATGGCCTGATTCTGAAATGGTTAAAATGGTGCATTCAGTGTGATTTGCATAACATTGGATCAACTCTCAAGCTGTGGGAATTGCAAACCCGAGATGATCCTCCAGAGAAAGTTGGTTCTTGTTCCTAAACTACCTGCCACAAGCTACTCCAATGTAGGAAAAGCTAAACTATCCCAATCTAACCATTCCAAGGAACTAGAGAGACAGAGAGAGTGAAATAAAGCCTACACTAAAGCAGTGATACACCAGAGAAGGAAAGGGGTGAGATGCTCTATTGAGGGAGGATGAAACAGGGAAAAAAGAAGATGGGAAGGTCAGACAGAAGTGATATAGACCTAGATCCAACTCCACCATTAAAAAACCATGAAACACAAAATCATGTACCTAAAAACGTGAAATACATGCAAAGGGAACAAATTTGAAAGGGAGAGGCACGGGGGAGACAATAAAACAATGCAAAGGGATGAAGAAACACCAAAAAAACACATTTTTATTGCTCTAAAAGGTGCATAGACCATTAGATTTTTTTTTCAGAGGCACAAATCCACTTTCCAGACGTAGGAGAAGGTTTTTTAACTCAAATGGAGTCAGGAAACAAATTTCATAGAGTTCCCCTATGCCCATAATGTCTCCCATTCTCAAATGAGAAGTGTTTTCAATATATAGAAGTTCAGAACGATGAAAACCAAATAGAAAAGAAGGAAAACAGACCCTGCTTTGAAAATTCAACCCCCCACCATTAATTCCTTACAAATCCACCTATAATCTATTAAATCTATCTCTCCATGTCTATTTTGGCATGTTGGAGAAGGAAGAATGGCGAATCAAATCAAATCTAGGTTGTTGAAACAATCAGATCCTGTATTTATGGTTTGAAAGACGTTTTCCCCCATTTTTCACCCACCAAAACCTACAAAAAATGATATTTTATGCTTCCATGATGTAGAGGACTTCGAGATATTTCCAAAAAGTCCAACTTTGTCAAAAACCGAGCTCTGGATCGAAAGATATGATCATTTGAAATTTTGGATCGAATCCATACAAAAATGGCAAAAAACCAGTTTTGCAAACCGGATCCGCGGGCCCGAAATTCATTTTGGCGCTTTTTTCACAAAAATGCAAAATTACAAAAACCTACCACATCCCCGTAGGCCCGAAATCAATTTGGTCAAAAAGTATTTGTGGGCCCAAAATTGAAATTGCTCTTTTTTGCAAAAGTTGGAAAATTTCAAATATTTCCCCCGACGGCCTGCTTCCCCGCAACTGACAAAGGCTTAACATGTGGCTTCTCCCAGCATCGGAGGAGGTACAGCTCGATTTTATACTTTATTTCTTTTAAAACAAAATCCAAATTTTCCATGTTTCCTCCGATGATCCGCCTTCCCGCTTTGACCTAAAAAAATGGCCACGTGTCCCGTTTACAGGCCTTAGGCATTTTTATTTTATTTCTCCCGCAGGCTCGCAGGCCCGCAATTGTAATTTATGCCTTTTTCAAAAGGTACCAAGTGCCAAAATATTTCCCGCTGGTCTGTAATTTTCCCATGGCAAAAATTCTTCCCCAATCCCGCAGGCCCACTTTTGGCAAAAAATTCTCCCAAGGCCCGTCGGCCCGTAACTTGAAAAATATGAGGAGTTAGGAGAACTTCTTTATATTTTTGGAAAGGGAAGACATTTCCTATCTGATGGAAATGTTTTTAGGGGACCTTAAGTGCTTGAAATTTGTAAAAACTCATATTGAAGCACAAGAAGGGGGGAAAATGGTGTTAGTGGACCAAAAATAAGTGTGAGCTTATTTGGGTCAATAGATACCAAGGTAGCTTCAAGGTTTTTTATCGTAACAATGTTATAACTCTTGTCGGATGACGAACAGTGGGCCCCAAAACCCATTTGTAAAACTAACCTTTGAAATCATTTTCGTTGAACTGATATTTTGTTACAATTCTCCACTTCATAGTTTAAAGGTAGGTAGATGTTGTTTTCTATTTCACACAATTCAAGACACCAACTGTACACCGAAAATAACTGCATTTCATTGAGATAGGAAACGTCACCAGTGTGTCTGAAATGTTAAATGGCCTTAATAGTAAACATGTTAAGGTGTCAAAATAAATTCCTTAGATTAGTTAAGCGCCTTTATATTTTCCTAGGTCAACATGGATCATACAAGAGGTTTTAATTTGTGGTACAACTTGGTTTAGCACCCCATGCGCATTTTTTTCGAGAGAAAAAACATTATATGGTTTAAATATGTTTTCAAAAATGGTAAAATTGGAATCACACATTCCAATTGCATCTTCACCTATCCAACATAATTTTGAAAAAATAAAATAAAATAAAATAAGAAATGAAGAAATGTGTATTTTAGTACGAGAGGAAAGGATATATGTACCTTTTTCCTGATGCTTGTTAGAGACATCCATTAGGGTATTTTCACCATGGCTCTTGAGCGATGAAGATAATTTGGTTGAAATTTTCTGATTTCTTTTTCCTTGATTTGTGCATATCCTGTAAGCATGGCATTCCAAGAATCCATTTCTTTTTACACATTATGTCAAACAATTCGCAACCTACATATGCTTCCGTTTTTTTCTATACATGTCTTTTCTAGGCACACAAGTTTGTGAAATGTGGAAAGAATATATCGTTCAAAGATTTGATTTTGGCACAGCCTAAGAGGCAGCTCGAAAAGGTTGTGTCCAAAGGTATAGCACTATTCATTTACATTAACCTGAAATCTCCCAAGTCTATCTCTACAACATAAATCTCAAAGCATTATGCACAACTGCAAGGAAATATTAGTGGTTGAATTTTATTTTAATATTTTTTTTCCTACTCTATGTTTAATTCAATAACTCCTTCATTGTACCTTTAGCAACATGGCTAGGTCAAGTTATAATTGGTACCCACTAAGTAACTCGGGGAGCTGATTTTGAGTAACAAGGCCGAGCCACATGAAATAATTCAAGCCTTAAAAAACTCATGAGATGGAGATAGACAGGTGAAACCTTGAGCTCAAATGAAGGGGAAAATCTCAATGCAGATACGAAACCCAATGTAAGGTAGTACACACATCAAGCTTGAGTTGGGAAATTATAAAAATAACAAACACAAGCCATTAATAAAATTAGACCGAGATAAGGAAAAACACCCCAATTCAAATATGACAGAGAACTAGTGGAGTGAAGTAGCAAAGCCATGGAAGATTAGAGAATAGAGATCCATAGAAAAATAAATGGTAGAAAACTGAGATCCATGGCAATGACAAGCTGAGGGGAAAAAAATTGGGTCAAACAACTCGAGGTAGGAGAACTAAGATAGCATGAAAGTGTTCATGTAAATATGAATAGAGATGGATCAATCAAGAATAAAAACCACAAGCTTGGTAAGTGCAATGGAATCGATCAACCCTCCAATGCAAAATAAAAAAGTAGAGCTTAGCTGATAAAGGAGCTAAACAGAGAAGAAAACTAGATCGAGGAATAAAAAATACCCAACCTCTATTAAAGGAGAGTTCAAAGCAATATCCATGGTGGCCACAAAAACAAACAAAATTTACATTCGCTGAAAGTTTCTAACACCTTTTTAATAGCCCCTTTTTTAGACATTATGAATGCGCACTGGCCAAAACCACGTCTGACAACAAAAATGAGTTCCCTTTACGATTTGATAGATGAATAGTCTTTATCCTCTCTCAAACATCCTTATGGATGACAAGACCATGTTCTAAAGATATTATTTTCACAAAAAAGGGGAATGCTCACGTAGGTCGACGAAATTGGCTTTAGTCTAGTCACTATTGATTTTAATTTGCAATGTACCCACTAGAGATCTATGCAAAGCTGGAAGAAATTTCTTGGGAGGTGAGAGCATGGATTAAGGGGAGATGGATAGTGACAATGGTGGTGGATTTTGTCTATACACCTATCAATTGCATTGCGTGAAAAAGTGGGGGAACTACATCTCCCTCCCTTTATAAGAGCATCATCCTCAATGTGACACAACACCGAATCTCGAAGGATACATAGGAAAGAAATTCAATAATGACACATGTCGTTTAAAAAAATGAATTTTCGGTACAACGTGACCACATGGAAGCATACTAAATTTAGAAATATCTTAAAATTTACTATTCTGTTAAGATTGGTAGTTAGTTATCTTTTACTTTACTAATCAATTAGTATTTTTTAATCTCAAAATATTAGTAGTCATTGTTTATAATTTCAATTTTCTTATGTTTGTGGGTGCCCAATAGTAATCGGCCTCAAGATGCCACACAAAACTCAAAACAACACAAACGACCCACAAGACATCTTGTTATATACATTCATGATTGTATCACATCAAAAGACCTCTAATTACACCATGGAAAGATAACAAATAGTCAACGTAACGAAGAATTTCCAACAAATATTTCATAGGCATTAATCCAACACATGCATGTGACTGACAAATAGAATCATCACGCTGATACATATAAAAATGGTATCACATGACCCAAAGATCATGATTATACTGACACAGTGCCAAGACAATATCCAATAATACATAATAACCAAGAGGAGCGTCAAACCTCAATGATAACAATGCCTAAGAAGACTCACAAGAGTACACATATTAAATAATACCAACTCCACACACCCCCCAAAATATCACAAAAAACTCCATATACCTCCTAAAGAGAAACAATCATAGTGCCAAAACCAAGTCAGGATACTCACCATAGATCCACATCTCCTTATTTCTCCATTCAATGAGGTTGGGTCACCTTAAGGCCCTAGGCATAGAGAGTCTCGTCACCTCCTCCCAAGTGGCATAATAACCTATAGTTCAAAAATTACACATCTTTATGACCCCCCTTAGGGCATACCCCCATACAAAAAAGCGGGTCCATAGGACCAACCACTCCATGATGAATCTTATGACCCTAATCCAACACATAATGACATTAGAACCAGCATAATAATTTGTTTCAAATTCAAAGTGAAAAAAATCACAAGCCTCAGGCTAGGATAGAAAAAAATTAAACATGAAAAGAAAATTTAAAACTAATAAAAACAAATGGTTGAATAGTTTCAGTAATGTGAAGACCTTTGGTAAGAAAAAATCAAATTATATGCCCAAAATTTAAGATTACATCAATCAAGAAAACTACTGGTTCTTCCAAGAAAAGAGAAGAATGTTAATTACAAATAAAATACGAGTGTAGAAATATCACATTACGATCACTATGTGTCCCTTCTGTGGCCACCAAATGGGTACTCATCGAGTTGCCCATAAATGAGCATATCTCCATATATCTCCCAACCACATATACGAGGATTCACATAGTCAAAATCACATAGGATTGTTTGATGGAAAACCCACATAGGAAAGAGAAAGGGACGCAAGTATTCATAAGATAAGCCTAAGGTGGTGTGCATCCGAAATATATTGAGCAAGCTCAAAGTATACCAAATGGATAGTAATGCAGCCTAGAATCTACTATATAAAACCTAGGAAAACCCATGCGCGTTGGTACATCACCCAACCTGAGCTGAGTGCTCACTCAAAGCGCACAAAGGTACCAGGCCCCTCTTTAGAGTTTCTTGTGTAGGATGTTAGTGTAATGAAGATACAACATATTCAGAACCATAAATAAGCATAAGCATTCCATAGAGAATATTCCAGATCTATATTTTAGAGAATCATGAATTAAATGATAACCATAATAATATTAACCATGCAAGAACCAATTGCAGTCATGTTTAAAACCATTATCTATCCAATATACTTCATTATATAAAACATTATAATACATAGAAGCTTCTTACATTACAAATCATCACCATATGTTATGCGTGTATCATATCTAGGAGCATAACTCTACAATAATTCACTATTCAACATCTCTCCCTAACTATACGGTTCACTACATATTTATAGGGGTGGGGAATTTCCCTTCACCACCTACGCACATCCCAAAATAGGTCGGATGCTGATAATATCCATGCTCCTTTACAATAACATGCACACATGTAAGTGTGCTAATAAAAGACATCCTATAGTTAATTGGAAGAAGTAATCCTATTATTATCTTGACCTTATACATGGTTCTTATCAAACCTTCATTCCCAAAATAGCATTTATGTGTCGAATAGTCTCCATCAAAATGTGTGCTCCTCATGCTATCTTCCAAACATAGCCCGCATCCATGAAAATGTCTACGTCCCAAATTAGCTTGTCCTTGCGTGTGATTCCTTCCCTATCCTTTAGTACCTTCAAGTACATCTTGTTCTCACACGTGCATCCTATGTGTGTCTTCTCCTTAGGAAAATATTATCTACTCAACATTACCCCACACTAAAGTACATTGTCATCCCGGAAATGGGGATTATTTATTATTCCGCGTGGACCCTTGGTATACCCCAACTCCTTGTTTGTGGCTATAATCGCTGCTTTATCAGTCAAATCACTAACAATGTATGTCCTTGTGCCTTTCAATCCTGTTAATGTTGCAATTAGGCCCGTTGTGAGCTTAACCCTCTGTCTGGAAAAATAGAAGAAGTCCTTGTGGACTTTACTCATAAGCCATTGGTACAAAGGTTCATATTTTCAAAAATATGGGAGCTCATACAGTTGATAAACTCCTACCTGCTTAAGCAAATTTTCCCCAACGTCATCATACACTGGCATATCTTCCACGTTATGATTTTTGGTCTTCTTATTCAGCAACGAATCCAAATATCCCTTGTTATCAGTTGTGTGGTGGTTGTAATCATTTACTTTTCACCTGCGGATGTGGGAATCTCAATCTTGTCTGACTGTTACTCCTTCTAGGTACTGCATCTCTGAAAAATTGCTCTCATGAGTAATTTCAACCTCAACTTCCACCTTTTTCTTTCCTTTTGTGCCTACTATAGGTGCTTTCTTTGGTTCCATCATAAAAATCCCACCTTTTATCCTCTGTGTTGAGTAAGTTCAAACCCTAGCTTGAAATTATGTGCCCTATCTTGAAACCACGTGCCCTATCTTGAAACCACGTGCCCTAGCTCGAAACCGCATGCCCTAGCTCCTCAATGCTTCTATTTCACTCAAACCCTTCACCAATGGGGATGCAAGCCTTTTCCACAAACAAATCTACTCTCCACATCTAGTTTCACAACTCTCTGCACCTCAACATGACTCACTTAGCTTGGTTGCACTTAGCTCGCTTGAATACTTGTGATTACAAAGGTAAAAATGAACTTGCATCATGTCCTTATATAAATTTTCAAAAAGTTAGTGCATTTATTGCTCCTTCACCTACCAATAATCCTCTCATTAATTGACCATTTTCAAAATTCTCAAATAATTTCCGCGCGGTATAATTTTTTACCCTAGCTAAAACCTTCTAGTGCACCTTCCTACCCTCTAGCTACAAACTTCTCTTCCGCGCGCTTCCATGTGCCGAGTACCTCGCCACTGCACCTTCTCATATTAGTTTCCATAGTCACTGCTTACCTTGCGTTATATTTTCCCTTCATTCATTTCCATCTATGGTCTTTGTACGATGGAAAAGTGACATTCGAGCATGGGAATCTACAAGTAACTCTTCCTCGTACCCGACCTCCCGAGGTCATGCCGAGACGGCTAGTGAATGTGGAATATATATGGATACAGAAAAACTAGTTGGGCAATCTTATATCCTCAATACACAATAATGGAATCTGTGAATCTAAGGTGAAGAAGGCCCTCCTAACCTGAATTGGTGTAATGGATCGTTTAGATATAATAGTTGTTCGGAGGCTCCAATCAATGTCGAGCTCTGCCGAGATCCTATTTATTGGCTGTTGGATACATGGGAAATGACCTACAGGAGCTTCGTGTATATTTCCAGAAAAGGTCATGAAAATGGTGATGGGAGGTGTAGTGGATTTCTCCGGGGTTTTATGGATGATTCTCTGGTCTAGTCCAGAAATCCTTAGCTTGATTGGCTGCTATGTGTTAGTAAGGATAATTGTGAAATAATGTCTGGTGGAAGTGGTGAGGATCTAAATACTAGTGTTTGTAAACCAACATCAATGTCTGATTGATTAGTAGGCCTCATTGGGTTGTGGGACCTATGGATCACAACCGTAAGTTCATGGTTGTGCCAGACCTCCTATGGTCATGTGAAGAGTTAATCTCTCCTTCCGATTATCCAATAATCATACGCCTTTTCAGCCTCTATGTTTAGAACTAGAAGTTGTGTAATTTTCTCAAAATACCTTATAGGTGTTTTGGCAACTTGAATGTGTAAGCTAGTATCTATGTCAATGAGGAGGTCTCCTGCGTTGGGTTGTGGAACTAGAGGATCGTAACCAAATATTTTTTCTCTTTCGAGTCCTTGTACAGTCATATGGATATCCTATAAAGGAAGTCTATAGTTAGGATGATTTGACCAAAATGTGTATGCCTTGTCGTCTTCAATATTTAACTCTCTTAGTTGTTCACTAATTACTCGTAGGTTTGTCATTGCTCGAAAGACCTGTATCCTAAGGTCTTGATCTATATCAGCTAGTGTTGTGGGTTGATTTGGTTGAGGCACTATTGGTTCAAATATGTATTCTCTAGGCTCTCTAGGTCCTATGATTGTCATGCAAAACAATTCAACTTTTAACTAAAATTAATAAACTAATTATGAAAGATGTATCTACACTATGCATGTATTATTTTGTCTTTGTATTTTCGATGAAGTATTTTAATGAAATTAAAAGAAAAGTTATTCTAATATATTTAGAAAATAGACAACTAATCTAGTAATGGAATTAAAACAAACAAAGTAGCCTGGTGTGGCTATTTGCCTGTGCAGTTGTGAATTTATCCTAAATATCTAAGCAAGTAATTGCTTTAAATTGAAAGGACTCTTCGATCCTACCCCAGAAGTGAGGAATGAATCACATTTTCTCAGAAACTATCAATCCCCATAGCTTCCCTGGCGATATAGAGAGTGAGCTTTGACTGAAATGAAATAATTTACTACTCTATTTGATACGTTGTAACTAGAACTTTGATAGCTCAAACCTGGCATTTACAGAACAGTGATAAATCTAGTTGTGTGTGACTTTTTCCCCTCAGTGTGATCTCCTCGTTCCTTTTTGTTCTCTTGAATCCAGAAAAGTGTGTATATGATAGCTATCAGCAGAATAAGGCACTCAAACAATGGCAGCTTTGGATATAAACCGAATACAATGTGAGTAAGAGAGAGATAGTGCAAGTGAACAGAGCTTGACTATGCAATTCCTAGTGGGATTTATTGTGGGAATACAACACAAATGCACTGAGAATTTTAGAAACTATCCTTTGTGATTAAACAAAACCTGCAACTCTAAATGGATTCCAATCTAAGAATGAAACTATCTTATTCTAAACTGACTTGCATGGAACAACAATGAAGCAAGAATGAAACAAGAAGATTGAATGACTTCTAAACAACAAAGGAAGACCAACAATGGATGCAAAACATGAAACTATTGGAATTCTAAGCAAGAAACTCAAAAGACTGAATTATTAAACAAAGAAGGAGAGGGGCCATTTGTTTGAAAATAAAGCTGGCTATTTATAGCAAATGCATTCACTAGAAGGTAACTTGGAATGGAACTCTTTTACCATTAAACAAAGTGAAAACACTATTCACATGGCGGCCAAAACATAAATGCAAAGCAAAGTAGCTGGAAAATGTGGATAGAATTTGAAAATTTACATTTGATGCGATCGTCGAAACTTTCTGGAAAACGCGAACAGGACCACCGCACTGTCCTGGGCGGCAGTCACGGGACCGTTGCCTAGGCAGGGCGGTGGTCTCGTCACTTAAGACCAAAATGCAAGGAAAAGGGCAGGCAGAGGGTAGAATAAATCACGTGGAGGCTGGGTGAGGCATACGGGATACAAACGTATACTTGGTGAGCTTTTCTAGATCCCAAACACCTTACGAGGAGACCTGTATCATCATTGGGGCATGTGTAACATCTTTCCGGCGGTGCAGTACCCTACAATTTTGGGTACGTACATATTGCCCCCTCAGAGAAGTGTCTTAGCCATGAAGAGGTGTAAAATAGTGGGTCCGAGTATGGCGGTCCCGAAATGGGGAGTTAGGGGTTATACCTAACACACCCGTGTGTCGGAAAGTCACCATCCAAAATCCCGCTATCTGCAAGATGAAAAGGGGACTCAAGTATAGATAGATAAAATAAATCAAGAAATAAAACTAAATTGATATGAAATGAGGACTTACCATCTGTGTGGAGTTTATAACTTACCTCTGTTGATGCTCCAACCCTGCAAAAGACATTCAAAATTAATTTTAGAAATCTATATATATAAAATGAACTCATTTTACTATTCATTTGTGCGGATTGATTTGATAATTTTTGAGCTCTGGGACCCATGGTGACGGTTTTCGATGAGAGTATAGTCAAAATTTTTGTGGTGAGATAGTGATCATGCCTCCGAGAGTGGAACATCATCCCGCAAAGTCTCAGGTTAGTTCTTCTCAATTTATTGTTTTTGGACCTAAAATGTAAAAATGATAAAATCTTTGTCTTGGGGGGGTATTTTTGAAAATACTAGTTTTAAATGAGTCTCTAGGGGGGCGCCCATAGGGTAGGTCTTTATTTTAGTTAAAATAGTGTATTTTGCTTGTTTTTAGGCATTTTTAGGGCTTCCGAGCCGTTCGCGGGTTTGGGACAGGACCGCCACCTTGCACAGGGCGGCGGTTATGGGACTGCCACCCTAGAAGGTGGTGGTTATGGAACCGCCACTCTGCACAAGGGCGGCGGTTCACAACAGAATGTAAAAAAAAAGATGCTTTACTTACTTGTTTTTGCATTTTTAGCATTTTTACATGTTTTTGATAGCTTTTCCAGTCGGATTTTGTTACTAACTTACTCTTTTTCCATGTTTTTGGTGTATGCAGAAGGAGGAGTACATCAGATGGAGCTGAGAGAGGGAGTGTGATTGGCTCCCAGTAGTGTTAGAGGCACTCACTCAAGAAGAGTGAGATACTCTTCAGAGGGCTGGCATTTGGAGGATTGCACAGGTCCCTCACGTTGCACCTGCTAGTCACATATTATGTGACTTGTTTTCATACTAGGATGCGGATCGGAACACTTTCCAATTTCTGGGAGTTAGGGGTGAGTGGACCATCACCCTGGAGGATGTTTATCACATATTGGGGGTCCCGATTCTTGGGAGGTGGCTATCTCTCAAGACAGCAGTGTTGAGATCTCAGGTGGTTCAGTGGGCCACTTATATGGGGGATGTCGTTGTTTCCATGGGGTCGAAGAAGGGGGTGAATTTCCGCTCCATTGTAGAGTTTGATATTCCTGTGCTCCGCAAGGCTATCATGGGCATCCTTGCTTCGAGATTTATTGGGGACAAGGGAGGGGACACTCTCTTATATTGTTAGGCTCCCATCATTGCACAGATTGAGGGCCATGGACGTGTTTATGCTTAGGGAGCAAGACATCCTTAGGACCACCTACCATGATTTATATAGGGTGGTCAGACTACAGGGACAGTCACTAAGCCACCCCACTCTTGTCATGAGTTGGGTGTATGAGCACATCACTTTGTATGGGAGAGGTGTAGAGGTAGAGGATCCTGGGGCCATCAGGGAAGCCGAGGTGGACAGGGATGACCATTCTTAGAGTGCCTCACCAGCCAGTGGCCTCTTTGACCACTGCTAGACATGGAGGCTACTCCTTATTAGGCCATGGCAGGGTTATGGGGAGAGGAGACTGTTACATTGATTTCTTGCCACACTACCAGTCAGTTGGTAGACAGGATGGGGAAGTTAGAGATCCACCCCTTTGATAGAGTACCACAACAGTTTGGCCTCCCATACATCGACATGTTTCCTCTAGTGGGGCCAGTGTATAGATATGTTCGTGAGGCTCGAGGGAGGTCCTAGAGGCCGGGGTTGGACTATTGTTACTCCTGGTGTTCCCATCGCAGCTAGGAGGGTGGTTCATGCTCAAGGGGTAGCCAGTGCTCCTCAGGCACCTTTACTTTAGATTTCCACCAGTCCTAGCCCCATAGCAGAGATGAGCCTATTAACGTGGACTCTGAGTCTGAGGAGTTCACTGGGGGAGAGACAGAGGAGGAGACAGAGGAGACAAATGGAGAGGGACAGGTGGGGAGGATGACAGTGATTCTGAGTGGCATGACACTCAGGATATTTTGTGGGCCGAGAGGGCGGAGCAGAGTGCAGAGAGGGTGACTCTGATTTCAGAGGAGTTTCCCTCTTAGGATTTAGGGGGAGATGGCAAGTCTATCACAGGTCATCACATTGCTCTAGATGTGGGAGAGGGATGACAGTCAGTGGCAGCATCAGTGGTAGGTGCGGATCCTAGAGACCCTTCCTGGAGGCTTGGAGATCCGAGTGAGTTACCACTCTTCTCTTGATTTTTCTTTAGTTAGAATTGTTTAGTTGTTATTTCCTTTTGTTGTTTCGTTTATTCTTGGTTTTATTTTTGATAGTTTTCTAACTTTTTTTCTCCTTTATTTGCAGTGACTGCTGATGAGTGGTGAGACTTGATTCACTGAGTATGTGTGGATACCTTGTTGCTCCCCTCAGAGAAGACTCAAGCTGAGCTTACTGAGGACATGTGGGAGAGCCTTCAGCAGCTGGTAGGCATACCAATGTTTTTTCCCCTATCTGGCAGGTGGCAAGGATCATGACTTCTCTCCATGCTGAGGTAGTTGGATATAGGATGGTTGAGCGCTTGATGAGGAGGAGTCA
This sequence comes from Taxus chinensis, assembly GCA_019776745.2. Classification (NCBI taxonomy): domain Eukaryota; kingdom Viridiplantae; phylum Streptophyta; class Pinopsida; order Cupressales; family Taxaceae; genus Taxus; species Taxus chinensis. Next base: position 885,520,632 of record CM034151.1, read on the forward strand.
TTCTCATAGTGAGACGGTAGCTACTAGTCATGACCGTGAGCCCTCAGTACATTCGGAGTGCCGGCATAGCCAGAGTCCTAGACGTGGTCGTGCACCCTCTGAGGGATCCCATAGGGGTTGAGAGGCCATTTTTGTAGTGTTTTGTCAAATATTCATATGAGTGTTTTTGTACTTTTTGGGCTCATTGAGTGTTTTGACCATGCCTAGTGCATGATGGCATTGTATATAAAACTTGATTTATAATATATATATATATATATATCTTTTTTGGATCTAGACTCTTGGTGCCTAGAATTTTGTGACTCGTTTCCATATGTATGCTAGATGTTTTTAGAGTATTTGTTTTCATGCTTTTCAGAATGTATGTGATGAATGATAAATGATAGTAAATACTAAACAAAATGCTTCTCTTTTTATTTCTTTTTGCAAATGCTGATATGAGATGATACAAACACATTGTAGTATTTGAAATTTCGACCTCTTTGGGCAATGTCTGTGATTTCTTCTTATGTTGGAAAAACATGTTGAAAATATAGTGATAAAGAGATGAACTTGCCCCATTCCCAACTCCACGCAACCAGTAAGATGCGAGGGCTCTACACCAAGAGTTGGGAAGGGCACAAATTGTATGAGTTGACTGAATGGAATGATGAGAGACAGAAAAATCAGTATCAGAAACCAAACTTTAGACCTACACACCTACCCTACTCAGAACTACCACCAAGCTCGGCAGGCCACTTACTTTCTAGTTTATCTAGACTTAGATTTATAAATGGCAACCTGGTTGACAAAATCTGGTTTTGAGGATTTGATCTCTTTGGAATTTGGACATTTGTTTTCTCTTAATATAATTTGATTTGTATTTCTAGAATACCAAGATTTGTTAAATTGTGTGAATGGACCCCCCACACCCTACCTCATGCCACTAGTAAGAAGCATGGGTTTGTCACCAAAGGTAGGATATAGGTGAGTAAGGGAACTTCTTTCCTTTCCCAACCTCACACCACCGGTAAGAGATGCAGGCTTATCACCAAAGGTTGGTGGGGAAAATAAGTGTGTAAAATAAAATATTTTGTTTGCTTGGCACTTTTGATTTTATTTGAATTTGGGATATCCTTTCTTTCAAAGAGATTTTAGAGGGATAGATGTGACACCAAGAAGCTTCTAGAACAGACCGTAGGTAAGGACAACTTCACCTAGTGGAAAGAAAGAGCAAAACCAAGTATGCAGGCCTTGGCATGGTTTTCGTCAATACTTGTCTGTCAAACTTGATGAGAAGATTTGAAATTACTTGATGATGTTTGAAGAGATGTGATTTGAATGCTTTTGCCAATATTTTCATAAATTTGTAAAAGATTTCTTAAGAGTAAGTTCCTTGACTACAATTTTTATGAAATGAGTGGACAAAATGAAACAACAAGATGACTAATGAAATGTAGGTAGCTATAATGTACAAGTGGTGATTCCGATGTCTCATGCGTAAAACCATTTAAGATGCAAGGAATTGATAGTTTCATTGAATTCCTCACCTTCTAGTGTGCATAAGAGATACACACCATTTCCGTAGTCTTTCATGACTCGGTATGGGCCCAACCACTTGGGCCAGAACTTCCTTCCTTCACCGGTTTTCTTATCAATCTGGTTGTCTAGTCTTAGAACTAGATCTCCCTCATATATTTCTCACTCATAGAATTTTTTGTTATACTACCAGCACATCCGGTCAGCATAGGCTCTGTGCCTTTGTTTCGGCATTTAGCCTAGCCTCGTCAAGGCTTTCCAGTTGAGAGAGGTGTGCCTCCCTGTAAGCTTCTTCATCCAAAATCCCTTGTAATGAGATGCGGAGACTAGGTATTTCAACCTCAAGTGGGAGAACTGCTTCTGCCCCGAAATACCAACGAGAAAGGGGTTGCTCCTGTTGGTGTTATTTATTGAGGTTCGATGGGCCCACAAGGCCGGATATAGTTTTAAATGCCAATCTCGCTTGTTCTCCTTGACTGTTTTGAGGAGAATAGCCTTTAATGTTTTGTTTATTGCTTCGGCTTGCCCATTGGCTTGAGGGTAGTAAAGAGAGGCTGTGTGATGGTTTATTTTGAATTTTCTGCATAATTCATAGACCTCATCATTTTTAAAGGATGTGCCATTATCTGAGATAATGACTTGTGGGACACCATACCTGTAAATGATTTGGTTCAGAATGAATTTGGTAATTATCGAACCTGGTACAGTGGTGAGAGGCATGGCCTCTACCCATTTGGTAAAATATTGCGTGGCTGTAATTATAAAATTATGGCCATCGGTTGATGAGGGAGAGAATTTCCCTATCAAGTCTAGACCCCACATGGAGAAGGGCCACGGGGTTGCTATTGGTTGCAGGGACTGTGCTGGCATGTGAATCTCGTGAGAGAATTCTTGGCATTTGTGGCACTTACGTACAAATTCTACTGTGTCATGTTCGAGAGTGGGCCAAAAATAGCCCATCCGATGTATTTTGCGAGTAGTGGTGTGACCACTGAAGTGGCCTCCACATATCCCACTGTGGGATTCATAAAGAATCTTCTTGGATTCTTCTGTGTCGACACATCTTAGAAGCATGCCATCGAAGGCTTTACGATAGAGTACTTGTTCTAAAACAACATATTTAGTGGTGATAATGCATAACCGCCTTCTTTGTTGTGATGTGGCACTTTCCGGGTATGTGTGGTCCATGATAAAATTGATGATATCAGTGTACCAGGGACATGTAGAGATGGGGGCCTGGTTTCGAAAAAGTATATACACTCATCAGGAAAGTGCAGATTTACCAGATCACCTCCATCTAGTGGATTGTTAGCTAACCAGTCTATGATGATTTTTCCCTTAACGGATTTTTGGTTTACAAATGTTAACTCAAATTCACTCATTAAGGTTATGAAACACCCAGTCCTTTTTAGATAAAGACCCTTGCGTGAGGAATGTTCGTAAATGATTTGTCTTTACAATGACCCTTGTTTCTTGGTTCAACATGTAATGTCTTAAACATTTTGTTGCAAAGACTATGGCAAGGAATTCTCTCTCTACCTGTGTATAACATGTTTCATAATCGAGAAATGTTCGGCTAATGAAATAGACCACATGTTCTCATTTATCATTGTCTTCTTGAGCCAGCATGCAGGCTAGCGAGACATCAAGTGGCCCGTGAGTATAGGATCAAAGGGTGGTCTGGTCTGGGAGGCATTAGCATGGGTGGAGACAACAAGAAGCATTTAACTACTTCAAAGGCCTCGTTGCATTCTTCAGTCCAATCAATGCTATAATCTTTCTTTAATAGATTGTTGATTGGATGAATGACAAAACTTAAATCTGGGATGAACCTTCAGATTGCACCGAGTTTCCCAAGAAATGACCTGATTCCAGACTCATCTGATGGTGGAATCATTTCAAGAACAACCCAGATTTTGGCTGGATCGACATCAATCCCTCGTGAAGATATAATGTAGCCCAGAAGTTTGCCTCCTGTCACACCAAACACACACTTCTCTGGGTTTAATGTGACGCCATATTCAATTAATCATGAGAGGATGATACAGAGTACTTCTGGATGATCACAATGCTTCTTGGCCTTGGCCAATAAGTCATCCACATAGGATTCCACAATTTTATGGATAAGATCGTGGAATATGTATGTCATTTGCCCGCTTGATACGTAGCGCCGGCATTCTTAAGGCCGAATGGCATGACAACGTAGCAATAAGTTCCCCAGGGAGTTATGAATGTAGTTTTGGCTTGATCCTGTTCAGATATTTTAATCTGATTATACCCTGAGAACCCATCCATGAGGGACAACAGTTCAAATCTAGTTGTTGCATCAAAAATAACGTCAATGGATGGTAATGGGAAGTCATCCTTGGGACAAGCTTTGTTAATATCCTGAAAATCTATGCAGATGTGTATCTTCCCATTCTTTTTTAGAACAAGGACGATATTGGATACCCATTGTGAATAGTCAACGGGTTTGATGAATCCCACTTGGAGAAGTTTTATTACTTCCTCTTTTACCATGAGAGCCACTTTTGGCTTCATTGGTCTTGATTTTTGTTTAATTGGTCTTGCATCTGGTTTAGTGACAAGATTATGTACCGCGATGTGTGGTGTGATGCCCGTCATTTCTTTATAGTTAAATGTGAAGGCCTTTTGATGTTCTTTGAGGATTTGGGTGTGTATTTCTATCTCCTCAAGAGTTAACGAGGATCCCAACTTCAAAATTTTTGGTTCTTCCTCTCGTTCCGATGTTTATATCAATGGTTTCTTCTATTAAAGAAGTGTTACCTTCTTCAAATTCAGGTGGGGCTAGAGGTAGTTCCAAGCTTTCTCCATCTTCTATCTCATAGATATCGAGATCCTTTTGTGGAGGAGACTCTACCATGGGATTTCCAAAATAGGAAGAGGAATGTGGTATTAGGGAAAGATCCACTATGTGGTAAGCAAGGTGTAGCTCTGCATAGGCGTTTAGATATTTGAGAGTGACTCCATCATTGTCATAGTGATCCATGATAGAAAAATTATCCTCAACTTCTCCATGAGTCAGGAGTGGGTTTGTTGGCATTTTACGCACTAATGGTTCGGTACGAAGTGATACCGTGAAATTTGTATCTTCCAACTCACTGTTTGGAGTGAAACGGGAAGCTGAGGTTGCTATTGAGTCTGTGAGAAGGTTCTGATCTCGTGGGATTGCTTCAATTGATATGAAGTTAAATCCCTTTCTTAGATCCAACACCGCTATTTTGTAGAGTTGTAAATGCTTCAGCCCTAGTTTCATATACCTCAGAGACTTGGTTTACAACTAGTTGCGAGTCTCCTAGCACTCTAATGTTATCGACACCCATTCTTTTGGCTAGGATGAGGCCAAGGAGGAGAGCTTCATACTCAGCCCCATTGTTTGTACATTCAAAGTTTAATTTAAAGGTGAAAGGTAGGATCTTTCCCTCAGGTGAAGTAAAGATCACTCCTGCCCCATCTCCAAAGAGAAATCTAGCTCCATCGAAGTGGAGAGTCCAATATTTGCTTGGAAAAATGGAAGTTGGGGTATTTGTTGTATCTATTTCTTTTGCTTCGGTCACTTCTACCATAAAAAATTCATTTGATGGAAGAGAAGCAATTCCCAGGGTGCATCCCATACCCATATAATCAAATGGTAGGAGAATAGGTAAGTCTTTCTCTAGTAACTCGACAATTTTTGTGCAGTAGTCCCTAATGACACTATTTCTATGAGGTTGGTCTCATTTTTGAGTACTGGAATGTCATTGGCTAGATTTGTAATTTCCAATTCTGTAGTGGGTATTAACTTCTTTTTTGGTTTTGAATTAATTGGTTTGATAAGTTGATTTTTTGGGAGTTCAAACTCGGAGTGAACACCTGGTCTTTTCTTCAAATCAACTAGGTGTATATCGAAGGGTTTTGGGTCACCTTGTGCCACAAATATTTTTCTTAAGTGTAGAAATATTATTTCTTGGAATAATGTGGAAGGGATTACCTTCATAAAGTGTATCCATGGCCGACTCGAGGATCATATTATAGTTGGTTTCCTGATCTATAATATAAAATTCGGTGAGGACTGTCTTGGGTTCTAAAGTGACTGGTAAAACTATGGTTCCAATTTAAGTGGCCTTGAGGCTATCATAACATCTTAGCGTATTTCATGTTGTGGAACAATTTGTCTCTCCATATCCTAACTTTTTAAGAAAAGTGAAAGGGGACTATGTTAACTACCGCCCCATCGTCAATCATTGCACATTTAACATAATTATTATAAACCCATACTTGCAAATGTAAATCTGGGTTGCCTCTTCATGCAATCTCGGCATCTAGTTGGCATTTTTCTTATATCAAATATAAACTCAGTGTCCCTATCTGGCTGCCCTGGAGGGTAGATGTCAAAGTCTACATGGTTTACTTGTGTTTCTAGAGGAGGAGTGATGTTGATTAAATGACCAAGGCCTAATGCTTCTAAGAGGGCAGCCCTATGGGTGGGGGAGTTCTTTAACAAATCCAAAAAGGAGATGTGAGAGAAGGTTTTAGTTAAGTCATTAATTAAATCATAGGCGCCTATGGGTTTTACCAACGTTTGTTGAATGTTGTCTAGTTCCAATGGATAACTTGGAGTTGGTTGAGAAGAATAATCCCATGTTCTTGTTATGGTTTCTATGGGTAGTTCGGTGTCTAACTCCACTAGACCAACTATCTTAGTTTGGGGTCGAGTTCCTAGTTGGGGTGCAACTGGTGGATTTAATGAAGTTGAAGCTTCATGATCATTGTTTCCTATTATAAAACCCTTGTTTGTTCTACTAGGATCTAGCCAGTTATTGTTAGAATGGTTTGGGAGTGGGTCATTAAAGATCTTGAGGGGTGAATTTTGAGGGGAAACTACCCCTGTATAAGTGTTTGGTGTGGGTACTAGATAATTTGCTAAAAACATATCTATAAAGAGTTGTTTTTGATCTTTTGGCAAGCGTTGCATGAATTTATTGTAGTCATGAACAAGTCCTAGTATTGTGGCCTTGAATTTTGTGGAAGCCACAATACAAATTGGGATTATAATTTTGATGTTGCTGATTTGAATCCTGTTGTGGCCCAAAATTTTGGTAAGGTTGTTGGTTGTTAGAGTTAAAATTTTGAGGTTGTTGCCTTTGGTTTTGACTCTAATATCTAGTTGGGTTTCGATTTGGACCTTGTGTTTGCATTTTTCATCATTGTCATTGTTGTTTTTTGTTGTGATTGTGGTGGATTATTAAAATCCACTGCGTTGATTGTTGGAGTAAAATTGTTATTTTGTTAATTATTAATAGGTGGTGAAATGTTTACAACGTTTTCTCTTTTAGTTTGGTTAGTTAATCCATCTGTTGTAACTTTGTGGTTCCTGTTAAGGATATTAGGTCCTTGATTAGAGTTCCCAGTGTTAGGATAGGCCGTGGTGTGTTGATTGGGAGTGGATAATTTCCCATTTGTCCCATATGTCTTACGAACACTATCTATGACTGCTTGGTCAATTCGGAGAGCACTTTCAAGTACTTCATCGTAAGTTCTTAATGGGAACTTTTGGACTTCTTCCTTTATCTATCTATTGAGAGAATGAAGGAATAAATCACATAGTTCCATTTGATCCATGTTTGGAGCACTTACTAATGAGTAGAGAACCATATGCCATCTTTGAATAAAATGAGCAGCGGATTCATTATTGTCTTGTTTAATATGCAAGAATTCCCTGATTCATGTCTCTTAACAATTTGTTCATATCAAAAGCTTTGATGAACTCTGACACGAGTTGTTTAAATGAGTGTATCGAGGCTTTAAGTATTCTGTAATACCAATCAAGGGCAATACCCTCTAAGGTTTTAGGGAATATATTAGCAACAACCCCATCCAAAGGAAGTAATTCCCGTATGGTCTGTGGCATAGGCCTTAATGTGTGTATTTGGATCTCCTTCCACTTTCTATTTGGATAAATCGGGAAGAGGTCTTGGAAGCATAACACTTCGTATGGTGAAGTCTAGGGGCTCTTTTAAATATTTTGAATAAGCCCCTACCCCATAGGCCTCAACCATCGATGTTTCTTGCTGAGGGGGTGGTGGTGGCATGGGTTTGTTGATATGGCATGGCATATGTATTTGCAGGGACATAAGGGAATCCCTGTGGTTGAATGAACATCCCGGGAGAAGAAAACATGTCTCCTTGTGGTGATTTTGAATAAAATTTTAAGTAGGGAGGAGCATTGTTTTGGTATGAGTTGCTTGGTGCCAAGCCGAGAGGTATCATATTTTCAACTAGAGCGAGAATTTGAAAACGCGGTCCTAGTTGGTGTTTGTTGTGGGTAATTATACGGATGTTGAGGAGGCATGCCTAACGTGCCTGTTCCTGTAAGGAGGTCAACTTGACTGGGGTGATGCAGAGGGTTAGGGATTCCTATGCTTGCCCAAAATATGAATTTTGGTTTGCTTGTGAAAGTTCCAATCCTCTAACCTTCTCAACTAAAGCTGAAATGACCATCTATTGGCAAAGACACAGAGTGTTTTGCCTTAATGGCATTTTTTTGTACACCTTGAGGTTGTAAAGGGGTATGATACCCTGCTATGAATTGATCAGTACCTTTCCAAGCTTCACCAAGGGCATTTCCCATAGGTGGAGGAATGGGGGTGTTTTCTTGGAGTAGGGTATCAGATTGTATTTGCAAGCTCCCTGTAGGTGGGTACATGTTTTGGAAGTGTTGTTTGCTTCTAGCATAGCGTGCTAAGTACTCCTCATCCAAAAATGGGAGTGGATCTTGACTGTCTACTGATCTATGGTTTGAACAAGACCCAAGGAGATGAAATGGATTCTCCAGTAAATGTAATATTGTTAGAGCATGAGGGATCTGGTTGTTGTGTTTGTGAAAGCTGATCCAACTCCTCAATTCGGAACGAAGAACTAGAACTAGTTCTTTGGGGGGGGGAGTTTGGGATGACAAGTAATTACTTGAATAGTTATCGACCCATGTTGAAAGTGAGGGTGATGGTTTTCTATTTGTTTTACTATAACTTGCTTCAAGACCTGAGAGAGGTCTACCATATGCTGTTGTATCCTCGACATATTCGGGGGGTATATGAATAATTACACAATAATGATAAAGAGTAAAGGTGGATGAAGGAAATGAAAATAAAAGGGGAATAATTGTTTGTTTCACGTCAGGTTCACCAATTTTATATGATGGAAAAGTGACATGCGAGTGTGGGAATCTACAAGTAACTCTTCCTCGTACCTGACCTCCTGAGGTCGTGCCGAGATGGCCGGGTGAATGTGGAATATATATGGATACAGACAAACTAGTTGGGTAATCTTATATCCTCAATACACAATAATGGAATCTACGAATCTAAGGTGAAGAAGGCCCTCCTAACCTGAATTGGTATAATGGATCATTCAGATATAATAGCTGTTCGAAGGCTCTAATCAATGTCGAGCTCTTCTGAGATCATGTTTATTAGCTGTTGGGTACATGGGAAATGACCTACGGGAGCTTCATGTAATATTTCCAGACAAGGTCATGAAAATGGTGATGGGAAGCTGTAGTGGATTCTCTGGGGTTTTATGGACAATTCTCTAGTCTAGTCCATAAATCCTTAGCTTGATTGACTGCTATGTTTAGTAAGGAGAATTGTGTAATAATGTCTGGTGGAAGTGGTGAGGACCTAAATACCAGTGTTCGTAAACCAACATCAATGTCTGATTGATTACTAGGCCCGTTGGGTTGTGGGACCTGTGGATCACAACCATAAGTTTGTGGTTGTGCCAAACCTCCTATGGTCATGTGAAGAGTTAATCCCTCCTTTCCGATTATCCAATAATCATACACCTTTTCAGCCTCTATGTTTAGAACTAGAAGTTGTGTAATTTTCTCAGAATACCTTACAGGTGTTTTGGTAACTTGAATGCGTAAGCTAGTATCTATGTCAACGAGGATGTCTCATGCATTAGGTTGTGGAACTAAAGGATCGTCAACCAAATACTTGTTCTCTTTCGAGTCCTTGTACAGTCATATGGATATCCTATCAAGGAAGTCTATAGTTAGGATGATTTGACCAAAATGTGTATGCCTTGTCATCTTAAATATTTAACTCTCTCAGTTGTTCACTAATTGCTCGTAGGTTTGTCATTGCTCGAAAGACCTGTATCATAAGGTCTTGATCTATATCAGCTAGTGTTGTGGGTAGATTTGGTTGAGGCACTATTGGTTTAAATATGTATTCTCTGGGATCTATAGGTCCTGTGATTGTCATGCAAAATGATTCAAATTTTAACTAAAATTAATAAACTAATTATGAAAGATGTATCTACACTATGCATGTATTCTTTTATTTTTGTATTTTCGATGAAGTATTTTAACGAAATTAAAAGAGCAGCTATTATAATATATTTAGAAAATGGATAACTAATCTAGTAACAAAATTAAAACAAGCAAAGTAGCTTGGTGTGGCTATTTTCTTGTGCAGTTGTGAATTTATCCTAAATATATAAGTGACTAATTGCTTTAAATTGAAAGACTCTCGATCCTACCTCAGAAGTGAGGAATGAATCATATTTTCTCAGAAACTATCAATCACCACAGCTTCCCTGGCGATATCGAGAGTGAGATTTGACTGAAATAAAATAATTTACTACTCTATTTGATATGTTATAACTAGAACTTTGATAGCTCAAACCTAGCATTTACAGAATTGTGGTAAATCCATTTGTGTGTGACTTTGTCCCCTCAGTGTGATCTCCTCATTCCCTCATGTTCTCTTGAATCCAGAAAAGCATGTATATGATAGTATCAGCAGAATAAGGCACTCGAACAATGCAGCTTTGGATATAGACCGAATACAATGTGAGTAAGAGAGAGATAGTGCAAGTGAACAGAGCTTGACTATGTAATTCCTAGGTGGATTTATTATGGGAATACAACACAAATGCACTGAGAATTTTAGAAACTATCCTTTTGATTAAACAAAACCTGCAACTCTAAATGGATTCCAATCTAAGAATGAAACTATATTATTCTAAACTGACTTGTATGGAATAGTACTGAAGCAAGAATGAAACAAGAAGATTGAATGACCTCTAAACAACAAAGGAAGACCAACAATGGATGCAAAACATGAAACTATTGGAACTATAAGCAAGAAAATCAAAAGACTGAATGATTAAACAGAGAAGGAGAGGGTCCTTTTGTTTGAAAACAAGCTAGCTATTTATAGCAAATGTATTCACTAGAAGGTAACTTGGAATGGAACTCTTTTACCATTAAACAAAGTGAAAACACTATTCCTAGGGTGGCCAAAACATAAATGCAAAGCAAAGTAGCTGAAAAATGTGGATAGAATTTGAAAATTTACATTTGACACGATCGTCGAAACTTTTTGGAAAACGTAAACATGACCACCGCCCTGTGCAGGTCGGCGGTTACGAGACCGCTACCCTTTCCTGGGCGGCAGTTACGGGACCACCGCCTAGGCAGGGTAGAAATCACGGGACCTTCGCCCAAGCTGGGTGGCGGTCTCGTCACTTAAGACCAAAATGTAAGGAAAAGGGGGGTAGAGGCCGGGTGAGGCATACGGGATACAAACGTATACTTGGAAAGATTTCTGGATTCTTTACACCTTGCGAGGAGACCTGTATCATCATTGGGGCATGTGTAACATCTTTCTGATGGTGCAGTACCCTATAATTTTTGGTACGTATAGTCTTCTTGGGAAGTAATCTCCTCTCTAACAATTCCTTTCCATACTTGAATAGCACCTGTAATAGTTTATTCTCATGTGTACCCATTTTTGAATAACAAATAACAACCACCCCACACCAATGGTATGTGCAGTCCTTTGCACATAAAAATACTTCAAATTGTAATTATCTTCCAGTGCACAAACGTGTTTATTACACAAAACACTAAAATAAATTGATAAAGCATAGAGATGAGGAAGGAAATACATTAAAGAAAATACAGAAAGTTAAACTGATACTAAATGGCAACACTACCTTATTACAAACACCAAGAAGACTTATTTATAGTAGGGCTTCAGCCTACTCCCATTGGAGTAACCAGGTAAATGCATTCCATCAAGTGCCTCTAACTGCAAGCACTTGAGTCAAGTATATGGGTGATAATATACGGTCCCAACCAATGCACCTTAATATTTCCTGGATGGCATAGAAACTTAGAATCATAAAGTAGTACCATCTGTCCAACCTCAAGCTTCTTGTCCTGTATGTGTCAGTCATGCCATGCTTTCTACCTGGCCTTTTCCTGCTTCTAACTCCAACGTTCTATGGTGCGCCTCTCATCCAACTGTATTAACTTGTAAATTATTTCTTCTAACACTTTCTCATCACTGAGACCTCCAACACACACATTACGTAAATAAGGTAACATGAATTCCTTAGGAAGAACTGCTTCTATGCTAAACACCAACTGAAATGGTGTGGCCTTATTTAACCTTTTGTAGGTTGTTCTATACACCAAAAGTACAATAGAAACTTTATCATCCCAATCTTTCCTTCCAACATCACAAATTTTTATCAAGGGTTGGCTCAATATCTTGTTAAAGGCCTCAGCAGTACCATTTTCCTGAGGATGATAGGGTGTAGTCTTGTGATGAGTGACCATAAATTCATCCAATAATATCCTGATTGTTTCTTTCAAAAAGTGTGTGCTCCTATCACTTTTCAAGATCAGTGAACATCCATACCTAGTAAGAACATTTTCCCATAAGAACCTGGCTGTTGTGGTTGTACAATCCTTTGTAGGTGTTGTTTCTACCCACCTTAGAAGATAATCTATGCAAGTGATGATATAGCGTGATTCAGTTCTACAAGCGGTTGGTGAAATAGGACCTATAAATTTTATAGCCCATTTCTAAAATGGCTCTACACTAGAAATAAGCCTCAAAAACATTTCATCTCTTTGCTCAGGTTTGCAAAGGAATTGACAATGATCACACACCTTACAATACTCTTTACAATCCTTGTACAGTGTCTCCCATCATAATCCAACGAGTAGAATCTTACGCTTGGTGGCATCACCGACATTGTGCCCACCTGTAATACCACCATGAGCCTCTTCTATGATATATGTGCACTCGTGCTCCAATAAACACCGGCGCAATACTTCATCTCTTCCTAGTTTGTATAAATATCCACTAATCAACATAAAGGGTTGCACACGAATTATAATTTGTGTCTTCTCCAATGCTTTCATTCCTTCTGGTGTCATACCCATGTATAAAAAGACAAAAATATCCTCCAATTCTAAAGGTGCGCAATGTAACCTGTACAATTGTGCATCTGGCATTATATCTTCAATTTTCTATGTGTCCTCCCTTGACTGAATCCTTGATAAGTGGTCTGGGCCATAATTACTTTTACCTGGTTTTACCACAACTTTGAAATCAAATACCTGAAATAAGATAACCCATCAACATATGTGCCCCTGTAAAATGGGCTCATTTACTAAATATTTTAATGTCATGTCATCAGTATAGAATATAAAAGGTGTTGCTAGCAAGTATTGTCTGAATTTATGTAGCGCGTAAATCATCGACAAGGCCTCACACTCTGTTGTTGTATAATTATTCTCTTCAGGAGTAAACTTTCTACTAGCAAAATAGATAGGATGGTCTATAATACCCTCTCCATGTTGAGCTAACACCGTCCCAATGGTTGTGCCAGAGGCGTCCACATGTACATGAAATGGTTAGTTCCCTGAAGGAAAATTTAGAATAGGCATTTATTGTAAGTCTCTCCTTCAATGCCTCAAATGCGCACTATTGTGCTTCTCCCCAATAGAATGATGATTTTCCTTTTAGTAACTCTTTCAGGGGTGTAGAAATATTCGCATATCCTTTGATAAAATTTCTCTAATACCCTGTGTGGCCCAAGATTCCACGCACAACACTCTGACTGGTAGGCTCTTCCATGCCAACAATAACTGCAACCTTAGCTGGATCCACTAACAAACCTTCCTTGCAGATTATGTTCCCTAAAAAAGTTCCAAAAGGTGTAGAAAATACGCATTTCTTGATGTTTAAAGAGATGCTTAACTGTCTACATCTTTCAAACATTAAATACAAATTGTCACAATGATCCTTAACAAGTCCATACACCTTCCAGTCATCCAAGTAAACCTGCAGGAAGTTGTGAATAAAATCTTGGAATGATTGAAAAACTATGCACAAAAATACAAGAAGCACATTTTCCAAACCAAAGGGCATCACAGTATATGCAAAACTTCCCCATTCAGTGGTTAAATTCATCTTCTCTTGATCCTTCTATGCAATTATAACCTAATGATACCCAGAGAATCCATCTGTAAAAGAATAAACTTTGCACCTTGCAATGCCTTCTAATATTTCCTCTGTGAAAGGTGTAGGATAAGGATCAATCACACATGCATCATTCAGTTCCCTGTAATCCACAAAAATCCTAATCCGACCATCTTTCTTTTTACTGATCACCATGAGGCTAACACACTTTGATTCCTCTAGGGGCTTGAGGATTCCATATTTCAACATCACTACAAAAATAAAAAATTTAGGGTTAAGTGAAACTCTGAATTCCCTGCACCTCCGGAAAAATTTTCTTAGATGTGTGATGTGATCACTTGCACACTTAGAGTATATAGTTATATCATCTGGTAATCCAAAATGATATCGTTGATTAGTCCTTTAAATTCCATGTCTATGGCTCTTTGAAAAGTAGCCCCAACATTGGACAATCCAAATGGCATTTTGTTATAAGCATATGTGTCCCACTTGGTGGTAATGGTCATTTTAAATTGATCAGATTCTTGAACCAGAATTTGACTATAACCTGAATAAGAATCAAGCAAAGAAAACCTATGAGCTCCTTCGACTATTTGAAGAATTTTCTCCATTGACGAAAGAGGATAACGATCTTTCAATGAGGCACGGTTAAGATCTCTGAAATCCTTGTACAACCGAATTTATCTATTTTTCTTCCGTACAGGAACCATTTTGGTCACCCAAGATGAATTCTTAGTAGGAAAAATTATACATTCCTCTATGATTTTTGTTAGCTCCTTTCTCAATAGTGGATCAATTTTGAGATTAATCAGCCTCTATTTCTAGTAAACTAGCTTGGCATGAGGGTCTAGTTCAATAGTATGTTGTGCTAGCCTAGATCAAAATCACACAGGTCCTTATAGCTCCATGAGAAAATTTCATGATACTCTTGACACAGTTTGATGGAAAATTTCTTTTCTTTAGAAGTACATACTTTATCAATCTTCAGAAATTTCTCACTCACCACTTCAACCTCCTCAAAATCGTCTTCTTTGACCACCATGTTCGAATTCTATTTTCTGGCTTGGTAATCTGAATTGAAGATGGATTCTAGATTAACTAAGCCTTTTGGTATCTTTTTACTTTTCAATTAAATGATTCGATCGTCATATGCTTCCTACAACTTAGCTTGACCTTTCGTGGAAAACTCTGCCTTTACTTGTAGAAATGGGACAATTTGTTTGTCACTATCAAACATATTTCAGTTACTTATATTATCAGGGACTGTAGGTCAAACCACTATTTTGATAGATTTTTTTCCTTCCTTTGTGATATCAACCAATATGTCGTATTGTGAACCAATTGTAGAAAGCCTATCAACGTCTTAGTTTTTTTTTTCTAGGAACAACATGGATCCCAAAACCCTTCAAAATATTTGATTAAATCCCAAACTTGATATTTGTATGATATTAAAAGATCATTCTTAGATGCACTACGTGTTATCACTTGATGAACGACTAACTCATTATATCTAAAAATATCCAGATCTTTAATACCCCTCTTTTGAGAAAGCTAAATTCCCTGCACCAAGGCCTCATATTCTGCAACACTGTTAGTGTAACTGAACTGCAATCAGAAATATGTGAAGTATTTAATTCCTTCTGGAGAAATTAGCATAACACCAGTGCCAGATCCATTCTTACTCCTTGAGCCATCAAATAACAATTTCCACAATCCTTTAAGAGTGCTTTGTGTTTTGACAAGTTGTGGTATGGTTGTTCCTTTTTCATGAATGTTATATGTGCCCAACCTTGTTACTTCCAACAACAGCAAACCAGCTTCTTCCTCTTCCAATAAATCAGTGTAGGGATTTATAGACACCAAAATTGGTTCACACTCCCCTTGGTCCTCTTTAAAATAACCAACTTAAACACATTCACCTAACCATGACCCTTATACCCACATTAATATTAATTTAATTATTTACAATTAAATTAATACCCATCCTCACCCGATTTATTAATTCAATTTAGTTACTTCAATTAAAAGTATGCACACCTCACCTAGACACCTCACCATAGACCTATTCATAGCATGTTTCCATAAATTAATAAGACTTAGTTCAACCCTTAAAATCAATGCCTATTATTCCTCTAACCACCTTCCCGCTCATAAAAATATAACGTCCATTCTGATTTCGCAGATAAAAGGGACAAATATGACCCAAATGATGGAAGATCTGTCATTTTTATTAAACCTAGAGAATCCCACCTTAATCGACGTCGGTCATCCCTAAACTGACACCAGTCAACCAGGAACCATCGTCAGTTACCATATAACCATTTTAATAACCTTTTTCGGGAGGTTGGCCACATTCTTGAATTTTTGGGAGCAAAGGAGCTCTGCATGCAAGCAAGAACCAGAGCTCTTTCGCACATCCAGGAAGCGATAGCCAGCATTAAGACAGATCCAAAGGTATTACTCTCACACTAGCATTCCAGGATGCACCACCGTGGAACCAAGCTCCATCTCACCGATCAATCATCACCACCACATATCCATTGGACCTGCAACACTAGTAAGCACATTTATTACTTGTGTTATTTCATCCTTTTCATGTTTTAACATTTTTTGTCACCTCTATTGTCATTTTATACTTGCATTCCCTTCTCCCCACTATTCCTCTTTTTGTAAACTCAACCATTCCCCCACCCACACCACAAAACCACCTATACCCTACCTCTACATACCTCTGATTGTTCCTAAGATCCCCATATACCTTGTCACACCCTCTATCATATTTTCTTGACCTCAGTTCAAACCCCACCACCAGATCTTATTGAGTTTTATCAGCCTACCTCTACCGATGCCAGTTACCCGTAACCATCATCAATTCTTCCTAACCATGGTCGGTCATACCCGACCGATGTCGGTCTCTGTACCTACCAACACTGTGTAAAACCAGCAACCAACCTACTTACCATAAAAACCCAATTACCTCACCCAACCCCACTGAGACCCTGTTTGTGACCTGGAGACCAATTGAACAACATGCGACTTGACCTAAAGACCTTGACCCGCATATTTTTTAGTATTTAATTGGATCGACACTGATAGTGATTTGAGGTACCCAATTCAAAATACTAGCACTAGATTCATTTATGTACGCATTTCAGTTATTTCATATTTGTTTTATAAAAATAGTGGGTTGACAGCCTTCTAGGAAGTATCACACTTCCTAGATCTACCATATGTTAGGCATTCCACTATCATATATTATTTAACTCTTCTTTGGTGGTCTTGTTTTCTATTTTAGGTAGTTACTCCTTTCCAAAAGGAAGCTCTCACAATCAGCATCGAATCGAGAAGTCAGAATGCGCGCACAACCTTAAAACTAACTATCACAATAGGTATTCCTCCTCATCCCATAACATTATCTATTTCATCAAAAACATAAATAAAATGGTGAAACATTTTGGCATGCCTGGTGGGACCCATCAGGGGTTCTATTGCATTTATTCATTTCTAGGTGAAATTTGTGTATTTGTTTCCCTTCAAAAAATATTACACGTTAATTTTTCTTCTCTGGAATCGGTCTTCCTCTCTTTTTTGTCTATATGCAATCATGTTTTTGGTGCTTTAAAAAGAACACATTATTTTTTCTTTCCGCATTGCATTAGTGAAATAACATTCCTCTTCTTATTCATCACTTGCTACATCAAAAATAACATTTCGATTTGGGTTTTTAACACACTTGCATTACATTCTGATTTGTTACATTTCTTAGTTCACATTAAAATGAGGGAAACCTATATGCTGGAAGTCATGCCCAGCTGATGGTTGACACAATTGAACCGTAGAAATCACTCTCTTTCTTCTTCTACTGAACTGCACAAATCTGAATATATACACTTTCTTAAATGACATCTTACCTGGGAACGTATGTCAACGATCACACGACCAGAGGATTGGCAGGTACTCCCTAGCTGGTTATCTCTGTCTAGTCACCTATCAGAGAGCACCCCCCCTACGCCATAACATAACCTGAAACCTCACCTTTTAGATATCCTTCTTCATAGGACACCTTCCCAACCAAAAATTCTATTATGAATTCACATGGTCAGTTCTAAATAGCATAAGCTAAACAAACATAAGAAAATCACTTTTAGGATCGTGTTTTTTCTTATCATTCCTCTTGACTTATGTTTTAAGGTGTGAGACTAAGAATCTACATTTTTTTTATTCCTTGCACACTCCACCATCGTAGTTGGAGTATTCTAAATTTTTCTGAGTGCGTCAGGGCCACCATATTCTCATTGTCATATTTTTGAGTTTGATTCTTCACCAAATTTAATTCACAAAGCCTAGTTTCTTCATTTCTCTCTCATTTCACAGTAACCAGTGTCATTCCATTGACCATCATCGATTCACATCTGACCATTGTTGGATAAACCTAACTAGTTTTAGCTTCTGGCTTTCTAGTTGTTTTGTCTAGAATAGCCTTCATTACTCTTTCTGTTCTATTTTTGGCCCTCAGGGCACCATCCTATTCCCCTTTATTGATATTTTTGTCATACATATTTTCCCCATTACATATTCATCAGTCATGTTTCACTTCCTGAAACTAGTGCTTTTCCATAGTAACTGGCACAGGTTTCTGTGATCGACATCGGTTCTACACTAACCATCACCGATCAGCCTGACCATCGTTGATGTCTGTGTTTGGATTTTCAAAATCCAACCTTTGACCGAATTCACCCTCCCAACCTCATTTTTCTTTGTTCCTGTTGTTTTCTATGTCATTTATAGAATACAGTCTTTCCAGGTCAATACTTATTCACATGGTGTTGACTTTCAGCCAAACTAACACTCTTATATTCCATATCAATCATCAACCACTCCCACCTGGTCCCTCACTACCTTCTATCCTATCACCCATGGATCTGACTCTGCCTACCACCATTGCTATAGGCGATGAGGAGTTCGCACGACTCCTGGATCAGAATCCTGCAACCTTACAATTCTATCTTTCCCACTCATCCACTCAGGATTCCTCAGGTCAGTTGATATATGGCATGCCTGTATCCATCTCTCCTACCCTTGCCCCCACTCCTGCATCATCCCCTACTATTTCGGTGTCACCCTCACCTGATTTTCCCCCAGTGGTCTCACAGTTAGGCCCATACCCGCTATGACAATTACATCTGCCACATCAGTCGCACCCGTCATAGCGGTTGTTCCTTCATTGACCACCCAGAGCATAACCCCATCCGCTCCCATTATCTCACATATACCAATTGCAACATAACCACCCATGGTGTCGGTGACCCCTACCCCATTCCAAAATCATTTCCTCTCCATCCCGAAATCTCTTCCCCCAATCGCTACTAGAGTCACTTCGACTACCCCACCTACATATACATATTATCAACAACCCCCTATCTCATCCGTCATTCATTCTAGGTATATTCCCTACATGTTGATCTCCCTTTATCAACCTTCCTATTCGTCATCACCATACACTAGAATGCCACCCACATCACATGTTTAGCACCAGCCCACTTACGCCACAGGAGGAACCCTTGTATCACAACCTACTAATGAAATCATCAAATTAATGATGGAAAGGATGCAGACACTAGAAGCATCGGTTTCTACCTCACACAATTATCCAACCTACGATGAAATATGTAATAAGGCCATTCATCCATCCATTCCTATTCGTCCATACCCTATACATTGGGAAATTCTGAAATTCAACCACTTCAATAGTAAAGAAGACCCACAACAACATTTGTAGTATTTCAAACATGGGTGTTACCTGATCACCCATGATGACACTTTACTCCTACGGACCTTCCCGATGTCCCTCACAGGACCTGCATTAGACTGGTACAGTGGGCTACCTAGACATTCCATCTACTCATTTAATCAAGTAGCCCAAGCCTTCTTAGACCACTTCTCAATCAACATTGTCAAGAAATTCACCATGACTGATCTCTACTCCACTCGACAGTATGATGACAATTCTATCACTAACTTTTTCACTCTTTGGCATAGCCTAATTAAATAGCTCAAATTTCAATTATATCAAATTGAGCTCATAGAGCTATTTACTCGGGCTTGTGTTAGACACATTTCACCAACCCTGCAGGTCCATACCTTCCGCACATTTGACAAAGCATTCACCATGGCATGAAAATTGGAGATTCGTGCTATCAAAAAGAATAAAATTCAACTACGTAACAAAAACACTGCATTCAAATCAAACGATGCTTCTTCATCTTTGAAACCCTAGAACATATATTCGAAATCCAAAGGATCTTCCAATGTTATGGTTCTCAAGGTTGGACCCTCTCACCCATCAAACCAGGACAAACCTTCTATTAATCTCTCACTCGTCCAAAATTTCTAGTTCATACGATAATAGTGAAAGTATACCCCAATAGGGGAACCATATTCGTTTGTTTCAAAAAAAATTATTAAGGCTGGTGTCATTACCCTTCAACCTATAAAACCACACATTTTTTTTTACCCCAATCAGCCCCACACCCGTGTGGTATAAAGAACATGAATTTTGTAACTATCATCATGTCAAATGTCATAGTGACGGTAACTGCATCATCTTCAATAATATTGTCCAAGAAATGTTAGACAATGGAGATCTAGTCTTGGATAACCCAAATGCATCTACTAACCAAAACCTACATATCTTCAAAAAGACATTCCATAATCATGCCCCTTCTTCCAACCAAATTGATGACACTTCAGCCAATGATAGCAATGTCCATGAGGTCCACGCTATTTTCGATGACGTACCAGTTGCTTCCCAATTGCCCCATGTTCCTTCCATGTAATAAATCCTAGCCCGAGCTCCCCTACCTCCACAGGAACCTATTTCATCTACTCCTCCACCCACATAGGAACCCCCTTCATTTTTTTCTTCACCCATGAAAGATCCCATAATTAGCACTCTACCTCTACTCTCTCAAATTACAGAGTAGTTGTTAGTAGCACCTCACCTATTCGTAGGGGACACATGTCCACTCCCTACACCATCAAAAGGAGATTCCATCTCGTCTGGCCCATCATCTCCTCTACCCATAGAGGATCCTTTAGAAACATCATTTCCTTTAGATGACCATTTTCCATTGGAATTCTAAGATCGTGTTGATATGCTTTTGGTTCTCTTACCCACAGATTCTAAAGTTAGCTATTTCCCTATTTCCCAAACATATTTTACGGGGATTACTACTCGATTCACATCAGCCCCACTTACAACAGTACCATTTTCACACTTGGTTGATCGCCTAGATTATGTTGATAGAGCCTTACTTTGGGGACATCTTCTACTTCCTGATTCAACCCAATTGTAGTTTTCACTCACTGACACCTCCACAATCTATCCAAAATTGTTTCAAGTGACCAAACAAAACACAACCATGATTATTGGAACACCTTCCATGTCATTTCCCACAACCCAACACATGCCTCTTCCCACAACCCAACATACACCTATACCCAAACACCTACCCACACCCATATCATCTCCCTTACCTAAACCCATCACTACCTTAGGGGTTGTGCCGACATCGAACCTTACTCACCCACCCGTCGAATTATATTTAGCCACATCTTCCCAAACTAACACTAAACTTATTCTTGACCCTAAATAGGGGACCCTACCTCTTAAACCTCATACATAAACCTCTCCTACCACACCATTGTCACCTTCACCCCTTCCTTCCATCCTAGGACCTCACCCCTCAACCCTGGCCAAACAACCTGCTTCCATTGGTAATCCAAGAATGCAGCAGCTCACCTCCTCATCACGGCCCTCTAATATACCCAAGTGATCCACACAACCCCCGTCATCACACATGACCTTCTTACCACCCATACCATCACTACCTTCCATCACGTCTTCACTACCCATGACACTCTCATCGCTCCCGCTCACACCTTCTACCCAACCTCTACCAACAACCTCCACCACAACTCGGTTGCCCCCGTGGGTAACCCATCCTATTCCACCATCTTCTTTTCCCTCTACATCATGTACTCCCTTGTCACCTTTACCCAAGAAGGTGCAACCCCAAGCTAAGAATCCGCTACCCTCCAATAAGGTAGTCAAACCAACCAAAGCTTCCATCGTCAACTCTTCTACCCCACCTTCACCCAAATAGATGCCCACAAGACCTAAGACCACTCCACATACCAAAATCATGGACCAACCTATTCCCCCTCTTGTAAATCCTCTTCCTCCACAATCAGTCACACCTGTACCCAAACCCACACTCACCTCCCATCATGATCCGATAATGGGGTCTGTCGACACTAAAATTTTCCTCCGTAATTTCTATTTCATTAATGTATGTATTAGGAATAGGATGTTGTTAAGTATAATTAGTAGTAGCGTCCGATAGAAGATAACGGTGCTGCCAGTACGACACCGCCAATAATGTATAGTACGGCAATAGTCAAAAGTACAATAGGAATGTTGTGGTAAAAAGTAAATAGTTGTCGTAAGTGGTCCAGTAATGTTAAAATGTCAAAGTTGGGGTAAGTAGAGAAGTAGGGTCTACATGATTAGGAATTAGAAATATTATATTGGTAATAAGGACAAGGAGTGAGGTCATAAATATTTTTTGTATTTTATTTGTAAAATGTCTAAAAATGTGGAACCCATGTGAAATGATAAGGTTTATCTTATCTTAAAAGATAAGCTTACATGTATAGATAAGAGTTAAGGTATGGAATATGATTCGTCAGAGTGGATTTCTTATCCTATCTTAGAGATAAGATGGATAATCCTGGAAGTTCTATAAATAAAGAGGCCACCCCCCTCATTTAGCATAGAAGGAAGTAGTGAGAAATATTGTAGGAAGTGTGCAAAGGAAGCCATCAGTTTAAAGGTGTGTTGAAGAAGCCATTAAGAGGTGTAATTGTAAAGTTTCTCCCATAGTCTTGGTGAAAGGCAAGTGAAGTCAATAACACTTGAAGTACCTCATGGGTGAGATTGTAACAATTTCATGTTAATATTATAATTTACTCTGATATTTCAGATTTGTCATCATTTTGTCTTATCATAGTCTATGGTATTCTTGTGTTATGTTGTTGTTGTGTTTCCAGATTACATCCACCAAACTAAAGGTTGTGCATTAGGAAATAATCATAGCACGAGGAGTTCCCGGTGAAGAATTATCATAGTGCCGGATTGGTGATGACATTTTGGTTCCGTTGCCGGGACCATTCCTCGTTGGTGGATTTTCTGGAGAGATATTCCCACTTAGTCAAAAATCATTTGGAGGGTAACCTTGTTTTTACTGTGCATAGTAGTTACCATGGTAAAGTCACTTTTTACCGTGAATAGTATTTACCACGGTAACTTCACTTTTTACTGTGAATAGTGTTTACCACAGCAAAGTCAGTTTTTACCGCAGTAAGTCAAGTTTTACCATAGTTTACCATGGTCATTTCTATTTTCTATTATAGTGATTTTAATTATTGGTGCACATAAG
This sequence comes from Taxus chinensis, assembly GCA_019776745.2. NCBI lineage: Eukaryota > Viridiplantae > Streptophyta > Pinopsida > Cupressales > Taxaceae > Taxus > Taxus chinensis. The sequence goes on from CM034151.1 coordinate 885,543,937, forward strand.
TCTTGTTGATTGTACTTTTGGGTTGGTATTTCATTGTGGTTACTTTTGAAAATGGGGAATATTCCTGTTTTTTCAGCCCAATCTAATGAAGATGCTTCCTCTTTCATTCAAGAGTTTAAACGATCTTGTATTTGTAATGGCCTTATAAGAAGGGAACAATGGAGTAAATTTTTTCCTATCTTTTTGGATGGTTCAGCCCTTAGGTGGTTTGAAACACTAGGTGATAATGTGAAAAACTCATGGGATTTATTAACTGAAAGTTTTCTTGAAGAATTTGGTGAACAACAGAGATATGCAGATCTCATGATTGATATCACAAAGCTAACCCAAGGAGAGAAGGAGAAGATAAGGGATTATCATGCTCGTGTTCTAGAGCTAAGGAGGAATCTCGACACCCAAATCCAGAAGGAAGGATTAGCGGATGGGTTGATGAACGGCATGGATAATCTCCTATGTAAGCACTTCATTCTTGGGATGAAGCCAGAGATCAAACAACGAGTGAAGTATGACTACCCAGCTACCATTGAACAAGCAAAGGAGATTGCAAGAAGCCAAGAAGAAAGCATGGAAGAGGAGCCCAAATAAATTGTTGCTAAAGTAGAGCCTACACCAGCACCTTTGGTCCAGAATCCACAACCACTCCCGGTGAGCACAAATATTTCTCCTAGTACATCTACTGAGTATGAAGATCTGCTCAAAAATATGGGTCAGTTAACTATTAATCTTCTTCAACGAAAAGAATTTAGTTCTCAGGGAGGAGATAGAGGTCCAAAAAGAAATATTTCTGAAGTTGTATGTTATGGTTGTTATAAAAAGGGTCATTATAAGTATAATTGTCCAGATAGAGCTTCTACATCTGGTAAAGGAGATAATGATAAAGGAAAAGAACGTGTGAATTCTTTTGATGTAGTAGATAAGAGCAGAAATAATGAAATAGATGTGTTTGTAACAAAAAGAAAGAAAAAGATAATCAAGATGGAAATGATCCTAAGAAGATGAAAGGATAAACTAGTAATAAACATAGGAGAAGAAAGTTGGGTGTGCAGGGTTTTTTGATTTCACAGGGGCAAGGACCATACTCCATCTTGGAAGATCTATCCAAAAGGCCTACAAATATTACATATGGTCAACTCTTGGCTATGTCTTCTGAGAAGAGGCAGGAGCTGCGAAGTGGACTCAATGCTCGACGAAGGAAGGAGGTTGAGGTCCCTGTTTTGGAGGCAGAGGTGGATCCCTATGCTCCACAAGCTGAGGTATTATGTAATGGTATTTCAATTCATGATGTCTTAGTTGATGGAGGTGCTGCAGTTAATGTAATGACCAAGTCTATAATGAATATGTTGGGTTTAAAAATTGATCGCCCTTCAACACTTATGTTAAGGTCATTAAATAAGGGAAAAACTAAACCAGAAGGTGTAGTTTCAAATGTGGCAATATCTGTTATGGGTGTTGTATGTGTGGTAGACTTTCAGGTGATGAAAAATGGTACTGTTGCGTACCCAATGTTGCTAGGAAGACCATGGCTAAGGAGAGTTCATGCAAGAAACTACTGGAATGAAGGCTTCATGACACTTGGATGTGGTAGAGAGAGGGTGAAGATAAACGTGATCCCTTGACATCATAAGGTAGAACCTTTGGATTCAAGTGATGAAACTGATGATTGGACATCCTCTAATTACTCTAATATCAGTGAAGTGGACACTGAAGATGAAGAAAGTGAGGTTGATGTTTCAGTCATGGATATCCTTCCAGTCACACCGACTCATGACCCCATAAAATTATCTAAAGAAGAAGTTGATGATCGTCTCCAACAAATAAAGATTGGTGATGCTGTGATGGAGAGTGAGAAGGAATCCTACCTCCAGCTCTTTTGAAGGTACATACACATATTCACTTTTGATTACAAGGAACTCCGTCAATTAATTTGGGTAGAACATTCTATTGAGCTGGTAGATGGTGCTAAGCCTATAAAGCAAATGCCATATAGAATGAATCCTAATTTTTCCAAGACTGTAAAAGAAGAGATAGATAAGTTGCTTGATGCAGAATTCATATTTGTTGTGGAGAATTCAGAACGGGTTTCTCCCATTGTGATCTCAATAAAAAATAATGGGAAGCTACGCATTTTTGTTGATTACAAGAAGCTCAATAAGGCAACAAAGAAGGATCATTACCCTCTTCCATTCTCAGATCAGATCTTGGATGAAGTAGCTGGCCAGGAGTGTTATAGTTTTGCTGATGGATGTAGTGGATACAACCAAGTCTGTATAGCGGAGAAAGATCAGCTGAAGACCACGTTCACCACTCCTTGGGGAACGTTTGATTATAGAGTTATGCCTTTTGGGTTGTGTAATGCTCCAGCAACATTCCAGCATTTGATGAATAGGGTGTTCGAACCCTACATTGGGACCTTCATCAGAGTATTTCTGGATGATTTTTGCATCTATGGGAGAAAGTTGGACCACCTGCACCAGATGGAGATATCATTTCAAAGGTTAGATGAAGCACAAGCCTCACTAAACCCTACAAAATGTGTCTTTGGATGTTCTAAAGGCGTTTTGTTAGGGCATGTTGTATCCAGAGATGGTATTGGTACTGATCCTAATAAAGTTTCAAAAATCAAAGATTTACCATTTCCTATTAATAGAAGTAAGTTGAGATAATTTTTAGGCCATGTGGGTTACTATAGAAGGTTCATCAAGAATTTCTCAAAGATTACACAGCCACTAACCCAGTTCTTGAAGAAGGATGTTACTTATGAACCAGGAAATAAGGCACATGAAGCTTTTGGACAACTGAAGGAAGCCCTGGTGTCTTCACCTTTTTTAAAGAATCCAGATTGGAGCAAGCCATTCATTGTGTACACTGATGCCTCAGATGCAGCACTAGGAAGTAATTTGAGCCAAAAGGATGAAAATGGGAATGAACATCCAATTTACTTTGGGAGCAGACAAATGAGCAGTGCTGAGGTAAATTATACTGTAACTGATAAAGAGGCTCTAGCTATCATTTTTGCTGTAAAGAAGTTTAGAAATTACTTGTTAGGGCAGAAATTTATAGTTGTAACAGATCATCAGGCTCTAAAATATATTGTCAATAAGCCTAACCCATCAGGGAGGATAGCAAGATGGATAATTTTGCTACAAGAATTTGAATTTGATATTATAGATAGGCCAGGAAAGAAGCATGTCAATGCAGATGCACTCTCTCGAGCCTATGATGGTTTAGGATCATCTTGTGATGATGATGATTTCCCCGATGCAGCATTGTTATCCCTTGACACAATCCCTAGTGAATACATAGATATTTGGAATTATCTGAATGAATTCAAGTTTCCTGATGGTGCCAATGCAAAGACTAAGAGAAAGATTACTCAAGCTAGTCGTCCATATTCTATTCTGCATGGAGTATTATTTCGAATAGGACCTGATGGACAGTACAAGAAGGATCAAGGGATACAGGTTATCACTAGCCCACTCTTTTTAAAGATTGTTATAATTATTGTAAGACATGTGATATTTGTCAAACACATGGTAACCGTAAGACTTCATCAGCTCCATTATGTCCTATTCTTCCACTTGGTCCCTTTGAAAAGTGGGGAATAGACATTGTAGGTCCACTTCCAACTACCTCACGCCAAAATAAGTATATTGTAATTGTCACAGATTATTTAACCAAGTGGGTTGAAGCTAGGCCATTGAAAATAGCTTCCATGGATGAGGTGGCAAGGTTCATAAATGAACTCATTGTCACCAAATTTGGTTGTCCATTAGAAATTGTAACAGATCAAGGAAGTCACTTCATTAATGAGGTAGTAGAAGCCCTAGTCAATAAATTTTCTATTAAGCATAGGAAGGCAACAACATACAAGCCAAGCACAAATGGACAGGTGGAATGAACAAATTTTGTGTTGTGTCGAATTCTAGCAAAAGATGCAGCCTTGCAGATACATAAGTGGGATAAAAGGATTCATGCAGCATTGTGGGCATATAGGGCAACATCAAAGTTAGCAACAGGATACTCCCCATTTCAGTTGGCCTATGGCATTGATCCAATTCTTCCTATTGAGTTTGATATTCCCACTGTGAGAGTTATGAAAAATGAAAGGATGGATGAAATTGATTCAGTAAAAGAAAGGTTGGTACATCTTCATTTGCTAGAGGAAATGAGGGAAATAGCTAAGGATACAAGCTATAAGAAGAAAATGAAGCAGAAGGAATACTTTGATCAAAAGATCCGGTGGTCTCCATTTCATGTGAATGACTTGGTTCTAGTATATGATTCTAGATACAAAAAAAGAAGACAGAGAAAATTTCTTCCAAAATGGATGGGGCCCTACAAAATAGCAGTTGTGCATGAAAATGGTACGTACCAACTGGAGGAATTGGATGGCACTCCCATTATGAAATGGGTCAACCACGACAAGTTGAATATTTTCCAAGCACCAGAATAGTCTACTCCGAGGACGGAGTAGAAGCTAGGAAGGGGGAAGATGTCGACACTAAAATTTTCCTCCGTAATTTCTATTTCATTAATGTATGTATTAGGAATAGGATGTTGTTAAGTATAATTAGTAGTAGCGTCTGATAGAAGATAACGGCGATGCTAGTACGATGCCGCCAATAATGTATAGTATGGCAATAGACAAAAGTACAATAGGAATGTTGTGGTAAAAAGTAAATAGTTGTCATAAGTGGTCCAGTAATGTTAAAATGTCAAAGTTGGGGTAAGTAGAGAAGTAGGGTCTACATGATTAGGAATTAGAAATATTATATTGGTAATAAGGACAAGGAGTGAGGTCATAAATATTTTGTGTATTTTATTTGTAAAATGTCTAAAAATGTGGAACCCATGTGAAATGATAAGGTTTATCTTATCTTAAAAGATAAGCTTACATGTACAGATAAGAGTTAAGGTATGGAATATGATTCGTCAGAGTGGATTTCTTATCCTATCTTAGAGATAAGATGGATAATCCTGGAAGTTCTATAAATAAAGAGGCCACCCCCCTCATTTAGCATAGAAGGAAGTAGTGAGAAATATTGTAGGAAGTGTGCAAAGGAAGCCATCCGTTTAAAGGTGTGTTGAAGAATCCATTAAGAGGTGTAATTATAAATTTTCTCCCATAGTCTTGGTGAAAGGAAAGTGAAGTCAATAACACTTGAAGTACCTCATGGGTGAGATTGTAACAATTTCATGTTAATATTATAATTTACTCTGATATTTAAGATTTGTCATCATTCTGTCTTATCATAGTCTATGGTATTCTTGTGTTATGTTTTTGTTGTGTTTCCAGATTACATCCACCAAACTAAATGTTGTGCATTAGGAAATATTCATAGCACGAGGAGTTCCCGATGAAGAATTATCATAGTGCCGGATTAGTGATGACAGGTCCTACACTAAAATTTTAACCAATCTCTTAGAGACTTCCGTTATCACATTACCACTGCTTTGACCTTACGATCCTCTCAAAACCAAACCGAAATATTTTGATGAGACCAATATTTGTGCCTATCATAGTGTGTCAGGACATGATGTTGAAAATGTAAGGCCTTGAAGACCATTCTTATCCAATTTTGTCATCCTGAGCACAATTTCGACAATAACAACCTTCTAGATGAGGACCATGCTCCACCTTCACCTATTACCACACATAATCATCCTTTAATGATTCAACAACCTGTATCTTCACCCACATAACCCTTTAATCCACCCCTAAATTTTGAAATCAACATGATCCCCATTGTCACTCGCACTCAGAAAGACAGAGGAAAAGAAAAGGCAGCTAGCCCATCAACCAACCCTTTACCCAACATACCATCTGAACCCACACCCAAAGTCACAATTCGAGGTCCTGCATATCCTATTTTTTATGGGGTCACACATCACACAATGCTAAAATAATTACACCAATCCTCCCTCAAAATGTCTTTATATGACCTCATCCAAACCTCTAAGTCACATCGTCAAGCCCTCGTGGAGATCCTTTAATCTATCAAGGTTTTACCAAATGACCCCACACCCGTAGCCTCCATCATTACCCCTCATCATGTAACCTCTCTCACTAAGTTGTCACCTTCCTCTAAACCTCCACCTACTCACCAAGTAGTCACCCTCAGCTTTTTGGATGAAGAGATCACTCCCTTCCAGTCTGATGACCCCAATCCTGCTCTTTTCATCTCCTTCCATATCAATAATATATGCATACGATGCGTTATGATTGATGGTGGTGTTAGTATTAACATCATCTCCTCCCATGTGTACAACCAAATGTGCATACCTGCCAATTACATGCATGGTAACCTAGTTATGTTGCACTCCTTCAATGATGCCATGACCTCTACCCTGGGCACCGTCATTTTCCATGTCCTCGTAGGTCCCTGCATTGTCCCGAAACTATTCTATGTCCTAGAAGGAGATTTCCAGTATAATCTATTGTTTGGATGACCTTGGATCTGCACCATGGGTTGTGTCCCTTCGAATTTACACCGTTACCTCAAATTTGAACATGAAGGACATAACTACACCATCCCGGCTAACCCATCACCTTTTAATACCTATAACATGCTACACCAGCCCAATGATGTGATTGTACCAGTCAAGGCATCTACCACTATCCCCACTTCACCTTCACCCACAAACCCATCAACCAAGACTGTCACTGCCTCTCCCACATCTAACCCTACTATTCCTACTGCCGCCATAGCCTCTACAGCTGACTCACCTACTTCAACATCATCTAGTGAGTTGTTTATCCCTGCTACCTACATATTGACTACTAATCCCTTAGAAGGTGTCTTTCAACTCCTCACTCTAAGGGAGTATCGCCTATACAATATTGACATGTTCCTCACTCCACAATAGTATGGGAACCTGCGTTAGCACCCTAGTTATGACTACCACATAGGTGAGGTTTTTCCTTATGTTCCTCCCCACCTTCGCATTAATCTAACATATGGGGGACTTGATATTGCCACTTATTCACCTAAACCTCCATCCTAAACACAATTGTTTTCATCTAACTTACACTCCCTTACTAACCTTCACTTCGCTCACACTTTCCTTCACTGTTGCGCATGGAAAGGCTTTGGCTTTGGTTTTTACAAATAGGGCCGCCATACTATCATCTCTTGTACCACTCATAAACACAATAACAATAGCATCATTGGCTTTTACGCACCACCTCCCAAGAAGGCTCGCATCGACCTCATTCAGGAAGACAAACCTTCTCTACCTCATTTACCAATGTCACCATCTTCACCCACGGAGTCCATAGATCCCGAATCTATTCATCCTAACTTTTTTTTCATAAACACAATTTCCCTGGGACCTATAACCTATCAACGTGATGGCGAGGCTCCCTCTTCTCTCTCATTACTGTATCCTAACATGATTGATGATGATACACCTTCTATTAATGTCGTTCAATGTTAGGATGATGAGTCTATCCTCACCTACCTTGGTGTGGAATAATCTTATATTCATCGATCATCACCTTCTGAGATGCAAACCATGTTGAATGAATTGACCATTGAAATCAACATTAACACTCAAGATGACCCACACATTCTAAAGATAGGCCAATCTTTAGATGCTACTGAGCAGGAATATTTTACCTCTTTCCTTCGGGACCATAGCAACACTTTTACTTGGTCCTATACTGATATGTCTGGCATTGACCCAAAAATCATGGTCCACAATATCATAACCATTCCTGATGTCAAACCCATCAAACAAAATCTACGTAAAATGCATCCTCACATTGCTCTTCTGGTCAAAGAAGAGATTCATATCCTTCTCTCAGTTTCCTTCATCCGACCCATTGACTATCCCCAATGTATTTCTAACATCGTTCCTGTCACAAAGGTGACAGGGGGACTCCGCATTTGTACAGACTTCTATGACCTCAACCTAGCTTGTCCCAAAGATGATTTTCCCCTACCAGGCATTGACCAACTAGCCAATCTCACCGTTGGACATGAAATGCTATCACTCATGGAATTTTTCTCAGGTTACAACCAAATATTACTTGCTCCAAAAGATCAACACAAGACTGCCTTCATCACCCCTTGGGGGACTTTCTGCTATCGAGTCATGCCTTTTGGCCTTAAAAATGCCGGTGCTACATACCAACGAGCCATGACTTACATCTTCCATGACATCATGCATCACATATTGGAAGATTACGTAGATGATCTTCTTACCAAACCCAAACATAGAACCAAACACTTGACCATCCTTAAGGTCATCTTTGACCACCTCATCAATCATGGTGTTCATCTTCAACCAAAGAAGTGTGTCTTTGCGGTACTTTCTGGAAAGCTCTTGTTTTCATTATTTCTTTGCATGGCATAGAATTCGATCCTACTAAAGTAAAGGCTATTCTAGAAATGCCTCCACCTACTAATCTCCATCAACTATGAAGCCTACAAGATAATTTACAATCCATTCATCATTTTATCTCACATCTTTCCAACCGTTGTCAACCATTTCATCATCTTCTCGAGAAAGACGTTTCATTCAAATGGGATGATGAATGCCATAAAGCCTTTGAATCCTTAAAACAATACCTTATTCAACAACCAGTGCTCATTCCTCCTAAGGATGACCACCCCTTTTACCTATAAATTTATGCCACTAACCATTCTTTAGGTACCATGCTCGCTCATCATGACGAGCAACACAGAGAGCAAGCGGTTTATTACATAATTTGTACCCTTCTAGACTATGAAACCAGATATACCCACGCCGAAAAACTCTATTTATCCTTAGTTATTATCACCACCAAACTCCACCATTACCTACTCAACCAAAAAACCTTCGTTATTACCAATATTGACCCCTTACACTACATGTACGCCAAACCCTATCAACATCAACATGTTGCACGTTGACTTATGCTTCTTGCCGACCTCGACCTCAAATTCATTCATCAAAATTCTATCAAGGTCCAAGCTATCACTGACCAACTAGTAGACGCACCTCTTTCCAGCAAGCAACCCTCTAACTTTGATTTCCCTGACGAATCCATAGATACCCTCTCCTTAGACGAACCCTCTTACCAAATGTCACTCTTCTTCGATGGCTCCAAGTGTTAGCATGGAGGTGGGGCTGGTGTTATCCTCATTACTCTTGATGGTGAACCTATACCTTTATCTTTCAAACTAGATTTTGATTGTACAAACAATATTGCTGAATACGAAGCACTCGTATTGGGTCTCTAGGCTACTTACGCCTTAGATGTCAAGTCAATCAATATTTTTGGTTATTCCCAACTGGTCGTAAACCAAGTCAATGGTATATACCAATGTCGTAATGAGATACTTAAAAAGTATAAACATCATGTTGATGTAATTTTGACTATCTTTGATTATTACAAACTTTAAACCACCCACGTTCCACCAATAAGTTTGTGGATACCATGGCCTACTTGGCTTCTTAGATACCTGCTTCACCTACTGACTCTAAAATATTTGACACAATACAAAGGCTACGATCACCCTCTTATTTCCCTCGTGAGGTCTACTCCTTCGGAACTGTTACACCTGACCCATGTGACCTTTGGTATAAGAAATTTACATAATATCTTTCCCTTTCCATTCTACCAGCCAATCTCACTCATAATGGACAACGTGCCTTTCTTAAAAGTGTCTCTCGTTATGTCATCATGGGTAGTCTCCTTTATAAGTGTGGCTTTGACAGTATACTCTTACGATGCCTTACAAGTTCTGAAATTCCCTACAACATTAAGGAAGTCCCCAATGGAATTTGTGGAGGTCACTTTAGTGGTTTAGCTATAGAAAAACACATTCTTTTCCTGGGCTATTATTGGCAAAACTTAAACCGCGATTGTTGTGACTATGTCAAATGTTGTGTGAAATGCTAGAAACATGCTAATCTTCATCACATGCCTAGTCATGCCTTACAAGTCATACGAGATCTTTGGCCTTTCTCTCAATGGGCTTTGGATCTTTTCGGTGAGATCAATCCCCATTATTCACAATGTCACCAATGGATTATAACCACTATAGAATATTACACTAAATGGGTAGAGGCCATTCCCTTCATTTCTACCAAAGCCAAGAAAATCTGTGAATTCATTAACCATCACATCATTTGTCTCTTTGGTGTTCCTCACTACCTCATCACTAATAATGGAAATCAATTCAAAAACAAAACCCTACGTAAGCTATGTGACACTTTTGGCATCCAACTCAGTTTCTCATCATCTTATTACCCACAAACCAATGGCCAAGTAGAATCAACCAATAAAACCTTGAAAAAAATTCTTATGAAAGTAGTTAACGATACTGGTAAGGATTGGCATTCACACATTCCTTTCTCCTTGTGGGATTATCGCACTAGTATTCACACTTCAACTACTGCCACGCCTTTTCTCTGGTCTATGGTACCGAGGTTGTCTTACCTCTCGAATTCCATATTCCATCTCACTACAAGACATCCTCAATGATGATGACTTTCGCCAAGATTGTTTGATGCAACTTGAGTTATTAGACGAACATCATCTCAATGCTCTTGACCACCTCCAAATTTACCAAAAACGTATCAAACGTGCCTACGAAAACGTTTCCACGAACAGACCTTTCAGGTCGGTGACCTTGTACTGAAATAAAATCAGCATGTAACCAAAGAAGAGAAAAGTAAACGAGGACAATTTTCTCCTAATTGTCTTGGACATTATATCATGACTCACGCCTACGGATTAGGTGCTTATCTTTTATCTTCACTTGCAGGTAAACCCAAACCTGAGCCCCTCAATGCCTAGCATCTTTGATCATTCTATTATTGACATCAAGTCCTATATCACTTTTTTCCCATTTCATGCTCGTCCCTTAAGCATCGTTTGCACCTCTTCTTTCCCATTTTTCCTAATGATTAAACAAGAATCATGTGATTACCCATCACCTTTCAGCCTTATCTTCAATATAAATACCACGGCTCTACTTATGGCATGATTTTCATGGATAATTTTCATCTTTTCCAAAGATAGAATCCCATGGTCGTTCATTTCCTGATACTCCTCCCTCATCGCTACCCTTTGAATGCTCCAGTTTCACTTCCTACACCAATGACCAAAATTTTCTCTATAGTCTTGTCCATGATTTAAAATTCCAAAAATAAACTTCCCAATGAGATTCAACTCCTTGAGTCAAACTTCCCATAAAAAATATGACTCCCTCAAAAAGGACATCTATCTCTCTCTGATTCACCACTATAAATAGACTGCTCCCTCGAAGGACAGCTATACAAAGCTCGCCATACTGCATATAGTCTAAGAAAAGACTATTCTTGCAAAAATAAAATAAAAGATTCTGAAGCTTCCCACATCGATCAGCTTCACGAAGACCTCAAGGATATAATATACTCATCCTATATAGACTTCCCGCATTGATCAATCTATCAAAATCACAAAGAAAAAGTAGAAAAACACCAACTTTTTTGTCATGGACTTGTCTATATTGAATCTTAGGTCTCTTGCCAAGTGGGCAATCCATTTTGGACCATGATTACACTGCACCAACTATTTTTACCTTATTACCCTTTTCACTCTCATTTCCTACCACCTCAAGGGACTTACCACAAATGCGACATTTTGTGAATAAGTGACTTCCTTCACCCTTAAAAGAATCAATCATGCAATACCTTTAGGGTCTTATGTTCATAATCCTTTCTGTGGTATAGTCCACCCTTTATGATCCTTATCAATTTGGTGGTTCCCCCAACTACTCTTATATTTCATCTTATTCATTACTTATTTATTTTCCTATACAAGACCAGACCATCGACACCTACACTTGATAAATTCCTCATTCATCAACATTACTATGCCTCCTTGACCTCGACTCACCCATGCCTAATTTACCTAGACTCAACCATGCATAATTTACTGAAATTCAACCATGCCTAACACCTACCAACCCATTCCTCTAATTCATCATATTTTTCTCTAGCTTATAGGAGAACTACATTGGCCCGAGGTCCCTTTTTCATCAGGACTATGTAGGCAACACTCCGAGGGCATGGGGCCCTTGAATTTTAGCTTGGCCACTCTTTACCCTAACCAATTTCCCCCCCCCTCCCATTTTCCTATTTCACATTCTACCTTGGTTTCCTGTTTATACCAATAACTGGAAATAAAACCAAACACACATAAATTAACAAACATAACTACCAACCATTTTTAACATCATAATAAAATTCACCAATTTATCATTTCTTATTTCCACACATAGCAAATAATTGGAAATTTAAGCCATAACATGCATATACATCATCATTTATCTCCATCATGCCTATAACCTAACTCCACCATGCCTAAATCAATCTGACTTAACCATGCCTAAGTCAACCTGACTCAATCATGCCTTAATCAACCTGACTCCATCATGCCTAAACCAACATGACTCCATCATTCCTAAATCAAGCTGACTCAATCATGCCTAAACCCACCTAATTCCATCATGCCTAAATCAACCTGACTCAACCATGCCTAACTCAACCTAACTCAATCATGCCTAAATCAACCCGACTCCATCATGCCTAAACCAACCTAACTCCATCATGCCTATTGACCTCACTTTGTTATGCTTATACAACCTTGACTCAATCATGCCTAATTCACCTAGTTTCCATCACGTACACACATAATAATGGAAATTAAAAACAAGTACACCATCCATACCATAAAAAACATCATCATCTCTCTCTCTCTCTCTATATATATATATATATATATCTCTATATATATATATATATATCATCAAAAACTATGTGTCCATACAATGCATACTCCAATGTTGAATCCATACAAATATCTCAAATACAGGGTCTCAATATCTTCCGCACGTAGGACTGTATCATATACAAATATCTAAAAACTCTCATATACATCCTCACTATATTTGGCATGCAGGTCGGTATATATATCAAAAAATCAATACAATGACCATCTCCAGTGACTAATCATCACCCCACCTGATACCCTCTGGGCCAGTCTCACATGCCTCCTCCTCTACTCCTGTGTGGCATCCCGCTAGTATCTCACCACCCACCATGGGCCTCAGTCTAACCTCTGATGGCCCTTCACCTAGAGCAGGCCTCCATACACTATTGGCCTCGCCCTGCTCCTATCTCTGGGCTCGCTGGCCCCTTGTACTCTCCACACTGTGAGTGCGAGACCTGGTCCTCTCACTCGAAGCCTGTTGTGCTCTATACTCGGCATAAGATGGGACGTATATCCCTATGGCCATCAAGTAATCTTAATAGTATCATGCCTCACCCAGGGCGTCCCTAAACCTAGCCATCAGTATGGTCTACAAAGGTGCTATCAGTCTCAACCCCTATACCTGTCTCCTAGGACCTTGTCCCACTGCTGCATGTGGTAAGGGACCCTGTCCCTATGCCTATACCTATGCTTGTACCAGTGCATGTGCCGGTGTCAGTGCCTGTGCAATGATCTGGATCTGTAGGGCCACAATATGTGCTTGTGCAATGGCCAACTAGCCCTGCAACCCTGTGACATGTGCCTGTAGGGTGGCTACCTGCCCCCCATCTCCATCTCCACCCTGTGCAGGTGCCTGCCCCTGTAACACTATTATCTGGGCCTGAAGGGCCATTAACTGTGCCTGTAACGTGGCCACCTCTACCTGTGACCCTGTCAGCTACCCCTGTAAACCAGTAATCTTGGCCTATAATGTAGCCACCTGTCCCTGTAATGTCTCTCTAGACTGTGAGGGTATCCATGTCTGGCTTCCCTGGTCTGGGTGGTGCTACTCATAGCTGGGCTACCCACCACCATCTATATGAATTTGTGCAGCCAACATCATCTATCTATCGGTCCACCAGCTACTCCTCCCGCTCTATTGGCACTATAGGTCGGGGTGGAGACATAGGTCTCTCCACGTCATCCCTCCTATACTATGGAAATGGTGGTGGCACATCCTGGGGCAGCCCAAACTACCACCAGACTATATCTACTTGTATCATCTCGTGCTCTCAGGCACAATGCCCCTCTATCCACCTAAGCAGTTGTAGCTCATCTAACTCATTGGCCATGCGCCTGTATGATGGATATACCACATACGGCCTCCAGATAATGTCTACTCCAGACAACCTCTCCAGCATCCACCTATAGTGAGCTACAACATGCTTAGCCCTATCCCCCCGGTGTACTCCACCAAATGGCACCCAATGCCTATAACCAACCCGGACCATACCTGGCTCAAATGCATCCATTCGAGGCAAACCCATCGGCCACACACACAATATGCTTGTAGGCCCAATAGTGATAGAAGAAAAGTGCAGCACACGCTGAACCTCCATAGACTCTCGTAGGCTCATAGCTCCTTGTATAACTACACTAGGTAGATCAGTGCCCATTCAAACCCGGTCTTGTCCTCCATCATATCATGGAGAACTCCCATCAGTGTTCGTGGGAATCTCCTACCCTCTACATCCAGCAGTGAAAAACAGCACACTAACTCCATAATCAAAACAACTAACCGCATCTCCTCGGGATGGGCCACGTACGTCTCTCCATAGCTTAGGCTCATGCTATGGAACCTCATCTCAGCCATCCCCTCTCTAAATACTGTCAACATCAGCTCCTCGGAGGCCTCTCATGAAATGGAGTACACCTGCACTCCCACTATCTGTAATCTCATGTTCCTTTACATGTCCTCTAAGGTGAATTTGATCTCACCTATCGAAAGATGGAACGTGTTGGTCATGGAATCCCATCTATCGATGAGAGAGACCATAAAAAAAGAATCATGCACTATATGCCTATAATGTCACATACCAATCAGACCTGAATCAGTCACATGTCTCCACTCCTCATCGGTCATGTCTTCCCGCACCGCTAGCAATAGAGGTGTAACTCTATCTTGCATCTGTAGTTAGACTCTCACCTACATCCAAACAATCACACTATTGTTAAACCCATAACCATTTCCAAAACATCCCTTACCTAACTAACCCATTCCTATAATTCCTTCATATTTTCCTTCCCTGCAACCTCCGTAACCCACCCTACCCACCCTCAACCTACTTACATTTACACCTCATAGTTTCCAACCCCCTAAAACCCTTGTCTGATATCTTTTTCCTTAAAATCCTGAACAACCTCAGTCACTAGAAACTAGCATCAGTCATCTGTTATTTGACCGATGCTAGTTATATCTTACCGACGTCGACCAATTCATGATTGACGTCGGTCACTTTCACCACACCAAATCTGAAAAACCCCATTTTTTTCTCACCAAATTCTTAACATTCACCTAATAACCTATTCTAACCTACCCTCCCCTACCCTAAATCCCTCCCCACCCCTATTTACCCTACCTAGGGCCTATCCCCTCCCTCATTTCATCAATTTTCACCACAAATTTCATTATAATCCCCATCCAAAAATCCCTACCCATATCCCTTTTTTTCCCACAACAAATACGTAGAAATTATTAGATCTTACCTCATCTCGGCATCGTCTACATGGTGTCACGTCTGACCGCTACATCAATGGTCCACCCGAACCCTCTCCTACCTCTGCCATGTTGAAATCTACCTCGAATCTCTCCACCAATCAACTCACTCTGTCTGATCTTGTGGACCCGTCTACCTATCTCCCCTCTCCACATGGATCTCTCCACCTCAGCTGGGTACAATCCCTTGTACTTTCCTCTTAAAAAGGTACAAAAATTCTTGCGCTCTATCATTTTCACTAAATCCAAATCAATACAAATGAATCTGTATTATACGGATTTTTATTTTTAAATCCCCAAATCGACATGAACGACGTCATTCAACTTGTTCCCTACCCAACCGACATCAGTCATTACATAACCAACATCGGTTTCCTCTCATTCCCTTTGTACCCTCTTTTATCCATTTTGACCCACAAATATCAATACCCACCACCTTGTACCCTTACCCCTCACCCTCACTTATTTCCACATACCTACAAACCTAACCTAGCCCTACATTTTCTTTGTTGCATCTTAGGAGTTGTTATTTTACCTATACCTTGGCCTTACCCATGTCGTTACCTATATACCTTGACCCGAACCACTTTTTGTGACCTTTGACCCTCCGTGCTCACTGTACCTTGCAACATGGTTACCCGTGTTGTTCGGCCTACCGACCTTACTACCTCTTGTTGTGTTATTTATCCTGACATGAACTTTGGTGTACCGAAACATACTTAAATGTTCCTGCACCTGACCTACGTTGTGTTTCCGCACCATATCCTATACCTTGGATACCAGAATTACTTCAACCCTATTTGGATAGACCTATCAACCTCAGAAGACATAGATTTTGAACACTTTTCAACCTGGTATCGTGCCACAGTTTCCAACGTGTGTGTGGGTTCAAATACCCTTACTTTCGACCATGGACCATTTACCTGTTTACCCGATTTGACCTTTACCCTTTACCCAATGTGCCCACTGACCTTCATTTTCCCACCTCATCCTTTTATCAAACCACTCACCGATTTCGTCTTACACCCCATTGGTTCCTAGTTTGAAGGGGGTTACCTTCACCCACGCTTGGGGCAACACCACCCTCACTTACACTTGACACTACCATTTCCTATTTTTTTCAGTTTCGCTTACCAATACAATCCACGTGACAAAAAGGGGCAAAATGTAGACACCAAAATTGGGTAACACTCCCTTTGGTCCTCTTTTGAATAACCAACTTAAACCCATTCACCCAACCATGACCCTTATACCCCACATTAATATTAATTTAATTATTTATAATTAAATTAATACCCTTCCTCACCCCATTTAATAATTCAATTTATTTACTTTAATTAAATGGATACACACCTCACCTAGACAACTCGCCATAGACCTATTCATAGCATGTTTCCATAAATGAATAAGACTTAGTTCAACCCTAAAAAATCAATGCCTATTATTCCTCTAACCACCTTCCCACTCATAAAAATATAATGTCCATTTTAATCCATGGATAAAAGGGACAGATCTGATCCAAATGATGTAAGATATGTCATTTTTATTAAACCTAGAGAATCCCACCTTAACCGATGTCGGTCATCCCTAAACCGACATCGGTCAACTAGGAACCATTGTTGATTACCATATAACCATTTTGGTAACCTTGTTCGGAAGGTTGGCCACATTCTCGAATTTTTGGGAGCAAAGGAGATCTGCATGCAAGCAAGAACCAGAGCTCTTTCGCACATCCAAGAAACCATATGTAGTATTGAGACAGATCCAGAGGTATTGCTCTCATGGTAGCATTTCGGGAAGCACCACTATGGCACCAAGCTCCATCCCACCTATCAATCATCACCACCACATAGCCATTGGACCTGCAACACTAGTAAGTACTTTTATCACATGTGTTATTTCAGCCTTGTCTTGTTTTAAAAAAAATTGTCACCTCTAATGTCATTTTCTACTTGCATTCCCTTCTCCCCACTATTCCTCTTTCTGTAAACTCAACCATTCCCCCACCCACACCATAAAACCACATATACCTAACCTCTACATACCTATGAGTGTTCCTAAGATCCCCATATACCTCAATGCCCTCTATCATCTTTGCCTGGCCTCAGCTCAAACCCCACCACTAGATCTTATTGAGTTCTATCAGCCCGCCTCTACCGATGCTAGTTACCCAAAACCATCATCGGTTCTTCCTAACCATGGTCAATCATACCCAACTGACATCTGTCTCTATGCCTACCAACACTGTGTAAACCAGCAACCAACCTACCTACCAAAACAACCCAAATACCTCACCCAACCCTGCTAAGACCATGTCTGTTACCTACAGACCAACTGAACAACATGCAACCTGACCCGAATACCTTGACCCGCATAGTTTTTAGTATTTAATTGGATTGACACAAATAGTGATCTAAGGTACCAAAATCATAATACTAGCACTAGATTTGTTTATGTACGCATTTCAATTATTTAATATTTGTTTTATAAAAAACAGTGGGTTAATATCCTTCTAGGAAGTATCACACTTCCCAGATCTAGCATATGCTAGGAATTCCACTGTCATATATTATTTAACTCTTTTTTGGTGGTCTTGTTTTCTATTTCACGTAGTTCCTCCTAGCCAAAAGGAATCTCTCACAGTCAGCATCGGATCGAGAAGTCATAATGTGCACACAACCTTCAAACTAACCATCACAATAGGTATTCCTCCTCATCCCATAACATTATCTGTTTCATCAAAAATGTAAAGAAAACGGTGAAACAGAATCGTATTGATGATCTACACTTACCTCATCTAGCACCGTATCAGGAAATTTCTCTACAATATTAGTTGGTTCATGATCAACATCTTCTTCTTTGGGGTCACCAATGGCATAATTCCCATTCATGGGACTGGTAGTGTAGGGCTCCACATGA
This sequence comes from Taxus chinensis, assembly GCA_019776745.2. Lineage (NCBI taxonomy): Eukaryota > Viridiplantae > Streptophyta > Pinopsida > Cupressales > Taxaceae > Taxus > Taxus chinensis. The sequence goes on from CM034151.1 coordinate 885,562,359, forward strand.
TTATGGAAAATTAGTTCTTCTCTTATAGTCACCTCCATCCTGTGCCGACTTCTGAGGATCATATGTGACCAATGCAAGGACAAGTAACCACCCATCTAGGTAGTGAAATCTTGTTATAGGAAGATGGCAAAGAGAGGAGAAATATTGATAACTGATATGTCTTATGTGAACAACAAACTAGGGCACGCATGGATGGTAATATGGAGTCCTTTGGTGACTCTGACATTCGAAATAGATGTACCATCTAACTTAACAACTCCCCTGAAGATTGGAGTATATTGTATTCCCAACATGTATGTAATCTTCTTCGGCATGATGAAACTACTAGCACCATAATCAATCATGCAATTATGCACCAAATGATCACAATGATCAAGGAGATATAGAATGGTGGTGGTTTGTTGGCCTTAGGAATAATTTTCCTTTCTGGTTGGAACAAACTTGTTGCAATTGTTGCTCCATGACCTGATGATCCATCAGTTGTACCAAAACTATTCAAATCCTCTCGCAACAAGTTTCTTTGAGAAGGAATTGAGAGTGTGTCCCACATAGTAACGCTCAAGTTGGTCTTCTTCATTTGTTCTACAATAATAAATGGAATTTCTCCTACATTGTTGACACTTCTTTTGGCATTAGGGTCCTCTTTTGGAAAATTCTTATTGGATATCGTGATGTCTGAAGACTCTTCCTTCCTTGCAACTTGACTAGTAGGTGTTTCTGGAAATTTCTTTCCCACATCCTTATCAACCACTATTTGTGACCAAGGTTGTGATGTAGAAGCCTAGTCAGCTTTGGGAGATTTGAGTTCCATCACCCTCTTCTAAGAATGAGTATTCGCTACTGCGGATGAAGCATTTGTATTCACCCCACAAAAATCTTCTACTTTTCAAATTAGCAAACTGAATTCTTTGGGTGCCTGTGGCTTATCTGCTATTTCCTATGCAGGTGATTTCTCTATTGGCTCCAAAGGGGCAGATATGCTTTGAACCATAAGGGCTTGTCTAAGAACTCCATTTGGGAAAAATAAATTATTGTGAGGCTGAGAACAAGGATAATACCATTCATAATCTTGAACTAGATTATTTTGGATGGGTATAATAGCTTTAGAAGAACTAGCAGCGAGAGGATTCCTGAAATTTAAAGGCCTGACATTTACAGCTTGACTTGCACCTTGGTTTTGGGGTTGGTTATTTCCTTGAACGGGAGGATGGTTAGCTTGGTACTACTTATTTTGGGGCTGATATGAGTGATTGTATTGACTTTGTTTCCTTTTGAGTGCAACAAGTTCATTCCCAAAATTTTACAGTAATGACTTGACTTCAAATAGGTCATTCAAAGAGGAAGGAGTTGACTGAGCTGGCTTCTTGGAAGCTACTGGAATGGGGGGAAATGGTGCGCTGAGTATTTTTAAGATAAGGAGATAGTGGCATTAGTGGTCATGGATCTATCTTCCTAGCCTGGATCAAAGAATTATCAACTCTTATGGAAACCTCGTAGGCATCCAATAATATAGTCCCTCCCATAGACTAGATCATTATGGCTATATCATTGTTCAAAGCCCACAAATAGTACAAGAATTCATTGTTTGGAGAAGGCTTTATGAGTGTCGAAATCCTATTCCAAGTCTTTTGGAACCAAAAATTGAAATCGCTCATGTATTCTTGGGGATCTCTCTGTATATTAGTTAGGTGTTCCAAGAGCAACAGGTGATTACTCTTGTCTTTGAACTTCTTGCAAAGTTTTTCCCCTAACTCATCCCAAGTGGTAATAGTCCCAACCCTCAAACCTCAAAACCATTGAAGAAATTTTCCCTGGAAATAAGTAGCAAGAATTCTAACCACAACATTATCCTCCATGATATTATGTACTGCACAAATGTTGGCTACATCAAGAATATGTTCTACTAGAGTAACGTGAGTTTCCCCTATATAGAAGGGTAAATGTTTTAGTGCTGTAGTAGGTATAGGATCATGTTGAGCTAACAGAAGAGGAATGCTTGCATTGAAAGGGGGGAAGACTTGATTCTTTTCCATTCTTCTGATAGGATAATTTTTCCTAAGTTGAGGGAATATTCTGTCAGGGGAAGTAGAATGACCCTTGCGGGGAGACGTTGTGACTAGTGAGTCTGAAACACCTCTTCTTCTTCTTGGAGGAGACAAAGATAAGTCAATATGCTAATAATTCCTCTCTCGTCTCGTTGAAGATCCTTTCTGAATTTATCAAATATATTAACACACTGAGATACAAAATCCAAAGATATGGAGTCATCAAGTACATTGAGTTATGCAAATTTCTATCCCACCGAGCATGCCAAAAATTATTTTCACAAGGATCGTGAACTTGTTAAATTGCTGAGAGATCCCGTGCAACGTTGGAACATCCCCAAGGTGTGGGACCTTGTTTCCTTGGGATGAACCTCCAGAGAAGCTTGGATTCCTTTGGAACTTGGGGCATCTAATTTAAGATCGACATGCAAGGATAAGAACACTTAAAAATGACTCTAATCTACTTAATTCATGGGTTTCAGAGTTAGAAATAACAATAAATGAAAATACGATGATACACCAAGAGAGTATAATTAGATAATTTCTTGATCTTCACACTGGAAAGGCTTAACGTAGAAAGGATAAAACAACCATCACAATCTAATTCACCTTATGCTATTTATACCGGTAAAATAATGACCACAGAAAAAACATGCATTTCCTTGTAATACCCCAAGCATACCTAACAAATAGATAAAATTCATTCGAATACACAATCAACAAATCATGACAATATATAATAGGCACATGTCATACATCCATTTCTCTCTACGGAAGTTGATGATAACATAACTTTATAACAGAAGGAATATAATATTTTCACAACTGATAGTCAGGAGAAACACATATTCTCCCACAGATTGAAATAAGATATTATGAAATAAAGGTTAATTAATCACTTACACTAAGGAATTGCACATTCACAGATCATACATTGATCAACTATTCAACACAATAAATCAGAATTTTCATAGAAAAATATTGTTCTGAATATAATTGAAAGGCTCCAAATTATTTAAAGTACTCTTCCAAGCTTGAAGAGTAACTTCCCAATGATCTATATCCCTTTAAATTTATGCACTTAAATATTTATAAGTTTTTTAGGTTGATGCATTACAGTTAGACCTTAACTAACAAATTACTAAAAATAGAATGTAGTTAAGTTTCAGGGAACAAGATCCCACAAAAATAGGAAAGTAGTTGCAAATGTTTGACTCAGTTAATCCTGCAACTTTGACCGATCCAGATCTTGGAACTGTCCTTCCATGGCCTCCTAACTTAGCTTGGTCCTATAACATATTTTCCTTCTTTAGTTTTACCATGTTATTTCTCTCACACAGTCATTTGATGCTTATAGTCAATGAAATGCTTGATCATTCCTTGTACTTCTTCTTTTGGTCCACATCCATTGTTTCAATCTCTCTTGCTACTTTAGTCGATAACCTTTTGAGTTTACTCACCACTTTCTTCAGTTGACTTATGAAATTCTACCATGAAACCAACCTATCAATTGAGTCACTATTGAAATTCCTAGTTACCTCATCATCTTTCTTCACCAAATCCTTGAAATTCGACTTAATTTGATCTACTGGAAGAGCATCAATATTCTCATTGAATAATTTGCAATTGATATTATCAAACTTTTCTAAGGTATCATTTAGAGCATCCATTATTTCCACACGCTTGTCATCCAATTTCTTAATCAAATCTTGTAATACCTAGGATCTAAATTCCATAGCCTTATGAAATTCAAACAACTTGGAAATATCATCAATTACTTCTTCTTTAAGAAGTAGATCTAGATCTTCCTCTCTAATCTCACCCCATGTGGTCAAATTCAGATTCAAATTATTATTATCTTCAGAGAAAGCCTCATCCATCCTATAATAGGGGCTCTTTCAGCTTACAAATCATTATATTTTTCAATAGCTTCTGTGATCAAAGGATTAGCTTCTTGAAGCATGTGTTCCATCCATCAATTCACTAATTTTCCCTTCTAACCTATCTTCTCAATCTCATGATATGAAATATCATCAAGAATGAAAGAAATTGTCAGAGCAGTTGTAGTTGAAGGATCAGTGGTTGGAGTGGGTTGTGTTACTTTTCTCAACAAAGCAGTGAGCTATTCAAATTTCGCTTTCAGTTCATCCTTAGAAGCTTTATCCTTATCATATTTCTCCAACAAATTCCTAAGAGCCATTTGCACATCTTGTTTGGAAGATTTTTGTATTGCCTTACCTAGTGAAAATCTGGAAATCTGATAGTCCACTGCTATGATAATTTCTTTAGTTTTTCCCTCAATAAGAGTAGCAATTTTTATGACTCTCTCTCCTGATTGGTTCACATATAGGTTGGAGACGATCTTTGGCCATTTGTCCTGTCTCCTCGGAGTAGGTTCCAACACACTCAAATCTATTACATCTACCAGAGGCACCTTCTTCTTTTGTTTTGGAGTTTAGTGAAACAACCATTCTGGTATAGCAGATGCCGATGGAGATGACATGACTGATTCAAGACCTGGAGCCCTAGACAATACAATAGCACATGTAACATTATTTTGCAATGAAGTTGAATTGGTAATGATAGATGGGGTGGATGTGAGAAGCCATAGCAGTAGATAATATGAGGCTAGAATTTGAGATGGAAGGAAATGAAAATTGCAGAGAGAGTGAAGCGGAAGCTAAAGACCCAACAATTTCCCTACTGAGAGAACATGAAGGGATGAAAACACTTGGGCCATGGATGGGGACGGAAAAGAATAAATGAGAATAGAAGCATAATTTATTGATGAAGGAATTCATAATGACACAGAAGAAGGGGATGGAAAGTTATTTGATACGACTGGAGAATCAATAACCTCAACAACTTTGGATACTGGTACTGTAGAGAACACAAACTTGGAAGCAGAGGCCTTAGGAAGAGAAGAACTTACAACAACAAATGAAATATTCTTAGGGATTATAGTGGCTCTTTGGGTAGACCTTTTTCCTATTATGGGTGTAGGAAGACTCATTTTTGGTTGGTATTTTGTTCTTATAGATATATCCAACCCTTTGGGTGAAATTCCCAAGGTATCCAACCAATCATATGTTCTTTGTAAATTGGGGGCCGCCCTTTCCTTAGTATTGCAAATTTATTCTTGATACCGATCAATCCATGGAAATGGTTGATTGGAAACATTATTATCCTTGTATACTAGATCCAATACTTATTCCTCATCCTCCATCTCCTTTGGAATCTTTGCAATACCAAATTGTCTAACCTCATCCAAATTCAATCTTTTGTATTCTCGTTGCTGGATAATGAACTCATCCTAAAAGTGAATCCAAATATCCTCTAACTAAGTCACATGAGAAATAGATAAATGTGTTTCACTGAACTTGCCCCAGTAATAAAAATTGGTTCGGGGATGAAAGGTTCACAAATTCACTTCAGACATTTCTACATACACATTCTTTGCTTTACAAATACTGTCACAAGTATATCTTCTGATTCAAATGGGAAATTGGACTCCCACCTTATGTCATTTGTTCTGAATTTTATGATACTCCAAAAATTTCTTAACCAACTCTAGCAAAACCCATTTTCCAATAGGGCACCTGGGTAACTTGTTCAGGACACCCACAAAACCGGGAATCCTGATGTATGTAAATGTAGGAAACTAAAGATAAATGGCTCCCCACTCTCATACATTCATGAAAGCCTCATCAGAAAGCCTTCAATTAAACAAATTCTTGTCAAAATGATAAAGAAGAAGAACAAAGAAGGCATCATTAACTCTATGAAAATGTCTTTTTCCCTCATCCATCATGATTTGAGGATAAAAATCATAAATTTGAGATGCACTTCTAACACCTTTGGTATTCAACCCATTAAATTCCCCCATGACAGTTACAGTGTAAACCAAGAAATAAGTCATATAAAAGTTTTTGGAAGACCAAACTTTACTTAATTGAAAACAAATAGAGCTACTGATATTCTCTGCCCATCATATGAATTCTTTACTCTTCTTGATAGTGGAAATGTACAGGAACATCCATTCCTGAAAGTCCTTTGCAGAAGAAATACCCGAAACTCTACTCAATAACAAAATGAGATCATTCACTTCCTGGATGAGATATGACCGAAACATTGTCTTAGGCAACTTGGTGACACTCTTGGCCAAGTAGCTATTCATCATGACCCTTTCACAAAATTCGGTTTCCTTGTCCTAATGTTCAATTGCAGATTTGGGTGAAATTGTGGCATAGTCCTCAACATCAGGGAGTTTAAAAAAATATTTTAAAAAATCAGATTCCAATCGAATTACGACCTTTCCTTCACCATTCTTCACCATCCTAGAATCTTCATCAAAATGGGCTGCTACGGCCAAGATGAACTCAAGACAATGCATGGACACAGGAAAACCGGTAGCGATAGAAAGCCCATTGTCATATATAGCCTACATCCAAGACTTCTTATTAAGAGCTCTCAACCTTTCCCAGAAGTCTAGAAAATCTATTTGCCCAAGATCAGTTTCTACAATATTCCCTAAGTCTGAAGAAAGGCACGAATGAGGAGCGACTCCTCAAAATTTATATTTCATATTTTCTTTTCCTTTTGATGAGGAGGTTTATATTAAGTTTGGATTTCAGAATCCAAAAGGCCTTTGGAAATTTCTTAACAAATACTGTAAAAACCCTGAAATGCCAAAGTCTGAAAGTCTGAAGTTATTCTAACTCTGAAGTGAAAACCTCTTAAAACCCAAAAATAAAACCCCAGAAATTCTAAAAGTGAAAGCTCTGAAACTTCGAAAGAAAGAAACTCTGAAACTCTGAAAATAAAACCCCCAAAAGTCTGAAAGTGAAAGCTCTAAAAATCTAAAAATGAAAAAATCTCTGAAAGCCCGAAATAATAGACCTTCAAAACTCCAAAAATATAAGTTCCAAAAACGGCAATTTACAGACCACAGAATCACCGACGGGCATGGAATCCAATACTCACAGAGATCTGGAGGAATATATCATGCAATTTGGACTGGATGCCTACACATGTTGGATTTTATAGCTGTGCAAATCAGGAAACATTCTTAAGGAAAACATGGCAGATGATGAGGGTTCCATTTCCAAAATAAGAAAAAAGGAAGAACAAAAGAAAATAAACAAGGAAGAAGACCCAGAACTATCATAACCAAGAAGAAATAACCCAAACAAAATTACCTTGAAAATGACACCTCGAAAGTATAAAAATTTGATAAAAATCAGAGTGTCAAAGAAAAAGGTCAGGTGAAAATGACAGATAAAACTTGATTTTATATTAAAAAACCTGAAATTAATGTCCAGAAGCTGACATGTAGGAGTGTTGGTGAGAATTAAATGCCCATAGAACCCTAAAGTATGAAACCCTGAAAGTCTAAAGTTCTGAAACTTCAAAAATTTGGAGTTTCAGACTTCGAAACTAGAGAGATGAAGTTTATGAAAAGATGACGAAAGACTCTGAAACCCGAAAGTCTGAAGTTCTGAAATTTCGGAACTTCGGAGTTTCATACTTCAGAAGTCTGGAGGTGAAAATATCAAAACGAAGGTAGGAGACTCTGAAACCCGAAATTCTGAAGTTCTAAAATTTTAGAAATTCAAAGTTTCAAACTTCGAAACTCCAAGTCAAATTACCAAAAAGCTGACGGAAGACTCTGAAACCTAAAAGTCCGAAGTTCTGAAATTTCAGAACTTTGGAGCTTCAGACTTCAAAACTCCACGTCGAAATAGTAAAAATTTCCAAAGGAGAATTCTAAATCCTGAAAGTTTGAAACTCCGAATTTTCAGACTTTTGGGCTTTCAGAGTTCAGAACTTCGAAGTCAAAATTTTCGAATTGGAAAATTCTTCCCCGAAGAAGAAAACCTTAGAAATTCAAAGTTAGAAACTTCGGACTTTTAAAGATTTTAGAAGAAATTTTGAATCAACTTTAAAATTTTCAAGGTAAAATTTAAAGGTTACTAGAATCCTAGAACATGCACGTGTTCTGCTTGACTGAATACCTTAAAGAAATGTGGATTTATTTTAGATCCCATATGTAGGATGCATACGCCATGGAGTGATTAATAGGCATGGGGAACTTCAAAAAGGATTGATTTGGTTAAAGCATGACTCCACAACACATGCTACCATGTTCCCATTCTGCACCAAGATATAACTTCATATCAAGGCATGAACATCTACCAAAAAATATAAATGAAAACAATAAAGGAGTTTTTTTAGATGTTGTAGTCAAAATTATTCAATTGATAGGTAAACAAACATTGAAGCATGCATTTGGTAGTGATGTCTCTGGATTTGTTGATTTTCCTTTATGGTTGGAATGTGTGTAAAAGGTGGAAGCATAAAAAAGGTACAAAAAATGTTTGAAAAATGTACGAGATCAATGTGGTGATTTGGGCAGCCCAATGATTGAAGATAATGCACAAAATGTGTTTATCAAAAACAAACTGGGTTCATTTAAGAAAATTCCTTCCAAGTGTAATCCAATGTGACCTTTGTTGGATTTTCTCCTAGCTTATGCTAAGATGAGAACTTTAGGATATGTATGGATCCATCACAGAGTAATGCAAGGTAATGTCTGGATGTTATAGTTGTGAGTGATCTTATAGGCATGTATGTTAAAATGTGAAAACTCACCCACTGCACATGAATTTTTTGATTAAATGCCTTGGAGAAAACATGGTATTATAGAATGTAATAGTTGTACAAGATGCATAAAATGGGAAATTTGGAGTGAGTTATACCCATTGGAAACTAATTTTTATTAGTCCTACAAAATATGTAAACATTCTAATGCACGTGAATTGGTTAGCAAATGGTTTTGTAGTGATAGACATGAAGCTTTTGCATGATCAAACTAGCTTAGAGAACCTCCCTTGTCACCTCGCTATGAACATGCATGTTTTTCTCCCTATTTCTAACATGCTTTCATATTTATAGTTTTCTCTTCATAGTTCTAGTGAAAATATTAATTAAATGAAGAGTATGGTTATGGTTAATAAAATCACTTGTCGCACATAATGGATATATTTACCTCGCATAATGTAGAACTAATATGACCTCCTTTTAGTGTAAGTTACACTCTCACACCATGTCATGTGAAACCTAGAATTTGTTGAAGATACAAGTGGATAATTGTATCCACCTGATTACAGAATTAAACTTGACTTCCATGTAATCTTGTCATTTGTTCACCTTGTTAAAAGTTAATAAAACATGAATTCCAATTATGTGCAAAACACCGATCTAAACCCTGTAGTGGGTAAGTTAGGGAATAATCATGTTCACTGGTGATGTGAGATGTCATGTTAATCCTATAATGACCTTTTACAATCATTTAAGACCTTGTTTCATTGCATTTCTAGGGACCCAATCAAATATTTTACCACTTTGTTCAGTTGCTAAAAATTCAAAAGTTATTTTGGTTTTGGCTTATGGTTTAGGCCCCCATACAGAGAAAAGAAATTTGGTCACTACATACCTCTATTATTTCTCTAGGAATATCATAACCAATTAGTAGCTTTGAGAAAATAACCTCATAATATTATTTTGTGACAGGGTTTTGTAGGCCTTAGGATGTTTGACAAAAAATTCCAACCAACATAATTACAACAAGTAGCTTTGGAAATGTAGTGGCGATTTGAAGCCTGATCACAAGATTTGTGTTTTGTAAGCTCCAAGGAGTTCCTTGTACATAGGGGAATTGACGGAAATTTACACATGGTGTGTTTGAGTTTCGGAAAATGTACTTCAAATTTAGTTTCTGGGCCACTTTGGTCGATTTGGTCATTTTTTAATCTTGCAACAGTAGCAAGAAAATTTCCGTGGAACTTTCTCCTAGACGAAAAACTCTTGCAAAACCTATAAACCCTATCACACAACTCTATAGATCTCCTTGATGACACTTATTTGTATTTTATTTCTTATGGTAAATTTGGTGTTTTTTCTCTCTCTACTCTCTCTATCTCACTCCAACTTGAAAGTGAAATGAAACTGCACTTGTGTTCTTACCTCTTTTGTATCGTAAAAGTGTTTAAATTTATTATAAGTGGAAAATTATATATATGTGAAAAAATTATTCATATGAGGAAATCCATGCCATCCTCTTATTCACTGACCATGTTTACACTAACTTGATAGGTTGCAGCTTGCAGGTGGCATGTCGAGTTTTTAAATAATGATGGAAGCCAAATTTTAAAGTTGTTATTTGCGAAAAGAGTAATTTTAATGGAGTTAGAAATATATCCTTCTTTAATAATTGTACTTTTACTAATGCAAGAAAAAAATTCTTTATCATCTTGTATTGTGTGCGAGATTAATTGGATGTTGAATTTACTATATTATACTTTTGACTTAAATTTCATTGGAAGTTGTGTTTATGGTTATTAAGGTAAATTCTCTAAGTTTTGTGTGATTTTTGAATAGAAAACTTAAACTTGGCCCCTTTGGAGTCGTAAGCTTGGAAAATAATATATTTATCATGTATATACATCATGTGCCAACCTTTTTACCTTTAGTTGTTTTTTTATTTCAACCATACGTCCTCTACCAAAATGCATCCATTTGTTTAGTGTTTTATCTAGAACTTGAAATAGTAAGATGTAAATGGGAATTTGGTTAATTAAAATGGTAGAGTTATAAAACTAGTGGAAATGAGACTTGAATTTGTTTATCCCAAATTCAACTTTAATGGTATTTATTTGGTTCTTTGACTATGGTCAAAACCCTATCCTTCATGTGTTAAATTGCTTAACTCGTGTATAAATTAGTGGCAAATGGATATTCCACATATAGGTGATCTTTTGTGGCCACATATTTTTGGTGACTCTTTTGATGTGTTGAACCTTTACGAAATTCTTGAGTAGATACTCCAAACCAACATATTTTCCCAACTTCAAAAATTGGTAGCTAGTATTTGATAGCTGTAAAGGTGCAAATATTAGGATTGTAATTGTATATCATCGAGGTATTTTAATAATGAAAAGAAATTTAAGATTTAATGTTGTGAAGATTTAATTTTAATTTTTTTAATAGTATGTATGTGATGACACCTCATCATAGAAGAAGGATCTATAAGCATGAAACTGAGGATTTTCTTTATCATTTGATAGTTGTGTTTTAATGGGAACATATGTAAATTTTTTGTTATGTTTAGTATGGAACTGCACCTTAAATATAGACTTGATTTGGATGAGTATGTATTTAAACATAGATATAACTCATGATGGGATGTAGGTGTCTTAAATAAATATGGGTTGGTTGCTTAAATTTTTACCACAAAAATTGATAAGTGGAAACTTAACTTCACAATGTAAATGTAGGAAGAGAAAAATTAAATGGGTAAATCTCATATATGACTGTCATGTAAATTATATGCAAATTTAGTGATGTCAAGTGGAAAAATATATCTAAAATGATAGTATATGTGAAATAAAATAAAATATATTTACTCTCGATGTCTTAACTCAAGCGAAAATAGAAAAATCATAACTTGTAAGGATAACATATGGTTTTTTTGAATGTTATAAGTGGGAAGATTCAATGTTAAGATAAAGGAAATTTGGTAAGGTTGAAATGTAAATATAGGAACCTATATACATGGTCGTAAGAAATTAATCATCCATTTAATTCATTCCTCTTAATTGTACCATGTTATGCTCGTTTGAGTAGATGTGGATTGACATACCTTATAAATAATTTTGGTTACCTTTGACCCTCGTCTTACTCAAAAGGAGTAATTGAATCTAATGTAATTATGAAATGTTCATATAGTAATGATTAATAATAATTTCCTTTCCTCTCAGTCATAATTATGGATATAGGCTTCACGTAGGCTCAACTAGGTGTAGAATGCATAGTGTATAATGGAAACATTGTTCAATCAAATAAATTTATGTGCATATGGGAATACGTGAACATTGTTTTTCCTAGTGTGCCATTAGATGGTTCAGATTCATGCATGAAATATATTTTGAGCCAATATTCACCTTATTGTAGAAGGAAATTCCTTAGGAATGTAATTGTTTTAGTAAGTGATCATGTTAATAACCCCCGATCTTGGGTTAGTCTTATATGAGAACCTCATACATTGGGTATTATTTTCCCTTAGTGATAAGGTTGTTTGAGATATCATATTTTACCGTGGATGGGATTTTGGTTGTAGTAGTGTGGGAAGCTTCAAGAGTTGTTTTGTCCCTACATAATGTTCTTATAAAACACCTTGGTGAAAGATGTATGGACCTTGTGAAAGGTGTTCCAAGATATACTCTTCTCCCTATATTTAGTTGGACTACATGTGACCTTGACTCCATAAAAGAAGGGTTGCAAGGAAAACCTACTTGGGGTTAAGAAACTTAATCATGCATGTATCACATCTTGAGTGATGGATAATTTTTGTTGAGGGTCTCACCCAATTTGTATTCTATTGGTCTTAACCTTTTTATGTTCAAGAATTGAAGTGCACATGTATGTTCTGAAATAGGTAGTGAGTGAAAAATATGGAATTATATCATCGGTATGGATATTAGAATGAAATGAACCCACATTTGAAAAGTGGAATGATGTGTCATAAATAATTTCTTCCATGCTTATGGATAAGAATTAATCCTAAGTAAAAAATATAATACATGCGATAGTAAAACAGTAAATCATTTGTTCACTGAATTTATACTATGTGTCTTGTTGTTAGGAAATAAGTGATAAAATATGCAGAATAATCCCTTACAGAATCACAACAGTAGAAACTAATATGTAGAAAATATTACAGATCTCAAATAAAAGTGCAGAATAAATAACACAACACAGAAAGATAGTATTTAACGTGGTTCACCCAATTTGGGCTACGTCCACCAAGAATCACTTGCTCAAATTTTATTACAATCCTCCACTCTCTCAATACAATACCCAGATCTGTTTGGAGCTATGCTCAACAAACTCTATAGAATTCACACCCAAATTCAAAGCACATCTGCAATGCATTTGCTTGTATATGTATCATATGCATAAGACCATATAAATAGACAATTGCTTAAGCAGTTTGATACAAAACCGTGGGTATCAAAACCATGAAAAAAAAATTGTGGGCATCAAAACAATGGGTACCGAAAAACCATGATCCCAAAAATAGCCCATAACGGTTACCCATTACCCATGGGTTAATAAACCACCCATGAAAATTTGCTTTGGGGGCTTCAGCCCCTGAACCCCCTTGACCCGCTCACCGGCGAGCAGGACCGCCGTAAAAATACCCGAGTGTAACACATAGAAGGTGTATCACACTCTAACATCAAAATAGGCTCCACAAACATAAAAATCTCCCACTTGGAGGCCGATTTCCATTGAGCAAGCTTCTCAACCCTTTAATGTCATCCATGAAGGCCAACCAAAGTTGAACATAGCTTTAGTTATCCCTTGTCACCACCTTGATTATCATGTCTGTAGGATTCTGACTGGTATGAATCTTCTCCAACTTCAACTTATCTTCCTCCAAAGTTGTCCTGATGAAGTGATATCTCAATTGTATATTCTTCATCCTGGAGTGGAAAGCAGAGTTCTTAGCTAGATGTATAGCACTCTGACTATCACTATGTAGCTTACATTCCTCTTGCTTATGCCCTAACTCCTCAAGCAATTGTTGTAACCAAATCATATCTTTTCTTTCCTCTGTAGCAGCAACATACTCATCCTCCATGGTTGACAAAGCCACCAGCTTTTGTAGTCGTTAAATCCATCTTACTGTTGTCCCACGTATAGTGTAAATATAACCTGTCGTGCTCCTCCTGCTATCTACATCTCCAGCCATGTCTGAATCTACATAACCACGTAAAGTGGTGTCTGATCCACTGTAGCATAAAACTTTCCCTGTGGTCCCTCTCAAATACCGAAGGATCCACTTTGCTTCTTGTCAATGCTCTTTACCTGGATCACTCATAAATATACTCATAGCTCCTACTACATGGGAAATATCAGGCTTAGTGCATACCATAGAATACATCAAATTGCCAACCGCTGATGAGTAAGGTACCTTGGACATATGGTTTCTTTCCTACTCTATCTTGGGATACAAATCCTTTGATAACTTAAAATGTCTTGCCAAAGGAGTCTCAATCGGTTTAGCATCCTACATGTTAAACCTATCCAATACCTTCTTAATGTACTCTTTCTAAGATAAACTCAGCTTCCATTCCTTCCTATCTCGAGTTATCCTCATACCAAGGATTTGTCTGGCAGCCCCCAAATCCTTCATATCAAAGGATTCACTTACTTGTTTCTTGAGTACTTTTATTTCCTACGTGTTTTTACCTGCAACCAACATGTCATCAACATACAAACACAGGATAATATAACTTCCATCCTTAAATTTATTTGTATACATGCAATGGTTAGAATGACATCTAATATAACCTTGCTCCATCATGAAGCTATCAAACTTCTTATACCATTGACGTGGAGCTTGTTTCAGGCCATACAAGCTCTTCTTCAATTTGCACACCATCTTCCCTTTACCTTTGACTTCATATCCTTCTGGCTGCTGCATATAAAGCTCCTCCTCCAAATCACCATGGAGAAATGTAGTCTTTACATATAATTGTTCTAAGTGTAAGTCTTCTACTGCCACTATTCCAAGAAAAGTTTTGATAGAAGTCATTTTTACTATAGGAGAAAAAAATCTCATCAAAATCTATACCTTGTTTCTGTGCAAACCCCTTGACCACCAACTGGGCCTTATATATTTTCTTTCCTCCCTCTTCGTCTTTAACTCTATACACCCACTTTTTCTGCAATGCTCTTTTTCCTTCCGATAGCTTCACCAAATCCCAAGTCCGGTTCTCCATGAGAGGCTTATGCTCCTCATCCATGGCTTGCTCCCACTTCTTACTGGCATCTACCTGCATTGCTTCATCAAAGCTCTCTCGCTCTCCACTATCAGTGAGTAATAAATAATAAAAAGAAGGAGAAAAAATTTCAGGTTCTTTTCTTACCCTAGAAGACCTCCTCACAATAGGATTTTGGGGTTCCTATTGAGTAGGTGTTATCCAAAATAAGCTCCTAGACCAACTCAGATGCCAGTTGTTGCTACCCTTGTGCAAGGAATGAATGTGCAGGCCAAAGGGTATTAGAGAGATGCTTCATCTCCATTAAACATCATTGATCATATGAAGAAGACAAATGTAAACATATCAATGTGGGAATCACTATCCATCCCAGGCCAAAGAGATTTGCTACAAGTTGTCATGAAGGACTGGTCAACTTCAAATCATCAGGTCCAAATGCAGGAGAAGGTACTCACAAATGTTGCCCATTCTGAAGGGAATCATGGAGGACAACAAGGTAAAATGTTGAATCCCCCTCCATTCTATGTTTCATTGATCATTGGGGACCAATTGGTGCACAACTGCATGATTGATTCCAGGGCAAGTAGTTCAGTAATGCCCAAGAAAATAGCTAACCAGTTGGGGCTTCAATATGAAGTCATATCCAAAGGGGTAGTGCAATTGGATGGGACCAGCAGTGACAACAGTAGGAGTGATCAAAAACTTGATTCTTACTTTGCATGCATGCCCCAATGTTGTTGTTTTGCAAGATGTCTCAGTGATAGATCTTCCACCACTCTTTGCCCTATATTTGTCAAGGGATTTTGCAGCTAAGATTGGAGGTTACTTATCTACTGATTGGTCACACATGTTGTTCAGAACAAGATATGGAGCCAAGACCACAATCAGATCTAAGCCTATTGCAAACTTTCACATTGAGCCTCACACTCCAAGCCAAATCAATACCAACTGTTCAGCGTTTGATCAAGAGGATTATCCAAGCACTGATGAAGCTGACACCAAGGTTGGAAGCATCCCAAATTTGAATCTTGATGAATGGGCAAGCAAGGTACATGCTTTTTATCCTTATCAAGAAATAGAAGAATCTGAGCTAGGAGTCTATTGCATGCATGAAGAAAATCAGCCTATTCCTAGCATCACCAAGCCAGACCACAAGGATGACAATGAGGTATGGCAGTTGTTCTTTGATGAATCAAGAAGTAGAAAAGGTGCAAGGGGAGCTATGCGTGTTTCACCTCAAAGAGTTAAGTATTATTCAGCTTTTAGATTTCAGTTTGCATGTTCTAATAACACTGCTGAATACGAAGCTTTGATACAAGGATTGCATTGGTCAATCAAGAGAGGAGTAAAGAACTTGCAAGTCTTTGGTGACAGTAAGCTGATTGTCAACCAAGTTAAAGGGCAGCATGCTGCCAAGAATGATATGCTCAAGTGCTACAAAAATAGGGTGTGGGACCTCATTGAAAATTTTGAGGGCTTTAGCATCAAGTCCTTCCCTAGAAGAGAGAACTAAGCTGCTGACAGGCTTGCAGCAGTTAGAGCAGCCTTTGATGTTGTTGAAAACATCAAGAAAGAAAAAGTACAACTAAGCATTCATGTGATTGTAAGGCCTTCAATGCCAGACAACAATGTAAGTTGGCAAGTGTTTTAAAATGATCAACAAATCATCCATTTCTTGCAAGAAGAGGCTGAGTTCTCAGCTAAAAATCAGGAAAAATTAGAACAGCAGTATGGTGATCAAGTGGTACAGCTGAGAACCAACAAAATACCAAAGGGACTTGTCACTTTGGAGTCCATTTTCAATCCTAATGATCAGTTTAGGAAGGAGAAATCAAACATTCAAGTCAAGGGAGAAGATTCAGTGCCCATCTTGGTAGGAGAAGGCAAGTCACTCCAAATTGGTAAAGTGACAACTGAGCAAGAAAGGTATGAGTTCATACAGCTTTGTCAAGAATTCCCTTATGTGTTTTCTTGGAGCTATGAAGATTTGAAAGGCTTTAATCCCAAGTTAGCTCAACACACTATTGAATTGGAACCAAGTGCTAAACCCATCAGGCAAAAACAAAGGCCAATCAATCCACACATGGAGCCTCTCATGAGAAAATAATTGAATAAGTTGATAGATTCAAGTATCATATTCCCTATCAAGCATTCTAGTTCGGTGGCCAACTTGGTTTCAGTTAGAAAGAAGAGTGAAGAAATCAAATTGTGTGTTGACTTCATAGATTTGAATAGAGCATCTCTCAAGGATCATTACCCACTTCCTTCTATGGAGCAGATTTTACAAATTGTTGCTGGCTCTGAAAGGTTTTCATTGCTTGATGGCTATTCAGGGTACAGGAAGAAGATCATGGTGATGGATATTCATATCATGGTGAAGGAAGAAGATCAGTTCAAGACAGTCTTCACAACCAAATGGGGTACCTATGCATATAGAAAAATTCCATTTGGGCCGTCCAACGCTAGAGCTACATTCCAAAGGGAAATGGACATGGTGTTCAAGGATTTGATTAACAAAATGGTGCTGATATCTCTAGATGATATCACTATTTTTTCAAAAAAATGCAGTAGACCATCTCTTTCATTTGAGACAAGTGTTCCAAAGGTGCAGAAGATTTGGGGTATCGTTGAATCCCAAAAATTATATTTTTCTAGCTCACAAAGGAAATCTCCTTGGCCACATTGTCTCCAAAGAAGGATTAGCAATTTATCCAGAAAGAGTTGAAGCCATAAGAGCACTACCATTTCCAAGCCACAAGAAATCCCTCCAAAGTTTCTTGGGAAGGATAAATTTTGTTCGGAGGTTTGTCCCAAATTTTACAGCCCTAGTCAAGCCTATCACCAAGATGTTAAAGGAAAGCATAGCTTTCAAATGGATAGCAGAAGGCAAGGCAAGTTTTGAAGCAATCAAAGAGGCCATCTCACAAGCCCCAACTCTCATTAACCCAGATTTCTCCAAGGATTTCATCCTCTATGCATTTGGAGGTGATGATACTATTTCTGCAATTTTGGTACAGCAGAACAAAGACAATGATGAGTAACCAATTGCTTTCTTCAGCCAAATCCTAAAGGACTATGAGGTGAGATATTTTCCTTCATTGAAAAGCATGTTCTTGCAGTGATTAGGAGCTTGAAGAAATTTAAGCATCTAGTTTCAAACAACAAGGTTCAACTATTGGTTTCTCATGTGGGAGTTAAAGACTTCCTCCTCAATAAAGACCTAAATGAAAAGAGAGCAGGGTGGATTACTCGTGTCATGGAATATGACATTGAGATCAAAGTCACCAAGTTGGTCAGAGGAAAAGTATTGTGTGAGCAGTTGGTCTTGAGCAAGCAAATGGAAGCATGCAATGAGAAAGAGGTTGTTTTGGAGTTGCAAGACAGCCATGAACAAGGAAGCACTCAAGAAGAAAATGATAGTGTCCTCACTCTTTGTTGGACCCAAGACATAATGCACTTTCTACACACAGGCCTATGCCCTCCAGAGATGAACAAAACCAAAAGGAGACACTTCAGATTGTAGGTTGTCCCATATGCCCTTCTTGATGATGTTTTGTTCAAAAGGGATGTGAATGGAGTGCTGCTGAGATTCATTGGTACAAATCAGATTCACAGGGTGTTGGAAGAGTTCCATGGTGGATCAACTGGTGGTCATTTTGCACCAAGAGTGACAACTCTCAAGATCATGAGGGTTGGCTATTATTGGCCCAATATTTTCAGTGATTGTTATGCATGGATCAAGAGATGCAAGAATTTTGCATTCTTCACAGGTAAGGAGAGACTAGCCGCCCTTCTATTGCATCCAATTTTAGTTGACCATCCATTCATGCAATGGGGTTTGGACTTCATTGGATTCATTAACCCAAATTCAAGCCAAGGACACAAGTGGATTCTAACAGCAACAGATTACTTCACCAAGTGGACTGAGGCAGTGGCACTCAAGGAAGCAAATGAATCTAGCATCCTAGACTTCTATGAAGGGATAGCAACAAAATTTGGCATACCTGTTACAATGATATCAGATAATGCATTGGCATTCATTGGGTCCAAGGTAACTAAATGGGCTGTCAAGAATGGGATCTACCTAAGCACTTCATCAAATTATTATCCTCAGGGTAATGGCCAAGCTGAGTCTACAAACAAGAACTTGTTAAGGATCATCAGGAGGAATCTTGATGAAAATCAGAGGTCTTGGCATACTAAATTGAAATCAGCCTTGTGGGCTGATAGGATAACCCCCAAGAGATCTACAGGTAACTCCCCATTCAAGCTTGTTTATGGAAGAGAGGCAATTTTAACCATGTCACTTGAGTTTCTAACATTGGAACTCATGAAGCAGTTGGAGTTGTTGGAGTGTGGACCCATGGAAGTTAGATATGCAGAATTGATGGAACTCCAAGAAATTAGAAATCAGGCATCCCAAGCAATGGAGAAGGATCAAGCTTTGATCAAGAATACCTTTGATAGAAAGGCCAAGGATAGATATTTCCGAGTTGGGGATCTAGTGTTAAAATGGGATGCAGACCAAGCAAAACCGGGGAGGCATTCAAAATTTGATGTCATTTGGAGTGGCCCCTACATGGTTACAAAGTGTAAGGACAGCAATACCTTCCAATTGTCTACATTGGATGGTGAAAAATTACAAATTCCAGTCAATGGAATCCATCTAAAGCATTGCTACTAAAGGAAATTATCCACCTTGTACATATTATCTTAGGTTTTCATTCCTCCAAGTGCTTATGCACATTGTTTTGTTGTAGTTTAGCTTTGCTTTCCCTAAGTGCTTTGGCATAGGCTTGCTGTTCCAGGAATGTGTTTTGCAGGCTTCACTCCAATCAGGTGGCGTTCTGCCCTCCTTTTCCTCCTTGCATTGTTCTAATTAGTTGGGATGCCAAGCAGAGACTTTGATGACTCCATGCCTGATGGATTGTTTCAGGCAACTGGTAACTTCATCCAGCAGCTAGATGCCCCCTCTGAGTCACCAAAATTGTTATCCAAAATAAGCTCCTTGCTTATTTTTTGGCTAACTCCTTTTATTCTTTTTTCCCTTGTGCCTCCGTCAGAATTTTTATTTTTTTTAGGCTCTCAAAATGTCCTATAAATGGCACCATTGGATAGAGCTCCTTCTCATCTTTCCAGAAAGGTAAAGCTTTCCTCCTAACTCCATGTATTTTTGAAGTTATGGCTCGGCGGAGTTTTTGTGGGAAATTTTCCCATGGAAAACCCAAACCAATGGGAGGAGGCCACGTGTCCTCGGAAGGGCGGAGGCGGAGGTAAACTTGAAATTTTTACCAAGTGTTTGGTGGAGTTCAAAGAGGAAATTTTCGGCCTGAGGGCCCGCTGGCAAATAAGATGTGGCCACATGTCTAGGCAAGGAGAAGTTGGGAAATTTCCCAAGGGTTGGCACAAACAAATTTTTCTGCTCCAAGGCCCGCATCTAATAGCCTGGCACCACGTGTCACCGGGGCATCAGGGGTTGGAAGTGTGAAGGCAATTTTTCCTTTTTCGCCCAAGTTTATAAAATTTCAAAAAGGAGAGCCCGCCCCCCAAAATCCGAGAAAATAGGAGGAGGCCACGTGTCCTCGACTCGATGGAGCACAGGGGAAAGTTGGGAATTTTTCCCAAGGAAAATATTGAAGGAAAATCCTGAGCCAATAGGATTATGCCATGTGTCCACGTGGCAGAAAAAACACAAGGCAAGCCCGCAGGAAAAATGAACATGAAAGGCCCACATCCAATAGGGTTCTGCCATGTGCTCAGCCCAGGGAAGATGGTCAACAGCGATGAAAAATTTGAGAGCAAATGCCCGCGGTGAATCACAGCATGACACGTGTCCTCAGGTCATCCAGCCGGCGGAGAATTTTTGGAAAATTTTCCAAAGGCCGAAATGATGGAAAATGAAGCAGGAAGGGCCCGTAACCAATAAAATCATGCCACGTGGAACCAAAGCAGCAGGGTGTGGAGATTTTTGGGGAAATTTTCCCAAATGCAAAAAGTGGGAAATTTTCAAATTTTTGGCCCGCCAACCCATTTTGGCCCTGTTTTTCCCTAAATTTTCAAAGGGGCATAACTTTCGATCCAGAACTCAGTTTTTTGCGTTATTTAAATCAATGGAAAGCTGGTGAAATTATCTACATGATTCCGGGCTCAATTTTTTGTTTTGGTGGAGTTTGGAGGGAGAAAATTGGAAAATGCCTCTTGCACGTGGAAATCAACAAAACTGACATTTCAACCACCATTTTTAATGAAGTATGGCACGCATTCTCTCCCAGCATGGTTAAAAACATCAGGGAATGGACTTTTGAGGGTTCTCATGCTATTTTAATACTATTTTATTGGTGGTTGAAACATCTTTCATGTTTTCTCATGTTTCTCTCTCCTGAGTTTGAATGGGCATTGTAAAGGCCAGAATGGGCTCATTTTTTAAAAAGTTAGACATTTTTTCTATCTCTGCAACTTCTCTTTTCTTCCTCATTAGATAGATTTGTGGAATTTTTACCTTTTCATGCAAATACAGCATCTCTTTTTGCCTCTTGGTCATTTTAATGCACTATATTGGACCTGGAATGATAATGTATGCTCTGTGATTAAATTTTCTCAATCCTTCCATATGTTTATCATTGTTTCCTAATCTTTCATTACATTTTGGCAATTTGTGCATGTTTTATGTTGTATTTTCTTGTGGATTTTGTATGTTTTGCAGTAGTAAGTGTCTACTACTCCTTTGGTGCATCACCTTAATTAAACTAGGTTTATTCTTTGTATCTTCTAAACCCTGTCCCCTTGGAAAAGTTTGATTAAAATATAGGTAAAACCTGTACAGAATGTTATGCACACTTAAACAGAGGAGTTGAGGAACCAGCCTCTAATCTGGAGGATCTTTTCCAGTCCCTACAATTCCCACACTTGTGTGAAAAGATCCAATGTTGTGCAATCACACTGGATTCTAGGATGTCAAACTAGAAATATAATAGAACATCCAGAGGGTGCTTTGATTTGCACTAACAGTAGGTTCATGAACTGATTCATGGATCACTGTCCCATCCAGAAGATCCTCTACCACTACATATTCTTTCTTAGATTCTTCCCTATTTTCCTGCAACTGTTGCTTATACATGGCTTTCTCATTAAAGACCACATCCCTAGACCGAATGATTTTCTTTTCCTTAATATTCCAACATTTAAATCCAAAGTCATCACCACCATAACCAATAAAAGTGCATTTTTCTGATTTAGCCTCTAACTTGGTTTTATCATCCTTATCAATATGAACAAACACCTCACATCCAAAGACTCTAAGAAATGAGTAATCGACTTTCTTACCGTACCAAGCCTCCTCAGGTGTAGACACCAAATTTGTGTCTTACGACACCCTGTGCCCCGCATCTCATTTCGCAACCTAACCTCATCACCTAAACCTTACAAAATTATTTATTAATTACCTTATAATTAATAAATCCACGTCGCCATACCTGCCACCTCATTTCACCACCTCATCATGACCTAGTCTTAACCCTAAACTAACCTAATCAAGACCTATAACTTGGTCCACATCCACACCCATGACTAATTACTCCTGACCTGCAACTAAAACCAACCTCATAATGACTTGACCAAGCCTGTAACTAATCCCTCGGGAGAAAAGGAGGGAAAGCTGGCTATTTTACCAAAAATAGCCCGCTTTGACCTGACCGATACCGGTTCCTACTCGACCGCCATCGGTTGTGTAACCACCATCGGTCCCCTATAAATGACCACTTCTAACCAAAAACAAAGGATCAGATTTTCATTTCATCGAGAAGAGGAGAAATCATTGAAAGGATCTGGATTTGCTTGGCCGAGTAGAGACAAGTGAAGAAAAGAAAGAAGTTTGCAGAGAAGGACATCAAGCCCAAGACTGCAACTGAATAACCAGAGCCCAGTTACATTCATCCAAGCATTAGAAGAGGAGATAGCTCATCTTGGATTGTCAGATCATCCTACTTGAGCCCTGTCTCCATCATCATAGTCCTGGAACCTGCATCTTCATCAGGAACGAGTAAGTAGTGTCTCGTATGTTTCTAAGCACCATTTCTTGAGCCTGTGGATTGATAGTAATTATAAACTCATTCCTAGATCTACCACCTACAATCACCTTGCACTTAAACTTCATCCATACATCCTTGTATTGCCCAGAAGACCATTTTATCACACTCTGAGTCTTCCCTATCCTCTCACTATTCCCCTCAGCCATCCACCAGTCTTAATAATCCCACAATCACCCTACAACCAACCTCTATCCAGAAGTACCTAGATTGCTGACCCTACCGGTGTCGTTTATCCCCTACCGGCAGCGGTTCTCTAACCGCGGTCGGTTATCTAGTGACCGGCATCGGTCACTGTGATTTATACCCCAAAACCTTCCTCTCGCCTATTTTTCACCTAACAACCTCAGATCCAGTCTGGTTTATCCCTATAACTCAACCTGAATGTATCAACGACCAGTAACCGAACAAGCAACGTGATGTTTTATTATTGATAGTTTAGCCTCTATTGCTTTGTAACGAGGCACCTAAATCGTGATTTTGCAATAGATTTCTTTGTTATCATTTGTGTTAATTTGTATTAAAAGGGGAACTGACCACCTTCGAAAGGAAGTTTTATATTTCTTGGGCCTAAGGCAGCTCCCTCATTTATTGTCTAATTAAAATCTGGTGTCTTGTATTTTTACTTGCAGGTAGTCCTTCCAAGACAAAAAGGAGTTCTTCGCAGTCGATCTGATCTTTCTCTACGGTACGCACACACCCTCTCGACATTCAACAGGTATTCCTCCTAGCCCTAACCCTTATCTGTTTCTCAAAGGAATGAAAGGATAGAAGCAAGTCTATTCCACAGAGCCGAAACATTCCGTGTGAAATATTTTGGCACGCCCGGTGGGACCCATTTCGGGTTTCTGTTTCTCTTGCTTGCTTTCATTTGGGGAGCATACTTGTTGTTTGCTGTTTTTGTTATATTCAGTAAAAGAATTTGTCTTGCTTTCCCAGTTTTGGCATTAGTGAAATTCATCTTCTTTGCTTCATCGAATATCATTTTCGATTTGGGTTTAAAACACGTGCATTACATTCTTGCTTGATGTTTTCAATTCTAGTGAACATAGACTAAGTAACAGGTCGTACACGTGGGGGTGATTTCCACGGTATTTACAAGAAATTAATCTTACTTTCACTACACAACACATACCGAATCACTTCACAATTAACACAACAGCTCAAAACATCCCCCCTTTTCCGCGGTATTCCTCCGCCCGATTGAGGTAACCTTATAAGCCAAAACAAGCTTGACATTTCCCCTAAGTATTTCGTTTATGATTGACATCATTCTGCGTCTAAAGGCATAAGCCCAAATTGATTAAAATTAACCCTAGGGTTAGTCTGTTAATTTGTTTGTGCATTCTTACTTGTTTTCAGTTTTGTGTCTCTGTCATACACTGTTTTCTGTGATCACTATAGAACAGTTTTGTAGGCATACTAATCACTATTAACACCGAATCAACAACTTCTTACTGCTTCTTACACCAGTTCTATTATACTGACATTGGTTATCTTACCGACGCCAGCTACAGCCTGACCGACATCGGTTATCTGGCCGATATCGGTTACTGTCTTTTACAGTTCGTGACAAACCAGCAACCTACCAATTTCAAACATCTTCTTGTCTATTTCTGTTCCTGATAGAAAGAAACCCTATTGTGTACTCCTATCCATGGTTGTTATCACTCAAAAGCAAGCCGCCGCCATGGTTTCACATGCTTGCTCTGTGCCTTTTCCTGAATCACCCCCTTCACATTCTGTGGGGAATCCTACAGACACCAACGAGGTTCCTAAAATTCTTGTAGGAGATAAAGAATTTGCCAAATTTCTGAATGCTAATCCTAGCGTTGTACAATACTATTTGTCTCATGCCCCTGACCGTACACCCGACGGTCAACTCCTTGTTGGCATGCCTATCAGTATAGCTACTCATTTAGCTCCTTCTCCGCCTAATAACTCCGCTTTGCCATCTGCATCCTTAGTCCCGTCTCCTAACTCAGCAGCTTCAGGGGTTCATACGGCACAGATTGGCTTTCCTTTGGTTAATCTTGGGCCCAACATGTCATTACCGCCGGCTGCTCCTACCTCGTCTCTCTTGCAGACTGTTCCGTTCATGACTTGCTCTCTTCCACCTATCCACACGAGCTTTCCTTCTCAAGCTCCACCCACCTTTTCATTTCCACACACATATCTGGTAACCTCAACGGCTTATATAGGACATCCCTATTCGGTCGCCTCAACACATTCGCCTTCCATACCTTATCAGCATTTAACCCCACCATTGTCTAGCGGTGGCTCTTGGCCCAATTTGCCTCCGTTTACCACAACCACACCATCATCTAATCCAACTACTAATTTAATTAAACAAATGATGGACAAAATGCAAAATCTGGAGGCTTTTGTTTCAGGAAGTCGTAGCGCCTTGACATACGAGCAAGTTTGTCGGGAGCCTATCCACCCTTCAGTCCCCCTTCATTCATATCCTCCTCAATGGGAATCACCAAAATTTACCTGTTTTAATAGTAAGGAGGATCCTCAACAACACTTGTGATCATTTAGACATGCCTGCTATCTGATTGCTCACGACGACACTTTACTACTCCGCACCTTTCCCATGTCCTTATCAGGACCCACCTTGGAGTGGTACAATGCTTTAACCCAACACTCAATCTTCTCTTTTAACCAGCTAGCCCAATCTTTCTTGGATCATTTCTTCATTAACATTGCCAAGAAAGTATCTATCACCGACCTCTATGCCATCTGACAATTTGAAGACGAATCTATCGCATATTTCGTTGGACGATGGCAGGGCCTTATCAACCAACTTACGTATGCCTTGCCTCAGGCCAAACTTATTGAACTCTTTACGTGGGCCTACACTAAGCACATCTCTCCTACCCTCCAAATTCAAACTTTCCGTACATTTGACAAGGCCTTTACTATGGCTCGAAAACTAGAGATTCGAGCCTTAGAGGAAGAGAAATTGCGGTTGCGTAACAAAAACCCCAATTTCTGAACCCAAGATTCCACCAACAAACCTAACACCACCAATCCTCACCCATCAACTGCTTCGAAATCAAAAGGAGCCGTGCACACGGTGATGGTTAAATCCCAACCATCGTCTAATACCCTGCCAAGAACTACCTATAAGTATAAAGCAGAGCCCATCAACTACACTCCCTTGGGAGAAACATATGGTGTGATATTGGAAAAATTGCTTAAAGCAGGAGCCATTACCTTACCTCCTGTTAAACCTCACTCCGGGTTTGATTCCACTCGCGCCATACCTTCTTGGTACAAAGAAAATGACTTCTGTAACTTCCACCGCGTGAAGGGACACAGTCATGAAAATTGCAAGATGTTGAAAAACATAGTGCAGGAAATGGTTGATGCGGGAGATATAGCCCTCGATAATCCTAACGCCCCTGCTAACTGAAACTTGAAAATATTCAACAAACTGTTCCCGAATCATTCTTCTAACAGTAACATAAATCAAGATATCTTAGCCGAGGAGAGTGTTCATGAGATCCATGCAGTCTTCGATTCCCAGCCAAAAACCTCTATCGAACAAATTTTGAATCAAGCCTCTTCACTAACGCAGGAAACCGAACCCCCTTCCTCGCCATCAAGAAAAACTGAAATCCTTGCCGTTCCTTTACCCATCAAGGAATTAACTGCCCAGAGTTCCCTTCTCACAAATGAGCCTTCTTACACCACATCCTTGCAAGACTGTGAGTGGATGTTATCTAATTTATCTATTTCCCAAACGTCTCCTACCATTCTTGCTGTACAGGAGGAAGGCTCGCCACTTCTTTTTTCATCCTTAGACGAGAAACCTCTTGAACCGACATCACCACATTCTTTAAACATGACAGATCCTCTCAAACACGCCCTCCTACCTATTCGTTCTTCATCGCCTAAATCTTTTCAGCGACCGGTCGACCTCTTAACACCCATTGATACAGTGCCTCATCTGCCCCCTGTATCACACCCACAGTGGACCGGAATCACAACCCACCTTTCTTCCATAAAAAAGTTCCTATTCACATGTGAGGATTGTCATTCCCCAGAAGATAGACAGGTCCTATGGGAACGTTTGAGTACGCCATATTCTACTCAAATGCAGATGACCGATCCAGATGCCTCTACCATATACCCGAAGTGTTTACAGAAGCTTAAAATGCCTATGTCCTCATCTTCACCCCCCTCATCTGTACCAAATACCTCATCCACTTCTATTAACCTAACCAAATCTTCCCCTATGCTTGGGACCTTACCAATACCCAGTCTAACACACCCACCTAAGCGGCTTGATTTATCTAAAAATAAAGCCATTCATCCCATTAGGAGACAGACTCAATCTCCTCAATCTATGCCGCTATCGCAACTAAAACCTTCGTCATCACACCTACCTTCTATATTGGGACCCCATCCCTCTACCTTGCATCAATATATCATACCTCCTGCATTTTCTTTAAAGTGACCTATGCCTTCTACACCCATACAGAAATCCAAGGGTATAGCAACACCGTCACCCCACGTATCCTGTCCACCTACCAACCTTAAACAAATTCCATCATCAAAGGATTTGTTTGTTGTCACTCCTATTTCTCCATGGTTGTTTTCTGATACCACATCATCTATGGCCTCATCATCTAACCAGCTACACATAGCTCCTGTGCCAAAGAAGCCACGTTTAGTTAAAACCCATTATCAAAACCCCTTGGCTAAATCACCACCCATACAAACCAACCATACCCCATCATTACCACAAACAACCCAGTCAATAGCCTCCTCTTTCTCTGAATTTGACCCACTCAAAGGGTCTTACGCCAAAATCCTTGCTATGTTGGTAGAGAATGCAACCATTTCCCTACCCCCACTTAGACCCTATGATCCATCTAAACCTCGACCTATAGGTTATGATGAGTCTAAAATCTGCGCTTACCACCGCACACCAAGACATGACGTAGAGGGATGCAAAGCGTTGAAATCCATACTTCGTCAGTCACCTCTCTCAGATAGAAAAGTCAAGAAAGACAACTTACGAAGAGAGAGACCTTTAGCTTTAATTCCCTCTCCTATACCACCTGTCCCCGCCTCACAAAGATCTATCGTTATTACAGCCCCACCTCTCGAAGACCATGACCTATCCCTACTGTCTTCCTCCTCTCGTATTCACGAGATCAATATGATTAGTGTTGCTACTCGAGGGCAGAAAAACAATGGGAAAACGAAAGAAAACCCACCTGCGGCATCTCTTTCTCCATCCACCATCCCGATCGCACCACCATGATCAAACATGGAATTTCCCACCCCGTCTCTAATGGAATTTCCCACCGAACCATGATCAAACAGCTTCACCAATCACCTGTAAAAATGACACTGTATGATCTCATTCAGACTTCTGAATCTCATCGACAAGCTCTCGTTGAAATCCTTCAAGGGATAGAGGTCTTACCTAATGAAACCTTACTTGTTACCTCTATTCTAACACCCAATCACGTTGCTTCACTCACCAAACAATCTATCTCCCCAACTATTTGTCTCTGTACAGCAAGCCACTGCTGTCAGTTTCTCCAAAGACAAAATTATCGACTTTGGTACCGAAGATCTTGACCCTACTCTTTTCATCTCAGCTTACGTTCGGGACATTCGGGTACATTGTGTTATGATTGACGAGGGCGCTAGCCTAAACATCATCTCTTCAAAAGCCTTCCAACAAATGAATATCCCTTCTAGCTGCATGTGTGCCAACCCCATCATGTTGCGGTCATTCAATGATGCTATTACTTCTACCTTAGGCACCGTGATCCTTAACATTCGTGTAGGGCCACGCACTTTACCCGAACTATTCTATGTCCTTGAGGGAGAGTTCCAATACAATATGTTATTAGGCCGCCCTTGGATCTGGGCTATGGGATGCGTTCCTTCCACCTTACATAGATGCATAAAATTTGAGTACGAGGGGAAATCCTACACCGTAAAAGTTGATCCTCCCCCCTTCAAAACCTGAAATATGTTGTATCGCCCTAATGATGTGCTTGTACTAGTCAAGACACCCATTCATCCAACCCAACCATCCACTTCAACCGCACCTACACCTTCAACCAATGAAACCGCTATCACAAATACCACTTCCTTTCCCACAGATAACATCCCAACCTCTGACCCCTTAGTAGATGTTTTTCAACGCCTTACGCTGGGGGAGTACCGCCTATATAACGTTAGCTCTTTCCATACCCCACAGGAGTATGGACAGTTACATGCGCATCCTACCTACGACCGTCGCGTGGGGGAGGTAATCTCTTACGGACCACCCCATTGCCGAACCAACCTAACATATGGGGGTGTTGACGCATCCTCCGTTACCCCTGAACCTCCTCTTGGTGTGGTTCCCTTCCAATCCGATTTTCAATACTTGACAAATCGTCGTTTCGCCCTCACCTTCTTGACTCGCTGTGCTTGGAAAGGCTTTGGTTTTGGTCTTTATGAATAAGGCCGACATACACTCATCCCCATAACTACACGCAAACACAATGATCGTAGTGGTCTCAATTTTCCTGAAACACTTACAACGGAGAAACCTCGTGTCAGTTGTATCCTGGAAGATGACGACATCACCCCTACCAAACCATCATTACCCATTTTTCCATCATCACCCACAGAGTCGATAGACCCTGAATCTATCCCTCCTAACTTTTTTTTTAAATAAATGTTGTCTTCCTAGGTCCTCTCACTTATCAATGAGATAATGAGGACCCATCTTCTCTTCCCCTTCTGTATCTAGACATGATTGAAGAGGATTCACCTTCGATTAATGTTGTTGAGTGCTAGGATGACGACTCCATCCTCACTTACCTTGGTGTGGATGACTCCTATATTCAATGCGCCTTACCATCTGAAACTCAAACCATGTTGAATGAGTCGACTATAGAAATCAACATCCACACAGAGGAGGATCCTCACGTTGTGAAGATCAGACAATCCCTTAACACATCAAAACAAGCCGCCTTTACTACCTTTCTCCGTACCCGCAACCAAGCTTTCGCTTGGTCCTACGCTGACATGCCAGGAATTGATCCTGACATTGTTGTCCATAACATTACCCTAAAAGCTGACTCCAAACCAGTCAAATAGAAACTGAGAAAAATGCATCCGCGCATTGCCCTCTTGGTCAAAGAAGAGCTTCAATGACTCCTTTCTGTTTCCTTCATCTTGCCTATTGACTATCCTCAATGGATTTCTAACATCGTACCTGTCACTAAAGCGACAGGGGGACTTCGGATATGCACGGATTTTTGAGACCTTAACCTCGCTTGCCCCAAGGATGACTTCCCCCTTCCAAGTATTGATCAACTTGTTGATCTCACTGCGGGCCATGAAATGCTTTCTCTCATGGATGGCTTTTCGGGATACAACCAAATTTTGGTAGCCCCGGCCGATCAACATAAAACTACCTTCATAACTCCTTAGGGAACCTTCTGTTATCGTGTCATGTTGTTTGGCCTTAAGAATGCTGGTGTGACCTATCAGCGGGCTATGACTTACATTTTTCATGACATTATGCACACTCTCCTTGAGGATTATGTTGATGATCTTCTTGGCAAATCTAAACATCGCAGTGAACATCTCGATGTTTTAACCATTATTTTCGATCACCTGTTACAATATTCGGTCTGGCTTCAACCAAAGAAATGTGTCTTTGGTGTTCTTTCGGGAAAACTTCTTGGCTTTATCATCTCTTTGCATGGCATAGAGGTCGATCCATCTAAAGTCAAAGCTATCCTAGAAATGCCCCCACCCAAAAACCTCAAACAATTGCATAGTTTGCAGGGTAAACTTCAATCCATCCGGCGTTTCATCTCCTAACTCTCAGATCAATGTCAACCTTTCCATCACCTTCTTAAAAAGGACATCACCTTTCAATGGAGCGAATAGTGTCACCAAGCCTTTGAAGCTCTCAAAGCCTATCTCTTGCAGCCACCCGTGCTTATCCCACCTCAGGATGATCGCCCTTTCTATCTTTACCTTTCTGCCACTGACCATGTTATAGGAGCCATGCTCGCACATCGGGACTCGGCACGTTGAGAACAAGCCATTTATTATATAAGTCGTACTCTCATGGATTACGAGACTAGGTATACACATGTAGAAAAATTGTGCCTAGCCCTATCATTCGTAGCCACCAAACTCCGACATTACCTCCTGAATCACAAAACTTTTGTCATCACCAACACGGACCCCATTCATTATATGTATGCCAAACCACATCTAAACCAACGCATCACCCGATGCCTTATGCTCCTCGCTAACCTTGACCTTGAGTTTGTACAACAAAATTCAATCAAAGGACAAACTATTGCGGACCAACTTGCGGAGGCCCCTTTACCTGGGGAACAATTTACCAATTTTAATTTCCCCGACGAACTCATCGCCACTCTTTCACTCAGGGAAGAGTCGTATCCAATGACCCTCTTCTTCGATGGATCCAAATGTCAGCGTGGCAGAGGGTCCGGCGTTGTTCTCATTCCTCTTGATGCTGAACCTATGCCTCTTTCATTCCGGCTCGATTTCCCTTGCACTAACAATACAGCAAAATACGAGGCCCTTGTTTTGGGTCTCCAGGTTGTGTTACACTTAGGTGTCAAATCTATTAATATTTTCAGTGACTCTTAATTGGTAGTCAATCAAGTTATGGGCATCTACCAATGTAAAAATGAGGAACTTCAAAAGTACAAACATTACGTGGATTCACTTTTGACCTCATTTACTCGTTATTCTATCCAGACCATTCCCCGCTCCACTAACAAATTTGCGGATACTATGGCTTGCTTAGCCTCACAAATTCCTACCTCACCAACTGACTTTGACATATTCGTCTTGGTCCAACAACTCTTTGCCCCATCCTACTCATCCCCGGTTGTTTGTATGATAAATAATGTGTCTGCTAATTCGCAGGATACCTGGTACCACCAATTTCACGACTACCTTACAACCTCCGTTCTCCCACCTGACCTTACTAGTACTGGAAAACGCGCTTTTCTTAAACGTGTTTCTCGTTATGTCGTCATGGGGGGACTCCTTTATAAACGTGGCTTTGATGGCATCCTCCTTCGATGTCTAACCGGTGCGGAGGTCACCTATACCATCCAACAGGTCCATGACGGTATTTGTGGTGGACATTTTAGTGGCCTTGCCGTGGCTAAACAAATCCTTCGCCTAGGTTATTATTGGCCTACTCTTAATAACGACTAATACGAATATGTTAAGCATTGTGTTATGTGTCAACAACATGCCAACCTTCAACATACTCCTAGCCATCCGTTACAGGTCGCACGAGATCTTTGGCCTTTCTCACAATGGGGTTTAGACCTTATTGGTGAGATTCACCCGTCCTCTTCACAACGTCACCGTTGGATAATCACAGCAACTGAATATTACACAAAATGGGTGGAGGCCATTCCACTCATTTCAACCAAAAAAGAAAAAATTGTATAGTTCATTAACCACCACATTATCTGTCGTTTTGGTGTTCCTCATCGCCTGATAACAGATAATGGAAAATATTTCAAAAATAAGTTGTTACAAGACCTTTGTAACAAATTTGGTATCAAACTTAGCTTCTCGTCACCGTACTATCCACAGGCCAATGGTCAGGCTGAATCTTCTAATAAAATCCTAACCAAAATCCTCATGAAAGTTGTTAATGATTCTGGAAGAAATTGGCATGATCACATTCCCTTTGCCCTTTGGGCTTATCGTACTAGCATTCGTACCTCCACTGATGCCACACCATTTTCTTTGGTATATGGTACTGAGGTTGTCTTGCCTCTCGAAATACAAATACCCTCCCTCAGAATATCTCTTCAGGATATTCTCACCAACGATGATTTCCACCAAGAGCGGTTAACCCAATTAGAGCTTCTTGACGAGTGTCATCTTACGGATCTTGACCACCTTCAAATATACCAAAAACGCATCAAGCGTGCTTATGATAAGCGAATTCATGAGCGTACCTTTAAGGTTGGTGATCTTGTCCTCAAAGAGAATCAACATGTAACCAAACTAGAAAAGAGCAAACGTGGAAAATTTGCTCCTAATTGGATTGGGCCTTACATTATCACTCACACTTATGGATCAGGAACTTATCGTTTAGCTTCGCTTAATGGTAAACCTGAGCCTGAGCCCCTTAATGCCTTGCATCTTCGACCATTCTACTATTGAAATTAGTGTTATATCACTTCTTATCTACCTTACGCTCATCCCTTGAGCTCATTTACCACCGCATACACTTTGTTTCTTGCATCTAAACATCAAATCAAGCTCACATGGTTTGATTATCACCTCTCCTTAAAAGATGTCTTCCCCTTTTTAGTCTAGTCCATGGCTTCAAAGTATCAAAATGACACTTTCTTAATTAAAACACTTATGGGATTTTCTTGAGTCAAAC
This sequence comes from Taxus chinensis, assembly GCA_019776745.2. Taxonomy (NCBI): domain Eukaryota; kingdom Viridiplantae; phylum Streptophyta; class Pinopsida; order Cupressales; family Taxaceae; genus Taxus; species Taxus chinensis. The sequence continues at coordinate 885,595,774 of CM034151.1, forward strand.
TTCCTACAAAACTAGATGCTTTATGCCCAATGAACATCTAGACCTCTAAATTATACAATAGACTGCTCCCTTGAAGGATAGCTATATGCCAAACTATTGCTGCTATTATATATAGACTTGCTCCCCCGAAGGACAGCTATACATAAACACCACATCTGCTACTATAAGTAGACTTCTCCCTTGAAGGACAACTATACACAGTCAGCCTTTCTCAGAAGCTTCTCACCTTGATCAGCTTCGTGAAGACCTCAAGAGTACAAAATACATATCCCATGTAGACTTCCCGCATCGATCAGTCTATATCCAGAAAAATAAAATAAAAATAAAAGTCGTATTCAAAAGTACTTTTGGAGTCATGGACTTGTCTATTTAGGTTTGGTTCTCTTTCGTCAGAATAATCACCTTATAATAAGTTCTCTGCACCCTCGCCCACATCAATCACCTCACCTCACCATTTGTCAAAGCAAAAAAACTCAAGGGACGTGACGTATATCCGATATATTGTGATTATACCACTCTTTTCACCTATCGACTTCTCACCTATGCAAGGTACCTAGGGATTCAAGCTCATCCTACATTAATATGTGGTTTGTTTAGCTCTCCTCAACTACGGGACACTCTGGCCTCTTTTTGCTCGACTCTAGGATTGTGTGTTGACCTTAATCAGGACATGATTCCCTACTACTTGGGTATGCTAACTTTTGCTTCCCCTATACCTACACCAACAACATTACCCTGCCAACACCAACTACATTACCCTACCAACATCAAATTTTTACCAACCAACAAATTGCCTAACCACAACCAAATTGCCTGAATTCACCTCTCCCTGGTCCTAAGGGAGAACTACATCGGTCTGAGGCCCTTCCTTGCTTTTGTAATGGGCTATGTAGGCAGCACTTAGGAGACATGGGGTCTCTGAAGGTTAGCTCGACAATCCCTTACCATACCCTATCATGTGTTATAAATATAAATGTTTTTTGTGTAGTTCTATTTGCCAACATCATCTTTATCCTTTTCAAACAAAACAAAAACAACATTTAAAACAACCCTTCTTATTATTATCATCACTCACAACCACATACATCTTTAGTTTTATTTTAGATGTTAAACAATACATCTTCTCTATCATCGACTCGCAAGTCGGCATCCTTAGTTATTCTTCTATTCCTATGAAATTCACTTAGATCCTTGCACCTCCTCCCGAATCAGGTGGTGTTCGTGATCGTCGATGACCCTTAGTTGGCCTCCTCCATCCTCAAAGGTGTCACTCTGCCATTGGTTTCCTCCCACTGATCCGCCAACATCTCCTATAACATACGAATACATCCTCTTGTGTGGAGGAATCTTGCCTCCAGTTCCTCCACTCGTAACTGTGAAACCTCTAACAATCCCATTGTCTCATTCACTTGTGTTGAATCTGGTTGAGCCAAATCCTATAGACGATCTCTCTCCGCTATAATTACAACTATGTCTGGGTGCTCACGTTTACCTCGCAGCTCTGCTACCCACCATACTCTATAGGCCTCTGTCGTTCCCGCATCCATTACCCTAACGATCGGCTGCTATCTCTTCTGGCCCTTCTGAAGGTGTAGCCCAGGGAGGTGAGAATGTGGCCTCAAGCGTCGATCCTCATGTATGGTCTATATGTCATAGGTATATCCTGAACGAAACCCAAATTGTCACCCGCACGCGATCTAGAGGAATCCTCTCGTATGAACCCCGGCCTGTGCCCTGCTATCCACCTCAATCGCTCTACAACCCCTCAACTCCTCAGCTATGTGCTCTGTCACCATATATTTCCCGTAAGGCCTCCAACAATATCCGCAATCATCACCATCTCCCATACCTGTCTATAATACTCGATGTCATCTATCACGACCCGGGATCTCGCTTCTTGTTCTGTCTGGACCCATCGTCTGAATCCCAACCTTTGCACTTCCTGCCTCTCCCGACTCGATAGGTCGGCCTATTGGACGCACACAAACAATGTGCTCATAGGCCCAACAATGTAATAAGTACAAACAATCCAGTGTCGTCCTGTGTTTCACTTGCAGGCCCATAGACCCCCTATATAACTCTGCCAATATGCGGTTGCCCATGCGAAAGTCACGCTCATTTCTATCATTTCCCAAATAACACTCATCAACGCTTTTGGAAATCTTCCCCCCTCCGCCCTCGGTAATGCATAATACCCCACCGCTATCATTAATAGCACGGCCAACCTTGTTTCCTCAGGGTGCGTTGCATACATTGTACCATACATAAAAGATAAACCTCGATGTGTCAAATCTCGTGCAGCTGACCCAAATATTGTTGTTATTGCTGCCCGCCCCGCGCTAGGCAACGCCTGATATACTGTTTTTCCTATCATTGGGAGTCTCAAAATACGGAACACATCTTCCAAAGTCACTGTCATCTCCCCTGTTGGCAGATAGAAGGTATTCTTTTCTGGATTCCATCTCTCAATCAACGCCTGCAAACATAGTATGGTTACGCGTGATTCTTGAATAATAGCGGATTCCACTTAACCCCAAATGATTTATCAATGCCCATTCAGCTGGTGTTAAATCCGATCGGATTCGTGACAACAACGCTGGCACGGTATCATTCATCCTTAACCCTGCTTCTGCCTGCATACATCAAAATGACACATAATTATTCAAAAGAACAAATCTCTAACGGATTTTTTCCTCAAGTTCTGGAAACTCTTACAGTGACCGATATCGGTTATGAATAACCGATATTGGTTTGCTAACCAATACCGGTTATTTCTAAACGATACCGGTCACTGTCAAAAATATACCTACCCTGCTTAAAACATACACCTACGATAATTATTTGGCCCGTTTACATCCTATTTATACCTAAAAACATACGTGACCACCCTATTTACCTACCCATAGCACTCACCCCATCCCCAACCCTTGCCTATCACCTTTTATTTCTCCTCTTTACCCACTTCCACTTCTCTCTCCTATTCACAAAAACATGCAAGAATCAAATTACAACCAAAACAGTTTACCTCTCGGGATGCAGCAGCTTGGGGCGGAACATGTCTTCCCCCTCGTCCCTACCCTGCTGGATGCTTCTCCTCGTTCAGCCATGTTCACCACCCTCTTCAAATATAACTTTTCTTTCTACCTTTGAATCCAGACCACACTCACTTCACCTATCGTCTTCCCTCCTTATCAACTCAAAATTCTTTCATGCAATTACCTGTATCAATCGTAAATAGCGTCGCATTCGCATATTTAACTTGTTACAATGCATCTAAAAATAAGAATGCTAAAATAAGAACTTAATTGCCAACCAAAGCAATTATATTTTAAGAAAATCATTCTGGGATAACCGATATCAGTTACAATAACCACTATCGGTCATCTAACTACCGACATCGGTTACAATAACTGATATCGGTCATGGTCCCCCTTTTGCTTAAACCTAAAACCGTTTCTTCTTTCTTTCTTTCTTCGTTTTTTGCAAAATTTTTGTGGCGCCCGTCCCTTTTTCCTACATAAACAAGCACCAGTATCTATATTTTTCATCAAAATCCATATCTCATTCAATTTCATCAATATCATCTATCTATATACAAAAAAAAAAAAAACAAGCCATCAACAAACGATATCAAAAAACCATCAATCTATACACCATTTTGATCCAACTCCAGCAGCTACATACATTCAATTTCATAAACCAGCGATAAAAACAACCTACAACATTTCATAACACAACATGTCAATTAAACTCATCATCTATATAGACATACATCCCATCAACAAAAGACATCAACACCATCAATATATAAACCATATGGATCAAACTCATCATACATTAAATATCACAAACCATCGAAAAAAAACACTTAAAACATTTTAAAAACAACAGCATGTGGGTCAAATCATCATATCTATATATCAAAAGTTCAAATATACAATGTGCCCTTGCATAGGGGCCTCTGTGATCTCATAATAATACAAAGCCGGCACGCAGGCCGCAATAACTATTCAATAATCTCCGACTCGGCTCGAAGGCGGTCTCTCATATCAAAAAATATACTTCGTGCTCGCACAGCCGGTATCAACTATACAAACCGTACTCGGCTCGCAGGCCAGGTTGTATATACATAACTGAATTGGCTTCCTTTGGTTAATCTTGGGCCCAACATGTCCATTACCGTTAACCCGCGCCGGCTGCTCCTACCTCCTAACCTACCTCGTCTCGCTGCAGACTGTTCCGTTCATGATTGCTCTCTTCCACCTATCCCACGTAGCTTTCCTTCTCAAGCTCCACTCACCTTTTCATTCCACAACACACTATCGGTAACCTCAACGCTTATAATGACATCCCTATTCGGGTCTCGCCTCAACACATTCGCCTTCCATCCTTATCATCATTTACACCACATTGTCTAAAGCGTTGCGCTTGGCCCCATTTGCCGTCCGTTTACCACAACCCACACCATCATCTAATCCAACGACTAATTTATTAAACAAATGATGACAAAATGCCAAAATCTGGAGGCCTTTTGTTTCATGAAGTCCGTAGCGCCTTGACTAACGAGCAAGTTTGTCGGAGCCTATCCACCGTTCAGTCCCCCTTCATTCATATCCTCCTCATGGATCACCAAATTTACCTGTTTTAATAGTAAGGAGGATCCTCAACAACACGTTGTGATCTTTAGACATCCTGCTATCTTATTGCTCACGACGACACTGTACTACTCCGCACCTTTCCCATGTTCCTTATCAGGACCCATCCCCTTGGAGTGGTACAAGCTTAACCCAACACTCAATCTTCTCTTTTAACCAGCTACGCCCATCTTTCTTGGATCATTCTTCATAACTGCCAAGAAATTTCTATCACCGACCTCTATGCCATCTGCTCAATTTGAAGACGAATCTTATCTCATATGTATTTCGTTGGACGATGGAGGGCCTTATCAACCAACTAACGATTCCTTGCCTCAGGCCAAACTTTATTGAACTCTTTCACGTGGGCTACACTAAGCCATCTCTCCTACCGCTCCAAATTCAACTTTCCGTACATTTGACAAGGCCTTTTACTATGGCTTCGAAAACGAGAGATTCGAGCCTTAGAGGAAGAGAAATTGCGGTTTGCGTAACAAAAACCACCCCCAATTTCTGAACCCAAGATTCCACCAACAAACCTAACACCACCAATCCTCAACCCATCAACGTGTTCTTCGAATCAACAGGGAGCCGTGCACCACGGTGATGGTTAAAATCCCAACCAAATCGTCTAATCCCTGCCAGAACTAACTATAAGTATAAAGCAGAGCCCATCAACTAACACTCCCTTGGAGAAACATATGGTGGTGATATTGGAACAATTGCTTAAAGAGCAGGAGCCATTACCTTCCTCCTGTTAAACCTCACTCCGGGTTTGATTCCATCCACTCCAGCGCCATACCTTCTTGGTACAAAGAAAATTTTGACTTCTGTAACTTCAACCGCGTGAAGGGACCAGTCATGAAAATTGCAAGATGTTGAAAAACATGTGCAGGAAAATGGTTGATGCTGGAGATATAGCCCTCGATAATCCTACGCCCCTGCTAACTGAAACTTGAAAATATTCAACAAACTTTTCCGAATCATTCTTCTACGTACATAAATCAATATATCTTAGCCGATGAGAGTGTTTCACTGGATCATTGCCGTCTTCGATTCCCAGCCAAAACCTCTATCGAACAAATTTTGAATCAAGCCTCTTCAAACTACACTCAGGAACCCCGAACCCCTTCCTCGCCATCAAAGAAAAACTTAAATCCCCTTGCCGTTCCTTTCCCCATCAAGAATTAACTGCCCAGAGTTCCCTTCTCACAAATGAGCCTTGCTACAACAAAAACCACATTCTCTTGCAAGACTGTGAGTGGAATTTGTTATCTAATTTATCTTTTCCAGTCCCAACGTCTCCTACCATTCTTGCTGTACAGGAGGAAGGCTCTCCACTTCTTTTTTCTCCTTAGACGAGAAACCTCTTGAACCGACATCACCATCATTCTTTAAAAAATCATACAATGACAGATCCTCTCAAACAACGCCCTCCTACCCTCCTACCTATTCGTGCTTCACATCGCCTAAATAACTTTTTCAGCGACCGGTCGACCTCATTAACCCCCAATTGATACAGTGCCTCATCTGCCCCTGTATCCCACCCACGTTGGACCGGAATCAAACCCCCTTTCTTCCACCGTGTTCTTCTTTTCCATAAAAGTTCCTATTCAACATGTGAGGATTGGATGTCATTCCCCAGAAGATAGACAGGTCCTATGGGAACGTTTGAGTACGCCATGATGCCGACTCAAATGCAGATGACCGATCCAGATGCCTCTACCATATACCCGAAGTGTTTTACAGAATCGCTTAAATGCTATGTCCCATCATCTTCACCCCCCCTCATCTGTAACCAAATACTCATCCCTTCTATAACCTAACCAAATCGTCCCCATGCTTGGACCTTACCATACCCAGTCTAACACAAACCCACCTAAGCGGCTTGATTTATCTAACATAAAAGCCATTCATCCCATTAGGAGACCATACTCAATCTTCCTTCAATCTATGCCGCTAATCGCAACTAAACCTTCTTCATCACAGCCTACCTTCTCTATTGGGTCGGGAACCGCCATCCCTCTACCTTGCATCAATATATCATACCCTTCCTCCTGCATTTTCTTTAAAGTGACCTATGCCTTCTACATCTAACACCCATACAGAAATCCCAGGGTATAGCAACACCGTCACCCCACTTATTCCTGTCCACCTACGCAACCTTAACACTTCCATCATCAAAGGATTTGTTTGTTGTCACTCTCCTATTTCTCCATGGTTTTTCTGATACCCACATCCATCTTATGGCCGCATCATCCTACCGCTACACATAGCTCCTGTCCAAGAAGCCACTTTATTAAACCCATTAATCAACCCCTTGGGCAAATCACCCACCCATCCAACCAACCATACCCAGTCATTACCCCAACAACCCACCAGTCACTAGCCTCCTCTTTCTCTGATTTGACCCCCAAAGGGTCCTTACGCCAAAATCCTTGCTATTTTGTAGAGAATGCAACCATTTCCCCTCCCCCCCTTAGACGCCTATGATCCATCTAAACCTCGACCTATAGGTTATGATGCAGTCTAAAATCTGCGCTTACCACCGCACACCAAGACATGACGTAGAGGGATGCAAAGCGTTGAAATCCATACTTCGTCAGTCACCTCTCTCAGATAGAAAAGTCAAGAAAGACAACTTACGAAGAGAGAGACCTTTAGCTTTAATTCCCTCTCCTATACCACCTGTCCCCGCCTCACAAAGATCTATCGTTATTACAGCCCACCCCTCTCGAAGACCATGACCTATCCCTACTGTCTCCTCCTCTCGTATTCACGAGATCAATATGATTAGTGTTTCTACTCGAGGGCCGAAAAACAATGGGAAAACGAAAGAAAACCCACCTGCGGCATCTCTTTCTCCATCCACCATCCCGATCGCACCACCATGATCAAACATGGAATTTCCACCCCGTCTCTAATGGAATTTCCCACCGAACATGATCAAACAGCTTCACCAATCACTGTAAAAATGACACTGTATGATCTCATTCAGACTTCTGAATCTCATCGACACGCTCTCGTTGAAATCCTTCAAGGGATAGAGGTCTTACCTATGAAACCTTACTTGTTACCTCTATTCTAACACCCAATCACGTTGCTTCAACTCACCAAACAATCTATCTCCCCAACTATTTGTCTCTGTACAGCAAGCCACTGCTGTCAGTTTCTCCAAAGACAAAATTATCGACTTGGTACCGAAGATCTTGACCCTACTCTTTTCATCTCAGCTTACGTTCGGGACATTCGGGTACATTGTTTTAATTATTGACGAGAGGCCGCTATCCTAAACACAAATCTCTTCTTCAAAAGCTTCCACAAATGAATATCCCTTTCTGCTGCATGTGTGCCAACCCCATCATGTTTGGGGGGTCATTCCCAATATGCTATTACTCTACTTGTAGGCACCGTGTCCTTAACATTCGTGTAGGTCCACCGCACTTAACCTTTACCCGAACTATTCTATGTCCTTGAGGAGAGTTCAATACACTATGTTATTAGGAGAGGGCCGCACTTGGATCTGGGCTTGGGATGCGTTCCTTCCACCTTTACATAATCATAAAATTTGAGTACGATGGGAAATCCTACACCGTAAAAGTTGATCCTTCCCCCTTCAAAACCTGAAATCTGTTTGTATCGCCCTATGATTTGCTTGTACTAGTCACGACACCCATTCATCCAACCCAACCATCCACTTCAACCGCACCTACACCCTTCAACCAATGAAACCGCTATCACAAATACCACTTCCTTTCCCGCAGATAACATCCCAACCTCCGACCCCTTAGTAGATGTTTTTCAATGGCTTAATGCTGGGGGAATACTGCCTATATAACGTTAGCTCTTTCCATACCCTGCAGGAGTACAGACAGTTACATGTGCATACCTACCTACGACCGTCACGTGGGGGAGGTAATCTCTTACGGATCACCCCATTGCCGCACCAGCCTAATGTATGGGGGTGTTGACAGCATCCTCCATTACCCCTGAACCTCCTCTTGGTGTGGTTTCCTTCCAATCCGATTTTCAATACCTTGACAAATCGTCGTTTTGCCCTCACCTTCTTGACTCGTTGTGTTTGGAAAGGCTTTGGTTTTGGTCTTTATGAACAAGGCCGACATACACTCATTCCCCATGACTACACGCAAACACAATGATCGTAGTGGTCTCGGTTTTCCTGAAACACTTACACCGGAGAAACCTCATGTCAGTTGTATCCTGGAAGATGACGACGTCATCCCTACCAAACCATCATCACCCATTTTTCCATCATCACCCACAGAGTCAATAGACCCTGAATCTATCCCTCCTAACTTTTTTTTTTCATAAATGCTATCTTCCTAGGTCCTCTCACTTATCAATGACGATAATGAGGACCCATCGTCTCTTCCCCTCCTATATCCAGACATGATCGAAGAGGATTCACCTTCAATTAATGTTGTTGAGTGCCAGGATGATGACTCCATCCTCACTTACCTTGGTGCGGATGACTCCTATATTCAACGCGCCTTACCATCTGAAACTCAAACCATGTTGAATGAGTCGACTATAGAAATCAACATCCATACAGAGGAGGATCCTCACGTTGTGAAGATCGGAAAATCCCTTAACACATCAGAATAAGCTGCCTTTACTACCTTTCTCCGTACCCGCAACCAAGCTTTCGCTTGGTCCTACGCTGACATGCAAGGAATTGATCCTGACATTGCTGTCCATAACATTACCCTAAAACCTGAATCCAAACCAGTCAAACAGAAACTGAGAAAAATGCATCCATGCATTGCCCTCTTGGTCAAAGAAGAGCTTCAACGACTCCTTTCTGTTTCCTTCATCTTGCCTATTGACTATCCTCAATGGATTTCTAACATCGTACCTGTCACTAAAGTGACGGGGGGACTTCAGATATGCACAGATTTCTGAGACCTTAACCTCGCTTGCCCCAAGGATGACTTCCCCCTCCCAAGTATTGATCAACTTGTTGATCTCACTGTGGGCCATGAAATGCTTTCTCTCATGGATGGCTTTTCGGGATACAACCAATTTTTGGTAGCCCCGGGCCGATCAACATAAAACTACCTTCATAACTCCTTGGGGAACCTTCTGTTATTGTGTCATGCCATTTGGCCTTAAGAATGCTGGTGTGACCTATCAGTAGGCTATGACTTACATTTTTCATGACATTATCCACACTATCCTTGAGGATTATGTCGATGATCTTCTTGGAAAATCTAAACATTGCAGTGAACATCTCGATGTTTTAACCATCATTTTCGATCGCCTGTTACAATATTCGGTCCGGCTTCAACCAAAGAAATGTGTCTTTGGTGTTCTTTTGGGAAAAATTCTTGGCTTTATCGTCTCTTTGCGTGGCATTGAGGTCAATCCATCTAAAGTCAAAGCTATCCTAGAAATGCCCCCACCTAAAAACCTCAAACAATTGCGTAGTTTTACAGGGTAAACTTCAATCCATCCGGCATTTCATCTCCCAACTCTCGGATCGATGTCAACCTTTCCATCACCTTCTTAAAAATGAAATTGCCTTTCAATGGAGTGAAGAGTGTCACCAATTCTTTTGAAGCTCTCAAAGCCTATCTCTTGCAGCCACCTCATGCTTATCCCACCTCAGGATGATCGCCCTTTTCTACCTTTACCTTTCTGCCATTGACCATCCTATAGGAGCCATGCTCGCACATCGGGACTCAGCACGTCGCGAACAAGCCATTTATTATATAATTCGTACTCTCATGGATTACGAGACTAGGTATACACATGTAGAAAAATTGTGCCTAGCCCTATCATTCGTAGCCACCAAACTCCGACACTACCTCCTGAATCACAAGAACTTTTGTCATCACCAACGCATACCCCATTCATTATATGTATGCCCAAACCACATCTAAACCAACGCATCACCCGATGGCTTATGCTCCTCGCTGACCCTCGACCTTGAGTTTGTACAACAGAAGTCAATCAAAGGACAAACTATTGCGGACCAACTTGCGGAGGGCCCGGTTTACCTGGGGAACAATTTACCAATTTTAATTTCCCCGACGAACTCATCGCCACTCTTTCACTCCGGGAAGAGTCGTATCCAATGACCCTCTTCTTCGATGGATCCAAATGCCAGTGCGGTGGCAGAGGGGCCGGTGTTGTTCTCATTCCTCTTAACGCTGAGCCTATGCCTCTTTCATTCCGGCTCGATTTCCCTTGCACTAATAATACAGCAAGAATAACGAGGCCCTTGTTTTGGGTCTCTAGGTTGCGTTACACTTAGGTGTCAAATCTATTAATATTTTCGGCGACTCTCAATTGGTAGTCAATCAAGTTATGAGCATCTACCAATGTAAAAATGAGGAACTTCAAAATTACAAACATTACGTGGATTCACTTTTGACCTCATTTACTCGTTATTCTATCCAGACCATTCCCCGCTCCACTAACAAATTTGCGGATACTATGGCTTGCTTAGCCTCGCAAATTCCTACCTCACCAACTAACTCTGACATATTCGTCTTGGTCCAACAACTCTTTACCCCATCGTACTCATCCCCCAGTTATTTGTATGATAAATAATGTGTCTGCTAATTCACAGGATACCTAGTACCACCAATTTCACGACTACCTTACAACCTCCATTATCCCACCTGACCTTACTAGTACTCGGCAAACGCGCTTTTCTTAAACGTGTTTCTCGTTATGTAGTCATGGGGGGATTCCTTTATAAACGTGGCTTTGATGGCATCCTCCTTCGATGTCTAACCGGTGCAGAGGTCACCTATACCATCCAACAAGTCCATGACGGTATTTGTGGTGGACATTTTAGTGGCCTTGCTGTGGCTAAATGAATCCTTCGCCTAGGTTATTATTGGCCTACTCTTAATAACGATTGCTACGAATATGTTAAGCGTTGTGTTATGTGTCAACAACATGCCAACCTTCAACATACTCCTAGCCATCCGTTATAGGTCGCATCGAGATCTTTGGCCTTTCTCACAATGGGGTTTAGACCTTATTGGTGAGATTTACCTACGTCCTCTTCGCAACGTCACCATTGGATAATCACAGCAACCGAATATTACACAAAATGGGTGGAGGCTATTCCACTCATTTCAACCAAAAAAGAAAAAAATGTAGAGTTCATTAACCACCACATTATCTGTCATTTTGGTGTTCCTCATCGCCTGATAACAGATAATGGAAAATCTTTCAAAAATAAGTTGTTACAAGACCTTTGTAACAACTTCGGTATCAAACTTAGCTTCTCGTCACCGTACTATCCACACGCCAATGGTCAGGTTGAATCTTCTAATAAAACCCTAACCAAAATCCTCATGAAAGTTGTTAATGATTCTGGAAGAAATTGGCATGATCACATTCCCTTTGCCCTTTGGGCTTATCGTACTAGCATTCGTACCTCCACTAATGCCACAACCATTTTCTTTGGTGTATGGGTATCTGAGGCTGTCTTGCCTCTTGAAATAAAAATACCCTCCCTCAGAATATCTCTTCAGGATATTCTCACCAACGATGATTTCCGCCAAGAGAGGTTAGCCCAATTAGAGCTTCTTGATGAGCATCATCTTACGGCTCTTGAACACCTTAAAATCTACCAAAAACGCATCAAGCGTGCTTATGATAAATGACTTCATGAGCGTACCTTTAAAGTTGGTGATCTTGTCCTCAAAGAGAATCAACATGTAACCAAACTAGAAAAGAGCAAACGTAGAAAATTTTCTCCTAATTGGATTGGGCCTTACATTATCACTCACACTTATGGATCAGGCACTTATCGTTTAGCTTCGCTTAATGGTAAACCTTAGCCTGAGCCCCTTAATGCCTTGCATCTTCGACCATTCTACTATTGAAATTAGTGTTATATTCACTTCTTATCTACCTTACGCTCGTCCCTTCAGCTCATTTACCACCGCATACACTTTATTTCTTGCATCTCAACATCAAATCAAGCTCACATGGTTTGATTATCACCTCCCCTTAAAAGATGCCTTCCCCTTTTTTAGTCTAGTCCATGACTTCAAAGTATCAAAATGACACATTCTTAATTAAAACACTTATGGGATTTTCTTGAGTCAAAATTCCTACAAAACTATATGCTTTATGCCCAACGGACATCTAGACCTCTAAATTATACAATAGACTGCTCTCTTGAAGGACAGCTATATGCCAAATTATTGCTGCTATTATATATAGACTGCTCCCCCAAAGGACAGCTATACATAAACACCGCATCTGCTACTATAAGTAGACTGCTCCCTTGAAGGACAGCTATACATAGTCAGCCCTTTCTCAGAAGCTTCTCGCCTTGATCATCTTCGTGAAGACCTCAAGAGTAACAAAATACATATCCCATGTAGACTTCTCGCATCAATCAGTCTATATCCAAAAAAATAAAATAAAAATAAAAGTCGTATTCAAAAGTACTTTTGAGTCATGGACTTGTCTATTTAGGTTTGGTTCTCTTTCGTCAGAATAATCACCTTATAATAAGTTCTCTGCACCCTCACCCACATCAACCACCTCACGTCACCATTTTTCAAAGCAAACAAAACTCAAGGGACGTGACGTATATCCGATATATTGTGATTATACCACTCTTTTCACCTATCGACTTCTCGCCTATGCAAGGGTACCTAGGGATTCAAGCTCATCCTACATTAATATGTGGTTTGTTTATCTCTCCTCAACTACGAGACACTCTGGCCTCTTTTTGCTCGACTCTAGGATTGTGTGTTGACCTTAATCAGGACACGATTCCCTACTACTTGAGTATGCTAAATTTTTCTTCCCCTATACCTACACCAACAACATTACCCCTGCCAACACCAACTACATTACCCTACCAACATCAAATTTTTACCAACCAACAAATTTCCTAACCACGACCAAATTGCTTGAATTCACCTCTCCCTGGTCCTAAGGGAGAATCTACATCGGTCTGAGGCCCTTCCTTACTTTTTACAATGGGCTATGTAGGTAGCACTTAGGAGACATGGGGTCTCCCAAGGTTAGCTCGACCATCCCTTACCATTACCCCTATCATGTGTTGTAAATATAAATATTTTTTTGTGTATTTCTATTTACCAACATTCATCTTTATCCTTTTTTAAACAAAACAAAAACAACATTTAAAACACAACCATTCTTATTATTATCATCACTCACAACTACATACATCTTTAGTTTTATTTTAGATGTTAAACAAACTACATCTTCTCTATCATCGACTCGCAGGTCGGCATCCTTATTTATTCTTATATTCCTATGAAATTCACTTAGACCCTTGCACCTCCTCCCGAATCACGTGGTGATCGTGATCGTCGATGCCCCTCAGTTGGCCTCCTCCATCCTCAAAGGTGCCACTTCCATTGGTTCCTCCCACTGATACCGCCAACATCTCCTATAACATACGAATACGTCCTCTCGCATGGAGGAATCTTGCCTTCAGTCTCTCCACTCGTAACTGTGAAACCTCTAACAATCCCATTGTCTCATTCACCTGTGTTTGAAGCTGGTGAAGCCAAATCCTATAGACGATCTCTCTCCGTTGTAATCACAGCTATGTCAGGGCGCTCACATGCACCTCGCAGCTCTGCTACCCACCATACTCTATAGGCCTCTGTCGTTCCCCGCATCCATTACCCTACGATCGGTTGCTATCTCTTCTGGCCCTTCTGGAGGTGGTAGGCTGGGGAGGTGAGAATGCTGCCTCAGTGTCGATCCTCATGTATGTTCTATATGTCATAGGTATATCCTAAACGAACCCAAATTTTCACCAGCACGTGATCTAGAGGAATCCTCTCGTACTGAACCCGGCCTATGCCCTGCAATCCACCTCAATCGCTCTACACCCCTCAACTCCTCAGCTATGTGCTCTGTCACCATATAGTTCCCCGTAAGGCCTCCAACAAATATCCACAATCATCACCATCTCCCATACCTGCCTATAATACTCGATGTCATCTATCACGGCCCGGGATCTCGCTTCTTGTTCTGTCTAGACCCATTGTCTGAATCCCAACCTTTGCACTCCTGCCTCTCCCGAGTCGATAGGTTGGTCTATTGGACGCACACAAACAATATGCTCATAGGCCCAACAATGTAATAAGTACGAACAGTCCAGTGTCGTCCTGTGTTTTCGCTTGCAGGCCCATAAACCCCTATATAACTCTGCCAGATATGCGGGTGCCCATGCAAAAGTCATGCTCATTTCTATCATTTCCCAAATAAAACTCATCAATGCTTTTGGAAATCTTCCCCCTTCCGCCCTTGGCAATGCATAATACCCCTACCGCTATCATTAATAGCACGGCCAACCTTGTTTCCTCAGGGTGTGTTACATACATTGTACCATACATAAATGATAAACCTCGCTGTGTCAAATCTCGCGCAGCTGAACCGAATACTGCTGTTATCGCTGCCCCGCCCCGCGCTGGGCAATGCCTGATACACTATTTTTCCTATCATTGGGAGTACTCAAAATACGGAACACATCTTCCAAAGTCACTATCATCTCCCCTGTTGGCAGATAGAAGGTATTCTTTTTTGGATTCCATGTCTCAATCAACACCTGCAACATAGCATGGTTACGTGCGATTCGTGAATAATAGCGGATTCCACTTAACCTCAAAATGATTTATTAATTCCATTCAGCTGGTGTTACATCCGCTCGGATTCGTGACAACAACGCTGGTACCGTATCATTCATCCTTAACCCTGCTTCCGCCTGCATACATCAAAACGACCCATAATTATTCAATAAGAACAAATCTCCATGGGTTTTTTCTCAAAATTCTGGAAACTCCTACAGTAACCGATATCAGTTATAGAATAACCGATATTGGTTTGCTAACCAATACCGATTATGTCTAATCGATACCGGTCACTGTTAAAAATGTATCTACCCTGCTTAAAACATACACCTACGATAATTATTTTGCCTGTTTTCTCCTATTTATACCTAAAAACATACGTGACCACCCTATTTACCTACCCCATAGCACTCACCCCATCCCCAACCCTTGCCTATCACCTTTTATTTCTCCTCTTTACCCACTTACACTTCTCTCATCCTATTCAAAAAACATGCAAGAATCAAATTACAACCAAACAGTTTACCTCTCGGGATGCAGCAGCTTGGGGCGGAAAATGTCTTCCCCCCTCGTCCCTGCCTGCTGGATGCTTCTCCTTGTTCAGCCATGTTCACCACCCCTCTTCAAATGTAACTTGTCTTTCTTCCTTCTGAATCTCAGCCCACACTCACTTCACCTGTCTCTTTCCTCCTTATCACTCAAATTATTTCATGCAATTACCTGTATCAGTTGTTAAACAGCGTCGCATTCGCATATTTAACTTGTTACAATGCATCTAAAAATAAGAATGCTAAAATAAGAACTTAAGTTGCCAACCAAGCAATTCTATTTTTAGGAAAATCATTCTGGGATAACCGATATCAGTTACATAACCACTATCGGTCATCTAACTACCGACATCGGTTACATAACCGATATCGGTCAATGTGTCCCCTTTTTGCTTAAACCTAAGCCGTTTCTTCTTTGTTTTTGTAAATTTTTGTGGCGCCCGTCCCCTTTTTCCTGCATAAACAGCACCATTATCTATATTTTTTCATCAAATCCATATCTCATCACAATTTCATCAATATCATCTATCTATATTACAAAAACAAACAAGCCATCAACAAATGATATCAAAAAAACCATCAATCTATACACCATTTTGATCCAACTCAGCAGCTACATATATTCAATTTCACAAACCAGCGACAAAACACCTATAACATTTCATAACACAAACATGTCAATTAAACTCATCATCTATATATACATACATCCCATCAACAAAAGACATCAACACCATCAATATATAAACCATGTGGATCAAACTCATCATACATTAAATATCACAAACTATCGGCAAAACACTTAAAACATTTTAAACAGCAGCATGTGGGTCAAAATCGATCATATAGTGGCTCTATAGATATCAAAAGTTTCAAATATACAATGTGCCCTGCATAGGGGGCCTCTGTGATCTCATAATAATACAAAGGCAGCACGCAGGCCACAATAACTGTCAATAATCTCGACTCGGCTCGCAGGCCGGTCTCCTCATATCAAAAATATACTCGGCTCGCAGGCCGGTATCAACTGTACAACCCGTACTCCGGCTAGCAGGCCAGTATATACAATAAATGAATAAATGAATGAATACATCATGTGTAGGCATGCAGGCCTCTATAAACATAACCCGGTTCGCAGACCGGGTGCCCATATCCAATGTACAAACACAAAAATCTATCTCCTCTGCAGGGATCCCTCAGCTCTCTCCACCGCCCTCCGCCTGTCTCCCTGCTGGTCCCCTATGCCGCCTCTCACCCTCCTCCCTGTAACGGACCCACTGGCTGTGGCTGCACCCCCCTGGGATCTCTGACTCCGCAAGGGTCTCCGGATCTATGCGCCGCATATGGCTGATAGTCAGCCCCGGGTACCATCAAGAACATCCCTGATAATACCGGGCCTCTGCTCTCACCTCCATATAGCGGGCCCGTGCCACCATCGTTGCTGGGGCTGGTCCCCCGACTCCTAATAATAGTGCCCCATGTGCTAGTGCCTGTGGCTGTACAGGTGCCTGTGCTAGTGCCGCTGGTGGTGCTTGTGGCTACGCCGGGTGGTGGTGCCTGTACCTGTGCCTGTGCTGGTGCCGCTGGTGGTGCCTGTGGCGAGTACCTACACCTGTGGTGGTACCTGTGGCTGTTTCTGTACCTGTGCCTGGGCTAACTACCCCTGTAAGACACCTATCTATGCCTGTGCGGCAGCAAGCTGCCCCCTGTAACAACTGTACCTATCCCCTGAGCTGGTCCCTCTCTGCTCTAACAGCTGCTAATTCTAGCTGTGCGGGCTGTACTCCTCCCTCGTGGCTCTCTCCCCTGCCCACCATACCAAAAATGATCCTGTACCACCCTGGCGTCATCCACTGTATCGTTTGCCTGCCGCTCAGTCTACTCCAATCTGGGTCCATAGGCTGTGGTGCAGGTAGTGGAGCCTCTACATCATCCCTCCGATACTGAGGGAAGGGAGGTGGCTCATCCTGTCGCTCATCCTGTCGTAGCCCCAGCTGTCGTCGTAACCCTCTCCAGGGGTATCCGCTCATACTCTCCCGGCCTCCATCCCGCTATCCAGAATGTATACTGGATCCACCACAACTGTGATCGGGCTCCTCTGCGGGGCTGATGACCTCTGTAAGGCCTCCATACAATATCCAGGGTAGTCACGTCCTCTAATACGTGCCGGTAATATGCTACATCCCGTCCGGCGAGAACTGCTCGTGGCTGGCCCATGACCCCCCAGCCACCTCTAAAAGCCATATCTATAAATCACCTATGGCCCTGGCTACTGGGGCAGCCCTACTGGTCGAATGCATATGATATGCTCATATGCCTAGTAGTGTAACAAAAACGTAGAGTAAATCCCGAATCGCCTCATCCGGAGGTAGCCCCACAGCTCTCGGTATAACTGCACCAGGTATACAGGTGCCCAAGCATAACATGTATGCTCCTCAACCATCTCGTGTAGAACCCCCATTAGTGCTCATGGAAAACGGCCTCCCTCTAAGTCTGGGAGGGCGAAGCATGTAATGCCGATCATCATCAACACAACCAGCCGTGTCTCATGTCGGTGGTCACGATACATATCCCCCATAGGCGATGCTTGTGGTGTGATAAGTCAATAGCGCGGCTGCATCCCCGAATACTTGTAAGATGACTGTCCATGGCTGTCTCTGTATCCACCTGGAAGACTGCCTCTCCATCAATCGGTAATCTAAGGATGCGATACACATCCTCCAATGTAATGGTCATCTCTCTAGTCGAGAGATGGAACACATTGCGTCACCGGATCCCATCTCTCGATGAGGGCAACCATTAGAATGTGATCCCTATCGATCGCCCTATACCGCTAGACTCCGCTGAGTCCCACCGCGTGCATAATTCCCCACTATGCTACGGACACGTTGTGGCCACATCCGTCTCAATTAGCAGGAGGCATCCTATCCCGCATCGTCACCTGCTGACGTGCCTGCACAAATCACCCACTTCATTAGACCTACCCTTGCAAAACAACAACTACTTTAACCTGCTATACCCCCTTTTACCCACCCGACCACAACCTGACTCTATAACACACACCTCCACCCACCTATATTACCCTAAAAACTTTACGATATCCTCTTGCCTTATCTCGCACACCTACCAATCAATCAGCCTCTACTCTCGCCATTTACCTATGCCCCTACCAATTTAACACCAACCCAATCATGCCCAACACCTAATTTATCCGAACAGCAACAACCACACAGTCGCCCGATTTTTCCCCCCACTCACCAATCAACCTTCCTAAGAACCTCTACCCCTTCCCTCTTCACCCCCACAAACACAAAACCCAAACAACTAATAACCAAACACCCAAACAACAGCCCCAAAAACCACTAAACACCCCAAACAACAGCCCCAACAAGGACCAAACACCTCAAACTACAACAAAACCAACCAACAAAATAAATATTCCGCACTAG
Source organism: Taxus chinensis (assembly GCA_019776745.2). Classification (NCBI taxonomy): domain Eukaryota; kingdom Viridiplantae; phylum Streptophyta; class Pinopsida; order Cupressales; family Taxaceae; genus Taxus; species Taxus chinensis. The sequence goes on from CM034151.1 coordinate 885,615,015, forward strand.
GGACCAGTACCGGTCACCCATAACTGCCACCAGGTCCTATCTCCACCGACGCCGGTCGACCATATGACCAACGCCGGTCAATATACAAACTCACCCTGCCCAAACCGAAAAATCTTGACTGATTGCCAGTCGCTTAGCGACCGACATCGGTCACTGTTAAAATCACTGGAGCCGAACCCGACGCAGCCCCCCCAAATCCTGAATTTTGCTTATTTTTTCCCTATTTACCCACCTAAACACCCTAAAAACCTACCCACCATGCCGCCTTGGCCTATTTCACACCCATCTACCCTCTTCCTTTTCCAAATAGTTTCCATTTATTAATTATTTTACTCAAAAACCTTGAATTCCTACCCAAACCCCCAAAAATAATAGCCTAACAACATCAAATTCACACAATGAAGGGTTTCGAACCTACCGGTACGATGACACATCGTCGTGGTGGGATGGGTGGTGGTGGTCCAGCTGGTCCAGCACCTCCTAGCTCCTTCTGGCTGAGCCATGGCTCTAAACTCTCCTCTGCTAGGTCCTCCACTAATCAACTGTTGCCTCCTACTCACTAGGGTCCACCAACCACTCACTTCTCCACTCAAATAGCACCACCCTCAACCAGAAAAATGCTCCAATCTCAACAATACACCTCAGAAAACTCAAATTGGGTTTCAAATTGACAATGTGACCAATGAAAGGTAGTATTTGTTCTTTTTATAGGTTTTTCGACCTATAACCGATGTCGGTTTTATTGTACCCTAAGGAACCGGTATCGGTCACCTAACCAATATCAGTCATAGCCAATCGATATCGGTTTTATCCCACCTCTTCCCCAATTTCTGACCTTATTTACTAATTTCCCTTTCTCACAACATCGCCTATATCCACCTTGGCTGAACACCCTTTGTTAACTTCATTGGCCCGACCCAAGGCCGCAACCAACCATTTGGCCCGACCCAAGGCCGCAACCAACCATTTGGCCTGACCCAAGGCTGCAACCAACCAATCTGGCCGGACCCACGGCCGCAACCAACCATTTTGCCTGACCCAAGGCTGCAACTAACCATTTGGCCCGACCCAAGGCCGCAGACCAACCAATCAGGGCCCGACCCCAAGGCCGTAACCAACCAATTTGGCCTGACTCAAGGCCGTAACCAACCATTTGGCCCGACCCAAGGCCACAACCAACCCATTTGGCCCAACCCAAGGCCGCACGCCAACCATTTGGCCTTGACCTAAGGCCGCACCAATTAAATACCCCAACCTCAACACAATACAATTTTATCCACCCATCATGTAGCTTTTTGTTCAATCGAGCTTACCTGTTCGTGTTTTAGCATGATTAGGGTCCTTGACTAGATCAGTCGACCAACTTTTCCTAGACCAAGACCGTGACGTTTATCTCAACCAAACCAACCATTTGGTACTGCCGAACATGCCTAAACATTCCTGTACCTTACCTGTTATATCCCCTGGAGCTACTTCCTATGCCTTGGATACCAGGATTATATCACCCTTGTTTGGATAAACTATCGACCTTTGCCTATGAATTGCTTGTTTGCTCTTCAAATCATGTACCCTAGTCACACTACTGCATGTCAACGTGCGTTTGCTTCCTTGGACATACCCCACCATCTTACCATTATCTAAACATCATTTACCCTTTATCAACCCTATCCCTGATTTCACGCTACCTCAATCTGTGATAGATTTGAGGGGGATTACCTATACCCTTAATAGGGGTAACCACTTCTTATTATTGTCCGTGTAACTTTAACAAAGACAAGCTACATGACAATAAGGGGCTAAATGTAAACACCAAATTTGTGTCTTACGACACCCTGTGCCCCACATCTCATTTCGCAACCTAACCTCATCACCTAAACCTTACACGATTATTTATTAATTACCTTATAATTAATAAATCCACGTCGCCATACCTGCCACCTCATCATGACCTAGTCTTAACCCTAAACTAACCTAATCAAGACCTATAACTTGGTCCACATCCACACCCATGACTAATTACTCCTGACCCGCAACTAAAACCAACCTCATAATGACTTGACCAAGCCCGCAACTAATCCCTCAGGAGAAAAGGAGGGAAAGCTGGCTATTTTACCAAAAATAGCCCGCTTTCACCTGACCGATACCGGTTCCTACTCGACCGCCATCGGTTGCGTAACCGCCATCGGTCCCCTGTAAATGACCACTTCCAACCAAAAACAAAGGATCGTATTTTCATTTGATCGAGAAGAGGAGAAATCATTGAAAGGATCCGGATTTGCTTGGCTGAGCAGAGACAAGTGAAGAAAAGAAAGAAGTTTGCAGAGAAGGACATCAAGCCCAAGACTGCAACTGAATAACCAGAGCCCAGTTACATTCATCCGAGCATCAGAAGAGGAGATAGCTCATCTTGGATTGTCAGATCATCCTACTTGAGCCCTGTCTCCGTCATTATAGTCCTGGAACCTGCATCTTCATCAGGAATGAGTAAGTAGTGTCTCGTATGTTTCTAAGCACCATTTCTTGAGCCTGTGGATTGATAGTAATTATAAACTCATTCCTAGATCTACCACCTACTAGCACCATGCACTTAAACTTCATCCATACATCCTTGTATTGCCCAGAAGACCATTTTATCACACTCTGAGTCTTCCCTGTCCTCTCACTATTCCCCTCAGCCATCCACCAGTCTTAATAATCCCACAATCACCCTACAACCAACCTCTATCCAGAAGCACCTAGATTGCTGACCCTACCGGTGTCGTTTATCCCCTACCAGTAGCGGTTCTCTAACCGCGGTCGGTTATCTAGTGACCGGCATCGGTCACTGTGATTTATACCCCAAAACCTTCCTCTCACCTATTTGTCACCTAACAACCTCAGATCTAGTCTGGTTTATCCCTGTAACTCAACCTGAATGTATCAACGACCAGTAACCAAATAAGCAACGTGATGTTTTATTATTGATAGTTTAGCCTCTATTGCTTTGTAATGAGGCACCTAAATCGTGATTTTGCAATATCTTTCTTTGTTATCATTTGTGTTAATTCATATTAAAAGGGGAACTGACCACCTTTGAAAGGAAGTTTTATATTTCATGGGCCTAAGGAAGCTCCCTCATTTATTGTCTAATTAAAATCTGGTGGTCTTGTATTCTTACTTGCAGGTAGTCCTTCCAAGACAAAAAGGAGTTCTTCGCAGTCGATATGATCTTTCTCTAAGGTACGTGCACACCCTCTCGACATTCAACAGGTATTCCTCCTAGCCCTAACCCTTATCTGTTTCTCAAAGGAATGAAAGGATAGAAGCAAGTCTATTCCACAGAGCCGAAACATTTTGTGTGAAACATCAGGTATGCCTCCAACCAAGGAACTTGAGGGTCCTCTGTTTATTAAGTACACAGTTGTGCTCACCACTTCTGCCCAAAAATAAAGAGGCAGTCCTGCATGTATCCTCATGCTCCTAGCACGTTCCATTATTGTTTTGTTCATCCTTTCTGACACCCCCATTCTGCTGCGGGGTTCCTGGAACCGTCTTTTGCCTATGGATTCCATTCTTAGAACAATAATCATCAAATTCATTGCTTCACTACTCCCCTCCATTATCTGACCTGAGACATTTTAACTTAAGACCTGTTTCATTCTCTACCAAGGCTTTCCATTTAACAAAAGTATCAAATACATCAGATTTGTTTCTAATACAATAAACCCAAACTTTCCTTGTTGCATCATCAACAAAAGTAACATAATAACTTGAACCCCCAAGAGATAATACCTGAGCTAGCCCCCACACATCAGAATGTGCCAGCTCTAACTTACTCTCTTTCATCGTATGTCCAACCTTGAGAAACCTTACTCACTTATGTTTCCCATATATGCAGTTCTCACAGAAATCCAAACATGTTTTTGTATATCCAGACAAATTCTTCTATATGATGTCCATGCCCTTATGGCTCATATGACCGAGCCTATAGTGCCATAATGTTGTATCTACATCTGAAGCCCCAAGATTACAATCATTAGTACTATCAGTGGATAAATACAAGGTTCCAACCTTCTTACCTCTTGCCACCACAAGAGCACCCTTGGTAACCTTCCAAATTTTAGCTATAAATATCACAGTACAACCATCACTTCCCAATTGCCCTGCCAATATCAAATTTCTCCTTAATGTAGGCACATGTCTGACATCCTTCAATAGCCATGTATTCCCATTCTGCATCTTAACCTGAACAGAACCTTTTCCAACTATACTGTAAGGCTCATCATCACCAATAAAAACATGCCCAAAATCCCCTTGAACATAATCAACAAAATAATGCCTATGTGGAGTAGCATGAAAAGAAGCCCCTGAATCTAAAACCCAAGATTCAGTAATATTATGCAAAAAAAGAATCAAAGCATCCTGACATACATTACCCGATGCCACATTTGCCTCCTTTTTTTCTTCATGTTGTTTCTTCTTGTCCCGAAGCTCCCAACAGTCCTTTGCATGCCCAGACTTTCCATAGTTCCAACATACAATCTTGCTCTTGGATTTTGACCTTGCCTGATCTTTCGATTTTCCACGGTTTCCTCTATTCTTCTGTCTCCCTCTAGTTTCCACTTTCAAAGCATTCCCCGAAGTAGAAGATTCCCCAGAGCTTTTTATTTGCATTTCCTCACTTAGAATCACCCCTACAACATCCTCAAACTTCAACTTCGAGTTAGCTAGAACCAAGTTGTTTACCTCCATTACCAGGCTATTCCAACTTTCAGGTAAAGAGCATAGAATTAATAAAGCCCTAACTTCTTCATCAAATTCTATTGTAACTGAAGCTAGCATATTCACAACCGTATTGAAATGATTTAAATGATCTGTTACTGAACTATTCTCAAACATCTTCATATTAAACAAATTTTTCATTAAAAATATCTTTTTAGAGGCAGAGGGTTTTTCATATAACTTCCCTAATGCATCCATTAGATCTTTTGTAGTCTATTCCTTTGAAACATTAAATAATACTGAAGATGCAAGATACAGCCAAATCGTTCCAAGTGCCTTCCGATCCAACAAATCCCATTCTGCATCTGTCATACTCGAGGTTTTGTTCACCTTCTCAGATAACGGAGTATAAAGATCCTTTTGATAAAGGTAATCTTCCATCTGCATCTTCCATAGACTAAAATTATGCCCGTTGAATTTATCAACCCTTGATCTTCCATCATCTGTCATAGCTCCCACTCAAGCTAAAAAAATTTCCCTGTGATTCAACACTTCAGAAAACCAAACCAGGCTTTGATACCAATTGTTAGGAAATAAGTGATAAAATATGCGGAGTAATCCCTTACAAAATCGCAACAGTAGAAACTAATATGCAGAAAATATTACAGATCTCAAATAAAAGTGTAGAATAAATAACACAACACAGAAAGACAGTATTTAACGTGGTTCACCCAATTTGGGCTACGTCCACCGAGAATCACTTGCTCATATTTTATTACAAGCCTCCACTCTCTCAATACAATACCCAAATCCATTTAAAGTTATGCTCAACAAACTCTACAGAATTCACACCCGAATTCAAAGCACATCTACAATGTATTTGCTTGTATATGTATCATATGCATAAGACCATATAAATAGACAATTGTTTAAGCAGTTTGATACAAAACCATGGGTATCAAAACCATGAAAAAAAAACCGTGGGTATCAAAACAATGGGTACCGAAAAACCATGGGCCCAAAAATAGCCCATAACGGTTACCCATTACCCATGGGTTAATAAACCACGCATGAAAATTTGCTTTCGGGGCTTCGCCCCCAAACCCCCTTGACCCACTCACCGGCGAGTGGGACCACCGTAAAAATACTCGAGTGTAACACATAGAAGGTGTATCACACTCTAACATGAAAATAGGCTCCACAAACATAACACTTGTGAACATTCCAACTGCTTTCTCCTATTACGTCATTTAATAGAAACAAAAAAAGATAGTTTTCAATTATTTTTTATGTGGTATCATAGTGGGTGTGACATTTGGTATCAGAGCAGAGGTTCAAACACTTGAACCTCTAGGATTAATCGGTAATGATTCTTGTGTACTTGGGCATGTGTGCATAGAATGGGTGTCATGTGATTTCATGTTGAGATGTTATGTGGAGTCATGGTGATGTAACTAGGTCCACTTTTTATCCATCGTATATGGCTCATAGCAATCATGTCCTATAGTGGGTCCCCAATTCCTTATTGTAGACTTATATTGTGAAAGAAACTGCAGATGTATTTATATTATGGTATATTGTTTTCTTAGTGCTACATTTGGGCAATAGTAGTACGGGTGATGATTAGATATAGTTATGGAGGTTATCGGGTGTTTTTTTAGTTTCTCTTGAGCTCTACATCACCAGATTTCATGACATTTGGAGATAAATTGGTAGTTATAAGGAGATTGGTTAGTTACTCTTGAGTTCTACATCATCTGTGGTTATGACATTTGGAGGTAAATTGGTAGTTAGAAGGATATTTCTTAGTTTCTCTTGAGTTATACATCATCATTGGTAGTGACATTTGGAGATAGATTAGTAGTTAGTAGGATATTAGTTAGCTTCTCTTGAGTTTGATATCATCAATGGTTAAGGAATTTGAGTATGGCATTTGACAGTGATGACATATACTGATAGTTTATGGTTATTTAGAGATGTAATTCCACCTCGAAGAGTAGATATCATGACATATATCTTATTTGATCTATATTATATATATAGAAAGAGATGTTCTTTTGATGATTAGTACCCCTACAGGATGCCTACAAAAGGTTGCATAGTAATTGTGATGTGGATTTCTCATATGTGTAATATTCATAAAATTGCCTTTTCTTTTCAAGACCAAAATTTTTTATTGGTTTATTAAAAATATTTGAGGCTCTTCTTGTTATTTTTTGGATTTATTGCGAGATTTTTGTGTTTTCAATGTGGCTATGTTGAGTTTTTAAGGATTTTCTCCTTTTTTGGTGATTTAGAGCTTTATTGTTTTTCTTTAGAAGCCAATTGGATAAACTGTTGTCAAAGTTGTTACGTGGTTTTTCATTCCTGTTTGTGAGCTGATCCTATTTTGTTCATATTTTATTATCTTTTCGTATGGGGGTATGTCCAAGGTGTCATCACTACATACTTGGGGCTACAGGACATGCCCTCAGTTTTGAGGTGACGGGGCTTTATGCATATAGGACCATAGAGTGACCCATCCTCACTTTGATACTAGACACTTATTCCTCCTTTGGTGGAGTGACACTAGTGATATTTAGTCCTCCTTTGGTGGAGAGACATAATTTTTCTTATTCCTCTTTGGTTGAGTGACTCTTATGATTTCTTCGGTCCTCTTTGGTTGAGTAACCTTCACAATACTTTGTTCTCCTCGGTGGATTGGATTTGATGATATGAAATATGGATTATTAGGTTATATTTTATGCTATCCATTATGGATTAGTAGATTAACCTTTGTGTTATGCAGTATTGATCAATGGATTAAACAGTGATCCATGTTTCCCCTTATTTTTTATGATGATATTCTTCACTGTTGAGATAGATATGGTAATCAATTCAAGATTTATGGATTATGTGTGGGATGGTTCATTATTTTATAGTTACGGTTTACTGGAGGGTAGTGTAATTTGGGGTATTCAAGGAATACACCGATAGACATACAGATGGGATACCTGATATCTTTGCTTGATTCTATTAGCTTACTTGAGGAGAGGTTGAGATATTGAACTGCAGATATGTTGATAGATAATATTATACTTGGATTCAATGGGAATTGTATCTAGAGATATTTATTGCCTTGGGTCTTTGAGACCCCACTTCATATGTGTTTTTTGTTATTCCCTACTATGGAGGTGATTTTGTCATACATGGTTGTTGGGTTACATATTCCATGTTATAAACTTTTTTGTATGGATTATATGTTATAGGGACTATGTTTTGGATGGTATGCTATGTTTCCTCCTTATTTTAGGGTGTATTTGTGGTTGAAAAATGTGGTGTTTTGTGGTGAAATGGTTGTTATTGTAGACTCTTGATTGGTTAATGTGTCTTTCCACCTTGGCAAGGTGAGTTCTTAGATTACATATTTCCTATTTGGTGAGTTTTCATGTTATACCTATTGTGTCAAATGTAGAATTGTGATAAATGTGAATTGATCTATGTTATGTTTATTTCTTCAACATGAAAACACAATGAATTATGGTGGGGCATGTTTTATGGTATTAGGTCTTAAATGACATCATGTTTTATCAGATTGTTGAAAACACTACAAAAAAAATAAAATAAAATAAATAAGGAAATCTACCAATTAATCAATAGAAGTAATGAGATGAAACTATTGAACAATGAAAATGATTATACAAAAATCACACTAACTAACTTTTACTTCTGAGAAAAATAATAACTAAAAATAAACTTATGAGAAAACAAAATATCAAACAAGTTTTTATAATGAAATTTTATTTGGACTCATTATGATAGAGAGAACTACCAATCTTCATAAAACTTAGAAAATTAAAGAAAATCATGAAAAAAATTATTCCCTTATGATCACATGTTAGCGACATGGTCTTGGCACTAAACGTCATTATCATTGTTGACCCCTTTATTCTATTTTATCCTTCTAAATAATCTTGGTGTTGTTTCGCATCGAGGATGATGCTCTTATAAGGGGAGGGGGATTTAGTGCCCCGTCATGCTGTAACCCTTCAACAAGCCTTCTCTAAGGTTGTCATCTCATAACGTGATCATTTTGGAGGGTTATTTTGTTGATTTAACAATTCAATATTCAGGAATCCTTTGCATCGAACATTAATCAAAATGTTATAGGATATTTCCAAAATCCACTCTATGGTTAATACTTCAACAATTTAAATATAGATCCTTACAAGACACCCATGGAAATGTACCTAGTTGAATTTGATTTATCAACTCTGTAGTTCCACCCATCATGTCCTTGTCTTCAATATGGTCTTTGTGCATGGATGAAACACTTTGGAGGAAATTTTTGATTTATGCAAAAATGTCTAAGGTCGTGAAGGTGTATTTTATTAATTAACCAAATTTTCACACTTGAGATGCTTATTTGGGACATGTTACACTAATTGCAATGACGACGAGAATTATCAAGATCCTCGATCTAGCCATAAAACACAAGTTGAAGAAGGCTAAGTTGGAGGATAATTGTGAAGGTTTTTTGGGTGATCGTGTTTAACCTTTGATGAGGGTAGTGGCTTCGTTTGGAGAAGTATAAAAGAATAGAAACATTTGTATATATATATCTACTTGAATGTTTATAATAGAAATGTTCATATACACTTTTGGTTTAAAAGGTAAATGAATTAATATATAATAATAATTTTTAAAAAGTAAAAAAAGTATAGCCCATTTAGGGTTGGGTGAATTAGGGAAAAGGAAATTTTGGCTTAGGTTTATCTTTTCTTCTTCTAATGTTTTGTGAAATCTGCCACCATGGAGGGATAAGAGAGAGGATTTCAGGTAAGTGAGATCTTTGGTTTGGACACTTGGAAGCACAAGTGTAGGAGCGATTTAAAAAATAATAATTTTATGTTAAACTCTAATATAACAAAATCATGTATTATAAATAAATTCTAATATACATATTTGACACAAGCAATAAGCCAATAGAATATGAAAACCAAATGCAAGAGAGGATAGGAATGACTTATTTGATTTGGGTTCGATCCAGGACTGATGCAAATTGGGAAAACTACTAAACATGAAGTGGTATGTGTCATTATTTCTTTGAATGAATTTTTTAGGTCACGAAACAAACTAGACATAGGATTCCATGGTAAGACAAGGGTTCCTGAGCATCGAAGACCTCTATTGGGTGCTTTTGACTACAAAAATGGTTATAACTTGATATTTGCAGTGCCACATAAGTGTCGCAAGTATCAATTTTTATCACTTATGTGTCACAATATGATCGTCGAGGTACCTGTAACCTACAAAACAAATATTCACATGTAAAACCCTCAATACCACATCAAATCCAAAAAAGAAAGGTGTAATATGAGGAGTTAGACTAACCCTGATGGTCACCTAACATAGTCAGCTTACAACTAAGCTCCGCACTACATCTCATACTCCATGTAGTTATTGTGCGTGTGTGAAAGAATTGTGCCCTAGTATGCCCTTGTGAAAGTGCACTTGATAGCAGGATGTAGCCATATGTACCAATGTAGATAGATGTGTGGATGGAAAAATGAACTTCCCCTTCCTATGTTGTGTATGTAGAAAATGCAGTCCCTTTTCCCTTGATTAAATGCCAAATGGATTCTTTGAAGTGTTTAGAATCCTTTTAAGTGAAATTTTAGGTGATAGTAATGATGTTTAGACCTTTGTCCCTTATTTTGGTCGCGTATCTATGTATTTATATGATTCTCTTGGTTTAATTTCATAATTTACAACTCAAAGGTTGACCCATACAAAAATAAGATTCCCAAAAAATAAAAGAGGTCCAAAAAGAGTGATTAAGGTGGAGAGATGTCAGGGGCGCCTAAAAGGAATGAGGGAACCTGGGTACTAGTGTCTAGAGCCATAAAATATCAAGAAGTAAAATACTGACTAGAATGTAGGGTGTGAAAGGTTGGATAGACAACAAGAAACAAATAAAAAAGGCCAAATACAATCGTCAATTACTAGTTTTCTCTCTTAGGAATCATATGAATGCTAGTATGTTTTTATGGACCTATAAATGTACCCAAGTGCATAATTTTATGTCTACATTTGCCTCAACTTTATGTTGTTGAGTGAATACTTGAAAACATAAAGTAGATAAGAGATTTGTAGCTAATAACCATATATAATGTGATGATGATAGCGCGCCAAAGAGATAATTGAAGCATGGGATGATGAAAAAATGGAGCATGGAAACTAGGAAAGGAAAGTGACCCTAGGGGTGTGTGTGTATGTGTCGTACCATGTTTTACTTGTTTTTGTTGTAGCTTGTTCAATGTTACATCTTGTTGTGTATTAAGGATGGACCTGCAAAAGATGAGCAAAGAAGTAGTATGTAAAGCATATGAAAGTATTTAAAAGTAATAAATTGATAGTGTGGAACTAATTTGTGAAGAGTGAAAAGGATAGGAAATGTCATGAAATGTTTTACAAGAGCACGATTTTTTAGCGATAAGGAAAAAAAAGTGAGTTTTTGGGTGATCTCACGCCAAATACAATTTTTTTTGGTGATATCACGCCAAGTGCGAGTTTCTTGGTCGATCTCAGGCCAAAGAGAAAGTGTTTGGGAGATATGTCTAGTATTACTCTCTTTCCATGACTCTGCCCCGATTATACACCACTGCAGATGGTGTAATCGTGTTTTGTCCCTGATTTATTTCGAATGTAGTTTTTGTTCCAATTGAAATAGAGATAGAATGCATTCTTATTGTTGGAGGATTGTGCTTGTAATGTGAAACTACTCTATAAACTATTGTGAATTGTAATGATCTGAGAATATTGCTTTGTGTGTCCCCATGACATTAGCACCCAGGGGAGGAAAAAGGCACTTAGGAACTCCTGTCTAAGCCCAGGTGCTGGTTTTTGTGATGTGATGAGGACCCAAGTCAAATTTTGGGTCATTTTTTACTGTATGATTTCTTTATTCTTGTATTGTGTAGGCATGTACTATAGCTGTGACTTGTTGTATGGGTGACTGATTCACCCAATGTATGCTCCTCTCATGTGGGGTACATGCAGCATTGCTAGGAGAATGTGGCCCAAAGATAGGACTTGATTCTAATCTAAACTGTATCTTTGTAGGGGAAGGGAATTCTATAATAGAAACCATGGCACGTGTAAACAAGATGGCTAGTAATCATGTTTTAGTATAAAAGATTAGCAAGCATGCAATAGAAGATAATGTAACAAACAAGTGTGAATACAAAGGAGACCACAAAAAGAGGGTTTCAAACATGAGATATCACTCATAATTTCATAATAAAATCAAGGGAAAAGTGATCAAAAACATAAAAATAGTGATTAAACAAGACACGAGGCATAGCCTGCAAACAATGGCATACAATAGCAAATAGTACCATAAGCAAAGATTAATGGACAACCATGGTGGTAAATATTTCCTGCAAAAAAAATATTACACATGAATAACCCGATAGCGTGTTAGAAAGATAAAGAGTATTTAAAATCGTGTATGTATCAATGGAAAAAGTAGTGTGCTAGTAAGAATATGAATTAATATAAAATGAAACAATATCACCTGTAAAATGTGAGGATGTATATGCCCCTAGTAGCCTCGTTGGGATTGGTAACAGGTAGAGTTCCAAACATCATTGAAGTATGTAAGGATCCATAAGAGGTGTGCATTAACAAATAGAGAATGAGTGAATGTGCATGCGTGCATAGAAAAAAAAATGACATACTGTATATATGGCTAACATAGTAAGCAAATTGTAACGTGTAACTAGTATAGGAAAGCAAGAGTAAGTGCAACCAATATATGCAAGATAAAGTATACGATTGAGATGGAATGGTATGCAATGTGAATGTAATAGGAGCATTGTGCCCCCCATAAAATGTGTATAGATGTGTCTGGGAAGAGGTTCATTTATAAAAGACCCGTCAATAATCAAGAATGAACCATAGAAAAAGAGTGCGTCATTGGGAAACGGTTTGAAATGTGTGCTGTTGATCAGAGAATACTTGTTAGAGATCACACAAGAAGTCCACGTGGGAGAGAAGGCCAGGATCAAGGGTGCGGAGGGACAGGAAGGACCCGCATGCACGGAGGGCAAGTTCATCATTCAGGACTTAGCCGATTTTGAGCATGAAGACCTATTTTTAGAAGATGGCGTGCAGAACACACCAACGATGCAGAGACGTGTGCACCACACATTGTCTATCTTTAGAGGATCAGATCAAAGCATTTTGCATGGAGATGAGCTAAGAATAGGATTGTCACTTCAGTTAACTATAAGAGGTCTATAGATAGCACACTTGCATGTGTGGCTATGCCTGTAAATGGCGCATGGTATATTAATAGCATGCGGCCTATTTCTGGAATAGATAAGCGGTGAAGGGAAAGTCCCCACCCTATATATATATGATGTGAATCACATAGTAGAATATATAGGACATGTGGTGGAGAGATGGATGTATGAAGGTATAGAGGTATGAGCATATGATTGGATTACTGTATCAGATCCATGCACGCATTGGTATAGATTGACCATTATTATAAGGAGATTCTGTGTTTATTAATAGATGGAAGATATTGGCCAAATCTAAGTGTCATTCCTATGTGTAATCAAGTAGTGCATGTTCTTGATTCAATCATGATTATTGTTTAAGCTTGTTCTTTCATAAATTTGAATATGGCATGCATTATAGAATGATGGATTAGTTATGGATCTATATGTTTCTTCCTTCATCACGCTAACATCCTACTACAACAACCCTAAAGAGGGACCTGGTACCTTTGTGTGCTTCGGGTGAGCACTCAGTCTAGGCTGAGTGATGTGCCAGTGCGACTAGGGTGTTATCTGGTAAATTCTAGGCTGCATCATTGGTTCCATTACCGGGACCTCTTTTTCAGTTGTTTTTAGGATGGTTCACGATGAAGACGTACCGGTTAACTCTAGCAAGTATTGAGGAGTGGATACATGATCTGGAGGAAGAATATGTATGGCGGTTCAGTAGTGGATCTGAGTTTAACGCACGCACTTGGGTAGAACAGAATCTGTATGACAACCTATATGAGAGATTTTTCATCTATCTTTCCAGTAGAATATACATGAGTGGCTTAATTGCTTATGCATCTCAAGTGGAATTGGAGGTATCACACACTTGTCTGGACATAGGAAGAATTTCAGGCCCTTTATGATGCTGATCTGATCTGGACTCACGTTATGGATACATGGTTTCATGGTGTTCTAAACAGTTATATTCTAGAATATTCAATTTTGATGTATTCTTTCCCAGAGGTAGCTAAATTCCAGTTTTTGTGGTATCCAAGAGGAGCATATCTATAAGGTATTCCACTGGTGATCAAGATCTTGATGGTAACTTTGAACCTGGAGAGTAAACCAATGGCTAACTAAACTTCACCACGCATGAGGGAAGGAACAGGTTTGGTGAAAGATGGAAGACCTAGGGCAGAGAGGTAGAGAGAGGAGAGGTGGCTTAAGTATAATGAGGCACACGAGAGGGAGATAGAGAAGCAACATTCCATTGCAGAAAGTATGGCATTGAGGAGAGAGATGGCTCATGAAGGATTTACAGCTCACGTAGAAGATGTGGAGCCAGAGCATCAGGAACTCCCCCATCTTGGAAAACATGACAGAGATCCCCCCTTGGCCTCACAAAGAAGTGTGCCAGCAAAGACTACTTGGGCCACGGGTGCACATCTTAATCCACCTAGTGACCTAGCCCTTGCACTTGGTTTTCCAGTATCTAGTACAACAAGTAACCAACAAGCTAACTTGGGAAGTAGGAGAGTAGGAGTAAGTCAGGGAGCAAGTACATCAATGGCAGGACAGATGGATTCAATGATATTTGGAGGAACATTCTTAGGTGCATCATCCACATAGAATGTGAGTGTGCACAGAATGTTGGATTCACCTCTGGAAGTGGAACTACCTCACAGACTGTAGGGGTTCAGTATAGTACTATTGTCGGAGCACAGGGGAGTACATCTACAGGTCCTATTCCAGCTACAGGTGGAGGATCAGGAGGTATAGGTGGTTCTAGTTCTGGTGGATCTGGTGGTTCTGGAGGTAGAGGGAACACAGGAGGTTCTGGATCAGGTGGTCAAGGTCCGCAGCAACCACAAAATATTTATATGGAGATGTCTCTTCATCTTCCAGAGTATAGAGGTATAGAGGATGCTGCTAAACATGTGCATATGTGTGAAATCTTGTGGCACGCTAAAGGGATCATAGCTTCTGAGTGAAAGGCAAGTCAATTTTCTACTACATTATAGGGACATGCACACAACTGGTATAGGAAGTTTGACCCTGATCAAACTTGTGTGGATTATGCAGCATTGAAGGATGCTTTCTTGAAAGAGTTCCATATCCCTGAATTTGAGCAGAAAAGTATTAGCGTGCTCAAAGATATCAAGCAAGGAACTACTGAGAGTGTACGTGAGTATGATGCCCATTTTAAGACACTTCTATCTAAGCTATCTTATGATATTCACACAAGCCAACATGCACAATGGTTCATTGGAGGATTGATTACACCATTTAGAAGAGCACTGTCACATAAGACATACACTGATCCGTGCAAAGCACTGGAAGTAGCTTTGTGTGCTGAGGTAGTTGGGAGCATTGACACTGGTGTTAGTCCATTCTTAGAGGCACAGATTGCAGCTATGGAAAATAGTTAGAGAAGCTATCACAAATTCAGCCCATGAAATGCGCTCAGGAATTTGGTGTACAGATTGTGAAGTGGAAGGTCACACCAAGGATAGTTTCCCTCACAGATCTATATGCTCATTACTATTGGATTGTGAGATCTATCATTTGAATCATGATGCTAGTCACTGTCCTTTGTTACAGCGCGTGATAAGGAAGAATGTATCCTGCTTTTGCAAAATTTTCAGGTCCATGACCCATGATACTGAAGATTGTCAGTTGATTGGTCAGATCCAGGATGCTATAGACATTGGGGTATGACAGACAAGTGTAACAAGATAATTCTAAGGGTAAGAATGAGCACCAGGATTGGGATCATAATCAAATGTGCTATGACAGGAATGAGGGGTGTTTTGAAGGAGGTCGTGGAAGAGGACGTGGATATCATGGTGGATATGGAGGATGAGGCCATGGTGGAGGAAGAGGTGAGTTCCCTCATGGAACATGTTATACGTGTAGATCTCCTAACCACTATAGGCGTGAATGTCCTCAGAATATTACATGTTCTTTCTGTGGAAAGAACCATAGCTATGAAGAGTGCCCAGAACTTATATGAGCATCTGAGTAAGCAACATAAGCAAGAAAACAAAGGCACTAGGGATGGTTAGAATCAGCACATGGTAGAAGATCAGTGGATGCCCAAGATAGCACCAGGACCTGAGGCATTAACTGTGAAGATTACTACATGAGCTGAAGCGGCACGCACAAGAGAGGCATTACCTAGAAGCCTACGATCACCAAGGAGGAGGTTTTGCATGCAAGGTACCCAGATCCTGCTCATCAGAAGGAAGTTTACCAGGATACCATGGAAGTGCTAAGGAATCTTCAGGGTGAGATACAGTACTTAAAGGAGCAGAAGAAAGCATCAGAGACAGTCCAAACTGATATCGATGATCTGAGAGAAGTGTGCAAAATGTTGCGCTAGGAGAACATTATTCCACTATTAGGAAGTTGGTTAAAAGGGAACACTCCGCACAAGTATTGAGACTGGATGACAGATCCTGCATGCAAATCTTCCCCCTGATAGCATTGACTATGAACAAAGAAATTACTCTGAATGTTGTTGTGGATGGATGGTTGTTGAGCAATATTTTGATTGATACAGGTGCGGAAGTAAATGTGCTTACATTAGATGCATGGGTACAAATGGGGAGGCCTCCATTACAGCCATCATCTAATGTGTTGTTTATGGCAAACCAGGACTAAGGCCACCCCATAGGAGTTTTGAAGGATGCATCTATAACCATACAAGGGGCCAAGTTCACTGGGGATTTTGAGGTATTAGCACTTGCAGAAGCAGACAATTTTCCAGCCTTGCTTGGATGCCCTTGGTGTTATGCAAATAATGCTGACTTGAGATTCAATAAGGGGTATATCAGCTTTGAGAACAAGGAGGAAAGAGTTGTGATACCTCTAATAGATGGGAAGTCTACACCATATGTTGAGCCTCTAAGTGAGGAGGACTTAAACAGAATTTATGTACGTGCTATTCAGGACCCAGAGGTCAATGAGCCATCAAAAGAAGGCATCCTACAGTGGGAGGATTCTCATTCTATTAGTGATACTACGAGTATTTCTTGTGAAAATTGGGCTCATGGTACATATGAACTAGTAGGGGCATGAGGTAAAAAGTGTGGTTGTGTGCAAGAATGGACTTCGTTCGGTTCGATAGATAGGTAGCACAGTACCTTGGTATACAGGGGCAAGAAGATCTTCCTGTATTTTTGAAAGCCATGGAAACACAGTGGACAGATCAAATTAAGAGAAGAGATATGTTAGTATATACCTTGTGGGACAGCAAGTGCACTGCTGGTGGGTAGTCCATAGAGATAATCTTATAGAATGGGAAGAGATTGGAGTCACCTTATCTATTAGGTTTGTAAGGAACAATGCACCTACAAGATCTGCACTTATCATGGTGATCAACCTATTCAGCATCACATTCAGCAGTGTGAGAGACTCTGGACAGTAGGACAGGAAGCATTACCACCTTCACTTTGGGTGCATAGATTGTACTCTACTCTACAAGGATGCACATGCCTGGTATGTATATGCAGAACTACATCGAGAGACTAGGAACTAGAAAAATTTGACTACATGAATGATCCATACCTTTGACTACTTTTCTTCCCAACCTCCAATAGAAGAGGCATTAAAATTTGTCAAGCGCTTAACTATGGGAGATAGTGCAAAAGCAGAAGAGCATATTCAGGAATTATTTGGTGAGGACAGAGTTTCAGAGCACATTTTGAAAGGGAAGAAGAATTGGACTCCATACTACTTGAACGTGCTTTCCTTGAGAAAGAGAAAGGAAAGATGGTTTACATTGTGGATGATGAGGAAGTTGAGAACCTGGATATTGAACATTCACAAGGGGTGTGCGAGGTCTTGGATAGTGCAGACAAGGATACGCGTGCACCTATCATGAACCCATGAAGACAAAGAAGGTGAATATAGGTTCAGAGGCTGAGCCTAAGGAGGCCATAATTGGAGACTACTGGTCAGACTTGAAGGTAGCAAAGATCATTGAGTTACTCAGGGATTATCAGGACTTATTCCCTCGAGGGTATCATGAACTTAAAGGTGTGCATGAATCACTTGGGGAAATGAAGATAAAACTTAAGGATGGTGCATGCCCAGTTAGAAAGTGACCTTATAGAATGAACCCCAATTTACATGAAAAGGTAAAAGAAGAAATTGATAAAATGTTGAAATCTGGAATTATCAAGCCCCTTGATGAGTCAGAATGGGTTAGTCCAATGGTGATCAGTATCAAGAAGGATGGATGAATTAGAATATGTGTGGACTACAAGGAGCTGAATGTTGCATGTGTCACAGATCCATTCCCTATGCCATTCACTGAGGAAATACTAGAAGGAGTGGCAGGGCATGAAATATATTCTTTCACAGATGGGTTTTCTGGGTATCATCAGGTTAGGATTGCTCAGGAGGATCAAGAAAAGACAACTTTTACTACTGAATGGGGTAGTTTTTCCTATACTATGATGCCTTTTGGATTGAAAAATGCACCTTTTGTATTCTCACACATAGTTGTTCAGGCATTCAAATATTTTATTCACAACTTCTTACAGGTCTACCTAGATGATTGGACAGTATATGGGCTTGTGAAAGATCATTGTGACAATCTGCGCTTAATGTTTGAATGGTGTAGACAATTGAGTATCTCTTTGAACATCAAGAAGTGCATATTTGCTACACCATTTGGAATATTGTTAGGACATATAATCTGCAAGGAAGGTTTGCTGGTTGATCTAGCTAAGGTTGCAGTCATTCTAGGCCTGGAAGTGCCTACCAGTCAAAGTGAGGTGCACAGATTTTTAGGTCATACAGGATATTATAGAAAATTCATCAAAGGGTATGCCAAAATTTTCTACACCCTTGGAAGAATTACTGAAAGGGAAAGGTACATTTTATTGGGGAGAACCGCAGCAGCGTGTGTTTGAGATATTAAAGGAGAAACTTACTACCGCACCCATTCTATGTTTTCCCTCATGGGATAAACCATTTCATGTGCATGTGGATGCCTTCTGGCATGGCCATTGGTGCTTGTGTTAGCTCAACCTAGAGAAGGTATTGTAGATCATCCAATTTGTTTTGCTAGTAGGAAGATGACTCCTGCTGAAAGGAATTATACAACTACAGAGCGCGAAGCTTTGTCAATGATCTATGCATTGCACAAGTTTTGACAGTACTTGTTAGCAACACCATTTGTGTTTTATACAGATCACATGGCATTGAAGTACTTGGTAAACAAGCCCATCTTACAGGGGTGCATATGCAGATGGGTACTCCTATTTCAAGAGTTTGACTTCACAGTTGTGGTGAAGCCAGGGAAAAGTAACTCTAGACCAGACCATTTATCTAGAATTCAACTCAGGAGAGGAAGCACAGACAATTGAAGAAACCATGCCAGATGCACAAGTTATATAGGTTACAATGCGCACCATCAGAATTAGAAGACATTGTTGTCTTTCTACGGATTGGTGTGGCACCAGAAGGAATGAAGGCATTAGAAAAGAAACATCTTGCTATACGCGTGACACCATTTATGTTAATCAGTGGTGACCTCTACAAGTTAGGCAAGAGATGAAGTATTACATTGTTGTGTATTAGAGCATGAGCGCAAGGATATTATGGAAGAATCCCATGGTGGTATTACAGGAGGCCATTATGCAGGTGATGCGACTGCCCAGAAGATCCTACTTGTTGGATTATGGTGGGAGACATTGTATAAAGACTGTAAAGAATATTGTAAGGTGTGTGATCATTGTCAGTGCCTAGGAAAACCAGGGAAAAGAGATGAGATGCCTTTGAGACCAATTACTAGTGCCAAACCATTTGAGAAATGGGCCATTGACTTTGTAGGACCTATTTCACCAGCCGCGCGTAAGACTGGGTCGCGCTATATCATTACTTGCACAGATTATCTCACACGGTGGGCAGAAGCAAGCACCTACGAAGGACTGTACAGCAGCTACAACAGCTAGGTTTCTATGGGAGAATGTTCTTACAAGATATGGATGTCCTTTAAGCTTGACAAGTGATAGGGGTACACACTTTTTGAATGAGACAATCAGGATCCTATTAGATGAGTTTATGGTTGCACACCATAAAACTACACCCTATCATCCTCAGGAAAATGGAACTGCTGAGGCTTTCAACAAAATTTTGAGCCAAAATTTGACAAAAATTTGTGATGTTGGGAGAAAGGATTGGGATGATAAAGTGTCAGCTATTCTTTGGGCATATAGAACAACTTATCAAGAGATTGAACAAAGCCACACCATTTCAGTTGGTGTTTGGCGTAGAATTCGTTCTCCCTATAGAATTTATGTTACCTTCTTTGTGCATTACGCATGCTAGAGGTCTAGCTGATGAGTAGGCTTTAGAAGAGTGTATCGAGAAGATGATTCAACTGGATGAGTGACGAGCCATAGCACGATGGAGTCAGAAGCAGGAAAAATCCAGGAAGAAAGCATGGCATGATAGAAACATAAGGGATAAGAAGTTTGAGATTGGACAAATGGTACTTCTTTATGACTCAAAGTTCTTGCCATCTAGGAAAGCTCAAAGTACATTGGTTGGGGCCGTATGTCATCACTTACATACTTGAATTAGGTGCTTGCTAGTTAGAAGCACTTGATGGAACACGGCTACCCTGGTTACTTTAACGGGAGTAGGCTGAAGCCCTACTATAAATAAGTCTTCTTGGTGTTTGTAATAAGGCAGTATTACCATTTAGATTAGGTTTCCATTCTGTATTTCTTTAATGTATTTCCTTCATTGTCATTATGCTTTGTCAATTTAGTTGTTGTTTTTGTGTAATAAGTGTGCTTGCACGTGCATGAAGCTAATTACTATGTGAAGAATGTTTATGCGCAGAGGACTGCACATACTTTTAGTGTGGGGTGGTTGTATTTATCCAGGTAAAAGACTATGGGAATTGAAAGGTGAAAGGAATAAGCTGCTATGGGTGTGCTTTAAGTCAAAAGAAGATTACTTCTCAAAAGTGACCAAGGATGGAGATGAATGAAAGGACAGTATAACATGAGGTAAGAAAAGGCCATGATAACTACCAGGAGAAGGTACAATGATGAGGTACTTGGGTGCAAGGGCATGTGCTGAAGAGAAGTCTGTGACCAGAGGGTAGGAAGGTGCGCTAGAAGGTTATAGCTGGGTGCGAAGATGTACTGTGTGGAACAAATGAATTTGGTCAATGAATGAGGGGATATTTGGTAGGTGAAGGAGAAATAAATGCATCAAAATTTGAAAAATCTATATAAGGATGGGATGCGAATTCATTTTTACCATTGCGATTAAGAGTATTTGAAAGAAGCCAAGTGCGAAGAGATGAGTGATCATTTTAAGGTGTGAGAGGTGTGTAACCAGTCATGATGAAGAGATCTATGTGCAGAAGAAGCTTGTGTCCTCAGTGGTGAAGGGTTTGAGTGAAGCGAGGTGACGGAGATGAGTTAGGGGCACGTAATTTCACCTAGGGCATGCTGAATCAAACTAGGGTTTGCTTCACACATTGTAGAATTTGAATGGAAAGGATCTACAAAGGATTGCAAGGTAAAAATGGCACCCAAGAAGGTAGTTGTAGCAGGAGTAAAAGGAAAGAAGAAGGTGGTCATCGAGGAGGAAGAAATGGCTCCAGAAAGTAATTTTTCAGAGATGCAATATCTAGAGGGGGTTATTGTCAGCTAGGAGTGGGATTCTCACATAAGGAAAAGCAAAGTGAGTGAGTACAATCACCGTACCATTGAGAACAAGAAGGAGCTTGACGCGTTGTTGAACACGAAGACAAATAAATGCATGACGGAAGATATGCCGGTGTATGACGATGCTGGTGAGAAGCTCTTACAGAGGATAGGGGTTTACCAACTTTATGAGCTCCCTTATTTCGGGAAGTATGAACCATTATACCAGTGGCTTATGAGTAGAGTGCATGAGGATTTTTTCTATTTTGCAGGGTGCATAGTCAGAATTTCAGCCACACTCATCTCCACAGTGACAGGGTTGAAAGGCATGGGAGATGATTTGTGAGATGATCTAACAGATAAAACCACAATATTGGAGACCAGGAAGGAGTTGGGATATACAAAGGGTCTGTGCGGTATGGACATCGACAAACTAAAGAAGTATCCAGTTGTACAAGTGGCCGCACATCTCATTACAAAGCTCAATGACCAAGAAAGGTGGTCACAAGTGAACACCATGTGGTTGCACATTGCCAAAAATATGTCTGAAGGAGTAGTCTACAACATTTCATGGTATATCATAGAGAAAATCATTGAAGAAGTGTGCAAAGGAGGAAATATTAGCTTTGGAGCTGTTCTGTTATCACTAGTGTTCATGGAGATCGAAAGTGCCTGATGGACCAAAGGAGAAGGTATGGGAGTATCCAATGGAACACAAATCACCTGCAGAATGCTTCAAGAAGTACCTATGTGAGGGATCCATGACAGATCAGGTTAAGCAACGGGCCGAGAAGTGGTATGATAGGCTTCGTGTGGATTTTGAGGAAGAATGGCGCATCCCCAAGGACTTTCCTTCAGTGGTTAGGAAGGCAGTTCAATTTGTTGTATACCAGCATTTCTGTATAGCGCGGTTTGCAATGAAAGATGGGGCATGGAGTCCTTGGTGCAAGTTTCCATATGCATTCACAGTAAGGTACTTCCAGGCATCAGTACACAGGTTTACAGATGTGCAACGACTGATGTTCAACGCGGATAAGGTAGATTGCGACTACCACACACTAAGGAAAAAATATGTGTATCCAGGGTGGGGTGCATATGTTGAAAGACTCATTTATGATGTTTTGAGCATTAAACCAATAATTTTGGTGGTGGGAGATATTGGAGCAGCACTGGTGTATCTCCAACTGAAGCCAAAGATGGAGAATAACAAGTATGTGGAAGGTGAGTTCACACTTCCAGCACCACCAAAGGGAAAGCATACAATGGAGAACATCCCAGCACCTAAGCCCACAGAGCCAATTGAAGTGGAGGATGAGGAGGAGGAGTGCAAAGATAGTGGTGGTTTGGAGTGCATAGAGGTAGGAGACATCCTACAAATAAGGGTGAAGCTGAGCGTGCCACTACACCACCTCAGCCACAAGAGGGGGATGATGAGGACTTGAATGCAGTCCAAGGGGAGCAAAGATTTAAGAGGGTGTTTAGGAGAACAAGGACCCAAGGTGCTACTCCAACCACAATGCGCAGATCACCCAGACTCTCTCCACAGAAGGAGGCAACCGTGTAAAGAAGGAGGAAACTAAAGTTAAATGAGGAGGTGGAAGAGTCAGAGGAAAGCACACCTAATTCTCCTACACTTCCAGAGAACATAGAAGAATAGGGTGAGGAATCAAAGGAAAGAGGAGAGGATGAGAAGGGACCAGAGGAGACAGCTGCAAGAGAATGTTCAGGACATGGAGACATAAGTCCCAAATTTGGAAGCTAAGGTCCCCAAGTAGCAATGGTCTAGAAGAACGAGTGGAGAGCACATTCCACCAGCCATGGGGTATGCGGAGGACATAGGTAAAATTATCCACGCCCACTTCCAGAGCATGATAGCACAGAAGGATTTATTTAGCTGGGAGCTAATGGATGAGGATATGGTGACTGTGCACACTCGGAAGCAACTATCATGGTCAATGCACACCCATATGGATGAGCCTGAACTTTGATATATGTGAAGAGTCATGTGTTTCAAGATGGCTGAAGAAGGCACCACAAGCTAGACATATGACGGTAAAGCCTACTGTCATGTCAGATGAGTAGGTCAGCAATGCATTGGTAAAGGTTTCTACTGAAGTTGCTAGAAGAAACATGGATAAAGTTGCAACAATCAGAGCATTGCAAGGAGCTAAAGACAAAGGATGCTGAGATAGCATGCATAACACAAGAAAGGGACTTGGCACAGAAGAAGAATGAAGTATTTATCCGCTTCACAGAGGAGATTGGGGACAATGTCATAAGAGCTAGGCCACACTTGGAGACCAAGGTACCACAGATGTTTCCCTCAGTGATACATTATGTAGGAAAGTTGGTGGACCTGGTACTTGAAGATGAACCTTTGCGCATGACAGTGCCAAGGAAGTCAGAGCAAGAGGCAGAACGAGAGAAAGCCTCAGTGATGTGAAAGATTGCATCCTAT
Organism: Taxus chinensis; assembly: GCA_019776745.2. Classification (NCBI taxonomy): domain Eukaryota; kingdom Viridiplantae; phylum Streptophyta; class Pinopsida; order Cupressales; family Taxaceae; genus Taxus; species Taxus chinensis. The sequence continues at coordinate 885,639,110 of CM034151.1, forward strand.
GAAGGGCTACTGCAAGCACTACAAGAAGTATTGAAGAAATCAGACCAGGCTTTAAACATCTACACAGCTCCAGAGGTGCTTATCAACATGAAGACCCTAGAAGAAAGCAATGAGGTCCAGAGAGAAATGAAGGAATGAAACATTGGGCCACGCAGAAATATTTTCAATGGTTAAGCAGAAGCACGAGGCCCTGGCAGTAGCACAAGAGCCACATAAGACTCGGCTGGAAGAGCTTGGGAAGCTCATTGCGCAGAAGATGGATCTTCTAGAAGGAAGAATGATATCAATGTCTAGCATTGTGTTGGTTCTGTAGAATGAAAAAGGAGAGATTGTGAGGGATGAGTTGGAATCCATTATTGTGGACATTCCAGAGAAATTAGAACAAGCACTCGTTGAATGGTAGGCCTTGGAGGCCAGAATAAAGGAGGAGTATCCAGAGTTGATACTTCAAACTGATACAGAAGAGGCTGCCTCATAGCCTCATAAAATTCTTTATTTATCTACATTCTTTCATTCTTATTCTTTCCATTCAATATTCTTTACTACAATTTTTGAAGATACCCATTGTTAGGATGACAATGATATTAGTGTGGGGTAATGTTGATCAAGAATACTTGTTAGAGATCACACAAGAAGTCTGCGTGGGAAAGAGCCAAGGGACATGAATAACCCGCGTGGAGGGAAAGTTTAGCATTCAAGACTTAGCCTGATTTTGAGCATGAAGACCTATTTTTAGAAGATGGCATGTGGAACACACCAACAATGTAGAGACATGTGCGCCACTCATTATCTATCTTTGGAGGATCGGATCGAAGCATTTTGCATGGAGACGAGCTAAGAATAGGATTGTCACTTCAGTTAACTGTAAGAGGTCTATAGATAGCACACTTGCATGTGTGGCTATGCCTGTAAATGGCACGTGGCTATTAATAGCATGCAACCTATTTTTGGAATAGATAAGCGGTGAAGGGAAATTCACCACCCTATATATATGTATGCACATAGTAGAAGATATGGAGAGATGGATGTATGGAGGTATAGAGATATATGCATATGACTAAATTACTGTATCAGATCCATGTGCGCATTGGTATACATTGACATTACTGTAAGGAGCTTCTGTGTTTATTAATAGATGGAAGATATTGGTTGAATCTAAGTGTCATTCTTGTGTGTAATTGAGTAATTCATGTTCTTGTTTCAATCATGATTACTGTTTAAGTTGTTTCTTTCATAGATTTGAATATAGCATGCATTGTATAATGATGGATTAGTTATGGATCTATATGTTTATTCCTTCATTACGCTAACATCCTGCTATAGCAACCCTAAAGAGGGACCAGGTACCTTTGTGCGCTTCGAGTGAGTGCTCAGTCTAGGCTGAGTGATGTGCCAGCACGTCTAGGATGTTATCTGGTAAATTCTAGGTTGTATTAGTCCACTTTCTATCTTTTTCTTATTTTTTGGATGTTACTATTTCCTTGTATTTATTTATCACCCTAGGTCGGAATTTCACTTGTTAATAACAAAACTTAAATGAAGGAATCATATATATACATTACTTATTTAACTCCATTACATGGGCAAGCATTCAAGAGGCATATACATCTACAATGAGCTAATATTTCCTATCTACAACATCAAGGACTGCATTTTGGGACTACATACTTCACTGCATAGGAAATTCTATTCTAAATTCCATAAAACACATTTTTCATTGGGACACATTAGTTTTAGCCCATTATTATTTGATTCACTTGAACAAAGGAAACCTAGCTCAAGGGACATTATTCCAATCACACACATAAGAACTATGTGGAGTATAAAATGTATTCCATTGCTCAGTGAAAATCACATTGAGGTGATCACCGAGGTCATTACGACTCAATCATATGAATTATTTATTCATCTAATATGTTCTTGATTAATGTGTAAGTAGCTAAGTTTTCATTTTTAGGTACAAGCATAACAGAGTAAAATTTTATCAAACCTAACACAAACTGCAATGAACAAGAAGAGACACAGAAAGAACCAGGACTGAAACTATTACACAGAAAATAGTGCCCATAATAGATTCTATCAACTAGGAATCCATGTCCCATTCCTAACGCTCTTATCCTTGAGATTGTCACATTCTACTTTCTGAAATAGAGATTACATAGTCCATGATTTTCCTTTCTATCCTATTCATGAGTCTAGAATCAGTCCATACCTACAGTTATAAGATAAGTCATTCTACAAACCCTATTTATCACTCTTACTTGTATTTATATAGCTAGATTTTACTTGAATAATATTATATTTATTTGATTCATGGTGTCCTTACATAGATTTAAATTTAATTTAAATCATTTGGTGAACTCGCTCCTTACATGCCCAATACCGGATCTATCCTTCATGGACCCTACCACAATATCCTTGTTTCATTTTCTTCAATGCCACCCATCATATAGATATACTATTTCACAATTGTTGAAGCAATCAGCTCCTCATTGTGTCCTTGTTTGTTTTTTTATTATAGGATTTTACTATTTATTTTCATGTGCATTGTTTGTTTATCACTAACACTTGTGTGTTACCATTTTCCAATTGTTCTCCTTACACCATGTGTAATAGTTATTCCCCCTACATGAATCCCTATATGAAATAGGCATATCAGTTTCATCCTTCCTCGTTTGGGATATGTTCTATTATTTCCATCTCACGTACCCCAAACAAGTGTGGTAAAAAATTAGGTGAACCTTTTACTCTCCCAGAACTTACAGATAGTAGTTATTGAAAGGAACGATAAGAAGATTGTTCCAAGCTACGATCTCATATGATAATAGCACACCATATTAGACTTGCAAAATAGAAGAGCTAAAATACCATATATGGAAATCCATCATAATCCATAATGCTCAATACATTACAATAGAATGACTTGAATTATTCAATAAGAAAGATGTACATATAGGAGGAGGGAAGTGCAACTACTACCTAAATCAGTGGTGAAGAACTCCCACTAACTGATATTGGTAGTTAAGTTAACTCCAAGACAAGTAAGCTAACTCGACATAACTGAGAAGCTAACTCAACACAACCAGTAAGTTAACTCCACACAACTAGTACACCTAAGCAAGGTAACCCAACAAGTGTAGGGCTAACACAAGTGTAATAATTATCCTGATAAATAAATAAAAGGATAAATAATAACCTACACTAACACCCTCCCGTAAGCTTAGCTTAGGTGGGTGGAAAATAAGGTGGGTCCTGGCAACAAGGCCTGATGAGGTACCCACGTACAACAACTGGGAAAAATGGACACCGCAAGGTACCCAAAACTAGTAATAACAAAGTAGAGAGCAAAATCCTGCTGCAAGATATCCTCAGAAGATCGACTCCAAAAACTCATACAATGCTGAAGAAGTGTGGTACACACTATGTTCTAAATCCACTGCTTGATCATATAACTCAAAAACAACTGACACTGGGCTTCACCAAAATAGCTCCATGTAAGGAGATTTTCAATGGAGTGATGTCGAAAAGTGAAAAACAAACACGAAACATAATTTGATCAACTACTATAAATAGGTGTGCCACGATCCAAGAACAACCAAGGCGACAAGGCAAGGACACGAGATCTAAATAAATAGGAGTGCCACGATCCAAGAAAATCCAAGGTAACAAGGCAAGGACAGGAAACCCAAAGAAGCAGTATCAACACGTAACAAGGTAAGGACACGAAACCCAAAGAATCAATATCAACACCATACCCTCCCATACTGCTGAATAGGTAGAGTGACACCACATATCTGTATGAGTTGCCAAAATCAACTACTTGAACACTGACAAACTAACATTGGGCTCCACCAGAATAGCTCCCCCGCAAGAGAGATTTTCAACATGCCAAAAGTGTCGAAAATACAGATCCAGAATATCTCAACAAAAAAGAGATATATAAATGCATACACCCATAGATATACGAATGCAACACCCAAAAGTTGAGGACGTCGGGCTCAACCAAAATTACGTCCACAAGAGATTACAACACCCTCCCAAATTGACAATTTATAATTGAGTGCATGTAAATATTACAATGAGTAAAATTACCTTTTACATTTGAAACATGTGTATAAAAATCTCACCAATGCATAGATCTCGAAAAAATACACAATTTCAAAACAAAGATCACCTTAATCCGAGCTACGGATCAAAAGTTATGAGCTCTAGAAGGTTTTGCTATTAAAATAATATTTTAATGTTGATCTTCTTTTCAAAAGGTACACGTGACACCCAAATGTTCAAAGGGTAAAAGAGTGCATCCACACAATACAGACTTGCGACCAAAGGATAAAAACCTGCGCCCAAAACCTAAAATGTCCAGAGGGTAAACCATTGCATCCAAAGGGTACATGTCAATATCCAATGGATAAAAGAATGCACCCAAATGGTACAGATCTGCGTCCAGTGGATAAAAGACTGCATCCAAAACTGAAATATCCAGAGGGTAAAAGAATGCATCTGGAAGGTACATGCTTTTATCCAATGGATAAAAGAATGCACCCAGAGGGTACAGATATATGTCCAATGGATAAAAGATTGCATCCAAAACTGAAATATCCAGAGGGTAAAAGACTGCATCCGGAAGGTACATGCTTTTATCTAATGGATAAAAGAATGCACCTAGAGGGTACAGATCTGTGTCCAGTGGATAAAAGACTGCATCCAAAACTGAAATATCCAGAGGGTAAAAGATTGCATCCGGAAGGTACATGCTTTTATCCAATGGATAAAAGAATGCACCCAGAGGGTACATATCTTCGTCCAGTGGATAAAATAAGATGGATGTCTACATCATCTATTGCTTTGATACCATGAAAGAAACAATAAGAATATTGTTCCAAGCCGTGATCTTAGATGATAATAGCACACCACATTAGATTTGCAAAATAGAAGAGCTAAAATACCATATATGGAAATCCATCATAATCCATAATGCTCAATACATTACAATAGAATGACTTGAATTATTCAATAAAAAAGATGTACATATAGGAGGAGGGAAGTGCAACTACTACCTAAATCAGTGGTGAAGAACTCCCACTAACTGATACTGGTAGTTAAGTTAACTCCAAGACTAGTAAGCTAACTTGACATAACTGAGAAGCTAACTCAACATAACTGAGAAGCTAACTCAACACAACTAGTAAGTTAACTCCACACAACTAACACAAGTGTAGGGCTAACACAAGTGTAAGAATTATCCTGATAAATAAATAAAAGGATAAATAATAACCTACACTAACAGTTATAGAATCAAAATTAGCATGATCATAGGAGTAATCAGTTACAGAATAGGGATAGAAATATACTTGACCAAATTTCACATCGTGGATAGAACCGCCTAGTACAGATAGGATCATTATGTGGTAGTATCCCACCTAATCGCTCTTGTCGATGGGGGAAAATGCTACAAAGCAATTTTCAGTAGTTACACTATTACATTATTCTCCACATTTAGTAGTTACACACTTAGTTTCATATCGCAATTAGTTTATAACATGAACTAAATAAGGAACTAACTACTAACTTAGGAACCAAGGTAGGAACCAAATAAGGAAGTGGCACCTAGGGAATATGTAGGATATCAATATTCCTAGAAAAATGTGTCACTTAAGGCAAGTTACAACTCAGATGTGTGATCATGTGCAGTGGCACTTAACTATGGGGAAGCGTTAACGGTTGGAGGGTAAATCCTATTATCTCTCCCAATACACTTTCCCTGTTAGAGTAGGTATTTACCTTAGCTTATGTTCACCTAGGTACTTTATTTACCTTTATTGTATGTATCCTCACCCACTTATGTGTGTGGATATTTCTTTTTATTTTTTTAGATATTAAGGGGATATTATCTAGTTTTTAGGTATAGTTTTTTCCTTGATCTATGGTATTGACTAGTTCTTTCCTTGATCTATGGTATTGACTAGATCTTTGATGTCTAGTTCTCTCCTAAATCTATGGTCTTGACTAGTTCTTTGATGACTAGTTCTTTCCTTGATTTATGGCTTGATCTACGACCTTGACTAACTCTTAGATTGTTATTCCTTGCCTATATAAGCAAGGCCCATTCTCATTGTATTTCATTGAGTTCCATAATAATATATGATATTACTACTCATTTTTTTGCAAAGGTTTTGGTAAAGTTATTCTGGAAAATTGCTTTCATCTTATTGATAGTGGTGTTTGATTAGCATATGAGTTCTTGGCTTGGTATGATCTGGTTATCATTCCTTGTATTACCTTAGTGGCGACAGGAATCCTAAATCCAAAGTTTAGTTTCGTGGTGCTCAAATCTTTATTTTAGCGATAGGATTCCCAAATCCTTCATATTATTCTAACCTACGAGCCTAAACAACAAGTCTACAAGTAGAAACAAATTTCTAACCCTTTATCTTTCATCATTCCAGGTGTAATCTAACCCCTTAGATTAGAGTTTTCCAATACACATTTCTAATTTTGCATATTTTTCAAGTTAAAGTTCAATTACATTTACCTAGAGTTTTGACTACACTTGTTTTCTTTTGCAAGTCCTATCATATCCCGATGAAGGAAAATCACACAAGAAACATTGAAACAAATCTCAAACACACTCCGAAAAAGATGATATTTCAAGGAACTACAAGCACACATCATTATCACTCCATGCATGCAAAGGTCACCCCTAGGATTCATATCCTTCCCTTCCCTTATAATTCCATGATACATATTTTTTACTATTCCATTTGGCACGATACAACACTTATTCAGCACGCTACTAGGCACAATCTTCTTTTGAGTCTCCAAGGTATGCTTTTCTTTTCTACTTTATGTTATCATATCCTTATTCACCAGCATAAAGTGGGGTGAAATGTAGTCACTAATTCATGCACTTACTATGTACATGTAACCTCTAAATACTTCATTTATATACATGATTCCTAAGCAAGAGAACTAGTCATTAACAACACTTGTTTTTCTTTGACATTGCTTCTATCTATCTTATCTTTATTTCTTGTTGTTTCTATACTTACTCTTTATAGTTTTGCATACTAGCTGACATATTTCTCAATTCTAATTTAAGTATTTTACCTTTTAAGCACCCTGTATAGAATCACCCATTAGGGACAGGAGCGCTCGGGTGTTTGTTCCACTTTCTCTTTTTTATGATTTCTCTAATGTTACTTCTTTTGTGTCTTTGTTTATCACCCTAGGTCTACCTTTCACTTGTTGATGATGAAACTTAAACAAAGAAATCATATATATATACATGACTTATTTAACTCCATTACATGGGAAAATATTCAAGAGGACTATACATCTATAAGGAACTAATATTTTCTATCTACTACATCAAGGATGGCATTTTGAGATTGCATACTTCATTGCATAGGAGGTTCTAGTCTACATTGCATAGGAGGTTACATTGCATATGAAAGATTTTGCATTGGGACAAAGTAGTAGCTCGATATTATTTGGGCCACTAGCACTAGGGGGCCTAGATCAAGGGGTACTATTCCAATCACACACACACACACACACACACACACACACAAACACACACACACACACACACACACACACACACACACAAGAAATACATGGATTCTTAAATGTAGTGTAATGCTCGGTGAAAATCATATTCACGTAACTACCAAGGTCATTCCAACTCAAGAATTTACATTATTTTATTTATCTAATTTACACTTGAGTATTATGTAGGTACCTAGGGGAATTTTTACAGGTACAGACGTGACTGAGTAGAATTTTAGAAAACCCGACATGACCTAAACTGAACAAGAAGTGAAAAGAAGCAACACATGATGAACCCAGACTGAAACTATTACACAAACACCAATGCCAAAAAAAATGCTACCCGCCCAAGTGGTCTTATCCCATTCCAGGAACTCATGTCCCTAAGATCATCATAGTCCAATTTCTGAAACAGAGCTTACATAGTCCAAGATTTTCCTTTCCATCCTATTCATAATTCCATAATCAATCTAGACCTATAGTTATAAGTTGATTCATTCTACAAATCCTATCTATCACGTTTACTTTTATTTCTATAGATAGATATTTCTTGAATATTGTTATATTTATTTGATCAGTAGTGTCCTTATAAATATTTAAATTTAATGCAAATCAATGATAGACACTTCTACTATGGGTGGCCTCTCACCCACTAACAAATTTTATGTGGCACTGACCCAAAAAGGGGGTGTTTATACCAAATTATTCATTTTCTCCATTTTTGAATACTTAATTGACTTCAAACTTGATCAGCAAATGGCTAGTATATACAAACACTCACTATTTCACTAATTCCAAATACTCAACGTGTTTATCTCAATTTATTTTAAATATATTATTATTTTGGCTTAAATATTAAATACCAACTTATAACTGATTAAAAACAAGTAAATGATAAAAATAGAAATAATAATACTAAAATTTGATAACGGAGTTCACCCATATAGGCTACGTCTTTGGGTCTACTTCAAATGATGAACCGATCAATTAAAATGATGTAATATACTCTTTCTTAAATCACTATCTCTCCCAATAAGGGGCTTTCAATTTTCAATCAAGTACCTGATGTCTTCTGGAAAGTCTCTGCAACATGCTCCATCTAGTGAAGTTGCTCTGAGCACCATTAAATTACATTAAACTTGTTATTTCTCCTTACAAAGGGTTAAAAGGTGTCCCTTAAAATAAAATATTTGGCCTTTTATATCATTTCTAATACTTGTGGCATCTTGGCTAAGGAATTATTCTTTTTGCTAAAGACTACAAGTTTGAATCCCCTTAAAACACCTTGTTTTTGGCTAAGATATTTTTCTTTTTAAGGGATATACCTCAAAGCTTGCATTTTCTTAACCTAAATAAGGCGTGGGAAACAAAAAGACCCAAAATGCCTTGAATGGGGTTCTAAGGTTGAATCACTACCCTCATGTTTTGATTTTGGATAATCCTTGGTCATCCTTAGCACATTTCTTAATTTTTGTATCCCATATTGCTTGGGATTGGTAACAAACATGGGTTTAAATATCATCCTATGTGTCTTGTTAAGTGGTCAAAGATACCATCTCATGTGTTGATCTTGGTTTTGCATTCACCTTGGTTTGTGTGGTGAATGTGTTGAAATTAGCTTTGGACGACTTGGGCACATGGAAATGCATTGGAATTTTTGGCATCGGCATTTTGGAAGGTGTCATGTTGTGGCTTAGGACCTCGCCATGTGTGTCTCTTCCCTATTGTTTGGGCGCTATGCTTTGCAAACAACATGGGATTTAGTCCCACATGCATTGTGGAAAGGCACATTTTGGAATATATATGTAAAATTGCTTGCAATGGATAGTGAAGAATGGCAAAAAGGTCCCCCTCCATATAAATAGTGTGGGTCTCACACTCAACCATCAAATATTGGGGCCAAAAACCAAACCAACCCATTTTTATTCTCTCTTTACCACATGTCACCGTGTGATTGGTCCCTGTGTCGGGCCCTGAATGGTCCACATGGTAAGTCCAATTAGTAGGATGACATCATCAATGTACCTATGCATATTTTTTACCTGTTTGTCTTTAGCATTAGTAGACCATAAATTTTGCATATGAAGTGTGATTGACCCTATTCAAAATGTATTAGAAAGCTCTCAATGAGCTCTTCTCTATACAAGTATTTTTTCGTAATTGTAAACCATCTAACTGGATCAGTATGGGGATTCTCCCAGATCAAGAATGGATTGTGTTGTTTCTAACGAGCGAGCAGAGTGGATACTTGAGTGGATATAATCTCATTTTGGACTGCAACAACACCATTATGAAATCACCACATATTTTTGTTTTTCTCTCCAATTTTTATTTTTATTAATTTTGGTCGAGAACTCATTCATGTTCATGGTTGTGCAGGATGAAGGTGCTTGATGAGCTAAAGGGTGTGGTGGGAAAGGGAAGAAACATGGTGGATTCAAACATATGCAAGTTTTCCTATTTGTAGGCAGCAGTGAAGGAAACTATGAATGCATCCACCTGGTCCCCTCCTATTGTTAACCCACCTCTCCACCAAAGTGAATAGTGGAATATTTTTTGTTTTTGTGAGCACCACCACCATGATCGCCACGTAGCATCTCCACTTTGTGGTGTTCTACCTCATAAGGATGTCACTCAAATATTAATTAGCACTAACCATTTTATTGATTGTGTGTTGGGAGTTAATGCCCCCTACATCTTGATGTATCCAGTGTATATTTTATCAATGATATTTAAAATTATTGAATTGGTTGTGACGTTTGAAATGTACGTCAAAATCCACTCTTGGTATACAATGTTTTCCTGTTGTGTTTATCATTTTTTGTTTTATTAGTTCAATGTTTATATTATCAAAACACATACTAACGTAATTGTAGTAATCCCAACAAATTACAAATCTATCAAATGGTAGGGCTTTTCAAGTTGGTGGCCAATAGATGATGCAGTGATGGTAATGACTAAGTCTTTTTTACCTTAGTAAGTTAAATCTATTGTTTCTAAAGATGATGCAATACCAATTGCCTTGCCATGTTTTATGGCTATCAAAATCACCAACTACATCAACCTGACATGGTATGATAACTCCACCCCCCCCCCTCTGCCGCCCCCCGACTCCCATCCACCCCAATATGTCCCTATCTTTATAATTTCCTATGGCAAGCACAACTAAATTCCCCTCAACTATGCATGGCCTCTAACTATCCACAAAATACAAAGGGATGACATTACAAAATTTAACTAATGACATTGAGAGTATTGAAGGATAAGGGATTGCTTTAAGAACTATCTCTAGAGTACATTGCCTCAAGGATTTGCACATCACTCTCTAAATCTCCTTTGAGTGATTCACAAAAAATGACATGTGATCCATGTGTCGCAAGAATGAAGAGGATCATGTATACTCCCTCCAATAGATTTCCCACCCATGAAATTCTTCTCCCTCAATCCCCTTCTTCATCACCACTCTTCCCCCTCCAATATTTCACCTTCAATCCTTCAAATTTAACTTCTTCAACATTTCCTTATTTACATCTTTATTTCACCATTCAAATGTGATTGCAGTATATTGACAATCGTATTTTAAATTTCCATAGTGAATTAAAGTGCGATCTCAAATTTTCACAAGTATTTTGTGACTTAAAACACCAAAGAAAGGTGTAAGAGGACGTCGAATTTAAAGCTGGCTAGGTAATAGATTCCTCAATCCTATGACCAGCAAATTTTCCACCTTCAATCATGTGAGCTCAACAACTCTATGTATGAAGAGTCAACATCTATCCCTTATCATTAAGAAGACGTGCCACATACGCTCCTACCACTTTTACGTGTCCGTTCCTAAATCTGCCACCACTGCAAAAAGAAATCACTGTGTACTCAAATCTCACAATATAAATTTGTGGGTGAGCATCATACCTTAAAAATATGCCTGCCATTATCGTTTCAGTAAGCTAAGCTTGGTGAGCTTACAAAATTATCCATTCAATCATCCATAGTAGATATTTCCATCAGAGTTATGGCCGATCAACATGACCGTGGTCTGTTTGGTCTGTTTGGAAAGAAGCATGAAGAAGGAAGCCATGAACAGCCCCCTCCCCATATTCAGCAGGGTTATAATTATGATCAGCCAGCTGCTCCCCATACGCAGCAGGGTTATAATTATGATCAGCCTGCTCCTCATACGCAGCAGGGCTATAATGATTATGGCTATGGTGATGCAGGTGCAGGTGTAGGTGCAGGGGAGGTTTACCATGCTCCTCCACCTGCTGGGTATAATGAGGAAATGTATGGAGTTTCTCAGGCCCATGGTAAACAAGGAGAAGAGAAATCCCATGGTTTGCTTGGGAAACTCCATAGAACTCACAGTAATTCCAGCTCCAGCTCTGTAAGTCTTGTTTACTTTAGATTTTCTTTTTTTTTGGGCATCCTGCTATGAGTGTATGTGGTAATGTTTCTGTGATCTGATCATGCTGCAGTCAAGTGATGAGGAGGACAAAGAAGGAGGAGGAAGAAAGAAGAAGGGTCTTAAAGAGAAGATCAAGGAAAATCTGCCGCTGCCAGGACTACACAAGAGTAAGAAGGAAGGAGAAATGCAGATGGGTGAGGAGAAAAAGCATGGACTATTTTGACATTAGAGCATCTGGGTCTGTGTAATATGAACATTAAATAATTGCTTTGCCTGTATGAAGCAACCTGGTGTTTGTTTTAGTGCTGTTGTCGTCGGTGTATATATGTTGTTGCCAAAGAAAAATAATAATTCTCAGTTAATCCCACTGTGTACAGTTTATCACTGTATTATAGTTTGAACAATTTGAGGTGCACCACATTGTTGTATTTTAGTTTTTAAAATGCTTGATTATTATAAGTTACAACATGTTGTTATCAACATATTTCAGTTGCACTGGACTATTTTATTCTCTCGATTTGAAATTTCTAAAAAAGCTCTTTAAAATTTTATAGTTTACCTTTATTCGGAGCATTCTTGTTTTTCAAGGTGTCACTCGAAATTATATGAAACAAAATCTGAAAATGTAACAGACAATTGCATACTTTCTCATTTCTTTGACTAGACATCTGAGCAATTATTTTAATAATTCTATAATTTCGTTTGATATTGTGAATGCTTTGAATATGAAGAACTGATGCCTGATTTTAAAATGATCATCCTGAATATGAAGAATCCATACATAATTTGCAAATTTATACGTATTTTTATATGAAGAATCCATACATAATTTTGCAAATTTATACGTATGTTATATGAAGAATCCATTCAATAAGCATAGATTTCATGTATGATTGAAACATCTTAAAGGGTTTATCTTGTTTCTTTTTTAAGGATTTATCTTTAGGGCGCTTTGAGCTAAATTCTATATTTATCTTTAGTGACAGCCTTGCCACTAATTTAATATTTAAATATGCTGTCACTAATTTAATATTTAGATATGCTGTCACTAATTACATCTTAAATTAAATTCTAAATTCTAATTGAAACAGTTTTAAGGATTTATTTTAGTGGCGGCCTCAACATTAATTTAATGTTTAGACATATCTTAAAAGCTAATTAGGCCGAAGACCTTCCCCCCTCGGGAAAGGGCTTTGCGGACATTCACGGGAATATCATAATTTTGACGGCCGTTTGGACGTTTCTTCCAATATTTTAAATTTGACGGGCGTCTGATGGGCGTTTAACTGTTTTTGTTTGTTTTAGCAGAGTGAATTCCAGTTGCATGTTTTGATTGCTCCCCTCCAAACAATTTCCTTTACCTTTGCCTTGCCCTACCCAGTTCCTGCACATTGCACAACCGTTGTTTTAGGCTTACGCCAACGGAATCGTACAAATTCTAGAGGGGGATTTGCACCGAATTGTAGGAATCATAGGCGAGTGTTGGTGAGGGTAAGACGCAAATTCTCCCACCTCATGTTGGACGCAATGCGCAACATTTGCAATCAACTGTTCCCAGCACCGTCGTTAGAAATGGTGATTATCATTCTTTCTTTCTTTATGCTTAGTTAATCAAAATTTATTGACGGCTTAGATCGCTAAGGTGGCTGGGAATTCTATTTTTACTCTTGCTGGTTTACTTTGTGTTTCCTTTTTTGTTCATTCATCTGTTTCGTGGAGCAAAGCCCAGATACAAACCAGGTGCAAACAAGCTTTAGGATTAGGGATGCGATTACAACTACGAGTTGCTAGTTAAGGTTTGGGGGATGTTTTTAGTGGCTGAGATAGCAGCTGAACTACTAAATTTCTATTTTATTTTTATTTTTTTTGTAGAGAAGCAGCTACCAGATAAATTTCAGGAAGATATTTATTAGGAAACGTGCAAGCTCCTCGTTTTCTTAATACGGTAAGACTATGTGGTTGTTTGTAGAGCTCATGTGCTTTTATGAAATTAATATGTTTTCACAGTTTTGGACATTTGATGCCAACAATAAATGTCAAAATTGACTCTTGAATCCTTGATTAATGTAAACTGATATAGTGCATCATTGTTTGTTGTTGAGTCTCAACATGAGAGACTATTGTATGTTATGTTGTTTTGGTCTATTGTATGTTATGTTGTTTTGGTCACTAGCTTAGCACTTCAACAATTGGAGGACAAAAAAAATTTACTTACGAAGCTTATGTTTAGATAAAAACCTAAACCATCGAGCATAAAATTTTATGCAACGAGTAAGAAACAAGTTGTAGCGTTGTTAGAGAGAACCTAAATCCTTTTAGCTAAAGTAAGCCAGGCTTTCAGAAAGCTTTTTAGTAAAAATTAGAGGAAGCAATAAACACAAAAGGTGTGGATAAGAAAGATGGAATAAATTCAGCTAACATTAATGTACTTTATGGTTGTCTCAAATTCTATTTTTTTCTAAATGGACTCTCTTGGAGAGAGTTCCAAATTCGTTATCTAAACATTTGGTTGCTAATTAACAGGTAATGTGCAATTGAGAGCATGAAGCAACAAGCATTGAAAGTAACATACAAGAAACAAGAACACTTTAAAAAATTCAAAAGAGGCCCGAGAAAGAGTGGAACTTATACAAATGGTAGGTACTAGGATATCTTTGGAAGCCATATTAAACTGGGGTAAGTCCACACTTGCACAATGAGTATGCATGGATGAAAATATCTGAATATGAACAGTCTCTTTAGAGGATCAGTTAATGTTAAGATATAAACTTTGTCATAAGTCAAACTATCGATAGATTACTCGTGGTGACCCTATCCCTCACGCAAGTTCGCAGGGAGTAGTGAGGTGGCACAGCGGTCTACGTGGCGTTCGCAGGGGGTGGCCCACGCTCCGTTTTCAACTCCGTCAACTCCGTCTCCGTTCCCCTCCTGACAAGCTAATGAATACTGCAGCTTTTGCCAGCTTTTGTCGGCTATCATTTCAGCTACTCCTGTCTCCTCACCCGCAGCTGTCAATCGGTTCCACTTTGAAAAATCATAGCTCCGCCTTCATCAAAAACACATGACCCGCCATAGCCCCCTGTTATTTTTTGCGGTTTCCAAGCGGTTTCGGGTCCGTGGTTTGAGCTGTTCTCTGCTGCACAACGAACGGATTTCAGAGGTGCTTCTCTTTTATATGCTATGTTGTGCTTCTATGATTTGTGGTTTTACATGCTTTTTGGTTTTGAATGGACTTTTCCTGTTAATATTATGCTATTTTCCTGTTAATATGAGTTATATTCTTCATCGTCCTCGAGTCTGAATGTGAATGTGAACGAGCCTGAAGGTTTAACAAGCTGTGTGGGTGCATCGTAGTCACCGGCATTATATATCAACACAAAGATTAGAACTCTAGATATTAAGAACCCTGCACATATGTTATACCCTAAAACAAAAATTGAAAAGCTTTGATTATATCTTCTCCAAATGATATTTATTCAAACATATTGGTCAGTAAGGATTGATAATCCTGTTAATGAGCAAGCTTCCAAAGCTGAGCCTGGATCTGGATTTCTGTTAGAAAATATACAATGAACATATACAATTACTCTGCTCCATTTTCACCCAAGAACTAAGTTTTTGTCTTGGACTTACTTTGACATGTAAATGTATCCAAGTTCAAATTCCAGTTAGTTATTCCAGGTGAGTTGTAAGGACCTGACCCAACACCTCTGCTCCCATGAGGGTACACGAAAATTTGTTGAGTTCTGAGACTCAGGTAGCCAACTCTGGTGATGACTCCCTCTGTTGCAAGCACAGAATCTGTCTGTAGCAAATATAAAGTGGTAACAGTCTACAAGCATAATCAACAGACCTAACAGAAATCATAAACTTTTTTTTTGGGACATTCAGAAATGAACAAGTTAGCAATGTTGTAATTTGCCATAGTACAGAGGTTTTGTACAACTTTCAAACCATAGTATAGCATTCTACACAAATTCAAGTATTAAAACTCTCCGTGTGGGAGGCTAATATATAAATAAAGACAAACAATAGAATCTCTGTTTATTCTCAACGGCAAGTAACAGCCTTTTCCCATTATACAAATGTTGTCAGAATTTTTTTGCTGATGAATTCAAATTAGAAATT
This sequence comes from Taxus chinensis, assembly GCA_019776745.2. Classification (NCBI taxonomy): domain Eukaryota; kingdom Viridiplantae; phylum Streptophyta; class Pinopsida; order Cupressales; family Taxaceae; genus Taxus; species Taxus chinensis. The sequence continues at coordinate 885,655,191 of CM034151.1, forward strand.
CTTGATCTTGGCTTTAAGTCATCAGATATGCAAGTGAAGTCTCTTCTAAAACTAGAACATACGAATTTCTGCCAAATGTATAGAATAAATTGTTCAAAATGTTTGGATCTCCACCTGGTCATTACCCAGAATGGAAAAAATGATGAATACAGTGGCATCTAGGCATGGACAATCTGATGTGCCCTCAAACCATCCATAGATGTGAACAGGCAGCCACATATATTACACTCTACATACCTAAATCCAGTATTTATGGTCACAATTTCAGTCATCATGACTTCGTGATTGAGCCTCATAGCAAAAGGGGTGGCCATTTTCACCATATCAAAAGCAACTTCCAAATCTTCTTCCTCCTCTGGTGCTGGCTGGTTGAGATCAAGAAGTGGCTCTCTCACTTGGCTTCTGCCTCGCAATAGCTTTGATTGTTTTTCTGTTGAGGTCACATTGCTTGCCGTCTCTGTGATTCTGTCAGCAGTGCAATGGGATCTCTTGTGGCCGCCAAGAGCTTGACCTGATGGGAAGACCATGTGGCAGATATGACAGTCGTGCACCTTTCTCTTATTGACTTGTATTACTGGTTCTGGGGTCAGTTCTCCAGTCAAGCAAGTGAGCCATCTTCCCTTCTCTTCTCGTCTTGAATCCATATCATCCACAGCGGCAGGATAGTAATCTATCAACAACACACTGCTACCCTTTTCAGTAATTTCCTCCTCCCTCACCTCCTCTATTGCAGAACAATCCTTGAACTTCCTATGACTTGATCTGTGGCCTCCCAGAGCTTGATGCGTATTGAAGAGCTTCTTGCATGTGCTGCATTTATATTTACCTGCACCCAATTCAACAGGTCTACTACTTTTATCAGTCCTCCTTTTCGACTTCTCCTTCCAACCTATATCCTTTTTCCCTGCTTCCAAAACCTCAAAAGATCCCTGAAGCTCATGCTTCCCTGTCCTAGAATGATAAACTGATTCCTCTGTCATCTGTCTCTTAACATGTCTATCAACCTTAGGAGTATCAATGGTATTGGTAGCACTACAGGCAAGCATCACAAGGAAATGGGCAGTGCCTCTATCATCCTCAAGCTCCTTAGTATTCTCCACCTCTTCTTCTTTTTCTTCAACAGCATTATACTCCAGTTGAGGTTGAGTCGGCCTAATTGGTCTTCTCGTACCTCTTTTTGCAGTCACAGACCAGCTGAGCAGGCTTCTGGAACCAATAGATTTGCATCGTAGTCACCGGCTTTTTGATCCAATAGATTTCTTCTTCAGGTAGGGTTTCCTTTTAGCACCTTAAATTCATGAAAGTGTAGCAGATGCTCTTGGATCATGGATATATGCTTGAGGCAGCCAGAGTGCATGGGAAAGTTAAGCGAATCTTCTTACCATGAGGGAGTCAATTAGTCAATGTGTATTTTGTTGATGGTTCAGCCTTAACTTTTTAACTGACTCACTAATCGGTAGACAGTCTTGTCCTTTGCTTGGACAGATTTGTTGAATCTTTTGGGACAGTTGCGAATTGGGAAAAAATGAAGGCCTTTCTTATTGTTGGCCAAGATGAACCTCCATTTTGCTAAATAAAATGTAAACTTATAAAGTTAGGTGAGATCATAAGATGCTTCGGTAATCCTTTTAGTATGCAACTCTCTATTGTTGACCAATGGTAATGGATAATGTTTAAATTTGAAAAAAAAGCTCCTATCCTAGAATAGTCACAGTCTCCTGCTAGTTGGGAAAATCACAATTGTGGCGAAATCCTAGCAGCAGGACATATCTACTCTTCTTCTTTCCTTTTCTCTTATCAAATAGATTATAAAAGGCCATAGATTGTTTAAAGATTATATGGAGCAACCAAGAGGGGTGAATCCCATTGATAGATTGGTGCTTTTGCACTCTTCCAATTATCCAGGAGGATTTGAGGCTTCCAATAGTTCATGGCATCTCGGTGTTCTCCACTTTATGATTTGGCTTCACCATTGATTTCAAGTTTCAACATTATGTGCATGCCGCAGGGGCCTAAATCCTCCTTGCAGTTCAGAGATCTTCAAATAGCTTGGGGCACCACAATGTTGCTTTGTCATGATTTGACTACACAAATGGATTCATCATCATGCCACACACATGTTTGCCTTTTGCAATGTCCTAACTCCTCTCTACGGCATTGCGTGGTATGGCTAGGTGAAGATGATGATTGGTTATAAAGCGCTTGTAACGGTTTTGCATTGTTTCATATCCTCCATTGTATATTAAGGCATCATTATATTCCTATAAAATAGTCATATATTGGAGATAGTGAGTAGAGTGATAAGATAACGTACTACATCCTACCTATTGGATCTTGTACATGACTTTGCATTGCAATTCTACATTTGGTGTCTAGTGTTTCTTTGTTTTCTTCTATGTTGTACAAGCGCTCTCATATATCTTTTGGATTTTGTCATGTCATCTACATTTTCCACATATAACACATCTAGATTCACATTTAGAGTGTTGTCCACTGGGTCTCCTCAGGGGTCCTTAGATCAGTGGTATTAGAGCACATACTCACTTCATCATATCCTAGTGGTATTGAAGTTACATCTAAACTTTCTCTCTTTGTTTGTATGCCCACTCACACGAGGTTTGAATACAGGAAATTAGGACTAGAAATCCGTGATCCTTCTTCATACTTCATGTTTCTAGATGGAAAACCAAACAACTTCAAAGATTCCAACTTTGGATATGTTCAAACAAATGGTAGAGGATGGTTTGCAATAACAATGAGAAGAATTGGAAGAATTTCATGCATGTGAAAGAGCGGGGATCGTCGACCACTTCTCTCAACTTCTTAAACATGTACAAGCGACTCCCAATCTTACTGTTCCACAACGATCTTTTGGTGGTCACACCCCATATAAGTTATAGGTCAATTTAGACATTCCTTTTTTTGAAAAAAAAATAGTTGTAAATGCCCTAGATCTAGACTGTCTGGAAACGCCTAAGGCCCCCCCGTACCAGCCTAGAAACGTACCAGGTACTGGTACGGGGTATGGTACGCTGTGGGTACGCTTGGAAACGTACCCACAGGGGACAAGGTAAGGTCCGGGTACAGCAAAACCGTATCCGGACCATACCCTATCCCCTGTGGGTACATTTCCAGCCGTACCCATCCAAAAAAAACCTGCCAAAGACAACGTTTCTTTCCTTTTTTCGATTTTTGGTGGAAAAATCACAAGGACAGAAAAAATTTGCCATTTTTGGAAAGGGTCCGGGAAGATGTAGTAGCAAAAACTTGCTTGTGCCATAACTTTCATTCTGTGACTCCGTTTCAAGTGTCGTTTTCTCTAAAAGTGTATATTTTCTCGAGCTCTACGCATTGATGGCAATATTTTTCTTATTTTCATAAAATCCATTTTTGCACCTTTTTGGACCAAGCAACTTCTTGCAATCTTCTGAAAGAATCATGAGCTTTGATCGCTTGTAGACAGATTAGTAATTAAAAATACTAGATAGCTTTCCAAAACTCGGGGAGTATTCTCCCGTGCTCGGACTAATCGTCCCACCTGCCAGCTTGGATCCATATTTTTCCTTCTTAGTTATGATGTATCGGGAAATATGTCAGACAATACTATCATGCTGAGTGGATCAAGGAAGGTCACCATGAACAATCAAAACTCCTTGAATCTTATCACAGTCACTAAGATAAATAACTGTGATAGAGAAATAATAAATTTCAATAAGTATGCAATGTATGAGAATTAAATTTCAATAAGTATGCAAATGCTTCTTTAAATTTATAATATATATATATATAACGTACCCAAAAGCGTACCATACCCAAGATTTTTAAAAATTTGTTGTATCGGCGTACCGTACCCGTATCCAGACTGTCTAGCCCTAGATAATTGACTTAACCTTACCCTAGATAACTGACTTAACCTTATTTGTTCATACTATGTGGTAAATTTCAATAGTGAAAAGATTACATTTGCTCTTTTGAAAGTTTCTTTATCCGTAAAGAAATGGTGGGACAACTACTGCACTGTGCATGAAGATGATGAACTGGGACTTTTCTGTAGAAACATGGAAAGGTTTCATTGAAGCACTCAAAAACATGTCAGTATCTTGCTGGAAAGTATGATGATTAGTACATCAAGTTTTCCCAATTTTGCCAAGGTCATGATCAAATTGTTCAAGAATACATAAACATCTTTCACTCCTTTTCCATGAAACTAAATA